>OX327696.1:24992500-27392500 GCA_946807835.1 Ailanthus altissimus | reverse complement strand
CATGCCTGTGTTCTCCAAACGAAGATCAGCAACTGCATGGAGAAAGAGAATTCTAAAGGTTCAGTAACTGAGACAAATGGTGAAAAATAAAGGATAATTTATTTAATCTAATTCGTGGAATGTTAATGGCAGAGTTTACATTACCATTGCAGAAGAATCCATGACCTACTTCACAGAGACCACCAAGGTCCACACCATCAGCTATAGGTTTATCAAACCTTACACCAATCTTTGACAAAGGATTGTCCTCAAAGATCAATGCAACTTTTCCGCGGATGCCACAAAGTGGGCCCCTACAATCAAATTAAAAAGCATAGATTATAAAAACATCAATTGCACCAAAAGGCATCAGAACAAAAAATAATTTTGCAAGTTATGAAATTTGATATCTATTAAGCCCTGAGTGACAGGACTAACCAATACAAATATTCTAACACTACAATGGAAAATGCATTGCACTTCATGTTCATCAGCCACAGCAAGTAGCCACATCCATCAGTGCTCACCAACAAGAAACTGTACCCCGGCCCTTTATATTATACAGTTCCGGTGATAGAATAAGGTTCTATTATCTCCTTAATAGTTGTTCTAAAACTCTCTTCAGTCTATTACTCATAATCAGCTTTTCAACCCTACCATTTGCATAATTTGCAAAATCAGAACTTCGACCTCAGGCCCTACTCTATCAGTTCAAAAGTTAAAACAGTTCAAGATAGCTTTTCCCTTAACTTCCACTCTATGGCTGTATTTGGCACTTATGGAGTTGAATAAACTTGTGTAAACAAAAGCCTCGTAACCAGCTTGACTCTTCCAGTATGCTCCCCTATTAATTTTACTATAATAAGATTGACTCACAAAAGCCCAAGCATAGTCTGTGCAAAAGGCAGACAGTTGTCCCAAGAAACAATAAAAATTCAAATCATTCATACACAATAATAGTATCCCAGTTAAAAGAAAACGTTATTTAAGCCACCTAGCCTTTATCATTATGGTCAATTCCCCCCCAATCTACCATGCATCAAAGGAAATCCACCTCAAGACGTCCAATATCCCAAAAAAATCAACTTTAAGGGTCTCGAATGGCACAAATAAGCTAGAAGTGAACTATACATTAAGAAAAAGGCAACAGTATGCTCAGAAGGCTAGCAAATATTCACCTTGTAGCAGATGCTGCAGGATATAAGCCACCAGAAGCTGAACCCATGAATCTCACTCTGTCACCTGCATGTTTAATTTCAGAGAATTGAGATCAAGTCAAAGTGTGGGATAAAACCATGCATTTCAACCTATGAAACCATTGAGAAAAGGGCCAAGTATGAAAGGACTCTCTAGCAAAATCTTAAATGAACATAACCTTTTTCAATTTATTTTTTTGATCCAAGGGCATACCTATTCTGAACATGTGGTTCTTAGATGTCCCCAATGAAGTGGGTACTTCATCAGTCTCCATCTTTGGTTGAGATTCAGGACATTGTGAAGAAGGGGGATTTGATGAGCTAGGTGTGTCTGATTCAGTCGCAGATAAATTCACAATCTTAGCCAAATCAGTGGATGTAGGACCCTGTTTAACACAGCTATAAAATTTTTCTGCATTTGATCCATCCTTCAGCAGCTCAGCTTCCTTAGAAGATAAACCCTATAACACATATGAAGTCAATCATTAAGCCATTTGTCATAGTCATCTCTTACAATTAAAGTTGTAATAGCAATAGAGAATAAATTAAATTATGATAATCATACTTTACAAGAATTTCAACAATCAAAATTTTGTTTTTCAACAATTTTTCTTATTTTTAGACAATGCTTTTAGATAGTTGAATTATCAAATTAACTATAGACCCAAGCAACGTGTAAAGTATAAATGAGAATTAATTCCACTTATTAGAGTCAAAGAGATGATTTTTCTCTTACACCCAAAAGTGATTGACTATCAAATATCAGCAATTTTGCCCCAAAGTGACGGGCAAGTGCCTTAGCCAACATCTCCTGATAGATCTCAGACCCTGAAAAAGTATTCACAAGAAAAAATTTAATATCACCGTGTGTTAATACAACAGCCAAATATATGAATTCCATGTAATGATAGTATAATAAAAACACACCTGCAGGACCAGAAAGCAAAATCCGGGGGTTTACAGTAGTTAGCTCTGATGTGTACTTTGCATGTTCTTGGTGCTTCAAGTGTATATATGAAGCTGCAATCAGCACATTTTTTGTGTTCTCACTGAGAAAATAAGTCCACAAATTAATATTGTGTTTTATTCGAAATCAGAAAAACCGTACAGTACCCTACAGTTGAGAATGAGCACTCCCACTTTTCTTTTTTATATTCTTCAATGGAAAACAGAAAAAGATTTTATGAAAATAAAAGTGCAATTGTTACCAATAAAACTAACGTGCAACTCATAAAGCAACGAATGGAGAATATGGAAGAAACAAAAACATATCATACCTCAGATAATATGGGAAGTTGTCAAATGATACTTCTAAGTCTGTACCATCAAGAATTCCAGCAATAATGTCTTCTTTGAATACTGCACACCGCAGTGACATACCCAAAGTTGATGCTGGTTGTGAATCCCTTCTCCACTCGTTTCTTCCGTCCAATACCTGTTTACAGATACTTTTGCTCAATTTCAGATTACAACTAGTTGATGGAGCAAACATCCTCAAGAAAGGCCTTAGCAAATCATTCACCCCAGAGAGTTTTACATTTCGTGCCTCAGCATCCTGGTTGCACTCTAGAGGAACATTCTTGCCAATGTCTGCAGCTTTATCACTGTCAGCATTTGCAGTTGAATTGCCTTCCAAACCATCAAGATCAACATCTGTACCATCATTATCAACAGAAGGAGTAGGCAACTCGGCCCCTTGGTGGCTTTTACTGGTGCTATGAGCTGGAGATTTCCAACGCGATAAATCTTGCCTCAGGCTGGAAAGCGATGCCAGAATGGAAGCCCCGGCCACTGCTGAAGGATCTCCTGACCTCCTCTCAAGCTGTAGAAATTTTCCAGTGCCACTCTCTGTGCCTTTAATTGCAACCTCAGTCATGAGTTGCTGAAATATCTATGTTGAAAAAAAATTAAGGAAATCACCTGCATAATAGACATAAATGCATAGACTACGGAAGAGAATGAAAGAGAAGAACCAAAAAGGCACTAGAAAACATCCAACAAGCAAGAAGAATAAGGTAAAGGTATAGCCCTTGGAAAACAGGAAAGGATACATAAGCATGGTTCCCCGACGAACCAAAGACAACCTCATCACCCGACTTAAGCTTGCAGCTTGCAACTTTCTTCACAACAGTTCCATTAACTTGCACTGTACCCTTGCTCCCTGTGCTTTCTAGCATGGCCAAGGCACTGCCAACGTTCTGATCATGTCCACAAATAATGAGTATTCATACTGCATGTACATATTTAAGGAGTTCATCCCCACAAATAAACTAAAAACAAACCATTACCAATAACAAAAACGAAAAAGACCAATATTAAATCAAATGGCAACCTAGTATACCACTTGAACAGCACACCAAGAAGCTAGGATCAGAAGCCTAGATTGTAGTACAAGTCACTTGCAATGTTACGAATTTACTTAGCTCCACATCCAAATAAATCCCAAACAGACTACATCACAATTTATGAGAATACCTGTACATGCTTGATCTTGCATAGAATTGCACTAATGGCCTGATCTTTTAGGGGAAAACTGCAATGTCTGTTCGATCCAATAGTGAAACTTGAAGAACAAATATTTACATTCGCATTCTGCACCACATTAAATGACACGCTAATCAAAAGGACGTAAATACAATCCAAGCCTAAACTCATAAACATGACTATCAACTCCGTCCACAGGCAAAAGTCGATGTGCAAATAACTGCCTTAGTTAGCTAAAAGGATTTAAACACATAAGAACATAGAAATGAAGATTTGGGATTACCTGTCCAGACTGCGATAAAAGCCTGCACCAAGGCGTAGAAGTCTCAAAAATTGGGTTTTGCTTCGGATATAAAGTCCAAGAAGAGAAGGAACTCCTCGGCTTCTCCATCACAACCGGCGTGGACCCTTCCGGAAGCAAGAACACAATCAAAGATACAAACAAATCACTCCAGAAACTTCAAATTCTCATACAGAATTCACTAACAATACTTTTTGAAGACAAAAATAAAACAAATAATGAAGACTTGCTCAATCTTTCTTCATAAAGAGTTGAAAGCAACTACCTTCAGCGATCGGTGCAGCCACGGCCACAGCTGGCGTGGCCTCCATCTTCCCGCCACTCACGCCCTCTCTAGCGATCGGAGCATCGCCGGTCCCGCATTCTCCGGGATCCGCCGCCTCTGGAGTACACACTTCCTTGGAATTCTCCGCCGCCTGCATCGGCTTCTCCGCCGGACCACCATTTTCGACCTGAAATTCCACAAATTGAGACCTCAAATCCGGTAATTTCAACGGAAACCCCAACCTCTTCACCAAAAAGACAAAAAAGAAAAAAAATCAAAATAAAATACAAAGAAATCCAAAACCTTCTGACGCTTCGGTGACGTAGGCTTGTCCTCCGAAGATGAAGATCTCTTGCTATTATTACCAGAGAGAGATCCACTTCGTCTCGTTGAAACCATGACTCCCTGGTTTTGGTTCTTTTCCGTTTCTCTCTGTTCAATACTTAAGAGAGAGAAAAAGAAATCGAAAGAAAAATATTAGATTTTAATATAAATTTGTAGAAGGAATTAATAATTGGTGGTAATGTATTTTTATTTATATATTTATTTATTTTGTTTATTCGTCTGTGTCCGGTCGGTGCACAGAAGTTTGATGCATCCGCAGTGGGGCTTTTATTATACTAACAAAGGGCGTGGAGTGGCCTTAAGTGAGCGGTGTAAGATAGCATTTATTTGGTGAATTTAGGTAAAGAATTGCGATTGGTCGTGGTTCAAGTTAGCAAATTCTTGTTTGGTTCTTTCTTAGAATACGCCAGAGCAGTGACGGACTGACGGGTGCGTTACTTTCTTTGTCAACTCCTTCTCTCAACAGTTGGAGAAGTGAAAACTTCTATATATGCTATAATGGGAACCAGATTCTCCTTTCAGTTTCAGTTGCTTCTCGCTGCTTCCCTTCCGATTGAATCGATTTTATTTCACAATTAATTTTGACTTATTGACTTTATCCATTTCCTTTTTCTTTTGTTTTCTTTATCGATTAGTCTTTAGTTAATTTAATTTCATAAATAAATTTAAAATTATAATCCATTTTAAATATTTATTTTTCCTTTAAAAAAAATATAAACTTAAAACTTTAACTTTAATAAAAATATATATATATATATTACAAATTCTCGCTAATTTAAGTGCATATAAATAAAATTTTATGAATTATATATAATTAATAAAAATTATAGGAGAACTGTCGTTTCGCATAAAATTAGCATGAACCCTTTAATAAAGCTTGGTTCGTCCTTATTTTATCCGTGAATGCAGAAAGCGAGCCAATTTGCTCTCGCATAAGTGAAAGAATTGAGTGATAGGACCACTTTCAGGAATTTGGACCGATGGTTATGCGAAATCAAACAAGTAAATAGTGAAATTATAGTTGTATTTTAATTTACTATTTATTTTTTAAAATTTTAAATCAAGCTGTATATTTATATATTTTGGATAATAAGAGATTATAATTTTGTTTTGTAAATACAAGTTCATATGATTGTTTCACGTTGAGAAGAAAAATGTATAAGAAAAAGGATATAAACCTAAGATTTTAATAATAAACGTGTAAATTTTAATAATTTTAAAAATTTCATCGATAATCTTATTAGTTAATGGTTTTTATTTATTTTAATTAAAAAATAAAAATAAAAATAAAAATTCAATCTAAATTTAAAGTTAGAACCCCTTACATGTCACATTATTTTTTTAAAATTAAAGATGAAAAAATTTAAATCGAATATGTGTTTTACTCAACTCGGATTTATGTCTGAATTTTTTTTTACGAACTTAAAATTTTGAGTTTTATCCGAATTTAAACTTGAGTTTAATTTAGGTAATTCAAATCCGAAATTAATTTCGATTTTTTTGTTTTACTTTTAAGGTTAAAAACTATATTTGAGTATTTGGTTTGTAAAGCAATTGTTATATTTTTATATATTAAAGATTAATAATTTTATAAATTAATTTATAAATTTTTAAAAATTTTCAAATTCGAAGTGAATTTTAGCAAAAACTTAAAAAAAAAAACCTAAAATTTTCAAACCTAACTGATTTGTGTTTTTAAAATTTTCCAAATTCGGGTCAAAATGCTATCTCTATTCAAAACCACTAAAATTTATATCTCTTTTTAAAAATCTTAAAATTTTAGAAGTCGTTTTCATCTTTTAAAGATGAAAGGGATTGTTGTTAGTTACTACTATAAATCATTATGCCCCAAAAAGTCCATTGCTTTTGTTGGAAATTGAAATTATAAAAGTATTAATATCGATTATAGGCTTTTATGAACGTGACAATCAAAATTAGCAACAAAATATGTGTACATGTATGATGACAACCTTTTACGCAAATCATACAAAGACGACACGAGGTGGAAGGGAAAGCATGTTCACGAACAGCCGATAAACTTAGTTTAAACTAGTTCTCGAGTCTCTTGACGGTCTATGATTTTGAACCAAAAAAAATATAATTTATATTAACTTTTGGGGATCATGATTGGGTCTTTATTTCTTATGAATTTGTTGATTAAGAACACGAATTTCCCGTTCCTATCAAATAGCACCGCAAACCTGTCAAAAAGACTAAGATACCCCTTATGTTAAGTTACACGTTTTGATAGTCAAGAGAGACATTGAAAATCACATTTTGATCATTAGATATAGATTGGAAATATAAATAGACTTCTATGTTCTTATTTACAAAAACATAATTTTTTGGGGACTTAAGTGTTATTATTATTATTATATATATATTGTAAGGGATAGAAAAATTTTAGTATTTTCAGTTTTGCATAATTAACAAAATTATCATCACCATATCAAAAATTTATTTTAATACGTTAATTTAAACAAATCAATAACATTTTAGTTTAAATATATATATAATTCATGAACCGATGCATTGGTCACCAATGGTCGCAATTGTCATTAGGCAGTGATAAATTTACAAAAAAATAATATTATTGAATTTAAATTTTTGTGATATACATAATTATGAATTTTATTATTAATAAAATACTTAATAAATGTCAAAAATTAAGAGAGAAAGAGTAATAGCCATCAAAATTTATTTAGCAAAACAATAGCAAATGGAGATATATTCTTGTTGTGTTTTCAAACGACAATCTATTATATGACGATGGACTTTCACTTGCCATTGTCATTTCAAATGACAATCTATTATATGGCGATACACTTTCACTTGCCATTGCCATTTGAGGGCAATATTATAGTATTTGTCACCCTTTTTATATGTGTTATTTATATTTATTTAAAAAAGAATTACAACTAAATAAATACATTAAATACCAATATAACAATTAAAGGGATATTATTATAAATACTGTTAAGGCTCAGCTATTTTTATCAATACCTTAAATTTTAAGAAATAGAAAATAATATTTAATCATTAAAGATTATTTTATTAAAATTAATAAAAAAGATAATAATATCATTATTTCAATGTCGTTTTATTCAAATAGTTATTATCTCTTGTCCAAACACTCCTATCCATGTGTTTATACTCTTATACATGTATTTAAACAATCTTATTATTGTATTCAATCACCCCTTAATTTTTTTTTATTGTTATTTTTATTATTTTTTTAAAATAATAAAAATTTAAATAAAATAAATAGAGAAAAATAAAAAATGGCTGCTACAACAGCATTCGCTTTTATTTTTTCTTTAATTTTAAAATTTTAATATAATAATTATATTATTAATTAAAATAAAAAAAAGCACATGGAGACTTGCCAAAATGGCAATGCACTCTTTTCTTGTAAGTGCACCCCTTGAGGTTATAAGTTTGAATCCTCCTCCCCCGTAGTTGTAGAAATATTAAAAAAATATTTGAAAATTTTAAAATAAAATAAAAATATATTATTAATTTATTATTAAAAAGTCAAGTTTTGATAATAAAAACGTGCTTCTCATTTGCTGTAAAGGGATATAATAGTTGTTTCATTATTTTTTATGTTTAAAAGTACAATTTAATTAATTTACACAATTTAATTAATTATTCTAACAAGCATTATTGTTTATTTTTTAAAGTTAAAAATATTGATGAAATTAGCCAGGAGCTCAAATATATTTATAATAGTATCTTGTTATTAATTATAATTTATTTTATTTGATTATATTATATAAAAAATATTGGATGAGAACGTACTTCGTTTTTAAAGATAGTGAATAAATAATATTCTATCATGTATTTAAAATTAAATTTATTATACATATAAAATAGAGGATAAGTAAGTCATTCAAATTATAGAAAGAATGTATTCTATTTTTTCAAGTAATAAATTATGACAGAAGTAAATATTTTTTATTTAATTATAATAAAGTTGTCAATTATATCAAATTTGAAAATCTAAAATGTCCCCGTCCCTTTATAAAACCGATACTAAGCGCATATAAAATATTATCCTAAATCTTAGACGTATGAATTATCGTATAACCAAACAATCCCTTAAAAATATGAAACATTAGTGCTCCAGAGATAGACAACGTCAGTTCAAGTTCAAGTTCAGTTTAAATCTAACATGAGCTGAACTAATCATAATTGATTTTAAAAATTGTATCCATAACGTATTGAACTGATTGAATCGACTAGATTTAGACTTAATAATTTCAAACGAGGGCAATGAAAATAGTAATTTTTATATACGTTGATTGTCATTATTAAAATCATTATATATACATATATATAACGTCATATATATTTTTTATTTATCTACAAATTTTAACTCAGGGTTTATATTTATTTGCCATTTTTTTTCCACAATAAATATAATGTTGGCAAACAAATCATTTAGCTTGAGTAATTTCAAGGCCTTCCGTATTTTGAAAAACACGCGTAAAAAAAAAAAAAAGCTTGGAAGAAATTTAAGACAAATAAAATACCTTGAAAATAGTGAAAACTTTTGTGTAGTTTACCGACTACACGGTGATACACGTTTTAATATATATAAATTAATACTAAAATTAAAGTTGAAAATTTTCAATAAATCTCCCACTTCAATAGTTGATAATTACATATTAAGTAATTATTATTATTTTATTTTTTTATTAATATAATAATTATATAAATACTAATTAATAATTGATATAGTAAATATCACATTAATTATGATAAAAATTTACTCTAACTATATAATTAGGTAAACGAATACAAAATTCATAATTTGATTAAAAATAAGAAAATTTTCATAAATAACTTTCAAATTTTATAAAAAAGATTTAATTAGCTCCCTTTTAATTGTTTATTTTTATTAGTTAAATAAACTGCAATTTGACATATTTTTCCTGTATGCATAATATAATCTTAAATAAAATTTTGAGTGCCAAATTTAATAAATACAAATTTAATTAAAGTCAATTTATATCTAATACTACAATTTAATATTCAGAATTTAAAATAAAAAAATTTAAAGTTAAAAAATTAAAATTGAACTACTAATTACACAATAGACAATAGTCGCATTGTGATTATTGGCTGAGACGCCAACAATCGCATCTCAACCAACACTCTTAAATTAAAAAATTAACAATCGCATCCACACCAATAATTTTGGACTCATGATCATTGGCTGAGATGTGCAACAATTGCACCTCAATTAATAAAGAATAGATAGGTAAAATGTGGGTAATAAAAATATTTATAAAATTAAAAGAGTTATTTATAAAAAAATTTCTTGAAAAAAACATTACAATGAGATTATAATTATTGCCGAGATTGCCCAACAATCATACTTCAACTAATAAAGAGTAGACAGGTAAAATGTAACTAATAAAAATATTTATAAAATTAAACATTTATTTATGAAATTTTTTCTTATTTTTATTCAAATTCATTACAATGAGATCCTGGCCAAAAATATCAACCTGTTTCGGTCCAAAGCAGATTGGTTCCACCCAACAATGGCACCCGATTCAAGGAATATCCAAATGTGCCGAAACCGTGAAGAGTTTTATTTATCTTCATAGGCCGCGGAGCACCAGATATGGACTCTCCTATAAAAATATTACTCTCTTAGGCCACTGATCCGAAAACCCTAACTAGACCTCGCCTCAGACCACAGTTACTTCTCGCAAAGCACCCCATCCGTCCTTTTTTCGCTGGTAAGACCCAGATCAGATTAATTGTTTTTTTTTTGTCATCATCATTGACAGTTCATCTTAGCTCCGTTTGATTCGTTAGTAACTCTTTTTGTTAATATCTATTTAAGTATAGTTTTATGTCTATTGCTTCTTTATTTGTAGTGTAGAATTTTATTATTCACGTATCATGTAAAATTATACTTAAAGATTGGGAATCAGTTAGATGTATGTTTTTGATTATAGATGTGTGCAGGGGGTTTCATTTGATATATTTTTAGTCAAAATTTTGAAATCGATACTTTTAACTTTTTTTTTCTATAGTTATTTTTTAGAATCATAAATAGCAATGGCAGTCACATTCTCTGATGTCAACTCAGATGCTGGTTTGAAGAAACTTGATGACTACCTTCTTTCCCGCAGTTACATCACTGGGTAAGTTCTTCTCATACTTGTGTATGTAATTACATGGTTAGTTGTTTCTCTTCAACAATTTGATTCATTTGCTTCTGATATTGTTCCTATTAGGTACCAAGCTTCGAAGGATGATATTACTGTTTATTCAGCTCTTTCAAAGGCACCATCATCGAAGTATGTCAATGTGTCTCGTTGGTACAGCCATATTGATGCTCTTTTGAGGATCTCGTAAGTTCTCATTCTGTTTGATGGTTTTCTTGATATAAGTTTGTCATCATAGTGTTGATATTGGTATAGTGATGTAATAGTATTTTTTTAGTCTATCATGTTTTCAAAGAATTTGTTATTCCATCAATTTGATTCACTAATTATGTGATTTGTGCTATTTCAGTGGTGTCTCTGCAGAAGGGTCTGGTGTCACTGTAGAGGGATCTGCTCTGATCACAGAGGAGGCTGTTGCCACTCCTCCAGTTGACACAAAGGCAAGTAGTGTTCTGTGCTTTTAGTACATGATTGCGTATTGTAGCCTTCACATTGTGCAACTGTATTTTTTTAGTGTGACAAGTTGCAAGCATTTTCATTTCTTTTAGGTGCAGATTTTTCAATTGTCTAGCTTCACGAGTTGATGGTTATGAGTTTTAGATTTATGAGAGCTGGGGCAATTTGGAACCTTGAAATGATTATTTTTTTTCCCTTTATTCTGCTTTTTGCTCTTTTGGGTTTCTGAGACTTTGTCAGGGGTCTTTAACATTATTTAAATGCAACATGGTTTTCAGGCTGCAGCTGCTGAAGATGATGATGATGATGTTGATCTCTTCGGGGAAGAGACAGAAGAGGAAAAGAAGGCTGCTGAAGAACGTGCAGCTGCTGTTAAGGCACCTGGAAAGAAGAAAGAATGCAAGCAACTTTTCTTCTCATTGATCAGTCATTAATTCTTATTAACAAAAGACTTGCTATTTGAGGCATACTTTGTTATTTGTGAGCTAAATGTCGTTGTATTTCTTTCTCAGCCGGCAAGTCTTCAGTTCTGTTGGATGTGAAGCCATGGGATGATGAAACTGATATGAAAAAGCTCGAGGAAGCAGTAAGAAGTGTTCAAATGGAAGGGTTATTCTGGGGAGCATGTATGTCCTTTTCTGTAACTCTAGTTTATTTTTTCTTAATTTTTTTTATGTAGATAAAGTCATTTTTTAGTGTTTGTTGTACCCAAAGCCATCTTTTAGGGGAATTCACTTTCTCTTAGACAAAAAAATGACTATTTATAATTATAGGATTGAGAGTGCCTTTTCAGAATATTCTTTTACAGTTCAAACTAGTCCTATGTTACATTTTATTTTTCCATTACAAATTGACCTTTAGTTTCTGGACTTAATATTGACTTAGCATCTTTCAACTTGTCTGCAAATATTCCATTGGTTTTTGGTTTTCTGAACTTCAATTATTTACTACTATTATTATCTATTGTCCCCATTCTGAAACATACATTCTTTAATGTTGCAGCCAAACTTGTACCTGTCGGATATGGTATCAAGAAATTGCAGATTATGCTTACCATCGTCGATGACTTGGTGTCTGTCGACAATCTCATTGAAGAACATCTGATGGAAGAACCAATTAATGAGTATGTTCAGAGCTGCGATATTGTAGCATTCAACAAGATTTGTAAGTATCTATATTCCTAAGTTTGGTCATTTTTCTTTCCCTATTCTTGTATATTTGTTGTTTAGTTATCAAATTACTAGTATGCAATTTTTTTAATTCTTTCCATGATTCCTGAAGATCTACAGTATCTCAGTACGAGTCTCTGAACTTGTATGCATTCTATTTGTCTTGTTACAGAATTGGGCAATCCTTGGCAAGGGGTGCTGGACGGGGTTCTGGGAAGGTCCATATTGGTGGACGGCTATGGCAAAGTGATAGTTATATTCTTCTGTGTTTCTGTTTCATGAGTGTTGTGTTTTTCATTGTGGATTTTGCACTTAATTTATGGTGTCTTTTAAGTGGCATTATTGTGACCAGTTTTGATATGCTATTATTTGCAATGAAGAACTACTTAGAGCATTATATACTGACGGCCACTCTGAATTTTTTGTCTGCATATTTAATAATCTTCCTTTTGTGGCAAGGAATACGGCAAATCTGCAACAGTACAACATAAGCTGCTTGGAGTTTGGTTCAATAAAATAAAAAGGATAAAAGGGATAATTTTGTATCAAAAAATAGGGAAAAAGGACAATTTTGACGTGTGATTTTGTTCTCTTTAAGGCTAAATGTTGGTGGTTTTTATTGATCAAGCCCTGTGTGTTCAATAATGATTTGGTTATGTTAAAGGGGGTATCATTTCAAAGGAATTCCTAGCTATTTTAGACGTAGCTAGGTACACTATTAAATGTTGTTTGTGGTTTTTTGCTCATGCATGGAGAAATTGGTCTTCGTATTCCATCAGCACAGACCCAACTTTGATTTTGATTTAACGCAAGCCTCAATTCATCATGGTTCCTGTGAAATTAAGTATAGAATTAAAAGATGTGCAATTAAATTTAGAAGCCGAAACCAATTTTCTTATTCATCAAAACTAATGATTTCTGATCAAGCAAAATAAATTAGATAAAATTATAGAATTCAGTACTGGTATTTAATGTGTCAATTATTTAATATGATGTAGTATCTAATGTGCTAATTAATAATCATAATTAACATATATTAATAAAAATTAAAAAAATAAATAACAATCATAATTAATATATTAATGAAAATTAAAAAAAACTGTGGTATTATATAACTACTGTTACTATCATAATAATAAAAATAATAATGTTACACATTTTAAAATTTAAAATTTAAATGATGTGTTAATTAATTATTAAATAGTTAATTTTTATAATAACTTATTATACAATTTTCTCATTTAATGATAATTTGACATTTCATTTACGATCTAAATTTTAAGATATGATTTTAGAAGAGTAGTATTGCTATATTAAAACTTAAAAAATATATAATTATCTCATCTATAAGAATTAAAAAATAATAATAGTTACCGATTGTAACATATAATCAAGATAAAATTTATCATAACTATATAAATTTAATACTACTCTTAATATATTATTATATATTTAAAAATTACTATTGTGTTTGTAATAGTGATAATCACATTAAAAAAAAGTTATAACAAATAATTTTTATTAAAAATAGTTTTAAAATCTAGAATAATAAAAAAATAAATTACAAAAAAAATAGAAAATAACAATTATTTAATAGGAATGGCAAACCTGATCAGTTATCCCACCGGATTCAAATTAAGGGCGTAGAAATTAAAATATTAGCGAAGGAATAGAATGAAAAAAAAAAGAGGGATAAACGACGCCGTTTGAACTCCAACTAGCAACTGACGGCTTCATGTGTCAATCTGGAGCAGCAGCGGTAACACAAGGAGACGGAAGAAATGCCGAAGAGAACGACTCACACGTACTCGAGCGAGGACGCAGCTCGAGATGGACCAGACTCCGATCTCTTCGTCTACTACTGCAAGCACTGTGGATCCCACGTTCTCATCACTGGTTCTCTCTTTCTCTTTAATTTCTGATCTGCAAATTGATTTTTTTTTGACTTTTTATGATTATAATTATAATTCAGTAATGAAATATGTTCGTTGTAAGATACGCAATTGCAGAAAATGCCCAAGAGGAAGACTGATAGAGCCTATGTATTGGACAAGACCAAGCATCTTGCCAGACTCAACGCCAATGAGGCCGGAAAAGTTCTCTTGAAACGGTGCCGTTTTCCATAATCATCTTTACTTTAACGTGATACGTTCGTTAATTCTTCTTGAATTTATTTTACTCAAACGCAAATCACAGTTGCATTGCAATAAGAGCCTAAATACTTGTTTGTCTTGTCCAGGGGTGAAGGGAAACGGGAGAAGCAATTTCGTATGAACTGTATTGGTTGTGGCCTGTTTGTTTGTTATCGGTCCGAGGAAAACTTGGAAGGTGCTTCTTTCGTTTATATTGTTGATGGCGGTCTTAGTACTGTTGCTGCTGAAACCAATCCACAGGTATGATTTTGGCCTTTTGATCAGTAGGTTTTGTTATCATTATTAATGTTTTTGTAAGAGAATATGATGGTTTATATTCTTGAAACTCACTTAGCTTCAAATGTGGCATGGTATAGCCAGTTCTATTTCAAGGTCGTTAATTATCTTTGGTCAATCACCCGGTAATCTAACTCTGTGCAAGCATATTATTTCTCCTCTCTATGCCTTCTAGGAACCTAATATTGTTTTCATTGTCATGTAGGATGCTCCAGTACCACCCTGCATATCCCAGTTAGAAGGTGGGCTTGTTCAAGTGGCCATAGAGGTGGAAGTACGTGCGCAACGCTCTGCAATTACGAGTAATGTTATTATTAATTGCCTCTTTACTATTGCATTTGATAATTGTCCGGCCCCAATTTTATAGATTGTATATTTTTGTGTGAAATTTCACTAATAAGCTTTGAGTAATACGGTGTTTGTGAAAATTGTAAATTTCTGGTTTGTCTATGTAAGTGTATACAAGCAATGTTGCTATATTAGACATGGTTGTCACAACTTATGGTGATATCTGTGCAAGTGGCACAACCATGTAGTTTTGGGTCATTAGGTGTTGGGCACCTTCCAAATAATGTGGCACCTTGTGGCGGTGTTACTTATTATAATATAGTAGGATTAGGAATGCATTTATGTTACACATCCTTAAGGAGTTTGGAAATTAATTCTCTCAACACCTGTAATCCTCTCTCTGTACCCTCATTGGTGTTAGAAAAGACTTTTGGAGGAGTAACTTGAATCATTATTTCTTGAGATACAAGTTTATGCTTTTGTTGCCAGGAGTGAATGCTGATGATGTTCGAGTTACTGTGGCTGCAACTGCAGCCCGTGGGGAGGCAAACAATGAACTTTTGGAATTCATGGGACAAGTATACTTCTTATTTGTATAAGATATTGATAATAAACCCAAAATCTTTGGTTATCACTTTTTCTTTTTGAGATTAACAACATGCCTTTCATACAGGTATTGGGTCTAAGGTTGAGCCAGATGACTCTTCAGAGAGGATGGAATAACAAATCAAAGCTCCTTGTGGTGAGTTAAACCAAATTGTTTTATGTGCTGAATTTAGTGCATGCTTTCATGTCTGTGTATTAGATGGAAGTGATGTTTTTGATTCACTTAACTGTCTGTAACTTTATTCTTAATTTCTTTGTTCTGTGGCTTATAAGTTTCATGCTCCAGAAATCAATATCATCTAAAGTGTAGTTATTTATTTATTAACTTAATGTCAGGTGGAAGACTTGTTGGCAAGGCAGGTGTATGAAAAACTACTTGAAGCTGTACAACCTTGACGCTGCTTTCAGTCTCTTATCTTTTTTTAACCATTTGTCTTTTGGTAGACATTTTCTATTGTGTTGTATAAGCAGAGAATTTATGTTGATTCATTGCAAGATGGGTCATCAACCTCTCAACTATTTGATTTCAGCTTTGAACTATAGTTGTTGGTTGACGTTACTAGACCTATTGCAACTACATTTTTTTAACTCTGTCTCCAATTAGGCGGGGCATTGAGACAAATTTTAGACCTTCACGGCATATGGCATAACAGGATTTCACCAACCAAGCTGGAAAGATTTACAGTCTTTCCGACTGTAAATCTTTCGACATTATTGCTGCAAGAGATTGACAAAAACTTAAAAGAGTTATGATTCAAAATTAGCAACTGCCAAGACATAAACTCCATCTAGACAAAATGGTTAAGTTTAAGGCCACATTCAGCACGGTATCTTGGGAGTCCACAATCAAAAAGATACAAGGCGTTGCAGTGCTAAGTACCCAACTGCTTGCACGTAGAGATCTCAAAGCTGAAATGACAGTTAATATGTAACAATAAAATCCAATCACACTGCTTGTAAGGATCCTCAATAAAAACTCAAACAGCAACGGTAAGCAAGATGCAGTTAACACATCAAGATAATAGAGTAACTAAGGCCTAAATTGCAGCCAGAATGACAAACAACATAGAACAAAGTAATTCAATTTGGCAAACGGGCCTTGCAAGATAAGTTGCAGTAAATGTCAACCTCAATAATATTACCTGCCATCAAAATTCCACTGGGAACTATCATAGTAACCCAGCCATGTGACAAAACAAAACTAAATACTGCATCAATGGAAGAATCTAAAAATATCTTATAAAGCTCAAAGTTTCATAGGACACCATCTGAGTAGAAAACATATAATTATGATGAAACTACAGGAGGGCAAATAGAAATAACTCGAGACTCCAACATTCAAGAGTAAGCCCCACTATGCAGCTGCCTTTGTTTTCCTGGAAGCCAACTGGGTCTCCGGCTGCAAAACACAGAGCAAATTAGATTCAACAAGCCAGCAGTAGTTATAGGACATTCAACAGACTAAACATTTAACAGATTTAACATGCTGAATCAGATGAACAACAATATTAAAGTTCCAATAGATTAAATGCAAGCATATCTGTATCATGAAGAAAGAAAACCATATTCAACTAATTTACTCGCTTATCAAAATTAAAAAAAAAACAAAAAAACATACATCTTTCTTCACAGGTTCCTCCTTTTCTGAGAGAATTAACTCGATATGACACGGGGAAGACATGTAAGCTGCAAAAAGAAATCATATGTCATCATCAAGCACAAGCATGTGATTAAGGAAGCGATGAGAAAATTTCACTCAACAATTGGAAAGAAAGGAACTCACGATTAATTCTTCCATGTGCACGATATGTTCGACGCCTCTGCTTCTGGGCTTGATTCACTTGGATGTGAGAAATGTAAAGTGCCTCCACATCCAAGCCTTTCACCTGCATATACAGTGAAGAAATAAATAGTTAGAAAACTAAAATGTAAATGTGGTTAAAAAAACAGATGTACCAATAAAATAACAAGAAAACAAGATTCAATGATACATACTTCTGCATTACTCTCAGCATTCTTGAGTAAATCCAGAATGAACTTTGCAGATTTAACTGGCCATCGCCCTTGACCATTGGGATGACGATTCTTAGCCTGTGCAGTTCGACCAACCCCCCTACAGAAGCGGGTGAATGGTATGGCTTGCTTGTGAGCAATAACATCCTCTAGGTACATTTTAGCCTTAACCAAAGCCAACTTTCTAATTGCATGGGCTGTCTCCCTTGTGTTCTGCCAGTAAATAATAAAATGGACTAAGTGACAGGTTGTTCAAACACCTCAAATAATAAGAGTTAGTTACAGCTCATAGAAAGCAACAGGTTTCACTCACATTATGTTTCCCAAAAGTTATATGTAAAAGTATAGACTCAAATGCACACTCAACTTTGGAATATGAGGTTAAGACTATAAAGAAGCATAAATGGAAACAGACAGCCATCAAAACTACCCAGAAACAATAATTAGGTGTTGCATAATACTTCCTGGAGTTGCAAGGAACGAGGTCATCGACATCATGATCATATTTGAGATTCAAAGTTGCAGAATTACAACTTCTCATATTAAGAATGCAAGCTAGAACCCATCAACAAAATGTGATCACTTTGAAAAATAAAAGGGAAAAACATAGGGTGATCTTGGTGATAGATCAGTGAAAAATTAATAACAGGAGCACCAATAGATAACACAGAACTAGTAGCATAAAACCAAGCAATTAATTAAGCAGCGGCAGCAGCATTAGTAATATCAGAAGAAATCCAATGTCAACAACCTAGGACAATCAAATTTATATAATCAATTCATACCTTGAAGTGAACACGGAGATCGGAGCCCCTGGCTTTGCAGGCTGCAATAAAGTCATAAAATAATATACCAATCATATATCAATATTTTAACTACAACCAACAATAAATTCCATCACTCTCTACACAAATCTTTTATTACAATATAATTAGCACACTCTGTTCGTAAAAAACGATATAACGAAACAATGAACCGAACCCGATAAATTAACAAAAGAAAGAGAAACTCTGGGCTTACACTTGGTTGGGTTGTCTGGCTCTTTCGAATACTTCACCTGAAATATCAAAACAAATTAACCCAATTAAAATTTTTAATCGGAAACCCGAAACCAAAGATCGAAACACTAAAGGCAGCGTCTTGTTGACAACACTGGAAGTAAAGCAATTCTATTACTTCTGATTTGCAGAAAAGAAAAAAACAAAATCAAAGTGGAAGTGCTTCCCAAAATGAGGAAAAAATGAACTCACCATTGTTGCTGCAGCTGCTGCTCCTCGGGAGGTGTTGCGTGTTCAGCCAAACAGAAACACAGAATCGCGGGGCTATAAGAGTGAAACACTAGGGTTTATCTAATCATGTTGGGCCTGCGGCGTTCAAAAAGATTCGGCCCAATATCTAAACCTTGTTGGGCTTTCTAAGACAGATAACTCAACTGCTGTGGGCTTTATTTAAACACGTGCCTTCGTCGAATTCGCCACGTTACGAACTTTGAGCTTGGTAACATTGACAGAAGGGTATTTTGGTAAATATGTCTCTTTCATAACAGAGAGATAAAAGAGAGCGAGAAACGAAACCAATTTTTTTCTTTTTTCTCCTCCATAATCGATCTGAGAAAAGAGGGAAAGAGAGAAAGAAAGCAAGGCAATAGAAAATAAACTACCATTACGGCTACATTATTCATGTAAGTAAACTTTTTTTTTTTATATATTATTTCATTATAAATGTGTAGAATGTTCTTTTTCTTTATATATATGTTTTGTGTTTGTTCGATATCAATCCTTTTTTGTTATTTGCTTTGAATTGCATGTTTTGGTTCTTTGGTACCCAGTTTTAATTCATGGTTTGGTTTTGATTCTAGGGTTCACAATTCGTAATAAAAATTTAGACTTGTGAAGGTTCTGGTTGAAAGTTGAGAATTTGAGCTTAGTGAGTGTGAATACCGAGGAAAGAAAGATTTGTTTTTGATGGAGTAGTTTAGTTTTGGAAGGACAAAGCAAGATTGAGATAAATGATGAATAGTAATAATAGTAGTAGTAATAATAATAATAATAATAATCCAACGAAGAATGTTGGGACGCCTATGGTATTTGGAAATTCTGGGGCTGCTTCACAAACTTTGCCCGTGAATAATCAACCCCATTTACAATCTCAGTCACAGGGGAAAAAACAAGGTGGTGGGTCTCCTTTTCCTGGTCATTTTCACTTGTCTGAACCCCATGCTCATGCGCTTGCCCAGGCGCAATATGCTCATGCTCATGGCCAAGCACAGGCACATACCCATTTCCAAGGTCATGTACAACCACAAGGCCAATCACAACCCCAATCCCATTCCCAGTTGCAGACCCCTAATGCTGGTAGTAATGTTGGGGTGTCATCCCCTTCTGTTTCAACCCCTGGAACTGGCGCAAGTGCTAAACGGACTACTCAAAAGCCGCCCTCTAAACCCTCCGGTTCATCATCAAATACCAACACCAGTTCTCTGTTTAAAACCATGGAGTTAACCCCAGCTGCTCGTAGAAAGAAGCGGAAGCTTCCTGAGAAGCAAATTCCAGACAAAGTCGCTGCAATTTTGCCTGAGTGTGCACTTTATACACAGTTGCTTGAATTTGAGGCAAGGATAGATTCTGCTTTGGCAAGAAAAAAATTGGATATTCAAGAGTCACTTAAAAATCGTCCCTGTGTTCAAAAAACACTTCGGATATATGTTTTCAATACATTTGCAAATCTCGATCAGTCAAGTCCTGAGAAGAAAACAGGTGAAGCCCCCTCTTGGTCACTGAAGATTATTGGGAGGATATTGGAAGATGGGAAAGATCCAGTGCTGGCTGGAGTTGCTCAGAAACCGAGCTCTTTGCATCCGAAATTCTCATCTTTCTTCAAAAAAATTACAATATACTTGGACCAGAGCCTTTATCCAGATAATCATGTAATCTTATGGGAGAGTTCTCGATCACCAGCACTTCATGAGGGCTTTGAGGTGAAGAGAAAAGGGGACAAAGAATTCACGGCAATTATCAGACTAGAAATGAATTATGTGCCTGAAAAGTTCAAACTATCACCTGCTCTGATGGAAGTTCTTGGAATTGAGGTTGATACTAGGCCAAGAATTATAGCAGCAATTTGGCACTATGTGAAAGCTAAGAAGTTACAGAGCCCGAATGACCCTTCCTTCTTCATGTGTGATCCCCCTCTACAGAAAGTATTTGGGGAAGAGAAGATCAAATTTTCTATGGTTTCTCAGAAGCTATCCCTACAGTTAACTCCTCCACCACCTATACATTTGGAGCACAGGATAAAGCTCTCAGGGAATTGCCCGGTCGGAACAACTTGTTATGACATGCTTGTTGATGTGCCTTTTCCATTAGAAAAGGAAATGTCTGCTTTTTTGGCAAACACAGAAAGGAACAAAGAGATTGATGCCTGTGATGAACTAATATGTGCTGCAATAAAGAAGATACATGAGCATCATCGGAGGCGGGCTTTCTTTATTGGTTTTAGTCAGTCTCCAGGGGAGTTTGTTAATGCTTTAATTGCCTCTCAGAGTAAGGATCTAAAGCTTATTGCTGGAGATGCCAGCCGTAATACAGAAAAAGAGCGTCGTTCTGGATTTTTTAATCAACCATGGTAAGTTTTATTTAGTTCATTTTATTTTATTTTTTTGTGTGTGTTTCCATGCATATGTTGATTTGAATATGTCTTGAAGTACGATTTCTTCGCCCTGCTGGAGCAAGTCAATAGATACAGATCCAGGTGAAGTGAAGAAGAAATTTATAATTAACTTATATCAACTAACATGTTTCTTTTCATGAATTATATCAATGATTTATTCTGATAAAAATGCATGTTAGCACGACTTCTGCGCCCTGCTGGAGCAAGTCAGTAGAATACAGATCCAGGAGTAGTGAAGAAATTTAAAATTAACTTATATCAACTAACATTTTTCTTTTCATGAATTATATCAGTCATTATTCTTATAAAAATGCATCCCAAGACATGCAGCATATAGTGTGGCCTCTCTAGGATACATCACTGCTTGGTATGTTTTTGGTTTTAGTGGAATTCTATATGTTGGCATGCGAAGGTGTTACATAATCCTGAACTACTTGGATCCTATTCCATTACTGAATCACACTATAACTTTTATTTAACACTGTTAAAAATAAATGTGAGATTGTTATGCTGGCAATTCCCACCACTTTGCTCTTGTTTTTTCCATCTGACAGGTGAAAGAAACCACCTGTTACTTTTGCATATTAGTCAAGTTGCCATGGTAATTTTGCATTTGTCTAAAGAATTCATGCATATATTATGTTACACCTTATCATGCGAGCTTCCCTGCATTATTGCTTTCCCTGCTGAAAAATGCCATTGGGCTAATTATGTGTCTGAAAGAGTAATATAGTATAAATTCTTCCAATGAGAAACATACCTAACCATCTTTATTTTTCATTTTTTATTTGGGGGTGAAATTTTCAGGGTTGAAGATGCTGTTATCTGTTACATGAATCGGAAATCTGCTGGAAGTGATGCTCCTGGAAGCACTTGACTAGGGATACCTCAAATTGTTAACAGGTTGTAGATTAACTTCATCCCAGTAACATGTTTTCCAGCACTGATTTGATGGGTAGAGTGCCGGATGCTTTAGCCCCAAAATTATATCCAGTAATTTGTAGATGGATTTTTTTTTACCAGTTTAGGTTTAAGATATATATATATATATATATATGTATTTGTTTCCTTCGGCAAAGACACATTTATGTTATATTATATTTGCGTACAGCGCTAATTTTGCTTGAATTAGTAGGGCTATTCGTTCTTAGCAATTTATCTTACATTTGGGAACCCATTGGAGATGGACAATTTGATGCCAATCTATTTTGCTATCTGATTTGTCGAATGCTCTAGAATATTTATATGTTGTCATCCTATACAAGTGGCATTTCCAATTGATGTGAATGTAATCACAAGTGGTGATACGAGTTACTTTTGCTTTTCACATTCTTATATGTTTTATCAAGTAATAAAGTAAATTTATACGGTTTCATTTCCTATGGATCTGCTCACCTAACAACTCCTTATAGCTGCTGTGTTCTCTTGCCTGCAAATTTCTCTGTAACCATAGGTGTACAAGAGAGAAAAGTATGGTTTGTGGTCGTAATTAGTACAGTTAGACATCGGTGATACTCGAGGT
Source organism: Ailanthus altissimus (assembly GCA_946807835.1). NCBI lineage: Eukaryota > Viridiplantae > Streptophyta > Magnoliopsida > Sapindales > Simaroubaceae > Ailanthus > Ailanthus altissimus. Next base: position 27,369,590 of record OX327696.1, on the reverse strand, counting down.
CAAAACTGAGCTGTTCCTATTCTTCATAACACTGAGTACATCAGTGGTAGCATATTGCAATTACACCTGGGTATCTCTTTGCTGATGCTGGTAAATTTAAGCAAATAGCTAGCAAAAATGTTGCAGCCTTCTTGAATCCAAAGTGGACACGGCGCCTTCGAACTCATTGCCTGCGCAATAAAATTGTAGCTTGAATCTTAAGTTAGACATAAGTTGCCTGTTTGTTTTCAAGTAATTTCAGAAGGAAAACTTAGATTTTGCTTTTATAGACATAGAACTTAACTGTATTATCTGTAAATGTATTCGTATTTTTTTTTAATGTGATAGTAATAGTGGATATATCATACCATATTAATTAAGATATAAATTTTCGTATTCTAAATTTATAAGTCTAGTATTATTGCACTCTGAGTGTTTATAAGTGCAATAATCCCAAGGCCTTCTTCATTGTTGGGGTTTTATCTGTAGGGAGTGTTTATTATTATTAAGACCTCATCTCTTGCCTGAATGGCATGTTCAAGTTCAACGAAGCAAAAGAGGGCAAAAGAGGGTAACTCAGAGGAAGGCAGGCTGGAGTTTGAAGAAAGTTAAATTAGAATGACTATTTTATTAAGTTGGCTTTAATGATCCTCCAATTTAAATAGAAACAATTAGCATTTAGTGCATGCTGCAATTTCTGCAAATCGTTTTCATTGTCAACTCCATTATAGCAACCGAAATTTGAAAAAAGAAATGAATATTTCTATTCAATGAAAATGTGAAATAATATTGTACTTCAGTCAATATTTCTCCTCTCATTCTGGGATTATGAAATGGGGAAATCTCACTGATTGAGACAAATATATATATATATATATATATATATATGAAGAAGTATCTCTGAATCTCTAATTGAGAATAATATATACGTATATATAAGTATTATAATAATTTGCATGTGAAATGGCACTAAAATTTGTAATAACTAAATTAGTAAAGGGGAGTATTAAATTTTTTTCATGGGTATAAAAGTAGTCTATTAATGGACTTTTTTATTATTATTAATACTATTTCTTTTTATCAATTTGTGTTAAAATAGTATAATGGAACAAATTTGTGGTCAAATTGACGTGTTTCCTTTTAAATATTTCAAATTTTAGTGCCATTCCACATGTAAGTATTAATTATCATTCTTGTGTTATAATATTTTGATGGACTTTAAAACATAAAACTATGAAAAAAAAAAAACGCTTTCAACAAAACGCTCTCAACAATACGACTAAATTTTCTAACCACTCTTAGGTTCCTCTAATCTCCATCGAAAAGAGGGGTTTTTGGCCCTCTCTTCAGTGGACCTTTTCCTCCCTTCTTAACACAAAAATAGAACTGAAGCAGTTGGTTTAATTCGGACTAATCCGATTTTTTTAATTTTCAATTTTTTTACTTATTCCCAATTTTTCATCAGTTTTGAATGATATCCAAAAACTGAGTTGTAAATAAGCTTAATTGCTTCATTGATTTTTTTTTTTCAAGCCAACATTGAAGAATAGTTTTAGCTTCTAAATAAGTAAGTGACTGTTTAGTTGAACTTTTTTATTGGTCAAAATTTTTTTTTTAATATCAAATTTTTTTTTTAATTTTTTAAATAATATTTGGTTACAATTAGAAAAAAAATTTTTGAAATTAAAAAAATTACTTTACTTTTACTTTTGAAAGTTCAAATTTTAAACTTTTAAAAATATAATTTTTTTAATATTTGTACAATTCATATATATCCTAATAATATTTTTTTATTTTTATATTGTATCCTTAATAAAAATAAATCATATTCAATAAATATATTTTTATTATTTTTTTAAAAGTCATCATACCTCTAATTATTCGTATTTTTACAATTATTATATTTTTACAAAAATCTACTAAAATTTTTTATTGATTATTTTATTTTTTAAATAAAAAAATATTATTTTATTTTTAATTTTTGTACAAAACATAATAATTTATATTGATTCATTGATTACTACGTATTGATTTTACTTGATTATTGTGTTTAAAAAATTAAATTTGAGAGAATACATGATAAATTTAAATTTATATATAAAAAATATTAAATTATTTAAAATTTGAATATAAATTTTATTAAGTGCTCCTTTTAGTAATTTAATAACACATAAACACTTTTAATAATATATAATCAAACGATTTAATATTTTAAAAAAACTTTAAAACAGTTACCTTAAACACATAAAACTCTATTTGAAACACATAAAGCTTTTTTATTAAAAATTTCACTTTTAAAAATTTTATTTAAAAAATTCAACTAAATGAGCTCTAACACAGTTACCTTCCTTGCGTTGCACTTATTTCTGCTGCCTCTTCAAAAGCTTGTCATTTGTAGTAAACTCGTGTGGCTAGTCATTTTGCACTGAGTGCTCCATAAATCACCATCAACGTTGAATATACCGTAGTCGAGAAGATCACCAAAAATTTCAGTAGACGGCTTGCCTTTGGGAAGTTAATAAGTGAAATTGGTCTTGAGCATGTGCTCAACGTCCGCTGAATTTGCAGTCACAATTATGCAGACTGTGATGGTTTGACTGGTCGATTGTGACGAGAGATCAGTGTACTAATTTAAAAGATTTCGATGATCGGTTTAAAAAGAAATTAAGCAGCCTATAAATGGATAAGAGGGAGGGCCATAAGTAGATATGATGATTTGCTAAGAGAAGGGCAGTGGAATAATTCTTGGATCGAAAAACCCCATGGAGAAAAAGAGCAAAGGAAAATGCACAACATGATAACTAGGCTATTTGCTTGTGATTTAGCCATGTGGGCATTGTTTGAATGGATGTGATTGGGTTTTACGATAGCTATGACCTGAGTTTGAATAAGACAAAGAATAAGAATTAGTGTTTAGTAAGGGATGTTTTTCTTCTTCATTTAAATTTTAAAAAAAAATTAATCTAATAAAATTATAAATCTTTGAGGAATTAAAAAAAATTATGGATAAAAGGAATGTAAATGAAATCATTTAAATTTAATCTAATAAAATTAGAACCACATATTCTTTACTATATACACAAAACAACCTAACCGGAAATTTAATAAGGAAGAATTCGTAAATTTTCTAATATAATTCTTATACAAAGGGGCACTACACCTTGTATTTATTACACATATTCGTCAAATCATGGATGCTAAAAGCTTTTCATTTATTATTTGTTTTTATGTGGAGAGGAGGATTTAAATTCGAAACCTCCACTAGAATGAAAATAAATGTATTATTAACTTTTTTATTATTAAACTGTTAATGCAAATAAAAAAAACTTTTTATTACATATAGTACAATCCATTTGTTACAAATTAAGTGCAACACTCACCTCATCCTGTGTAGACAATGTTCAAAATTTTTAATTATAAATGTTTTAAGTTAGTGCAGATATCAATTAAACTTTTAATATTAAGTTATATGTTGCAAGTTTTTTTAGTATGTATTTTAAGAATTTTTTGCACTAAAAACAATTAAATTCACGCAATTAAAAAGATAAATAATCAAATAATTAAAGCAAGCATACAATCAATGTACTTGATTTGATAAACTGTTTACATCCACAATAAATTTGAAGTTTTTAATTTTTTTTATTCAATTTTATCATACATAAAGAACTTTTTACAAGAGATACAAAAAAACTCAAATAGCCCAGAGCTTTAAAGAATCTACACCTTATTATCTTACGTGTTTAAAATACTCAAGTGTGACACAAGTGTGACACAAGCTCTCTATTCTATTTTTTATTGATGATTTGATGTTTAATAAATTATAAGAGGTTACAAGAATTTATATAGTGTTAATATCAACTTTAAAAATTTTAAACTTAATTGAAATAAGAGTTCACACATTGTAGGAGTCTAAAATCGTCTCTACAATGCAATTCTACTATACAACAGAGTTTTTCGAATAAGCAACACTCCGGTATTCAATATCCAATGTTGAGGTGGTGATGCGATTATCGAGCTAATGTTACAACGTTCATTAACCAACGTTGGGGCATTTTAAAGCCAGCACTAGGGCGTTCAAATTTATGTAATTATTACTGCAACATTAAGATCCCATTGTCACAACATTCATGTGTCAAGTCCCTTTTTGCATTCCTTCTCGCATTCAGCTTTTATTTTCGACCCTTACTCGTCCATTCAATGTAACCTCATCACAACTCTTCTTTAGTTTTCAACTTAAAATCAAACTTATCATTGATTTTGAATCACAAAATTTTAATAGACTCTCATTGATTCAAAATCTCTACAAGAAGTTTTAACCAAGATATATCCACTCTAATGCTCTATCACCTAGCGTTAACTCCAGTTAAGTCTATATCTAGACTTAAATTTTTTTGGACTTATGACTTTAGTCTTCAAAGATAGAACAAATCTTCCTTTGGATGACCCTTGTACTATAATCTCCTATATCCTTCTTGACACTATCACAATACTTTTGTGGCATAACCTTACCAACAATACTATTCACATGCATTCTATTTTTATCACAATACTTTTGTAGCATAACCTTGCCAGTAACACTATTCATATGCATTCTATTTTGATCTCTATCAATATGGTGAGCAAATCTTTAATGCTGCACTTTAGTATGCATCCATTCAACAACCCCTGTTGATCCACCTACAACATTTTTATCAAGTACATATAACTCCTTGTGCTTCTCACCTTTCATCACTACTATAAATCATTCCTTTACCTTCATATTCTTTTTATGTCTTGAATCAACATCCCTCTTGATCTAGCACTCTTAGAGATATTAAGTTTCTCATAACTCTAGGAATATGCCTAACACAATGTAACTCCTTAATATTGCTATCATGCATCCTTATCCTAATTCTACCAACCTCTAATACTCTATACACCATATTATTTTTTATTAGTATTTTCTTTCCCCTAATGAATCTACAATTGGTAAATAAGGATTTATCCAAATGCATATGGTAACTACACCTAGAATTAATTATCCATCTACCAGCATACATCTCAATGGAAGCTACCAATGACTCTACAATTTTCAAATCTTCTTTACAAACTATTATAGCCCTTCCTCCATTCTTTACTTTTCCTTTTGGGCAATCCCTCTTCAAATACTCATCCTTATTACAAAAGTAGCATTTTTTTTATCTACCTCATTGATTATTTTTACTATATTTTCTTTTTGCCTGCATTGATATTTTTCACAGTTTCTTAGAGTTTAATAACGCTTTAATATCTGTCACTGTTAAAGTTTCCTTACCATACATGAGTGTGTCCATGAAGTGCTTACCATAACAAAATTATCACCTTATCATCATCCTCAATCTTGATACCTATTGTCTCAAGATCAATGATAATTTTGTTGAAGGGATTTATGTGGTCTTTCATGAAAGTTCTCTCAATCATAGACAATCGATATAACTTCTTATTGACATACAGACTATTCACTAGCGACTTCATCATGTAGACGGTGTCAAATTTTTTTCAAAGACCTAATGTTGTCTTCTCTCCAACCACCTCCCTCAGAACTTCATCAAGATAGCACTACGGTATTATGGGACTTTTTCTGAATGTCTTCTCTATCTACCTCAGATTTAGGTTTCACTATTCTCTTTTCTTTATTGGTTGTTGTTTGAGTTTTCTTAAGGGTTGAATTTAATCATTGACTCATCACTAGAGTCATAACTTTTACTTTCGATAAATTGAAGTCGTTCACCCCATTCAATTTCTCTATCTTATGCTTGTGAGTTGTCATGGTTAAACCAACCTATGCTCTGATATCATTTTGTTGCGGGGTTTCCTAGCGTGCACTCTAAGAATACTTAGCACCCTACAAAAGTGTTTCCTTACAAGCAATAAAGAACAATAAAAATCACACAACCAAGAAGATAAATAATCAAGTAACTAATGAAAGCACATAATCAATGTATATGGTTTAGCAAACTACTTACGTCTATCGTGGATCTGAGGATCTTAACTTCTTTTATTTTGTTCTTTTGTACACAAATAACCTTCTACAAGAGATACAAAGAATACCTAAATAGCCCAAAGTTCTCAAGGATCTATACCACACTATCTTGTGTGCTTAAAATACTCAAGTATGACATAAGCTATCTATTCTCTCTCTTTTTGATGATTTAATACTTAATGAATTATAAGAGATTTACAAGGGTTTATATAGTGTTAATATCGACTCTAGAAATTCTAAATCTAGTTGAAATAAAATTTCGCACCTTGTATGAGTCTAAAACTAACTCTAGGACGCAATTTTACTCAAAAATAGAATTTTTTCGAGTAGGCAACACTGCGGCATTCAATATCCAATGCTATGGCAGTAATGCAATTATCGGGCCAATATTGTAGCTTTTATAAACCAATGTTGGGGTGTTTTAGTGCCAACGTTAGGGTGTTTAACTTTTTGAAATTATCACTGCAACGTTGAGATCTGTGGTGTTCATGCATTAGGTCATCTCTTGTGTTCCTTCTTATATTCGACTTCTATTTGCGACCCTTGCTTGTTCATCCAACGTGTCTTTAACCTCATCTCTATTATTTCTTAAATTCCAACTCAAAACTTAACTTATCCATTATTTTAAACCACCAAATTTTAACATTATATTTTAAGAAACTTTTAATGAAATAAATAAATCGCCTGATTTCATATGTATATTGTTCAGTTTAATTAAACACACCACTAATGGTGATTTTTTTTTTATAAAATTTATAACTCAAAACGTGTATCTATATTTTAAATAACGATATATAAACTAATTAGAAGGTACTCTCTCTCATTAAGGATTAAGGATTTGAGATTTAGTGGCTTTCATTAGTCCAATATTATTCGCAAATAAGAATATATATAATAAAAAAAAATTAAGTCTGTATGATACCATGACTACAATAGAATGACTTCTATGCATATATTTTTATTAAAAAATGAGAGTCATGCAATCCACATTTAATCAAAAAGTGAAATATAAGTTTTTGGGTAATTGAAATTGAATGCAATATGAAATTTATTTCATGTGTAAGTTATGTTTGCATATATATATACTATTCGTTAGAGGTCACAGCATAGGCATAGAGATATTGCTCATTTTAGAGGATTAAGTAAATTATGAAGCTTTTGTTTGATTTCATTCACTGACAATTCAAAATTATTATTATCAGTAAATGATTCTAGAACGCATATTACTCTATGTAATGTAATGTAATATATTATATGCATGTTTACCAAATTTCCAGCATCGATCATGTATCATAACCTTCTTCTTTAATTTTAGTTGGGAATTGGATTTTCTCAATTATTTCTCTAATAAATTCCGCTTGGTATGGTTGATAAGCAGAAATAATGCATCATAAACACTTTTTTTTTCTTTCCAAAACGCCATAGTATTTGAAACACACACCTGAAAGTTTTAAAGGGTGTTTTAATTTGGTAGTGGGAGTGGGACTAGTTTATATTTTGCAGGGGGAATAATAGGAATTGGATCATTGTGTCATTTGCTTATCCTTAGTGAGTTTTGATGGACTACAATTAAAATTACAATTAATTAGAAAGCCGAATCAACACCAACCAGAAAGAAAAAATAGCTAGCTAACTTACCTCTCAAATATGAATTTAGAAAGAATAATAACACTGTCACTCCTTTTAAGTTTGTAATATATAAATATATAACCAGCACTATAGTGTTCCTTCCAACTCCACTTATAAATAAGAGATTTCTCCATGATTTAATTTCAGATATTCAATTTTACATTTTCATTCACAATTCAATCACATTTCTCCTTCACTTTGCCTATGAAAAATTAACCTTTTTCTTCCTTAGTTTGACACTTGTTTGAGCGTAAGAGTATTTTTTGCAAATACATACGGAACTTTACTTAAAACGTTCTAATTTAAAAAGAAAATGAAGGAAACCGCAGAAAGAATAAAACGGTCCCAGCAATCTTCTGCAAATCAAATTATAACAATAAAATACAACTGTCTTTCACAAAAACTCTAACTCAAACTCAATTCTAAGTATCAAAGCTAATGATTGTTTTCATTTCCGATTTCGTTTTCGTTTATAAAGTCTAGTTATTGGTTTTTGTGAATTTATAATTGACTTAACAGAGAAAAGTAAAAGAACCCATACCTGCACCGTCCACCACGATTCTTCTATTAGCTTTTTGCTTTTTTGTTTGATTGATTTTTCGTTTTCGTCTAAGATGCTGATTGATTTTTTTGTTTTGAGTGAAATAAAGATGTTTGGTGTGCAACAGGCTTTTCATTTTAGTAAATGGAATGAAAAGGAAATGCATATTGCCATTCAATGAAATTAAGTGATTTATCATAATTTTCTTCGATCAATATTTCTCCTCTCACGCCTTGGCCTGACGAGAGGGCTTACGTTTCCCATACTAAATCAGAATATTTGGAAGGTAAGTGGTAAAACTCTTTATACCTCAGCACCCCCTTACCTTTTAAAAGGAAAAAAAAAAAATTCTCCTTTCACAGTGAGATAATTATGATAAAATTGAGAAAGCCAAAAGAAAAGAAAAAACTAAAATTATTTGAATGTGGAATGGCTCTTAGAAACATACAATTAGGAACACTTAAAGTTGACTAAGTTCACTAAGTTAAAGAGAGCAATAAACAAGAACAAATTTGTAAATCTTTTTAATAATATTAATTATAAACGAATGCAAAAAAAAAAAAAAAACAAAAAAAAAACAAAAGTTCCAAAGTTGTAGCAGACGATTTACAAATATAATTATAAATAAAGACCACTTTTCAGTTTAAGTGGTTACAAAATGTCAAATTTTTTTTTTATAAAAAAAATTGGAATATCATGGCTTTTGTCCTCTCCATGGGAGTTCATACTTTAGCAGGTAAAATGTCATTCCATGTTCTATAATGCAGCAGTCTTTCATGTCCTTTTACGGACCAAGACCTTCAACCCACCTGCCATGTGAGCCGTCAAGAGAGGAACAAAGACTGGTCGATTCTCACAGACTGGTTTGATTTCAAACCGCTTGAGTACTGAACCAACCACATACTTCATTTCAATGAAAGCCATCTCCTTCCCCAGGCATACCCTTGGACCGGCCTGGAAAACCGGGAACTTATACGGGCTTACAGACTTCAAAACCCGGTCCTCTGCACCCACTTCATCGAACCACCGATCCGGTTTGAACTCCAACCTGTCCTCACCCCACAATGCTTCCATTCTTCCCATTCCATATGGAGTGTAGGTCACTCTATCCCCCTTCCTCACCGGAGTCCCGTCCGGCAACACGTCGTCGATGGTAGCGTGCTTCGAGTCCCATGCAACCGGAGGATAAAGCCGCATGGACTCGCATAAACAAGCTTTCAGGTAATTCATCTCCATTAAAGATCCATAATCTAATTGCTTTTTACCATTTTTAAGGAGTGATTCCACTTCGTTCACAATCAAATTTTGGGAACTTTCGTTTTGCGAAAGCAGCCAGAAAAGACACGTCATTGCCGCAGAAGTCGTGTCTCTTCCCGCCAAAATGAAGCTAATAACCATGTCTCTGATCACTTCTTCACTGTGTCCAGCTAGTAACAATCTTGACAAAAGATCATCACCTTTGCATTTTCTTGTTGGGTCATTCTTAAGAACTTTCTTCTTGCTTTGAATGATTTCTAAAACTGAGCTGTGAACAAGCTTGATTGCATCTCTAAGTTTCTTCTCAGAGCCAAAATTGAAGAATCGTTTTAGCTTCCAAATGAGGAACACCGGCGCCATTCCTCTCATTGCACTTATCTCTGAAGCCGTATCAAAAGCTTTAACAAGGGAAGGTACTTCTCGCGAAAGATCCAAGCAAAATGGATCAGTGCCCAGAGAAACTTTACACACAATATCAAAAGCAAACCTCCTCAATATATCTTGCAAGTCCAAGACTTTTTCACTTTTCAATGCTTCTTCGAGCAAGGGTATCAGTCGACTCTCCACTTCTTCCTGAAGCGTTTTGACAATAAATTCTCTCAATGACTTTGTGGTAAACTCATGGCTAGCCATTTTGCGCTGCGTGCTCCATAACTCACCATCAACGTTAAATATACCGCAGCCAAGAAGATCGCCAAGAATTTCTGTGAACGGCTTGCCTTTGGGGAAGTTAGTGAAATTGGTCTTAAGCATGTGCTCGACGTTGGTCGGGTTTGCTGTCAAAATAGTGCTGCGGGCACCGAGGCGCCGGACTGTGATGGTTTGACTGGGTGATTGTGACAAGAGATCAGTGTACCATTTTAAAAGGTTCCGACGATTTTTATAAAAAGAAAATAAGCAGCCTATGAACGGATGAGAAGGAGGGCCATAAGTAGATGATGATTTGCTAAGAGAAGAGCAGTGGAATAGTTCTTGGACTAACGAACATAATAAAGAGAGAAGGAAAAACCCTAGAGAGAGCAATAGGAAAAGACTGATATCGAACATGGTTAGTAATTTTCTTGTAATTGAAGTGTCTTGGTGTGTTTTTGATTTTAGAGAGAGAAGAAGCTTTTGAGTACGTGAAAAATGGCTAAGCCATGCGGGATATATATATACACAAATGGATATGTGAAGAATGAATGTTTGTGTGCTCTCAGCTCTGTGCTTGAGAAAGGAATTAGATAAGAGAAAGTAAGAAACCGACCATGGTGAATTAGGGTTTGAGATGAAAAGACAAAACAGAAACAAAAAGTTTTGTCACGTGGAGTTTGATCTTAAAGTAAAGGACGGCTTGTGGGCATTTTCAACGTGATTTATTGGAGCACTGGGCATGGCGACGGCATGCAGTTGATTGTCTGGCACTTGTTCTTTTGCTTAAGTAGTGTAACTGCCTTCTTCTTCTTCTCCTTTTTTTTAACAAATATTTTTGGAAGGGAATAGTGTAAACTACTTATAAAACGTGATTTTATGTCATAAATTTCATTATTTACTTGGGATTTCCCCACTCTTTTTCTCTTAATTTAGATTGAGTGAATTTATAAGTCAAGTGAATTAAGAAATACTTATATCAATTGTGGTAATAGCTAGAAAATTATGGTTATTTTTAGTGTATTATTTTCTTTTTGTTAATCTTTGTTATGTGTATTTTTTTGGATCAATCATAAAAAAGTGTACAATGACATAAATCTAAGAAAAAAGTAAACTCTCCCCTGTAATAAAACTTGTAAATAAAATTATGCCATATATTTTAAATTTATTATCTCTTTATTATAATTTACAGTTAATTAATTTGAAACCATATATATATAATTATAATGAGAGAAAATTAAAAAATTTAATGAAATACATAACTTACCATATAATAAATTATACTGTCATATAGCGTTGTCTGATTAATCCATAATAAGATTATATCATGTTTAGATGCTTATTTTTTTGGTGAATTACGCTGTCTATTAAAATATATAATACTAAAATTTTATTAATTAATATTTAAAATAATTGACTTTTACGCTCTCCTTCTTGATGGGGCCAATTTTTGTGACTGCATTAGTGTCGAAATAGGGGTACTCTCCGAGGCTGATTTTCATGATGTATTAATGTGAAAGCTCTCCCTTTTGATATGGCCAATTTTCGAGATTGCATTAGTGCGGAAGTAAAGTATGAGGCTGATTTTTGCGACTACATCAGTGCAGAAGTAAAGTATTAGTAGCCTCTTGATGGGGCCGATTTTTGTAATGCATTAGTGCGAAAATAGGGGGTGCTCTCCCTCTTGATGGAGCTGATTTTCGGGATGCATCAGCGTAGAAGCTCTCCCTCTTGATAAGGCCGATTTTCAAGACTACATCAGTGCAGAAGTAAAGTATGGGGCCAATTTTTGTTACTGTATCGATACAAAAGTAAAGTATTGTCGAGATTAACTAAAATTTAAGTAAACATAAGTGTAAAAGTGAAGTCTTATCGTAATTATAATATAATCTAATCATTATACTAGTAAATGTAATATACATAATCTATGTAATTCCAAAAAAAAATACTACATTCGTCTATGTAATTCGAAAAAAAAAAAAAAGGTAACTACATTCGCGTAAGAAAAGAAAAAATCCAGAGTGGGTACAACGCTATAGCCGCAATTAGAAAAAAAAAAAGGCACGTGAAAGTTTTAAAGCATATTTTAGTTTGGTTGGGAAAGTTTGCAGTAGTTTGTAGGGAATAGTCATACGGCGTGCGGCACCATTCAATAAGGTGATAGCGCCCCCACAAATCAATCACGAGCAAGATTTGAATTTGATTTGAGAGGGGAGGAGGTTGATTTAAGCCAAATAAAAATACACATATAGCCAAGCCTGCTAAAGCCAAACCAGGACTAAGCTCTCATTTTCAATTTTCAAAATCAATCTCAATATGGAATTCCTTTTGTTTGTATATAGTGGCCCGCAATTCATATTCGCACAAGTCACTTTTTAACGGTGGCTATTGTATTCATTATTAGGTTCAACCGTATTACTATGCCTATCTCTGTCACTGTCGCTGCCGCTAGCCGTTGCAAAACTCAAATTCAAATGTCAAAAGACACTATCTTTTAGACCAAACAAAGAAATGAAGGAAAAGGAGCCAATCTGTGCACCGTCTATTCACCTAGTAGCTTTAATTTTCTTACATCTAAATCTCTTATCTGGCTTTGATTCTGCCATTCGCCGAGTTTATAAAGAATTTTCCATCGTTGGGATATGAGACCTGCCCCCATTTTGCATGCATGATTCGAAATCTAATGCTTAAAGGATTACTGAACTTCCAATTTCCATCACGTAACTTATAATTAATTTTGCAGTTACATCGTGCAAGTGCAATGAGATGCAATGCAGGGCATTTGAGGTCAAGGACAATCAATAATATTTTAGTTTCCCTATCATATAAACGTGATAAGGAGGAGACAACGAGCTTGATATGCAAAATATTGGAGGGGTCCATTTGATTTTGTGACACGTCAACAAGTTTTGAGTGAATGATTGTTGAAAAATTGGTAATTCAATAATTTTGATTGGATAAGAATTGAGATGAATACTAAAGTGGAGAGTCATAAGAAGTCAAGAATGTGTGGGACACGTATGAAGAAGTCTAAGACGTGTGGGACACGAAAGGGGAAGTAAAACGGGACTTAAAGACGCGAAAGAAAAGAAAAAATCGCGAGGAGCTTCCAGTGCCGCGGCGCCCAAGGCTGAGCGCCGCGGCGCCCAACACAGAAAACCAGTGCCGCAGCGTTGGACGCGAGAAGAGACAGCGCTGCAGCGCCCAGGGACGAGCGCCGCAGCGCCAGAACACGTGGAAAAGTTCGTTTTGGCTCGGGATTTCAAGTTTTGAGAAGTTTTGGACTTCCAAAACAAGTAGACTCTTACTCCAACAAAGAATAGGGTTTGTAGGCACGAAATACACCATATATAAACACTTGTAAATCCTTGTTTAAGATTAAGCACCTAAAGTTTCAAGATGTAACCATAAGAGAGAATAGAGGAGCTAGGTAGGCATTAAGTGTGTGGTGCACTAGGGTGTAACCTTGGGGGGTGTTTTTTCTTTAAGTTCTTTGAGTAAATAAAAAAGAAACACTATAGATCTTTTTGGCTTAGATGCTCGGGCTATTCTTGTGTTTCTTGTAAAAATCTCTTATGAGAAGATACGAAGAGGTCTTAGGGAGTCATAATGATTAAGGATAGATGCTTAGAGGTCTCTATGAGAGATATTAAGGGGTCTTGTGGGATCATTGATGATGTAAAAAGATACTTTGTGATCTATTTCAATGGGAAGAAGCTAGATCATGGATCCTCCATAGACGTAGGCAAATTGGGCCGAACCACGTATATCTTGTGTCTTGTGATTGATTTGCTTTCTTTATCTTTATTGGTGTGTTAATCTTATATGTTTTTACTTATGGTGTGAGTTATGATTTTTCGCTGCGCAAAGAATATCAAAGTTATGACTTAATTGATGCCATACAAATATCAAATTGAAGTGCATAACTTGATATCTCTCAACAATACTTAATATGATCATGGCCTAAAGCTTGAATTGCGTATCCTCAATATTTTGAGTTTTTTCTCTTCGTTAAGTCCTTTCGTATTGTAATTGTAAGATTTTATAATCATAAAGCTCTTATTGCTATAATAGGTAGAGAGAGAGAGAGAGAGAGAGGGTGTTTTTGTTTAATTTTATAAGTATTAAAAAAAATTGATACTTTAATTTCTACATAAATTTTAAATTACTCACTAGTTAAGCCTTTAATTTTTTTGAAATTTTCAAAAGATTCTGCTAAAATTAACTTTTCAAGTGTGTCTTTTATAATATTATAAATTAATATTTTATATTTCACATTAAAATATAAAAATAATATTAAATTTTTATTCTTCTAAATATTAAAATTTCATTTTCATCCCCCATCATCATCATCACGCCCCCCCCAACCAAAACTAGCACCACCCATCGGCCCGTCGCTCCACCCAGCCCCCTCCTTTCATCCCCACTGTCTATATAAAAGAAAAAAATAATGTGTTATTGTTGGAATTACAATTTGGTGAGGTGGTACTATGGAATGATGGTGATGGATGGTAGTTTCATAGTTATAATTTGTTATTTTATAATTTTTTTATTTTTTATTTCTTCAAGTTATAACATTGAACAAATCAAGATGTAATATTCTCATTTTAATACTACTTAATGACGAGTTAATATAAAACTATTAATAATTATCTACTTTTAATTTTTTTAATCACCATTAAAAGTTACATTATATATATTATACCATGTCAACTAAGAATAAAATGGTAGAAGGATAAAAAAAGTAAGTATTTAGTAGAATCATTTTAATGGCAGAGACTAACCGAGATATTTAAAAAATAATAAAGATGGAGTGAGTAATTTAAAAATTATAAAATTATCAATTTTATAAAATATAATATTAATTAAAATATTTAATAAATACTACTTTAAATTTATATTTATTAAAAATTAGTGATTCAATAATTATGTATAGATATGAATTGAGATGGATACTAAATAAAAAATTAATAAGAAGTCTAGTACAAAAAAGTTGTGCGAGAAAAAAATAAAACGAAAAGCTAGAAGAACAAGTACTGTTCAAGCGGCTAGTACTGTTTACGCGACAGGGTAATGTTCATAAGAACTATTCACACAGCACCGTTCACGTGGATACTGTTTATACAATAACTTATAAGTATTTTTTGTTTTGACTTAATTAACTTATTTAAGTGGGATTAGAATTAATACAAATAAAGATTCGTATTTCAACTAAGTTTAAGGTTTTTAAAAACTTTGTAAACATTATATAAACATTTAAAGATAGCCAAACATTTAAGGTATTTAGATATAAGTATAAAAGAGAATAGAGGAACTACATAGGCATTAAGTGCGGGATGTATTAGGTTGTAACCTTTAAGAGTGTCTTTATTCTTGAGTGAGTAAAAGGAGCACCATAGATCATTTCGAGAGAGGCTCGGACTATTCTTGTATTCCTTAGGTAAAAACTCTTATAGGGTGAGAGATACTAAAAGGTCTTGTAAAGATCATGATGATCTAGGAAGATACTTAGAAGTTTATAATGAGAGATATTAGGAGGTTTTGTATGATCATGGTGATATAAGAAGATATTTAGTGATCTAATCAATAAAAAAAGCTGGATCGTGGATCCTATATAGACATAAATTTTTTAGTCAAACTACATATATCTTGTGTTTTGTAGTATATATATATATATATATATATATATATATATATTATTGGTGTATTAATATTACATGTTCTTGATTATTTGTAAATTATCTCTCATATGCATAAGGGATTTTTTTAAATAGCACACTATAGAAAATCATATCAAAAGAGTATCAATAATAAAGCTAATTTCATTAAAAAATTAGTGTTAAGACTAACTTTCCATCAATAATATTTAAATGTTTACTAACCATCCGTCTTCTTTTATTCAACAACAATTACTTCAAAATCATAATATATCACTTCATTAAAAAAAGTTAACATTAAACTAGGATGTATATAATTTTCTTTTTATTCTCTCTCCATCTAAATGAAAACTCTTTCTTCCATCGTAGTTTCTTTTTTCTTCCTCCTATTTGTTTATAAAGGTATGTTTATACCTGAATTTAGATCTGTAATGGTTAATTTTTAATATATATAGATCTAAATCTTTAGTGATATGAATTTGAACTAAGCTTAAAATTTGGGTGAAGTGAGGATGTAAAAGGATTGATCTTTATAGATGATTTGTTATTTTCACAAATGATGACATCATTTTACTAATCTGAAAAATCCTAATGTTACAATAATTTTATTAAATTTTAATTTTTATTATTTTTTTACTAATTTGTCTTTACATTGATGATATCATTGTTGTCATTATCTTTATATTTCTTTTTACAAAAATTAATAATATATTTTTAAAAAATTATACTAAAATAACAAAATTATAACATAAATAGAAGGATTAACATTCAAGTTATTTTATTTTATATTTTATAATTTTATTAATATTTGCTATTTTTTAATGCATTAGTATTTTATATAGTTTCCCATAAATTAATAATTAACTAAATTCATATGATGTATCTAAGAGGCTTCCATAATATATGTATTGAAATTGACATCAAATTAGATCTCATCTCTAACTTTTTATAATACATCAAAAAAATTTGGTATGACATTCTCATATTACAATAAGAAATTGTTGAATATCAATGTCACATTGAGTGCTTCTATGCGAGATGGGCTCCATAGTAGAACTTTCATCTTTAGCTTTGTCATTTCTATCATTCCCCATAACACTCTCAATAATTTGCTCATTACTCAAAGATCTTTGAAATTGTATCGTCTTCTCCAACATAGTTCAAGAGATACTTGATATCTATTCTATTAGGTCATTGTAACTCTTTGATTACTACTTTCAATTCTTAATTACATCTGGCTTTTAAGGATTCATTTAAATTCTCTGAAGTTATATTATTTACGAATCTAATTTTTAATATTAAAAATAATTTATAATTGTATTTGCCTGAACAACTACTGTTCAAGTCGAAATTACAAGATTAATTGTATCTAAAACATTTATTATTTTTGGATTTGTTTGCCCTACTTCATAAATTTTCAAAAGATTATACAATTAAATCAACAATAATAATACATCTTAAAAACTTTTATAATTCCTACATCACAAGGTTGAATTTTTGACATTATGTGTTTTTTTATTTTTCTTATATATATATATACATACATATATATATATATATTAGAAAAAAGGTATATTTTCATAAATTAATAATTTATTAATTAATCGATTAATTAATATTCACTTATTAAGATATTTTTTTTTATCTCAAGGGCATTTATTTTTCGAGATTGTAATGTACTTAAATAATGGCTTATTTCTATTGTCCTAAAATTTCACACATTGTTAAAGTTGAATGGGAGACGCCATTTTTATAAGTATTATGTTAAGCGAAGAATTTTAAATTAAGTTCAACCTAAACTCTAATATATTTATGTAACGAAAATAATAAATAATCAAAGCAAATATACCAAGAAAATAAAAGCAGATCAAGAGCACAAAATAATAAATTTACGTGGTTTGATTAATTGCAAGGATCATAATCTTTCTTATTAACTCTAAAAATATTTTTTAAGAAAAACAACAAGAAGAACTTTCAAAGGATCTATAGTTTAGTGTTTTTTTGTTTCTACAAGAATAATTTTTACCCAAATAGTAGTTTTATCCTAGCACACACAGAACTTAATGTTTACCTAGTTTTTCGCATTTCTTAGAGTCTTTCTTATAATACTTGGTCTTTAATAAAGGGTATACAATGATTTATATAGTGAATAAAACATTCCTAGAAACCCTAAAGTTAGTTGGAATAAGAGTCCTTACTTGTAGGAGTCCAAATCCTATTTAAAGAAGTCAATTAAGTCAAAATATGAAATACCCAAAGTTTCCACATGAACAGTACCTATGAACAGTACCCCGCAACACGTGAATAGTGTCTCCAGGTTAACAATACCCATTTTTCTAGCTTTTTTTTTTACTCTTCCCTTGTACACCCAATACATACTTGACTTCAAAGTGACTCTCCCTTTAGTATTCTTCATAATTCTTGCCTATTCAAGATTGTTAAATTATCATTTTTAACATACCCTTCCTTAATTCAAAATCTCTTAATAAGTAGGCTTCCGGATTCATCCAAACTAATGCTCTACCACCTAGAGTTGAGTCTAGTTAAGTCTCCACCGAGACTTAACTTTCCTCAGGCTAGTGACTTTGGTCTTCAAAGGCATTCGTGCTTCTTGCATAGGGTATGAATGCGATGTACTCCTTCCCAACCCTCATCATTTTGGTAAGTATTTTTTAGATGATGCCTCGTGGTCTGCATTACCCCAACACCCTGTGTTGGCCCACCCTTGGCCATTCTCTTAAATACATAGCCCCTCATTGTGCTTCTTACCTTCTGACTGAATAGATCTTTTTACTACCCTCAGTTTTTCTTTTTCTGATCTAATTGAAAATCCTTCTTCGTCGAGTTTCCTTAGGGATATTAAGTACCTCTTTAGTTCAGGAACGTGCCTTACACCATGTAAGTCCCTAATTACTTCACCTTGCATCCTCAGCCTTATGTCACCAACCCTTATGACCTCACAGGTCATGTCATTCCCTATTAGAGCTTTACCTCTCATAGTTCTATAGTTGGTGAGCATCGATCTGTCTGGATACATATGAACGCTACACCCAGAATCTAGGATTTATTTCCCAACATACTTTTTCTCTAAGACTACCAATAAGTCTACAACTTTGATATCTCCCTCAAGATCACCGAAAGCAACATTCTTATCTTTTCCTTTTAATTTAGGACAATCCCTCATATAGTGGCATTCGTTGTGACAATAGAAGCACTTCCGAGATCTCCTCATTGGTTGATAACTTTTCTTTTCTTGTGTAAGCAACACTACTCTACTATCGAATTTTGATCTATTTGTCAATTTTTTTGAATTTAATGAGGCATTGACATCATTCATTATAAAAGTCTCTTTTTTCATAAAGTAGCGTGTCCACAAAGTTTTCATTACTCTTCGATAATGCACTTAACAGGATAATAGTCTTGTCTTCATCCTCAATCTTGATCTTCAAAGTCTTAAGACTCATGATGACTTTATTGAACTCGTCAATATGGTCTCTCAATGAAGATCCCTCGGACATCGATAGCTGGTGTATCCTCTTTTTTATGATAAGTCTATTTGCTAAAGACTTCCCCATGTATAAAGTCTTGAGTTCTTTTATAGACCCAAAGCTGTTTCTTCCCCCTCTACCTCCCTTAATACTTCGTCACTTAATGCTATGATTGTAATGCTGTGAGCCATCTTCTTAATCGTGTCCTAATCTATCTCTCCCGGTTTCAAGGTCTTCTTCTCTTTGCTAGTCGATGAACGGGCTTCCTCCAAAGTCGAGTTTAACCTTTCCTTAACTACTAGAGCCTTAACCTTTTTTTCTCAATGGATTGAAGTCATTCCTCCCATTGAATTTCTCTATATCTTGCCTGATTGTAGTCATGGTTTAAATACCACTTGAGGTGTATTATCGAACCTGACTTTGATACCAGTTTGTTGAAGGGAGACGTCATTCTCTTAAGAATTATATTAAGCGAAGAACTTTAGATTGAGTTTAAGCTTAAACCCTAATACCTTTGCGTAGTAAAAACAAAAAATAATCAAGCAAATATACCAAAAAAACCAAAGCAGATTAAGAGCACAACACAATCAATTTATATGGTTTGATTAATTGCCTACATCTATGGTGGATTAAAGAATCCTAACCTCTTTTATCAACTCTCAAGAGATTTTATAAGGAAAACAATAAGAAGAACTTTTAAAGGATATATAGTTTGGTATCTCTTTATTCCCACAATAACAATTTTCACCCAAACAACGGTTCCACCTTAATACACACAGTACTTAGTGTCTACCTAATTCTTTTCCTCTCTTAGAGTCTCTCTTGTAATACTTGATCTTCAATAAAATGTATGCAAATATTTATATAGTAAATAAAACATTCTTAGAAATCTTAAACCTAGTTAAAATAAAAGTCTTAATTTATAAGAGTCTAAATCCCACTTAAAGAAGTCAATTAAGCCAAAAATACAAAATACTCAAAGTTACCGTGTGAACAGTGCCTATAAATAGTATTAATTCTTCTGACTTTTTTGTTTTGCTTCTCCCTTATATATATAACGGGTACTTGACTTCAAAGTGGCTCTCTCTTTGATATTTTTTACAAATCTTTTTTTTTATAGATATTCTTTACATCTACGAATGAGGGGGGAATCGAACTCCTTACCTTTGTCAAGAGGGTGCACTTATAAGGGGACTATTACCAATTTAAACAGTCCCATATACGCTATTATTTACAATTCTTATTTATACAAAATTGTTAAATTACTATTTTCAATAATTAATTATATATAAAATACCACAACTACATTAGAATAAGAATTTACATTCTCTTTCAGTTTTTTAAAAAAGAACAACTTACAATTAATTAACTTTACAGTGTCTTATTTCATTAATTATAATGTTGCAGATTACAAAGGACAAACAAATCTATCAATCTGCATTATCTTGAATTAATAATGATTTTTGTTTTTGGAATTCGGACACTTAATTCATCCACGTTTTTTTTAATTTAATCATTGATAGAAAAATGAAAGATCACGGAGAGATGTTACATATGAAGCTTGTAGGGCAGCTTATGTATGATATCCCGAAATCCAAGAATACAAAAAGGCTTTCACTTTTAACATAAAATCATGCAAGAAAACAATTAAGCTTGTATTTGTTAGGAAAATTACCAATTTAGTTTATGATTTAATTGATATATTCATATTTTTTTATAAATACTTAATTAGTCTCTCTAAAGATGAAAATGGTCTTTATTTAAGAATAAAAACGATAACAAAAAATAGATAAAAACATCTCTAAAGAGATTAACAGAGTATTTATAAATAAAAAGAAAAATTAAATTTATATATATCAACTAAATCAAGAACGAAACTAACATTTTCCTGTACTTTTAATTATTCTAGTCAAATTTTATTATTTTTCTTTAGAGTTAAAAGTTGGTGTCTTTGGACTAAAATACTCTCATCCTCTTTATTTCCATCACTTTCTAATATATTCACACAAAAAAATTAATTATTCACTGTATAATAACCTTCCCTAAATGCCCCTGAATAACTCTCTAACTCAAAACTCAAGTTATAGTAAAACCCTAACCCAAAAAATAATAAGGCATGCACTCAATAATAAACACACCAAAATTGGTCAATTTTTGACGTATTTGGTTGAGAGGAATATCGAGTTACCCAAGGATTGGTGGGTTTGTTCACCGAAAATCTAATCATATTTAAACTTAAAGCAACTTTATATTTTGAGGTTATACATATAACTCATGTAATGTTAATTGCATTTGATTTTTTCCTTGGATTTTTAATTATATCACCAATTTGATTTATTCAGGTTCTTCTTCAAACCTACTCTAAACTTTGAAGAAACATATAATTTTATTCCTATAAAAAGTAAAAACAGTCCCATGCAAGATGTTATTGTGATTATCTTTATCAGTAAACAGTTCTTATCATTAACCAGTCCAGAGAAGAGAAGTCTTTGCGAATTAAACAGAGCTAAATGCAACACGGCCTTCTTTTAGCACAAACGCAGACTCGAGCAAGGGGGCAGTGAGTTTTCGTGAGTACAAATTTTGGCCAAACACTAACACAGAGAAAAAGAATCCAATGTCTTATGTCTGTAATACACAGTCCACCATAATAATTGTATGATTATTTCTTGCTTCTACTTGCAGTAGCTTTCTCACATCACATGTGGATGTGGTTTTATTTTTGGTTTTGGTTTGTTTTGGTGTTAGTGGTATAATCATTCATGTGGGATCTCATCGCCGTCGCTTTCGTTTCTAGGAATCCATAATTTTAATACAATTGTTTCTTTCATGAGGAATTCTCACTTACCTCACTTCAGATGTTTTTAAATTTCATTTAAATGACAAGTATTGAAATTTCACTTAAGTGATAGTACCTCTTTCTTTCAGCGGTGGAGTGGATGCTCGTTCAATTTAATTCTTTAGTTTTTTTTTTTCTAATACATCTAGGGATGGTAATAGACTAGATTTAGGATAAATACACTCTAAATCTGCATCCGTATTTATTTTTAAAATAAAATATTAAAAACAATTTAACTTCATTATGAGTTTAAAGTTTTAATATTAAACATATTTTAGTATGTACCTATTACTAACTTGTAATAAGTTATCCGCGAATTTGAAATAGATACACTTAGCATGCATGCTAGAAGCACATATTATGTGTAACGAACAATGTTGTGCACATAGTATGTGCACCTAACATACTTAGCACATGTACTAGAAGCACACAATATTGCACACCTAGTAATTAGCACACATGTACTAGAAGCACACAATATTGCACACCTAATAATTAACACACATGTTAAGAATGCACGTTTATCACGCATGCTAGGAGCACATATTATGTGTAATACTTAACACACATGCTAAGAACAAATATTAAAAAAGCGCAATGTTATACACCTAATAAACTTAGCACATATGCTTAGAGCGCACAATAAATATACAATATTGCGTGCATAGCACTTAACATACATGATAAGAACATATGCTAATCACGTAACATTGTGTATCCCATGCTAAGCGTGTAATGTATGCTCTTAGCATGCATGCTAATCGTGCTAAGCATATAATACGGAAGATATTATTTTTTAAATAAAAAATTAAAAAAAGATGTAATATTTACAAATACATTTGTGGGTATTTGTAATTTTAATTTATTAAATTCATATTTATCTTAAATTTGTTACAAATTTTAATTTTATATATTAAATTTATATCAAATTTATTTTAAATTTTATCAAATTTTTCTCAACATGAACGAATTTTAATTAATTATGTAAGAATTTACCAACACGACGAATTTGAACTGATTATTTATGAATTTAGGGATAATTTTGTCATCCCAAAATACATCGTTGGATTTAATTTTAATTAAATTGATTGTTTCTAGCCATTTGTGTGCGCCCGTGGGACCTCTTGACTTTGACGTGACCCTAAACAGAACCAGCCCCACTTTTGCATGATTTGAAATGATGAAATCCAATGGCTAAATCTAAAGGGATTACTTGACCATCCAACTTCTGTCACGTAACTAACATAAATTACAACAATTTTGCACGTGCAATATAGGGCATTCAAGAATTTTTAGTTTTTCCAGTTTCCTTATTTATTTATTTTAAAATGTGATATTGGTATCGCATGAGGCAGTACTTGTCTGAAATCTTAAAAAATGTGGTGAAAAAATGGAGACAGTTTCAGCACATATTTACTTCCAGAAACAATTCATCCCATGTCCAACAATTCTGAGCCAATACTTAATGATTAACATAGCGATATTGCTAATATTTAACGTGATCAACATGATGAGTACATACATGCAGTACTGTAGTTGCTACAGTTAAATGTATGGCTCAGGCTCAGGCATTGACAGTGTAATTGCTTTTGTTTGATTTCATTCACTGACATTTCAAAATTACTATGATCGGTAAACGAATGTTACTCTTTTTTTTTAGAGGACATGAAATGTACTCGTTGATTATATGTCAGTGTAATGTAATACAATTACAATTTCAGCACATTTTTTTAGAATAAGACCATTATGTCATTTGTTTATCTTTATTGAGTTTTGATGGATTACAATTACAATTAATTACAAAGCTGAAATCAGCATCATCCAGAAAGAAAAAATAGATATATTAAAAATCATTTTGCATTTTCATTCACATTTCTCCTTCACTTTGCCTATGAAAAATTAACCACTTTCTTCCTTATTTAGAAACTTGTTTGAGCGTAAGAGCATTTTTTGCAAATACATACGAAACATTACTTAAAACATTCTAATTTAGAAAGAAAATGAAGAAAACCGCAGAAAGAATAAAACGGTCCCAACAATCTTTCTGCAAATCAAAATTTAACAATAAATTCAACTGTCTTGACAAAATCTCTAACTCTAACTCGATTCTTAATATCAAATCTAATGATGGTTTTCATTTTCGTTTTCGTTTTCTTTTATAAAGTCTAGTCTATCAGTTAGTGATTAATTGGTTAATTTTTGTCACTTAATAGAGAAAAATAAAAGAACCAATACACCGTCCACCGCCACTGTTCTTCTAGTAGCTTTTTGTGTGGTGCTGCATGTGCTAACGCAATCTTTTCAATCTCGCTTTGCTTTTGTCTTGCAACTCGTTGTTCTTCTTCATTAAGCAATTCATTTAATATATATATATATAGAGGTATTTCTATTGTGTTTTAAAAATAGGTATTTTCATTCTTTAATATCACAGTTAGTATTTTCATTCTGCAACACTTACATAAATCATAACACTTTTATAGTAAACAGGCCCCTTAATCTAGATTTTCGATTTATAATTGTAATCCATAAAAAAGATAAGCCATGATACTATTGATTGGCACACACAATATTGCCTACAAACTAGTGCAATCCGCGTAGAGGGTTCTTAGTTTATTGTCAGTATAATCTAATCGGATCGAGTTTGGAATTTTTCAGCAATGATATTGATATGGGGCCTTGTCGTCGTGCCCACACTGCATGATTTTGAAATCTAGTGGCCAAAGGATTTACATGACCGTCCAGTTTCCGCCCATAATTTATAATTTTCCACGTGGGCATTCGAGAACACACCAAAGGATTTGACCTTATTATCATATGGATGGATCCCTCATGTTTATCAACAAAGGGGGTCCACTGCAAAATGTCAAGAAATTTTGAGTTTATATGCTCATACTCATGGCCCAGAGCTTGGATTGCATATCCCAATGTTTTGTCTCCATAAGCAAAGGTTTTTTTCTCGATTCACACAGAGAGTTTTGAATGGAAGCCCTTGTTAATTTCAAATTCTGACACTGTAATGCTTCTTCTAATAATTAAAGCTTCTTTGTGATAACTTAACCATTCAAATTCTGTGTAAAACGTTTTAAATTTTAATCACGAAATCATGTATGAAGATAGCAATTCCCCTCCTCCTTTGAACTATATTTAACCATCGGCACTTTGAAGCCACTCAATGGCCCTCATCAACCACATAATATTAGATTGGTTCCAAATATTGGACCAGTAACTACAATAACTAGAAATAGGCTTCACTGAGGATAAGAAAGACAACAAAACTGAATTCAGATAAATTCCACCTATGGGCATGTCTGGTTCATATATGGGTATGTGTCTGGTAGAGGTTTGTGTTTTGTCTTGTTTTGACAGAACAGTGGTGGGGCATGCATCAAACAATTTACAGCAGGTATATTAGGGTTTATTTATCTAATTCTTTTTCAAAATACTGATTTAGATATAGCTTAGGGATCAAAATATAGTTTTATATATTCACTGTTAATTATGTAATATTAATCTCGTTAGAAATAGAAATTTTTATTCACAGACTAGTATAACTTGTAAATCAAAGAATTTGCAGATTATATTAGGGTTATATACTTGCGTTCATATATAGCTTAGATTGACATCTTAGGAGTTCTATTATCATACTTAGATAATATTTGTCTCTTTATTTTTTACGTTTTTACTTGGCTCTAAAGTTTTTTTTAAAAGATTTTATTTTAACTTATAATAAATAATGAAGTTTTTCTACTCTTCATCTCTTGCTTGAATGAAATGTCAATCAAGTAAGGGTGGGCAGATTACGATCAAATTGATAGAACGCAATCGGATTCATCGATCTTTGATTTGGGTCGATTTAGATTCAATCTAAATCGTAAATCAACAAAAAGACCGATGTTAAAGTGCATGGATTTCCCCTTAGGCCTGCACTTGTGGTGTCAAACGTAATGGGGGTATAATGTTGGGTATTATATAATTAGGTGAGCCTACATATATCAATTAATTATACATTATTGGTTATCTATTTTGTTGTTTATTAAAAGTGATCAAATAAAGTTTATTTATCATTAGGGTTTTAGGGCATCACGTATAGTATGAGCTTTAATGTGTAGAGACCCAGTTATTTTATTTTATTTTATGATATTTTATTTTATGATGGGCCAAAATAAAATAAAATACTATAAATAATAAGTTGAGGTCCCCGGTCTAAACCCTAACGTATTATTCATTCACATCTCATTAGTAAGTGACGACAGTTTTTGTCTCATAAAGAAAAGGTTTAGACGTGAAATACATCAATCCTAATTTTCTGTGTCTCCATAGATTTAAGTACGCTTCCGATTTTATTTTTTTTGATGATTTAACATGAGATTCTGATTATGGTGATTCTTTCACCAATTAAAAATTTTTATCCAACAAATGGTATTAGAGCCACCTCATATTGAATCATTGAGAATTTTTATGATAATTTTTTATTTTGTTGAATTATGAAAATAGACAATATTAATCTTGGATCGATTAATAAACATATTAATTTATGTATGGATTGAATTCGTTTTTGTTGAAATCTGTTACGTTTTCCATATACAAGTTTGCTATGTTTTCCAGAATTATCATTTATAGGTTTCGGCTAATTCTTTTAAATCAACTTGCATTGAGTGCATAAATATATACATGATTGTATAAGATGAATATATATACATTGAATGCAATGAGTCAAATTAAATACATGCAGTTTATATATATATATTATTATATTAATATGTAAGGTTCCAATTCATCAATCCATTAAATGTATTTTTTTCATTAATTGCGGATTGATGGGTTTGCATATTGAATTCATTTAACGGAATGATTAATTCTGGAATTTGTTTTTAATTAAAAAAAAAGGGCATGTTCAGTTTATTTCAGCGTTGTATATATATGTGTGCTTTGATTGCATTGAAATGGATTATATATATGCTGTCACAAAAGGTTGCTGAATTAATTATATATATATATATATATATATTCGTTAAGTGCATTGTGCGTTAAAATCAAAAGGCGTTATATATATATATTTATATATATTTTTTGTCATGATCATCATTCCTTGCTATTTAGAATTATGGAATATGCATTATTATTATTTTGATTCAATTAAATAAATAAATAAGGGTTAAAGTTAAATTTTATTCAAAGTTAAATTAATAATATTAAATTTAATGAGATTCCTTCTTAATTATAATTTATTAGATCAATTTTATATGACTCATAAAAATTTGAGAGTTTATTAGATCAATTTTATATGGCTCATAAATATTTTATCGGGTCCAAATTTTTTATACCTAACATACTAGCCAAATTAAGTAAATTATGATGGACTTAGGTCCATTTTGGATTTAAGTTATTGGATAAAGTTTAGGGTTTGGATAATTAAGAAAGGTTAGGCTTGACTTGACCCAACCACTTCGATCCCTACCCATTCCGGTCCCGTCCTAATTTTGATATGATTTTACTTTGACTTTGACTTTAACCATTCTATTTTTCTCCCTTTTCCTGCAAACTAATATCCAGTATTTTAAAATAAATTAAATTGAATTAAAATGCCATCAAAGTGACCTCTTTTATGTATTTTTTATTTTGAAATATTTGGGTATTATTAAAAAAAATAAATAATTGTGTTTAAATTTATGCGAAAAATAATCGACCCAAAAGAAGATTATTTTTTGGCCAAATAATAAACATATGTGACAGTAAATATGTGATAAACTTTAGCACTTTCTATGCATATAATATGTCAATCCAAAGAAAGGCGTATTATTGGCAGGATCTATTATCAATGTTTATTGTCCAAGTTTTTTAGAGTACTATTTATAAATTGTTATTTCTATCCAAAGACTAAATAGCAATGTTGTATTTGGTATCTTATAATGGCCCAATTTATTATATCTTATGTCATGTGTTTATATGAATGCATGATTAAATGACATGATTATTAATTGTGAATTTTTTGTTTATTCTATGGATTCAATAAATGCTTCTTCTATATCTACCAACTTGAACAACATTCCAGTGCTTAACGACACTAATTTCAGAAAATAGAAGGAGCACATTACCATTGTGCTTGGGAGTATAGATCTAGACTATGCAATCTGGATGGAAGAATTTTCCGTCCCTACTGATAGCAATACTGTTAAACAAATGACATTTTATGAAAAATAGGAGCGTTCTAATCGCATGAGTCTGATGATCATGAAGCACTTTATTTGAGATACCATCAGAGGCGCAGTGCCTGAGGAAGAAAATGCTAAAAAGTTTCTAAGCCAAATAGCAGACCGATTCGCTGGTAATGAAAAGGTCAAAACAAGTACAATTTTGTCTAAGTTTGTTTCAATGCGGTATAAAGGCAAATGTCTAATCTTGTTATAAGATTAAGGACATTAAAGTTAGAGTTATCTGATGATATTCTCGTACACTTGGTCTTGATCTCTCTTCTTATACAATACAGTCCTTTTAAGATAATTTATAATACTCAAAAGGAGAAATGGACTTTTAATGAGCTCATTGCTCAATGTGTGTAAGAGGAAGAGAGATTGAAACAAAAAAAGATAAAGAGTGCTCATTTAACAACTTCTTCCAATGACAATATTGCCAACAAGAAAATGAAGTGGAATAATAAAGGAAAAAGAGTTGTAGACATTGGAACTTCACAGCCTAAGGTGTAAAAGAAACAGAATACTGAAATCTCTTGTTACTTTTGCAAGAAAGTTGGACATGTGAAGAAGGATTGTTCCAAGTATGCAAAATGGCTTGACAAAAAGGGTCAACTTCTCAATTTTGTTTGTTCAGAAGTTAATTTGGCTTTAGAACCAAGTCACACTTGGTGGATAGATACGGGTGCAACTACTCACATAAGTGTAACTATACAGGGTTGTTTAAAGAGCCGACCGCCAACTGATGCTGAAAGATTCATCTATGTGAGTGATGGCAACAAGACTCCTGTTGAGGCAATTGGATTATTTAGATTACTATTAGAATCTGGTTATTATTTGGATTTACATGAGACATTTTATGTACTGTCATTTAGACGGAATTTAGTTTCTATTTCTTATTTGGACAAATTCAGTTACTCTTATTCTTTTGGAAATGAAAAGTTTAGTCTCTTTCAAAATTCAAATATTATTAGTACCGATTCTGTAGTTGATAATTTATATCAATTGGATCTTCATGCCTTACAAATTAATGAAACCTTGCATGTAAGCAGTAATGGTATAAAGCGCAAATTAATTAATGAGAATTCTTATATGTTATGGCATAAGCGTTTATGACATATTTCTAAGCAAAGAATTCAAAGGCTTGTGTCATAAGAAATTTTAAATTCCATTGATTTTTCATATTTTAAAATATGTATTGAATGCATTAAGGGAAAACAAACAAATATTAGAAAAGTTGGTGCCAACAGGAGTTCAAACGTCTTGGAATTAATTCATACTGATATTTGTGGTCCATTCCCTACAGTTTCTTAGAATGGTCAACAATATTTTATTACTTTCATAGACGATTATTCTCGTTATGGGTATTTATACTTGATTCATGAGAAGTCCCAATCATTGGATGTTTTCAAAGCCTGTAAAGCTGAAGTTGAAAATCAGCTTGGCAAGAAAATTAAAGCCGTTAAATCTGACCGTGGTTGTGAGTTTTATGGTAGATATGATGGATCAGGTGAACAACGTCCAGACCCTTTTGCAAGATATTTGTAAGAATATGGCATCGTTCCTCAATACACCATGTCAGGGACTCCAAGTCAAAATGGTGTAGCTGAGAGACGAAATCGGACCCTAAAGGAAATGGTTAGAAGTATGATAAATCATTCTTCTTTACCAGAATCTCTTTAGGGTGAAGCCTTAAAGACTGCAGTATATATCCTTAATTGAGTTCTAAGTAAAGCAGTAGCTAAAACCCTATATGAGTTATGGACTGGAAAGAAGTCTAGTATTAGGCATTTTCATGTCTTGGGTTATCCAACTAAGGTTAGGCCATATAAGCCTAATAAAAGAAAGTTGGACGCATGAACAGTAAGCTACTACTTTGTTGGATATTCTGAGAGATCGAGGGGTTTCAAGTTTTATGATCCCTCGAGCAAATCCTTTTTCGAGACATGGAATATTAAGTTCATTGAGGATATTGAATATAGTAGGAGTGCTAAACTCAGGAACATTGTCTTTGAACAAGAATATGTAACTATTCCTAATATTGCAATTGATAATGACTAGGTAATTGCACCTGTCATTATGTTGGATGCAAATATAGATAATCAAGACGTTCCTGATATACCTCCCGCTAATATTGAAGAACTCGTTCTTACTCATGTAGAGGAATAACAACAACAACCTCAATTGGAAGTGCCATTAAGGAGATCCACCAGGGAGAAGAGATCAGTGATTTCGAATGATTATGTCATGTATCTCCAAGAACATGAGTTTAATATAGGACTGGACGATGATCTAATAACTTTCAGTCAAATCAAACAAAGTGTGAACTCCCAAAAATGGATAGATGCCATGAAAGATGAAATGAAATTAATGCAAGACAATGACGTTTGGGATCTTGTCAAATTGCTTAAAAGAGCGAAACTAATTAGTTATAAATGGATTTTCAAAACTAAACGGGATTCGAAAGGCAATGTCTAAAGATATAAGCCACGTCTAGTCGTAAAAGGTTTCACTCAAAAGGAAGGCATTGATTATAAAGAGACTTTCTCTCCAGTTTCATCGAAAGACTCTTTTAGAATTATTATGACACTTATAGCTCATTATGACTTAGAGCTACATCAGATGGACGAAAAGACTATGTTTCTCAATGGTGACATTGAAGAAACCATATACATGTTGCAACCAAAGAACTTTGAATTCAAAAATTTAAAATATTTGGTGTGCAAATTAAAAAAGTCCATCTATAGTTTAAAGCAAGCATCCCGTCAATGATATTGGAAATTTGATCAAGTGATTACCTCTTTTGATTTTAAGAAAAATACTGTTGATCAATTCATTTATCACAAGATCAGTGGGAGCAAATTTATTCTTCTTGTCTTATATGTGGATGACATTCTACTAGCAAGCAGCGATATAGGATTTGTTGCATGAAATCAAGATATTTCTTTCAAATAAATTTGAAATGAAAGATCTTGGGAATGCCTCTTTTGTGTTGGGCATACAGATTCACCGAGATCAATCTCGTGGCATACTTGGCTTATCACAAAAGGCATATATCGATAAGATGCTTAGTAGATTTGACATGAAGAATTATGCATCAGGAGACACACCTATTGCTAAAGGTGATAAATTTAGTCCGCTTCAATGCCCAAGAAATGAGATTGAGAAGAAAGAGATGGAGAATATCCCTTATGCGTCGGCAGTAGGGAGTCTCATGTATGCTCAAGTTTGTACGCGTTCAGATATAGCGTATGTAGTTGGCATGCTTGGCAGATATCTAAGTAACCCAAGAATGGATCACTAGAGAGCCATTAAAAAGGTTATGCGATATCTATAGAGAACAAAATATCACATACTCACATATCAAAGATTAGATCATTTAGAGATCATTGGGTATTCGTACTCTGATTTTACTAGTTGTCTCAATAGCAGAAGATCTACTTCATGTTATATCTTCCTAGTGGCTGAGGGAGCTGTGTCATGAAAAAGTGTCAAGCAGACACTCGTAACTTCATCCATCATGGATGCAGAATTTGTAACTTGCTATAAGGCATCAAATCAAGCAATATGGCTGCGAAATTTTATCACTGGGCTACAAATTTTCAATGGCATTGAGAGACCATTGAGAATAAATTGTGATAATAAAGCCACTGAATTATATTCTAAGAACAACAGAAGCTCGTCAAAATCGAAGCACATTGACATCAAGTTTCTTGTTGCTAAAGAGAGAGTTCAGAGTCTTCAGGTGTCTATTGAACATATCAGTACAAACTTAATGATTGCAGATCCGCTTACCAAGGGTGTACCACCTAAGGTGTTTCATGAGCATATGGCTCGTATGGGTATGGTTCATCCTGATGATATGCTTCTATAGTGAGAGTTTGTTTCTTGATGTTCAATTACAATTGACATATTTTCTGATCAGACTAAAGTATTATTTTTGTTTATTTATTGAAAACTCTGAAATAAAGTTATATTCTTTCAATTGCAGTTTTGCATAAAGTTTTGAAAGTATATTGTTGAACTCTTATGAGTTACAAAGTAGGACCAGTTGGAAATAACCATGTTAAAGGATCACGTTGCATGAAATTTTCATGCTACACATCCATACTTGATCTATGTCATTGATTATATTGATATATGTGACCATTGATAGGTCTAGTCACAAGAAAGATAACGAAAACCGCTTTAATCCTATATTAGTATAGTTGATGGACCAGATTGTTAAGAGATGTCTTTTATTAAGATAGTAAATATTGAGCTCATAAAGTTATTTGGTAATGTCAATTGTAAAGTGACATATGTGGCCTAAGTGGGAGATTATTGGGTATTATATAAT
The DNA here is from genome assembly GCA_946807835.1 of Ailanthus altissimus. Classification (NCBI taxonomy): domain Eukaryota; kingdom Viridiplantae; phylum Streptophyta; class Magnoliopsida; order Sapindales; family Simaroubaceae; genus Ailanthus; species Ailanthus altissimus. The sequence continues at coordinate 27,337,039 of OX327696.1, read as the reverse complement.
TACGTGGGCCTACATATATCAATTAATTGTATATTATTGACTATCTATTTTATTGCCAATTAAAGTGATCAAATAAAGTTTATTTATCATTAAACTTTTAGGGCATCACGTATGGCATAGGCTTTAATGTGTAGAAATCCAGTTATTTTATTTTATTTTATGATGAATCAAAATAAAATAAAATAAAATACTATAAATAATAGGCTGAAGTCCTCAGTTTAAACCATAATGTATTATTTATTTACATTCCATTAGTGAATGACAACAATTTTTTTTTATAAAATAAATTTTAAACGTGAAAGACATCAATCTTAACTTTTTACATCTCCATAAATTTAAATATATTTTTAATTTTATTTTTTTTAATAATTTAATATAAAATTTTAATTATAACGATTCTTTCTCTAATTAAATAATTAAATATTTTTATCCAACGTATAAAACCTAAAGTGCGGACGGTGCAATTGACCACTTTATTTTTTGGACCATTGTCAAGCATTATCAAATCAAGTACTTTAATTTTTGTTCTACGTACTATCGAATATGATGGGTAACACAGCCTAAAGTTGTTCATAGTGCTATCAATCACTGATGAGCAAAGTCTTTGTACTTCATCTCTAGCCTTCGGCATCTCGTTCAATTGATGAATCAAAATTAAAATCATTCACAATCGAGTATATTACACGCCCAACATCATTTTTGCCATATTACATTAAAAACTCTATAAACATATTTAAGAAAACTTCGTGTGATAAAAGAAGCCATCTATTTGTGAAATAAAAATATTTTGATATTGAATCTTTGTCAGTTCTTCGATTTTGACTAATAATTTTAGATTAGTGCTCGAATCTATCCTAGCAATGAGACGATGATAATTTCTTTCATATTTTAAGTAAAATAAAGATGTTGATTGATTTTTTGTTTGATTGAAATTAAGATCTTTGGTGCCATAGGCTTTTCTTTTTAGTGAATGGACTGAAAGGGAAATGCATATTGCCATTCAATGAAATTAAGTGATTTATTATATTTTTCTCCGGCCAATATTTCTCCTCTCACAGTGAGATAATTATGATGGAATTGAGAAAGCCAAAACAAAAAAAAAAAAAAAGTAAAATTATTTGCTTGTGGAATGGTTCTTAGAAACATGCAATTACAAACACTTAAAACTGATTAAGTTCACTAAATTAAAGAGAGCAATAAACCAAAAAAAAATGCAAATCTTTATAAAAATATTATAAAGGAATGACAAAAAAAAAATTCCAAAGTTGTGGCATACTAGTTACAAATCTCATTATAAATAAAAACCACTTTTCAATAAATGATCACAAAATGTCTTATATTTTTGTTTTTTTAATTTCGTATATCATGGCCTTTGTCTTCTCCATGGAAGTTCATATTTGAAAAAACCCATTTAGCGCTACAACTTTCGCAGGTAAAATGTCATTCCATGTTCTATATGCAGCAGTCTTTCATGTCCTTTTACGGACCAAGACCTTCAACCCACCTGCCATATGAGCCGTCAAGAGAGGAACAAAGACTGGTCGATTCTCACAGACAGGTTTGATTTCAAACCGCTTGAGTACTGAACCAACCACATACTTCATTTCAATGAAAGCCATCTCCTTCCCCAGGCATACCCTTGGACCGGCCTGAAAAACCGGGAACTTATACGGGCTTACAGACTTCAAAACCCGGTCCTCTGCACCCACTTCATCGAACCACCGATCCGGTTTGAACTCCAACCTGTCCTCACCCCACAATGCTTCCATTCTTCCCATTCCATATGGAGTGTAAGTCACTCTATCCCCCTTCCTCACCGGAGTCCCGTCCGGCAACACGTCGTCGATGGTAGCGTGCTTCGAGTCCCATGCAACCGGAGGATAAAGCCGCATGGACTCGCATAAACAAGCTTTCAGGTAATTCATCTCCATTAAAGATTCATAATCTAATTGCTTTTTACCATTTTTAAGGACTGATTCCACTTCGTTCACAATCAACTTTTGGGAACTTTCGTTTTGCGAAAGCAGCCAGAAAAGCCACGTCATTGCCGCAGAAGTCGTGTCTCTTCCCGCCATAATGAAGCTAATAACCATGTCTCTGATCACTTCTTCAGTGTGTCCAGCTAGTAACAATCTTGACAAAAGATCATCACCTTTGCATTTTCTTGTTGGGTCATTCTTAAGAACTTTCTTCTTGTTTTGAATGATTTCTAAAACTGAGCTGTGAACAAGCTTGATTGCATCTTTAAGTTTCTTCTCAGAGCCAATATTGAAGAATCGTTTTAGCTTCCAAATAAGGAACACCGGCGCCATTCCTCGCATTGCACTTATCTCTGAAGCAGTATCAAAAGCTTTAACAAGGGAAGGTACTTCTCGCGAAAGATCCAAGCAAAATGGATCAGTGCCCAGAGAAACTTTACACACAATATCAAAAGTAAACCTCCTCAATATATCTTGCAAGTCCAAGACTTTTTTACTTTTCATTGTTTCTTCGAGCACAGGTATCAGTCGACTGTCCACTTCTTCCTGAAGCGTTTTGACAATAAATTCTCTCAATGACTTTGTGGTAAACTCATGGCTAGCCATTTTGCGCTGCGTGCTCCATAACGCACCATCAACGTTAAATATACCGCAGCCAAGAAGATCGCCAAGAATTTCTGTGAACTGCTTGCCTTTGGGGAAGTTAGTGAAATTGGTCTTAAGCATGTGCTCGACGTTGGCCGGATTTGCTGTCAAAATAGTGCTGCGGGCACCGAGGCGCCGGACTGTGATGGTTTGACTGGGTGATTGTGACAAGAGATCAGTGTACCAATTTAAAAGATTCCGACGATTTTTGTAAAAAGAAATTAAGCAGCCTATGAACGGATAAGAAGGAGGGCCATAAGTAGATGATGGTTTGCTAAGAGAAGAGCAGTAGAATAGTTCTTGGACTAATGAACATAACAAAGAGAGAAGGAAAAACCCTAGAGAGAGCAATAGGAAGAGACTGATATCGAACATGGTTAGTAATTTTCTTGTAATTGAAGTTTCTTGGTGTGTTTTTGATTTTAGAGAGAGAAGAGGCTTTTGAGTACGTGAAAAAAAGCTAAGCCATGCGGGATATATATATACACAAATGGATATGTGAATACGAATGAATGTCTGTGTGCTCTCAGCTCTGTGCTTGAGAAAAGGAATTAGGTAAGAGAAAGTAAGAAACCGACAATGGTGAATTAGGGTTTGAGATGACGAGACAAAAGAGAAACAATAAGTGGAAACATTTTGCATGCGAGTTTAATCTGTTGATATTGATAAATTAGGATATTAACATGCATAAGTTTTGCATTTTCAACGTGATCTATTTGAGCACTGGGCATGGCCACGGCATGCAGTCGATTGTCTGGCACTTGTTCTTTTGATTAAATAGTGTAACTAGCTTCTTCTTTTTTATTTTCTTAAAAATGTTGGTATCTAATTTTATGGATATATTAATTTAATTTTCACTTTTTTTAATATATACTATATTAATTTTTATAGAGATATTTTTAATAATTTTTTATTATTATTTTTGTCCCTACAAAAACTAATATGATATATATCGAAAAAGTGAATTCTAAGTTAATATATATTTATAAAATCAAATATAAAAATGACATTTTTTTTAATAATTATTTTTGAAAAGGAATAGTATAAGTTACTTATAAAACGTGATTTTATGTCATAAATTTCATTATTTACTTGGGATTTCTCCATTTTTTTTCTTAATTAGCTTGAGTGAGTTTACGAGTTAAGAAATACTTTTTATAAGTGTAGTAGTAACTAGAAAATCTTGATTATTTTTAGTTTATTATTTTCTTTTTGTTAATATTTGTTATGTGTATTTTTTTATCAATCTTAAAAACAGTCAATGTACAATGACATAAATCTAAGAAAAAAAGTATACTCTCCCCTATAATAAAACTTTTAAATAAACTTATGTCACATTTTAATTTTATTATAATTTATAATTGATAATTTAAAATAGTGTATATATATAATCAGAGAGAGATAAGTAATCTAATGAACTACGTAACTCATTATATTATAAGTTATATTGCCACATAGCATTATCTGATTAATTCATATTGATTACATGTCCAGATGCTTATTTTATGGTGAATTGCATTGTCCATTAATATATATATATATATATATATAATGTTAAAAATTTATTAAGTAACACATCGTGTTTAAGACCTTTTCAAGTAAGCTATATTCCCGCACTTGAGTGCTTACCCCAACGATAAGCACTCCTTTAAGTAAGATCAGAGGTTCAAATTTTGAATGTTAGGATAATGTAATAATCTTTCTTCATATAGTAGGGGTGCTCTCCCCTCTTAATAAGGTCGATTTTTTTAAACTACATCAATGTGAAAATGAAGTTTTATCAATTATAATAGAATTACATCGTGAAATTTTGTTTTAATTAATTGAAGTTTAAGTGTCAATTAATGTGAAAGTGAAGTCTTATTTTAATTATAATGGAGTCTAATTATTGTACTAATAAATTTAATATGTGTAATCCATTTAATTAAAAAAAAAAAAAGTAAGCTACATTAGCGTAAGAAAAAGAAAAAGAAAAACTAGAGTGGGTACAACTCCATAGCCGTAATTCCAAAAAAAAGAAAGGCACGTGAAATTTTTAAAGCACGTTTTAATTTGGTTGGGGAATTTTGCGGTAGTTTGTAGGGAATAATTATACGGCTCGCGGTGCCATTCAATAAGGTGACAGCGCCCCTAAAAATCAATCACGAGCAAGATTTGAATTTGACTCGAGAGGAGGTTTGATTTAAGGGGGGAAAAAGAAAGAAAGAAAGAAGAAGACTACATATATAGCCAGCTAAGCAAAACCAGGACTAACTAATTGCTCTCGGTTTTTAACGGTGGCTGTTTGTATTCATCAGGTTCAATCGCATCGCTATGCCTATCTCTATCATTCTCCCTATCAGTGCAAGCATGTCTATGCGAAATTGAAGATAACGATAAGAAATACGGCCATGTTCATTTATTCATTTTCACAAAATCAAACGCAAATTCAAACAGAGAAAAGGAGGAAAAGGAGCCAATATCTGTACACCGTCCAGTCCACTAGTAGCTTTAATTACGCCATTTGCGATTCAATGACACAACTGTCGTTATTGATCTTATACTTTTCAAATCTAATACTAATCATTTCGTCGAGTATATAAAGATTTTTCCACCGTCGAGATTTGAGACGTGCCCACATTTTGCATGCATGTTTTTAAATCTAGTGCTTAAAAGGATTACTGAACTTCCAATTTCCAGTACGTAACTTACAAATAATTCTGCACTTGCATCGTGCAAATGCAATGAGATGCAATGCGGAGCATTTGAGGTGAAGGACAATCAAGAATGTTTTAGTTTCCTTATGATCTTTTAAACGTGAAAAAAGAGGAAACAACGAGCTTAATATGCAACATATTGGAGGGGTCCATCGGCATGTGCAACATGTCAACAAGTTTTGAGTTACAGTTAATGCTTAATATGGTCGTGGCCCAGGGCTTGGATTCCGCATCCTCAATTCTGTGGGAGATTTTAAGGGGCTTATGGCAGGTAATAGAGAGAGAGACAGAGAGAGAGGTGCTTTTGCTTTAATTTTTTAAATACAAGTGTAACCTTAGTCTTTACATAAAATTTAAATTATTGATTAAGTCTCTAATTTTTTTTTTAAATACTTTGAATTAGTTCTTATCATCTAAAAGTTATGTTAAAATTAATTTTTTTTAAATAAATATATTTTTATTTAAAATTATTAAAGTGAAAGCAATCAAACAAGTAAATATCTAAATAATATTATATAAGAATAAGCAATTAAAAATTTTAAAAAAAGAAAAGTAAAAAAATTACGCGGTTCGACAATTTGCCTACATTTATGATGGATCAAGATCATACTCTCTTATTATTAAATTTTAATGCGTTCACAAAATATATCTTTTACAATAAAGACTCACAAAAAACTCATTTTCTCTTGTGAACAATGAGTTTCTCTCATTAAAAATTATAAAGGATGCTATGATCATAAATATATCAGTAAGATGTGTTTACAAATTAATAGATGGCATTTATATAGGCTTTAGCACGATTTACATTAATCTTAAATGTGTAGGAGTCATTTTAGGGAGATTTGGAATAAGTGAGAGTCAAACCAATTTTTCGCACTAAGCGCCACGGCTCTAGAAGGTTGCACTTGGCGCTATGGCGCTCTAGTATTGTTTGGGGCACTGCGGCGCCCACAACCTGGCGTTATGACACCCATGCCTGGCAGTCGCTCTTATCTTTTTGCCTCCTTTCATATTCGTTTTCGATTCTTACGCACTTAACGCACTTGACTTGCTCTTCAAATTATATCCTAATAATTTTTAATCAACTTTCTCACAAATTCACTCATTGATTCAAAATCACTCACAAAATATCTCGATCTTTCATATCTTCATCTTCGGTCACCCTCACAAAGTACTGACTCCGATTAAGTTCTTACATAAGATGAACTTAACCGAGGACAGTGGCTTAGTTAAGATATCAGTAGAATTTTTAGACGACGCTATCTTCGTTAGACTAACTTCACCACTTTGGACAATCTCTCGAATGTAATGGAGCTGCATATTAATGTATTTAGACATCTTGTAAAATACTTTATGGTTGCTTATGTGTATGACACTCTGATTATCATAATACACACTGATTACCTCCGTGCATATACTTTTCAACCATATAACCACTTTAATAGCTTCACCAACAGTTATGTACTCTGCCTCTGTGGTAGATAGCGCAACTACATGTTGTAGAACAGATCTCCAACATACACTACACCGAAACACTGTGAATACATAACCCGTCAATGATATTTTGTTGTCTAGATCACCTGCATAATTTGAGTCTACGTATCCTCTTACAATTATATTGTTGTCCTCATTCATTTTACACATCAACTCGTGATTCGACGTCCTTTTGAGATATCTTAAAATTCACTTCACTGCAAGCCAGTGATTCTTACTCGGATTTGTCATATATCAACTTACTAGGCTCACAGCTTGTGCTATGTCTGGTTTTGTGCAAACCATTGCATACATGATGTTCTTTATAGCGCTTGCATACGGTACTTTACTTATCTACAGTTTCTCTTTTTCGGATGTCGGCGATTGTACTGCTGAAAGTTTAAAATGCATAACCAAAGGATTATGAACTTCCAATTTCCAGTACGTAACTTACAAATAATTCTGCACTTGCATCGTGCAAATGCAATGCGAACATTTGAGGTCAAGGACAATCAAGAATGTTTTAGTTTCCTTATAATCTTTTAAACGTGATAAAAAAAAAAGGAGACAACGAGCTTAATATGCAACATATTGAAAAGGTCCATTTGCATTTGCGACATGTCAACAAGTTTTGAGTTAATGCTTAATATGGTCATGGCCCAAGGCTTGGATTGTGTGTCCTCAATATTTTTAGCCTTTTTTCTTCGTTAAGTCCTTTCGTATTGCAATAATAAGATTTTATAATCATTTTTCTCAATTCTACGAGAGATTTTAAGGGTCTTATAACAAGTAATAGATAAAGAGAAAGGTACTTTTGCTTTAATTTTATAAATACAAGTGAAACTTTAGTCCTTACATAAATTTTAAATTATTGGTTAAGTCTTTAACTTTTTTGAAATACTTTGAATTAGTTCTTATTGTTCAAAAGATTATGTTAAAATTAATTTTTTAAAGAATAAATGTATCTTTATTTAAATTTATTGAAACGGAAGCAATCAAACAAGTAAATATCTAAATAAGATTATACAAAAATAAGTAATTAAAAAATTTAGAGAGAGAAAAGTAAAAAAACAACACAAAAAAATTACGTGATTCGGTAATTTGCCTACATTCACGGCGGATCAAGATCATACTATCTTATTATTGAATCTCAATGCGCTTACAAAGTATGCCTTTTACAAGAAAGACTCACAAAGAACTCATTCTCTCTTGTAAACAATGAGTTTCTATCACTAAAAATCACAAAGAATGTTATGATCACAAAGATATCACTAAGATGTGTTTACAAGTTAATAGAGCATTTATATATGTTTTAGGATAATGACCTAAGTTAATCTTAAACGTGTGGGGAGTCATTTTAGGAAGACCTGTAACAAATGGAAGTCAAACCAATTTGGAAAACCAAATTTTCGCACTGGGCGTCGTGGCTCTAAATGGTTGCATCTAACGTCACGGTGCTGGGCACCTAAAGCTGCAGCGCTTAGGTGTTATTTAGGGAACCACGGCGCCCATAACCTGGCATCGTGACGCCCATGCCTGGGTAGTCGCTCTTATCTTTTCGCCTCTTTTCTCGTCTGTCTTCGATCTTTACATACGCAACGCATTTGGCTTACTCTCTAAACCATATCCTGATAATTTTTAATCAACTCTCTCATAAATCTCCTCCTTAATTTAAAATCATTCACAAAGTATCTCGATCTTTCATATCCGCATCTTCGGTCATCCTCACAAAATGGTAACTCTAGTTAAGTCTTTGTATAGGATGAACTTAACTGATGGCAGTGGCTTAGTCAACATGTCAGCAGAATTTTTAGACAACGCTATCTTTGTTAGACTAACTTCACCACTTTGGACAGTTTCTCGAATGTAATAGAGCTGCACATCAATGTATTTAGACTTCTCGTTAAACATTTAATGCTTGCTTATGTGTATGGCACTTTGGCAATCATAATACACACCGATGTTCACATCTTCAGTAGCCATTACCTCCGCACTTATGCCTTTCAACCACGTGGCCTTCTTAATAGCTTTATCAACAACTATATACTCTACATTTATGGTAGATAGTGCAATCACATGTTGTAGAACAAATCTCTAATACACACTACACCCAAATACTATGAATACATAACCCGTCAACAATCTTCTCTTGTCTAGATCACCTGCATAATCTGAGTTTACGTATCATCTTACCATTACACTGATGTTCTCATTCCTTTTATACATCAACCCATAATTTGATGTCTCTTTGAGATATCTCAAAATTCACTTCACTGTAAGCCAGCAATCCTTACTTGGATTTATCATGTATCTACTCAACACGCTTAAAGCTTGTGCTATGTCTGGTCTTGTGCAAATCATTGCATACATGATACTCACCACAATGCTTGTATACAGTACTTTACTCATCTGCAGTTTCTCTTCTTCGAATGACGATATTTGTGCTGCTAAAAGTTTGAAATACATGGCTAAAGGAATAGAGGCAACTTTTGAATTGGATATACCAAACTTTTCTAAGATCTTGAGTATATATCACTATTAAGACAATAAGATAACATCTTTTCTTTCCCTCACAAATGCATATCCAATATCCTCTTCGTTACTCCTAAATCTTTCATTAAACTCACCACTTAACTATTTCTTGAGTTTCTGTATCTCTTCTATATTTTTACATGAGATCAACATATCATCAACGTATAAAAACAAATACATCATCCCACAACTTAAGTTCTTAAGGTACACACATCTGTCATACTTGCACCTGCTAAAGCCATAAGCCGTCATAAATTCATCAAATCTCATATACTATTATCTAGATGATTGCTTTAACCCATATAATGACTTTTTCAACAAACAATCATGATCATCTTTTTTGGGTTCTACATGTTAGGGTCGGTGCTTACGTGTCATCCCTGAATGTACATATACTTGTGTATTTATACAAGTGTACATTCCTATTAAATCGTTAATACCCAATTATATGGTATTATGTATGTAATATTACAGACATGGTAGATCTGAAGGAGTTCAGATCAGATCTAAAGGGTTTAAATCAAGACTCATAGTTAGCCATGCTGAAACATATAATTGCTAAATGTTAGCACAGTTAAGTGTTAACTGGTTATAATACTCAACAGATCCAAAAATTGGAACCTTATCTGTAGTGGGACATAAACCTGAGAATATACTAGTAACTGCATAGTTGCAAAGGTTGCAATCGAGTGCCAGAAAATGCATGTTGCGCAAGTATGTTCTCGAATAATAGTCTCTGATCTATTTCTATCGATGCGGGTCTATCGGTGGATATCTTTATATATAAATCAGCATATGTCGTATCTGTCGGGTATAGATGGTCGTTCCTGACCGACCATGAGCTTGGAGCTCGTATTCACATATGGGTATCCAGTTAAGACTAGATATAGGATAGACTCACGAAGGTCTCCGATAGACATTTAATGTAAACCGTCAACGAAGGGTCCTTTCGAGTTGAGTAGTATACGTAGTCCTTTGACCTGAGTGCCACGGTGGGCTTGTAAGTGATCCACCATACTTTGGTTTCACACATATCACAGACCTTTCATGGTGTGACCGCTGGGTGTTGCTGGGTATGGTCCCATGCTTATGGAGTCCGGTGCGTACAGATATGGGATCCATCAGCTCTTATATGGAGTTTGATATCTAGATGCTTCAAGACTGTATTTCAAAAAGTCTTGTAGCCACAAGCAATCATCCTGAAAAAGAGTTTCGACAGGGTGGAACAATATGGCAAAAGAGTTTGCACATATTGTTCATTGAGATACAAATTTGGAGATAGGATATGGATGAACACATGGGAATTTGACGGTGATAATCTATATCCCCGTACATCCTGGATATCATGACGGTAGGACTATACGTATGCGTTGTAACCTCAACTTGTATGGTTCAACATGCTGATTTGTATATCCGTGACGTGTGCGTGGGGCATTGCTCACGAACTCATGGAATAGTTCTATTTGACAAATCGGGCGTAGAATCTAGGGAGTCCCACAATATGGAGTGTACTCGTTGTGCACTGGGGCAGTGTGCCGGATTAAATTGTTTAATCTAGTAATATTCAACGATTCTATGGGAATGCGTGCATGTCTATATTTAAGTGTTAAATACTACAATTAGTTAATAAATGTTATTTACTAATTATATAAGGACACGTAACGTATTATGGACCCTCAGTTGAGTTTACTTAAGTGTGAAATTTGGTGGGATCCACTAAAAAGTAAATTTAGTAACTATTCATAAGATGTAAAATGGTCCTTTTTTAGTTTAATTATTTAATAGTTAAACAATTAAAATATCTTTTTTTTATATTATATAATATATATTATTATATTATAAATATATTTTATATTATATTATATATATATATAAAGCAAAAGAAAGAGATGAGATGAGAAGCAATAGAATAAGCCAAATGGCCGAGAGAGGGAGAGGAGAGAAACGGAGAAGAAAAGAAAGAAAAGGAGAAGAAAGAAAGAAGAAGAAAAAAAAAAGAAAAAAAAATAAAATTGTTTCATTTTTTTTTCTACTTCTAATTTGAGTAATTATGAATTGCTTCAAATTCTCTATTTTTTATCCTTTCGGGAGAAAATGATGTAAATTCACTCCTGACTATTTTAGGGATTAAGAGTTAATCCTAGACTGAATATAGAGTTGTTGTTCTAGCTCACCAAGCCTACCGAGTTGGTGACTAGAACTGTACGCGAGTTGGTCTCCATGCAGACTCCAAGAAAAATACGTGTATAACGTTACACGTTTGGTGAGTTCTCTAATCTTATTAATATATTAATGTAATTAATATATTTATTTATTATGTTTATTACAAAATTTATATTTTCGCTACGTTAGGCAATAGACACAATTGCACATGTATACACCCACGTGCCTAGATCTTGCTGCGCCAACACTACAAACCCTTGCGGTTGTGCCGTATAAATTGTCTCTTCAAACTCTTCGTATAAAAAAATTATTTTTAACTATCACTGAGAGTTATTATATATATATTATATCATGTCAGTAAGGGTAAAGTGTTAAAAGAAAAAAAAAAGCATTTAAAATAATATTTTTAATAACAAAAATTAATTGAGATATTTTTTTTTTAAAAAAAATAAAGACTTAATGAGAAATTTAAATTTTATACAGTTACTAAACTATTAATTTAAAAAAAAAATAATATTAACTAAAATATTTAATAAATACTACTTTTAAATTTTAACCTATAATTAATTGTTTACTAAACTTCCATTTTTTTTTATTCTGCAATAATTACTTCAAAATCATAACTCATCACTTCATTAAAAAAAAAAGTTAACATGAAACTAGGAGATATACAATTTTCTTTCTATTCTCTTAGCTCCATCTCAATGGAAACTCTTTTTTCCATCATAATTTTTTTTCTTCCTTCTATTTATTTATAAAGGTATATTTATACTTGAATTTTGATCTATGATGTTTAATTTTAACATATATATATATATATATATATATATAAATCTGCGATGATTTTATGGTTTTTGAATTTGAAGGCTCAAAGCTTCAAATCTGGGTGAAGTGAGAATGTAAAAGGACTGATCTTTGTAGATGATTTGTAATTGCCACAAATGAAAAGTTGAATAAACAGATGGAGACCAATATAAAAAACTAAAGTGGAACAGTTTTTTTTAATCAAATAAACTATAAATATGTATATTTTAAAGTAAATGAACACTAAATACAGTAGATATTCAATAAATTGATATTTAATAAATTAATAATCTTAATTAAAGAATTTTTTGTCAACTTTAACTTAAAATTAATGTGTTAAATTAATAATTTGATAAATTTATAAGATAACACATTAGAAATAAATTTTATAGTCGCATATAATACTCACTTACTACATAAATGAATAATCAACTAAATTCATATGATATATTTATGAGGTCTTTATAAAATATATATTTAATGTTTTTTTTTTAAATTGATATCAATTTGAATATCATCTCTATTTTTTTATTATGCAGAAAAAAGTTCTAGTGTTACATTTGCAACAATAAATTATTTAATATCATTGTCGTTTTGAGTGCTTCTTTGCGGTGCTTCTTTCCTCCAGATGAGCTCTATAGTATTCTATCATCTTCAACTTTGTAATCTCTATCTCAATAATTTGCTTGTCACTCAAAATTCTTGAAATTGTGTTGTCTTCTTCGACGTATTTTCAATCCTTGAATGTCTTTACCATCTAAGGATTTATCCAAATTCTCTAAAGTCATATTTTATGTGAACTTAATTTTACAATATCGATAATAATTTACAATGGTATTTGCCTAAACATTTACTATTCAAGTAAAATTTGCAATATTCATTACATCTAAAACATTTATCTTTTCTGAATTTGGTTACCTTATACTTCATAACTTTCTAAAAGATTACGATAAAATCGATAACAATAATACATCTTAAAAGCGCATATAATTCTTGTGTCACAAATTTTTTTTACGTTGTGTGATTTTAATTTTTCTTACATATTTTGAAAAAATATAAAATGTTTTTATAAATTAATAATTTATTAATTAATTAAAATTTACTTAATTAATATATATTTTTTAATCTTAATAGTATTAATTTTTTGAAATTGTATTGTACTTAAATAACGGCTTATTTTTATTGTCCTGAAATTTTACACTATTATTAATTATATATAAAATATCATTTCCATATTACATTAAAATTTTACATTTTCTTTTAGGTTTAAAAAAAAAAAAAGAACATCTTACATTTAATTAACATGTCTCATTTCATTAACTAAAATGTTGTAGGTTAAAAAGGAAAAACTAAAAGAAAATTAAAAAGGCTATCATTCTATTAAGTAAATGGATGGAATTTTCTTCATGATCTTGGACTATCAATAGTGGTTTTTTTTTTATAAAAAAATTGGGATACTTAATTCATCCACGTTTTTTTTTTCAATTTAATCATTGATAGAAACAGAACCAAATAAAAAACATTTATCTTTTCTGAATTTGGTTACCTTATACTTCATAACTTTCTAAAAGATTACGATAAAACAATAATGCATTTTAAAAACGCATATAATTCTTGTGTCACAAATTTTTTTTATGTTGTGTGATTTTTTATTTTATTTTATATATTTTGAAAAAATATAAAATATTTTTATAAATTAATAATTTATTAATTAATTAATATTTACTTAATTAATATATTTTTCTTAATCCTAACAATATTAATTTATCAAAATTGTATTGTACTTAAATAACGGCTTATTTCTATTGTCCCGAAATTTTACACTATTATTAATTATATATAAAATATCATTTTCATATTACATTTTCTTTTAGGTTTAAAAAAAAAAAAGAACATCTTACATTTAATTAACATGTCTCATTTCATTAACTAAAATGTTGTAGGTTAAAAAGGAAAAACAAAAAGAAAATAAAAAAGGCTATCATTCTATTCAGTAAATGGATGGACTTTTCTTCGTGATCTTGGACTATTAATAGTGTTTTTTTTTTAATAAAAAAATTGGGATACTTAATTCATCCACGTTTTTTTTTTCAATCTAATCATTGATAGAAACAGAACCAAATAAAAAAAATGAATCAATTCCTTTTATTTTGAATCAAAACAAAAAGAGAAAATCACGGAGAGATGTGACATATGAAGCTTGTAGGACAACTCATATGTGATGTCCCGAAATGCAAGAATACAAAAAAGCTTGCACTTTTCACACAAAACCATAGAAAAAATATGCAAGAATATAAATAAGCTTGCACTTTTAGGAAAAATATCAATTTCATTTATATATATCAATTTAATTTATATATATATATTTTTAAATATTCAAATAATAATTCTTATAAGGACGAAAATGATCATTATTTAAAGATAAAATTTGCAACAAAAAATAATAATAAAATTCTTAAATAGAATAACTGAGTATTTATAAATAAATAAAATACTTAATTTTTTCTTTTGAACAAAATTGAATTCTCTTTTTAAAACTCCATTTTATTGGTGCATGATAAGGAATTAAGATAAATTAATATTCTTATTTAATTATTTAATTTAAATTAATTAATTTTCCTTTTTAGATAAATTTTGTTATCTTGGTATTTAACTTTTTAAATCCTATTAGATGTATTTTTCTTTTTAAGTTTATTTTTTTCTTTTATAGTTTATATTGTAAAGTATATATATACCAAAGCATTCATTAATGATAATATAATGTAATATTTTTCTTTCTATCTAAACATA
The DNA here is from genome assembly GCA_946807835.1 of Ailanthus altissimus. Classification (NCBI taxonomy): domain Eukaryota; kingdom Viridiplantae; phylum Streptophyta; class Magnoliopsida; order Sapindales; family Simaroubaceae; genus Ailanthus; species Ailanthus altissimus. The sequence continues at coordinate 27,321,957 of OX327696.1, read as the reverse complement.
TATATGGTATTAGAACTTCTCATAGGTTAATCTTTCACCTCCACACAGTCGTTATGTAGTGACAACTCCTAAATGAAGCCGCTATGCTACACAAGGCCAAGTAAGGAATTATGTGCAGCAACTAAATGAGTTCAAGATTAGTTATTTGTTTTATATATTTTTTTTCTTTTTAAATTTTATGCACTAACCAATTTCTTAATACCATAATTAATTCCTCCTCCATCAATATATTTTTTCTTTTTTTGTCAACAGTGCATGTAAACAATAACCGCAAATAGTACCCGTAAACTATATATGCACGTAAACAGTTATTGTAAACAGTACCTCATAAATAGTAACTACGGGCAAAAATTGTAAACAGTGCTTGTTGCCTTGGTCAATTATTATTTTCATCATTCTCTTCTCAATTATAACTATCACAAATAACTAATTTGTTCTTCGTAATACGCAAGAATTCAATCAATTCTTTATCATCATTAACACTAACAATTCTATTTCAAATATATATATATATATATTCTTTCTCCATCTTTGTAGTTTATGTTAATTTTGTTAAGGGATTAAACTCTTATAAACTATTTCTCTCTCCCATTCTATTTTATTATAGCATTAAACTCTTGTAAATTATATTTTCTTTTTTTTTTAATTTTAAAAGTTAACTCTTTTTCATTCCCAAAAAGTAGTTTTTACTCTTTTTTTTATTTTAAAAGTTTCGCCCTTTCCATTGCAAAATAGTTTTTATTTTCTTTTTTTTTTAAAGAGTTTCACTTTCCATTCTCAAAAGTTATTTTTCTCTCTCTTAATACTTTTTTTTTTTCTTCCAATTTTAAAATCCTTCAAGCTCAACAACTTGAGCTACTCTCTGACTTCCTTTCTTATCTTCAATTTCTTTTTTATATATCTCTCTCCTCCTCCTATATGATTGTTCTTTTTCTTTTAATACTTCTTTCAATAAAGGAGCATCACCAATAATACAAAAATCTATTTATAGTACATTGTCCCATTTTTTAGCGTTCTCTATCACAATTAGCGCAGATGCTACCACAATATCTTTTTTTTGCATTATTGTTGTTGCATCACTGCCCGCTTTAGCCGCCACAGAGCCCTCACCATACCTTTTTTTTGTTCTCAAATTCTGCTCTTAAAGAATAAGATTGAACTCTCATCCGAACCTTCTCCTCTTAAAGAACAATATTGGACTCTCCTCGTAGAGCTCCATCTTTCAGGGGTATGATAAGGATTCAAGATAAATCAAGATTTTAATTTAGTTATATAGTTTAAATTGACTTGTTTCAATTTAGTTATTGTTGAAACATTGGTGATTCAATAATCTTGATTTGATAAGAATTGAGATAAATATCAAAGTGGAGAGTTACAAAAAGTCTAGAACGTGTGGGACACGGATGGAGAAGTCTATGACGTGTGGGACACGAAGAGGGAAGCGAAACGGGACTTGAAGACGTGAAGGAAGCGAAGAAAACACACAGGGGGGCTATCAGGGCTGAGTGCTGCAGCGCTAGGTCCCCAGCGCCGTGGCGATGGGCGTGACATGGCCAGCGTCTCAGCGCCCAGGGATGAGGGCTGCAGCGCCAGACGTGACAGGGAATCCATTTTTTATCCAGATTTTGAGTTTTGAAAAGTTTTGGACTTCCAAAATAAGTGGACTCTTACTCCAACAAGGAATAGGGTTAATAGGCACGAAATAAATCTTATATAAACACTTGTAAATTCTTTAGTTGAGATTAAGCATTTAGAGTCTACTCTAAGAGAGGGGAAGAGCTGGGTAGATACTAAGTGCTTGTGTGCGCTAGGGTGGAACCGTCATTTGGGTGATCATTGCTCGTGATAGAGTAAGGGTTCACTAAACATTAGGTCCTTTTGATGGTTCTTCAAATTGGGTTTTTCTTGTAAAATCTCTAAGGAGTTAATAAGAGAGATTAGGATCCTTGGATCCACCGTGGACGTTGACAATTGACCGAATCACGTGATTGTGTTGTGCTTTTTTATATTCTTGCTATTTTACTTGATTAACAGGTTATTCCGCTGCGCTAGGAGGTTAGGGTTCTAGGTTGAACTTGAGGTTCTTCACTTTAACATAACATCAAGAGGGATAATGGCGTTCCCTCCCTCAACAATTATTTAGTTTAAATTGATTTATTTATTTTAAATAAATTTATATATTAGTAGTATTTGACTTATTAAGTTCTATTAGATTTATTTCTCTTTTTATATATATTTTTTAATTTATTATAAACTCTATATACACTCAAACATTAATCAATAAGGATACGATGTAATATTTTTTTTTATTTTTAAATATCTACATTAAATAATTATTTAGTGATAAAATGATAATTCTAAAATTACTAATTACATAATTTTATCACCTAATAATTATTTGACACATTATTTAAAATAAAAAATTTTAAAATACTATTTAAAAAGTCTATCATTATTAAAAATAATAATAATCAATCATAAAAATATAGGAACAAAAATTTATAACAGTTGATATGATTTTATTCCTATAAAAAGTAAAAACAGTGCAATGCAAAATAGTATTGTGATACCTATCTTCAGTCCAAAGAAGAGAAGTATTTGCAGTTTAAACATAAAAGAAATACGGCCGTCTTTTAGCACAAACTCAGACTCGAGCAAGGGGGCAGTGAGTTTTTGTGAGTATAAATTTTGACCAAACACTAACACAGAGAAAAAAGTCTCTAAAAAAAAAAATAGAGAAAAAAAAAACCCAGTTTCTTATGTATATAGCGCACCGTCTACCACGATCGCTTTCTTACATCACATGTGGTTTTGGTTTTGGTTTTGGTTTTGATTTTGGTGGTGTGAATATAATCATCACTCTGATGGCTTTCGTTTCTGGGGATTCGTAATTTTAATAAAATTGTTCCTTTCAGGGGGAATTCTCACTTACCTCCCTTGACATTTTTTTAAATTTCATTTAAATGACAAGTATTGAAATTTCACTTAAGTGATAGAACCCTTTCTTTCAGTGGTGGAGTGGAAACTCTATCAATTTAGTTTTTAAATATGAGAAGTACATCGTTGGATTTAATTTAAATTACATAAATTGTTTCTAACAATTTGTATGGGCCCGTGGGACCTTTGACTATGACGTGACCCTAACCTGACCCAGCCCAACTAAAATTATAACAATTTTGCACGTGCAATGCGGAATTTTTATTTTTGTCAGTTTCCTTGATATTGCGTTAGGCAGTAGTCCGAAATCTTGAAGGATGTGGTGAAAAAATGGAGACAGTTTCGGCATATGCCCAGAAAATAGTTTTAATTGGAGGGGTCCATCCCAAGTCCAACTACTTAATATCCTCATGGCCCAGAGCTTGGATTGCGTATCCTTCCTCAATCCTATTCTCTCACAATTCACACAGATATTTCGTGATAAGGGCAACACTGTAAATTTAACGCTTCTTAATAAAGCCTGTTTGTTATTTTTCTTCATTTTAAAAGCGCAATAATTCCAAAATTCATTTTCTTCAATGCTTCACTTCCACGGCTTCTAAGTTATTGCATCTCTATATCTAAAAGACCCTTAATTCTTGAGTGACATTAAAATGTTGATTTCCTTAACCCTCAAATGTCACACTAATAATACAAAAAGAAAATAGAAAAGGACGTGCTTTAAACCTCTCTAATTTTAAAAATACTTAAAAAAAATTCATCCATCAATTTTTTTTATAGAAATAAAGATAAAAAAATATTTAACTCTATTGTGATGTAATGTTGATATTGATTACATTAATCAATCAAAAGTACTCATTATTAATAATTTATATTTATTTTTTTAATTTTCCTCTTTTATCTTCCAATTTTCTTCTTTTCCAGTTTCTTCTAATTTTTTTTCTTCTATTTTCTTCTTTCATTTCCTCTTTTTTTCTTCCATTTTCTTCTTCCTCTTCTTACATTTTTTTTTTCATTAAAAAAAAAAAATAGTCATGGTGAGCATTTCTTGGCTGCTACTGGCAAGAAAATGAAAAAAAGAGAATATATATAAAAGATGAGAAAATAATCTAATCAACTACATATTTCATATAACTCATTATATATGCAACACTATTTGATTAATCCATGATTTTTATACTATTTATAATATGTTGCAAAATATACCATGTATCTAGATATGGTAAACTATATTACCTACTAAAACAAAACTATATATATATATATAAATCATTACAAGCCTCCATCATGGTCGCATTCTCCACCAATCACTTATTTACGAGAAAAGAACTTCCGCTTCTATATATTAACCCCAACGCAAGAACACAAATAACCTTGCACTTACAACACAAAATCTGAGAAAATGGACGTTTTAGAAACAAGTTTATCATTATCTCACTATAAAATACTTGTATTTCCAAAACACCGAATTACATTTGTTTCCTTACACTAGGTTACACAAAAAACAACAATTATCTTCAACTTTCCTCATCCCAGATGCATACCATGCACAGAGCAAATTCGCTACTCCACTTTTGAACTATACTTAACCATTTACACTTCTCAAGCGTGCTATCAGCTCGTCCTGCACACGAAACAATGTGTTAGCAAAGCAGAAGCATAAAAAAAATGTTTCTATTAAACAGTTAAAAAGGAATTTGGCAAGTCGGTCAATGGTGTTCATCAACCTACAAAATACAGATTGGCTACATTTTATCTTAACCACATATAAACTGCTGTTTATTAGTAACTGAATCTTGAAACATTAACTACAAATAACTAGGATATTAGGAATAAATGGATTAGAAAGACAAGAAGACTGAATTCAGATATAAATTCCAACATGCCTTCTTTCCCTTGGGTGAAAGACCTTTTTCCTTGAGAAGGGCACGGAGTCTCTCCACTGTCAAACTGTGGAAATCCCTCTCAGCTGCACGGCTGTTTGATCCCTCTGCATGTTAAAAAGCCATGAGAAACTTAATCATGCAAAAAGATTACAGGATGGTTTCAGAAAAGGTGACACCAAACTTCAAAACAAAAAAAAAGGGCAAAAAGAATGGAAATTTAGAGAAGATGTATCTAAAAATAAATTTGAACATCTTCATTATAGTGGATGGCAATTAATATACAAGCTCATGATTTAATATGAGGCAATTAAATTAACTGTTGATGACAATCTGAAAACAAAAGTAGCAATTGATTATAAATTTTTAGAACCTCTGTCAAATTGTATCACAATTTCAGTTAGTGACAGCCATTTTCTGAACTAGCAAAACTTTACAGGATGACATTGGTACATTATATTACATGCAAAGTGAAATGCGGCTGTGTGATTTCTACTTGCCATCCAAAAGCATAGGCAAGAAAATAATAAGAAACAATCAATCAGCCCAAGGATTGATAGATGGGCAGGGCCAGACACTATAACATAGAGAACTGTTTCCAGTCAAGTAATCTGCATCAACTTATGTGAGCATCTCTGTGAAAATCAATACAGATTCTTATCCATTTCATAGCTCATTGAAGAGCCAAGAATGAATAGTATGAATTGACTATTGTTAATCAATACAGAAGCAACTGTGTCATAAGTTCATATTAATCTTAAGCACGAAGTCAAAGCGAAGAACCAACTGCATCTAGGACAAACTCCACAAGAAAATTATAAGAATTCCATGTTTATGATACCACCTAATACTGATTTTTATTAAATTATATCCCACTTACACTGGCTATAGTGGCAAAAATCTGGTTTTCAAAGATGACAACCACAAATATCAAAACACACCAAGAGCTACTGCCATGCAGACTATTAGAAGTTACCTTGTCGAGAACTAGTTTGACTATTTGCTCTCTTGGCTGAAGTCCTACCCTCCAGTACTCTTTCAGGAGCCCTGAAAAAATTTTAAGGCAGCCTATATAAGAAAACAATTCACACAAGTCGCTAGCTCCATGTTACAATGGATGTTTACAAGGAGAGAATTCCCCAGAGAGTACATTAATATGCTTTTCTACAAAAGGACAGATTTATTAGTAAGCCAGAATGTCTTTACATCTGGACCCTCAGAATGAGATAGCAAATGAAACACAAGACAATTATTCGTAACAGACCTGACTAGACGCCATTAAGACATGTCTATGTAATTCATTCAAAAAAAAAATGGTGTCCATACCTCTTTTTATCAGCTGTAGCTCCACCTTTTGCATCCTTAGAACTGGAATCACCCTTTTGTTTCTTTAGAGTGAGCGACCTAATCAGTATGTTCTGTTGGTTTGTTTTTATCAATTGGTCCTCTGGAGATACATGTAAGAGTCAGACATTCTAGTTTTGAAATAAAATATGACCTCAGAACAAAGATTTGTCTGGAATATTTCACCTTGGCCTCTCGTTCAGAAAGTTCAGAAGATAAATAAGTAAAACAACAAATAATTAATTGACAGCACACTACAAATAAAGAGAATTCTATCATGGTAAATTTCTCTTTTCCATATATCTACCTTATAATAAGTGATTATCTAATTTATAATGCAGAAAATATAGATATGAAAACATCACAAGCTAAGTTCTTCCACAAGAAAGGAACAAGTAGTAGAAGCTTGTAGAAATTATAATCCATAATGAATGCTTTGCAAGCTCTCAAAAAGTTTAGAAAACATATTGAAGGTTAAAAGCATAAGGATACCAGAGGGTGATGTGTCGTGATCACAAATATAAACTCGCATCCCACCCTGCACGCATATTTCAATATGTGAACAATAGTTCCATGTCATTAAAACTGTTTTGAAACAGAAAATATAAATTTTGATTAAGAAACAAGAAAGAAAGAAAGAACTCCAAGTATGTAAGATAAAACCCAACAATTAACAAGGCAACAAATGTGTAGAGATAAATATTAAAGCAAAATAAGTAAGAAAGGTAGACCCTTACTAAGATAAAAGAGTATGTTGAGATACTAAAAGATATAAGGATTAGGATTAGAAAGACGATGAAAACCCTTAAAAGACTAAAATCACCAATCAACCAAGTACCATAAATCAACTTTCTTATACCCCAGAAAAGTTACAAATAGAAAAAACATCATCTGTCAATCAGTACACTATAAATTCACTAAAACACAATGTCTCATATATTTATATTTCCACTCAACAGATTGTAATGAACAGTTTTTTTGGCAATGGTAGTCCACCAATAAACTACCCCCAGCCTCATATGAATGGATGTAGAGTATCCGTTCAAATTCGCATCACCACATGAAATGTGCGTGCAAGCAGTGTTCATATTCGCAACTTAAGCAAGGCATAAAGAACTTCTATAAACTATAAACATACATAGATACATCAATACATACTTAAAACTAAACTCTAGCCAACAATTAAAACCCAATTCATTTTACAATCATGTAATATAATTGCAGTAGTAAAACCTCAAGAACTAACAATCTACAAACATATACACATAGTTATGCATCTACAATTATTTTTTTCGTTTATGGAGTTGGAACCCCAAACCTAAATCCTAGTTTTGACTCCCATAAATCGATTAGAAATATTTTTTTTTTTGGTCAAACTGAATTTTGTAATATTTGAAAAAAAAAAAAGCACTTGGATTATACTCTTAACTAAGTGCAGAATTCAACTTTCATGAGTAGCAAATCAACGCAAAGTCTAACACAATGAACTTACAATGTCTACTTTTTTTAACCGCAATTTCTAGAGAAACAAATAGAAAATGAAATTAATTAATAAAATCAGCAAATTTAAGAGAAGAATTGAAACCAATAGACGAATAGATCACCGGATTTGAAGAGAAGACAGTGGATGAGAAGAGTCCGCGAGAGGGAAGATTGGCGAGGAAACTAGAAGCGCCAGCAGAAGCCGTTTGACTTGAATCAAACGGCGGTCGGTGCTGCGAAGACGAGCCCTCCATTTTTTTATTGGCGCCCGATTATGAATAGCCCTCGAGAAGTAAGAAAGAAAGAGTCAGAAGTGTGAAAATTGAATAAGGGCTTACTTGTTTTTACGAGAGTTGAAAATGGAGTTTTTAAAAATAAAATTTTTTAAAGTAGAAGTTTTAAGAAAAAATTATTCGTTATTTGATTATTAATTAAAATTTTTTTAAAGTATTAAATTATATATTATTAAATTTTTTAATTTATTATTAAATTATAAAAAAAGTATTTAATAAAATTTATATTTAAATGTTAAATAATTTTATATTTTTTATATTTAAGTTTAAATTTATTATATATTTTTAAATTTTAATTTATTAAAATAATAATAATTAATAAATTAATAAAAATTATTATATTTTGTATAAAAATTAAAAATAAAATAAAATAATTTTTTATTTAAAAAATAAAATAATCAACAATATATTTTAATAAATTTTTATAAAAATATAATAATTGTAGATATGTTAAAAATTAAAGATATAATAATTTAAAATATATATTAGTTTAATATAATTTATTTTTTTGAAAGGTACAGTATAAAAAATATTATTAAAATATATGTAATATTATATAAATATTAAAAAATTTATTATTAAAATTTTAAAAATAAAAATAAAATAATATTTTTAATCTCCACAAATTCGTATTTAATTAAAATCAAACACCATTAAAAAAAATTTAATATTAAAAATATTTTTTTAACTAATAAAAAAATCTAACTAAAATGACACTGAGAGTTAAAATTGGCTTTTGTTTTTTTGTGGACTCGCAAAAGCACTTCTCGCGACCGTGTCGCTTGTTTTCGCTATATATGCGAGATCATTCACCAGTGGCACTAGAGAATAGAGATCTGGTAAAATTTTGTCGTGATTATAATTGGTTAATTTCGGATTAGAGGTAATAATTTAATTTGTAATTACTAATTACTATAATGTCGTTGTGTTGCGTGTGCTATGTGCTCTGTTTGTTGGTTACATACTTAAATTTTTCGTTAAAAAATCTCTTATTATTTTCTTTTACTTTCTAACCCAAAAAAAAACACATATGAAATTGTTTTCATTTTTTCCAAAAGATTTAAATATAGTGCTTGAGACACGTGACGTAATTTAGCAATCATTATTTGATTGATCGGTAATCTATTATTAACCACGACTGTTGACCGATATTAATCAATGGTGTTTAGCAAAAACATATTCACTTACTATAGATTCTATTATACTCCATAATGTTTTATCTATTGTAATAAAAATGTTATTTTTTACTAATAGAATATGGAAATAGCTAAAAAATTAATAAGAATATCATTTAATAGTTATATTATGGAATTTTTACTTTTATCGCTAATTTTGAGTCTTTGTTACTTTTTTATTGTCAAAAATAATAATTTTATTATGTAAGTTAAAAAAATTTAGATTGTGAAGCTCTTACAATGAGTTAATACATTAGTTATCAATAATGATCAACTATCAATTAATGTTGATTAACACCAATCAAATTGTAATAATTATATAAATTATAATGATCATTTAACTAGTTCATACTCAATCAATTAGATGATCTAATAAAAAATTGACAAAAAATTATATAAATATCACTTATTTAAAAAAAAAGAGTTTGTTTATCATTTTTATTAAAGTTTAGGGATTCGACTTTCTTTACCCCCTTTTAAAGATATTAGCAATCTTTAATTAACATTAACCGAACATTAATCGGTGGTATATCAACTCATTATAAATATTAATATATTTTAATTATCTTGATCTACGCAATAAAAATATTTTCTTTATCAACAAAATATCATAGCATTCCATGAAATTAATAAGATTATCATTTGACAATGACAATAAATGGCATAACCTTTTTTGCTAATTTTAAGATTTTTTTAAATATGTTATTAATAAAAATAACTACTTTATTACATAGATAAAAAATATATATATAGTTTAATTATGTCTCTAATAAGTCAATTAACATGATCAAAACTTGCTCAACACTATTTAAAACTAAGTCAAAATCAATTAATGCTCGATCAATGATTGCTCAACATTTAGTTAATGTTGATTGGTATATAATTAGATGGGGGCATAATAGTAATATAAGTAAGTCAAGCTTAGTCAACTAAAAAATATAATTATAAAAGAATGTCTATATACATTTTGTTCTCAAGATTAATTTCGATTTGCCTCTTTCGAGAATAGAAAAATATCAAATTATCCTCACTTTTTTTGACGTCATCCATACGCCCTCATTTAACTGTGTCGCAAAAGTTAACCATTAACTACTTATGGGCAACATAATTATTATTTTTGCTTTATATTAATTACTTTAATTAATAAAATAATACTTTATTTTATTTCTTTTCTTTTCTTTCTATCTTCTCTTGCTCTTTTCCTCTCCTTCTCTCATTCTCTCTCTTCGTGAATTTGGGCTACTCCAAAAATGAAAAGGAGCCTCTAATATTATAAAAGCATGGAATGATTATTTTACCCCCAAATTTATTAATTTAATGGCACCAAAATGAGGGCACATTGATATTGTGCCAAAAAAAAAGTATAGGTACACTAATATTTGTCAATTCTTAAGGGGGTTAAAATAAAATTAACCTATTTTCTCTTCTTACTCTTTTTCTTTATATATATATATAACATTACAAGCAACACAGGGAGATCCTTAGAAAAGCTTATTTTTAATACAAGTAACTCATCACAGTTACATAATGACTCGTTGAAAATAAAATAAAAAAAACATTTTCATTTATCACATGCTAGGTAGAGGTATAATTGCCCATATGTAAGAGTTTAATCAAATATACATTTAATTGGCCATCCTACAATCACGTCTTTGCAAATGTGATCCAATCTCATCAGTTATTTATGCACCAAAGTTTTGTCCCTGCAAATACATGTTACTTCTGCACTTGCTTAAATGATTTAATAATAAAAATTTTGTAGTACATTTTTTTTAACTAATTTAAAGGTTCTAAATTTGTTTATCCTCTTTCAAATTAAAAAAAAAATATGTTACTTATTTCCTACCATCACTATAAGCAAACAAAGCTCCTTAAAAAGGCTTTTAAATTCCTTAAAAAAAAAGAATAAAGCTTTAAATATATTATACAGTGTATCATTTCAATGTATAAAAGTGTTTTTAATTCTTGTCCTAAATTTTTTTTTTTTTTCTAAAAAAAAGTTGTTTTTAAATCATTAAAACAATAAAAGAGTACTTGACAAACCCCTTTAAAGCATTTTCAAGTGACCTACATTTAACTTAAAAAAAAAAAAACTAAAGTTCACTTCGCTTTTTATTTATTGGCCCCAATATTAAGTAATCAGAATATGATTTTTAATGTACTTATATTAATAACTCAATAGTAAATAATTGACAGGATATTTTTAATTTTATTTTAGTAAAAATTCAGAATTTAAATCTCTTTACTGAGTTTAAATCTCATGTCAAATATCAAATGTGTATATATATAATGATTTTCAACGAAGCATTGGAGTGGATTCAGCATTACTAGCAAAAAAAAACAATGCTTTCGATCCAAAATACTGTCAACAGTTGGCCGTAATCTGATTAGAATGAATTGGGTTGGGCCCCATTCTTTTAGAAAAGGGCCAGGCCACATTGAGTCAATTTCAGACCATATTAAGAGAGATCATAAATTCATAATCCTATTTATTTCCATAAATAATCCGAAAAATTGAAAATTATAAAAATCCCATTACCAGTAGCCAAGAATAGCCATCTTCGCAATATCCGAATCAGCACGTTTGTAGTGATACGTGAGTGCGCAAAGCGCGGTCCAGCGCATGTTAGAGTGACACGCCACTGGTCTTCATTAAATCTCGGATAAGAAAGAATGTACATTTATTTAATTAATTAATTTTATATTATATCAATATCCCCAAAAAGAAAATATTAAATATAGCGGAACCGGATAAGCGTAAAGCGAATAGTACGTAAAAATACTAACCATGCCCATCATCTACATTTGACCGCACAATTCCATTTCCATCACCAATCATGCAACGCCCACACACGAATCTCCACGTGGCATAAGCCCACCAGATCAACGGTTAAAGTAGGAAAATTTCGTAAGCTTTTGTTTTTTCTCTTGGGTCTACGCCAGGTTTATTAAAGAGGAAGTTTCAATCGAGCTTGTCAACTTTGGAGTTATATTATATAGAAAGAGAAGAGAGAAAACGAGTGTTTAGAGAGAGAGAGAGAGAGAGTGGAGATGGCGAGTGTGCAAATGCAATTGCAGAGACAAGGGAGCAGTCCAAGGCAACAGGAGAGTCCTCGGAGTCCAGAGGCGCAGGTCGGTATGAAAGTGGAGGATCTGTGGGACGTGTTGGAGCCGCAGCTGAGTCCTACTGAGAAGCTCAACGCTTGCTTTGAGAGCATACCTGTTGAAGCCTTTCCTCCTGCCCCTTCGTCTCAAGGTATTTTATCTTCATAAATATAAATATGTGTGAGGGTGGTTGAGCGGGTGTTGTGTTCATTTTAGTTGATCATGAGTATTGATTATATGGGGTTATTGATAATGTTCTTTATTTGTTTTGTGATAGATAATTGTGGTTACTGAGTGATGATTGATTGTAAAAGTTGGGATTGCGAGAGAGGAGATGTTTTCATACACCTCCCTTAATCAGTCCTGATCGAATTAGATATTTTCGATTCTTGGTCGTTGTCGGTGTTGACTTTAATTTCATTCAATACACTTTTCTTGAGTGACTGAATAGCTCAAGAGCATAAAAGGGTAAATTAAAAAAAACGCTGTATGAAATTGTTCAATTTTTATGTGCTGCGTTGTTTTAAGAATCACATAATTGATTTACATTAGGTTTTGCTGAGACCAGATTCCTATGGCTGGAAAAATAAGACAAGTTCTGTTTTGGGAATCATAAGCAAATAGTTTCTTTTGTTTTCTAAATTTGCACATCCCCTAAAATTTATGTTCCTTTTGTCACTGCATATTTGAGTTCATGTTTATATCTGCATTATTTGTTGGCATATATGGATCAGGACGATTTTGCATATGATTTGCATGATTGAAATAGTACTAAACTTCCTCAAGAGCCGAGCGTTTATTATTATTTTTTATTTTGTTTCTATTGGCATAAATATTTATATATTATTGTGTCCAGTGATCGAGATAAAATCAGACACCAGTCTAGCTGAAGCTGTTCAAATACTGGCCCAACATAAAATTCTTAGTGCTCCTGTTTTGGATGTTGATGCGCCTGAGGATGCCAGTTGGATGGACAGATACATTGGCATTGTTGAGTTTGCAGGAATTGTTGTATGGATCTTGCATCAGGTTGGCATTGCAATCAGTCTCAATCAGTATTTCAAAATAGGCAAAACCTATCATGCTAATGGGTGGGAAAGTTAAGAAATTTGCAATAATTTGAGGAAATTAACATTAATTCTCGATTCAAGAAACCTTTCCAAGTGATTTCTTTTATGTCTTGAACAAAGCAAATATTGATACTCAAATAGATTTTGATTCTTTGGCTCTGTATTTTTCTGACTTGGTAAGGTAACTTGACATAACTTTTTCATCTTCTTGACAGTCGGAACCTCCTTCTCCGAGGAGTCCAAACTCTGGTACTGCTGTTGCCGCAGCAGTTAATGGCATGAAGGCTGCTGGACTTGGGGAGCTGGGCCCTGAATCGGCTTCGATGACTTCTGGAAACTTTTTTGAAGCTTTGACTACTTCCGACTTCTATAAGAACACCAAGGTTGTGATTCTGACTTCAGTAACCTTATGAAACTTTGTTTCTTTTCGATATCTTTCACTGTTGCACACTTTTACTTTTTCCATAATAATTTGTGGCGCGTTTTATTTTCTGAGCATACAGGTACGAGATATCTCAGGGTCATTTCGCTGGGCCCCATTCCTTGCTTTGCAAAAATCCAACTCCTTCTTGACCATGCTCTTGTTGCTTTCCAAGTACAAAATGAAGAGCATTCCTGTAGTTGATTTGGGTGAAGGAACGATTGATAATATCATTACCCAGTCTTCAGTTATTCACATGTTAGCAGAATGCATTGGCCTTCAATGGTTTGAGAGCTGGGGAACGAAGAAACTCTCTGAAATTGGTCTTCCTGTGATGTCACCGAATCATATTGTCAAGGTGCGTTGGCAGCTCCTTTATACTCAGATTTTCTACAAACAAAATAATTATTTTTGATATACGAAATCAAATTCATCTGAAGAGTGTATTTTAAGCTGTAAGTTATCCTGATATTGAGCATCTTAATCTGATCTGCTCATTATATCCTAAGATTGTTCTATATCCTCTTTAGGTCTACAAAATTGCACTTATATAAAAAAAGGCTTTCCTTTGCTTTCTTGAATCTGCTGGAAATGGCTCCGTCTATGACGTCCCACCCAGCAGCAAGTCTCTTTGATTTTGTCAAACCCGCATTCCATCCTCTATCTTCTTCTAGTCGTATTTATGTACATATTTTCCAAAAATTATATTTCTGATCAAAATAAAATTCTTTTAGCAGGTTAGTATGTTAAGATCCCTCTTAAATGGTTGTTTATTTGTTTCAGGTGTACGAGGATGAACCTGTGCTCCAGGCATTTAAGTTGATGAGGAGAAAGAAAATTGGAGGGATACCAGTTGTTGATAAAGGGGGTAGTAAGGCAGTGGGTAATATAAGCCTGAGAGATATTCAGTTCCTCCTAACCGCACCAGAGATCTATCATGATTATAGGTCTGTGAATGAATTATTTCCCAACAGTTTTTATAGTATTTTGTTCAGACGTTCCATAATATCATTGCTGAAATTACTAATGCTAATTTATGTGAATGAATAGATCTATCACTGCAAAGAACTTCCTGACTGAAGTTAGAAACTACTTGGAGAAACATCATGAAGATTCACCATTGTTGAGCGGCATGATTACATGCAAAAGAGACCACACAATCAAGGAATTGATTCAGTTGCTTGATTCAAAAAAGATCCATCGAATTTATGTTGTGGATGATGATGGGAATTTGGAAGGGCTGATCACATTGAGGGACATCATCTCAAGGCTAGTACATGAACCCCGGGGCTACTTTGGCGATTTCTTCGATGGAGTCTTGCCACTACCTGCCAACAGCAGAGTTTAAAGGTAACAATTAACAGTTTCCTGATATTTCCCCAATGGTTAACAACACCCTTTTTCTGCAAGTGATCCCTGCTTTTGTCTGTTGGTGGTGTAGTGGAGAGTGGTTGGATACAGTGATTGTAGCATAAGTGATGCCCATGTAATTAGGAATTCCTCTGGCTTGGCACATAGAGATTTTCTGTATCTACCAACTCCATGTGAGCCCCGTTCTGTAGATTAGTGTAATAATTGGAACACGCTTTCTAATCCAAACAGTTAGTTTTTCAAGAGAATAAAGTAAAATCCACGGCTGGTCTTTCGTGCATCTCTTTGTATTTGTATCCCTTGGTTAAAGAACTTGAATGGAAAGTTCTAAATCTAATTCTGCCACTTAGACCTAAAAAGTTTAAACGGGAAAGTTCCCTAATAAGCTTATCCATTTTGTAACAGTTCAGCCATGTATATTTCTTTTGAGCACTTCCTCGAAGTTGATAATACACTCGAGGATTGAAGCCGATTCGTAATTGACAGTTCATTTTGGATTCTGTGATCATCCCCCGTCAAAAGTAAAAAAGTCTGCCTTTTGTGATATTCATTTTGGTTAATAGACAAATTCCCTACATTACAGGCGTCTCTAATGACTCAATGCTGCTTATTGGGCGACGATCTAGCTGCTGTTCCGATGTTAAGCAAGCTTTTTCGACGTCCAAAGAAAAGTAAACCGTTGCCTCCACGCCAGCCATTGCATGCACATTCGCAACACGATTCCAATGAAACTAGTTAAGCCCAATTGTGACTTGGTCCATGCTTTTTTTTGGGATTTGAGACCAAGCTAGCGGAGAATGGGAAATTGGGAATGAACTTGGGCTGAGGCGAATTGTGCGACCGATCATTTTCTGATAACGACAAGGATGGAATATGCAAGATTCTCTTTAAGTCTCTCGACCTCCGTGCTGGTCAGTTGTGTTGGCTGGCTTACCAACCGTGCACGAACTTTGAGATTTCGTCTTTACTAAAAGAGAAATGCTGTGTTTTTAAATAATTATTAAATAATAAAATTATTAATTATATTATCTTATTATTTAATAATTATTGACATATTTTTTTAAATAAAAATTTTAAAATAATATTTAAAAAATATGGGATCATTCTTTAAAAAAAAAAAAAAACTTAAAATTCGCTGAGATTCAACATCTGCGACAGTGAGAACCGACATACCTGGTGCCACTATGCACTAAGGAGTTGTATCTTCATGGACCACGCAGCCCGTGGTGTAATGCTCCCAGATGCAACAAGGACGGCTTAGGCTCTCCGTCTAAGTCATAGTACATGGACCCTCTAATGGTCCATGAAATGACTAGTAACCAGATAACTCGTTCTGATTGAAAAAGGGCATTCGGATGATAAGATTCTTTTGAGTTTAAACAACCAGACATGGCCACGTTTTCTTGTCACGCTTAGATTACTATCTAGGCATAGTACTACGAGGGCTGGGCTCCAATTGCTTGAAAATGAAAACACCACGACCCCTGTAATAGAATTTAGATTAGAAAGACAGAGACAAACGCTGACATGTAGATTACGATTGTGCTTAGAAAGAGTAGCATCACTCTTTTTAAAATAAGAGGAGAAAAGTGAACAGTAGTTTAAACTTGGATGTGCAGGCCACAATTCGATTAGGGAGCTTGGCACTAAACTCAACATAACTTCACAATCCTGCGAGAGTCGGTGGCTTCTCCGGAAACAAAGGGCAAACTTAATTTGAGGAATCTTTGCCCTACCTTACTGATGTACAATAATTTCAGGCAACAATAACAAAAACAAAAGGCAAACGGAAATGCAACACCATGCATTCTAGAGCAACATGCTTGCCTCTGCGAGTTCATATTGCAAGACAAGATACTCCTATACAACAATATCAACCAACTATTGTTGTACGCTGCCAGTGTGTTGTGAGTGGTAACTGACAACTGTGTAGCACATTTGATGGCAACTGTCGGTGCCCTTATTTCAAATACAACAAATTACACGGCGTCCAACTGTTACCCAATGTAATTCATTGCCGAACAGCTTAGGCCTTCACCAATTGTTAACCAGTTTTGCATCCAATAGAATTATAATATATCAACTCTCCATTATTGCACAGAATTTCCTTGTGATTCAAATAATAATCCTGTACACATTAACACATCCCACACTGGATGATCCTTCTCACAACCTTCAGTAACCTTGCAAACATCTGACTTTATCAATAACATGCCTTCTAGTCTGTAAAAATATATCAACATACATCTTCTAATTATGAACCCTGTTAAGTCTATGCTCTTCCCTAATTCCATCGCCCCATAAACAAGTTCCTCGAAATTTAGAAAAAGTATTCTTAGTGCATGATGGTTTTTGTTTAACAATTATTATCAATAGGATTTAAAAATGCCGAACTAATGGAAATACTGAAAATATACTACATAAACATCTGTAGTTAATTGCACAACTGAGGCACTTAAAACCCCGACAAGATCCATGTGCATGGACACAAGCTTTAAATTCAGTTGCAAATGGAACATTGGATGTGGCAACCTCCAAGGATTGGCACAAACAGATTTAAAAACCTAAGCATAAGCATTCATCTCTAACTAGTTTTGCTACAAGTGTGTATAACAATAAGTTTAAAATGATAATATAGTGATACCATTTAAGTTATTCAACAGAACAAAGCTTAAACCACTAGTCAATTTACGTAAATATGAACTGAATAAAAGTCAATTCTTTGTGGATCAACCAGGTGCCAAACAAACTTAGACACAAGTTTCTTGTTGCCAAGGTCCAAAACGTCAAAACATTGATAAAAGAAAAATGCCCTACCTATGACAGTCCTATCTTTCTTAGTTTCAACCCTGCAACATATTTGTAGGGGATATTCCATTTCATATACGAAGGAAGAAAAGGAGAATTCAATGGGAGCACATCATTGCGAGTTGTGAGCATTGCATTTAGCAGAGATAGGCTTAGTCTTTTCCCAGTTATCGTAATATAGCAGATGATGCTGGCCACATCATAGTAATGGCGATTCATGAAAATAAGATACACGAACCATGACAGAGTCCACAAATTATAAAAACTACAGTCTATAATAACACATGTACAAAACTTAATACAGTATATAGAGTGAGCAATATTAATTTTCACAAAAACCGGTGTTTTAAGACATTAACACCAACACAAAAAGCATATTGTTAAGATACATTTAAGAGGTACACTCTGAACTAATTCTTGATGAGAGCACAATTCATACCCGTTACAAGAGCCTGAATCCTATGTACTCTTTCTTCTCAGATGGTGAAGAACACCAGGTGATCCTTCAAATAGATCCAATAAATAACTTTCTAAATCCTCTGGTGTATACTTTATGTATTTCCCAGCATGCCTTCCACTCTCTAGCTGACTCCTAAACCTTCCCATAAATGAGCGGTAAGCCGGAATCACTTTCTCTGATATTGAAATGCGAAGCTCTTCACGAAGTTGGGGGTCTGGGACCTTCCAAGCAGTCTGTACCCTGTATATCTCTTCAAAACACAAATTGAAGCTCTTAAATCTCTCCTTCAATGCCACCTTGGATGCATTACTAGAACCCCCACCAATTCCTTCATCCTTCAGACAAGACAAGGCCCTGCTCCAAGAAGCCCTAAGATAACTTGTCGCATACTGGCGCACCTGGCCACGCCTCTTGCGAACCCAATTATCTCCTAAAAGCTTTCCAAGCTCAGAATCCTTCACTTTCTGTACTATGTACAGAATATTGTTCATCAAAAATATATACTGCATTGCACCATCATCATACAATTTTGATTTCTCCTCAATATTCGATTCCAAAGACTTTAACAACAACAACAATCTCCGTGCAATTGGAGACATACTGTCCAAATTATCTCCTTCGTTCTGCAACCCATCACCTTCAATTTCATCATTTTCTAATAGCTTATTCAGAGTCTCACTATAATCCACAAGCAACTTAACATAATTCATCACATAACGAGTAAGTGGGTGAATCTCCCCGCTCTGCATAGGCTTCTTTGAAGTCTCACTTTGAACAGCATTCTCAAACTCAGCAAAAGTCCCCTTAGCAGCCTCTCCTAATCCATCCAACACTCCCTTAGCCTCACTTAATACAAACTCATCCGTAACCATCATCTCCAAATCCAGCAACACATCATTCAATGCATCATACATGTCCAAAATCCTAAACAACTTCTCTGATGACCTTTTCCCAATCGCCACAGCCTCTGCAAAAATCAACAACTGCATCATACACCCTTTAACTGTTTCGTTAAAACAAACCTCTTTTATCATCTCGTTCTCGCCAAATATCTGATCACAAAGCCTCTTTTCGCCGCTCAGAAGAACTCTAACCGCAATCTTAACAGCTTGTATCCATTTCTTCATCTTCTCATCCAAAGAACTCCACTCAATTCTTTGAACTTCTTCAATACTCAACTTCTCAACACCCAAAATCACCAAACACTCATCCAAGGCGTCTCGCCTAACGTTACTGTAAACCTGTACAAACTCCTTCTCATAACCCGAGCGAATCATCCTATCAGCAATCTCCTTCAATTCAATCACGGCATCAGGATTAATCAAATCCGCGCACACGTCATCACCTAAACTGGCTCCTCGCTCGTGAAACCTTGCGCTCCCATCGCTGACCTCGCCAAAGCTCTCGAACTCCTCGTCAATCTCCCCATCGTTCGCCGCGAACGACAGCGACACGCGCCTGATCGATCCGTAAAGCCGATCGGCATCGAGCGGAATCGTGTTGCGTATGAGGATGTGGCGGAACTCGTCCTCCAGCCGCGACATCGCCAGCTGGATCGCGCTCTCAGCCCGGTCCATGATCTCGTTGTCGCACCGGATAGAAAAGTCGTCGATCAGCTGTAGGATCTCGTCGACGGCGCCGAGGAACTCCGCGGCCTCGTTGGGAGAATCCTCCCAGTTGGAGTTGGATTCATGGCGGAGTATGACCTTCTCGGCCGTTTCGAAGCGGTGGGGACCACCGGAGTCGTTGTTGATCAAATCGCCGATGTTGGAGAGCCGGTTGTCGAAGCTGGAGAAGATTAAAAGCATGTCCTCGCGCACTTCTTTCGGAGTGTTGAGGCTCTTGACGATCTGTTGCGCCGTTGCCAGGACCCGGTCCTCGCCGCCTGTGTTTATGCTAGTCGTTGTGGTCGTTGTCATTTCTTAGGGTTCACACAACTAAGAAAAAAGTTCTTTTTTAATTAAAAAAAAAAACAGAACTCCAGATAAGTAGAGAGTCTGTTAATAGGAAATTGAAGGAAAAATTAGGGATTTGTTTGCAGATACATGATAATTATGATTGGTATTGAGAACTGAAATGAACGAATTGTTTGCCGGCTTGTGCAAACGAGAAATAAATAAGAGAGAAAGAAGAAGAGAGCAACGCAAGGAAAGTCTTTGCTCTTCGTCTTATTATTATCTTTGGGAATAATGACTGTTAGAAAAATTGTTTCGGTGCTGTGACTGTACAGTGAGTGTTTTTACAGTGTTTCTCAACTGGGCCTCTGTCTTCGAGTGAAACAGGCCCAATTTGTCATTTTTTTTTTATGTTGGGTGTGTGTTTTTTTTCCGAGTAACATAAGATATTTTAAATTGTATATTATAAAATAACATGTTAAATAATTATTAAATATTATTAATAATTTTAAAATTTATATAATTTTATTATTAAATATTTATTTAATATATAATTTAAAATATTTAACATTACTATTCTTATTCTTTAACGTTGAGATTAAAATATATAGCGCGTCATGCGTGTGAAAGTCAAACGAAAAACCCACACTAACTGACCATTTCGTAGGCAAAAACAAGATATCAAGGTGGCTAGCTGGGGCTGGCTGCTCCAACGGCGGAAAAGACCAGATGCACTTTCAAATTCCCAAAAAAATAAAAAAATCATTACCCTTACCTAACTTGGTTCTTTCTAATGGCAAAGCCAAAAGCCTGGTTTGAGAATTGATTTGTTTTCTAATTTTTTTGGTTTTGATTCATTATTACAATGTGGAAAAAAGTTCTCTCAGATTAAGACTTGCGTGTCCTTGATTCGTGATCAATTACTCTAATGATTAAAAACATCTTACATTGTCTTCTGTGTAAGAAATTGGGATTTGTTGTGGTTGGATAATTGTCCTAACCACAAATTACGCAATTATACAAGTTCCTGATTTTGTTACGATCATTTGCCGCAAATTATGATGAAAAGCTATCATTAACAAAAAGGGCTCTCTCCAAAGACCCAATTTGTTGCCTTTTGAGAGCACAATGTTTAGACTGTGAAATGGTTGTCATTAGTCTCTAGAGGAGCTGGCCAAGGCCAACCGCGTTTCCAATTTCGGCAAGGCCTGGCTTTACTCTAAGGGTGCTAATTATTCTATGCAAACCTAGTGACAGTCCATGATTAAAAAAATTGCCTTGTTTTAAGGATAGTCTTTAAAAGATTCAACTGAACGCGTCAAATTTCCCAAAATTTTCAATCATTCATATGCTAGCAAACGGCCAATTTAGAAACTTTGAAGAAACAAACCAGCGTCCTTGCCCACCAAGACTATTGTCTGTTTCCTAGCAAATGCTTTGGTGTGTGAAAATGGAGGTAGTGAACTTCCTTATACTAGTAACATAAATTTGCAACGAAGAATTATGTTCCCATCTTTTTTTTTTAAGAGAAAAATGAGAATATAATTTACATGGAGTAAAATTTCCAATGCCTCTCAAATGGTATCAATCGGTCTGTTGTTCATCATCCAACCCGGAGTTAGATCACACAGCAAATTTTACCTGTCGATTTCAATTGGACTAAGGTTCTGTGAGCAGGATGACTACATTTAATCTGCAAAATGAAAACGTGTCATTAAGTCAAAGAAAAGCAAACCCCTACTTGCTCCCACATGATGAAGATGCTGCTGCCAAAGACATGGTATTCAACATGGCTTAATACAATAATCTCTATATCCCATTTAAACAACAACTCCCTCCCTCTCATACATATATATTTCCTTTCAGCACAAAAAGATCAGCAACTTTCATGAAGGAAATCCTCATGAGGTGAACTGGTGAAGTAACAAATGAATTCATTACAAGACCAAATCAGAGCAAACAAAAAGAAAGTTAACATTTTCAATAAATCTGGCAATTGATGATATTAATCATTTTTCAATAAATCTGGCAATTGGTGATATTAATCATCACAACAACATTACCACCAAATGAAATCTATAAGTGAAACAGCTTCTGGGCTTGAGCTGTACCTCCCTGTTTGAACCATATTGATAAACTACACTGGGTTGGTTTCTCAAGATAAATTCCTGTTTGATGTCTCCCCCTGATAACAACATAACATATTAAGATAAACCAACAGGGAAAAAATGTATGCATTTAGTAACACATAGATGGAATGAAATGCAGATTCAAGAATAACAACTTACGACATTAGACAACTGGTCTCTAATACAGTACATGGATCTCATCATCGTTTCTAGAGTATCTTTTCCCAATTGGAACTTCACGTCCACCTCACCCGGCTGAGGCTTAGCATCATTTTGAAGCTGCATAATATATAAATCACACTCTTTCCCTATCATAAATACTTTCATAACTTCTAAAGCATTTATTTACTTCAACTATAACTAAAAATTCACACTAAAAGTTCAAATGTCTGGTCACATACCTTCAAATTGATAACAGCCACAGGGTCAGTCTCAGTCACTGCTGCTGATTCCTGATTTGCCAGGTCCCAAGTCATTGTCTTTAGCCGAGGCAAACCTACCTGAATATAATTCATCCAATCCAAATATAAAATGTTTGATGCCTTCTGTTCTAGGTAGCAGAGATCATCATTGGGTCTCATGTAGGATATTTGAACGTCTAACCTGGTCCTTGAATACCTCTTCACGCCATTCTCTTCGAAACTTTTGCAACAAAAGTGTCAATAGTCTTTGTAATTCAGGCAGAACCTCACTCGGAAACAGCTTCTGAATCTCATCCTTGCCAATGTTCTCATAAACACTCCTTCGAATTAATGTCCGCAGGCATACTAAAAGCTACACATAAAAAAGGACAAGAGAGACAGTAACTTTTACCAAAGTTATATTTATCAATATAAGTTTTTTTTTTTAATGACTATATTTATCAATACTAGTTGATAACATTAAAGTTGCAAAACAAAATTGGTGTTCTGCACAACTGAAACTTGGAGTAATCAAAATATCACACGCTTACTTCAATATCTCACCTTCTAAATAATAATAATAAAGAAGTTAAAGAACTAGCCACACAAACAAATGCTCAGAAATTATATCAAAAGCATTTAAAGTTTTCAAATTTATCCACAAAAATCAAAATTCAGTGAAGGAAGGATAAGCAAAGCTACAGAGAGTGATAGAGTGTGTGAAAATAAAAACCGGGTCGAGGTCGGAGTCGTTTTGGAGCTGGAGGAGGTCGCGGATGATGTGGCGGTCGGCGGCGTCGAGACCGGTCATGCGGGTTCTCCAGAGAGTCTGAAGAATGTACTCAACCGATTCTTTCGAGTTTGACCTCACCAGTAGCGGCAAATGTCCCCAAAGCGTTTGCTCCATTTATCGATTTATTAGTTTTGCTTGCTTCTTCGTTCTCAATTCTATATAAATGGATTTTGGGAATTTCTTACATTTTAAGATTATAAATTATGTATAATTTGCAATATGTTCAATCCTAGTAGATTACCAGATTAGGGTTTTAAATAATTCATTTTTTTCTTATATAAAAACACGACTTTTGAGAAAAATGTTTTTCTTAAAAACCATTCTACTTGTATTTCTAACCTCACTTTTTTAAGTCCATGGCAATTTATTTTAAGAATTTGAGTTTTTAAGTAACGATGGTGAAAACTTGAATTACTAATTGAACTTGGGATAATTCGCAATGACATTTTATTTGTGGTAACGATTCAGAAATTGGATTTGGATGTCAAATAAATACGTTTGGAATTTCTGCTTGCTGTAATAATTCTATTTCTGCCCGATCTATCTTTGAGCAAAGCACTGGTGCTATTGCCAATCAGGTACTGAAAACAAACAGAATGCAAGAAAGCCAAACTACATACAGATCAGCTGATGAAGTTACCAAGTCCTTGAGAAATGAACTCTAGTTTTTATTAATGAAATTGGACTACATGTTACAACGTAATGCTTGCATTATTGTACATCTATGGAGAAAATTAGAGACAGAAGAATTTCAAATAATAACGTCTTAGAACCCTAGATTAAATTAGTGTTTTACCATCACCAATAATCACCACAAGAACACATCCCATCTTTGAAATGGTGGAATCTACTGGCATCTCTCACAACAATTTCTCGTCCGGTAGCCATAGCTACCAATTTAATTGCATTATGGCAGTCACAACAAACCCTGTGGCTCTGCACAATTTGCAGTGGCATCCAATCCGGAGTGTTGATCAGTCCAAAAGCTATTGCCAGTTTCTCGCTATGATACTTCATTACACGCTGCTCCTGTTCATCCACATCAGGAAGCAAAGTTTTCTCCTGGGGAACATAGCCATGCTTTAAGATTTCTAACATCAAGCTATCCACTTTCTGGTAAATCTCCTTTGTTTGGGCATGGCTTTTGTCTCCAGAAAGGAAAACATGTGATTGTTTATTGACTTCAATCCAAGTGCATGCTGGAAGCATTCTCAAACCCTTTTTTCTTAAGGTCTGAACAACCTCAGCAGCTTCCTTTAACCTGCCAGAACTGTAATATATATTCAGAAGAACGATATAATTACAAAGCTTTTCAGGTTCCATTCCATAAAGCCTTTCTGCAGCAAATTTCCCAAGCTCTAAGTTCCCATGTACCCTACAAGCCGTTAACAAGGCAGCCCACATATTCGTGGTAGGTTTGAAGGGAGCATTTCTAATTAAGGCAAAGGCTTCATCTAAAAGCCCCTCTCGACCTAATAACTCTATCATGCAAGCAAAATGCATTGCACGAGGCTTGAACTTGTGATCCCTACTCATCGACTGAAAAATTTCCCACCCACATTCCCATAATCCTGAGCAGGTACAAGCAGATAAAATAGCAAGAAATGTTACATGGTTGGGTCTCATTCCTTCACGAAGCATCTGCTCAAACAACTCAATGGCTTCCTCTCCGTGACCATGATTACCATATCCAGCAATTAAGGCATTCCAAGATATGACATTCTTGCAGGGCATCTTGTCAAAAACATGCCGAGCATCTTCTATTCTTCCCCATTTGCTATAGAAGTCCACAAGTGCTGTGTTTGCTACTATGTCTAATCCAAAACCATGACGAATTAGGGCTGCGTGAGCTTGCTTAGCATGGTCAAAAGAAGCCAACCTTGTGCAAATCCTTATAATTATAGAAAACGTAAAATGATCCATTTTAACTCCAGAATCATGCATCTCATAATATAAATCCAGTGCTTCTTCGCTGTACCCATGAAGCGCATAACCAGCTATGATTGAATTCCATCCTACAGTATCCTTTTCCAGCATCTCATCAAAAACAAATTGAGCATCTTCAATGCACCCACATTTACCATACATGTCAATCAATGCACAAGACATAAAAGTATCATTGCCAACACCCAATTTCAAAACACAGGAATGCAGCTGCCGTCCCACAGAAATGACTCCCAGTCCAGCCGATGCCCGAAGCATTGTGGCAAATGTCCGGGGGCCACAATCAGAAAATTCCTTCCACATATCTAGAAACAACCGAAATGCCTCTAAGTAATTCCCAGAGTCAATGAGCCCTACAATTATCATGTTCCAAGTAATCAAGTTCCTCTCAGGCATTTCATCAAATAACTTACGCGCATCAATCATCATCCCGCATTTGACATGCATAAGCAACACCCTGTTTCTCATGTACAGATCTGGTTCGAACCCATTACCTAGCATGTAACTAAACACTCTCTTCACTTCTCTCATAGACTTCAAACCTATACAAGCACTAATTAATGCATCATAAGTGCTACTACCCACATCAAAACCACCTTCAAACTCCAAAATCTCGAACAATTCAAGCGCCTCTCTATACCTTTTGGTCAACACTAACTTCTCCACCTGACTACAAATCCGTGCACTGGGTTTCTTGATGTGGATCTCTCGCAAATCATTCTCTTTTAATTCGTCAACATTGATTTTATTTGGTTTAGGTCGGGGCTTTAGCTTTTGCTCTATTAAAGAACACTTGATTCTATGAAATGGATTCTTCCATTTTCTTTTATTAAACGAAAAGTAACACCCAGAAAACAAAGATCTCTCATTGAAAAACTTATTATCTGAAAAGGAAAAAGGGAAGCTACAACTACTTTGTATCTGATCCAGTGATATACTATGGTAACGCAATAGTGGAATCTCCATCTTTAAACTTTAGAACCAATATATTTAACACTAACACGCGTTGGGAAACTGCAACTCAGAACAAAATTAGCAAGAACTGATAGGTGCTGAGAAACAGTACCTTTAAACAATACTCATTGTAGCTCTGAGAAGAGACGTTCGAGTTCAAAATTCACGAAAAGCAAGCGTAACGACGTCGTTGCTACGCTTTGAAACTGCAATTCAGAACAAAATTAGCAAACACTGATCCGTAGTGCTTTCTCTTCATGCTTTTGAGAGACCGAGTGTTCCTGATTTGAATTACTGGAGTCAGCATTGGGAGATCCGCTAAAGTAGTTGCGGTCGTTGTACTTGTAACGATCTCGACAAAGGAGTTTTCATTTTAAGCAAAGAACAAAAACGGTGCGTATTGCACGAAAGATACGATGTCGTTTAAAAGGTATCGCCATTCTATATAAATTAACCCGATCTGGCATTGACCCGTTTATTTAATAAATTGAACCGTTATGTTTCAATGAGAGCGGAGATTTTTTTTTTTTTTAAAAAAGAAAGAAAGCGAAGATTTGTAAAGTACAAAAGTAGAGTTCAATGGCGCCCCACGATCTTCGTCGTCCGTTCAAACGACCAGCAATCTCCGATCAACAGAGGCGCCGGGAACTCTCGCTGCTGCGCCAAGCACAGAGTCGGCGCGATGCTCAACACCACGCTCGCTGCTTGGCTTCCTCCGTCCTCTCCCTCCAGTCGCAAACTCCCGAACCCGCGCCCGAACTCGAATTCGAACTTGTACCCGAACCAGAATCCCAACCCGAGCAAGAAACTGGTGCTTTGACGAAAGACCTTGATATTCGTCAGGCTTCGAAGCTTAAAGGAGCCGAAGCTCGCAAGTGGTTCGCCGGTCAGTTGATGCTCCCTGAGTGGATGATCGATGTCCCCGATCGCTTGAGCCATGACTGGTAAAAAGCTATTATCATTTATATGTTGTTTAATAATGGAAAGATTATTCTTCAATGAATTTATAAGTTATGTGAAAAACCTAAGCGCGAAAGAAGTAATTTCTATGATAAAATGTGATTTGATACGATTAATTTTGTAACTCTGACAAGTAAGAGTCTTTCTTTTTTACTTAAATTATAATTTTAAAAAATTGAATAAGCAAAAAAAAAGTTAAAAAATACTAAAAATTAAGTGGTCATTGAGGAGAAATAATGACATTGGTGTTTTGAAAATTTGGCTTTTATTTCTAGGTATGTATCTGCAAGGCCTGCTGGAAAACGGTGCATGGTTGTTTCGTGTAATGGAACAACAGTTAGTAGGGTACGCAGCGGTTCTATTTTGCATCATTTCCCCTCTGCTTTACCTAGTGGGGCGAGAACAAAAGGCCCATCAGGGTCTGCTCAAGAATATTGTATACTTGACTGTATATTTCATGAGGTACATTGATTAGTGTTTTCTCCAAATCTCATGTGTTTTTTTACATGGTTTCAGTGTCAATGTTTGTTGACAATCTCATGGTGGTTGTTGCTTTGCAGTTGGATCAAACTTATTATGTGATTGACATGGTTTGCTGGCGTGGATATTCTCTCTACGATTGCACTGCTGAGTTCAGGTTTTTTTGGTTGAACTCCAAGCTTGCTGAGACCGGAGCTTGCGATTCTCCTTCGCGTTACCATAAATTCAGATTTAGTCCGGTTCCTGTGTACAACTGTGACCAGAATGGTCTATATGCAGCTTATACAGGAGCTGTGCCCTATGTCAAGGATGGGCTATTGTTGTACAACAAGTATGCTCTTTTTATCAAGCGTGTCATAAATGCTGTTTTCTATAATCTTGCTGTTAGTGGAAACAAATAAAGATTCTTTGGTTTACACCAGTAAGATGGGGATTCAGAGATACTCTCATTTTCAAAGTCATTAGAAAGATTTCTTGCCTCTGCATTAGGAGGAACTTGTTGCTGCTTTATTAACAATAGGAAATGTGTAGCGGGAAGCATTTATTTAAAGTTATTCTTGTGCTGTCACCTTTATGGCATGGTGCTTAGTGTTATTTGCTTTAGAACCTTGTAAGATTTTGTTGTTTTTATATGATTATAAGGTGTTTGTATCTCATAATTTTAGGATTTCGGTGACTATCATCTGTGAACATTTCTTTCTCTAATGATGTTTGTGTTGTCTCTCTAAGGCATGCGCACTATCAAACTGGAAATACACCTCTAGCATTAGTCTGGAAGGATGAACATTGTAGTCAATATGTTATTGACACAGATAGTACTGGACAGGTTCTGAGCCAACAACAGGTATCTTCTAGCTGTAACCCAACCCATGTTTGTCAGTGCTCCTTTATTCTTTCCTATCCTTTACTGTAGTTGTTTCATAAATTGATTATTTTGTAATTTTCTGGAAATTATGAAGCTGGGTATGGATTCTTCTGTTTTAGACTTTTGATAATAGGGTGGAAAACCTGACCTCTGGAAAGCAAGTTTGAAATTTAATAATTTTTCTTTATGCATCAGGAACGACATTTCAATAGTTTACTGGCCCTAGATTCCTCTTTCAGCACCTTCACATTCATCTCATTAAGATTTAATAAATTTTCTTATGCATTAGAAGCCACATTTCATAAATAAATATCTCTATAGTTGAGCAATAACAGTTTTCCATGCGTGAATTCCTTTAGTTTAGGCTAAGCAAGGGCAGATACTATAAATAGAAAATTTAGTTGTGAAGACAAAGTATGGAGTTTAATTGACCTTTGTAACTAAATGAATTCATATGAATTCACATATATCATGAAGAGTAACAAATCCTTTTTATATTTTGATCAGCTGAAGTGTTATTCCATTTTCTTATTTTTGTATCAGGTAGTTTTAGAAATGCAAGATGATGGGAAACTATCTACATCAGATGATCCTCCTGTCATCTTTGGTTGCTTAGAGGGGGAATTCATACAAAAGGTTCTGTTCATTATTAACTGCTTGGATGTAGCCTCTTTATATTTACTCTCATCTAATTGAATTGATTTTCTGCACCTACTTACCTCACATTAAGCATTATTGTGGGAAATGTTTGGGAATTATTTACACCCATATAACCACTCACTAGACACTTTCATTTGTGCTGGCATGTTCTCTAGAGTAATAGTTTAATAGTTGTTTTGATTGGTTACCTGGAAACGGAGTTAGGCTCTGGATAGAACATATTGTCAGAGACTAAGGAAGAAAAGGATGAGTGGGAAGTCTGTCGCATAGCAGTTTAGCCAGTGTGCACAATTATGGCATTACATTGCATATTTTCCTATGTCTTACCTGCCAGCACCTGTTCTTTTGTTTTCAGAATTGAGAATGGAGTCAGCTCTCTTCATATTTATCATGCCATTATCCTGATGATGAGATAGGTCCTAGGGTTGGGTTAGGTATATTTCTGAGTTAATGTCTGGTGTTAATGTCTAACTGGTTGGCAATTTCAGATGTTTTATTTATGTGCCTTTCTTCTAGACTCTTATGTTCACATGCCAATCTGGTTGATCTCTGTTGCTTATTTGTTCGTTTTCCAACTTCCAGTCAGGTTTGCAATCTGGTAGTCTTTTGAAGTTTGCCATAGGCGACGGGGGATTGAGTTTTGTGGATCGGAAGCTTGAAAAAGCTGATTTACATTATCTTGGCAAGGCTAATCGAGCACGCATGTTTTCAGACAGTTACTCTAAGGTTAGTTGAAAAATATTTTCTGTCAGTCTGCTATATACCTGTTCCTGTTGGTCTTTATACTGAACCTGGTCGATGTAGATACTACTTGCCCTCTGAATGTATGACAACAATCCCCTTAAATTGAGCCTCTTTCATCAAAATGAGTGTATATATATATATTCCTTTGTGGACATCTAGTCTGCTTGTATCTCCTGTCCCTTTGGTTTGTTAAGATTTTCCATGTTCCTTGACAAAAATAAATAAATAGATAAAGGTATGTGATCTGTAATTAATGTGCCCTAGCAATTTTCAAGCTCGGCATAATTTTTTGCGGAGCTTTCTCCATTTTTTCTTAAAAGATCTTTACACTACAACATCCTTGGAATTTGCACTGCAGGTTATATTTCAATATATGGTTAGACACACTCCTCTAAAGTTTGATGATCTGCTAGCAGCTGTTAGCTCATCAGATTATGAAGAAAACAAGCCTTGCGATGTGGAGATGGATGGTTGACAGCCAGTGGTTTCTTTCATTTTTGTACAAAACAATCACCCTCTGTAGCGGTGCCATGGCACTTCACTCCTTTGTATGCTTTTGCTCTTATCTAGATAACATCTCATAGCTAGGGGTATTTGGTACAAATCTGTAAGCAGCAGTTGATATGTAGTTTCTTGCCACAAACTGTGGCGAAGCAATTTTTCACTTATTATGTGTATAGATTTTATTTATATCCTGCTGAGTTTTATGAAACGAGTAATGTTAGGCATTTTAAATTTTTATCTTAAATTGTATTTTAAAAATAATGTGTTAAGCATGCATTGGGGGTAATAAATAATTTTAAAATTTATATTATTTCACCACTTAATATTTGTTCGACACATTATTTTTAAAATTTATATTATTTCACCATTTAATATTTGTTCGACACATTATTTTTAAAATTTAATTTAAAATAAAAATTTAAAATGTCTAATCTTTATAATATACACCTTTGCTATTGCAGATTACTCATGCCCGGATATTTAGAGGTATGATTTATTTTGTATACATTTTCTACTCAAATAATCGTGTGTCAATTCTTATGTTATGGTAATTCTTGCCTGGCCGCAGAGGTGTAAATTTAACAAAATTATTGCTTTCTTTTGTTTGATATTATTTAATAATATTGAAATCAAGAAACTTTTCAGTAATAATAAAACAAGAAAATAACACAACTTTGTTCAGCGATCTTCTATGAAGCAATGAGAATAATAGTGATTGTATGATGGGAAGTTAATAAATTTCATTGAAAATAGTTTTCAAAGGATACTTTTCATTTTCATAAAAGAAAGGAAACAGCATTTGGAACTCAATACAAGACATGTCTCTACTCCTGATAAAGTTTTATAACATACAACACAGCAACATCAATGGTAGCAAATTTCTGATAACAACATTTGTGATATCATTCAATGTGCCAAAGTGGTGGATTCACAGCCACTGTGAGACAATCCAACACATTTCTGTAGTCCTTGAAAATGGTGAAGGAATCGTAATCTTTGCTCTATATCACGCTTTAAGTGTTTTAATTATTTTCTTGAACAGTTGGTGAGTGACAAAGCCTCTTAAAAGTTATGTGGTTCATTAGAGCAGTTCGCAGGTCAAAACTTCTAAAAGATCTGTTGACATGGGTGAAGATCCGGATCAAGCCCGTAACTTATTAAGGTTAAAAACTCCTATTTAAAAGGAAAATATTTTATAGTATATGTGATGGCATTTAAAAATATTTCATGGCATATTATTCCATCTTTAATGTATATCGTTAGATCATTGTATAGTATCTTAAATCCTAGTCATTAATTGTGTAAAGTTAGTAGTATAAAAGGGGGACACACTCAATTGTACAAAGCACAATCACATAGCTTGTATTTTCTTCAGTAATATAGAGAGTTTTTTTTTTCTCAAACACCTTGTGTGCGTGTTTTTTCATCTCTTTGTGGTATTTTTTAGGCTGCTTAGCACGTAACGCATCTAAGGCCACACGATTCTCAAAAGGTCTGTGACATTTGATATCAAAGCCAAGTTCAACGAAGATGGAAAAATATGCTACAACACCGTCGGAGTTAAATGAAGAGAGGGGTAGGGACCCCAAAGTTAAGAGGCACAGCAGTGTGCCTTGCGATAAGTCTATTGATCTAGGCCACGAGTTGGGAAACATGGTGAAGACGCACGGTGGTATTATGGGAAAGGCGACGAATTGTCTTGGGGAGTTAGAGCAACAAGTAGAGAGGCTTGAGGTGGGACTCAACACTCAAGAGGACGAGCTGTACTCCCTCATCGACACATCCATCGAGATTTACGTTAATTGGTAGTGTGACTGGGTCAAGGGTTTTTAAGATAAGGTATATACCACTATGGACAAAGTTTAAACCCAAGTTGAGGAGCTGTATAGAGGGTTTGATGTTAAGAAGGAGGATATGGTATTGTTTAAATGAGCGGTAGCGAATGAGGCTGTTGCTGCTTAAGGGACACCAAAAGTTAAGGCTCATAAGCCGAAGGAATTCAGCGACAAATGGAATGTCAAGGAGCTCGACAACTATTTTTGGCAAATGAAAAGATATTTCGACGTCATGGGCTTTCAGGACAAAGACAAGGTAAATACCGCAACCTTATATCTTTTTTATCATGCTGTGGTAGCGTAGGAAAATTGAGGAGATACGCAAGGGTACCTGCACCATCATCACTTTGGGCAGAATTACAACGAGAGTTGAAGCCTCAGTTCTATTCGAAAAACATAGCGTACGACGTTGAAAAATAGTTAAAGAAATTAAAGCAGACTAATTTTATCAGCAAGTACGTGAAAGAGTACTCTTTATTAATGTTCCAAATATGAGTGAAGAAGACTTACTATTCAATTTCTTAGACGGGTTGCAAACATGGGCGTCCAATGAATTAAAGCGCCGCGGGATGATGAAAATATCCGACGCTTTTACATTGACAGAAACGCTCATAGATTACCGCAAGGGCAATTCGAAAAAGTCTAAGAATTCAATGCCTAATCATAGCAAATGTGGGGGCGCCAAGGAGTTTTGTCCTCCCGAAAATGTGGAGGAGAAAGTAAGCTGCCCAAATAAAAAAAAAGTAAAAGCGTAATGGCCATAGAGGTAATGGACCGAAGAAAAAATGCTTCCTTTACGATAGGGATCACTGATAAGGGTTCATTAAGTTTAATATTTTCATCTACTAAACTTAATATTTATTTATAAAAATTAAGATTATTTGGCTTTTAATGTATTTTATTATTATTTTTTATAGGTTCGGAGTCAATAGAGTAAATAGGGTCGAAACTCTAATGAAAATAAGTCAAAAATATCAAATTACTACAGTACCTGCTAAAGCGATTTGCTACAGTAACGAGTTACAGTAACATGCTACAATACCCGGCGCGCGCTACGGTAAACAATACCACGTGAACAGTAAGTCGTGAATAATATTTTGCTACAATAATGTGTGAACAATAATTTGAAGACATAAACTTATAAATAGAATGTCAAAAATCCTAATTAAAAGGAGAGAAAAAAAAGAACAAAAGAGGCAAAATTTTAGAGAAAGAATTCACAATACAAAATTAAATATCAAAGCCAAGATTGAAGAATCAAGATCAAGATTCAAGCTTTAAATCAAGATTGAGCGAGAAGCACATCAAATAGTCACTTTGATTATTTTTTTTTTCTCTATCTTTGTCATTATGTTCTTATTCTTATTGATATTTATGAATTGGTTTGATACTTTTAATTTTATGATGGGCTAAATTGTTCATCTAGGGTTAGACTGTATAAACGTAGTATGAATTTGGATTGTGTTAAGTTTTATTTAATAAACTTCTTACATTCAATTGATTTATTCTATCTTGTGTTTTAATGCTTTCATTATACTTTATCAATATTTTGAATGATTGAGGAACTATGATGAACTCGACAGAGGGATTCATGTGCTTAGCCTATGATAGTTTGATGCATGATCATAAGGTAACAACTACGAATTTTATCTAGGATAGACATATACCTAGGTGATATGTATGGTATTATTTAGACTTGATCTTAATGAATTACATTCTAATTTGATTATCATAGATATATAAGTGATTGTTAGAATGTGTAATATAGTCACTCGACCATCGATAGAGGCTTGTGATGAGATTAGTGTCTAAGTCAATTAATTGGTATTAAGAAATTAACTAAGTGGTTAATAAGTCTAATAAAATATTAGGAGACAAGTCAAATCCATAGATTATATTTATTTATGAATTCTACCATTTACTTTTGTTTAGTTTAATTGATAGAGTCACATTAATTAATTAAATTACAAATTGTGATTTTCTGAATAAAAGTTAGGTAGATACAATTTTAGTATTTAATTTATAGAATTAGATTGCATAGTCCATGTGAGATCGATACTTTGACTTTAAATATTATATTACTTGATATGATAGCGTACGCTTGCGCTTAGCTAATAAAGTATCAATCAATCATTGGGTTAAGGACTGTCCGACGAAGAAGGCTCTCAATTCAATGGTTATGACACACGAGGCTTGCGAGCAAGGGCAAATGGGGTATTTATAGTTGCTCAACATGATGAATGTCAAGCGAAATGCCAGCGTGCCAATAGAAAAGGCAATCATGTATGTTACAGCCTACATCAATTGCATAACTACTCAAGTGCTGATAGATACAGGTGCAACGCATAACTTCTTTAAGCATGCGGAGGCGAAGTGCTTGGGACTTTACATAGAGAAAGAGAATGAATTCCTCAAATCGGTGAACGCTGCGGCCAAACTACTGGATAGGGTGATTCTAGGGGTCAATATCCACCTAGAAAATTGGTGCGGTGAGATAAATTTCTTTGTAGCACTTCTTGATGATTTTGATGTGGTGTTAGGTATGAATTTCTTGAAGCAGTACGACGTGGTGCCACTTTCTCGACGCAATTATGTATGCATCATAGAGAATGGACCTTACCCGGTCGAAAGCCAACATCAAACTCATTTTCGCCATTCAACTAATAGGAGTTGTTGAGTGCAAAGGAGAAGCACATCCAACTACAGTTAGAGAGATGGATGATAAGGCAACAAAGGGCGAGGATACCAATGGGGATAGCGGAAATGATCGAAGAGCACAAAGGGGTCGTGCTAACTATCATACCACAGAAACAACCACAAAGGGGTAAATTTGAGCATGGAAAAAAGTTAGTGCTAGGGTTTACACTTCCAACTATAGTGTAAATGCCTAAACCAGAATTAGATGAGTTGCGGGGACTGTTCATAGAGTTATCGGGTGTAGGTATCATTCAACAACTCAAGGCATCACGTGGTGTGTATTTTCAGCACAAGAAGTGAGGTAGAGACAATTAGCGGCATGTGAAGCATCATGCGAAAGACTTGGTGATAGAGATGGTACTTCCACTATAGCACAAGATAGCATGCCCATTTCACAAAGGCCTTGATCGTAAAGACGAAAGGTCATTTCCTATTACCAAGAGGGTTGGCAACATCTCACATAAGGTAGAGATACCTTCTAGATAACAGCTGCATCCGGTGTTTCCCAAGAATTAGTTGAAGCTATACCGAAGGGGTACCGAAGACACAGACCAAAAACAGGAACCTTTAAAGATTTTCACATGGGATGACCAATGGGCAAAACTTATTCATAACGGACGGATGGTGCGAAAGAAAGATCCACCTTCAAGGCGTGAGTACTTTTTTAAGTGGAAATGGTTGCCCAATATTGAGCATGCTAGGAATATGAGAGTGCACAAAGGCGGATTAAAGAATAAGGTGTGCAAGTTTCAGCAAAGACGCAACGAGGGAGTCACATGAATTTGGTGGGGGAGAATGTCACGTTCCGAGTGTTCTCAAGCATTTTTTTTCGAATACTTGGTACGCGACAAAGCCCCATAGAGACTATGTGGGCCGTTGGAGCAGTTCGCGACCAGAGCTTCTAGAAAATCTGTTGATATGGGTGAAGATCTGAGCCAAGCCCGCAATTTATTAGAGTTGTAAACTCCTATTTGAAATGGGGATGTTCCATAGCATATGTGATGGCATTTAAGAATATTTCATGGCATATTATTCTATCTT
Organism: Ailanthus altissimus; assembly: GCA_946807835.1. NCBI lineage: Eukaryota > Viridiplantae > Streptophyta > Magnoliopsida > Sapindales > Simaroubaceae > Ailanthus > Ailanthus altissimus. The sequence goes on along the minus strand of OX327696.1, from coordinate 27,285,706 downwards.
TAATTTACACTATTAGATCGTTGTATAACATCTTAGATTTTAGCCGTTAATTGTGTAAAATTAGTAGTATAAAATGAGGACACCCTCAGTTGCACAAAGCACAATCTCATAACTTGTATTCTCTTTAGTGATATAAAGAGTTTTTTTTTCTCAAACACCTTATGTGCGTGTTTTTTTATCTCTTTGTAGTGTTTTTTAGACTGCTTAACGTGCAACGCGTCTAAGACCACATGATTTTCAAAAAGTCCGTGACACCTAACACCAATTAAAAGCACACTTTTATAAAGTTCTCTAGTTTAAATCCTCCGCAATCAAGTACCTTTTTATTTTAATATTACTTCTTAATTAACAAATTTATCATTCATCATCCTACAAAAAAAACACTTCAATATTCAAATTAATATTACTATAAAAGTGTTTGTTTGTAAAAAGGTGTATGTATAAACAAATAGGTTTATATTATTTATTGTATAAATGAATTAATAATCACATATTTTTATAAGGTATGAGTTTAACTCATTTTTAAAATATACATTATGCATTCAATTTAAACTTTATTTTAAAAAAACACAAATTTATTTTAAAGACTCTTTTTACTATTTTTATTGGCATAAAATTTTTAAAAAAATCAATTAACTTTTTGCAAAATCCTTCGTGTGTTGGATTATCTTAAGGTTTAAAATATATTTAATTTTTTAATATATGTTATTTTTTATTATCCACTTGAATGTTTTAAAAAAAATGGTGTACTGTAATTAATCAGTACATATTATGTTAAATTTGATGCTTACCCCTCCAAACCTCTTTTCCATTTTTAAACTATACACAATTCCTTAGACACTCAAAATCTTATAATTTAATAAGATTGAATGATAAAGTATGATGTTTTTTTAGGCCCACATTAAAGATAAGCTTAAAATAACTTATAAAGTTTAGCCTTTTTAATTAAATAGACAAGTTTTGAGTAAAAAATACTTACACTTATGTGAAATTAAAAAATAAATTTATGAGAATGAAAAATGTATGTGTAAAATTTAAAATGGATAATATTTATTTTGTTGTTGGACCCAATTATATCTTTTTTTGTTTGAAATTTTTTTAAAATAAATTTACTTTTTAGTACAAAATCAAAGAGAATAGAACTTCTGCAGGATCAAAAAACTTACCTTCCGTGCTCAGTGGTTGTGTTTATTCTCTTTTAAGGATTGATTCTGGTTTCTGAGAAGCGAGCTTAAAAGGAGGGGATATGCAGACCAAGCTGTCTGTTATTTATTCTTCCAGCTATTTTTGGTTGTTATAGCAAACACATGGCATGTAAAACGTAAATACTCTTCTTTCAAATTGGCCGATGTGCATTTCAGTAACATTCAATTATGTTTTTATTCGCTGTTTTTGTCTGGCTTTTAAAAAAACCACGAGTTTAATAAGAAGAAGAAATCAGGTTGGAAGATTTATGTACTCTTTTCGCCTTCTCAACTAGAATCTTAAAAAAGTTTCACATTTTTTGATAATTTTTTAGACCAAATGATTAAAATTTCATATCAAAATGAACGTTTTGGCAATTTTTTTGATATTGGAAGAGGGGGATTCGATTTGAGGCTTCTAATTTCTGTAAAGAAAAATGCACTACAAACGCTTTATTACTACACCATCATCACAACTGCAAAATAAACTTTCTGTTGTTGAATGATATCAATATGGAGAACAAATTGATGGATTCTAACAGTTTTCGGCTAATGTTGAAACTCAAAATGAAGTGAAAATGTACAAGAGCAAATGCCAAGATGCTTAACATTTCTCCGAAAGCAATAAGTTGACTAATAATGCACGACAAAGGGCATGTGACAAAAATCTGGATTTGCAGCTACACATCATGGTACAGCTTCAACATAATTCCAAATTGACGACTTATTGAGTTAATACAATTTCAAAATCAGATTTTTTAACAGGTGCTTATTCATAAGGGGTCCACTTTATCAATTGAAATAAACACTGTAATCAGAAATTATGCCAAGAATGTACTTCATGAAGCCGAAGTGATTGGTTCACAGCCATCATGTACACAGGGTAAAACATCTCTGTAGTTTCTTGAAATGGTGAAAGAATCATAAACTTTACCATCACTGCTCTTCTTGTACTCAAATAGAAGTGATGAGTGATTGAATGCTGTCAGTTTAACAAATCCATAGTCTGAATCTTTGTAAACACTCCAATCTGTTTGCAAAGGGCCAAAATCTGATAAGTGGCTCCCTCCCCCACCAACAACAATGTGAATTGTTCCGTTCACAGTGCCTGAAAAATGAGATTTTTCTGTACTGACGCATTGGTGCTGCATTACATTTATCAAATTTAGAAGTATTAGAATAATAATCTGCTGGTTATTTAAACTTTGTGTGATAGATAAGATTCATTGAAGTTGTTGTTTGAAGCTATGAGACAACTCCATAAATTTTAAACCATACCTCGTAAATGGAGCATGTTCTTTCATAGTTATGGATATGCCCATAAAAAGCAATGTCCACTTTGTACTTTTGCCAAAGCTTCTGCAAGCTCTCCCTTCCCATGGGCTCCCCAAATGTACCTTGCTGCCAGTAAGAGGAGGAATAACCAAGAACACGATGAGCGACAAAGACCAACCAAGGCTGTTTCTGCCTGTCTGCTGATGCAAGGCACTTCTCAATGAACTTGTACTGCTCAGAACCCTCTCTCCAGTCATGTTCACTGTCTGCTATACAGAAGTGAAACATGCCATAGTCTGTTGAATACCTGTAATGGAGAATTAGTATAATGTTAGAGAGATCTTCACTTATATTGATATTGGATGTAATATAATCTTTACAATGAGTGAAATTGTGAGTTCCGGTTGGAACATATAGGTCAAGCTACAACTGGCTTTCTTTCGGCATCAAGAATAAAACCGGAATCTGTCAAAGCCAAAATGATAAAATCAGAGAAAAGGTAATCTTTACAATATTGATATTAGATGTAATAATCTTTACAATGAGTGAAATTGTGAGTTCCGGTTGGAACATATAGGTCAAGCTACAACTGGCTTTCTTTCAGCATCAAGAATAAAACCGGAATCTGTCAAAGCCAAAATGATAAAATCAGAGAAAAAGGTAATCTTCCTGGCTTATGCCTTCCTCTAAATACCAGTTGACTCCTGAATTAATTTTAAATTGATAGACAAAACCAGAAGAAAATGGAACTGTATTTTGAAAATCTACATTCAAGCACCATGCTACATCCTGTCTCTAGAGTCTAAAAAGATCCCAAGTAAAAGATAGAATTTCTGATGTTATTCTGTCTGGATAAGCATAAACCTATCATTTTATGTTGCATGAATTGGCAATACAAATAAGTGTAAATAAGGCAACTTCCTGTCTCAGACAAAATTAGCTACATTTATAAAATGCCAGTAGACTGTAACTGTATTTGTTGTGATCAATTCAACAATAAACTAACCCTACCAATTCTTGACACCAAATACTTTATGTTTCTAACATCACTTTCCTAATAGCATCACTCAAGAACGCAGAAAAGAGAGTATGTTTCTCACCAAAATTTAGCTCTGTTCTCGGCAGGAACATAGAACATGGTCTCAGCTAGCACCCCACATTCACCACCTGAATCATTACCGTCATAAAAGGATCCTGTCCCTGGAGAATCACGTTCATGATTGCCACTATAGGAGGATTAAATTGGTGTAAGTTCCAAATTTGTGGCATAAAGTTACGCCCATAAGGCTTTAAATTTATTATAAATGCCTGGTGGCAATGCATATTCAATGCAAACCTTGCAATCATATATGGCACAGTCGACGCAATGGGCTCCACCTGTGATGTGAACTGGTCCCACTGTGAAATGTATCCATTTGCATATGTAATATCTCCAATATGAAAAACTATGTCAATGTTGTTTAAGTCTTTGATGAGTTGATCTGTGGTATTAAGTGAGCCTGGCTGATAATTGCTGTACTCATTTGAACCATCACGCTCTGCCTGCAAACATTTGGGAAGAATGTTAAGCTAAGCAGGTCAATACAAAGTAGTCAATGTAATTTAAGTTAAATCAGCAGTTTAAGTGGTGATAAAGGAAAAAAAATGAAAAAGGGCTCTCATTCTTAAAGCAAAAGTTTAATGTGAACCAAACCATTAGTAATAGAAGAACGCCATTATTGTTCATTTTTCCATTCTTTCATATGCATTTTCACTAAAATTACCTTTCCCATATCACCAAATATCACAACACGCTGTAACGAGTCCTGCCCTGGAAACGGTGATGATTTGAAAGAATAAGTCTTGCTCCAAATATAGGAACCATCAAGTAGCTTATGACCAAGCTTGTAAGTGTACCTGGAAACAAAATCATTACAGCATCGCTCATGCTCTCCTTCGTTTTATAAGACATTAGATTTTCCAGTTAAGATACTTACAATGAGTTTGGCCACAACTCTTTCAAAAAACTTGTATGGATGAAACCAGGATCACGCCAACCAACTGTTCGTGCTGGTGGAGCTGCACATTATGATAACAATCTTGTTACTACCATGGCTTTCAATCCTCAAACATTTGGACAACTCGTTTCCCAGTTTAGAGTGCTAAGCGAACTGCATAAGCTTCTGCTAAATTTTAATACTTTGTCCTAAATTCCTAACTACAAAAATAATCAAACTTGACAGAGCAAATTACTTAAAGTTCAGAAAGGCAAAGAAGCAATGTTTGATGATAATTGATAAAGCTATTACAGAGTTAGTAAAAAGGACAAGAATCATACCACACATGCTGCTTCGATGAAATGTCAATGTTCCAGCTGGTGAACGAATTTGAGATTCTCCTTTGAGACCCCACTCAACAAAAGGTACAGCTTCATCAATGTTATATCCACTTGTCCAGGTTACTGTCATCTGTAGGAAGATAAAGAAAATGCTGATGAAGGGAGTTGCATTATCCAAAATCATATGCACCAAAACACAAATTCCATTATATTTTTCTGTTATAATAACATAAAATTACCTCATTCCAAGACTTCCCTTGAGAAAGACGTGGATAAAGTGGTGCCTTTGGATTTGCAAAACTTATAGCATTTGAAACTGCCACCAGTTTTGGCTGAAGTGTACATACAAAGCATGTTCAGTCTAAACTTGAAGTTTCATAAACGAAAGGTAGGAAAATGTTAAAATTTTATGATAAATGCAGCAGGAAAACACAAATAGCTATCAAAGATGGGTGAGAGCAGTATAATAGTCTCATATTGTATTTGAAATATACATATTCTGACTTATGAAACAGTAGAAAAGAGATATGCATGAGACTTACTTCTGACAAGCCGCCTGAAAATAATGCAAATGAGAAATCTGCCCGCTGATTGATCAGTCGAAATTTCAAAGCTGCTTTGCCTGTTTTTGCATATCCAGCATTGGATTCATTGGCAAATTTGTACTGCAAAACACAAACATTTTCATTTTGCATTGATCATTGATCATTTAAGTTAGCGTCAAATCATTCCAATCGTTCCTAATCTACTAAATTAAAAACAAAATTTATATTGCAAAAATACAGACCTTTATTGGAGCTGTGCATATATAAGGAGACTGCTGGCGATCATCAGCAGGTGGGCAGGTAGATGAGCTGTAAATAAAATGACCAACTCACTACAACCTAGATGATACAAAATGACAGAGAAAAAGAAAACAATAATCCAAGCCACATTAAGTCATTAAAGTTAACACACATTGCTGATGATTTTAAAACTGTGACCAGAAAAAAGAAAAAAAAATATTAATAATAAAATGCAGGGCTAAGCAAGTTACTTGTTTCCTACTTCCAATAGAATAATTATAAGAAGAATCACACAGAAAAGGTAGCAAAGTAGAGTTTACTTGAAGTTAGCAGGAGAGAATACAGCAACCCAATCGTCCACAGAAGGATCAGGGCATTCAAGTTCCACAGTTATCCACTGAGAATTCTCACCCTGCACATGAACCAAAATTTGACATCAGTAATCGTGTAATCTCAAGCTTTACTGTGTATCTCAACTTTCATTCTCTCTCTGGCTTGTATGGTGGCAGCAACCAGCAAGACCAAAAAATGGTGCAAAGTGGTAGCCATTTTAACTAACTGAATATACCTTGATTCCCTACTATTTGCTATCCAAAATGGCTGCTACATTTTGGTGGTGACGTAATGATGATCATAAAGAAGATGACTGAACAGAAGCTTCTCTAGTTCAGCTCGAATAAGGCGAGTGAAATCTTCTGTTAAACTCGATCACATTCTTAAGGATAGTTTTGACTTTTCAGCATCAGCTTGGAGTATTATTGCACCTTCTACAAATTTGGGAGAGTTTATCAAATGGTATTCATTTTGGTATAAATAAATAACCCCATTAGGCCACTGTGCCTGGACTTGTCCTCCTCGGCCCAAGTGCTTACCCATTAGCCACAAGACTAACTTAACAGGCTTGGTTAGATCAGGCTAAAATCACGATCCGAATAGTGATCCTAGACTCCTAGTCCTAGCAAACATCTAAATACTTAATGGCAACATTGGAGTGAGATTTGGATTTGACCCCATGGATTCCCTCGTTTTTCAAAGGGCAAAAATATCCAAGAACAATTTTCTTTCTGATCGGCAACTAGAATCGAAAATTGTTTTCCTCCACTTTTATTTCTGCCATCATCCATGATTCCTTTTCCAAGATTCACAGAATATTCAATGACATAAAAACACACGTTTCTGAGAAAAAAGAAGAAACGTTACCTTGGTGCCAAGAAGAAGCGGGTAAGCTTTGATGGAAGCATTTTCATGAAGAGCAAGAACGGCCCTGTGTATGGCAATCTTGGAAAGTGGCTGAACGCCAGCATTAACATTCCCACTATGAGCTGCAACGACCACCAAGTTTACATTATTTTGCAGTAAACACATAACAAGTGTTAACAGATATAGCCCGCGCAAGAAACTCGAACTCCCCATTTTCTTTGGCAAACTCTACCCACACTCTGAGAGTCTTGACGATCAAACCTGATGTAAATTATGAAGTCTTTTCCCAGCGTGCCGGCTTTGTGAGTCTCACGCTGATTGCATCATAAGTCAACTGGCAGCTGTATCACTTTTATATTGGGATTTACAAATTTACAACAGTCAATTGTTATCCCTTTTTTGGTTCTGCCGTATATACTTATCTTTTATTCTTGTATTTGTATTGTGAATCAAGTCACAGATACTGCAGCTCTTATTATTAGACTTATGACTTATCCCTTGTTTTCATCATTGACGTATTTGACTAGAATATAGTAGAATTTTGATAAATTAAAATTATTAATATTAAAAATATATATTATTTATTAATTTATTAAAATATTTCTTATTTAAGCCAATTTATTTGAATTTATTTTTTTATTATATATATTAAGTAGAATTATAAATTTTACCTATTAAAAATAATAATTCTACTATAAAATTTGTCTCATGAAATAATTCTACTAAAAGAGATAACAACATGAAATAGTGTTTTTATTGTAATATAAGAATGTCAAGCTAAATTTTTTTTTTTTTGACATTATAAGAACTTAGAGATGAGATCTAAATCGACATCAATTTCAAAAAGACTAAGTAACTTTTGAGAGAAAAAAAAAATGGTGATTCCGTAACTGGTAATTGATGCACGTCATCCTTATCCTTCTGTATGAAGATAGTAACTTTTGATTTAACCGTAGTTTAATTGGTCGTAAATGCGTAACGCAATTGGTCATAAATGTGTAATTCAATTGATCGCAAATGCGTAAAATACCTCCAATTATCTAAATTTAAATAAAAATAAATAGTTAAAATTAATATTCCATAGGTGAAAATTTTCTCAATCTCCATCCAAAAGAAAGGCAAAACTGTTCCATTGCTTACATTAATCTGCTTTACAATATAACAATCCGCCACTTGATAAGTACAAGACTGAAAATTGGGAAAAGTATCATAAAATTGGAAAAGAATTCTTGATGAAGATAAGAAAATTTTCATTCAAATACAAAATTCAGACCCTATTTTGCTACCATTCAGGTATAGTACAATTCACCCAACCACAAGTAAACAGTTTCCTCTGCAGGGAACTAGACTTTAATTTTATTTGCTGGATATGTGAAATTTATGCTTCCATTAAATCACAGTTGACATACTTACAAACTCAAATGGTGGTCCAATGTCTCCGCCGTTAAAACTGATGGTAGCCACATGTCACGACCCGATTTCTCAAAATCGTGCGGCCTTAGACACTTGCTAGTGCTAAGCAGCCTACAAGACCCCAATTAACCAAAGAAAGAGATAAAGAAGAAGCACACCAAGTGTTTGAGAGAATGCTCTCGTATTTTATTACTAAAGAGAGATTACAAAGCTATACACTTACAAACTAAGAGTATTTCTACAATTTGGAGGATGAATTCTCAAATGAGAACTCCACCTATTTATAGCTAAAGCTATATACAATGGACGGCTAGGATTAACTCTAATCCAATGGTCCAAATCTAAAATGGGGAATATGTTAAGGAATATTCCAAAGATGCCAACTACCAAAAGTATATCCAAAGGAATATGCCTTTTCTAGAAAACTCCCCCACCTACCACACACATGTGGCATTAACCCAAATCCATTGGGCCTTCTAGAATCTTCAACCCATGTAACACATCATGGGCCAAAACCCCTCTTAGTGGTCTTGTCGCGCGCCAAATACTCGAGTAATTGCTTGAGAATATTTGGGGCGTGACATTCTCCCCCACCAAATTCACGCGACGCCCTCGTCGCGTCTTCGCTGGAACTTGCGCACCCCGTTCTGCAAACTCTGGCTGTGCGCTCTCGTGTCCCAAGCGTGCTCTCCCATCCGGAAACCCTTTCCACTCGACAAAGTACTCAAGCCTCGCCCTGAGTTGCTCCCCTTTGTCATGGCATGTGGAAATCCCCAAAGGTTCCCGGTTGTGTGGCTCAAATACTGCATCTCCCATACCTCCACGGTACTGCTTCCAACAGCTTGCGGAATGCACCTGATGTCGCCACTGCCGCTGTCTCGAAGGTAACTCCACCTTATGCGAGACGTTGCCAACTCTCTTGGCAATCAACCTTGGCCCCTCGTCCCTACGATCAAGGCCCTTGTGAAGTGGGCGTGCTGACTGGCGTTGTGGTGGAAGTATCGTCTCCATCACCAAGTCCCCCGCACTATGCTTGACACACCGCTGCATGTCTTCGACCCGCTCCTTGTGCGAAAACTGCACATCATGTGACACCTTGGACTTTTGGATGACACCGGCATCCAACAACTCCTCGAGCTGCCCCTGCAACTCTCCCATCTCCGATGGAGGCGTCGACCCCATAGTTGGAAGCGTAATCTCAAGCTCCAACTTGCCCTCAATTACATCTCTTGAAGGCGGTTCTTCCGGTATGGCAGTAGGCTTGACCCCATTGTGCTCCCCGAGCACTTCTGCAACAACCTTCGGTATTTCATCCTTGCCCCCATTTGCCGCATCATCCACCCCCGTTGTTGAGGCTGAATGTAACCCTCCTTTGCGCCCAGCATCTACCCTTAGTTGCATTGCGGAAAGGACCTTGGCGTTTGGCTTGGATCGCCCACCCTTGGGCATGTCTACCGTCGGTATCATTCGAGGCCCTCCTTCCAAAATACACATATAGTTGTGTTGAAGAAGTAACACCACATTGTACTGCCGTAAGAACTCCATACCTAGCACCACATCAAAATCATCGAGAGGTGCTACCGAGAAGTTTACCTCACCGTGCTACTTGCCAATGTGAATTTCAGCTCCACGAACCACCTCATCTAGCGGCTTGGCTCTTGCATTCACGGACTTGAGGTATCCCTCTCCCTTTAGGAACCACGAAGCCCAGGCCTTCGCCCAAGCGCCGTAGATTAACTCTCTACTTGGAGTGGGCGGGCCAGAGTCAATCCCGACTTGTCCTACCAAGATAATTTAGCCAATGTTCAACCACCTTACAAGCTAAGAGTATTTCTACAATTTGGAGGATGAATTCTCAAATGAGAACTCCACCTATTTATAGCTAAAGCTATATACAATGGACGGCTAGGATTAACTCTAATCCAATGGTCCAAATCTAAAGTGAGGAATATGCTAAGGAATATTCCAAAGATGCCAACTACCAAAAGTATATCCAAAAGAATATGCCTTTTCTAGAAAACTCCCCCACCTACCACACACATGTGACATTAACCCAAATCCATTGGGCCTTCTAGAATCTTCAACCCATGTAACACATCATGGGCCAAAACCCCTCTTGGTGGTCTTGTCGCGCGCCAAATACTCGAGTAATTGCTTGAGAATATTTGGGGCGTGACACACAGCACAGCTGAATGTGAGTATAAATCCTGATTTACAGAAGAAAGTGACACCAGATCTGTCCTTATCATGTATATTATGAGATTGAGAAGATGGACACTTGATAGAAAATTTTCTTGAATCACAGTCCCCGTGAAAGGATATAATGAAATGATAGAAATTCCGAAGACTTAAAGGTGAATAGCTACGAAAATAACCTAAGCTAGTCATTTACATAAAGATACACAACCGGCAAAAATACATACATACGCACAGTTGCATATCTGTCTAGGTAGTAGATACTTGTCGTTGAAGAACTACTTCATTTGTTTACATCTTAATGCTTTGAGAAAATTGGGGAAAGCTTCTTTTCCAATTCTAATAAGCTGAAAATTCAGATAAATCATCAGTCAGCATGCAGCAAATGAAAATTTGTTGCATTGTATGCAGTTAAAGAACAAAATATACATAATTGACTTACATCTCATTTTTGCAAAGAGCTTCATTCTGTTTTGCCATGTAGAGCTCACTATCTTTGGGTATATGATCCAAAGGATTGCCTGGAATGTGCATTGAGATAAATAGATTGCAGTAAGGACAATAAACCCAGATAACAAGTCTTGACCACTATAACAAAAAGTACCAATATGTTTGATGTCTAATGATGAAAAAAAAAATAGATAGTTAAATCTATAAACAGCTTCACCAAAGTATTAATAAAACATAAGACTAATCTTCTAAATGATCATGGTTATGTAATTTAACTAATACCAAATAAATTGAAGAGATCAGTAATTACATGAATTCAAGTCATTCAAAGGAGACCCCCTGATTCACCTACATGAAAAGGTCTACTTCCCGCGTGTGAATTTTCCCACACAACAAAGGCCAAATTTAAATCAAAAAGAAAAAAGCAACAGGAACTGGAACTGGAACTGGAATTTAGAGAAGAAATGTATACCCCAGACAAAGGCCTTTTCGAACATCCAAATAAAGTTTAATTATTCACTTAAATCTATTTGACATTCCAAAAAATGAGTTCCCCTAGCTACTTACAGTATTCAAATTGAGATAAATTTTGCTTTAATAAATATCATTCCCAAAACTACAATAAATAAATAAATAAAATAATTTCAGTTTTTACTCTTTTCCTTGTAATTTTTGGTTAATGCTTCATTTTATGTCCATGCCAAGACCTTATAAATCATAATATTTCAATTAAACCAAAATTACAATAAATGAGCCATACTTGGAGGAGATGCAGGTTGTTTCAGCACAACACTCTTCTGAACTACTAGAGAAGTTTCTTTGTTAGGAACAGCAGCTTCTTTGCTGAGCTGCCGCAAACCCTGCTCGTTCAAGTAGCAGCAGCATTATACACTAAAAAAAAACAGTAATAAAATACGCAAACCGTAATTTGCAAATGACACACAAGAAATTGATAAAATAAGTCTCTCGTAGGCCAACAATCCTAACACAATACCTTCTTTTCCCTCCTTTTGAGTATCTTTAAATGACACTTCTTGATGTAATGCATCAAATGGTATCTGGAATGTCTAGAGCACAACTGATCTTTGACTTGTGGGTTCGCATTTAACCAATCGGAAATATCTTTCGATTTGACAACTTCATCTTGATCCAAAGATTCTAACCATGAATAAACCGGAATCCATTGATCAGTCCGTTGAAATCTCGCCGGTGGATCCACCGAATTCGCTTCTTTCTCCTTCAATATATAATTACATAAGAAAATTACAGACTTAAGATAAAAAAAAATTCCTTTACTCGCCATGCATACCAAATAAATAAATAGACAAAATTTTAAAAATTATTAAAAGGTAACAAGTTTAAAGAGAGACGGAGACAAAAGAGCAGTGATGGAACCTGATTGGGGAGTTTCATGTAATTTTGGATAGAGAGAAGCCGATCGATGAGCTCTGAACGGGGCATGGATTGGAGGTCGGCTGGTAAGGAGCTGTAGTTGGAGTCGATCCAACCTTCGACTTGGCTCACGCTCACGGCTTTGGCTTCGGGAAACGCGCTGAGCCAAGCTCGAGCCATCGTCTCCCATTCTTGGGATTGGTCGCGCTGTTGCTGTAGCTGCTGATTATTATTATTATTACTATTGTTTTTATTGTCATTAGGGTTTTCATTAGATGGTGATCTGTGCTCGTCTAGGGTTTGCTCGGTTGAGTTCGACATTTTTTTTGTGCCCGCGAAGTTTTTTCTTGGCGGAGCAGGTGTTGATGTGATTTTGTTTTTGCCGTCTTTTGAAATCACGAAATATACCGTCAAATGAAGTTGTTGTGTACACCGTTTTATTATGAAAACGATATTCGAATTGAGATTGACGCTAAAACGACGAGGTTTTACTCGTTTTGATGGGTTCGTTGCTTACTGAAAATTTTGGGGCAATGAGAATTTTTTTTTTTTTTAACTTTCAAATCCTAGAAATTAAGGATAGGCACGTTCGATTTGATTCGGTTTCAGCTAGAGTTGAATTGAAATCGTGATTATTTTATTTTTTTTATAGGGAAAATTTGAAAAAAAAGAATCAAATTTTTTAGTGAAATTAAACCAAATCAAATTTTTTTTTTTTTCATTTTGTTCAAATTTTTTGTTTTCGGCCAACTGAATTAGTAGTTCAACACTATTGTCATCGCTATCTATCATCACCGCCCATTATCATATAAACAAAGTGTTTGTCGCTGATCAACCTATCATTCAAATTAAAGAAGGCAAATTGTTTAAATCCTGGTGTTGCTACCTTAAATAACACGGGAAACCACCCAAATCATCGTCAAAATGCCACCAACCGCCGCAACTCTATCGCCTCAATTATGTCATTTCAACCATCCTTACAGTCGAATAAACACATCAACACACACTCCTCACACAACCATCCATCAAAATCAAACCATCTTTACCGCTTTTCAAGTCATCAATCACTAAAATCAAACTATTCCTTTTGATTGCTCATTTGTTTTAATCTTTTCAATCAAAAATCGACTTTTAACTATTTTCAACGACGCCGTATTACTCACCAATCTCTACTCTATTAGATTCGACCCTCATTTATCAATTTTTAATCATCGATTGTTAGTGATAAAACTTTTGAAAAATTATAATTTTGTCTTTTAATCAATTTTGATTTTCAATAAAATCAAATAAAAGGCAACCAATTTTTTTGATTTTTTAATTTTACGTAATCAATTAATTTTTTATTTTAAAAATTAAATTAACCAATTTAATTAGACCGATTTATTTAATTTTCAAGTAGGATAAACGAGTACTTCATATTTTTTTAAGATTTGAACTTCAAAGTTGTCGTTCATTCAAAAGACAAAGGAAAAACCTTCAAAATTATCAAATTGGAATTAACTAACTGATTCTTTATAGAAATAAATTCCATTCAATACTTGGGAGTATGTTTGTGGAATTTATCAAGATATAGACAATTTTCATCTAACTACTAAGATTTTCGCTTGATTTCACCTGGCTGTAACAAATATGAAAAGGTAACAAAAACTATTAAAAATTTGTTCATTAATTTAGCTGGCACCGTGTGCCAGCTACACAGCAATTTTCCAGCAAGGTGGACAGCTAATTCTTGGCTGTCCACCATGCTAAACTCTCCCTATAAATGGAAGAGTTTAGCAATTTATTTTCTATAACAATTTAGAGAGAATTTTTAAAATTTTGAGAGAGTTTTTGAGTGATTTGAGAGAATTGGGTGTATTGGAATTTTGGGTTGTAAGGCTAAAACACTACAATACTTGTATTCTCCATTTCTGATAATAAAAGATTCTTCTGTCTTCGCCCGTGGACGTAGGCTAAAAGCCGAACCACGTAATCTTGTCTTTGTATTATTTTTATTTTCATTATTTTTCTCAATTTCGCTTTAGCTGCGACTCTGCATCACCCCTCAATTTCCCAACAAGTGGTATCAGAGCTTCTGGTTGAAGGAGGTCACTATTCACGTATACAATTACTATTCACGTATATAGTTACTATTCATACATACGGTTACTGTTTATACGTACGGGTACTATTCACGTGAAACAGTGGGAGCCGATCCTAGCAGAAAGCAGTTCGTGGTGAAAAGCAATGGCGGCAAAATATGAAGTTGAGAAGTTCAATGGAGGTAATTTTACATTGTGGAAAATGAAAATAAAAGCAATTTTAAGGAAAAACAAATGCTTAGAAGCAATTGATGAAAGACCAGCTGGTATCACTGATGATATCAAGTGGAATGAGATTGACGGTAATGCAGTTGCTGATCTGCATCTAGCACTTGCTGATAACGTGCTATCCAGTGTACGGAAAAGAAGACAGCAAAAGAGATCTGGGATACTCTCATAAAATTGTATGAGGCCAAATCTTTGCACAACAAGATCTTCTTAAAAAGGAGATTATATACTCTTCGAATGGCAGAATCCACTTCAGTGACAGAGCACATCAACACGTTAAATACTCTATTTTCCTAACTCACTTCCTTGGGGCATAAAATAGAGGCAGGTGAACGTGCGGAGATTTTACTTCAAAGCCTACCAGATTCGTATGATCAACTCATCATCAACTTGACGAATAATATCCTAACGGAATTCTTAGTCTTCGATGATGTTACAGCTGCTGTATTGGGAGAAGAACGAAGACGGAAAAAATAAAGAAGACAAACAGGAATGTTCGCAGCAAGCAGAAGCTTTGACAATGATGAGAGGTAGATCAACAGAACGTGGCCCCAGTGGGAGTCAAAATCATGGTAGACCAAAATCCAGAAGTAAAAAGAACGTCAAATGCTACCATTGTGGCAAGAAAGGACATCTGAAGAAGGATTGTTGGGGATTGAAGAAAAGTGCAGAGGACAAACCTCAAGGGAATATTGCAAGCACCTCAGATGATGGTGAAATTTTATACAGCGAGGCAGCAACGGTTGTTGAAAGCAGAAAACGGTTCTCTGATGTATGGCTCATGGATTCTGGAGCTACATGGCACATGACCTCTAAAAGAGAATGGTTCCATCAATATGAACCTATCTCTGGAGGATCTGTATATATGGGGGACGATCATGCTTTAGAAATTGCTGGAGTAGGATCCATCAAGATGAAGATGTACGATGGTACTGTTCGTATTATCCAGGAGGTGCGACATGTGAAAGGCCTCAAGAAGAATCTTTTGTCATTGGGACAATTAGATAACACTGGGTGTAAGACCCAAATTGAAAATGGGATAATGAAAATTCTCAAAGGCGCGCTTGTAGTAATGAAAGCAGAAAAGGTTGCTGCAAATTTGTACATGCTTAATGGAGAAACACTGCAGGAAGGAGATGCATCTATTGTATCAACTAGTTCAGCAGAAGAGTCAACGATAATGTGGCATCGTAAACTGGGCCATATGTCAGAACGAGGTTTGAAGATTCTCTCTGATCAAAATTTACTTTCTGGGCTCAAATCGGTTCATTTACCTTTCTGTGAGCACTGTGTCACAAGTAAGCAGCACAGATTAAAGTTCAGCACATCCAGTTCTAGAAGTAAAGAAATTCTAGAATTGATCCACTCTTATGTTTGGCAAGCACCGGTGATGTCCTTAGGAGGAGCGAGATATTTTGTGTCATTCATAGATGATTACTCCAGGAGATGTTGGGTGTATCCAATCAAGAAGAAGTCATATGTGTTTGAAGCTTTCAGAATATTCAGAGCGCGTGTAGAACTTGAATCAGAAAAGAAGATCAAGTGTTTAAGGACAGATAATGGAGGAGAATATACTGGTGAGGATTTTATTGCATTCTGTCAACAAGAAGGCATCAAGCGGCAATTCAGCACAACTTACACGCCTCAGCAGAATGGAGTAGCAGAGCGGATGAACAGAACCTTGTTGGAGAGAACAAGAGCTATGTTGAGAACTGCAAGTTTAGCCAAGACATTTTGGGCAGAAGCAGTCAAAACCGCCTGTTATGTGGTAAATCGGTCACCATCAACAGCAATCGAGTTGAAGACACCGATGGAGATGTGGACTGGAAAACCAGTTGATTATTCTCACCTTCATACATTTGGAAGTCCTGTGTACGTGATGTATAATCCCCAAGAAACAACGAAGCTGGATCCAAAATCCAGAAAATGTCTTTTCTTGGGATATGTTGATGGAGTCAAGGGGTATCGCCTGTGGGATCCCACTACCCACAAGGTCGTCATCAGCAGAGATGTGATATTTGCAGAAGATAAACTGCAAAGGAATGATAAAGATGATAGCACAGTGAAGGAAAATCCAGAGACTACAACGGTACAAATGGAAAATAATCAAGTACAAGAAGATTCAGATTCTTCTGAAGCAGCACCAGGGCACGAAGAACAAGAACCAGCAGAGTCTGAGGCTACAGATGATCGTCAATCAACTCGTGAGAGACGACCACCAGCGTGGCACTCGGAGTATGTCATGGAGGCTCATGTTGCATACTGCCTTCTAACAGAGGATGGAGAGCCAACAACTTTCCAGGAGGCTTCTAAAAGTCAAGATGTTTCTCTATGGATAACAGCAATGCAAGAAGAGATTGAAGCTTTGCATAAGAACAAAACATGGGAGCTGGTTGCACTGCCACGTGGAAGAAAAGCCATTGGAAACAAATGGGTCTACAAGATCAAACGGGATGGCAATGACCAAGTAGAGCGGTATCGTGCGAGATTGGTGGTGAAAGGTTATGCTCAGAAAGAAGGTATTGACTTTAATGAGATATTTTCCCCTGTGGTTCGACTCACGACAGTCAGAATAGTCTTGGCAATGTGTGCTACATTTGACTTACATCTAGAACAGCTAGATGTGAAGACAGCTTTTCTTCATGGAGATCTTGAAGAAGAAATTTATATGCTCCAACCAGAAGGTTTTAAAGAAGAAGGAAAAGAGAACTTGGTTTGCAGGTTGAACAAATCTCTGTACGATCTCAAACAGGCGCCGAGGTGTTGGTACAAGAGATTTGATTCCTATATCATCAGCCTTGGATACAACAGACTTAGTTCAAACCATTGTACATACTACAAAAGGTTTGAAGATGATAATGATTTCATTATTTTACTGTTGTACGTGGATGACATGTTGGTGGCAGGCCCCAACAAAGATCGAGTCCAAGAATTGAAGGCACAATTGGCTAGAGAATTTGATATGAAGGACTTAGGACCAGCAAACAAGATTCTAGGGATGCAAATTCACCGAGACAGAAATAACAAGAAGATTTGGCTTTCTCAGAATAACTACTTAAAGAAAATCTTGTGGCGCTTCAACATGCAAGATTGTAAGCCAATTAGTACCCCACTCCCTGTTAATTTCAAGTTATCCTCTAAGATGTGTCCTAGCAAAGAAGCAGAGAGGAAGGAGATGTCTCGAGTACCGTATGCATCAGCAGTGGGAAGTTTAATGTTCGCTATGATTTGTACCAGAGCAGACATTGCACAAGCAGTGGGAGCAGTTAGTAGATACATGGCGAATCCTAGTAGAGAGCATTGGGGTTGTGTCAGGAGGATCCTTAGATACATTAAGGGTACCTCAGATGTTGCTTTATGTTACGGAGGATCAGATTTTATTGTTAAGGGTTATGTGGATTCAGATTTTTTAGGAGATCTTGATAAAAGAAAATCCACTACTGGCTATGTGTTTAAACTTGCAGAAGGAGCTGTAAGCTGGGTTTCGAAACTGCAAACTGTTGTGGCATTATCTACTACAGAAGCAGAATACATAGCAGCTACACAAGCTTGCAAGGAAGCAATTTGGATACAAAGATTACTGGAGGAGTTCGGGCACAAGCAAGAGAAAGTTGAATTGTTTTGTGACAGTCAGAGTGCCTTGCACATTGCAAGGAATCCAGCTTTTCATTCAAGAACGAAGCACATAGGTGTTCAATATCACTTTGTTCGTGAAGTGGTAGAAGATGGAAGTGTGGATATGAAAAAAATTCATACAGATGATAACCTTGCAGATGTGATGACCAAGCCCATCAATACCAACAAGTTTGTATGGTGTAGATCCTTGCATGGCCTAGCAGACACGTAGGCAACATGGCATTGGCGAAGAAGAAAGAATGGTGTGGAGAATTGATTGATTCTCAATCAAATCTCTAAGTGGGAGAAATGCTGGTAGCTGGCACCGTGTGCCAGCTACACAATTGCTGGCACACGGTGCCAGCAATTTTCCAGCAAGGTGGACAGCCAATTCTTGGCTGTCCACCATGCTAAACTCTCCTTATAAATGGGAGAGTTTAGCAATTCATTTTCTATGACAATTTAGAGAGAGTTTCTAAAGCTTTGAGAGAGTTTTTGAGTGATTTGAGAGAATTGGGTGTATTGGGGTTTTGGGTTGTAAGGCTAAAACACTATAATACTTGTATTCTCCATTTCTGATAATAAAAGATTCTTCTGTCTTCGCCCGTGGACGTAGGCTAAAAGCCGAACCACGTAATCTTGTCTTTGTATTATTTTTATTTTCATTATTTTTCTCAATTTCGCTTTAGCTGCGACCCTGTATCACCCCTCAATTTTCCAACAAAAAGGTAACAAAAATTATTAAAAATTTGTTCATTAATTTAGACTTAACGGTGAAAGAGTAAAATTGTATTTTTATTTAAATCACACCCAACAAATGTCAATACGTTCTTGTTTAAATCTCCACCATCCTATTTTTTTAATTAAAAAAATCTCCATCATCCAAACACGTGTTGTGATATAATTGATTTATATTTTATTTTTAATAAAAAATTACAAAAAAAAATTGATACACATCATAATATAATAAAGTACAATAACATATATCATTATATTGTTAATTTTTTTAATTTTTTAATAAAAAAATTTAAAATAAAATAAAAAGAAAAGTTGTCACCACCGAATAATCAACTAGTTAGTTGTAATTATTAGTAGATTGACTTAAAAATTGACATTAATAAACTTTAAAATTTATAATAAGTGCAATAATATAATTATTTTTATCAATAAAATACTAGAGAGTACCATTTTTTTTTTATAAAAAAATATGGTGACCATAATGCCATTGTTAAATGACAGCAAGTGAAAGTGCCACACCTCATTCTATCTTGCATCCCTTGGATGTTTGTTGATGAAAAAGATTTCTCCGTCACATAAATTTTAAAATTTTAAATTTAATAATATAAATTTTAAGATAATATGCCAATGGCTGCCTTCTTTAGTTTTAATTTTTTAATATTTTATTTAAAAAAAAAACATAATAAAACAATAATATGATAATATGTGGCTTCAAAAATGTTTAAATTAAATAGATTTAATTTACCTTTTTATTATATTTATCTAATTTATATAGATCAAAAGACAAATAAAATTTTATATATTCACTACACAAATTCTCCAACAGCGGTAACGAAATTGCAGTTAAATTAAATATTTTTAAATCCCTTGTAGTTCTTGCCGCCGGATAAAACTAAGTGTAAATCTTAGTAATTAGATAAAAATTACCTAATATTAATTCGTCTCCTTGTATCGCTATCTATACGAACATAACAGGCAAGATTACGAAACATAAATACAAGATGTATCGCACCAGCACGAGAAAAAAATAAATATATAAATAAAGACTATTAGATCAAGATATCAAAAATTGTTACCCTCCCTAATTATAGAGAATGGTAAGAGATGCAAAATTGTAGTATCACTGTCTCTACCTAGTCTTGTGGGCTTTGGCCAACTTCTTCTTTCTCTTCTTCACAGCCTTGGGGATTTTATTCTTGCGGGCCTCCCTCTTTTCTTCTTTCACTTTCTTTTTGTTCTCTTTTCTGGCAGCCTTCTTATCAATAGGAGCCTTAGTATCTGTTTCAGATGAAGAATCCATTTCTTCATCTTCGTCTGTTTCAGATTCAGATGCAGTTTTGGAAGAATTGCCAGCTAAATTGGCAGATAACTCTTCTGCAGGATTAGCATCTGGTTGCTGCTCTGTATTTGCTGGTGACGGTTGAACCTTTGTGAGTGCCTCCTTTAATCCTGTAATAGTTTGATAGTACAAATCTCCAGTATCCTTCCCACTTGTTATCCGTTGTACATCCTCCTCTGCATTCTTGACTTCTTCTAGAGTCTTTGGAATAAAAGACTAAGGATCCCAGAGGGGAAAAAATGGTTAGAATTTGTCCCACAGATTCAATCTACTTGATATATCTAGCAACACATATTCAAACTTATCAGTCTCCAACCCTTACTAATAACAAGCCCTATGAGAACCAAGACGAAATTATGTATTTCGTGAATGCATCTGTACATCATAAAGTTGTAAAATGCAAGTGCTTTGCTCTTCAAGATATCTAGTAAACTTGTGACTTAAATTGATAGATTGGAGAAATTAATTTATTTGAAATGGAACTTACCTAAAACTTGTAACTTTTCATGAATAAGATTATGACATCTTACCAATTACTAAAGTACTATCATCATAGTAAACCAGGTTTTGGTCAACATAAGTCCGAGTACAAACTTGGCAACAAGAAAAAATTTTATGATCTAATAGCAGTTGCTTGAATCTTCAGTTTCATGAAGAGAGAAGGGGTTAAGGGATTAAAACTCCAGCCACAACTAAATTCTAACATTATCGTTTAGCTAACCTGCACAAAAACTTTGTCTGCAATTTCATCTTCAACAGATATATCCCCCCTTGCCAAAATTTTTTGTTGAACCTGAAATAAAATACAAGAGGTCACAATCAATACCCTCCCATTCCTTTAAGAAATCTGAAGCAGAATAAGGTCGTCAAACCTCTTCCAGATAACTGTCCACAGAATCATCACCAATGGCTGGATCAACTATGAAGTCAAATAGCTCCCGAATTGTCATAACAGCAACACCATGTTTCTTAAAGAACTCCTACAGAAGTCATAGGATTCACATTATCAATCATAGTCGCCTCTCAAGGCCCAAGATAAATATTAACTTACAATAAGCGATTATTCTTTTGGTGGGAAAAATAGAACCAGGGGAAAGGGGATGGAAGCATCTGAGGACAGGAAGGGAAAGAGGGAGATCCTTACAGAAACATGAACACAATCCTCACGTAAGAAATCAAGGGCATGTGGATGGTCAAGATCAACTGCTTGGGAGACGTCAATGATATACAAGTGACCCTGTCAAAAAGGAAAAAGATCAAAGATCACATTTCCAGAGTGAATCCCGCAATCAATTTAGATTTCTGAGTACATACAAGAGGTTATTACAAATGTCTTTAAACCTTTACCACAATGCAAGGATAAGTATGCTCACATGCAAATGCAATCAAGACTCCTTTTCGTTTATTTTTCTGGACTGCATAAAACAGCCAAGAAGCCAAACAAGCAATCACTTCATGACGGAAGTAAATGGCGTTACCTCAAAATAAAGTATGTTATATTCACTGAGGTCTCCGTGCACCAGTTTGCATTTCTGGTATACTGTCCGCATTGCAATTATCATCTGTCAAAAACATGCTAAAAGGTTATAGCAACTACAGATACAATGAATCCTTTGAAGGAGTTTAAAAAAAAGTGACCATTTAAAAGCATTTGCTGCTACTATTCAGACCAAAACAAATTAATGCAAGCAACAATAAGCAAAACATTTCAAAAGACTTAATCACTACAAGCTAACTGTCTATTTCAGCTTCTAAAATTCCCTGAGCCACATAACAATATCAAACAGCAAATTCATCTTGCTAATAACAAAGATCTGAACACACCTCTAAATAACCTTCACGTAACTTGTCCAATGATAAAGCAGCATCCTTAAGACGAGGTGCAGCCCAACCTGCCTTTCCTGTAACACAAAACATTACCAACAAAAGCTTCAATTAGAGAAAATCGACATACATTTTACAAACTCTAAACACTTTGTTCACCAAGGGAATAAAGCTTAAGAATAACAAAGAACATGAATATGCCACCAAATATAAATCAAATTAAAATCTCAGCAGAAACTACCAATAGATATAATAAAATGTTGGTCGGATGCCAATCAAGTTGGTTATGCATAAATTTTATAGGAGACAACTTCAATAAGATATTTTGGTCACTCAAGTTATTAATTTGATCTATGATGTTGCTATACATAAATGTTGAATTTGATGCCAAGGTTCCCAATTTTGAGGGACTAAAAGGTGACAAGGCTAACAATTACAAAATCCAACCCGTTAAGATATTTTAGAACCAAACTTCAGAATAACAATGGGTAAGTATACACAAGCATACAGTACCTATAAATTCCATAACCAAAACATGGAGTCGCAAAAGATATGGAGTTGGGCACCTAATTCCAGCTGCCTTAAGCCTGCAATTCAAAGGAAACAAATCAAATATTTTTTCAGTAATCCTAAAATCCATATTACATTTATTCAACATTAAACCAGCTCCAGAGTGCATGCATAAGGCCATTCATTCTCCAGAAGATTTGATACATGAGGTAACAGCCTCCAATCACTAGCCAACTAGATTCCTTGTATTGCACTCATGTAACGTGCGCAAATGTTTTGACAACAATTAAGTGACTTACAGATATGATCAAAGTTCAGCAAAGTGTTGCTATCAAAGAAATAAAGGTAAGTGTTCCAGGATAAAGTTATATGTCAGCAGCATTACCTCATAAGATTCCTCATTTCTTTTTCAGCCCATGTTTTCACCATTTTCCTGGGATTGTGCTTGCAGTATCCATATCTGAAACGGTAGTCACCTTGCACATATCGATCTCGGTCCCTGAGATTATTATAAATGAAAAGTTAAATTGCATCATCGAGCTTGAGGAAACCAGGCAGTCAGAAAAATGAAACTCAGTAATTCAATTATGTGAAAGATAATCATATAGATTAAAGTGAATGAACAGTATCATAATAGAGTGAAATATTTGTACATATACTCATGTCATTTATCCTCAGCTGCTCCAAACGAAGCTCAATGGGAAGTTAACATAAAACAGTTATATAAACACAAGCAATTCTAATTAGCATCTGACTAGCTTATAGCAGTAAGGGAAAAAATAATTAAGAAAAACATACTTAAAAACCAGAATGGATGTCTTGTACACTTTGATTGCTAGTTCTTCACCATCAGATTTTGTTGCATGATAAACATTAGCCTGTAAAAAAACAAATCATAGATATCTGATGTCAAGGACAGATTCATCAAATGTAGACTTCATAACTGTTGAAACTGGTGCATTCTGTAAACAAGACAGCAGAACATTTGATTGATGAACTTCAAATATGAGTAAAATGCCTTTGGCGTTACATACTTCTTTTCCAGTAGAAATGCAACCATTAATGTTGTTGAACACACCCCGATTAAGCATTTTGAATAGAACCATGCGAGTTCTAGGATCAATGGCCTGAAAAAGCAACATAAAAATTTAAGAAAGAAAAACACACTTAACCCAATGAACGTGCACAAACACAAAAGCAATAATAAATCTTCGAACATTCAGAAATCTTCACCTGCTCAACAGTCGCACGATCTGCTCTGTCAGTAGTTTTAGTTTTACCAATAGCCATCTCTCGAACGCTTTCACGGATTGCAGTTGTCACAGAATTTGACATGCCAACTTTAAACCTCCCTTCCCATTCCTGCACCCGTCATTACATTTAATGAAACAACCAAAATACACCATGCCACATGTCAATGCATACACAAGAACACTCAGATAACAAACACTAAACTACCAACACAAACAAGCAAACAAATAAAACATGTACTCAAACAGTTAAATTAGAGGTTCAGGCAATAAAATTATACCTCTAAAGGCGAAGCCCGAATGCGATTAGTAAACTTCTGGTTCTTATTCGATAGCGGCTGAAGTGCCGACGAATTGGGGCGAGACTGAAACCCTCCGTGTGCATTAGGGCGTCTTGAATTGAGAACCAAAGGGCCATCAACCGGTTCATCATCATCTCTAGAGTCCAAATAATCTAACGCCTCTCCTATTTCAGAATCCGACGACCATGATAACTCCTCTTCTTCCAATAGTTCTTCTACTTGCTCTTCATCTCCCGCTGTATTCACGGCCAATGGTTCTTCTGCTTTAGACATCTCGACTCTGGCTACTGAGGAGAGATTTGCGTTTGCCCTATTTATGCCCTAAACAGCTGAAATTGCAAATCCATGCCATTTACAATTAAAAATTGCAAATTCTTTGCTAAAATACCAAAATACCCTCGTTCAAACAAGTTTAAGAAATAAGGACTTATTTGTTTTTTTAACGTAATGTAAAATAAATTTTAATTTAGTTTATTGAATGTTGAAATTTATTTGTTTATTTTACTTTATAAATGATCTAGTGTTAAGAGAGATTATAAATATAAAAATATTAATTTTTAATTAAAAAAATAAATAACTTTACACTTAAATTAAAATATTAAACAATCACTACTTAAAGTTTTTTTTTCAAATAAAAAGAGTTTGTTCTTTTTTTTTTCTTTTTGCTTGAATCTAAGTGTATATTAGTATCATTTAATTTTATTTGCTTTTCTAATTTAATAAAACTTTAAATTAACAATAATTTTTTTATGTTGACCATCAAAATTTAATTTTTTTTATAAAATACGTACTTTTTTTTATCTCTTTATTCCTTAACTTTAGAAAAAAAAATCGTATATTATAAAAAAAATTGCAAGAAAATTCATATTAGCATTATTTCAATAGTAATTTGATATATATACACACACATATTTACTAATTTAGCATTTAAATTCATATGGGTATAAATATAAAAATAATAATTTTCAATTATTTTTAAATTTTAAAACAATACAACATACACTTTCAAATATTAAAAAAATTGAAAAACAAACCAATTATACAAATTTAGTCATTCAAATTTATTCTGTATCCAGCTCTATTTATATTTTAGTTAATAAATAAAAAAACACATAAACAAACAAGGAAATGCTACCTAATTCTTCGGGAAAAAAAAAAACTACCTAATTCTCAACCCTGGTCGTGCAAAAATATCATATCAAAATCTCCAAAGAGAAAACATGTAACTACTTACCTTCTCATTGTTATTGAACATCTTATTCAATGAATTATGCTTTTTTTTTTTTTAACAATTGATTTGATTCAGTATTTTACATACATGTGTTATATGATTATAGATTTCAAAATCTAACAAAGAAAAAGTAATAATTTCACCCAAAATAAAAAATTTAAAAAAAATTTGAAGGAGATTATATTCAATATAATTTTATGATCTGTCACCCCTCGACGTTAACACAAATCACGTTGATGACGACTTTGATTTAATTATACTATCACCCCCTCAACTTAATTTAAATAGATAAAAATACTCTTATCTTTTAAAGTTGTTTTAATTATTTATATAATTAAAAAATATAGCTTTTAAAGTATTTTCGTTGTTTAAATTCAGTAAATGAGGTAACAATATAATTAAAATTAAAATAGCCATCAAAATATAATTAAGTGAAGGGGCATGGTCTATAATACCTCTTTTTTTAAATAATTTTTTAGTTATTATATTATTTTTTATTCAATATTTAAAATTAAAGTTAGTATATAATGATTGTATTTTTAAAAGTTATTTAACTATCAATAGATCACACTATGATAATAATAATGTATTATTTTATATCTCCTCTTTTATTTTTGTTTCTTATCTTATTCAACTCAATTTTTTTTTATATTAATGCTTTCCTATCTTATTATGCACAAATATTATATTTAATTAAATTTAACAATTGTATATTTTTTAAAATTGTATTTGTAAAATTTATATGAGAGAGAAAATGAGTTTGGTGATATAAGAAAGAAAAATATAAGAGGAGAGGAAATATAATACATTATTATTATGGTGAGGTTAATTAATAGTTAAATAATTTTTAAAAATTTAATAATTATATATCACATTAAATTTTAATCATTGAATGAAAAATTATCTAATAACTAAAAATTTATATCAAAAGTTATGTAAAAAAAAATATGTAATGAATTTTATCCCTTATAATATTTATATATAAATATTATACGTATATGAAACGAAATTTGAATAAATTTATTACATTATAAATTTATAGATTTAGAATTCTAGTGTACAATAATTGGATAAGCAAAACTTTTTGATGTTGAATTTTGTGCTCAAAATAAATTAGTTTGAAGCTGCGTTTAGAAAACGGGAAACATTCAACAAACATGTATTTTTGCGAATTTGAATTATTGTTTGAAGTAGACTAGTCGAACATTTATTATTTAATAAACGTAGATTTTTGCCAAGATAATTGACCTTGTTTGGCCAATAGTACGTTTTCGTGAAGATATGTTCTAGATTGTAATATTGTGAAAGTTGTGAAATATGGTACATTTGGTCATAGTTTTGTATTGGGGTGAATAAAAAATGGGTGAATTAAATTGGACTTAAAAAATTAAATCGAATTAAATTGGTTGATTTGATTAAAATATTTTTTTAATTAGTTTGGTTCTCAATTTTTTAGTTTAAAATTTTAAATTTTTGGTTCGGTTTTCAGTTCAGAAGACCGAACCAAAAAATTAAATTTAAAAAAAAAAATTATACTAAACCGAACTAAAAAAATAAGCTTTAAGTTAAGTTCATTTTGTTAGAAATACTGCCTTAAAAGTATGTACTTATATTATTTTTATAAAATTAATAAAGTTATAATTTTATACTTGATGAGTGTTCATAATTTAATGATATAAATATAAAAAAATTTCTTATTTATTTATGTAACCATAACTTTAGTATATAATTGTTATATAAAAGATGATTAAAGTTATGGATAATAAATAAAAAAAGTTTGCAATAAATTAATTAAAGTTTTGGATATTTGATTAAATATTATTAGTGCAGTCCACAAACATTTAAAATGTAGTGATCTTATCCGGATCACTAATGTAGTGACATTATGGTGGAGGCATTATATATAATATGATTATATAGAACTAGACCAGATGTCGTTTGAATTCTTATGTAAAATACCGTTGTTAATTAAGAATTCAAATAACGTCAATTTATGATCATATGCAGATTAACCTTAATATCGAGTGATCATAAACTTCTATTTGTGTTATTATGTCATTTGAAATACTCGTTATAGTTTGTCTAAAGAACATACTATAAATTTGTATTTTTGTGGTATAGTGAGATAAACGGTTGGGAATATGATTTACATATATGGAATCCATTCATTCTTAATGGAAGTTAGAAATAAAGTTTTCTTAAGGGTTAGTTCTATAACTGAAAGGTTAGAGCGTTTAATTTGTAATAATGTTACAAAATAACTGTTCATTGGTGAATTAATGGTATTTATGAATAAAGAAATAATTAGAAGGGTAAAACGATAATTAACCTAGCTCTAATTATGAACCATCTATGGAGTGTTAAATTGCATGTAGTGATTAAATTAATGGACTGTTCTAAGTTTTCTGAGTAAATTATATCTATAATTTCAAAATTGCAATTCTAAGTTTTTAGTGGAATAACACTGGAATTAATAAATTGAATTAATTAAAGAGTTTAATTAATTATTCAAAATTTATTGGAGCTTGAAATTATAGATTCATAGGTTCTCAATACCATATCTTTTGTTATTACAGTGAACAATTAAAAAAAATTACGTTATTATACAAATTATTTATGTTCAGAAAATAGTTTTCAAATACGTATATTTTAAATTTGAACAAAATTAATTAATTAAAAATTAATTAATATAAATAAGATCTTATCCAAATATAATTAAATATTTAATTTAAAAAATTAAATAAATAAAATCTTAAGAATAATTTTTAAAATTATCAAAAAGGTTTTAATTTTA
Organism: Ailanthus altissimus; assembly: GCA_946807835.1. Classification (NCBI taxonomy): domain Eukaryota; kingdom Viridiplantae; phylum Streptophyta; class Magnoliopsida; order Sapindales; family Simaroubaceae; genus Ailanthus; species Ailanthus altissimus. Next base: position 27,257,582 of record OX327696.1, on the reverse strand, counting down.
ATTTTAGTATTTTTTTATTTATTAAAAGACTAATAATATTCAAATGTTGGGTATTATACGTTAACTATAAAGAGTATAACTCTATCTGATTTACATAAATTAGGTCTCCTTTTAAGAGGTAATAATTTAATTAATAAATACTATTAATTAAATTATTATTTTAAAATAAGAAGACTAGTCTAAATAAAACACAAAGACATACGTGATAAAAACGCAGGATACGTATTTTTTTTTTAGAGAATGAAAAATAAGAAGCCTACTCTTCCTCTCTCACTATAAAATAAGAGGCTTAGTTTGGAAGCATTTGGTGGAAGAAAATTCGGCGTGGATTCAAGGTATGTTCTTGTTAATTTTTATTTATTTTAACATCAAATTCATATATTCATAAGATCTTTACATAAAAAGTGTTTTTATCTAATGAAAACAAAGATTAAAAAAAAATTATTTTTTATTCCGCTGTGTTATGAATATCATAACAATAACCATCCACTAACTAATATCAGAGTAATAGTTTCTTGAATATATGATTTTGTATTATGATTTATTTTATTTAAATCATAATTTATGGGTATGTATGTAAGAGTGTGTACTTGCATTTTATAATATTCATGTGATGAATGATTGTTTTATATATAGATTATTTGGTTGTTAATTATATGATCTTCTAAGATTGATTTTTATTATTTATACATTTGATCAAATCAAAATTGTATAAATCTATGAAGGGGTATAGAATTTTTTGTAATATATAAATATGTATATATTTATTTTTGTTGTTGTTGTTTCTGTGGACACCGGAAGAAGAATAAATTGAAACATGTTTTGAGAAGAAAGAAGTAGAAGAAGACGGAAAAAAAATGAAAGATGGTAATAAAAAAAAAAAAAAAGAAAAGTAAAAAAGCAAACGTCGCCATGAGCAATTTTCTATTTTATTTGCCAAATGAAGCATTTAAAAAAATGAGGAAATGCAAGATAATTTGGTGGTTTACTGCCACCATTTAAAGTTCATAACAAGGGAGCCAAATGTTAGCATCCCTTGCCGGCGAAAAAAAAAAATTATTGTTTTTAAGTTCAAATTGTTTGGGTTTTATATGCATATTTTTTTTTTATAAAAAAAGTTTAAAAATTAGATTATCTTGTAAAATATACAATGAACTTAAAAAAAAAATTTAAGTTTATATGTATAAAATAATAAAAAAAAAAAGACTGCGCCTTTTATGGACTTAATAAGACCACGTGTAACTAGACCTACATGTCTGTATTTTTTATGTAATTTATTTACTTTTATTTTATGGGTTGTAATTTAAAATCTTAGAGGACTCGACCAAAATTATATTAAATATTAATTTATGTTATTTATTTATGTGATGAATTATAACATGATCATGCATAATTACATGTCATGTATTTGTACCCACTCATATTATTGTAATATGACATGCGTACATGCCATAATTAAATTTTAAATAATTTTTTTATTATGGCATATTATAATTAATAAGATTAAATTAATAGATTGATTAACATATTTAGAACTTGTATAATTAATCAAATAATGTGAAATTATATTTAATAGTTAAATTTGTAATTTCACATTATTCTAGGTAATTTAAATTAAATAGTTTAATTTAGGATTATTTAAAAAATTATTAATTTTATTATTTATAAAAATAAATAATTAATCCAGTAATTAAAAAATTTGGTTTACCTAAATTGTTAGACCTATTTAATAGGAAGAATTAGACTAATGAACCTAAGCCCAATAAAATTGGACTTTATTAGAATTAATTAACTATACTTAGTAATTTATTATATAAAATATAATAATTTGCTGAAGTTATAAAACATAAGATGTTTTATAAATTATAAAAACACATGTTAAAAATAAAAAGTGGGAGATGGTACATGACAATGAACCCATCGGTCTCCATTATTAATACAACATTGTGAGATATAGGTGACGCCTCGCAACGCTTTGATTTCGTCCTCCCTACGGAGGGTGTCCGCTTATTTCAATAACAAGATTGACTTCCTAAAGATAGGATTAAGTGATGTATTTCATAATTGACCGACCCTACAGCTACATTTTTGAGTTAAGTCATCTTAATATGAAATAATGAGTTACACTCACATAGATATAACTAAGAAGTTAATTATATATTGACCGAAATAAACGATAGTTAATAGGTAAATAAAAATACGAGATATTTTGAAAATTTTCTATTAATTTAAGATAGTGTCAATTTTAATTTAAACTTAATGTGACCTACTTTACAGCGGCACATTAATTGTTAAACTGAACTATCGTGGATTAGTATAAATTGATGTGTTAAATAAATACACTTATGCATCAGATTTACTATTCTGAAAATTATTATGATATTTATTCAAGTATTCTTAAAATTTCTTTATTTATTTCAGCATCATGTCTAGAACAAACCTTATCATAGCCCTCTTAACAAATGAAAAATTAACTGGTAATAACTTTGTAAAATAGAAAAGCAATATGAATATTGTGCTAATTGTAAGGACCAAAAGTTCATCCTTACGAAGGAGTGTCCTCCAAAATCTGCAGTTAATGCTCATCGTAATGTATGGGAGCAGTATGAGAAATGGATACAAGCCAATAATAAGGCCCGCTGCTATATGCTTGCCAGCATGAGTGATGTGCTTAGAATGAAGCACGAGCACTTGGAGACTACGCATGAGATATAAGATTCTCTCAAAGCGATGTTTGGCCAGCAGTCGGAACAAAGCAGTCATAAGCTACTCGTAGCTATATGAATGCTAAAATGAAGAAATGAGTTTCGGTGAGTGAGCATGTTTTGAATGCGATCAATTTAATGCGTCAGACAGAGATCCATGAAGCCACCATAGATGATAAGACTCAAGTCAACATCATTCTGGAGTCTTTTACTCCAGCATTTTCGCAATTCAAAACAAATTATATTATAAACAAGCTCTCATATAGTATGACTCGGCTATTTAATGAACTGCAAACTTTTGAGGCTATATCAGATAAGCCTAAAGAGTCTTAAACAAATGTTGCTGAAGTTAAGCAGCCTTCCTCTAACAAAATAAAAAGAGGAAGAACACTGGTGGTGGTTCAGGTTATAAAGGAAAGGCTAAGAAAGCCTTTAACCGCAATAAGAGCAAAAAGAAAGACTTCAAAGCAAAGAAAGGAAATTGTTTTCATTGTGGAGTCGAAGGTCATTGGAAAAGGAACTGTAAAAATATCTCTCCGAGTTGAAAGAAAAGAACAAAGATAAATATAATTTACTGGTTTTAGAAGCCTGTTTAGTGGAGGATGAACTTTCTCTTTAGATAATTGATTCAGGAGCCACTAATCATGTTTGTTTTTCCTTGTAGATGCTTAGCTCTTCTAAGGAGCTCGCTGATGGGGACTTTACTATGTGGGTTGGCAATGGGGCAGTCGTTTCAGCTTTAGCAATAAGAGTGACTCGATTGAATTTTGGGAACAATTTTTTAATTTTAAATAATATTTATTTTATTCCTATATTCATAAGGATTTTGATTTCTGTTTCTAAGTTGCATGAACAATTGTTTAATACTTCGTTTTATAATACTGAGATTATTATTGGTAGAAATAGTTTAGATATTTGTCATGCAAAATTGAAAAATGAGCTTTATGTTTTAAGGCCCAATGAGCCCTCACTGCACAATTTCAACTATTTATAGTATAATATCCTAAATCTATTAAAAGGCAAAAGATTTCTCCTAATGATGACACGTATCTTTGGCATATTAGGTTAGGTCATATTAATCTGAATAATTAACAGGTTAGTAAAGGATGGTAATTTAAAAGAGCTAAACGTTGTTAATCTTCCTGTATGTGAATCCTGTCTAGAGGGTAAAATTACTAACAGACCATTTTCAGTTAAGGGTAAAAAAGTCAATGAACCACTTCAGTTGTACATACTGACGTTTGCGGTTCATTAAATGTACAAGCAAGAGGTGGTTATTAATATTTCGTCTCATTTATTGACCACTATTCAAGATATAGTTATGTTTACCTAATGTAAAGAAAATTTGAGACTTTTAGAAAGTTCAAAGAATTCTTAGCAAAAGTTGAAAAGTAATTAGGTAAAACACTTAAGACTCTTCAATCCGATCAAGATAGTGAATACCTTGACACAGAGTTCAAGGATCACTTATTGGAGCATGAGATTTATCTCAACTCACAGCACCTGGAACACCACTGTAAAATGGTGTTGCAAAAAGGAGAAACAGAACCTTGTTAGATATGGTCAGGTCTATGATGAGCTACTCTTCACTGCCGCCCTCATTTTGAGGTTATGTGCTACAGACCACGGTCTACATTTTGAATGTAGTACCTTTCAAATCTATCCAAAGTACACCCTTTGAGATGTGGAATGGTAGTAAATCTAGTTTACGCTATTTTCGTATATAGGGGTGTTCGGCACATGTGCTGAAAGGAAAGACTAGAAAGTTATAACTGCGAACAGAAGTTTATCTATTTGTAGACTACCCTAAAGGCACAATAAGAGATTTATTTTATAGTACTCAAGAAAAGAAAGTGATTGTATCAACAAATGCCACTTTTCTTCAGAATGATTATATATTAAACTATAAACCTCGTAGTAAAATTGTACTGGAGGAAATACTTTCTGATCAGATCAGACCTTTACCATCAATAGTTAGTGATGACAAAGTTAGGTAACCACCAATTATGATCAGAACACCTTGAAATCTCGACGTAGTAGGACGATAGTGAGACTGCCTTCTCGTTATAGAGAATAGGGAGAGGCATAAGTAGTTGTATCCGACACAAGACAAGATGATCCATTGACATATAGACATGCAATAGAAGATTCTGATAAAGAAAAATGGCAAGAAGTCATGAACTAAGAAATGGAGTCTATATACTCCAATTCAGTCTGGGAACTTGTAGATCCACTTGAAGATGTTAGGGTCATTGGATGTAAATGGATCTTAAAAAAAAGAAAAGGTGTTGATGAAAAAGTAGAGACTTTCAAAGCAAGACTAGTGACAAAGGGTTATACCCAAAAAAAGGGCGTCGACTATGAGGAAACTTTCTCGCCAGTAGCCATGCTCAAATCCATTCGCATTCTCTTGTCCATTATTGCATGTCTCGATTATAAGATATAGCAAATGGACGTCAAGACAACATTTTTGAATGGTTATCTTGAAAAGAACATCTACATGGTACAACCAGAGGGGTTCGTGACAGAAAGCCAGGAGCAGAAAGTCTGCAAATTGCTCAAGTCCATTTATGGACTTAAGTAAGCTTCAAGGTCTTGAAACTTAAGATTTGATGAGACAATTAAATCTTATGGTTTCGAGCAAAATATTGATGAACATTATGTATACAAGTACATCAAGAACAAAAAGGTAATTTTCTTAGTATTTTATATGGATGACATTTTACTCATTGAGAATGATGTAGAAATATTATCTAACATAAAGAAGTGGTTGGCCGAGCACTTCCAAATGAAGAATTTGGGAGAGGCAAGTTATGTCCTTGAGATTCAAATTATTCGGGATCGCAAGAACAGACTATTGACACTGTCTCAGGCATCGTATATTGATAAAGTGTTTATACGATTTTCGATACAAAATTTCAAGAAAAGTCAATTATCGACTCGACATGGAATTGTTCTTTTTAAAGAGCATGTCCTAAAACACCTCAGGAGGAAGAAGATATGAGACGGGTTCCCCATGCCGCAGCAGTTAAAAGCCTTATATATGCTATATTGTGCACGAGGCTTGACATTTGCTATACAGTGAGAATAGTCAGTCGTTATCAATCTAACCTTGGATTGGCTCACCGAATTACAATAAAGTATATTCTCAAGTATCTTCGGAGAACGAGAAACTATATGTTTGTGTATTCATGTAGAGACCTGAACCCCACTGGTTATACTAATTCTAATTTTCAATCAGATAAAGATAGTCAAAAGTTAACATCTGGGTCAGTGTTTACTCTTGGTGACGGAGCCATAGTCTGGAGAAGTGTAAAACAATCTAGTACTGGTGATTCAACCATTAAGGCTGAATACATAGCAGCTGAAGAAATAGTATGGCTTAGGAAGTTCTTCATTGATCTGGAAGTTGTTCCAGACATGGATAAACTATTGGCCCTTTATTATGATAATAGTGGGGTAGTGGCAAATTCAAAGGAACCCAGGAGCCATAAGAAAGTAAAGCATATAGAGAGAAAGTATCACTTAATCAGGGAAATAGTGCATAGAGGTGATGTGAAAGTCATGAAGATAGTATTTGAAAATAATCTTGCAGATCCGTTCACTAAGACATTACCGACTAGGTCGTTTAAGAGTCATGTGGAGAACATGAGTTTAAAAGACATGTCTCGCCTGCTTTAGGGCAAGTGAGAGGTTGTTAAGGATAATGCCTTAAAAGCATATACTTGTACTATTTTTATGAAATTAATAAAGTTACAATTTTATATTCGATAAATGTTCATAATTTTATGACATAAATATCATAAAATTCATTGTTTATTTATGTAACCATAACTTTAGCATATAATTGTTATATACAAGATGATTAAAGTTATGGATAATAAACAGAAAAAGTCAATAATAAATTAATTAAAGTTTGAGATCTTTAATTAAATATTACTAGTGCGATCCACAAATATTTAAAATATAGTGATTTTATCCGGATCACTAATGTAGTGACATTATGGTGGAGGCACTATATATAATATGATTATATAGGACTGGACCAGATGTAATTTGAATTCTTATGTAAAATACCGTTGTTAATTAAGAATTCAAATAACGTCAATTGATGATCATATGCAAATTAACCTTAATCCTAAGTGATCATAAGCTCATGTTTGTGTCATTATGTCATTTGAAATATTCGTTACGATTTGTCTAAAGAACATACTAGATACTTGTATTTTAGTAGTATAATGAGATAAATAGTTGAGAATATAATTTACAGATATAGAATCCATTCATTCCTAATGAAAGTTAGAAAGAATGTTCTATTAAGGGTTAATTCTAGCACTGAACGGTTAGAGGGCTCAATTTGTAATAATGTTACAAATTAACTGTTCACTGATGAATTAATAATACTTAAGAATAAATAAATAATTAGAGGATAAAACGATAATTAACCTAATTCTAATTATGAACTATGAGGGTTAAATTATATGTAGTAATTTAATTAATGAACTGTTTTAAAATTTATTAATTATGCAAATAAAAGATATAAAAAATATTAATTATTCAATAATATTATACTTTGCATAATTAAAGTGATGTATGACAGCCTTATTGTAAATAATTATATATTTTGACATTGCATTTTCACAAAGGGATATTAACACTGATATTTCTTGGGGTTTATATAAATGATATTTTGATAGTAATTTTAATTTTAATTATTTTGTTAATTTTATACTTAATTTAAAAAATAGAAATATTTTCAGAATTGTAATTTTTTATTGCATAAAGGTGAGGGTATTTTTTTATTTCTTAAATATCCTTAAAAGTTAATGGTATTTTTAATTTTTAAATTAAGAGAAAGGGGTGATAATGTAATTAAATCTAAAATAGCAAGTTACAATATAATTTCTGTAAACCTCAAGGGGTAACAGTGTTAATACCCGTTTTCCACGTATCAAATCCACGTGATGTGACGGTCAATTGAGATGTGAACAAATCTCAAGTACTGAAGAGTGTTTCTTTTAAAATTTTAATAAGAAGAGTTATATTTTTTATTTTGAATATTTTTTATATTTTAATAATGTGCTAAATATTTAATGAATAATTAATTTTTATTATATTATATTATATTATCTAATAAATGATTAATATATTATTAATGATAAAAAATAATTGTAATTAAATTTTGAAAAATGCAGTGTTATTTATTTAATTTTGATAACTGGTTACTGATAATTGCCAACACCGGAACAAGGCCCACCAACGCAACCCGATATAAATTTGGTTTGACGCACGACTTTCTTTCTAAAAAGGCCATTACGCTCTTGCTGGCCTATTCCCATTTCCCCCAAACTCCGCCAATTAAATAACCTTTCATCGTATTAAACTTCCAATTGGATCACACTTGGAGAAAAAGTTAAATTAACTAAGTGATAGTGATGCACATTATCACATTGATTCTATTCTATTCGATTTAGATTTTCTTGTTCTATAATTAAACAAAATTTTGCAATTAGACGACCAATAGCCAAGGTTGAAGGTTCTATTGTATGCTTCAACAAATTTTTTAATTTTTTTATTTCAAATAATATATTAAATAATTATTACAAGATAAAATGATGTTATGTGTAATTTTAAAATTTATATTATTTTATTATATAATAATTACTTGACATATTAATTTAAAATAAAAAATTTTAAATATCATTTAAAAATCGTAATATTATTTTTTTAAAAATTAATATTTATATATATTTTAAATTATATCAATCATATTACAATGTTAAAATTACATTAAATTATATTATTAATATTATAATCATACCATATAAGGAAAATATTTTGACAAACAATATATATCTTACTCGAATATTTACAAAGACTCGAACCTTTAGACTATTATTACATTGTTATAATCAGATTATATATTACATTACTAATATTATAATCATACTATACATTAAAAATATTTTTTAAAAATAATATATATCCCACCCGAATATTCACCAATACTCAAAATTTCATCATATACTATATTATTAATATTATAATTAAATTAGAACAGAGAACTTGCCGCTTGAACAAACCTACAAGTGCATCAACATTTAGGTCGAGCCAAACAAAATATTAAATATCAATATTATATATAAGTTATTAAATATATGCTATTCATATTATTCTCTCCCTCTCTATCAACAAACAATTTTTATCTTCAAGTGCACGGAACTTGCGAAAAGCGCTTATGTCATGAGACATATTTTGAGATGTTAATTTTTTGTTTTTGTTTTTTTCTGATTATGCCCATATTTTTCAAGAGAGTAAATCCAACTGACCATTAAAATAGGTCAAAATTCATTTTAAATCAGAACAGCTTCCATGAAAAGTAGAAGCTAAGCAGCCATTTTAGTCAATGGAATGAAAGCTACTTTATAAGAAAAAAAAAAACCTTATCCCGCCGTTTATTTTTATTATATGTTACACAATCAATCATCACACCTAGTTCTTTAATCCAGCCCGCCGTTTTTTTTTGTTTTTTTTATTGTACACAATCAATTACTAAAAATTACACCTAATTGTTCGGCTGTAAAGTTTATGCATTTTTTTTTTACTTAAGTTCAAATTTTCAATACAGGATTAAAGACAATTCGGTTAATAGAATGCCAGTTTTAGTCCATTTATTTGTTTAAGAATATTATTTAATTGATTATATTTGTAATTTATTAATATTAATATTATAATTATTTGAGACGCAATACTTATATAAAAAGAATTTCATCTCCAAAAACTAAAACAATTTTTTTTCCTTCCATATATACATTAAAAAAAGGAAAAAAATTTAAAACATAGCAAAAAAAAAAGAGAAAAAACTTCCACTTCTGAAAACACAAATTAAAAACTCATTTCCTTTTCCTAATCTACTCGCTATCATCAATGGGCCCCATATCTTGAGCCGGCTCAATCTCCACCATTCCATCAACTCCATCGCCATCATCTTCGTGAATCCACCCATCGAGCGGCACACATTCCGCCTTGTGTCTCAACTTCCAATCATACGCTTGACATCCTCTAGAACAATAGTTCACGTTCCCGCACACCGAACATCTCCGAAACTCGTGAGCCCGCGTCTCGGGCCGACCGCACCCGCTATGAGAGCACAACCTCAGCCCATGGGCCAGCCCGTCCGCGCCCTTCCCCGACTCGAACCACTCCTTTAAAAACTTATTCACCGGGTGCACCTCTGACGCCCCCACATTATACCCGAAATCACTCAACAACGGATTGCCCGAATTTCGGCCACCGGTGACATTGACGCAACCGAGACGGATATTATTTCTTGGCCGACGTGTCAGCAACAGAGATATGGCTAACATGAATTCACGTGCGTTGGCTTCAATTAATAAACGCCGCCCCTTCTCGACGTTTTGGCTCACGCCGTATCCGTCTTGCAGGCAATGGCCGAGCTCGCGGAGTGCGTCCACGTGGCCCAAGGAGGCGGCTCGAGCGCACAGCGCGACGCCGGCTCGTAGATCTTTGTCTTTCTTGGAGCCGCCGCTGCCGTTGAACTGTATCACGCTGAGGGAGTAAAGAGCCGGCGCGTGCGATTTCATAGCGGCTTTGGCCATCAGCGACGTCCCGCTGGCTCGGTTTTGTAAACAGTAAAATCGGATCTGTAACGGATAAAAAATTTATTAAAATAAGAATTTTCTTTTAATCGGTAACTGAAAGAGAGATAATGTATATATTAAATGTAAACGGACCATGCCAAGAGCGTAGCAAGCCTCGATGTTACCGACGTTAACGCACTGCTTCAGAAAACGGTGAGCTGAATCTGACCAGTTTTTGGCTTTGACGGCAAGTGCTTTTGTGCCGGCTTTTGATAAGACCATTGGATGGAGACCCAAACGATTCAACCTTTTGCACCTGTTTGTTTATAAATTTTCAAGAACAATAAAGTTAAAACTTAAAAAATGACTATGACGATAAAGTATATTTTGAGTATAAAGGGCATGCATGTAGTTTATACATACGTTAAAAGAACATTGATGAAATCAGAAGGGCAAGAAGCGGAGGAGCTGAGCTTGGAGAGGACGCAGACGACGATATCATCGGGCAAACCGTCGAAAAGATCGGGTTTTTCGGCGACTTTGCGACAAGTTCTAAGCTTTTTCCTCTGAACCATTTGCGTTTTTTGGGAGACAAATTAAAGAAGAAGAAACTGCTACGCAATTACCTTCTCAGCTGGCTCAGCCTCTTCTAAGTGTACAAATAGCTAGAAACGGTAGCTAGTGTTGTCTTCTTTCTGCTTTGCTTTGTTGTTTTCGTTTTCTGCTTTGCTTTGTTGTTTTCGTTTGTTCTTAATATGGGGTGAGAGGTGGGCTTGTTTTGTTTTTGCCGTGACTAGGTAAAAGCGAAGAACGAAAATGGAAGGACAGTTTTATTATATACTGGGGAGAGCCAACAAGTTGCTTATTATATTGGACCCACACAATTTCTAAATTAACTTCACAACCCTAGTATAACTGTGATTATGGATATCAATAATATTCCAAATTCTCAATCCAAAAAAAAATTAAAAATTCCCAAAAATTTTATAATAAAAGTTTAAACCGTGACAATGTTAGAGTGGACAAATTCTAGTTTTATATAAGTAAAACCAGTTCAAGTATAAGAAATGAAACAAATCGAATTGGTTTGTTTAGTTCATTTTTTTATTTTTTTTAATTTTAATTTGTTGGTTTAAATCGAATCGATGAGTCTCAAATAAATAAAATTGATTAAAAATTTAATTCTAAACCAAACCAACTTTCACCCCCTAAACAATATGAGAATAATATGACAATTGACACATTAAAAATGCTAAAGTCTTTTTTAGTATTGTTAGGATGATGTGAATGCATTTTGTATATGTCATTATTTAAATGCATTTGCGACCATTTAAATTCAAATAAAAGTGTATTTACTATTATTTGAATTTAAAAAAAAATAATAATGGTTGATGTTTCGTGAATAAATTTTTTTATCCTCATTTAAATTATTAAAAAAAGAACAGTGTTACATATATAATTAGAATATAAAATTTTGTATCTCAAATGATGTATCACCAAGTTAATTTTTTATGTCTTTATAATAACAATTGATACATCAAATACCACATCATTTATGATATAAATTTTATATTCTATATATATATATATATAACATTACTTTAAAAGCGTAAAAAAAACAAATGAAAATATAAAATTAATATTACTCGGTTTTATTATAATTGTACTACCATATGCATATATTTGGACTTGTATTGAATAAAAGGTAATTTAATTTTTGGTATAAATATTAACCTTATATATAATAATAGGTATCCTATAGGTCAGCTAATTAATAAGATGGAATGGAATATAATAAATGAATTATAATTATGATACACTTTAGCAATTTATTTAAGAGGGTAATTATTTTTTTATTTTTTTTTATTTTTACCGACATGGGAATTGGGATGGAAGTGCATATTCATCTTCTAGTTTTAGAGAATGTGAATGTACTACGACAAATTAAATTCATGGTCAAAGTGGCCCCTGATAAGTAGGCCAGGTACGATCACTCTTTTAAATCAAAATCCTTAGAAGAGGAGGTTGGAATGTCACGTTAAATATGAGTTAGTATTAAAGGGCAATCGCCCCCACATTTACAACTTTTCAAATATAAAAACAAGTAAATTAACTCATCTTTTTTAATTATTTTTTGTATGAAAATGATAAATTATAACTTAGGGTGAAGGAATAATCACTGCCAACTATTTATTACTGTATCATTTAAGCAAATGCATCTTTTTTAACATTAAATATAATTAATTAGTTGTTAATTTTTAATTTTTTTTCTCTGACTTTTTAATTATGAGTAAATATTTGCTATTGTTTAAAAAAAAATATTATGCACTTTTTAAGATAGTTTAGTAACGAAGTACTTGCTTCCTCCATTTTAGAGGTCTTTAAGTTCCAATTCCTCTCTCCTATTAAAAAAATATTAATTCATTATAAAAATATTAATAACATATTGAGATTTAATTAAGAATAACTCTAGATATCTTAAATGGTATTTAAAATATTTTATCTTAAATAATGTATCAAATAATATTTAAATAATAAAATAATGTAATAAGTAATTTTAAAATTTATACAATTTCATTGTTTAATAATTATTTGACACGTTAATTTGAGATAAATATTACTTATTAATTAATTAATATTATTTAATAATTGCATAAGTTAATTTATTTAATGACATGAAACCGCCCCAACTTTTTTTTATATTTTTAATTTAAAATTAAATAATAGTTTAGAAACAGCCTCCCGCAGCATGTACCATTGATTACTTATATATATTGATGAGTTTTCAAAGTTTTAGCTGATGGATTTTGAACATTCTACAACTTGGATATCGATGAATGATGAATATAACCTTTGCATTTTTTTTTCTTCAAAATATTAATATTTTAGTTTTAGCTGATGAGGTCTATGCAACCAAATTAATTACCCAGAGGGTAAACGTTTACAGCTTTAACAAGCAAAATATATGTTACTCTTTCAAGGCACTTCTGATTTGATAAACCCTAAATGGGCATGTTAAACGTGCCCATTGTTCATTAAACGACATCTCTCTGCTTCTTCTGCCTGCCTTTTCTCTCTAAGCAAGAGAAAATATCCAACAATATCCTGTGGTGGTTTATTTTTCAAGTTTCAAAACTACATCACTTAAAAAACCCTAACTGTAATCCGAGAAGAAATGAACAAAACTTTTGCAAAATGACATCTGCCCACATTTGCTTGAGAATGCTAAATTGCAAGCATGATCACAGCCATAAGTCTTTGTATTAATTTATATTTTGTGTGCATTATTTAATTGGTTTAAAGTTCAAAAACAAGTTAGGTAATAATAATGGGAATATGGCAGTGGCACAAGCCGCAGCTCTCTTTTTTCTTTTTCTTTTTATTTTTTCTCAGGAACTTCGCTGTCTCTATGCATACTTATAAGCAAGTTGATGAATTGAAATTGAAATGTGTGAAAGAGAGAGAGAGAGAGGGGGGGTTTGTAAATCAAGTTAAGCTAGGCCTCTAGCTAGGTAGATATTTATTTGTAAGTGGGGACATGAAAAAATTTTGTTTTCAGAATTTAAAAAAAAAATTCATACCCATTTACTGTAATTTGGATAAGCTCAAGAAAAATATGGATATATGCGTGGAGTTGGTGGCAAACTAATCCCCTTTGATTACCAACAAAAAGGAGATGAATCCTTTCGTTTGGTAGAGAATGAGTGTCGCATTGCATTGCATTGCATTACTACTGCCATTTGCCTTGGCCACGTTTTATTCCTTTTCTCATGCAACTTTATTATTCTTGTTTTGTTATCTATCTCTTTAATTTTGAAGGCCCTCGTGAATTCAAACTTTCGAAGAAATCGGCTGATCTGCAATTTGCAACCAATGATTTGATTTGAATTATCATTATTGGTTTTTCTGACTAGAAGATCGATGGAGTAATTTCTTGGGAAAAAGACAGCTAGCTGCGTCGGTCAAATTTGTTAGCAACCTGATAAACATATAAATTTCCATGAATAAAAACATTAATCTTATATTGAAAGATCTACAGAATCGTGATGATTTGATTCATAATTATCATGAAATAAAATTTTACATGTTCAAATCGAATAAACTGCGCATTTGGGGCTTTCCTCAACGGTAATTTTTGTATATTTCATTGACTTAAGTTAAGAATTTGAACTTTAGTAGATATTAAGACAATATAATTATTCATCCATTTTCATAAATATTATATAATTTGAATAGAGTATGCTCATAGTGTACGTATTATTTTGAATTATTTTAACAATGTAATTTAATATAAATATTAATAATAAATCTAATATTATTTCAATGTTACTTCTAATGATTTTAACAATATAATCTAATATAAATATCATTAATGTTGTTTTTTATGATTTTGATAATATAATTTGATATAAATATTAATAATAAGTTCGATGTCATGTCAATAGTATGACCTAATATAAATATCAATAATAAATTTAATATTATATTAATAATGTAATCTTATTGATGTAAAGCATGACCTAATATAAATATCAATAATAAATTTAATATTATATTAATAATGTAATCTTATTGATGTAAAGCAAGTTGCAAAATGTATTAAAAAAAATCAAATAGACTGCAATTCAATGGGCTATTGTTATTACAACAGCATTTCTTGCACGCTTAGTAAATATTATATGTTATTTATTGTTGTATAAATGTTACGTATTAAGCCTTTAATTTAAATATTACTTTCATCTTATGCAGTAAGTAATTGAAAACTTGACATCCCAGAACAGCTTTTATCCTTTTTGTTTGTATGTTTAATCGTTTTTTGATATCGACCTTCACTCGAATCCCAAAAAAAATGGATCTAAATTGATGCCCCTTCGTATTCGTGTGTGTGCATGTGTCCCTTAACTATCATATACAGTGATAAAAAAAATTGTTTACATAAGAACAAATAAATAAATCATATGATTATTTTCAGTAGACGTGAAGAACACTAATGATGGCGTACACATACACATGTATATATACCAAAAATTTGACAGTTCAGTTCCTATATATATATTAAATTACTCATTTAATTTTTAATATTTTAAAAATTATTAATTATGTCTTTTAAAAAAGTTTTTATTATTAAAATAAATTTTTTTAATTTTAAAATATAAACGTTTTCTCGTAATTAATAATTTTTAAAATATTTAAAACTAATAAATAATTTTAAAAAATATAAAGATAAAAGTGACAATTTTTCTACATATTGATCCTCTTAAGAAGAGATTAGCCGATATCACAAGCAAAAGGTTTGCATCATCAAAATATTTTCCTTTTTATTTATTTAATTATTTTAGACATTAACTTCAAGAATTTGGTCGGTCACTAGCTCTAGTAAAATATTTGCATGATTTTATTATATATACATATATATTTAAATTTTCTTTCTTTCTCTTTTAAGTCAGATGATTACAAAGTAGATGTGATTCATTTTTATTTTTTCTAATACGTGTTTCGACCCATAATTTTCTATACCGTCAAAGACACTTTCAAATGGTTGTCACGAGTGATTTTCTGTTTTCATTTTATTTTTTATGTTTTAAAGTCAGA
Organism: Ailanthus altissimus; assembly: GCA_946807835.1. NCBI lineage: Eukaryota > Viridiplantae > Streptophyta > Magnoliopsida > Sapindales > Simaroubaceae > Ailanthus > Ailanthus altissimus. The sequence goes on along the minus strand of OX327696.1, from coordinate 27,241,684 downwards.
ATAGAATAAAGAGTGTGTTTGTTGAGATAAGGGTATGCCTTTTTTCAATTAATAATAAATAAATAAAATGTCAAATATAAAATTTTAGAATTCTTCTCTAAATCTGCACTCAAAAAATTCGAATTTAAAATTACTCAACGATTATAATTTTTTTTTAAAGTATTACTTCAGATGCTATTATGTGTGTTTTTTTTTATAAGCGGTTACAATTGATATTACATTAATAAATTATATTATATTATTAATATTACATATAATTGACATTACATCAATCAATTAAGTTATATTACTGATATTACATCACATTACATTGTATATTACATCAATCAATTAAATTACATTATTGATATTATATTAAACACGATTACAACTGACATTACATCAATTAATTAAATTATATTATTAATATTATATCAAATTATATTATCAAAATTATCAAAAATAACATGTACAATATTAATTATATCTTACTCAAATTATAAGGCCCTATGAGATGTCAAGGTTCAATCCTATGACCTAAATTAAGGAGGTGAACAAAGGTTACCGTTGAGATAAACCTTCAAGTATCTTCCAATGTTATGTGTTAGTCGTTATTTTTAAATTAATTAAATACTTTTTAAAAGTTTATATTATACCAACAGAATTATAATAAGTATAAAATACCTAAATAAAAAGATTTAATTGAATTAGAAACGACTGATAACATTGAGACTAATTTTATAAAAAAAAAACTATCGACAAAAATCTGGATTAATTTTAAAACCCTTCTCTATTGTAAATACGATTTTTTATTTAAACACGGCACATCTATCGTGTATAGTAAATAAACTGATATAAAATTATAATACAATTCAATTAATAAAGCGTATTTTGGAAATGAGAAATGTTCTCAAACTCAAAAGCTAACAGATATTGATTTCGATTTGGCAAAGTCAATAATAATGCGAAAGGCTTAAGAGAACTTGGCTTGTTGACCTCACAACTATGGAAGGTACTGAAAATGACCATAATGAGATCCACTGTAAATAGTAGTGCTCGATTAACCCCACAAACTTTTTATTTATTTTGGGTATCAATTTACACTCATTTATATTCTACATAATCCATGATCCATCAATGGAAATTAGTGAGACAAAAGAGAGAGACATCCCACCTTAAAAGAACATGCATGTCATCAAATAGATTCATGTGATTACTCTTTAATGATCATAATAATTATCTCTCTCTCTCTCTCTCTCTCTCTCTCTCTCTCTATATATATATATATAGAGAGAGAGAGAGAAAGAGAGAGAGAGAGAGAGGATGCTTGAAAGCCAAATAAGAGTCTCAAAAAAAGGAAAATGAAACAATAGCTGGCTGTTGAAGAATTACCAAATTCAAAGCAAATAATTTTTGTGGGTTGCTGTTGTTAGGCACGAGACCAGGAAGAATGCTTATATGATTGAGGTAACATTTTATGGTTCACTTTTTTTATGTAGAAATTATTTCCTTCAAAGGGTTGAGACTTGAGCGAGACTCGGCCCCATGCATGAAAGCCAATGCCCTTGGGATCATGATTAGGGTTTACAATTATTATGTGGTGCACACAAGCACTTACGTGCCACGAGGAGGCGGAAGCAAAAGCAAAAGCAAAAGCAGAAGCACTTAGCTTTGTAAATAATATACACTAAAAACATCTAAAAAGGGCACAGAATGCTGACGCGTATAATATGTATTAATAGTGTTACATATTTATCTTGAATTAGGAAAATTAGCTAGCCACCTTAATTATCAATTAGAATTGTCAACAAATTTATTAAAATATGGACGTGGGTTTAATAATTTTTAAGAAATAATCAAGAGGGTACTGACTTTTTTGACAAGCCACAAACAATGACACGTGCTTTTGGGTTGACAAAATATTGTGAATTAATTCATACTAAAACACAAATAACTTGTGGTTTGTGAATGGCTAATTTGTAGCGTATCAAACTCCATATGTTTTCATGTGAATATTATTACTATTGTGGTCGGACGCATCAAGTTAAATTATTGTTGTGATCGATAACGATATGTAGTTTCAATTTTTTCTCAATCGGGCTCCACCCCATATTAGAAATTTTCAAATTTGTGATGTGGATATTTGCAAAATTGAGATAAGGTTGAATGTTGAACATGATAAATAAATAAATAAAGAAAAAGAAAAAAAGAGATGCATATCCATTTCATTGCCCACACATTATTATTATTTAAAGTAAATTTTTTTTTATCAAGTTTGGTGTGTTAGATATCCATGGGGCTCCACATGGTCCATTCTCGGACGCTTAAACCCTATACATGTCATTGCTTAAACCGTCGACCCATCTCTTTCAAAATTCAATATTATATTTGGCTAATCTTTTTCATCACTTTCGAAGAATGGTTCTCATTAACTATTAATGAAATGAAATTAGATTTTATTATAATAACCCTTTGAAACCTTAGCAAAAAACTGAAATGGTAAGACAAAATAGAAATTGTTACGCACAAATTATGTCACTCTAGCAAAGCGAAGTAGTGTGCATGGGTGTAGTCGCAAAGCTAATTAGTTCTAAATAACAGATCTCTGGATTGACATTTCTGAATTTATATACATACAAATGAGTTAGTAGAGAAATTGAGGGAGCACACAAATTCTCAAAGATTTTGAAAATCAAATATGAGTTTCTTATAAAATAATAAAAATCTAAAAAATTATCTAAATAATAATAATAAAAAATTTGACCAAATTTAACTGTGTTTTAAAGGCCTAAACAACAAAATTTGGGTATCATTCAATTAAAATCGGTATATCATATATGCGATTCTAACACCCTATGCTTAAATTATGATATTTAAAAATTTAAGTGCGTTGTCATATGTTCTACATCATAAATCATAACACATTAATTTGAAATTATGACATTGGGACTTTAAAATTATAACCACTGTAAAATAAAATTACTAACTGTCAAATGAAATGAAAGTAGAGAGTATTTAATAAGAGTCTAGCTATGTACTAAAAAAAAAAAAACTATGAACACCCTTTTGCTTTAAATTGAAATACAAATTATTAAAATCATTGATCTGATCACTGTGTGAAGAACAAGGAATTGATGTTATTTTCTTAATGTGTTTTTCCATCTCATCCACCTTGCAGATCATCTCCTTGTCCGTGACCTCCATGAGCAGAGAAACCCCAAATCATTGCCTGACAAACCACCACACCTTTACCCACTTAACCAATTTATGTATTATTCAGACTTTATTATACTTAAGAGAGACAATTTAGCAGCATATATATATATATATATATATATATTCAGACTTCAATGTACTTAAGAGAGATAATTTAGCAGCATCAATATATATTGTTCCCCCAAAAATTTGATTCAAGATCAAAACCCAATTTAGATGGACTAAAGTTTAAAGATACATTGACAGGCATTTTAGGAAATAGAATATTGACCGAAAGGGCACTAAAAGGTTAAACTTAGTTTATACCAAACGTATGTGAATTAGGAGCCAAGAGCTTATTTATGTGTTCTTAAGTAAGACCATGTTGAGCATGAGTTGGATTTGACTCTCCAATAACTTTCTAAGATCTCATATTTCTACTTGAATTTGACTCTCCCTCTCTTTTAAATATGATAAAAAAAATAAATATGTTGTAATTCTTTTTTTAAAAAAAAGTAAAACTTGTTCAATATCAAAATAAAAATTTTTAAAAAGTCACTTTTATCTTCTCAAAATATTTTGTACCCTTAGTTATTTTTTTATTTTAAGAGAGCCATAACTATTACACAAAATCTATCCCAACGCCGTTTAGTAGTCGCAGCCTAATCTTCATTTCCTCCAATAAATAAATTTAAGATTTTTGGTCAAAGAGACTAATATATAAGATATAAGTAGAGATGGTAATTGGACCGTAAAACCTAAGCACGATACGATACTGTAGCATCTCTAAGTCGTTCAGGCACACTACAAATACCGTGCCGTACTTGAGCTGTCAACCATGTCATATTGTGTTTGGGCCGCATTTATTAACTCACGGGCCCAATACATAAAACTCGTCAATAGTGCCACTATTCTTGTATCAATATTCATTAGTGTCACTATTTACAACAAAATTTTGTAGTCATAAAATCTTGAATGACGAAAAAAATCATTAAGTGAAGATATCTTAACATGCCACACATATGTTTATCTATTTTAATATTTATGTTATAAATAAATATATAACTAAATCAATAATTACTTTTTAAAAATATTTTAATTGCTATTGTTGTTTGTAACTATTAAATTTTGTTATCATAATTAAAATTACATTCTAATTATAATTATAATTACTATTAATGTACATATTATTAAAAATATAATTATAATTTGTAATTGTAAAGAAATTAATACTACACGTTGAAATATAATTTTATTATAGAAATAAAATAAAATTGAAATACAAATTTAGCAAATGAATCAATTGTATTTATTTACATTATTCTAATATATACTCAGAAAAATTCAAACATTATCAAGTAAAATGTTATAATTCTAAATCTAATTTCAATTATATTATATGCTATAATTTCAAATCTAATTTTAATTTCAATTATGTTAAATGTTATAATTTAAATTCCAATGACATTAAATGTTATAATTCAAATCCAAATTTAATTTCAATTACGTTTACATTATAATTTTAAATCCAAGTTTAATTTTAATTACGTTAAATATTATAATTCTAAATTTAATTTCAGTTTTAATTACATTAAATGTTCAAATTTCAAATTTAATTATGTTAAATGTTATAATTCTAATTCTAATTCTAATTATTATTACATTGATTATTATAATTCTAAATCTAATTTCGATTTCAACTACGTTTAATATTATAAATCTAAATTCAATTTTAATTTTAATTACATTGAATGTTATAATTTTAAATTTAATTTCAAATTCAATTATGTTAAATATTATAATTCTAAATCCAATTTCAATTCCAATTTAGTTCAATGTTATATCTCTAATTCTAATTTCAATTCCAATGACCTTATATTTTATAATTTTAAATTTAAATTTAATTTTAATTACGATAAATGTTATTACTTCAAATCAAATTTCAATTACGTTAAATGTTATAATTATAAATCTAATTTTAATTTTAATTACGTTAAATATTATAATTCTAATTCCAATTATATTAAATATTATAATTTCAATTCAAATTATATTAAATGTTATAATTTCAAATACAATTTCAATTTTAATTACATTAAATGTTATAATTTCAAATCCAATTTCAATTTCAACTGCGTTAAATATTATAATTATAATTCTAATTTTAATTTTAATTACATTAAATGTTATAATTTTAATTTTAATTTTAATTTTAATTATGTTAGATGTTGTAATTTCAAAACTAATTTTATTTTCAATTACGTTAAAAGTTATAAGTCTAAATACAATTTCAATTACGTTAAATGCTATAATTCCAAATCTATATTTAATTTCAATTATGTTAAATGTGATAATCTCAAATACAATTTTATATTTAATTATGTTAATTGTTATAATGTTGAATTCAATTTCAAATTTATTTATGTTAAATGTTATAATTTCAGTTATGTTGAATATTACAATTAATTTTAAATATTATAATTATAATTCCAATTCCAATTACATTAAATGTAATAATTAAAATTCCAATCCAAATTTAAATTACGTCAAAATGTTATAATTCAATCTCTAATTTCAATTACAATTATGTTAAATATTATAATTTAAATTTTATTAAATATTTATAATTTATATTTATATTTTAAGCACTTGAAATATTATAATTATAATTTTAATTTTAATTACATCAAATGTGTATGAAATAATGTGAATTAATAATAAAAAAAGTTGTCAAATTTAAACAATTTAAAATTAATAGTTATATGAGAAGACACATGATTCCATCACAATAATAATATTTTTTACTCTTTTTTATTTAAAAAGTAATTTTTATTAAAAAAATTATTAAAATATTTTTTATAGCCCACAAGCCACCCATTAGGTCCTCGTGCCAAGTGGATTATGTCTGAACTTAATTTTTAAATATCATGCTTAGATTGGCCCGACATAAATACTATTTATAATCAGATCAGCCCAACACGATAACTTATGTAGAGTCAAATTTCATGAGCCAAGCCCAATACAACTCATTTGTCACCTTAAATACAAGTATTATATATTTAAAATATTAGTATTACAATGTTATAAATCAATACAGCCTCCACAAACAAGACAAGTAAATAATCTTCAAATAATTGTAGTGACTTTAGCTCAACTTAAACTCAACAACTCTAATTTTTGAAGTCCTCACATTAATCACACAGCCACATTGGTGGTTGATAGCTGGCATAAATATCATTGGTATAAATTATTTATAAAAAAAAGGCTTTTTTTTTTTTAATAATCATATATTACAACTGGGGGGATTTGGATGGCCAGTCAATTTGGCTGGCACCTGGGTGCCCCAAAAAAAAAAAAAAAAAGCTCTTCTTAACTCTTATTCTTTTATATTCTCTTTGAAACCATGAAAAGGATTTTTGTTGGAGTTATTAATTTTAGGAGTTGTCATATTTTTAATCTATTATTTTCTGTTTCTATTATGTAAATCAGAATACGTGTTTCATTAAAGTGCTCTTATTGATATTCTCAATATTTTATCTGCAGATTTATGTAAAATTTTTGTAGGATACAGAAATGGTGAAAAAGATTCAACAAAAAGTGATAAAATTTGAAAATAAAAAGATAATAATAAATAAATAAAAGAAGAGAAAACGACTTTTGGCCTTTCTGCTTCCTTGCCACTTTCGGTGCAAAGAAACAATATTCTCTTTCCATATAATTGTAGGGTGACGGAGCGTTTCAAATATATAAATCTTAACAAATGAAAATAAAACACTTTGTTGGCCGATTGTGGTGCCAATATTTTTTTATGTTTTGAGTGTTAAATTTAAGTTGCGTTGGGGTTTCTTAATTTATACGGTAACTCTGAATAATGTTATATTTATATAATTGAGATAATAATAAATAATAATTATTTATTAGGTAATTATTGTTTTTAAATTTTTTATTAATATGTTAGTTAAACGATATAATACACATAAATTATTAATATAGTAGTTATATATTACTGTATAACTCCACCCATTTAGCATAAATTATTTACTTAGTTGGCTTATAGATGTATAGCCTATTTAGTACCATTTAGCATAAATTGTTTATTGATTAGTTGTGAATTAAAATTAACTTACTTTTAAAACAATAAAATTGTTAGTTTTTTCTTTTTTCTTTTTAGTCTTCACATCCATCCTAATCATTAGATAGAAATTCAATAATAAAAAGAGAAACAAAGAATAATATTATGATATAAACAAAGAGCTTTTTTAAAAGATTTTAAATTTTTGAGTACAAATTGTGTCCCGTCAAAGTTCCTCTATTTGCATGGATGATGGAAGAGTCTTTAGATTTAGGTGACAATATATATATATAACTCCACCTATTTATGTTAGATTGTTTACTTGTGAACTAAAATGAACTTAATTGCTTCGTAGGTGTATAACCCTACCCATTTAGTATAAATTGTATATTAATTAATTGTGAACTAAAAATAAAATTGTTAGTTTTTTAAGGAGATTCTAAAATGTTGTATAATTATTTATCAATTAGTGTGATATAAACTTAACATAACTTTGAAAATAAAGTTGTTAAGGATGTTTTAAAATTACTAGAAGAACACCAAATTTTGAATGGAGCCGAAGTTTAATTGCATTGAACTATATCTTTATCTCTTACATGGGTAAAAGATATTCACATTTAAATATATTATTTAATACCCATATATATTTTCTATACAAGGGTATTATAGTAAATTAATAAAGTGCTACCATAAAACAGTATTTGTCACCGCTTGTCGATCAGAACCGATTATCAATAAATATTATTTTATCAATAAACGATCAATTTTCACATAAACAGTACTACAACGTGAATAGTACATGCATTGTTCACAATGACTATTTATTATGAATAATTATTACTGCAAACAATACTATTTATATGTGGTGCTGTTTATATGAACAATGTCTTGTGTATTATTTAGTGAAACCGTTAATTCATATATTAAAATTTTAATCAAATTTCACCATTTTGATGCCCGAATTTGTAGTTTCTACAATTCAGAGCACTCAAATTCAATTTACAATGGACATAAAGAATGTCACGGGTGAGGTCAAAAAATAAACTCTAGACAATCTTCGATGACTCTACTTGCATAAGCTCTTTGCCATAACGCAATCACGGCCCGTTGCGAAAAGACCTCACAAGCAAAACTTATTGTTGCAGGAAAAACAACGATGATTTTCGTTTAATTTCACTGAATAGTCTGCAACAACACTGTTCACATGAACAGTCACATGTGAATAGTGTTTTGTGGCAAATATTGTTCACGGTAAATAGTTATCGCAGACAATATCTGAATTGCTCATGTAATGGTACTGTTTATGTGAACAATGACTATCTGCTGGCAGAACAATGTCTATTGATGACCAATTTCGGTCGACCAATGGTGGCGAACACAATTTTATGTGCGACACTTTATTAATTTACTATAATACCCTTGTGTTATGGGTGTAAATGAGTATTATTAAAGTTATGAGATGTAGTTGGATATTACACAATAGGGTAAATAATATTTTTGTCCCTTAAATTTGACTTAATTCTCAATTTTGTGCCACGAGTTTTAAAAAATTTAATTTTGTAATAATCTGTTAATGAGATTCAGTTAGATTTGATAGAAAATATCTTTTAATAGTACATTGATAATTTTGTTCTCCATTATATGTTAGTTGAAAAGAGTGATGTAAGTATATTATATAATGTACATGTGTCAAATATTAATAAGTATTTAAAAAATAAAAAAATAAAAAAGACATGTGGCACGTTGTAATAGATTCAATAAAATAAATAAATAAAAATAAAACAACCGATTAATGGCCGCCGATTAATCACGTAGATTATAAAATTTTGAGTTTAATGATGTTAATAGTCAAATTGCAATTAGTCATTGGCGACTAATGACGGCTACCCTTTTTTTTATTTGGGGAGAAGGGTAAGATCTTTCTAAAGCATTACAAAAATTTTCTCAATACGAATTATTATTTATTTGATTTAGTTATTTTAGTGACTAATCAATTATTGACACATGAATATTTTATATTAATCTATTTTAAAGTTTTATATGAAGTGATTATTTTGTCTTTATAGTGTTAAAATTAATAAAATCTTATTAATAAATTATAATAAAATTAAAATTTTTAAAATTCGTGAGATGAAATTAAAAATTTAGTTTAATTTAAAGAATAAAAATAATTTTTTTCTTTAAACAATACATTTGAGGTGCGGATATTCTTTATCCTCTCTTAAACCTTAAAGCATGCACAAAAGATTAGTGTTATCATTTTAAGAATTGACAGTTTACTAGAAAAGTCATCATTGACGAGCTCCAAATAGCAGAAGCATGATTTCATTATCCTTCGTTTTGTTAATTATTACTTTTATGAGTTCTATTGTTTTTCTTTCTGGGTAAATGTTGACTTGATCTATTCATTTTAATCTGTAATCTATTTTTCTGAAACCGATTGCAAAATAAAATCTATTTCCATATCCGAGATGAGCATATAGATTAAATTTAGGTTATATTACATGTCAATAACAGTTAGGATTTCAAAGATTTGAAACCTTAATAGTAACCCTAGCAGTTAAAAATTAAAGTGGTTTTATATTGAAATGAAAGTTGTTCTGGAAACTCTAATAATAAGAAAGTGAAAGTGAAGCACGTGGGGGGTGTTTGTTGAGTTGGTAATGTTGGAGTTAATACTTATGTGTTATTTTAATATTCTATGAATATTAATTGTTTAATATTTATATAATAAATATTTTAAATAAACTCATTAAAAATTAAATAATATGATGCAATACTTATAACATTTTAGACATTGTATGATTTGAAGAAGTTTAGATTAGTGCTAAAAATTAATAACACTGAGAGTTATAAATATTAAGAGTTAACAGATTATAAGAATCAGCGATATCTAAAGAATTAGAGTACTGTCTAAAACGGAACAAAGATATGAGAGTATATTAATAATAACATAGTTGCAAATAGTTGTAATAGATGCTGAGAAATGTCGTCATATAAGTATATTTTCAAATGCTGTGTTCCTGATCAATGTTCACCAAATGCAGGTTTATAGGTAAATTTCAATTATATAAATCAGTATATGTTTATATCTTTATGATATAGATAATTGTTCTTAGCTGATCATGAGTTTAGTTGAAACTTGTATAGATATACAGGTATTTAGTCAGGACTGGATACTGAATAGACTCACGAAGACCCTAATAAACATCCTATGAAATCGTCAATAATAGGTCATATCGAGTTGAGTAATATTCATAGTCCATTAATATGAGCCCCAAGGTAGGCTCGTGGGTGATCCATCATACTCTAGTTTTACGTATGTTAGAGATCTTTCGTGGTTTGATCGTTATATGTCACTAAGTATGATTCGATGCTCATAAAGTTCAGTGTGTATAGATACGAAATCCGTCAACTTACATAGGTAAGTTGTATATCTGATACTCCAAGATTGTATCTCGTAAAATCTTATGGCTATAAGTAATAAACACAGAAAATGAATGTTTCGTATAGTTAAACAATATCACAAAAGGGTTTGCGTATATTATTTATAGAAATACGAATTTGAAAATAAATTTATGGATGAGATCATTGGGATTTAACGGTTCTAATCTATATCTCAATATATCTAGGGTATTATGACAGAAGGATTATACGTATGCGTTCTGACCTCAACTTGTATAGTATAGTGTGTTGATTTATAATATCTGTGATGTATGTATGGGGCATTGAGCACATATTCATGAAATAGTTTTATTTTACAAATCGGGAGTGGACCTAAGGAGTCTCGCAATATGAAGTGTGCTCGTTGTGCATCGAGACAGCGTACCGAAGTGAATTGTTCAATCCAATCAAATCCAACAAATTACTATAATTAAATTAACTAAAGTATATGATTAAATAGTAGGACCAACTTTGGGTTAACTTAGTAACCTATAAATGACATAAATATAATTTCACTTAATTGATTATTTAATTATTAAATAATCATGATATTTTATTATTTAATTATTAAATAAAGTTTAACTTAACTTTGATTAAGAGTTAACTTTAGGGTTAGATTAAGTTTAAGATATTTTATTAATTTATTATTAAAAATAATTTTTTTATTTTATTATTAAAGAATATTTAACTTAACCTTAGTTAAGAGTTAATCTTAAGGTTATATTAAGGTTAAAATATTTTATTATTAAAATTAAGATATTTTATTTTATTATTAAATAACGTTTAACTCAATCTTAGTTAAAAGGTAACCCTAGAGTTAAGTTAAAGTGAAATTAAACTTAAATAAAATTTAAATTAATTTGAAATAAAATCTTGTACATATAATTGAAATTGAATTAAATTTCATAAATTTACATTTAGAATGGCTGGTCAATTTTGTTGAGATAATGAGAAAATATTTTATTAAGTTTTGTTGGTTTTCAAGAGTTGATTTTCATATATCTTCTTCTCAATTTAGGCTAATCATTGTAATAATAAATAAATTTATTTTTAATTGTTCAAGTGTTGGATCAATGATAAAAATAAATTATTTTTATTAAATTAAGAGTTAATCTAAATAGTTTAAGTATTAAACTGATGCTGGATTATGGGCTGCTATTCTAGCAATCAAACTCACATCTGTCGATTGTTAGAATTCATAGCAAATTCATTTCATGCGAACTCTAAACAAATTTTAATTCAAAAACTTCAAGGTTGATATATTATCAATTTGTATTAATTTGATTAATATGTATATAATTTTGTTAATTATTTAATTTTAAAATTTTACTGTGTATATATATATATATATATGAGATATGTATATTTACATGATAAACACATAAACTACATGCATACACTTATATTTAATCGGCACCTAAGAGGCAAGCACCTTTTACTTTGGCGCACTTTATCAACTAAAGTTCCTCTCCATTGTGGGAGTTTCATAATTTATATGAGATATGTTCAAAACTATATATATATATATATATATATATATATATGATGTTTTTAATAGTATAATTTAAGTAGAACACACCTCAAACATAATTTGGTTGGAAGATTCGTAATCCGAGTTAGATGTGTTTAAACTTATACATGTTATTTTCAATAATCTCAATAATACAATTTGAGCGAGATGTGCCTCGAACACAATTTGAATGAGATTGCCTTAGAAATGTTTCATTTAATTTTGGCAGTACAATTTAAGTGGGATGTACTTTAAAGTTGTTTCATTTACTCTTAAAGAAATTATGAGAAGTATAATCTAATTAAATATTAGTAGAGTAATATAAACGTAATTTTAAAATTGTAATCACATGTAATCTCATAATGAATTAAAAAATAAATGAAAACGAATATAAAATAGATAGTGTTATTACATATAGCACTAAGTAGGGATGACAAAAAAGTTCGGATCTAAATTTTAAAAAACTCAAAACTTGACCTAGCCCAAAAAAATTTAGATTTTTTTTTTCGAATTCGAATCTTGAATTTTTGAGAAATTCGGATTTGGGCTTTGCCCGGATCCAACTTTATGTTTTAATTTTTTATTTAAAAAAAATTAAATTGATTCATAATCTTTTATATATATGAACTAACAATTGTTTTACAAAATAAATGTACCAAAAATTTAAATTTAACCTAAAAAATTGAAAAGAAATTTGTAACAAGAATAAAAATACATTTTAAACTATAAATATCGATTACACGTGTAACTTATACAAATTATACATATTAAAATATAAATATAAATTACATAATACAAATTATAAATAAAAATTTAACAATTGTTTTATAAAATAAATATTCCATAATTTTAAATTTAACCTAAAAAATAAAAAAAAAATTTGTAACAAAGAAAAAAATATATTTTAAATTATAAATGTATATTATACGCATCACTTATACAAATTATATATATTAAATTATAAATTTAAATTATACAATACAAATTATAAATATAAATATAATAATTATTTTATAAAATAAATACTTTAAAAATTTATCAAAAGAATGAAAAAATAAATAAAAAATTAGGCTTAACCGGATCAAGCCTAACCCAACCCAAACATAAGTTAGGATCCAAATAAGCCCGAAAAAATTTAGACTAAACCCAATTTTAAAGATAAAAAAAAATTTAAATTCAAATTTAAAATGAGCAAAATTCGATTGAACAAAACTTAAATCTAAATCCTAATTTTGCCGTCAATAACTTAGGGGCGATAAAAGCATATTTGATCAACCTAATCCATGCAACCGTGGCGGGTTCAGATCCATCCGGTTTCCTATCAAATACTACCCGGCCCATCATTCTCACGTCCAGTAAGCACGCCACGTGCCACCCCCAAATGTAACACTCGCATACGCCATATGACTCTAGACACGTGTGCGTCCGCTGCTACTGTCAGTTGCGGACTCATGAAATCACCACCGTGGGGAAAGAAAGCTCTGCCGTTGTACCACGAAAGCGGACATAAACGACAGAGAAGCAGTTTAGAGTGCAAATAGGGACCCGCCAGCAAAAAAAGAAATGGGTAGAATAAAAACGGTTAACTGTCCCCACTGCCCAAAACTAAAGGCCCCTCCTTCTCCAATTTAATTACTATTTTACCTAACCCGATTACATGGGGCCACAATTTTTCTGTTTCCTTGTCTTTTGTAATAATCAAAAGTTACTTTAGTCATAAATCAAACTAAAGCTCAATTTGGACCTTCATGTTTGATTATGATTTTAGACTTTAGTAAAATATGGGCAACTCTAATTTCTCCCAATTCCGTGGAATTAATTATGTTTAGAATTTTAATAAATAACAATTCACTTTTAAAAAAAAAAACTTCAGATTGCTACTACATTAAAATTAGGTTGAAACATAAAATTGTATATCATTAATAATGTATCATTAAATTAAATGATTATACTCTTATTTAGAGATGATAAAAAATTTGAATTTGAATTCAAAAAATTTAAAAATTTAAAAATTTAAAAAAGTCGAATTTAAAAAAATTTTAAAAATTCAAACTTTTTTTTCTAGATTAAAAAAAAATCCCATTTGAAAATCAGTGTTTTTTAATCCTCCTAAAAAATCTTATCTTGTATAAATTGTTAGTAATTAACATTAGCAATAATAGAGTAATTTCCTAGTTTTAGAGATATTAATAAAATAATCTATAAAAAATAGATAAAAAATCTATTTATGAGTCAATTTTGTACTACTTTATTGTAACACACTTATAATTAGATGCAACCATGATAAAAATGGTAATTTTTTATATTTAAAGCAAGCTTTATTTGATAATTTTGTAGTTTATACAGAGTTAGTGAAAAAATTATTATTATTTTTTACAATCTGATTGTGTTATCAATGGATGAAATATGAGCAAAATCTATCAAAGGAATTATATAATAATTAAAAATTTGACAAATAAATTATAGCTGTACGACTTTGAATAAAAATTAATGACCAATGAAAATCTTTCCAGCAGCGGTGGATTTCTTCTTTCTTTATAAATATTTATGGGTCAATTAGATGACTACAACGGTGTAACGTAATTCAATTGCTGGATATTTTAAAATTATGATTCGGTCAAATTGGGTTCAGTGTCTTTTTAAAAAAAGGGCAATTCCGAAAATTATGGCAAATGAAAGGGGAATTTGAGTGGGGAAGTAATGATCACTCAAAAATCCATCGGTAGATCTTTACCGGAGTCCAGCTATGCAAAACGTAGCTTGGACTCGTATGAGACTTCTTCACTCGCTCTCTTCTCTTCTCTAATTTCTTAGTGAAATAAACAATAAAAAGGCAAAAAAAAAAAAAGTAAAAGCGGAAAGATTGAAAAGAAAAAAAAAAAAAAAAACAAAGAGGCAGACAAAGCAGAAACCATTTCTGAAATTCTGATTGTAAAGCGAGTGAGAGAAAGGGAAAGGCGAGGCTTCACTTAAGAGATTCGACTGGATTTCCTCAGCTTTTCGCTTCCCGAAACGGTGCCGTCTCCGCTTCAAGCACTTCGAATTTTGATTTCTTTACGGACGGAAGCCTAGCTTAATGGTAATTACGTGATAACTCTTTTTTTTTTTTTTTTGGAAATTAGCTTTGCTTTGATGCTTGATTTTTGTATTGATCACATGAAATTGGCAAATAAAATTGCAGATGGTCTGTTAAACAGTACTGACTTTGCTGCTCTGCCCTTAGTTTTGTAGATTTTATTTATTTATTTAGCTTTTTAAAAAGTAGTTTTGAGGCTAATAGATGCAGTAACTCTATGCTTTCTTTTCATTTTGTGGAGTTTGAACCTGTGATCTGCATTGTGTGAACTTCTGATTACTCGACATAGACATATAGGCATTGATACACGATTACTCATTCTTTCTGTTTCAATTATGCGATGCTGTGGACTGAGAAACTCGAATACTGTCACTAGTTTTGTGAAATAAATTGGTAAATGATCCATGTATATTGAGTCTTACTACTATTATTGTGAAGAAGTTATGGCTTTCTTTTCCTGGAAAAAATTGGTATCCGCCTGCTACTAGTTCCAGTTCAATATACCAGGACGTTATAGTTTTTAGTGTGGAAATTTGCCAATCAACTTTTTGTCAACTTAAAAGATAAAAATAACAACTTAGAGTTTTCACCTTGTTGGAATCAAAGTGGCAAAAACTGCTTTATTGTTGTTCAAGTCGTCTAGCAATTAGCCTCGCTAAGGTTTTCTTGGTGGCAATTATTCTTTGACTTTATTATGAATCAAGAAAGTAAACAAGTTTATTTTGCAGTTAACTTTGTTACTTGAAGCTCAAGATAGTATATAATGTCCTAAATTCAGGTACAACCACCACAAATGATCACTAACTTTTCATACCAAAAATTTACTTTAATCTTGTTTGTAATCTCTCTTTGGAGTAAAGAGATCATGGACTGTTAGTTTGTTGAACCTTGTTTATTTCGTGTGTTCACAATCTCTATGCTGGTCTAGTCATCATAGTTGAAAGGCTCCAAGCTCAGTTTTCAAAAAATAAAATTTCAGTATAAGATCTTAGCTTGCCAGATGTAGCTATGTTTTCCAAGCTGTTAGGCAGACTATCACTTTGTTTTCTGGCTCGATCTTTAATTTCCTCATTATAAATTTTATTTTATTTTCATTTGCTGTGTTGCAGGACATGTTTGTTTTCGTAATGCTCTAGCACGGATGGGAACAAGAAAAATTATGCTTATGAATTGTTGAGGGCTATTTGAATCCTAAAAATTGATTCACCTTGATGATGTATTCTTGACGAACGACTGTAAAAGCTAGCTGTCTTGATTGGAGTTTTGCACATGTCTACATTGCATGACTGAAACCCTGACATCCAGTTACGGGATGTGGTAATGCGTCCTTTACAATGGGCAGTTACCTTTGCTGGTGGATTCTGTTAGGGCATCTTTATTTATGTGCCCTTTCCTTTAGTTTTGGGCAGTATATTGACAGGGGAATTCGATCTGCAAACTGGTTGCACAATTCTGTATTAGATTCAAGTAATGAGTTTAAGAATGGCACTTCTACTGATGTCCAGACATCAATTTTGCCATTGCAGTTGAATGATTCCATATCTTGTGAAGACTTGGGAGGTGTTGGATCATTTAATACGACGTGCTTGTTGAACTCAAACTTGTATTTGAGTTCTGATCTTTACATATATGGCACGGGCAACCTAGAGATACTCCCGAAAGTTTCTATTGGGTGCCCAGTAGAAGGCTGTATGATTACTTTTAATATGTCTGGAAATGTTAATGTGGGTGAATATGCGACCATCATTGCTGGTTCAGTTGTTTTCTCTGCAGCCAATTTGACCGTGGAGCACAATTCTTCTATAAATTCAACATCGTTGGGTGGTTTGCCACCTTCTCCAACCAGTGGTACACCAGTAGGATATGATGGAGCTGGTGGAGGGCATGGAGGGCGAGGTGCTTCTTGTCAAAAAAATAATAAGACCAGTTTTTGGGGTGGTGATGTTTATGCCTGGTCATCTTTGTCTGAGCCATGGAGCTACGGGAGTAAGGGTGGAGGCACATCTACTGATCATCAGTTTGGAGGGAATGGCGGGGGACGTGTTAAGCTTCTAGTGAAGGACACACTTTATTTTAATGGATCAGTAACTGCAGATGGTGGAGATGGAGGACTTAAGGGGGGTGGTGGGTCTGGTGGAAGCATCTTTGTTCGTGCTGTAAAGTTGTGAGTACATAATTCTTACCCATGTCTCTTTTGATCCTAATGTTTAATGATTAACCACCTAAATACTTTCTCAAATGTTAGTTATCAGTACTAGTACTACTAGTGTACACTCTCATGAACATCCTCTCCAAACGGAGCTTTCACTCTAACTGAGGGTGATTTCTTGTATTAAATTGTGAATATTTAACATTGTCTGATTGCTCTGCCTGAGTCTTTCTTCTACTGATTTCTTATGGCTAAGATGTCCTACTTTGTTGTATCTGATTGTAGGTATTCATCTATAAAAATACAAAACTTGGGGATGTGGTGGTTTTTGTGCTACTATTGAATGATAAAATCTTGACGTGTACTAGTTGTGAACAAGTAGACTTTGTTTCAATACTTTACAATTTTACATTTTCTTTTTCTTGACAATTCACTGAACATAGTCAACATGATTTCAGCTGCTTAAGTTATAGAGTTAGCACTAAGTACAGAACATATACAAGTATGCCCTGCTACAGTAAGGAATTCATAGATCAATGATTAACAGGCTCAATTAGTTAATAGATAGATCTCTTGCCCTTTCTAACTGTGCTACTTCTTGGTAGCAAGGTTCCTTGAGTTCTTGCTTTGAACCAACTGAACATTTGGCACATACCGAAAAATATGTTAGTAAATTTATGCATTAAATTCGTTACCTTTTTTTTCTTAAGCTCTTTGTTGTTTGTTTTAATTGCTTAGGAAGGGATATGGAACTCTAAGTGCAGCTGGGGGCAGAGGCTGGGGTGGAGGTGGTGGTGGAAGAATATCTCTGGATTGTTACAGCATACAAGAAGATATAAAAGTTATTGTGCATGGTTTGTTCTCATCACATTTGTATCTGGTAGTAGAAGCATAGATTAGGCAACTGCTATATTGCTTTCTTATGTAAGAGTCTCAACTTTGTTATGGATCCAGAGGGCTCCATGTTAAAAGTTGTTATTAGGCACACATTTCTGTTACTTGCATATTTTATATGCTCTTTAAGACCGCCGGTTTCATCTTGAAGCAATATTGTGCAAAAGGAAAAGGAGGGTAAGGATCTAAAAGCATTGCAGAACGAAATAAGTGAAGCTGTCAGAATAATTTTAATTTTGGAAGACATCAGTAACGTTGTTAATATCTCAATTGAAATCTTGACAATATTCAAGCAGAGCTAGGTGCTTGTGAAATATATATATGTGTGTGTGTGTGTTGCAAAAGCAAACTTGCAATAATGATTATTGGTATACTGTGCATTTTAAGTATTAAAGGGTTTTGTTCCTTGAAACCATTGCAATTAATGTCAGTTCAGATTATAATTTTAACAATCTTTGTGAAATTTGAGACTGATGATGCCAGTATCAGATGTGTAAATACAGTCTTCATAATATTTGATCGAAAGAGATACCTTATCTAACTATTAGCTGTATCTTCATGTGCTTTCTTTGAATAAATTATCCTTTTGCTACACACACATAAACTTCATTCTTCTTTTGCTTGATTATTTTCATGCATTCTGTATCTGCTTTTGTATTCATAAGTACCACTTTCGTGTGGAAAAAGTTGGTATTTCTAATGTACGTTTGCACTTCTGTATGGATTAGTTTTAGACAAACTGAAAATTTTAAACTTTTGTAGTCTAACATTATATGCTTTCATGGTGTTAGGTGGTTTTAGCATCAGCTGTCCTGATAATGCTGGAGCGGCTGGTACATACTTTAATGCATATCTTCTGAGTTTAAGAGTTGGCAATGATAATGTCACGACAGAAACAGAAACTCCCTTGCTTGACTTTCCTACTAGACCTATATGGTCAAATGTCTTTGTGGAGAACAATGCAAAAGTTTTGGTTCCATTACTTTGGTCCAGAGTTCAGGTTAAATTTTTTCTTCTTCAGAACTTGTATATTTCTTATGAACTTATGAATTTGCTTCTTCACTTTAGATCTCATAAATGGTTATAATAGAATGACTTCCTTGGTCAGAGTATAATATCTACTGCTGGAATTCTTTATCTTTTGGAGCATGTCTGAATGACAGCATTCCTACTCCTTTGTAGTTACATATATCTTTATTATTGCTTATGATACCAGCAAGCTTCTTTACTAGAAAATAGAACAAAAAACGGGAGTTTTTTTGTGGTTGTTCTTTTGCTTGTCGCTTACAAATATTTGGTCATAAATGGTTGTCTTCCTGTATTTTCATGGCAATGGTTAACCACAAAATGGAGCACCATAAATGAAAAGTTGCTTTGACATTGCATAAATTAGGGTTAGGAGAGAACAAGTTTAGAGTACAGCAAAAGCAGAAAAGTTTGTAGAGCTTGTAACTGTTTAGGATGTATGGAGAAATGGCTTAGGTTTCAGAATGTGGAAGTGTAGAGATAGAGAAGGAGCATACATGATTCGAGAAGCTAGAAGAATAAAGGTGATGAAAACAGAAGAAAGCAAATGATGCCCTCAAACTAAATTAAAACTCCAATGATCCTTTAATTGAATGGATTAAATGATTCAAAAAATTGTGTATACGAATTGCAATCTGGTTTCTTTTACTTTCTAATTTAAACATTCCAACTTTTTATCAGTGACCTAAAGACCAACTTGATATACAAAAAGCATGTCTCAGTTATTTGGAAACCATATATTTGAGATGGGGGCCTCAGCTGAAGATGAGCTTATAGTACTTATAAAGGGCCTTTTAAAGCTTAAACTTCTTGTCATTTGTGATTTTGAGAGTAGTGAAGACAAAGGTAATCATGGGACTCCAATTTAGATGGTTAAGTCAGTAGAGGTTCATGAGATGCCTTCAGAATTTGATGGAGGTCTTGTCAATTGTTCTCTCTTTTAGGTGCTGTACATTGTGGAAATGAGCACTTGGAACTGGAATGTGAATTTATGTTAGTAGGGGCCCTTTTTTGATTTGAAGGTACTGGGGAACTTATTCTTCTGTGGAATTGGCTTTTGGTGAAGTGCTTTTGTATTCTATCATGTAATGGCTTATAAGCTTTTTATTTTGGATATTAGGACTCTCTGCTTGGCGTCCTTGTATACTTTTCCTTCTTTACTAATTTTATTTCCAAAATCTGTCTCTTTCATCTTTACTACTTAATCAATTCCTTTCCAAAACGTACTTTTTAATATCCCTCTCCCTTTTCGATTCTCAAGGTGAGAGGCCAAATTAGCCTCATTCGTGGAGGCAGCATCGTCTTTGGATTGTCTGAATACCCAGTCTCAGAATTTGAACTTGTAGCTGAAGAACTTTTGATGAGCGACTCTGTCATAAAGGTATGCAAATTTTTGTGGCAAGTAGTACTAATTTATTTAACTGCTTTACAAATTTCAATCAAATCTGGACAGAAGTGAATAATAAAACTGTTTCCCTTCATCTGACCAAGTGGTTGAAATATGAGGCTTGCTGAGTCAGGTTTTAACTACAGGCTGAGGTGCTTTATCTATGTTAGTTTTGTCTCTGCGCTTACTGAATGTAGATCTTCAGGGAAACGCAGAACAGACTGTTATTTAGTCAGTGTCAGCCTCAGACGTTGCCAGGATTTTTCTGCTATCATTTCCTTCGACATTGTGCCTTTTTGGGACAAAGAAAATGTTTTGATTCCCTATATTGATAACTTCAGATAATGGCAGTTTGTTTCCTGCCATTTTGTTTTGAGCTGCATGTTTAGCACAAGCAATTCATAACTTATACAATAATTGCACATATTTGGAATATTTTTAACAGTGCTAGGAAGAATCACTTTCAACCTTCCTTATCCTTGTACTCATTTTATAAATTTCCGTTATTGTTTTACATCTAGAGAATGTTGTTTGATTCCTCATTCACTGTTGATGTTGAAGTGGTGCTCAAAGTATGTTGTCCTATAGAATGCACTAAGTGTCTAGTATCCTTAGTTCGCTTAGAATTTAAGCTGAAACTTCCAACCTAGAAGTTGTTGGGACTCACTGTACATATATTTCTATGGTATACAATAATAAAACAACTTATACCTTTGTGTGACTTGTCACTTGTGGTACATAAGGATGATATTTTGTGCTTTTCTCTCTCTCTCTCTCTCCCTCCTTTTCTTTCTTTCTTTTTTTTTTTTAATAAAAAGAAATAGGATTAATTTTGATTGTCATCCTTCAAGCTCTCTGTCAAGGCGTGCATTGTGTTTTTGAAGTGATGGTCTAATATGAACCTCTTGAAACTTTGAAGGTTTTTGGTGCCTTTAGAGTTGCCATCAAAATGTTATTGATGTGGAACTCCAAAATTCAAATTGATGGTGGCGGAAATACCATTGTCACGGCCTCTGTCCTTGAAGTCAGGAATCTAGTTGTTCTAAGGGTATGATGAAGTTTAAAACTTTATGCTTCACTTTGAATTTGATTTAAATACATCTTTTACAAGCGGGGTGATTGAAATCTGACACTCTTACTATGATTTATTGTCTTTCCAGGAGAACTCTGTCATTAGTTCAAATGCAAACTTGGGCTTATATGGTCAAGGACTGTTACAGTTGACTGGTCGTGGTGATGCAATCAAAGGCCAACGTCTTTCATTGTCTCTTTTTTATAACATAACTGTAAGCCACAATATGCTTAATATTTTTCCATACTTATTCTTGCATGTTATCAAAGATTTGTTTAGAATTGGCAAGTGCTGCACTTTGTGTTAGAGACATTAAAACCAAATAGAAATGCGGACATGCAGTGATGTTTTTTACTGGATCCACTTGTATTTCATATGTCATATAAGTGTGAGTTGGATATGATTTCTGCAGTGAATGTGAAAAGTAATTAGAAAAAGAGAGGCTATACTTTTTTTCTTTTCTCTCACAAACAAAAGAGAATTATATTAATATAAGAAAATGTACTAAGGAGAGGGACTAGAAGTCCACATAAACAAGGCCAAGAGTCTCAAAGGCCAAATGCTGTAAAACCTCTAAATGTAAGATCTCTATCCTTAAGAGGAAAACAAAAGAGCCCAAAAACAAAAGAGGCTGCATTGATTCCTTAAAGGACTATGGTAGTATTATATTTCTGGGTTCTTATTAACTATTTCGCTACTACTTGCACATACAGGTTGGGCCAGGTTCTCTACTGCAAACTCCATTGGATGATGCTAGTAGAAATGTGTGAGTATGGAGATTTTGTTCAATTTTAGGGTTTTTCATTTTGCTGTAGTCCCTGAGACTGAGTGCAAGAATATGAACTCCAATTCTTTTCTGTAGGGTTACACAATCACTCTGTGAGAGACAGACATGCCCGATGGATTTGATAACTCCTCCAGACGATTGCCATGTTAATTACACACTTTCCTTTTCACTTCAAGTAAGACTTAGTTTTATAGCAGTGTATACATACTTACATTTATCATTGGTGAAGGCTATCTGAGTAGGATAAACAAGTTGGTTTTGGAAGGGATGGGGAGCATTGAGTGTTACTCTTGTTAAAGTCGGGTTCCTTTGCAAAATGACTCAGCCCTAGGTGTCGTCACTGAAGACAGTTATATGAGCATGATTTATTCTTTATTACAAATGCTTTATTACAGACTGTTTTGATGTTTCTTTTTCCACTTGTAAGTAGTGTCCTAATTGGAAAATTTAATGAGAGAAAAATAACTCTGTATGGATGTTAATCTTCCTCTAGTCATGCATAGAGATGTACTAATCAATTGAAGGCGATTGAAAGTTTTAGCCAAACTACAGAATTACAGAGTTGAAAAGAAAAGGATTTTTTTCCACTACAGCTCTTCCTGGAGAACTTCTCAGTTACAGAAAAAGTATCAATTTGTTATCTTGGTTATGCTTGGTCTTTGGCAGATATGTCGTGTTGAGGACATTCTTGTAAGTGGCCTTATCAAGGGAAGCATTGTTCACATCCACAGGGCAAGAACTATCATTGTTGATTCTGATGGCATGATTATCACATCAGAATTGGGTAAGAGCGTGTATTCCCAGCTTCAATATCTTTAGTATCTTTAACTGTTTTGATTTTCTTACTGCATTTGTGAGCTCAGCATGCTTATTTGGCTGCTGATTTTGTTGGATAGTTTCACATTTTTATGTTTTATGCTTCTAATTATAAGGAGAACATGTTTTTCAGGTTGTAGTGAGGGTATTGGAAAGGGTATTTATTCTAATGGAGCTGGTGGTGGAGCTGGCCATGGTGGAAGAGGGGGCTCAGGGTTTTTCAACGGAAGGTTGATCAATGGTGGTCACGAATATGGCAACGCGGATCTTCCTTGCGAGTTGGGAAGTGGAGCTGGGGGCCCCAATGATTCATATGGACATGTGATTGGGGGTGGAATGATCGGTACTCATTTCTATAAACCATAAGTTTCTGAAATTTCTTTTTTATAGATTTTGGGTATGTTACATGAAATTTATAATTCTCTATTATTTCTGAAGTTCAGATAATTACAGTTGCAAATTGGCCATCATATTATTTATGTTTCATGCAGTAATTCCCCAGCATTATAATCAGATGATGACTAATTTATTGTCCAACTTTTACTAGTTATGGGCTCCATCATGTGGCCACTTTTGAGGCTCGATGTCTATGGATCACTGAAGGCTGATGGTCAAAGTGTTGGCGAGAATACAATAAATGGTAACAGTTCTCTGGTTGGCGGACTTGGTGGAGGTTCTGGTGGGACAATCCTTCTTTTCCTTCAAGAGCTTGTACTTCAGGAGAACTCATCTTTATCTGCTGTCGGGGGCAATGGTGGCCTGCATGGTGGTGGTGGCGGTGGAGGCGGGAGAGTTCATTTTCATTGGTCTAAGATTGACATTGGAGCTGAATATGTTCCAGTTGCAACCATAAATGGTTCAATTAACAGTTGGTATGTCATATTATTTCATGCACTTCAACACACTTGTTTCCTTCATGTCTCCATGTGAACTTTTTGTATTAGGTCTCTATAAGTGGGCACTCAAATGCTATAATCACATGAATCAGAATAGGAAATTTATAATCTTGAAAAGAAACAACAATTATAAATATTGGAAATTCTCACAATACAAAATCTGTTTTATAACACCATATACACCTCATCTTTGATGTTTAACAGTGGAGGTGCTGGGGACAATGGTGGTCTTTTTGGGGAAGTAGGCACAGTTACCGGAAAAAAGTGTCCGAAGGGTCTCTATGGTACATTCTGCAGGGTATGATTTATTTATTTTCCCACATTTTTTCTGCATCATTATTGTTGGATACTCTAATTTTCTTTTCTATAATAAGAAAATACTCTTGTTTTTGCTAAGTCTTGTGCATCAAATGCATAATCTAGCATAATAACTGTTTTTGCTCTTTACTTGTGAAGTTATTTCTGTTTGCAAATATCTTATAAACTCTTCCCAAGATTCATGAGAATATTATTGTTGATTACATTTGGTGCTTCCTAAGCCATCTAAATATTTTCTCCTAGAACTGCTTTTAAACGTATATTCATTCTAGTGACATGGACACGTTATGTATAACTTACAACTGCTTGTAAATGCTTTTTGTGGCATGGAGACACATGTTTTATCATATTGATTCCCTCTTCCCTCTTTTTTCTAAGCAAAAAATTTATATTGGTTAATGAAGTAGAGTTGGCTTCTATTTTATGGATGGCTATAACACATTAGAAACAACAGTTATAATTTCTTGAGATTTTGTCAATGTGATATGTTTACAGGAATGTCCTACTGGCACTTACAAAGATGTGGATGGTTCTGATGAAAGTCTTTGCACTCCTTGCTCTCTTGAGCTTCTTCCGAAACGTGCATACTTCATATATGTAAGAGGTAGTTTTTGGCCAATGTTGTTGGAGATGTTTAGGCTCCTCTCTCTCTTTCCATCTGCCTGCCAATATTTTGTGCCATCAACTCACATAATGGTGAAATTGCAGGGGGAGTTCGCCAGCCATCTTGTCCGTACAAATGCATATCTGACAAGTACAGGATGCCAAATTGCTATACACCTCTTGAGGAACTGCTGTATACATTTGGAGGCCCATGGTTTTTTGCACTTATTCTCTCTTGTATCTTGGTGCTTCTTGCTCTACTGTTAAGTACTTTGAGAATCAAATTGGTTGGATCAAGTCCTTCGTATGGATCAAATTCAATAGAGCACCATAGTCATCACCATTTCCCATATCTTCTTTCCCTATCAGAGGTACAATATTGATAGCAATCCCTTGTTTAGCTTATGATGTCTGCAGCTAAGCTAAATCAGTCATGATCTATTATATTTATTTTAAAATAGGTACGTGGAGCCAGAGCGGAAGAAACTCAAAGCCATGTTCACAGAATGTACTTTATGGGTCCCAATACTTTTAGAGAACCCTGGCATCTTCCTTACTCCCCACCCAATGCAATTATTGAGATCGTGTAAGAGAAGAATTTGATTTACAGGACCACCCCATGATGGGTGAACTGGATGCTAATATAATATTGTGATACGTTTGGGTTAATCTTAATAAATACTCAATAAATATTATGTTAGCATCCACTATTCTATCTTCCATCTCATTACATTATTTTATGATGTGCAAGCCTTTTTGCTCCACAGGTATGAAGATGCTTTTAACAGATTCATTGATGAAATCAACTCTGTTGCTGCATATGATTGGTGGGAGGGATCAATCCATAGTATACTCACAGTGCTTGCATATCCTTGCACCTGGTCCTGGAAACAATGGCGGAGGAGGAAAAAAATCCATCGTCTTCAGGAATACGTCAAGTCTGAATATGACCATTCATGTCTCCGTTCTTGCAGATCGCGAGCTCTATACAAAGGAATGAAGGTGACTTGTTACTGTTATTTATTAAGAGCCATTTTCTCTCCAAGTATATTTTGCTGCGAATCTTAGAGACTTTTTCTCACTATCTACTCCAATCAGGCTTCAAGGATAATTATGAGTTGTGGTGTTTCTTACATGACACTGACTTCCTTAACTGTTTTTATCAGTTTGATGATTTTAAAAATCCAAGAGGGTGCTTATTTCCACTTTTACATGTTTATTCTTCCTATTCCCTCAACAAGATTAATCATTTAATGGAAATCATAGTATAAATCGGGGATAAGGGATAGGAGGTTTAACTGGGTTGTTCATTTAGGCAACTGGAAGTTGCACAGTAGTGTTTGCCTGCCTAGCCATATACATTATACGGAGGATATGTCCAATATTTAAGATGAAAATACAATGATGGGTTCAGTTCATTTAATTTTTTGAATATTCTACATTACCCGGTCGGATACCCATTATCTCTTCTCAAGATCATGTATAATACGATGTATTTAGGCTGTGTAGTACAAACACCAAATTGTGTATGGTGCATGTAGAACAGGCATTATGATGAATTATTGACGTTATCTTGTAAGACACGCCAGTTTAGCTTTCAACAGTTTATTAGTAAAAAAAATCAATCATTTTTAGACCTCGTGTAACACAGTTGAACATCTTTCTGTAGGTTTGAGCAGCAAAACAAATTGCAAAGAGTCGCAAAGATCTAACTTCTAGTTTGCTAAGAGGATTTTTGTGCAAGCACACAAGACAACTTTAGTTGGCAGAGAATAGAGTCATGTTCAGTTTCACTTACTAAACCTAATTTGTACATTGTCCTCCTTTTATTCACTATGAAACTGGCAAAAATAACCTTTAAGTGTCTTTAGTCATCTGATCATGCCGAGAGTAACTTGAGATATTTACTGAGGAACATCGTTCCTTTTGTCTGGAAGTTAAACAAGTGGGAAGCAGAATTATGAGTCTCCTTATTTTACTGGAAAATTCTCTGTGGATTTTATGTTCCTTTCAAGTACTGGATATATCTTGTTATATCTTGTCATTATCTGGGTGGCAATTGATGCAGGTTGGAGCTTCTCCGGACTTGATGGTTGCATACATTGATTTTTTTCTTGGTGGTGATGAGAAGCGTTTGGACATGGTATCGATCATACAAAAGAGGTTCCCCATGTGCATTATATTTGGCGGGGATGGAAGCTATATGTCACCTTATAATCTTCACAGTGATGTATTGTTGACGAATCTTCTTGGCCAGGTAACTTTGCTGTCTATGTTATTTCCCAATTAATTTATCATTTGATTGTTTAATATTCACTTGATACAAAAGTATGGCATCTTATTTCTAGCATGTCCCAGCAACGGTTTGGAATCGTTTGGTGGATGGGCTGAACGCTCAGTTGAGGACTGTGAGGCATGGTTCTATTCGTTCTACATTGATTCCTGTTATTGATTGGATTAACAGTCATGGAAATCCTCAACTTGAGTTCCATGGTGTTAAAGTTGAGCTTGGATGGTTTCAACCAACTGCCTCTGGTTATTATCAGCTTGGTATCCTAGTAGTGGTTGGTGATTATTCTCTCCAGAATATGCGGCACCCTGATTTGTTGGATAGCAGTGACGATCATCTAAGGTAATCATGATTAATAAGCTAGAGCATCAAGATGTGGTCCATAGTTAAGTTTCTGTGCATTCTACATGTCATGGATCAATGTATTTGATTGTATTGTTTTCAAAATTTGTTCTCTTAACCATTGTCAGACATAAAATGCACAATAGAATAGAAATTTAGTTTCCTGACCAATATGATTATTCAATCCTTAACGGATATGAAAACAAAAATTAAGAGAAAGGAAATTGAAAAATGGTTGACCATTTAGAGGAAATCATTTAATTCAGACTCTGCAGAGAAACAACTCAAACAATGTGTGTGTCTACATAACATAATACTTGTCATATCGAAATCTTCATTCAGTGATTGCTTTGCCAGTTAACCAAATGAGACTGATTTATTTGGTTTTTTATTGGTCAATATTCTAGGAAAATTGCACCGGATAAAAGCCGTAAGCAGCTGCAGCAAAGTTGGCCTTACAATAATCAGGCTTCATCTCTTAAAAGGATAACTGGAGGAATTAATGGAGGCCTTATAAATCATACTAGTTTGCAGTCTTTAGAATTTAAAAGGGACTTTCTGTTTCCAGTTTCTCTATTACTGCACAATACTAGACCTGTCGGTCATCAGGTATTTTAGTGATATTGCATTTAGCTCCTGCATAATAGACTGAGAGTAGGACGTTAATCTTTATCATCTAATACTTGAAATTCCATTTTGCAGGATACTGTTCAGCTTCTGTTTACTATCATGCTTTTAGCAGATCTGTCCATTACCCTCCTTACTTTAGTTGAGTTTTACTGGATTTCTCTCGGGGCATTCCTTGCTGTCTTACTTATTCTTCCTCTATCTCTGCTTTCTCCCTTCCCAGCTGGCATAAATGCTTTATTCAGTAAAGAACCTAGAAGATCTTCACTTGCTCGTATATATGCATTGTGGAATGCTACATCCCTATCCAATATTGTAAGTTATATTACTGGTTCTGTGCTTTTTACTAAGGCTATATTTTGCGTTCTGAAAATCCTTAAAACTGTTAAAATAGTTTCCTACCTATAATAAATTTTCTTTTCAGTCAAGTTCTTATCCTAACCTGCCATCTATTTTCATTTCTATTATTTTTGCTCTTTGTATTATGCTTTATTTTTCCCCTTTGTAGGCTGTGGCTTTCATCTGTGGTATTTTTCACTACGGATTTTCCAATTCTGGGCCACCTGAAACTGCAGACATGTGGTACACTAGAGAGTAAGGCTTTCAACTTCTATTCCTCCTTGTTTTGGAAAACTTTAATAAATAAGTTTTAGAGAGCTAATGGAATCATATTATTGACAGGGAAGACGATAATTGGTGGCTTTTACCAACTATACTTGTCCTATCCAAATCAATACAAGCTCGATTTGTTGACTGGCACATAGCTAATCTGGAAATCCGAGATCTTTCCCTTTATTGCTCGGATCCAGACACTTTTTGGGCACATGAGCCTAGCTCATGACTTAGATACTCAGTTGGCCGAGAAGGAACAATGATCTTCTGCTTCTGTTTATTATCAAGCTAGAAAAGACGCGGAGGCGGCCATGTAAATTTATTCATAGTTGTATAAAGCATTGGGTACAGGTGTGCAGTTTTCGGCTTCTGTAATTATAGTGGCACAAGAACTCTTGATAGAGAGTTGTGAGAAGGTTAGAGAGCAGATTTGTTAGTTCATTGTTTTACTCAACTACAGAGTCGCCAGATAATTCTTTAACGAGATTTATAATTTTGTAGATATCCAATCTTCCTTCTCCTCTCAATCCCCCAGCCTCCTTTTGACCTACTGCAACTGAAAATACAGGTTTGAGTCAAATTTGTACGATGAAGCAAAACGTTGATGTGTTCTAACTCTTTTAAGTTGATAGTCACAAAAAAGCAGGTTGATGAAATAAGAAGTGAAAAATTAAAGGCTGTGTGGAGAGGATGTTGTTTCAATTTGGTTACACTTTGAAATTTTTAACAATTAATTTTTTTTAATTAAATTTAATGGAATTACTCTTTTTTAAATTAAATAAAAGTGAAAGTTGTTATTAATATTAATTTGTAAAAAAAAAAGTTTTAAAAAGTGAATAATTTTATTGAATTTAATAGAAAAAAATTTATAAAAAAAAGATAATTTTTAAAAAGTTAGTGTTTTTAAAAAGCAAATATGTAAATAACTCTTAATTTATTTAAGATTTATGCCATTATTGACGCCAGGGTGGCCTAAGCCCTGCTGAAAAGGGCAAGTGGCGTGTTTTGTGAATTTATTATTTAAGTATAATAAGTAAAATACATAATAAAAATATTTTAAAAATTATTATATAAAATATTTTATATCATTTATTGTTATACAGTTTCCTTCTTTTTTTTTTTAATGATCTTGTCTATAAAAAAAATAAAAAATTTTAAAATTTGGTAAACTTTGATAAATATAATTTTATTATTATATTTAAATTATTAAATTGTACAAGAAATAATTAAGTTGTTAGCTTATTTCAAAGAATCTATTATCTTCTAATAAAATTTTGATGCATAAGTTTAAAAATCGTGACTCATAAAAGATCCAATTTTCAACTTATAAAAAATGCAATCTTTCTCCCCTTATTAAGAAAAATTAAAATACATACTCTTTTAGTTAATATAAGACTTGAAAGAAAAATGAAATAAGCTATAACTGAACTATGAGGCTACTAATTTGAGCTTAACTACATTTAAAGTTAAGTCTATGAATTCGAGTGGTTATTTTACACCATATTGATAAAAAGTAATGTTATAATTCATGAGCTTAATAAGAAAAAAAAAAAGCATAAAGAATTATATTGTAATTAAATGGGATAAAGATATTTTTGTTCCATAAATTTGACTTAATTTTTAATTTTATCTTATAAGTTTCAACAAATTCAATTTTATTCTAGTCCGTTATTGAGATTCCGTTAAATTTAACTGAAAATTCCTTTTAATTATACATTAATAAATTTGCTCTCAGTTATTATGTTAATTAGAAGTAGTGATATGAATACATTATACAATGTACACATGTTAGTTATTAATTGACTATTAAAAATAAAACAACATGTGACACGTTTTAATATGTTCAAAATTTAATATTCATTAAAAATTTATTTTATAATTAAAAAAATAAAAGTGAATTACCAAAACTGACGACTGCCATCACCGACCACCACCAATTACCAAATTTCGGTAATGAAAATAGGCAAAATTTATGTTATTGAATTCTATTTTTTTTTTTTTATATTTACATAATGGTGAAATCATTTCTATCAAAAGAAAACAAGAAGGTTGCCAAAAAAATAGATCAAAAATAGGGGGAGACGGCGGCCATTGCCATTCGCCATCAAATGGTGAGGTGGTGGCATGCACTGCACGGAACCATTCGACGACGAACGTTGGTGGCCGCTGTCAACACCCCCACCATCTCTGGTTGCGCATCAAACAATGGGGCAGTAACTTGCACCGCCACCGCCACTGCCATCCTGTTTGACTGAGAATGGTGGTGGTCGCCGCCTACCACCATGGGCCGGTGGTCGCGCGTCGAACGATGGGGCTGTGGCGAGCACTAACCCCACTGTTGGATAGATTGGCGATCGATTTGTCCAACGATAGGGGCAGTGCTCACCACAGCCCCACTGTTCGACGCACGACCGCCAACCCATGGTGGTAGGCGGCGATCACCACAGTTCTCGGTCGAGCAAGATAGCTGTGGCAATGCAAGTCACCGCCCTATCGTTTGACGGCGAATGACAATAGCCGTCACCTCCCACAATATTTTTTTTCTACTTTTGACACATTTATGGTACTCCGTTGACAAAAAAAACATACTATTGCGTAAATCACAAAATTTTGAGTCCAATAATATTAATTTTGAGTCGAATCGCAATTGGTCACCAGTGACAAATCGGCTACTGACGATGACGGCGATTGCTTTTTATTTATCTATTTATTTTATTTTATTATTTAAGTAATAAATTAGTGGTTGACACATAAATAAATTTGTGTAGAGTGGCTATTTTATCCTCCAATGTTAAAATTAACGAAATCTTATTAAAGGGTTAGGAAAAAATTAAAATTTTAAAATTTTGTAAGACAAAATTAAAAATTAGGTCAAATTTATAGAACAAAAATGTCCTTATCCATAATTAAATTTATAGATTTTAGATTGCCATTAACCATACTACTTGAACAACAAACAAAATAATAATAATAATAATAAAAATTAGAATCTTTCAAAAGATATATAACATAAAAAGTAATGTTGCACTCTCTAAATTATATTTTTTTTATCTCAAATAATATGTAAAATAATTATTAAGTAATAAAATAATATGATGAGTAATTTTAAAATTTGTATAATTTCACCGTTCAATAATTATTAGATATATTAATTTAACATAAATAATTTAAATATTATTTAAAAAGTATAACATTACTCTAATATAAAAAGTGGATAAACTATAATTAACTTTACTAGCATAATTCTTTAATTCTAATATTATAAAATAAATATTAAAATTAATTATATTTTATTTCCATTCCACTAAAATTTATGTATTTTTTTAATATAAATCAAAATTAATGAAATAAATAAAAAAATTAAAATGAGTAATGTTATATTTATTAAATATTATTTTAAATTAATATGTCAAATAATTATTAAATAATAAAATTATGAATTTTTAAAAATTGAAAATAATTATTAGACAGGTGATTTGGATAAAAAATTTATAATAACATTTTTAAAGTGTAATTTTATTCAACTATTTGATTAAAATATTTAGAGAGAAAGAGAGTTTTTTTTATAATAAAAAAAAAAGTAGTAAAAAAGTAAAATAAATTATTTTAATTGATTAAAAAAAATACAAATTTACCGTTTCCCATTTGTACATCTCGCACTCGCAAAAGTACGCAACTCCCCAATTCCCAAACGAAAACCCCCAAAAATCAAAGGCTTTTTCTCGCAGAAACAAAACAAACACAATGCTCCGGCAAGCCTCACGCCTCTTGGCTCGAAGCGCCGCAGTGACGAGGTCTCGAGCCTTCTCATCGGAGGTCCCAGCTACGCCCTCAGTTGATTCCACCTTCATCGAGTCATGGAAGAAAGTGATTCCAAACATCGAACCCCCCAAAACGCCGTCGTCTTACATGACCCCTCGCCCGCAAATCCCCACTTCGATCCCTACTAAGCTCACCGTCAACTTCGTCCTTCCCTACGCCTCTGAGCTCGCCAGCAAGGAGGTTCGCTTTTTCTTCAAAAGAATTACATACTTTTCATTATCATTTTACTTTCTTTTTGGATCGTATTTGTTTGTGATAAATCATGCGATTGAGTTGGTTCTTAGGGTTTCTGTTGGTTGTTGGCACCTAAGGTTTGCTTGGATCTAATTGTAATTTTGCAAAAAAAATTGCATGATTTGATTTTTTTGCGGTTTGGGCATCTGGGATTTGGTTGAATTTGTTTATTTTATTGTGTGGTGGTTTTAATTGTTGAAGAATGGTGGCTGATTAGGGGCATTTGCATTATCGGTCTCTGCTATTTTATGATCTGTGTTTGTTGGCTATCTTATTCATTTAATTTTGCATTTTCTTTTAAGAGTTAATTGATATCTTTCTTTATTTAATTCTGTTTGGGGGGGATTGAATGAATTAATTAGCACTCCTATAGTTGGCGACTAACATTTTTGGTTCTCTGCTTAAAGATATACGTGTGATAGGGTTTCCTTGGTTATGCACGTATGATTTGACTTAAGTTACTTCGCTTCCATTTTAGCATTCTGCTGCTACCTCACTGCTGATGAGAACTAACTTTTTATTATTCAATATGGTGCCATTCATCATTTAGGCAGGACCTGTACTGCAGTAGATGCTAAGTGCCTAAAACTTGCAACTATGATGCTTTTTTATTTGATTCATATGTAGTCTTTACTTAAGAGGAAAGGCAACAAGAAAAAGGCTTTTTCTTGCTTGGAAAGATGATGAATAGGGAGACAGAATTGGGGAAAGAAAATTTTCCCCCAGTGCCAGATGTCAGCAGCCGTGCTTTCTTATTTTATCACCCACTAAAGCTATTTGTACGGTTAATTTTGTTGATCACTTAAGGTAAGAAGAAGTGATCAAAATCTATCTCGTGGTTTCTTTACTTGAGCGGGCAGAGGAAGAAGTAAATAGAAGGGACCTCATATACTTTATGAGTTCTGGTGGATCTTTTGCTCGGTTATTGTAGCTAGACTTTCTAGGTTTGAGGAGCAAAATTCAATGCTCCGAGATGGTATCTGTCTCATCCTCTCTCCCATTTTCCTTTCCTCAGTGAAACGGTTACATCTCATGGTGGTTGAGGAGTTGTAGTATGTTAAAATTTTAGGAACCAAGAATGGTTGGTTCATTTCCAATTATTCTCAAATCCAACTCAAGTTCACACTTAATTTGTAGGTTTTCCCTAATAAATTCTGTCATTTTTATTCAGTAGATTAATTTATGTGTTTATTTTGGCTAGCCTTCACTTTTGAGATCACATGACCCGCGTTTTCTCCTTGCTGAGTTTGAGCTGTAGTTTGTGCGATAATTGCATTAATCTAATGATAGGTTTACTTTGTCCTCTGCATTTTTTTCCCTCAAGAGGTATTTACATTTTCAATTGCTTTGTCCAAATGGAATTTTGAGCTATAGTACAGGCAAATATATTTATGCAACGCACTTTTTACATTATCTAGTGTTTATTGTTATCAATATCATGCAGGAGAGCTGGTTTTTTATGTTTCTATAGTGTTCTCATCCAAGAATAATATCAAGATCCCATTCTGACGTCTTTCCAGATATTCTTTGTTATCCTTAGTTATACTTTCTTCAACGTCTCAGGTTGACATGGTTATAATTCCAGCAACAACGGGGCAAATGGGTGTTCTGCCTGGACATGTACCTACAATTGCAGAACTGAAGCCTGGGGTCCTCTCAGTTCATGAAGAAAATGATATCAAGAAATATTTTCTGAGCAGTGGGTTTGCATTTATACATGCAAACTCTGTTGCTGATATAATCGCTGTCGAGGCTGTGCCAGTTGACCACATTGACCCTAGTGCAGTCCAGAAGGGGCTTGCAGACTTCACCCAGAAGCTCAGTTCAGCTACCACTGACCTGGAGAAAGCTGAAGCCCAGATAGGAGTTGATGTTTACAGTGCACTCAACTCTGTTCTCTCCGGTTAACAATTATATTCTGCCACCAGGTTTTCTCATTTTGGTTCCTATTTTGAGCTTCACCTGGTTGGTCTTTCTGCAATGTAATCAGCAAGTCACTTAAATTTGTCAAAGATATTCTGCTGTTGTGCTCCAAAGCTTAAAATAAATTTTAAGAAACAATAATCTAAATCTTTGTTATTTTTTACTGTTTGATGTCATATTCAAGTAAAGTCGCTCCAGTTTATTCTTTGGCTGAAATATGTTTTACAATATTTGGATTCCAGTAACTTTCTGAAACAATGGTTTTGCATTCCAACAAATTGGCAGTGGACTTTTGAGTTGCTGCTGTTCTTAATATGAAATAGTGCTGATTTTGCATGCTGTGAGTTAATTGCAGCCGGCTCGGTAAACTTTCTTGTTGATTGTTAGGTGCTTTTGTGTTTTGACTGCACGTAGGATCGTCAAATCCTAAACGATCCAAAATGGCACAACAATTCCAATTTCCCATGTATAACGGGCTCTCTAACAAAGAGCGCCTCAAAATCTGACATTTGAGTCCAAGTGAACAGCCTCATTTAATGGAGTTTTGCGGGTCTCAGGATCTATGCTCGTTGTTACTGTATTTATCACTTTTGAAGAGTACTGTATTTATATCTTTCGATTTATATAATTTTCTAATTTTATAACACCTGTAGGAAAAGATCGTCTCAACTTATTCGTTGCCCGGAGAGCAGACTAAGAAATGACTCTCCCTTACACGGATCACAGCAATAACAGGACATAAAAATCAAACAAATTACTTGAAACTTATCATAATTCAAGAGAAATTAACATCACTTTAATCAGAATCGCGTGAATGGAGGCTATGTGTATCCTTTGCTCGATTAAATATTAGTCTATACATGAGTATTGGTTTATATTTACAGAAAATCTATAAATAAAAAATAAACATTTTTTTTGAAAAAAAGGGTCGGTGTCTTCCATCAATAAATTCAGCTCGACTAGCACATGAAAAACACACCCAGAATTTTCAATCCAAAATTCAAGAGGGACATCTGGGACCAAGCCACTGCAAAGCTAGTCGAGTACTGCACCACAATTAGTTGAACACCCTGGGATTTCTTTGTTCTCCGATCACTGAAGATGAGAGCTAAACAAACTACTACATGCCCAACGCTAGGGGTGAAGTGTGATCACAATGCTAAATATGCGAATCACCAGATATGTGTATGATCAAATCCTCTGACAGTTTGTCATAACTTTGAGTGTTGTCTCCAAGGGCAACCACCTTCAAAAGCCTGCTCTAACACATCCTCCATTCGCTTAGCCAGGATGATCTGTTAAAACGAGATACAATTATCAGAAAGACGGGCTTTGTGGTTCATTAGTAAATCTAGCATGGTTAAAAACAAATTTAAATTGGACATCACTTTGGAATTTATGGCCCACGCTTAGTAAAACAATTCCAGCACAAATAGTCCATCTAACATCATTGAGGGAAGATAGAAAATCTGAACCATCCAAGTACGAATCTAGCTGAAACTACGATTTTCTTTCCTTTTTTTTTTTTTGAAAAAACTCCACATATCTTCCATTTGAACCAAATTATACATCTATCCTATCTTCTTGAAAATTAAAAAAAAAAATGGTTATGGACAGCCACATAGATTATCTTTTCCGATTCCCACTGATCAGGAAAATCTTTCAGAACTGAAATTAAAATGCAGAATGAAGCAACACTTTTGTAAGAGCCAACAAGCATCTAGATCAATGTTCTAGATTGCAACTTCATATATGGGTATGTATATGGATGACAAAAAATAGTTTACCACCAATAAGATCAGACTTACCTCCAGACTATTCAGCACAGCCACTGGCACTTCAACCAAGTCTTTCAGATTTCTCTCCGGCAGAATAACTCTCTTGATACCATAACGATGAGCCGCCAATATCTGCACATTACACATTGAAGAGTACATCAGTACTAAACCCATCAAATCATGCAACTTTATATCTGACCAAACTATACGCTACCTCTGCTCAACTCCAGGGCCGAGAACCTGGTGGTTCTCAAACAGTGGTTAAAATTTATATTTAAAAACATCCAAAATTAACCATGGGTGTGGAATACAAACAGAATCATCTAACAAGATCATGTAATCGCCTAGGAAATACGGCAAGCCTGTCTTGGCAAAATGAGATACAATCTCATTAATTACCATTGCCCTGTAGCCTAGTTGGATGGTCATAATAAAATATACACACTGAACCCACATCAATTTGACTTAGCGAATTTGCTGTGTACTGCATAGTTGAATGATGCATAAAATTGAAGATACAGAAAAGAAGAATCATCTAAATTAATGTCACACAAATATAATATCATACGAGACACATGAATTAATGAAAAACTTCCAATCATCATATCTGCAAGTTGGACAAATTTGTCCAGCTTGAATGCAATTCAAGGCCAGAAAAGTTGAAAAACGTTTTAAAATGGAAATCTCTGAGTCAATGACAATTGTTTGCATCCATAAGAATTGGCAGGTCACACAGTGATTATATTTGTCAACTTCCTTAAACGTAAAACTCCAAGTGACGTTGTCTATAATTTTATGGTTAAACTTATAAGATAACAATCAGAATGATGCAAACTACATTCTTCTCTTCTTACAAACCAATAACAAGAACTTATGAATGAAGAGCATACCTTATCCTTGATACCACCAACAGGTAGCACAAGACCCCTCAAAGTCATCTCTCCAGTCATTGCTGTATCTGCTCTTACTCTTTTACGACTAAACAATGAAACCAGAGCGGTTACCAGAGTAACACCAGCAGAGGGGCCATCTTTGGGTACAGCCCCAGCAGGAAAATGTATATGAATATCCCGCCCTTGAAGGAGATTGATTTCCTCCACAGCCACCAGCTGTAGATCTGTTGCTCTAGCTCTTACCTATAGATAAAGGAAAACAATTTAACAGACGTTACTGCAGGCAAAAATGTGTCTTATGTTTTCCTGCACACCATCTGGCTTTATTAATGTATCTGAAAATCAGACAAACTGTAGGCAAAATACATGTATCCCAAGTATAAATTCAAAACAAAAATGGCCACTATCCATACTCAGAGCTCTCAAGTCAACCTTAATATTGCCAATGACTACCAAAATAAAAGTTGATCTACCTATGTGAAAACAATACAAGGAATGCAGAAAAAATTTATTCAATTATGATTGAGGATGCATTAGAGTCCTACAAAAGAAAAGAAAAAAAATCTCTACTTGAAAGATGAGCTCCTCCTTTGTTATGGCATATTAATGCTCATTTGACTGTGTGCTGATGCTAAAACTTGCTAAAAATGCCAACCTAAAGATTCTGTAACTACAGAAGGCAAGCTGTGGTCTCATTTTCTAGGACCAAAACAGAAAGGCATGATGGCTTCTTTCCTTTTACATTTTGACATACAATAACTTCTGTAGATTATGTGGACACGACAATTATGTGACAGCAGACAGAAAGATGACCAATAATTTAAGTATAAAAGACTGCAAAATTTTCTGTTTGAGATAGATTCAGTTGATTAAACATCTAAATAACTTAATAGATATATTAACCTCTTGAAAGGGCATACAGATTTAATCGTTAGATATACCCATTTAATTACTCCACAGTGCAACAACAAAGAATCAAAAACAACTCAAAAGCAAGGTCATATCACAACAGAAGAAATGCTTCTATCTCAACAAAGAGGTGAACCTAAGAACTTTTTAAGAAAATGTAGATAAATATATTACCCATGTCATTGCTATTTGTGCTGATTCCTTAATGACATCACCGAGCTGTCCAGTAAGATGTAATTCACCCTTGCCCACCATTGACGTAGCCTCCACAAACTGGACCTCTCCGCCAAAAGTTGTCCAGACAAGCCCAACAGATACGCCAGGAGTTGCAACTCTGTCAGCAGCTTCACTGTCATCAAACCTTGGAGGCTGCATTACAGTACAAACAACATACACCCTCAGCCTCGGAGCTAATAATCCATTATGAAAACCAAGGTATTCCACTGGTTTAAATCCAGGAGGGCCCAGATGTGCCAGGGAAACGAAAAAGTAGAGAAGAAGCTATATAAAGTATGATTTATTTCAGCAACTTCTACGAGCCATACTAAGCAGATGCTAACCACACCCTTAAACATATAAAGCTGTACTAAAAATGAGCATATAATAATTGAAATTTCAAAAACTCAAGCATATCCAGGAATTTGAACAAAATGAAGAACCATTACCCCCAATACTTTTTCCAGCATAGCCTCATCCACAACCAAAGGTGAGGAAATCTTGAATGTGCTAGATACTTCATGAGTACTTTCACCCATTGGAATGATTTCCATTTCCACTTCAGCTCCTTCAGCTAGCCTGTTGTCCAACAATGGTGAGGCAAGCTGCTGAACATCTTTGCTCACGGGGACAGCTTGCTCTTGCTCTGCAACTTTAACTGCTGCTGCACGGGCTAAGGCAGCCAAGTTTCTCTCAAGATTTCGAACGCCAGCCTCCCTAGTATACCTCTGAATGACAAGTTTCACCATAGCCTACAATGGGAGGGAAATAAGAACAAGTGAAATTTATAAATTTCAGATTTTGATACAATATTGTTGACCCTTTTGGAGTTAGTAATAGTGAAAGGACAAAGGACATTAGTTATTAAGTTTCCATATATTTTTCATCAGAAAGATTTCCTTCATAGAGTTGGACACTCTGCTTTACATTTATGGTAATGTGCAAATAAATAATGTTTGATATCCACCAATTAATTATGAACTTTATTCCTGGATACATCTTCCAGTCAAGATATTAGTCACATTATCATTATTTTTCAGCATTTAAAATTTGCTAATTCGATCCGCTCGCTTAAAGGTGGTGGCTAATAACTCAGATCAAGTGGCATAAAATTGACTCAGACAAAAGTGAATAAGTAATGCATCCATTGCAGCATTGGCTAACAGATTCAAACAAGACAATTTATGAAGAAGTTTACATGTAAACCCTGAACCAATGAATACACAAGCAGATTATTTCTACCATATTACTGTTAAATACATGTGGTTTCTTTAACCCAATTTTATCCACAAAGTAATCCTATGTCTTGCACACTTTGGAATAGGTTAAAGATAGAGTTATTATTTGTGTTTGATATTTAATATCCATGTTAAGAAATTAATCTTATTCGTAATAAATGTACTCTACCTCAGGAATTTGAAGAAATTCAAAACTCAGCCCATGCTGGTCCAGCACTCGCGGAATTAGATGCTGCATAGCTATTCTAAGCTTTTCTTCGGGTGTATATCCAGGCAGCTCAATAACTTCCATCCTGTCTAAGAGTGGTGGAGGAATAGGCTGCACCCTGTTTGCAGTTGCCACAAAAATCACCTTTGAAAGATCAAATGGCACATTCAAGTAGCTTTAAACCTTTAGTTAAGGAATCCTTTTAGTTGTACTTGAAAACGCGAAATTGTCATTAAATGATGATAAAAACCAAATGAGTAAAATGTAAGCAGTCGCCACAGTATGATAAACAACTTAAATTGTTTACTTCAGAAGTTCAGCCCAATTCAATGAAACAAATCCACATTAGAAGTACACATATTATTGGATTTGTGCCAGAACTGCCACTGGAGATAAAAGCAAACTCATAATCAAAACTTACTGGAGATGAAAACTAACTCATAGTCAAAACTTATGGTCTTCAAGCAACATAACATTGTTCAGTGACCTACACTGTACTTACACATGGCCATTTATTCAAAAGAAATAATCACCGAAATAAATCCCACGGCAAAAGGATACTGATCATTGAATGTTTTATTTTGCTCAGGGTCAAGAACCTCCAGCAGAGCTGAAGCAGGATCCCCACGTACATCTGAACCTGTTTTGTCAATCTCATCCAGCAACAAAACCGGATTGCAGACACCAACCCTCTGGAAACCAAAATACATAAATTGTAAGTCTACTCAACCCTCCAAAATGCAGAGTAGCGCACCACGAGATCAAGAAGAAAGGGAATAACACCAAAGACAGATATAAGAATCCGATAATTAAAAGAGCATCATATAAAGCCATTGAGACTTTTCATTAAAGCAGGTAAATTAAATCAGATGATGTTAATTAACAGACAAATATTTAGTTCTTTGAACTTCAATATTCTAGCCACTGAACCATAAATTAAACATTTGGCAAATTTATAGAAAACCGTCAATCACCAATGCAATCAAAGATTCTGCCAAAATATCTGACTGGTTCCCACTTTAACCACAATTACGTAAAATAAAGGACATTCCTCTACTTACTCACACAATAGAGTGAAAGTTTACAGTAACACAAGTGTTCATCGATACACAACAGTGAGGCTAAGCACTCCATACATGCTCCTATATCTCTATAAACATATATGTTCTGTAAAAACGTGTGTACATGTCAAGAATTAAGTAGACATTAATTTATTGGTTCCATATAATAGACTTATCAACAATTCAACGAGTATTCACAGGACAAGAAAAAAATCATGATAGCCTTCTCCAATGTAAACAATACCACAGTTTTACTGGAAGCATTTATATTCCAATTGAGATTTCCGCCTAAAGACCAACTAGACAGCTTGGCTGATTTGTCTTGTACATCAAATAGCTTATACAGAGCAAACGTACAACATTCTTTTACCTTCAATCCATCAATAAGACGGCCAGGCATGCTTCCAATATATGTTCTCCTATGCCCTCTAATATCAGCCTCGTCCTTCACACCACCAAGAGAGATGCGCATAAATTTTCTGCCCAAAGCTGAAGCAATTGACGATGCCAAAGATGTTTTTCCAACACCTGGTGGGCCAACAAAACACAGCACTGGCCCTCTTGCATCTGGTTTAAGCTGCATTGCAAATAATTAATCATAATTAACCCAGTTTGGAAACTCATAAACATCAAAGACAGACAACCACCAAGAACTAGATAATTGGTCAACCTTGCGAACTGCCAGATATTCAATAATACGTTGCTTAACCCTGACTAAACCATAATGGTCATTGTCAAGACGTTCTTTTGCAGCCTTTAGGTCCAATTCAAGTTCTTCACAGGCCTTCTCCCATGGCAGATCAGCAAGTAGCTCTAGATAAACTCGTGAGCTATTATACCCAGGTTGTTGAGGTTGCATTTTCTTAAGCCTCCTGAAATTGATAGGGAAAAGAGAACAAATAAAGAGTAAAAATCTATTTGGAGTCCTAACCTAAGTCGCAGAATGTAAAGCACAGAGGCATGCACTTGATAACTTTCAACAAATACCAAGGTTGTAAAAATTTCTCAAAGAGAGTGTATTGACTAATCACCATACTATCTAGATGATGTTGCTAAAATATTTCATAACTTTCAGGACTCAATGTCTAAAATCTAGTTTCTTTACATGCCAAGAAAAAAATATAGTACATCCACTATCTGATTATTTTACAGTGACCAGCAATTATATTTTGCAAACATCCACTTCTCAGGCAGTTTGACATTACTAAAACTTTCAACCATCAATGCAACTAAAATGTGCATATGATACAGCTTCAGAGAAAGCACTGCTTCCTTAAAACAAACTGATGATTGAAAAGTTTCTTCTTGCACCCGCACCCCACCCCTGAACCCAAAAATAAGAGGAAAAAAAAAGCAGAATCTGTCTAGGAATTGCCAGATCGTTAAAGTCTTTTATTCTCTTCTCAAGAAAATCATACCTCAACTCCCTCTGCGCATGCTTCCAGATATTTGGAGGCATTCCTGCGCTTTGCATCTTTCTTTCTAGAGCAACCAAATCATCCTCATCTTCATCATTGTCACCAAGCTCCTCTTTTATAGCCCTCATCTGATTACAGTTAAAATAATAGGCCAAACATGGATAACTTTCAATATTTTCGGATTCCCAACTAGATTGTAGTTAGCATAAAAAAAATAAAATCATCCAGTTTATCAAAACAATAAACATCTTGGCCCAATTAAGGCAATGGTACCTCAAATAACAAGAAACACATAATTTAGACTAAAATGATGCTGATAAATAAGTTATATCTTGAGATTGCATTATGTCAATGTTCAATTTCAACTAATTAGAAATATAAGTAAACATTACCAATATATGCCGAATATTTGATGCATATAGGGAAAAAAAATTCATGTAACTACAACAATATATTTCTATCCTCTTATCATGTGCTTAAATGTTGGTGTTTAACAATTCAACATCAAAAAGACCTGTAGCTAGATAAGAAAGTCTGACATCACATGGCCTAACATAACATTTTAATTCAGGTCAGCAGAAAAAGAACTTTTTAGTTTGATTGCTTCAGGATGACTGCTAAAAGTTTTCACAAAGATTGCCTCTATTTGGTGCTATCTCGAACATCAAATTGACAACCCATATTCCTATATACATAGAGATAAACATACTATATATAGTTGATGCAAGAATGCTCACCTGCTGGCGCAAAAGAAACTCTTTCTGTGATTTTGACAATTGTCCCTCAACCTTCTGCGTAATCTTCTCTGCTACACGTATTGACTGTCACAATTTAACATTAAAATGACTCCACAAAGGCCAGACCAAAATGTAGGATAAATCACTGGTGAAACAATAGATACCTGTAAATGCCTGTCAACTAACTCAGTAGCTTTTGATAGCCTTGCTTTCAGGTCAACTGAAT
The DNA here is from genome assembly GCA_946807835.1 of Ailanthus altissimus. Lineage (NCBI taxonomy): Eukaryota > Viridiplantae > Streptophyta > Magnoliopsida > Sapindales > Simaroubaceae > Ailanthus > Ailanthus altissimus. The sequence continues at coordinate 27,197,926 of OX327696.1, read as the reverse complement.
CCAACATCAATAGCTGCTCTTCAAAACTTATCTCAAAGCTTGCAACAAAAATATCTGCCAATTTGTGAATAGGAACGGTCTCCAAAAGAACTTTTGTCCTTCCACCAGTTTTCTGTTTCTGTGAGCAGTAGTTATACAAGTTTTATAGTGTTATTGATCAAGGAAGATCATGATAATGTCATTGAACTTACAAAAAAACACTACTTCTTAAGTAACAAAAGAAATATTGCATAGCAGACATTTTGGTCCTGCAAAACAGGAAAAAAAATTGATGCCTACGGGCATTTCTGTGATTCCATTCACCGAAGATTTTAAAAGAACAGATCCAATGACACAATCTTACCTGCTCAAGAACAGAGATTAGCTCCGTGGCAGTTGCTTTGAACTGACGAGACAATGTTATGAAATCTGGATCTTGTTCCACTTGCTCCATCTCTATTTATGATTTAAAAGCGGAAGCTACTTAGTATATTGACATAAGAAGGCATTATACTCATGAATAATATACACGTCACAATTACATACAAAAGATTGGCCATTGAGAACTTACCAGCTTTTGTCATCTCAAGTGAAGATATACGTGCAGTATAATATGTTCCTCTTGTACTAAGTTCCTGGACACTAAACCTACACAAGCCTTCAAGAACAACAATGTAGGTCACTCTCCCACTTGGTTTCTCCACTCCTCTTGAGAGATGTAGTGCACGAGCTGCCACTCCCCTGAGTAATTGAAAATCATGTATAGTCCATGAAAATGAGTTCACAAATCTATTCCGAAAATAACCAAAATTAAGATAAAGATAGAACAGGTCAATGAAGCGTAGAATCAATTATGAAATGAAGGAGATAGGCAGTGCAGATGTTGGAGTTATCTCCAAAATACAACATAACTAAGAGTTTAATCTAAATCAAATATACCTGTTGTGCCAATGAATAACTTCCTGCTGATTTTTTCCATCAGCCTTCTGACCATCCGATGTACCAACTTGAAACTTTGACCCTCGCTCTCCAGAGTCATTTCCCACACCTAAAAGTCAATCATCAAAAGTTCGATTCATCTCATTCAGACATTCCATCAAACGGCACAAGGCAAATTCAGACCAATTTCACCTTCAGAAATAGTGGGGCCCACAGACGTCGTCTCCGCAGCAGCATCCCGAACAGGAAGGATGCCAATCAATCCCTTCTCTTCTCTCTGCCACAGTTCTTGCTCCACTAATTTCACACTACACCAATCAAAGCATCATATTCTTAAGTTTCAGAATTCAAACACAAAATTTCCAAAGCTACTTCATGATCAATCATTCACACAAAACGCGGCAAAACGATCTTAACGTCTTAACATATGAGATACTTTCAAATTTTCAGATGAAGCTATCGGCAAAAATATACACAAAAAAATTTCGCGTCAAAATAACAGAAGCAGAATCAACAATCTCCTATTTCTTCCCGAGAAAGCTTCCATATGGCAGCTAAACACACAGACTTCACCCCGTTAAATTCCAGCTTTCATTTTAGTCCAAAATTTATTAATCTCAGTTATTATAATTCCAAACTTTCAGAAAGTCAAACAAAAAAGAACGAGAGAAAGATAAAATTAAAAAAAAAAACCTGCTAGGTGAAGTGCAGCGAATTCGAATAATGGCGCCAGGTAAGAGTACTTTGTTCCTAAACGGAAGGATTCCAAGCCGACTCGGTAACTCCACCGACTCCGTCATTCTTTTCTTTTGGAACTCGGTACAAGATGGAACAACCAAAAAACTGGAGTTGTATTATTATTATTATTATTTTAAGTAACGACGAGAGCTAAATAATTTGGTTGGTTTTTAAATAGAGGTAACGAGAACGAAAATAAGAGAATCAGAATCAGAAATTGGAGAACGGAAGGTGCAAAACTTAGTTGGTTGGTGAAATGGTTTTGGTTAGGCGATCGAGAACTAAAGCTGGTGACGGCTTTCTCTCTCTATTTCGTTTCGTTCATTCAACTCTCTCTCTCTCTCTCTCTCTCTCTCTCTCTCTCAGTCCTTTCGCACCATCTGAATTCGGAATCCTTCTTTAATTTGGATTTTTTTTTAACCAATTTAATTTGGATTTTTCAACCTTCCCATTTACATACAACTCGTTCCCGAAAGAAAAGGAGTATTAACACTGTCACCCCTGAGGTTAGCATAAATTATATTTTAATTATAATTATATTATCACTTCCTCTATTCAATTAAAAATATGAAAATATCTCTTATAAATATTTGTAAGAGGTGAGAGTATTTTAATCTTTTTAATTAAATAAAAAAACCGACAATATAATTAAAATCAACCGTTATTCAAATATAATTTATACTAATCTTATATCCTTTACTAAAAATGGAATGTTGTTATATTTCACCTCGCAATTTTGCATATTTACAAATCAACCCCTTATGATTTCGGTCTTTTCCTCTTAGAACCCCAGAGTACAATTGTACTGAGTTTGCAACTTGACGAGTTTAATGGTTTGATGATAAAAGATAATATGAGAGGGAGACGAAAGTAAGCATCTCGGATTTGATTTAAAATTTTAAATACAACTTAAAAATAATTAAATTAATTTATTAGTGTGAAATTTGGACGAAAGATTGATGTAACATGGAAGATGATATAGAGGACGAAATAAGGAATAGATTTTGCTGGATATTTATTGTAGTGAATGGGTCGGAAAAGTATGAATTGGGTTTGAAAAATAGCCATCATTACTGGATATTTATTATAGTGTTTTTGAGGAATATGACAATATATTATTAATACTATATGCTATAAAACTATATAATATTAAATTTGGACATGCTTTTGTTGACCACTTGTATGTCTTGTTTTTTCACTTACACGAAATCTTATCCTAATCTTTTATATTTACATATAATTAATAATTTATAGTATTAACTCTAGTCTAGGAATGACAAATTTGAATTCAGATTTAACTTTTAAGTTTTGCTCATAATCTAGTTCTAGATTTTTTTATATGAATTTAAAACTCAAGTTTTATCTATATTTTTTTCAGGCCAGGCCGAATAATTTGAATTCATGTTTAAATCTCATTTTTAACTATTTTTCTCATATTTTTATTTTTTTTAAGGTTAAATTTAAATTTTTAGGGCATTTCTTTAGTGCAAATGTTTTTAAAATTATATGATATTTAATAATAATTAAAAATATATATATTATATGACATGCAAAGGTGTGCATTAGGGAAATACACAAGCAAATAAATAAAGGGAAAATTCCGACCTCGTAAAAAAAATGTTATCACAGTTAAAATCTTTATACTTTGGTGAACACATAATATTTTTCTCATTTTACCCTTATTTATATAATTTACAAAAATATAATTTTTTTAATTTGTTTTAATTAATTAATTTAATCAAAATTTTATTTTTATAAAATTTAATTATTTACATTAAAAATTATTTAAAATACAATAATAATTTTTAAATATAAATATAAATATCTATATATGGCCAACAACCAATGTGCGCTCATTGATTGGCCAACGAGCACTTGTCGGTTGGACAACGATTGCTTATCGGTTGGCCAACGAGCATACGTCAGCTAGCCAACAAGCACTTATCGATTGGCCAATTAATACACGCCTTAGTGCTGTCACGTGGTGCCACAGGAGTGTGCCATGTGATATTTTTTCTTAAATTTTTTGAAAAAAATTATTTAATTATAAATATTCAAATTATGCCTAAATTATTAATTTTAATCAATATTTTTATTTTTTTAACTATTATATATATAATTATATTAAATTAACAATTATTTTGGTGTTGTTTTTTTTTTCAGGTGTTGCTAATATTATTATAGTGCATATTTCGACCATTGAATTTTCTTATCAAAATAAAAATATTAAAATTTAAATAAATTATTAAATTAATTTAAAAATTAAAATTTTAATCAAATCAAATAAATTAATTGTTTAAAAAACTAAATTTGAATAAAAACAATAATATTTTAATTAATTTTAAAAAATTAACTAAATTAATTTAAATATTAAATAATAATTGCTTTCGCAAAGCGCGCGTTGTTGTACTTTTTCAAAATTTTATAATATTTTTTTTTAATTTCCATATTTAACAAATTAATTTATATTGGGAATTATTTATAATTTTGATTAAATTTATTGATTAAATTAATTAAAACAAATTAAAAAATATAATTTTACAAATTATACAAATATATTTTTTAACAAATTTTATAATTATTTTTTTAATAATTTTTATGTAAATAATTAATTTTTATCAGTTCTCATAAAACTAAATTTTTTGATTAAATTAATTAAAAGAATTTAAAATATATATTTTTTATAATTTTATAATTTATAACTTTTTTAAATTAAATAATTTAAAAACAAAACATAAATATAAATTAATGGCAAAAAGAAATTATTAATTTTATAAAAGATAAAATAAATAGTTTATTTAATAATTTTATATATTTTTTAAAATAAATAATTTAAAAAACTTATTGCATCGCTCGTCAGTTAACCGACGAGCACTCGTTGGCTATATATAAATATTTTTTATTTTTAAAAAAATTATAATTAATTTTTAAATAATTTTTATGTAAATAATTGATTTTATTATTTCTCATAAAATTAATTTTTTAAATAACTTTATTGATTAAATTAATTAAAAATATTAAAAAATATTTTTTTATAATTTATAAAAAAAATTAATTAAATAATTAAGAAACAAAATATAGATACAAATTAATGAAAAAAATAAATTATTGTTTTATAAAAAATAAAATTAATAATTTTTTTAATTAAATAATTTCATAATTTATATATTTAAAAAAAAATTATTTGCGTACCAAAGCATGCTTGTTGGCCAACCAACACACCCTCGTTGCCCATATATAGATATTTTTTTTAAATTAAAAATTATTTTTTTATATAAATAATTAATTTTTATTATTTCGCATAAAATAATTTATTAATTAATTAAAATGAGTTAAAAATATAAATTTTTGCAAATTATATGTATAAGGGTAAAATAAAAAAAACATTATGTCTTTGGTCACTAAAATATAAAAAAATTTACTGTATTGAAATAAATATTACCTCAAAAAAAGTCAACATTGAAAATTTTCTAATAAATAAATAGAATTTACTTTAATTAATAAAAATATAAATTTAATATAAATGATTTAAAAAGATTGCGTGAAATATATTAGGTTGCAATGATTGATACAATCACTAGTAATTTTTTTTTTAAAGGACACTTACTGCGCTGCTTATGTTGCGTGCTCAAAATAACAATCTTTCTAATTCACACTTTAGTTTTAACTTTTAAACCCATAAAAAAATAAAGAAATAGAATAGTGAATGATTAGCAATTGTTTAAATAATTTAATAGTAAAAAAATTATAATATATATATATATATATTTTATTAAAGTGGAGATCGTCAATTTGAATTCTCCATCTTTGCTTAAAAGGAAAAAAAAGAGTAAAGAATGATTGAAAAAAGACAATAATATTATTATGGGGCCATCCTTAAGAATATAAAAACGTAGGCGGGACCTTTGGGAAAAAAAAAGTCATTGACGTCAAGTTCTCCCGTTCTCGCCAGTTCTGAGCCGTTAGATCTCCGGATAGGATGGGAGTTTACGCGTCCTCGTCCTACCGACGTCACGTGTCAGATAATGCGTCAACTTACCCGTGAAGTGCGTGCGTAAGAGGTAACTCGACATGGTATTTGCTTAGGTTTTCGTGGGACCCACGTGAGTTCAATGCCAGGCGGCGGATAGGGATAGGAAAAGGGTGGTCCTGATGGATCGGATTCGGACGTCCATATAATACGGATTTCGTAGCATTTTGAAAAATGAGAAAAATGTGAATGCCACGACCAATAAGAGTTTTTTGGTAATTTTTTTTGTTGATAAAGCATTCTGAGATAATTTTTAATCAAATAATATTATATATTTTAAATAATAATTTATTAAATAATTATTGAGTGATATAATTATATAATAAATAATTTTAAAATTTATATTATTTCACAATTTAATAATCACTTGACATATTATTATTTAATATATAATTTAAAATATATAATATTACTCTTTTCGATTTTATTTTTCAATCTCAATTCTTTTTTTTAAGTAATATGGTATATATTAACCAGGTGATCAATTTTTATAATTTATTATATGATTTGTTATATAATCGTGTTTATATAAATATTTTTCATATAAGATACTTAACGAAACAAAAAAAAGAGAATTAGTTGAATTTTCTTGCTTGATGGACCGACTAGTAATTGATAGAATTATAAATGAGGTTGATAAATTTTTATAATTAAAAAATATATATATTATATTTTTTTATCATACATAAAATGTCACTTTTTTATAACTGAATACGAGAAGAAGTTGGTAAGCGAATTGAAAGTAAGAAATGTATTCAATTAATATAATGTTGTTATTCCAATTTCCACCGTTTGATTTTGGCTTTAGATTAGACGAATATTAAACAAATTTTGTCTATGGGTGTTAAAAAATAAGTGCAAGTCGTTGTTGAAACAATTAATATTAACACATAGAGTAGACTTAAAAGAGGATTTGACATTAAAGGGGTGGGGGCATGAACACGACATAAGAGGGAATCGACATTAAACAATATGAAAGAAGAAAAGTACTACTTCTATTGCTTATTTTATTATGGATATTGCTATAATACTTACTTTAGTTTTTTTTTAATCAAACAATTATTATTTTAAATCAGTGGAAAATTGTCAATAAATAATTGTTGCCATACTTTTACTTGCTATTTATTATTAACAAAAAAATAAGAATAATAATATATGTTTAAAATTTGAATTCAAACTTTACATCTCAACTAATATAATACATGTAATTTATTTATAAATGATGTAAAATTGTCTTATAAATTATAAACTAAAATGCCCGTTACTAATTATATATAACTAATTACAATGACGCATTTAAAATAATACAATTTTTTAATTTTAACAAAAATGCCATTGCTCTGTTTTCTTTATACGTTAGTTGCAACAAATTTAAAAAGAGCAAGCCATTTTGTGTTTGACTTAACTATTGGGTATTCATAAATAATTTAAATAACTAACACATAAAAATAAAATATCAAAAACTAATTATTGATAATTATAATGTCGCATTTAATAGAATGTAAATTTCATATTAAAAATGTAACAATATAGTTAAAGTAATGTCATACTCCTTAAATAGTATTCTATATTTTTTATCTTAAATTAGTGAGTTAAATAATTATTAAAGAATAAAATAATATAATTTTAAAAATAATTTATTATATTATTATTTAATACATTATTTGAAATAAAAAATTTAAAGCATGAGTTTTGGTTCACAGACACGACATTTGTAACTTTATATTTTTAATATTAATTTAATTTTATTATTGAATATTTTTTAATATTTTATTTCTATTTCAAATATATTATTTCTATTTCTAATATCTATTATTTATGTATAATATTAAAATATATTATTGTATTAATTATTATTATTTTTATGTATAATTATGTATAATAAATAATATAATATATAATTTAATAATAACAATAATAATAAAAATTTATTGTTCCTTTTTCATTCAAATTCAAGAAGTTTTACCCGTTTTAAAACCGAGCATTGTTCATATAGCAATTGTGTTTACAAATGTTTGATTGTGGAGTCACGAGCCTTTATTATAAATAACGAATAGTTCGTTGGAAATTTTCGTTAAAGACGTCATTGTGAAACTTGTTTGCTAATAATTATTGGGGAGATTTTGACAACTCATCGGGACCGGATGGGACCAACAATTTCACATTGCAAATTGCATTTTTTATGTGATTTATATGAATGGAGGCAAATGCCAATCAAAAGACTTTCGTTGATTTGGGATATCGAGTCAACAAGAACCAACCCAAAGTCTAAAGGCAATTGTTTTTGATAAGTAAGGGAATGGAATTTGCGTCTAATGTTGTTTACATTAATCAAGTACAATATTTATCTTTATTTGAATCATTAATAATATAATATTATTAAATAAATCAATAATATTATATTATAATTTTTTTTTGTATAAAATAAAAAATTATTGATAAATTACAAAAAAAAATTTATAAATTTATAATGACTCGTCTGGACCTACATCTTTTTATGGAGAGATATAATAACTTTTTAACAAAGATTATGTTGAAATAGATTACTACCTCCATTTAAGACGGGGAGAACTAATCTTACGTAGAAAAAAACCTAACTTCACTTAAGAGAATAACTACCCTAATTAAAAAATGACAAAAACTACTCTCTTTAAAGAATAACAAAAACTTTTTAAATATGAAAAGAAAAAAAAAATACATAAGCACTAGTATACAATTCAACTATTTTTTATATTTCAAAATTACCCATATTAATTATAAACTACAACCATAATTAATCAACAGACTGCCTTAGTATTTCTAGTAGCTGTAAGAGGACATGGGTTGCCGAAAGATGCTTTTTATCGAATTTTTGGTATAAAGTGGTTGTCAGTGAGTTTGGCTCTCTTAATTGACAGTGATTACTTCTCACGGTAGTCGACACTGACGATAGAGGTTCAAATAAATGATGATAAGAGCATAAGAGGTGGTAGTCGACGATGACTAAACATATCAGAAGAATCTGAGCATAGCAAAGAGAACACAAGAGTCCCAAACTGATCGATGCAGGCTAAGGACGGCTTCAATAGAGGCGGTGGCCAAATCTATACAGTGAGGCCCAAACGCCAACAAAGCAAATGTTACCTGAAATAAAATGAAAAGATAAAAGAAAAAAAAAACAAAAGGAAAATACATAAAGCATAAAGAAAAGAAAATGTCTCCGTATTATAGAGTTTTAATATAAAACTTTTTTAGAGGAGTGACCGTTTTTTGGAGACAAAATTGTACAATATTGGTTTTGAATAATGTTACACATTTTAAACTGTATTCTATATTATATTACGAATAATAATAATAATACGTCAAGTAATCATTTTATAGTAAAATGATGTAACGAATTTTTTTGAAATTTATACTATTTCACAACTTAATAATTACTTAACGTATTATTATTTTAGATACATTTTGGATTACAACTTAAAATGTGTAATATTACTTATTAATTATAATATCATTATATGTATAAAATTTTATTATATAAATTGAATGGGTCGCGATCAATTACCCCTCTCATCTTTTAAGCATTACTCACTTATTCTCTTAATGTTTATCTTACCTAAAAAACTTTGTTTTTTATATTATTCACTAATTCCTATTATATTGTTACTAATATATCTTTACATTACTAATTTTTCATAAATTATTAGTGTAATTTAAAAAAAATACTAAAATAATTAAGATAATAAAACATATTTATGTTATGATAGAATGATAGATATTTTAGTTATTTCATTTTTGATTTAATTTTTGTTTTATATTTTATTAATTTTTAATATTTGTTCGTGCATTAACATTTAGTGCTCATTAAAAATAGTAAATACATTATAGTTTTTTAAAATAAAATGACTAAAAAATAGTAAAAATAATAAAACCAATAATATATTTATTATTTCTAGAAAGTACTAAATACTAATGTATTTTAAAATTTAATTAATAAATAAAATTTTAAAATACAAAATAAGAGAAAAATTAAAAATAAAATAACTAAAATATTCATAATTTCATCGTAATATAATTATGTTATGGTTTTTATTATTTTAATATTTTTTAAATTACATAAAAATTTATAAAAAAATATATAAAAGTAGATTAGTAAAAAGATAATAAGAATGAGTAAATAATGTAACAATATAATTTTTGTAGCAATATGAAACATCAAAGGGTGAGTAATGCTTAAAACACAAGGAATTCATATATAATTTTCCAAATTAAATGTGACGTAAAACTAGTGAACATGTTAAAATAAAAAATGATGTGAAAATTTTGATGATGAATTCATATTTATACAAATAATATTTTTTGACCAATTTATGTACATAGCACTATTTTGCTGACTGCTAGATCTTTGAGTTTCGAATTTTAGCATCAACGATAACCCACATACGATCGCAGATAATATGGTTTAATGAGAGCCCAAGCCACATTAATGTAAATTGTATAAAAAAAAAACTAATGAATCTTGTTTTTTTTTTATGAAATAAAACTTTTATTAATAGATTAATTTTATAAATGAATTTATGTATTTTAACAACAATTATTCATTTTTATTATAATTGGGCCTATCAATTGTTCTTATTTAGAGAATTAGACGTTCTTTCAATTGGAAAATGCTGTCAAATGTTGACGATGTTCACAGGTATTCATACAAAAGATACCATTCATATATATGTATATACTTTGAGTGCTTTATTTTTTATATTTTAAAAAAATAATTGACCCTTTTTAATATACTTTGTTAACAGTTTACTTTTCATATCAAGATCATAACATGAAAATATGATATAAATAATTGACTTTTATATTAAAGCAAACTTTAGGTGAATTTATTTTTACCATACCATTTAAAGCAGTATATGTATCATCAAATTAAATTAATAGCTGTAATAATAACTAAAACTAACAAAATGTCCCATTTAGATCTAAATTTAAGTGGCATACCATATAAAAATACAATATTTAAAATAAATACTTAATCAAAACAAGCAGCATAAATTAAAATATATTTACTAAAGTAAAACATGAATATGCAAATAATAAAATCATCATGAAAAAGAATATCAATGTTATTAGATTTGATAAAAAAGTTCACTCCCTAATTACTACATACCATCATAAGAGATAATGTATAAAATAAATAAAACCACAAATTTGAAATTATTACAATTTAATGAACCTGTGAAATTATGATTTTTGCACTATATTCTATATGTTTTTATCGTATTATTGTTGGTTAAGATTCATAACTAAAGCCTAGCCAATATGCCAGCGCGCATGCCCATATTCCTTTTTCTTTTGCAAAACAGATAGAAAGAAAGGGAAATGAAAATGAAGTTGTCCGTAATAGCAATATTTATTAAAGAAACATGATAAATAGTATTAACCTTTTTTTAATCCAATGGTAACATTGTTTTTAACCGTAGTCCTCAATTATTTAAAAAAAAAATCAAATGTAATATTATAAATTTTTTTTACAGATTTATTTGATATACTATTAAATAATTAGTGAGATGTTTCACAAGAATAAATAAGACTTTATGACTCGTTCGAATTTATTTTAACAGCAAAAATATAATAAAGTTTTAAAACGGTATCTACCCCAAAAGGGATATTTGTTCTATTATGATTAAAAAATACTTAACCCTTAAAATAAAAAGAATTTAATCTCACAAAAAAAAAGTTGACCAAAAAAATTACCTCACGCAAAAAAATTATTACATAAATAATTATAATAAGTGCAATTATAAAAATATCTTCACACAACACAATCAAATACATTAAAAATACATCGATAACTATGGTACCCAACAATTAAATACATCACCGCAAAAAAATATAACTCTTAGAGGTGTTAGCTGCAGAACTTAATGGTCAGATATGTAAAAACAGCTTTGGAACTAAAAGAGAGTGATATACTAAAAGTAGAATATTCAATGATGACTCACCAATAGCACCATCCCACCAAAAAACTCCCCCAAAACAGTTTCTATGGTAGAAACGTCATGCTACAATGCCGCCACCTGGGGGGGAGGAAGAAAGAGCAATATCGACCAAATTTAGGTAAGGGTTAGTGGAGGAGAAGTCACGACACCAAAAAAAGTTAGCGTTTGCACGATGGTTAAGATAGTAAACTTTTCGACCGCCAAGAGTAAGATGGCAAGAAGGTACTCACCAATGCAACCTTGCTTACGGTATTGTTGATACATACACGCCTAAATTTATTGTTATCTATCGAATTTTGTGATGGTAAAAATGAAGAATTTTTTATTAAAAAATAAATTCTAGATCAATTGTTCTTATATTATTTTTGCAAGCAACGACATTTATGTAAATTTATAAAAAATTAATTTTAGTTATTTATCACAATTCTATCTTTCATCTGTTTTCGGAGGCAATCCCGATTCTCATCTCTAATTCAACGTAAGCAAGTTTCTTGAACCCTATTCTGAGTGTTAAAAAAAAATATCACAAAATATAACAAATTGGAGAAGATCATTGCCCCAAGGCCCAAGCCCATAAAAAATTCAAAGTGACAATGATTCCACTTAACTGACCCGGCCCAAATAAAATTCTAATAAGTAAAAGAAAACTTATGCCACTGTTTAATTTCTCCATCTGCCAAATCGTTCTTCTCTCAGATCCCTCTTTAATTTTTTTTCTTTTTTTTTTTTATTTAAAAAAAAAACAACAAAACTGAACGACTTCAGTTTGATATTTTTAAATCTGTCGGGAAACACATTTAAGCGGGGGAAACTTGAAGCGAAAACGCAACGGAAATGGCGGCCTCATCGCCAGCCCTAAGCAATAACACCGCAGATTCTCCCGCCGCCACGTTGCACCGCGACACGCCACCTAAAACCCTCCGCGGCCTCAATAAGCCCAAGTGTATTCAGTGCGGTAACGTCGCTCGCTCCAGGTCGCTATCTTATTTTAATCCTTTTTTTATTTGGTATTCTCATTAATGGTATCTGTAGTTTGTATTTTCTGTTTTCGAGGAATAAATTGTTCATAAGAGATGAATTTGGTTTAAATTGATTTTAAAAATCGAATTAGATGATGAATTTTGACAAATTCTCGTAATATCGTTCTGGAATGTTTGATATGAATGAGTTGCGAGATTTGGGGAAAATGCATTGTTTTGTCGGAAAGATAGGTATCTAGATTTTAGAGAAGATTTGAATTTAACTGATTATAAGCTTCTTGCCGGTGTCAACATGACATTATAGTGCAACTTGGGAATCAAGATTTGAAATTTGAAACATTATTAGCAATTCAAAATTGTTGATTCGAGGTTAAGTTGCTTCTTGCGAAGCTCAACTTGCCACGTTTAGAGCCTTAGATAATATGGTGAGTGACTTCTGTAGGGATTGACTTAACACAATTTCTTTTAGGTTATTGACATAGAAGGCGCTGGTCCAATGACTTTGACCTTGTTCTGTGTCTGCTATAGATGTCAACACTGAATGCATATTGTGTTACACTTCATAGTTAATATTAGGATGACAAAAATTGTTTTAAGGGCATTACCTGGTTCTTGGTTGGTTATTGAGACAGCTGCTTCTTGGTTGTCCTAATGAGTTGGATTACCTGTGCAGGTGCCCATACCAGTCTTGCAAGAGTTGCTGCTCAAAAGCGCAAAATCCATGCTATATTCATGGTATGTCCTTTTTACCTGGATTCATTATTACTAAGTTTTGTTTTGTTTTTTACTATAAACTTCTCACTTGGCATATAATACTCATGCACCCATTCTGTATGAAACTGTGTCTTTGCTCCACCCACTACTCTTATGGGAGAGGAGGTTACATTAGAGTTATAGGTCATTGGCAAGGTTTATTTAGATACTAAATTTGGAATAAATATAAGGTTTTAGGAGGTCATCTTGTACACAACGAAGCAATTGAACTAGAAATGCTAAATATGGTTGTCACCTTGAAAACTTACACAGACATTTAGGATGCTTGGTATCATAACTCACATTTTCTTTGCACTTTTCAATTGAAATGCAAAGATGGCTGGCATCATCTTGTATGCAACTTTATTCTCCTTTGGCTAGTTATCCAGGTTCATTATGTTTCAGAAAAAACTAGTTTTTAAACTTCTGATCCAGTGCAATAGTTTATATGGTTATGGCCGATCATTCCATTACATATCAGTTGCTTGCTAGGTAGATTTGTATTCTTTTATTTTGCTATGTGTTCTTGCTGTTGAATTCCTCTACAAATAATCTGAAGCAATGATGAAGTAGAGTCATAAATTGTCTAAACTTCTGATCCAGTGCAATAGTTTATATGGTTATGGCCGATCATTCCATTACATATCAGTTGCTTGCTAGGTAGATTTGTATTCTTTTATTTTGCTATGTGTTCTTGCTGTTGAATTCCTCTACAAATAATCTGAAGCAATGATGAAGTAGAGTCATAAATTGTCTTAATGAAGTATGATATAAGTTGATTTTTGAGTTAAATCAAATGGAATGGCTCTGTAAGAAAATTTGATAGTTTGGTCTATCCTTAATTCATTTCTGGAAAATTTTGTGCTACACAGATCTTTTCATATCTTTTATTCGTGATAATAGAAATGCAATGTGTTCTTGCTGCTGAATTCCTCTACAAATAATCTGAAGCAATGATGAAGTAGAGTAATAAATTGTCTTAATGAAGTATGATATAAGTTGATTTTTGAGTTAAATCAAATGGAATGGCTCTGTAAGAAAATTTGATAATTTGGTCTATCCATAATTCATTTCTGGAAAATTTTTGTGCTACACAGATCTTTTCATGTCTTTTATTCATGATAATAGAAATTCATTGAAGTAAAGGATGAAGAATTTCTTTTTGGTCATGTTGTTTGTTTGGTTAATAAACAGTTTCCTATCAGGAGAAAAAAAGGTGAAAATGCTAATATAGTCTATGTCTCTGATATAAGGTAGGAATTCAGAAATTACTCATTTGCTTTAGAGAAAAGAAACATTTTCTAATATGGTAACTTTCAATTAGCTAAAGCCTAAAAGTAATGGACCATATAAGAGTAAGAATCATGCATTTGAACTCCCCCTTAATTTGGAGTTTTTTTAATGAGGGCTAATCTCATTCGATTTCTCATTATATGGGATGCTATTGTGAGAATGACCTTGATTTCTGTGGTTTAATATCTTATGGAATTGCAGTTCTGAAAGCAAATGCAACTTTTCCAGACAAGACACCATCTCCGAGCACTCCTTCAGTTGAGCAGAAGTCAAACGATGTATCTCCTGCTGGGTAAGTACAAACATTAATTTTTCAGACATGCACTTGCATATCAATCTTCTAGCTATGCGGTTAACTTTCTCTATACTTCAGCTATTTTTAATTGGATTTATGTATGAAGGCTGGGTATAGGTGTATAGCTATTGTTGTTTGAAGCTTACGACTCTGGGACTTTGAGTATGTAGTTAATTGCTTAAGCTTCTCCTCTAGTTGGCATGAAGTCTGTAATGAAGCGTGGCATGTCTATCAATATCTCTATGAATTGTGTTATTGTTGTGAGGAAGAAGCAGATTAAAGTTTTCTTACAGGAATTTATTGGTGTGCCAGGGGGCATGTTTCTATCTTTTTTGGACAAATCTTTTGGATTCATTATATGACATATGCATGTTGGAATCCATAGTTTCACCCTCTGATGTGTTTCTGACATGAGTATTTCACAAAATTTTAACGCAGCCCAACTCTCTAGATATATAATGTTCCTTGAATACTGCATTACTTTTCTACCCCTGCTATGATCAAATTAGTTTACCACTAGCCAATAGAGCTTGGAGTGTCTATTTACTATTGAGCATAGGTTTCTATAATTGAGAAATTTGATTACTGACAAGCTTGCTATTGGATGATATATTGTTTGATGGATTGAAATCTTTTACATGTGCTCCAAATCTGATTGGCATTGCTGTTTGGTTATTTTTACCTATTATGAAATCTTAGTAATACCCATTCTCATGTGGTTTACTGCTGATCTCTGTCTTGTTTAATTATATTTTTCAGGGTTTTCCTAGGGTTTAAAGTGACTCATTTATGATGTGGTTGTTTTTCCTTGTTGGGCTTCTTTCAGGAATTCACTTAGAGTTGCATCACTTCGGCAACTCTCCAACAATTTTGCTCAATTCAATAATTTGCAAATGCCTCTGCGTTCAAGGAAACCATTGACCAAAAAGGTAAGTTATTTACTGTCAAAGTTGAAGATTACTATATCTGGATTAAGAATGTATTTTACTCATATGGAAAACTTTTTCAGGATGCTGCAGCTATAAATGAATGGAGATTTTCCAAGTTAAAGGAATATAGGAATAGAAACATCGAAGCAGAAAATGAAGCATTTGATCATTACATGCAGAATATTAATTTACTAGAGGAGGTATTTACTGTGAAATCCATTACGGATGAGTCCAACCAGGATGAGTCCTCTATAGAAAACTCCAATTCTAATTCTGTTGAGGAAGACAGTGAGATGATTATTTGGGGGCTTAAGTTGAAACTAAGATCAAATCCGACAAGAAGTGAGAACTTAAGAAGGAGGATGAAGCAAATTGTTGATCAGGGATTAAAGAAGCTCCAACTTGAGTTAATTGATGAGGATAATGACCAAAATGACCAAGCTGAACCTGAGAAAAGTCCAAAAAAGGCAAAATTTTGGTGGTCTGAGAAGGCTTCAATCTTGAATGATATCATTGACAATTTGAATAAAGCCCGAAATGATGAGGATCCTAAGTACTACTTGAATTTGAAATCTCAGCTCCATGATCTGCGTACAAGGTCAAGTGAAACCAAAACCCAAGAAAATGTGGTGTCCGAGGAGCAGACTGAGAAGAATGACATGGCATCGAGAAAAGAATCCGGCTATGTTTTGCCAAAATTGTTTACAACTGCAGAAATTGATCAAGAAGCTCTCAATAGCGTTGATGCACACTTCACTTCCCTCGAGAAGATAGAAGATCTATGATGTATAACAGGATGAGTGAATCAGGAATAGGCTGTAGACTAGATTTTTGCAGGGATCAAAGGGGAGAGACCGAAGGTGTAGTGTTGTGATTTAATAGTGGTTAAAATTAGTGCCATTAGTATGCATATTGCTTTAATCTTAGGCTGAATTTTAGCATATAGCTTCTCAATCCTATGATCATTTAAAATGGTATCCTCAATTGCATAGCATTGCATTCATTACGATGAAGTGACTGTTCTTTGCTTGAATGGTTTCTGTATAGGTAAAAAGACCATCACCATGTGCATGAATGGAGCACATACTTAAAAATTTCATCTTGCGGGAATTAGGCTTTGCTAATAATTGTAGTCATCTGCATTGCGTGAAGCAATGGGCAGGGTGGACCTGGAAGAACTGTTTTAGCCCAGCACCATTGTCTTCCATCCCTCGCATGAGCACCTTATATTGACTTTTCTCAGTTTGACTTTCAATGGGCCCCTGCTTAAAGAAAAGGAGGAATATAATACAAGGAAAATATAACGTATGAAGAACTGCCTGAGGCAGCCTCTTTGGGCTAAGAAAGTGGGTATCAATTATCAGTTGCAAGAAAGAGACTTGAAAGCAAACCAGGATTATATTCTATCACCTACTAATTGTACTAGCATTTTCAACAAAAACCCAATTGGGAATAAGTGGTTTTGAAGTGATGTAATCTCCCAAATTTCTCAAAGCTTCCACTATAAACTATTGCTTTTGCTCAAGTCATAATTCATGGTTGCTTTGGATGCCCAATTGAGTTTGAAGAAAATCAGACATTGCAGTTAGCATTTAAAAAGAGGAAAATAAATAAAATAAAAAGGAAAGACCAAAAACTTTCAAAATGGGCTCCTTTCAAATGGTAAAGGAAAAC
Organism: Ailanthus altissimus; assembly: GCA_946807835.1. Lineage (NCBI taxonomy): Eukaryota > Viridiplantae > Streptophyta > Magnoliopsida > Sapindales > Simaroubaceae > Ailanthus > Ailanthus altissimus. The sequence continues at coordinate 27,180,338 of OX327696.1, read as the reverse complement.
AAAAATGAGAACAATTCATATTATAGGACAACCAAACACGCCTCTTCCCATTAATAGAATCGAAGTCAAATTAGTTGAGGTGGTTTGATTTTGCCGGTGGCTTCATAAAGAGAATCCAAAAGGGACATACCATTATGAGGGAAATTCCCCCTCTGTGAATTTTGCCTCTAAAATGTCTTTTTGAAACCATTTAAGGCCTAAGCTTTTTAGGTTTCTTATTGGGTACTACTTACTTGCTTTATTCTCTTCCTTATTTCAAAACCCACTAAAACTTTCTTGGGCATTTTTCTCTTGAAACAAGGCTGTCAATGCTTTCAATTTCTATGGCTCTACTCATCTCAACATCACCTTTTTTTCAAGGACCTTTTGTATTTTTATCAACCTCGTTATCATGGCCAAGGTTCTCAACCCATGATAATAATCATGATTCTTCCTTGATTTGATTCATTATAGACTAAATTATTAGCCCACCAAAATATAAATAAATTATCTGAAATGAACAACAAATTGGAGTTGAAGAAATATCCGAGGGAGGATCTTGATAACGCAAGAACAAAATCCATTTCTCTAGCTCAAAAATAGCTGTCCACCACAGTCATTTGATAATCCAAGTAACAAAAACTTTTTCTAGTGGACATTTTGTGAAAAAACAAAGCTTCAATCTGCCTCATTGAATAATCAAATTCCAACTTGACAATATCCCTATCAAAAAAACTATTCTTAAATTAACACATGGATCCACACACAACACCCATAAATCAAAAAATCAATGAAGTATTCTCCCTCTCTAGGAGCCATATTTGGACTTTCATTCTCATATGCATTCCATCTGGACCTTTCTTTGTTATAAATCAAGTTGATTAATTAAACTAAACTAAGGCTACACGAAGAAGAATCATAATTATGTTGGTGATAAGCATTAAACCCAAAAAATAAAAAAGCTAAGATTATCACATGGTAATGGTGAGTTCATAGTCCCATTAAATTTAAAATAAAATGAAAAGACAATTAATAATAATATGTTCCTAGTGACTCTTATGTTGAAAACCCAGATGGGCAAAGGAGAATCATTTTCTTTTTTTTTTTTAAAAAAAAAAAATTCGTCTCCACCATATCCATCATGTGTATGTGCAGCCAAGAATCATGGGGTTCTCTCTATAATTGTGTTTTCTTGGTACTGTTGGAGCTGTGATTGATGCCATTTTCATGCCACTGGTTTTATGGTCTGCACAGTGCTGCTACAAAAAGCTTTCATTAAAGTTTCTGCTTGCTTGTCAAGTCTCATTGGACCACATTGTTTTAGGCTCACTATTCTAAAATTTGGTTAATTACCAAACATTTGATGACACTCCATCTGATCTCACTGCTCCTAGGTGACCATAATTACTGTCTTTGATTTACTATAAAAGTAAAAGTAAATGAAGTCAATTAGTATAGATCTTAATCATAATTCCTTCTTGTCTATTCATTTGTTTTGATTCAACGGTTGAGATTTTGAGTTAAAAATTGATCATTTATCTCGTCTCATTTTACATTAAAAAATCATGTATCAAATCCTTTTGAGTGAAAAACGTTTAGGCCTTAGGCCTACTTAGACTACTTTTCATTTTGGAGATAGATTTATTTGCTTAGCCCATGTAATGCCTCGTAATAATCTAACCCATGACCCTAGATGTGACAATGATCTAATTAGCATGACACAATAGGGTTTGTTAGGCTAAACCCCAGGAGATAAATCCAAAGTAATTACACTAATTTTCAAGATTAGTACCTCACCTATGTTATGGTCCCTACATAGACTTATTACAACCCTGAACAACTACAAAAATTTGGTAACATTTTTATGTTTATTCATGATCAAATCAAGTGAGGCAGCTGAAAACTTGGTTCCACATAAGGCCTTACATCTTTGTAATTTTGATGAGGTAAATCCCCAACAAGCGATTCCAATCAAACCCTAATTATGTCCCTACTAATGACAAATGAAAGTCCAAGTTTTGTAGATTATTTTCTTTGTAACTAGCTTTTTCTTTAAAAAGGGTTTTTTTTTTTCATGGGTTGGTTTATTTTATTTTAAATTTATATGAGGGGTGAGGAGATAGAGAGATTCGGGTTCAACTTTATCTCAAATTCAAACTTTGAATTGAAACCTAGCTCTACCATATGAGATGGTGACAATTATAAATGAACTTTTTCAATGTGAATAGCAAATAATGTATAGAAATTTGGAAAATGTGGATGGCACATAGAGAGAAGATTATTCTCTTTGGAAGAACATGCAATAAGTGAATGTTGTCGGTGTTTACTATGAGCCATGGCATGATTCATATTCAAACAATTATAGTTCTATATGGAGACATTATCAAGTTCATTTGTTTGCTTCTTGCACTTCAAATTTCAAATTCTTGATCTTACTTTACACCCTTCGACTACTTACAAAAAGAGAGTGAGGTTAAAAAAGGGAAAAGTAGCGTTCAAATTTTCACTAGCCCCCTCCATTTGAAATAATATATGAATATGATTGATATTTAAAAAAAAATTAGAAAGAAAAATTACATAGTTAGTCTCTAAATTTTTATTAATTTATTCAATTAGTCTTTATATATATATAGAGATATTAAATACATACTTCTATTAGTTCATATTTTTGAAAAAAAATTATATTTAAAGTGTATTTTTGAAAAACAATAAAATAATTTGATGTTTCATTATGATAAATAGTCCTATATTTAATTAAATTTATCTTATTGTCCTAAAAAATTATATGCAATTAACGTAATTTTTTTAATAACTAATTAGAGTATTTTAATAAAAAATAATTTGATTGAATATTTCAACTAAATGTCATGAACTAAACTAATAATTTCCAAATAAAAATCCTTTTTTAATCATTCTTACACTTAAAATACTTTTTATAAGAACAAATCAAAGCTACATTTGAAGACGCTCTCGCTAGCAAGCGGTGTTGAATTCAAAAGCACTTTGGTGAGCTTCTACGTAACAAAATAGCTGCCACAATAAGCAGCCTCAGCCAGACCGCTTGAAAATTAATTCTAACAAAAGTTGAATAAGCTAATTAATTAGCCAACCGAAACCCACAACATAATTGATGATGACCATGAGCCACGACCTTGTGGGTAGTGGGATTAACCATTCCCTAATCATGATTCATATCTTAATTATAATTTATGCTTTCAAAACAATTTAGATAGTCTTAATCATATCATTAAAAAAATTTAGATACCCAAATCTTTGAAGTGTTCATTGTTCAAATGAGGTGCATATGACAAGATATGATGTATCATTTTCAGTTAAAATTTCATTGTCAATGATGGTCATAATTACGTATATATCATAAAGTATTATATGAATTGTGACGAAGAATTCCAAATTTGAAACTAAGAAAATCACGTTAAAAGATAAAAACGAAGCTTGCCTTGAATCAATTGGTCAAAAAAAGAAAGATATTTCTTTACCTTTTAAAATTTTTGGTTTTCTGTGACTCAAACCAAATCCAGATGATTATCATTTACTAGAATACACATTCTATGACCATTTTTTTTAATTAGTTTTAATTATTTTATTATTAAGTGTGATTAAGTAAAGTAAACCTAGAAGATGGCAAAAAGAGTAACAGTTGGCCTTGGCCATGAAGCTATTTTTTTTTTTTTTTCTGTTTTGGAGAAAATGAGATTCTCATGTGTTTGTAATATAATGCATATCCACTTGGAGACAGAAAAGAGAACCTAACCTAATCTAAAAACAAAATGGTTGAGCTTTATTTTCTCCCCAAACAACTAATATTGAAAGAAGTGGGCAGAAATGGCCACCTTGAATTTATTTCTAATTGGTATTTTGCCTTCTCATAAGGTCATAATATATAAATTATTTTAAATACAACTAAGAAAACCCACCTTCTAATTTGGGTTGTAGGCATGAACAACGACTAATCTACCATGAATCAAGCCAAGAAAATTTGAACAAAATTCTTATAATAAGGATGGGTTTTGAGATAAAATAAGATAATAGACAATTAACCAAATGCAATCAATAAAGGGAGGAGAGTGAAAGTGGGGGGTGGATGGATCGAAACGTACTAGATTTTGTACTTAAATAGTTTGGAATTTCATGTGTCCCCAAAATCACATGTAGAGCACATGATATGCTTGATTTTGAATTGCCACCACTGCTCATAATTGATGTAAAGATTTCTTCACATGGATTCAGATTTCCAAGGGAACAATTCAGCCCCAATTTCCAAGGGGTCAAGTACTTACATTCCTTATTAAGCCCAAGTATCAGCGGACCCAAAACCGTTCTCTTTTTTTCCCCCCTTTTTTTGGCAAATCCCCCTTTTAAAGATACTTCACCCTAAGAAAAAGAACTTGTTACTCCCAAGTAAAAGAAAAAAAGAAAAAAAAGAAAAAAAGAAAATTTAACCAACTTCAGAATTGGCATTGACATTTGCTTAACTGAGATTAGGGTTTCAACGAATTGGGAAAGGATTTGTAAGGAACAACATTAAAGAAGAGGACAATTTGCTTTGAAACATTGCATTGAATTATTTGTGATATATGCCATAGATCTGAAATTGAATTTTCATTTTTCTTCATGAGTCGGTCGGTCCCATGTTTGGTTAATGGTAGTATTATTTGGTGGACCTAAGTGAGTCCAAAATTATGAACTCTCCTTCTCATTTGAATGAGAAAATTTTGGTTGGTTGGATAATAGCTAGCTAGAGAGATTGGGAGAGATGTATTATGTATACATACATTGCCCTGCCGCTCCTGGTGTCACATGAACTCTTTGATCGATGTTTCACGATTTTAGATTCAAAGCTTTGGAATCATTTATCCATCCGTGTTCTAAGAGATGAGATCATGATTCATACCCCATGTCCATGCCTAATTAATTGAAAGGGATAAAAAAAAAAGGGTTGCTAAGTGATCATGCTTAAAAGTATAAGAAAGTTGTTGTACAATTAGACAAGAAAAGAGAAAGTTCAATGAAGGATACATAGATCTTTCTAGCAGCGTAATAAGTTAGTATAATCTTTGTAAAATATATGGTTGAAAAATGGCAAAAACTTGATTGCAAATTGGGCAATTTAACCATATCAAAAGTCACAATATAGGTTAGGTTAATAATTAATAGATCTTTCTTTTTTAATTGATATACAAGAACACGCGACAAATTGAAGGTGAATTTTATGGGTTGCCCAATGAAATTATAAAGCACTGGGAGAGAAAGAGTGAAAGAGATTGGAAGGGTGACAAAAGAAGGATGCATATAATGCATGTGAGAGGAAGTTGGAATAGGAACTACTTTGTGTTAAGGCGTCAGAAAAATGCAATTAAATAAAAAGCTAAATGTTTAAGCTATTGTCATCTCCATCGATGAAATAAATGTGACTCATTTTTTAAAAAAATTTACTAAGGTAGGTGAAGAAGAGAAAGATGGGGAAGGTGATAGAGATTGAGGGTACAAACAAGAGAGCAACAAAGCAACGTGGATGCAAAGCAAAGAAACACAAAAACACTGACACCCATTTGCTTTGAGATGGGCAAGGGTGGGGTGGGAATTGTAGCACTAGAAAGTCTTATTCTTCTTCTTTAGTTTTTGGCTATTTTTTCTTTGATTCTTTGCTGGGCTCTTAATAATGTTGGTTGAGCTGGTAGGTGTGTTGATGACTGATGAGATCAAGAGTAGATGTGTGTGCAATTTGACCCAACACATACACCCATTCCTTTCTCATTCCATTGGTAGCTAGCTAGCTATATCTTACAAAACCCTAAAATAGTAATAAATTAATAATAATAATAATAATAATAATAATAATCAGAAAAAAAAAAATCTCTGTCTATCTAAAAGTATTTATATGCCCACTTCAATTCCCACCTTTATTCAAATATTAATGAATCTATCTTTGTGGGAAGTTTCTCTACCACTCTTGGTTGTGTGTGTAATGTTGGATTAAAAAAAAAGGCTAATAAAGTTGCAATAAAGCTTTTTCAACCACAGTAAATAGCACCCACTCTCTTTCTCCAATTCCTCACTCAGTGGAAAATAAGATTTTGCAATCCTTTGAGTGCAAGACATATGTGATATTTGAAAAGAAGTTGAGGTTTCCTTATTTTTGTTATAGTAAAAAAAAAGTGTTCAATTCAATTCTTAAACCATGTTTACACAAAGAAAAGATGTCATCACAAGCATTTTTCTTTTTATTAATGCGCATACGAATATGTTAAATTAAATTCCCTCTCTATGGACTATATATGATTAGGTTTCAGAAGTCTATCAACTCCTCTCTCTCACGGGTCAATATATATATATATATATATATACCTTTAAGAATTCAACAATGGCGATTTTATTCCACCGGGAAAAAATTGTCTAATAAATTCTTTTCAAGTGTGTGAAAAAAAAACATGACTAATGCATGGTTCATGCATGACAAAGCTAAAAGATGAATCACACCAAGTGAATCTTCAACATTACAGAAAATTTACTATAAGGTTATTTTTGGTTTTAACTTAATGCTATTCACCGATAAATTCAGTTCAAAAGTCGAGCATCAAATGGGGTATTGTTTAAAAGCTATTTGAAGGTTAGGTTAGGGTTCAACTTCTTATTATTATTATTTTTCTATTTTCTTTTGTTTCTTATTATTGTTCATGCTTCCCTTTCTGTTTAATTTTCTCTGCAATGAAAGACGGTCAGAATCTTCTTTTATATAGCTGTGCCCACCGTATCAGATGTTTTAAAGAAATTAAAATTTGTCCCTCAACTTGTGTGGTAATATGACAAGTCAAAGAATGGGTGATCACACCATTGAAAATGAAGTAGGCAGATGATCGGAACCATGATGCTTGGCTTTGAAATCTTCTCTCAAACAATATATATATAGAAGTTGGGCCTGTCCCTTTTGCTTTTGCATGACTTGAAAGGATATAAAGTAAAGTTTTTCGAATACAAGTAACAGCACCCATATGGCTTAGCTTCTATTATTTTTAGTAATTCAAGGTGGGGTGTCCATAGTTAATCTCATAATTAAAAAAAAAAATTGAAAGAAAGAGAGTTTTTCTCAGAAAATGACCTAAACCAAACATGCCACTCTTATAGGCTTACCCCATTTTGAAAATGACTTGAGCAACATGAATATAAAACCCTTACAATCAAGCCAAAATTCTTGGGAAAAAGCCTACCTCAAGAGGAGCACATCTCAATAAAAGAATCAAAGAAAAAAACAAGAGAAAAATGAAGGATATGCCCTCACTTATTCCACTCAACAACACAACACAACACACACACATATATAAAGAGAGAAAGATTGTTTTTCACACTTTATAATAGCATTTTATTCACTTTTTCACATGCAGCAACTTCCCTATAAAGAAAAAGAGATATATCATTGATGATAAAAGAAATAATATAAAGATGCCAAGATTTTGATGCATAGCTAGCCTGCTATCACCCTTCCAGTTTTCGAGTGTTTATTGTTTGTTTGCTGTGAGCATCCTTTGATTCTAACAAGAACAAGAAAAAAAAAAAGGCTGTGAGAATCAATCAACCAGCTGCGATATCGCTACTGCTTTGCTCTGTACTTTGTTATTTTGCATGTGTATGTCTGACGCGTGAACGTTATAAATGCGTCTCGTTTTCCCAGGGGGAAAGTTTGTGAGAAAATGATGCAAATAAAGAGAAAGAGAGAGAATACATCGTTTCAAAATTCATATTTTCACACGTCTCTTTTGATCTGAAGTAGCCGAAGCATCATTATTTAGGTTGTTGATGTTAATCAATTCAATGGGAAATTGCCCAGCACAAAAGGCAACCATCAGGATCCAAGTTTTAAAGGCCTTTCCAATTCTAAAAGAGTGTTTAAATGAAATGATACAACAATAGAATAATAAATTAATAGTACTTCATGGGCAAATTTTTTGGCTGTAATTGTGGAAATTAACCCAAACGATCCTTTCATGGCAAAAAAGTCATGCAATAATGATCTTCGTTGATGATCTTTTGAAGACAAGGCGGAAATTTTTTGACCCTTGATCTTTATCAGTTTTGTATTTTTCTTTTTTATATTTCACAGCTTTAGCAGAATTTTAATTAGAAAATTTGACAGTTAATTCTCTATGATTTTATTAAATTATTTACTTAGTTCTTAATATTTAAAAATTATAAATTACGTCATTTAAGGATAATTTTATTATTATTTTTATTTTTGAAATATGGTCATTTTTTCTCTAAATGACTCAATTAATAATTTTTAAAATATTAGAAATATCATAAATGATTTAATAAAAATGTAGAGGCTAAAGTGACAAATTTACTTTTAAGTATTAGCTAGCCAACTTATCGAATTCCTCTTGGTGTGAACATGAGGTTTATATAATTATACAAACTGACAAGAATAATTTTGTTTTTGCAGAATCCTCAATAGCAGTTGATGTGAACTTGAGAATTATGAATGATCTTTTTTTTAATCCTTTTCTCGCAATTGAATGTATAGAATGTGCCACAAGCAAATTATTATATAGAATATTTACATAGATAGGTAGGCAGCCCAAGATAAGGGAATTCGATCTCATGTAGCTAAATTATGGACCATCAAAATTCCATTCAATTACACAAGTTTAAAGGTCATATTACTTGAATGTAGATTCGATCCTAAAGGAATTATACGCTTTTCCCCCTCCCCTCTAAATACAAATAGATAATTGGAGACAAGAAGAAAGAAAATGCAATCCTCAAGATAAGGTGATTTTTCAACTTCGAAGGACAAGGAATTTATAAGAAGGCCCATTCTCATTTGCTTTTGAAAAACTATTACCTATCTATTTTCATCTTCAGAAGGGCAGAAAAAAAAAAATTTGCTATTTTGGTCTCTAATTTTATAGATAAATTTTAACTTAATCCTTACTTTTTAATATATATCATGATAATTTTTGTAAAGACACTTTTGGTAATTATTTATTACCATTTTCATTCTTGAACAACTATTATTTTCGTCTATATAGGAACTAACGTGATATATATTTAAAAAATAAAGATTAAATTGATATATATTCATAAAACTAAAAATTAAAATGAATTTTTTTTTAAAAAAATTACACTTCTTAAATAGTATTTTAAATTTTTTCATCTCAAATGATTTATCAAATAATAATTGGGTAATGAAATGATGTAATAAACAAATTTAAATTTGTATAATTTTATCACTTAATAATTATTTAACATATTAATTTAAAATATAAATTTAAAAATATCATTTGAGATGTACAAATGTTCTCAACTTTTAATATTTTGTTTTCGTATGATAGAATGAATTTGCAAGAATAATATATAATGGAGAGAAGATGTTACTTAAAAAACGAGTCTTTAAGATAGTGCATTTAGGGATAATATATGCAACATTTTAATTGGTTAGGTTTAACCCGATTTTCAAAGACTCGTTTTGTTTGCTTCATCTTACGGGAATACGAATACGAACATGATGTGATAATAACTTTTGTTTTTATTTCAATTGGAACTTAAGAGAAAGCCAAAGCCAAAAGGGTGTTCAGAAAACATATGGGGTGACGCTAGCGCTAGCCAGAAATAATATTGTTGTGTTGCTTTGTGTCGTTTTAACCAATTAAACTAATAAAAACGACTCATTAATTACTTGATAGAATTGGTCTAACTTTACTCCGTAAACCCAAATTGTCCATTAATAATGGCCACCTCCTCTCTCTTTCACTCCACATGGAAGAAACAAAAGTAAAATAGCTAAGCTAAACCAAAAACAATGGATGTCGACGATGCTAGTAGCCAGCCATTTGAAGTTTTATTCGATTGTGATCACTTTGATTGATAAGCTTTTCTTGTTTGCATTCAAGTCAATATATATATATATAAACACAATGCCAATTCACATTCATTTCAAAGATTGCCAACCCACCCACAGCCTTGATTCCCCATTACCAATCTGGTCCCCATGACAATAGAAATTAATAGAAGCAAATTTCAATCATCTTTTAAGCTCTAATTAAATTATAGAAAAACAAAAAATTTCCGAGTTTGCGAGATTTATTAAAATTTTAAAGTCATCGTAAATCTATCATAAAATTCTCTAAATACCCATCTCTCAGAAGTTAATAAATTTATCAAAAACTCGTATAAAAATTAATTTACTAGCAAGAAAGAAAGAAAGAGAATAATCTATAAGTATTGCTTCCAATTATTGATTTGCTAAGGTTAGCAAGTGTGAAAAATATATGTTTTTTAGCTTACAAGTGTGGACAAGGATAACAAAGAGGGGGCATGGGTGGTGGCTTTTTGTGTGTGTTTCTCTATTGGTTAGAATGAAAAGGTAGCTACAACCAAGAATGAGCTAAATGTTAATATCACATATAGTTGGCTTTGCATCGTAGTCTTATTCCCAATACTCATCATCATCACTATCATCTTTCAATCTTTCCATCTCCCTCTATACATATATATATATATATATATATATATATATATGCAATTTTTGCATTAAATTAGGGCACAAATCGCTTTCTTCATACGTGTCTTTCAAGATGTGTATATATATTTTTGTTCTTACGTGACATGATTGTTTGTTTGTTCACCCAAAACTAAAAGGCATTAATAAAAATGTGGGCATCGATTCGATTACGTTCATATTTACCAACTCCAAATGCTTACTTATTCAAGCTAAATAGCTCATTATCTATATACGGCTACACATCTTCAAAGAAAACATAGCTTGTTGGACTAACAATGCATATGTAATTGCTTTGAAGATTGCTACTATTTTTCTATTTCTTAAAAAACGAATGTAGTATTTATTCATTATGTAGAAATCGAAACGTCGTTTTCGTTTTAAGACCGAATGTAATTACTTGTTAAAATATCATCAGAACAATAAACAATTTAACACGAGAGTAAGTCTTAAAATTGATAGAAATTTTTTTTTTCATTCTTTAATTTGAGAACCGTTTTTCTTGCAACTTTCGGAAAAATCTTTTGGTTGCTAATACGTACTATACTCTTTGCTATCTATATAATTATTGACCATATTTGTAAATTCTTAGTCTAATGCTCTTCTTTTTTTTTTTTTATAATTTCTTGTGTACGAAACAGAAGAGTGATATGATGCAATAGTTGAAGTATTCAAATATAATACACACACAAACATTTATATATATATATATATATATATATATATTCATGTTTAAGAAGCAATCACTTCATATAAAAAGCTTCGCAATTAAGACTTTTATTCAGATTAACAAATCTTCCAACTTTGCTAGAGCAAGATGTTAGACATAATATTAAAATAAGATTGATACTTAGATATTAATATAACTATAAATCTATCATGTTAAATTTTTAGAATGGATATTGAAAAAAAATATATCTAAATAATACATAACGACTTGAATACAAAGATTAATAGTTTTCAATAAGACTACAAAAGTATAGCAATTTTTTATAATTAAATATGTGTAACGTTTAATGAGATTATCTTTATGATGGCAAGAGGAGAAGAGCTTTACATATAATGATTTGACTTGAGATTATAATCTTAAAAGAGACCACAACCCTAAAAGAGACTTATCATCTCATTAATCATAATTCAATTAATATTATATCTCTACATATTACAAGTTCATATCAAACTAAATATTTATAAAATTCAATAAAAAATAACTCAAATTAAATCTCTTAAATTAACTCTAATTTTAATACATGAAATCACATAAAAAATAATAAAACCACCCAACATAAAAACAAAACATGTTTATTTAAAACTTTAAAAATTATATATTTCTCAAATACCGGTGCTTCTCTCCAAAATCTATAATTATCAGTTCAAGTGTGTTTTTTACTACGAAAAACTACTTACCGACAATCATTAATATCAAATGTGAGCTTAATTGATTTTCAATCGGGAAAATCATTTTGCTATAGAGCTTTTTCTTTTTCACAATTTATTTTTCTTTCTTTTCAGTACGAATAAGCATGAGCAATGAGGGTTGATAACAGATAATAAACCCTAGAGAATTCATTTCTCTCTGTGTTATGAAGAGTAAAACCAAAGAGTCCTTAAAAGATGACATGGTTTTAATAATTACTACAAGGACTACGTAGCAAAATGGGCCAATGAAAATTATTTTTTGGTAGCCATTTAAATTCATAATTCTTCAAAGTGGTCCAAAATGCAACGCTTAAAATCAAGCGATGATTTCAATTTTAGCCAGAGAAAAAAGAAAAAGATTGCCAGTATTTGGTAGCCAGCATGAATATGGAAATCTGAACCCTATATATAACTATATCTAAATACAAAATTCATAATAAGTTTTGCTGATGTGATAGGCCCAGTAGCAAGTTGTTTATTGTGGTACCTTTGCTATCAACCGTTGGATTAGGGGACCACTGATTTGTCAGTATTTATGACTTTTGTTCTTAACCAAAGTTGCTACCAATTCATTATGGTGAAAAATGTGATACATTTGGAGGTTTTGTATTGAATTCCAATGGAGAAATGGGGTCATGGGTCTTGCTTTTTGGTGGGTTCAGCTTCAATTCCCTTTCATTAAGGAGAGAATTTTTCCCTTTTTTTTTCTTTTTTTTTTCAATCAATTAACTTTTGGGTCCAAAGTTAAAATTATCTTCCAAATTATTACAGTCAAAATGTCAAAAAGAAAATATTTCAATGAATGTTTTTATGTTTTAAAAATTTACTAAGTCTTTTAGTCTTGTTTATCACTACAAATACAATGCAAACAAACCCTAGTTATAGCAAAATTTTCATCAAGATAAAGAAAGCAAATTAATGAATTGTCATCTAAAGGGGGATTGTTTTGTCCATACAACCTGCTTATACCAAACACAAACTACAAGTAAAAGACATTAAATAATTTTACAACTAGAAAAGCAAACTCCTATGCATATGGGGCCTAAAGATGGCTCCAAAAGTGTGCCCATAATGAATGAATAAGGAGGGGAGGTTGATTTTTGCAGTAAGAGCTTTGATTCCTTGCAGCAAATACAAAGCCCCACACTCTGATGTTGCTTCCCCATTACCCCATAAATAAAAACTCCTATTCTTTTTTCTTCTGCTTCTGCTTCTTGTGACTGGCATTATTATTTTTCACCAGAAGAAAACAGTTTCCAAAAAGTACTTCCGATCACTCATAAATTATAGCAACACCCACCTCTTTCTCTCACTGACATTTACCATAAATAAGAATCATAATTTTGTTTTTTTTGTATTTTGTTTTATCTTTTGTTGAGTTCAAGTTATATATATACATGATATCTCCTCTCACTTCATCCTTTTTTTCACCTTGGGCATCGATGATATATGTGTTGCTTATCTATGAAAATATGGACTCCCATTATTTTGGAATTCTAATCATGCTAGTTATTGATCTCTGCCATTCAATTTACTGTTGCATTTCACAATTGAAAATTGAATTCATCTATGAAATTAATGGGCGGCTAGATGCTAATTAGCCAATTAAATAATGGCATGCCTACAAGGTAATAGTTGAGTGGCGATTGGTTTTGATGTGGGTAATAATTCACTAAGCTTTGTCCACAAACATATACAAAACACATCACTAATTCTGCATTTTCCCATTTGTTAGATCACACATAATGTCCATGAAAGATAAGATAAGATATAACATATACTATATTTTATTGAATATCATTTGCTTTAATTTGTATAAAGCTTTATTAGGTCTATAGCACTAAAACAACCCTAGTTCCCACTCTCACACAATAAATTTTTTTTTTTCACTTGACATGAAAAATGAGTTTTCCCGTGAACCTAGGTTCATTTATTTCGGGGCATCAACTATGTAACAATTAATGGGGTATGTCTTGCGGGGCCATTAAGAAAGTGCAAAAGAAAATAGGGAAAAGAAAACAAATATATGATTTTTAGTATAAATTATTGTTGGTAGCTACATTGCAACAAGGTGTTGGCTTAAATTTGGAATCGCTGGCAGTGCTTTTGGCGTGAAGAAAAGCATATGTATAGGTAGTGGGTAGACTGTAGATGAATGAAAATTAATGGTTCCATGGGAGATCACAAAAGCAAAGTCCAAGAAAATTGAGTGGCAAGAAAGAAAAGGGAGAGGGAAAATCCTAGAAAATGAAAAAGGAGAAATGGGAGTTTGTGGGTCAAACAAAATTAATGTATTATGCATATAGATAGATCAAAGATTGGGGGGGGGGGGGGGGGGGGTGTGTGGGGGGGTGGGGGAAATGGTTGGATTAGGATTAAAGAAATGTCTTAAGTTGGTGTTGTCTTCAACCCAATGAAATGCGCCTGGTTTCATGACACATCTTGGAAATGATGACTACTTAAACATTAGATTATATTAGAGTTGATTTTTAATCCCATGTTGTATCAAAAGCATAACAAGAAAAAATAATAATAATAATAATAATAATAATAAACAGTGAACAAACAACAAAGGATCCTTGAAAATAATGACTAGCTGTTTAAAAGGAACCAAAACACACTGGACCAAAGGACAAGGAGATGGTGATTAATGAAGTTTCCTTACTTTTATAGCCAATTTGTCTTTGCAATTTGCAAGGTTTCATGACTTTGTTGTTCTTCCCATCCCCCAAGCCCCAAGCACAAGTTTCCTTAACTTCCAAGGAGACAAAAACCCCAGAAAGAAAATTCAAATAGTTCAGTATTCTAAAGTTGTATAATTGATCACAAACCGTGTTGAATTGGCTTGGTTATGTGTCCATGATATTGACTCAACATTTCATCCAAATATTCCATTTCTTTGTGTTGTTTTAAATTACCCCATAGGATAAGACTATGTGCATGTTGATAATGAGTTAGCTTTCAATTATAAATCGTGTATAGTTTTTGGATTAGGCTGAAGTTTACCTAACCCTAAAAGTGGATTAGACCTGCCAATGGAAACTTTGGAGTGATGTCAACCCATTTGGCCTGCAGGCTGATGATCACTCCCCCCATTTGATTGATTTTTCAAAAAAGATTGGCTCACATAATTCCATCAAATTAATAGTCAACTCTCCATCAATTAAGTTTTCAAAAATCTCGAAAGACACCCATCTCATCTTTAATATACACTATGCTTTGCAAAAATGATTGTATGTATAGGATGCCTAAGATAATGCATATAAATATATATATACATACATATACATAGCAGACCAAGTAAACACAGACAATAATTTGATTCCTATTTGAACCATCTAAAACACAAAGACATGACACCATTAAAGTAATGACCAAAGAACAAAACAAAACACAAAGTAGAAATAAGAGGGAAAATGAAAGGCTAAGAGAGGGAGAAGAAAACAAGGGGAGATTGATTGTTCATGAGCTGTGCATTGCTGTGGTTGAACTGAATTGTGACTATAATTATTATTATTATTTTGTGCATTAACTTTTATAAATGCCGTGGAGGGCTGTATTTCTTTCTATGCAAAAGAAATTGATATGAGATATGAATTGAATATGATTATGATTATATTAAGAAAGAAGAGAAGAGTAAGTGAGTAAGAAGAGTAAGAGAAATGGTGGTGGGGGGTGGGGAGAGCCGGCCCCTTTGGCCTTTTGGTGGGTCCAAAAACAAAGACAAATTGCGTGATGCCATTGCTATTACAACTTACAAGCACAAGCACTTTCTTTCACATTTCTTCCTCTAATCTTTCTCCCCTTTTTTTGGTGGCTTCTCCCTTTCTTTATCATCTCTCCATTAATTAAAGTTAAACAAACCACCCCCCCCCCCCCCCCCCCCCCCCCCTTCTTGGTTTTGGGGAAGATCACCAATACCAACTTAACTTTTCTTGTGTGATATGATTCACTTGATTATTGTTCCTTGGAGAAACCCAAAACTCAAAAAAAAAAAAGTATCAACATATATATACTTAACTAAAATCAGTTTAAAGTTTGGAGATTTATTTCATTCACCTATGAGGCTGTGACCTCTTAATAAAGGGTTACAAGAACCCTAGCTTAGTTAGTCATTTGACATAGTCATACCCCAACAAAAAAAAATTGATAAAGCACCAACTTGGTGGTAAAAAAAGAATATGGGAAAAATGAGAGAAGCTCAATCAATAACCAAGCAATTAGGTTGGAGATATTGTGATCTCTTCTCCTTTTCCTAAGGTAAGGAATGAGAACTAAAGCAATCCTTACCTGTTAAAACAGTTTTGAATTTTCAAAACCAAGTAAAAAATATCAATTAAAAAAAAACAATATTTACTTAAAAGCCAACTTAATTACTCAAGAAACGGATGTGTTTAATTTAATGACATCCCAGTTTTTAATATCAAGACAAATGCTTGAATCCAATCTAAGGTCGTTTGAAGTTTTGCTAGAATCGGGTGTAATTCTTATCACATGTATGCTACCAATCAATTTAAAATATTTTTTTTATATATTCCTATAAATATCTGAAAATATTTGAAAAAAAAAACAAAAAAAAACTAGATTTTATTTATTTATTAATTTAAATTTGTTGGTGTCTTTCTAGAGATTCTAAGCAGAGATGTGAGGGAAAGCAAAAGCAAAGGTGGCGAGAGAGGCATGGATCAGGATCACAATTCACGTACAATTACAAATACAAACAGTCCCCAGCGGCAGAGACCTGCACGCTCTCTACTCAACAACCTTACCTTATGTACAACTCTTTTACGTATATCTTATGACAATATCATCACCCCTATGTCATGTCATTGATTTTCTCTCTCTTATTTAATTTTTTTTTTTGGGTTTTGTTTTTTACTGTAACTTTTATAATAGGAGATTAAGTATCCAAACGTTAAAAATAAAATAAAGAAGAAAAAGGGTAATTGGAGTAAATTAGTAAATGGGGGGGTGTAGTTGATTATGATTATGATTTGATGATGATAACAAACACGAGACTCCTTCTCAAGAAAGGCCAACCCCACGCATAGATAGATAGATAGAAAGAAGAGAAGCAAAGGCAACAAACAAAGAAAGAGAAGAGCAGAATAAGGGGTGTCTCTCTCTTGGACTGATTCGTTTCAATCGCATCTATCTCTCTCTCTCTCTCAATCTATCTGTATACGTGTGTAAATATATATATATATATATATATATATATATTTACAAAAGAGAGAGATAGGCAAAGCATAGGAAACAAGGCAAAGAAAAGTAGGTAAAAAAACAAAGAGAGATTATGAGAACAAACAAGGCTTGATAGATAGATAGATTGAAAGAGGCAAGGGTGATGGTAATGGTGATGGTGGTGGTGGCCTCTCAATACACAACATAATTCATTGATTCTTTTTTTTATAATATATTTATTTATTTATCCCTCTCTCGCTCTAAATAATAAAAACTTCTCTTTCATTTAATTGAAGAGTCCGCCAAGCTAGGCAAGCAAGCAGTCATCTTTCTCTTCTCTTCCCCTTTTCATGCTTCTTATGCGTTAGCGTTTATTGCTACACCTTTTCTTTTTTCTTTATTTTGTTTTTTTTCACATTGCTGCTTTATTATCACCCCTTCAAAATCCCCTCCCCGCTTCCCTTTCTCATTCTTCTTTACATACAATATATATTGTCTCTCCATCTTCTTCTCATTTTCTTCTATAATGGCTGTTCAAGCTCAATACCCATCAAACGTTCTCCTTCTAAATAGGTTTGTTGGCCTTTCATCTCTCTACCTTCTTCTCTTCTCTTCTTTTTCATCTTAATCCGATGAAAATTTCAATCTTTTTTTGTTTTTATTTTTTTTATCTAAATTCTTTCTCTTTCGTATTTCTTATTTGCAGAAACGGTCAAGAAGGGCATGATTATTCATTGCAACCACAACCAGGAGGATTTCTTGATCAATCCTATATGTTATTCAACAATGGAGGTCAGTACTCATCAGCACTCACTCGGCTTTAATTTCTTCAAAAATTAATCAGTTGCGATATTAAGATTCTGAATTTCCCACCATGTTGTTCAAAACACAGGTAGCAATAATAATCCGCGCAAAAGAGCAAGAGAAGTTATAACAACAGCCAATAATACTACAACAACAACAGCAATAACAGCACCAATGAATCCATTCTCTATGCAATCTCAAGCTCCTCAACTGATAAGCCTCTCTCAGCTCCACAACCATCAACAACCCAATGTCGTTTCTACTGGCCTGCGCTTATCTTTCGGTGACCAGCAACAACAACAGTTACAACAAAATCATCATCATCATCATCAACAACAGCAGCAGCAAAATATCATATGCCAATCACCTTCTTTCTTGTCTTTTCTCTCAGATGATTTTTCCACCCAAATCAAACGCCAACGAGATGAATTAGACCAATTCCTCCGAGCCCAGGTACTATTTCCACTCTATCCTCAAATGGGTTTCTTTAATACTAAAAAAAGAAACTTCGATAAAGATTTGCCATTTCGTTATACGTTATTGAAAAAAAGATTTTTTTAAATAAAAAAAAATCTATTTTTCCGTACATAGGGAGAGCAACTGAGGTGTGCATTAGCGGAGAAAAGGCAGAGGCACTATCGTGCGCTGCTGGGGGCAGCAGAGGAATCAATAGCCCGGCGGTTGAGAGAAAAGGAAGCCGAAGTGGAGAAAGCCACGCGAAGAAATGCGGAGTTAGAGGCGCGCGCCGCGCAACTTAGCGTGGAGGCGCAGGTTTGGCAGGCGAAGGCCAGGGCGCAGGAGGCAACAGCTGCATCGTTACAGGCGCAGCTGCAGCATGCCATAATAAGCAGTGCGGGCGGGGCGCAGGATAGCAGGAGAGGGGACGACGGCCTAATGTGCGCGGGGGAGGTCGCGGAGGATGCCGAGTCAGCGTACGTTGACCCGGACCGCGTTGTTTCTGTACCATTGTCCGGGCCCACTTGTAGAGGATGCCGGAAACGGGTGGCGTCGGTGGTGCTGCTGCCGTGTCGGCACCTATGCGTTTGTACAGATTGTGATCGGGTGGTTCAGGCCTGTCCGCTTTGTTTCAACGTCAGAGATTCTAGCGTTGAGGTATTCCTTTAGTGTCTAAAAGCCCAAGGATGAAGAAGGCCCAGGTTCAGGCCCAACAGGATGTGAGCAATGGTAAAAAATTTAAAAAGAAAAAATAACAATGAAGTATAATAAGAATTACATTTTTCTTTTCTGGGTGTCATTTTGGGGTCAGATATTCTGGAGGACCACCTCAAGGCTCAAAATTTTCTTTGGTTTTGCTTTGTTGTTTTTTTTTTTTGTTGGGCTCCTCCTCTTGGAGTGAAGTACCTAGAGGATGTACATGGCCACATGGGCAGTGGCATTTTTTTTCCTTTTAAAAAATAATTCATATATAAATTCTTTTATTTGATAATTCTTTTGGCCATTTGTTTCTTTTGAGGTTAGAATCTGCTTGGTGCTAATATTAATGGTGTTAATGTGATTACATTGGGTTTGCATTGGTGTTAATGCACTTTCTGAAAGGTTCATGTGCTTTAAACTGGCACTAGAAGTTGTCAATGACTCAATTCAATGTATGGTTGCATACACATTGTGCTATCTTTGCAGCATTTTATCTTTTTTATTTATTAAAGAGAAAAAAAATCAAAGTAGTTCACATATGGTTATTTAAGTAATTTGCAGAGTTTGCATGATACACATTTTCTTTTGTTGTTTAACAACACTTCCCCATCATTTTTCTTCACCATTTTGGTTTCAATCTAGATATAAAGTAGAGCGCTTGCATGCAAATATGGAGAGCTTAGAGATTCCAAGGTTCTATCAAAAGCAGTGCTAAGGACAAAATAAGGAGATCATTTTGATATGCAATCAAAGCTGGGGTTGAAACAATCAAGTGGTAGTGTTGCAGAGGTAAAAGTAATAGTTGCATTCTGCCATTGGTATGATGTGGCTGTAGCCATGGGTCAGTAGTACTCAGTAACATAACAAGAGGTACTCATTTTAAAAAGAAAAGCATGATGTTCTTTGTTTCTGTTTTTAAAAAAAGAAGAGAAATTCACTTGAAGAGAAATTTCTCAGAAGTTTTCATAAAGGTGGAAATATTATTGAGAGAAAAGCATCTTGTACCATTCATGATTTGTTTGCAAACAAACAAACAAATAAAGAAACCTGAATCTTTCATTGAACAGAATCAACAAGAAGAAGTGGCTTTCAATATGGGGCATCCTTTTTTTACGCAACTATCTAACTTCTGTTTAAGATAAAAGGCATGTGCTTCTTTTTCTTCTGATATTCATTTTCATTTCATTTCATGCGCTGAAGTTAAAAAGTTTTATGCAAATGAGTGATTATATTTTGATATTTGGATGCAAAGTTAAAGTCATTTCAAGCTTTTTTGGTACCATGGAGTTTTATACCCGTATATAGTTTAATTATTGGCCCCTTAAAGATGTAGTGGTGGTATACGTTTGGTTATTGGCCAATTTCATTTTCATATAGGCCATGATGTTGCCATAACCACATAAGATAAGCTACCACTAGATGTCTTCTTGGGTCTCTAAAAGGATATGGAAAAGATTTTATGATATGGGAATATCAAAATCCAAGGATGGATCTATAATTCAATTATGGGTTTCACATTACACTTATTTTCCTTCTTCCCATTTTTGTCAAATATCCTGTGGCGCAATAAAAGATTCTCTTCTCCTTGCTCCTTACAACTATTATGCCCACTTCTTTCTATGTATGTGGTATTTTTTTTCACAAAAAAAACAAAACCCCCACTTCTTTTGGTCTTCTATTTGACTGATTATATGGTATATGATAAGAAGCAATGCATTTTTGCTGCCAGGAATAGAATGGTCTAATCAAACTTTATCTTTTGTTTCAACTTTATTTCTTTATTTTTTTATTTTTTTTGGGTAAGAGAAGTATATATATTCACATCCATGATTCATGATTAATCATAATATTTAGATGTGACTTTGATTTATGGGCAGTTGATCACTTAGGCCTTCGCATCTCCAATTCTTGCTGCTGATTTCCTGTCAGCAGCCAACCTTAGAATTGAAGCAACTTGCTGTGATTAGCATGCAAGCATGGAAATGAGACCTTTGAATCTTACAAGTTTGAGAAAGTGATTTTGAAGAAAGTGAAACCTAAGTGATCTTTTTATCCCTTTATTCGTGGGCTCTTGTGATAGGAAGTCCAGATTCTAAACATGAAATATCTTTGGAATATTTACTTTTTAACTCTAGAGGGTCTCTCTCTCTATATATATGGGGGTTTTTCAGTTCATTTTTTAAGCAAATCTTCAATGAAACTAGAAAATAATGAAAGCGGTTAGTTATTGTAAAAACTAGCCATCATTGATCAGACTAGTCCCTTGTTTGAATTATAATATTATGGGAAAGAACAGATTGGATCACAAACATGTCTGATTTACAATTTAATTATGCAACTTTTAACTGTTTGTAACTTGCAGATAAGCAGGAATCTGATTATGATCACATGGCCATTACACCACACTGTCCAATGCGGCTTACATGCATGCATTATATAGACTTGGCAAAAACATGTAATAGTAAGTAAGAGCAAAAACAAAGTGTTAAAGCAAATGAATCACCCTCATGAACGAGTGCACCTAAAAAGGAGAAATAGAAAGAGAGAGAGGAAAGAAAAAGAAAACCTCTTCATAATTCCTGAGGATAATTACTCTGAACTCTAAAGTAGAAGCTGTTAATTTTGTAGCTGTCATATTCTGGGAACAATTTCGAATAGTCCTGTAATCAAAACAAGCAAGATTCCTTGCAATATAATGAGAATCATCATTCATTTATATAAACAAATGCCTTTACTTTATTTTTATTTATGCCTTCTCCATCTGGGCCAAAACCATGCTTAAGAAGCAAATTTGTACAAGTCAGCGAGATTCTTCTCTAAATTAGTGGATGAGACACAAGCTTGTCCAGAAACCAGTGGAAGAAAATAAAAACAATGACAACTCAGTTTGACCAACTTATGAAAATAAGCAAAAATATTAACCCCATCTTTTATTGTCTAGGTTCACATGATTTCCGGATCATGATTACAAGATTTGGCTTGTCAAGAAATTTGTCAACTGCCTATTCATACAAGTGCCTGAAACTTTAACATGATTCCAACATTTAACTTCAAACTTTAGTAAGAATACAGTTCTCTTGTTTCAAGAAATCTAGTAACTATTTGTAAACCCAGATGCTAGATTTTGCAGACTATGGAAATTAATGTGAGCCAAGATTGTTTATTTAGGGTCTCAATCATATGATCTAAAGGCTGTCAATGGGGTAGGAGAGCAGGACAAGAAAATATATACAGAAGGTGCCCCATTGCCTCAAATGCCCACCACATCCAGAAAAGACATTGATAATAAGTATATTGTGGGATTTAGATCTAGGACAGAACAGATAGTCATATAAATTTATATGGGACCAAGCTATAGTAGTGACTGTGCTTTGGCCAACGATAAGGACTTGATGTGTGTGATCTGACATAAAAAAATTTACCATGATAACAAGAGAAAATGGCCATCCAATGCCAGCTCTTCCTTTTGCTCTCTTTGTGTTTTTAATCTAATGCAGTAGTGGTAGTGGAGGACAACACAATTGTCCAGTCTCTTCTTGCTGTTATTATGCTTGATGTTTGATCTCAATCTCATGAAAAGTCTGACTGACACCATTTATGGTTAAGTTCCTTTCACAACGAGATCTTGATGTACACTTTAAATGCTAATAAGCCTTAAAAGCAATTGCATAATAGAATAGAGGGTAGGTTGGATTGATCCTAGAGTGAAATATGAATTGTTTTGTGTTGAGGTAATTAAATGTTTTTGTTTGAAAGTAGACGTATCTACATCTGAAATGCCATTAAATTTCCAAAACCCATTTCACTGTCAAATAATGGTACCATACAGAATTTTTTTTTTGTAAATTGTTTTTGGTATTTTTTTCCTTTAGGGGTTGACTTAGGGATGACATGTCATTTATACTCTTTTATTTTTTTCAATTTTTAATGGTCTATCCCACTAATATTAATAGACTTGCACATTGATCACGGCAACTAAACAATTGGCTGAGCTTTTCAAAATCCATTACACATGTCTGGCCAATTCAGTCCAGTACTATATACAGCCAAGTAGCCAAAAATAATGTATGTGATAAAGCACTCTGGGGAAAGGGGCCCTTGATATGATGCACAATAGATGGCAGTTTGACAAAACAAAGACATGAAAGATCAATCTGATGCACATTTTTGGTACTCTTTTATTACTAACATGCATGCTTTTTAGTACAGTCTTGGCCTTTTCTTTTCTTCTGGTTCTGTTAGGTGAGAAGCCTGAAACATTGCTTTTAATTTTAGGAAAATTTCATAAATAATTTTTTTATTTTTTTATTATTATTTTTAATCAAATGCAATATAATTATATTTTATTAATTAAATAAATTATTTTTGGATAAGTATACTTTTTTACTATTTGTATAGTACCCGCTACAGTGTACAGTAATATTTTTATTACAGTGATTAATTAAATCAAAATTAAATATTTTTTGTTTATTAAAATTATATTTTTTATATTAGTTATTTATTTATTTTAATCATATTACTATAAAATTTACATAAATAATAAAATTATTTAATGTACTTAAATTAAACTAAATAAATACACTAACTAATATAATTTTATAAATAAATAAAAAAATTATTATATTTTTTTATTAAAATTATATTTATTAATAAGTAAATACAATAATAAAATTTAAATAAATATAATTATTTATTTATGAATAAAATAAAAATAAAAAATTTAACGGTTACAAAGGCTATCTCAGCTATCGCATCTCGGGCCCGAGATGGCCCCGAGATGCCCTCGAGATGCGATGGTGGCTACCGCTACAGTGTACAGTAGTATTTTTGCTACAATGATTAATTAAATCAAAATTAAATATTTTTTGTTTATTAAAATTATATTTTTTATATTACTTATTTATTTATTTATTTATTTTAATCATATTACTATAAAATTTACATAAATAATAAAATTATTTAATGTACTTAAATTAAACTAAATAAATACACTAACTAATATAATTTTATAAATAAATAAAAATTTAATTATATTTTTTATTAAAATTATATTTATTAATAAGTAAATACAATAATAAAATTTAAATAAATATAATTATTTATTTATGAATAATAAAAAAATAAAAAATTTAACGGTCATAAAGGCTATCTCAGCCATCGCATATCGGGCCCGAGATGCCCTCGAGATGCGATGGTGGCTATCATGCCATCGTATCTCGGGCTCGAGATGGCCCCGAGATGCGATGGTGGCCATCGCTACAGTATACAGTATTTGTTGCTACAGTGATTAATTAAATCAAAATTAAATATTTTTTGTTTATTAAAATTATATTTATTTTCTATTAGTTATTTATTTATTTTAAATTTTATTATTTTATTTACTTATAAATAGATATAATTTTAAGAAAAATAAAATAAAATATTTATTTATTTATAAAAATTATATTAGTTAGTGTATTTATTTAGTTTAATTTAACTACATTAAATAATTGTATTATTTATGTGAATTTTATAGTAAAATGATTAAAATAAATAAATATAATTTAAAATAAATAAATAACTAATATAAAAAAATATAATTTTTATAAACAAAAAATATTTAATTTTGATTTAATTAATCACTGTAGCAAAAATACTACTGTATACTGTAGCGGTGGCCACCATCGCATCTCGGGGGGCCATCTCGGGACTATCTCAAGGCCATCTCGAGCCCGAGATGCGATGGCATGATAGCCACCATCGCATCTCGGGGCCATCTCGGGCCCGAGATGCGATAGCTGAGATAGCCTTTGTGACTGTTAAATTTTTTAATTTTTTATTATTCATAAATAAATAATTATATTTATTTAAATTTTATTATTGTATTTACTTATTAATAAATATAATTTTAATAAAAAATATAATTAAATTTTTATTTATTTATAAAATTATATTAGTTAGTGTATTTATTTAGTTTAATTTAAGTACATTAAATAATTTTATTATTTATGTAAATTTTATAGTAATATGATTAAAATAAATAAATAAGTAATATAAAAAATATAATTTTAATAAACAAAAAATATTTAATTTTGATTTAATTAATCACTGTAGCAAAAATACTACTGTACACTGTAGCGGGTACTATACAAACAGTGAAAGAGTATACTTGTCCAAAAATAATTTATTTAATTAATAAAGTATAACTATATTACATTTAGTTAAAAAAAGAATAATAAAAAAATAAAAGAATTATTTATAAAATTTTTCCTTTAATTTTTCCCATGATACTTGCGCACCGATACTAATAATAAATAATAATGCAAATGATACTTTGACATCCCATTTTTTTCTTGTATTACCTATTAAAAAGAAGACTCATTTGCAAGTATCTAATTTCTAAGCTTCTAGCTGATTCATCTCTTACATTAAACATACATGCATCAAAATCCCCTTGGCATCTCTTACAATAGACCCTAAAGCTAAAACGAGTTGATTAAAAAAAAAAAACAAACGAACAAATGATAGGACAATAAGCCCCTTGGCATTTACAGCAAGTTACTGGAGTTAAAAACTATTAAAGTCTTAAATCCTTGGCCAAAGTTCAAAGAGTCACATCACATTCACACTGGCAACTTGCAACCCCCAACGCCATATAGTGTTAGCTCCTCTGCCCCTTTATAAATTTATAAACATCTTGCTCTGGGCCAGCCCCTGATCCTTCAGTTTCAACTCATATATTGGACTTGTTATTAATGACTCAAAACAAACCCCTTGCGGTATTTTGACATTAGCAGTGAATTGAATAAAGCCAAATTTATTTAGAATTGCAAAAATTTTTCTACGGTTATAATATCGATTTGCTTCTATTTTTTTTCGTATTATTAGCTACCTCTCCTGAATTTTGGTTTACCAGACTCACGAGATTTAAAAAGAAAGTGTCAGCCATCTTTGCTCTATCGGACTCATTACTCTAAAAAATGATTAAAATAATAGTCAAAAATTAATTCCTATTTAATCAAACTCTAAATAAAAAAAATTATTATTATTATTTATATTGAGCAAATGAATGTTAAAATACAACTACGAACAAAATAAATTCTTAAAAAAACCTTAATTTATAAAAGATATAAAAAATTATAAATCAAATCAAATTTATCAAAAAAAAAATTTAATACTAATAACATCTCTAAAATTACGATATAAATTTTATTAAAATAAAAAAAAATTAGTGCAATTTCAAAAAAAAATTTGAAAGCAAAATTCTAAAAAAAAAGTTCACGAGATTTTTATATTAAAAAAAATTTTAGAACTACAAGTAAGACCCACATCTTCTTCTTATAAATAAAAGAAAAAAGTAACACAAAATATACACAAATTAAGACGTATACATAAAAATTCAAACTCATACATAAAAATATACACATTGAGGGATGACTCTCATAATTATTAAGATAGTGCAAAAGAGTAAATCTTATAATCACTTGTGTAAAATTATAAATAATAAAAAATGTTCAAAAACATATAAAAAAGGCCATTCTTTTTATCTTGCCTTATTTTTTTATTTTTTTAAAATTTTTGTTGACTTAAATATTATAGTGTCTATGTCAAAAAAAAATTTAATTCAACTTTACGTTCTCTTTAATTACAAGATTTTTATCAAACACTATATTTATAGAAAGAGGAAATAATCTAGTTGATTCAATTTTAGTTACATCATTGACATTCCAAATAGATTTTCTTATAAAAACAAATTCAACTTTTTAATTTTAAGATAATCAAGTTTTGAGGTCAACATAAACTATTATTCGCTTCTTATTATTAAACTTTTAAGGACATATTCTTAGTTATTTATAGCAATATAGCTCTTCCTTTCTGATTAAATAAAAGTTACTACCTCATTCACCCAATGGGAGATTGGTTTCTGTATACCAATGAAGACCTCTTAATTCTTACTTTTCTTTATATTTGGGTAAGCTAAGTAATTATGTTCATATGAAAAGTTACTGCTTGTGGTTTTGCAATTTCTTTCTAACGGCTACGGCTGCCAGTTTCTTTATTTTTGTTCAAATATTCAAACCCACCGGGTTTGGATCATATTTCCCGAACACCTACCTTGACTTAAAGTGAGAGAACGGGAACTTATGGGAGTCACAAATTTAATAATGCTGAGAAGAGATACACTGATTCAGTTGTCTGTAGACTATATTGTCTAATCATACTAATCTCTCCAATCCCATTTATAAAAACACTTTCTTAAATATTTAATTATTTGTTTTAATGGTAAAATTTGTACACCTCTAAATTAGGTCAAAATTTTGAATATTAACAAGGATTAGGACAATTTTAATTTGTAGTTTTAGTTCCTTTAATTATTAAGAGACAATATTAGTTTATTATACTTGACATTAGTTGATATTAATTGATATTAGAATTGTAATGCTGTGATTATTAACTATTTGTAATTGAAATATAATATTTTATAATTTATAATTGAAATGTAATACTTATGATTAAAAAAAAAATACTTCTCAAAAGCAGGCATGAAATATTTTCAAACAATATTTGTAATTGACCTCTTAACAACTAATTATTTGGTGATAAATTTTTTATCATATCTTAAAAGAAATTGATTCATTTTTCTATTAATTTCTATCAGTGCAATTTTAGTTGATAGTTTTAGTTCATTTAGCTGTTAGAAAATAATTTTAGTTGATTATACTTAACATTAATTGATATTAAAGTTGTAATGTTGTAATTATTTACTATTTGTAATTGAAAGGTAATATTTTACTATTTGTAATTGAAATATAATTATTATAATTAAAAAAGAAAAAAGAAACACCGTCTCAAAAGTCGGATTGAAATATTTTCAAACAACGCTTGTAATTGACCTCTCGGCAATTTGATGATAAAATTTTTACCATATCTTAGAAGAAATTGATTCAATTCTCTACTAATTTTAGAAAAGCAAAGGAAATGTTACCCTTTGTAGTCAATAATCATCTCCTGAAATACATTTTTACTCC
This sequence comes from Ailanthus altissimus, assembly GCA_946807835.1. Classification (NCBI taxonomy): domain Eukaryota; kingdom Viridiplantae; phylum Streptophyta; class Magnoliopsida; order Sapindales; family Simaroubaceae; genus Ailanthus; species Ailanthus altissimus. The sequence continues at coordinate 27,152,276 of OX327696.1, read as the reverse complement.
TTAAAAGGTGACGGGAGGGTGATGAGAAATGAATGAAAACATGTAGCTGTAGACTAAATGGAAGTTTATAATGGGCCTGATTAGGAAAAATCTCATTCAAATCTTTGGTAGTCATGAAGCCGATATGGGTTGAATTTCGACTCAATTTTTCTGAATCTGAAACATTAAAACTTAAGTATTGCGGGGCTGAACTTGGGCTATCTTTTTTCAAATATCCCTGGGCTGAGGCCCAATAAAATTAAATAATCTTATTAACGTAATGGTCTAATGACCCAACTACTAAGCCCACTGCTGCACTCATTTTTCTTCGATTGAATCTGAATTTGAACTAAACAGAAATTTCAGGTAAAAAGCTATATCTATTTTCCCCAATCATAATATCACTGACCCAGTCAATAATTTATTGACAAACAAGAGATTTTACCTAAACCATTTTCTGGAACCATCCACACGACTTTTTGTGCCACGATAATTTGATTTTCCTGCAATTGCTTCTGTGTCAAACCTGTCGGCGATGAAAATTTTTTTTGAAGTCTTTAGACATGCCAAATGGTTGCTCAAAGAAGCCATTAGTATTTTTATTTAAAGATGATGCAAATACTGTTACCTGTCAACAATCTGTCCTACGTTTGAATTGACAATTTTTTTTTTCTTTTTTTCCAAAAAGAAATCTTACACGTACCTATCCAATACATCATCAGCATCGTAAAAAATAAAAATAAAAATAAAAATAATATAATGAATTAAAACACAATAATGATTTCCCCATTTGTAAATTGTAAACAAAAATTTGAATAAATTTAAACTGGGTTTTGTTTAAAACAAGTGTATGATATATTATCTTCTATGATACGAAAAATGAGATTGCTTGCAAATTTGCAATTGTTTTGTTTTCAAAAGAAGGGAGAAAAAGCAAGAAGAAAAGTAAAGACTTGGCTTTACCTTTTTGTGAACTAGTAGACGAATTATCAAAAAATAAAAAATAAAATAAATAAATAAAAGTAATAGGACGATAGTTTAACAAGATCTTTAAGATTGCTATTCCGAGGGGCTATGGAGTGGGTAGTCAAAGTTTTTGAAGGTACATCTTTTTATGATTTTTTTTTAATAATTTTTTTTTAACGATATTAAATTATTAATCTCAAAATTTGATTGTATTAAAATAAATGGATTGAATTTATTTTTCTTGAGAATAACAATTAAATTTTGAAATAAATTGAGTTAAATTGGTTTTAAAAATATTAGGCTCGTTTAAAATCATGCAATCAAATAAGATTGTGAGGTTGTGCCGAAATTTTTTTCAACAAAGATACTTCTATGTTTAAATTAATAACGATTGAAAAATGAGAAAATAATATGAGACCAAAAAGAAAAGATAATGAGTGGTGAAGGAAAAAATTTGTTTAAGTGTTTTAAAATTAAAAAGGCTCCAAATCTTATAAAGTAGTCTGCATACGTAAGTCTAAACGCTAAATTTTAAATTTGTGTGGATGTTAATATTGATCCTCTTTCTGACTCAATAATTTAGATCATATTTATAAAGTTATAATGTGAGCTCAAATATGATTGTAGGATCCTATTAATGTTAAAAGTCATCGAAATTTTTTATTCTTAAATTCATATATTATAATTTTATTTAAATAAGATTAAATACTTATTACCCATATAAGACTTATGCTGAAATTATTTGAGTTATATTTGAAAAAGGTATATTGAGTACGCATAGGACCAGGATGTGCTAAGGTTTGAGGGAAATAAACTTTGCTTCTACTGATTTGTAAATTGTAAACATAAATTTGAATTGGGTTTTGTTTAAAACAAGTGTATGATATATTATCTTCTATGACGTAGAAAATGGGACTGGTTGCTGAAGTTCTCAAAATTTAGAATTTTAAAATAATTATTTTTTTATTTTTGATTGCCCGTTGAATTTGTAAAAAAGTATTATTTTATTGTAAAAAAAAATACTTTTAACACAAGTTAATAATTGACAAAAAAGATAGAATGTTATAAATCTAAACTCTCGTCAAATTGAATTAATACACATATTGAAGTAAACTTGAATTGTTAGAAATTATAAACGTACGAAAAATGATTTAAGTGAAATTTTTTTATTTATAAAAATTTTATTTAAAAAAAATAAAAATTGAATTTAATCTATTTTTTCTTCTCACGAAGCCCCTGTCCTAGTTGTGAGAGTGAGCCCGATTACCTAAGAAAATGAATCTAAACTTGTGAATTGGCTAAGATCGAATTGGTTGGATCTGTTTTGTTCTTAAAGGAAGGGAGAAGAAGCTAAAAGAAGAGTAGACTTTGCTTTCCCTTTTTACGAACCAGTAACGAATTACCAAAAAAGAATAAAAAGTAACAGTGCAAAACAATGCTTCTTAGTAAAACAATAGTGTAACAAGATCTCCAGGAGATTTTATAACACAATTAACTCATGTTCTAGAGTTTCGCAATAACGCACTAGATTTAGATGTCAATAATATGCCTCCTCTGCAGTCGCATACTGCACATGCCCACTTACTTTTTCTAACTTAAAAGTTGAAAATAAAAGAAAAGAAAGGAAAAAGGAAATGGCCTTGGGTAGATAGTCTATAATTTTTGGTGATGGTGAGAATCAAATGTGCTTCGCTTTAAAGTTATTAATTTGCACTGTATTTGTAAGGTTATAACGTGGGTTTAATATTGTAAAGTGGAAGAACACACAAAAAATTACGTGATTCGATAATTTACCTACGTTTACAGCGGATCAAGATTACACTATTATCTTATTATGAATCACAGGCACTCACAAAGTATGCTTATTACAAAAAATATCACAAAAAAAAATCTCTCTTATACTCTAAGAATTTTTTCTCACAAAGAATAACAAAGACTATCACTAAGATCACAAAGATTGTTTGTTAATCACAAATATGTGTTTATAAACTAATTGATAGCCTTTATACAGGCTTTGTGACGACTTAGGTTTACCCTATACGTGTGGGAGTCGTATTAGGAAGTTCTGAAGCAAGTAGGAGACGAAATAAGGAAGTTTCCTTATTTCGGGATATTGTTCCCGTCTCCAGCGTCGCGGCGCTAGTGCGCCCGTCTAAGCACTGCAGTGCTGGTCTCCTGATGCCGCGGTACTCACGCCTGGTGCACCATTTTTCATTTTTCACCTCCTTTCGCGTTCATCTTCGATCCGTGTGCACCCTACGCACTTGGCTTGCTCTTCAAATCATATCCCAATGATTTTCAATCAATATTCTCACGAATCCCCTCCTTGATTCAAAATCATCCACCAAGTAACTCAATCTCTCATTTTCGCATCTTCAGTCACCCTTACAAAGTAGTGACTCTAGTTAAGTCCTTGCATAGGATGAACTTAACCGAGGGTATGAGGCTTAGTCAACATATCAGCAGGGTTTTTAGATGACGCTATGTTTGTTAGACTAACTTCACTACTTTGGATAATCTCACGAATGTAATGAAGCCTCACATCAATGTGTTTCGACCTCTCATGGAATACTTGATACTTGCTTAGGTGTATGACACTCTGGCTGTCACAATATACACTGATGTTCACATCTTTACTAGTCAATACCTCCGCAAATATGCATTTTAACCACACGGCCTCCTTGATAGCTTCGCCAACAGCTATGTATTTCGCCTCTGCGGTAGAGAGTGCAACTACATGTTGTAGAACTGATCTTCAATATACACTACACCCAAACACTATGAATACATAGCTCGTTAACGATCTTTTCTTGTCTAAATCACCTGCATAATCTGAGTCTACGTACCCTCTTACATTTTATTGCTGTCTTCATCCCTCTTATATATCAACTCGTGATTTGACGTCCCCTTGAGATATCTCATCATCCACTTTACTGCAAGCCAGTGATCTTTTCTCGGATTCGTCATTTATCTACTCACCACACTCACGGTCTGTGCTATGTCTGGTCTTGTGCAAACCATTGCATACATGATGCTCCCCACAGCGCTTGCATACGGTATTTTGCTCATCTGCAGTTTCTCCTCATCGGATGTCGGCGACTGTGCTGCTGAAAGTCTGAAATGCATGGCTAAAGGAGTAAAGACAGCCTTCGCGTTTGACATACCAAACTTCTCTAAAATTTTGACTATATATCGTTGTTGGGACAAGAAGATAACATCTCTTCTTTCCCTCACAATATCCATACCCAAAATTCTCTTTGCTGCTCCGAAATCCTTCATTTCAAACTCGCCACTCAACTGCTTCTTAAGCTTCTATATTTCTTCCATATTCTTACATGCTATCAACAAATCATCAACGTATAAAAGTAAATACATAATCCCACAACTTATGTTCTTGAAGTATACGCATCCGTCATACTTGCTCCTACTAAAATCACAACCTATCATAAACTCATGAAATCTCATATACCACTGTCTAGGTGATTGCTTTAACCCGTATAATGACTTCTTTAGCAAACAAGCATGATCTTCTTTTCCGGGCTCCTCGAACCCTTGCGACTATGCCATGTATATCGTTTCTTTAAGCTCTCAATGTAGAAAAGTTGTCTTTACATCCATCTACTCTAGATGTAAATCAAGATTTGCACACATGCCTAACAAAATCCTAATAGATGTGTGCTTAACAACTGGAGAGAATATCTAATGAAAATCGACTCCCTCTCTCTGAGTAAAACCTTGTGCTACTAACCTAGCCTTGAATCTTGTAGTCTCAATCCCCGGTATCCCCTCTTTCACCTTATACACCCACTTGCACCTAACTAGTTTTTTTTTAGATCTCTCCACCAACTTCCAGGTATTATTATTTCTAAGAGAACTAATTTCTTATTCCATGGCCTGCTGCCATTCTTTCTTGTTTTCACTCTTCATAGCCTCACCATATGTCCTAGGCTCATCATACTCAAAAGTGTAAGCAGAATTAAAAGCATGTGCAACTAAGTCTGCTTGTGCATACCTGACTAGTGGGTTAATCGTTCTCCTTAGCATGTCTCTAGCAAGCTGGTACTTGTCAAGTTTCATCTCAAGAGTTCTAATCTTTCTTTGGGTGGACTTAGAGGAACTCGCCGGTGTTCTTGGTTTATCTTCAAGGATCTCTTCGTTGAAGTGTTGATCTGTGGGCATATCAGATCCATGTTCAGGCTCTACTTCAACTTCTATTGATTCGGGTGCTGAGTCTTCCTTGGGCACAGATTCTTCTTTCTCATCTTCTTGGGAGGTTTTCAGCATCGTCATCTCATTGAACGTCACATTACGGCTTATGATACTCCTTGGTGGTGTCAAATCTTTACACCACACCTTGTATCCTTTCACTCCTTCGGGATATCCTATGAATACCCCTTTGATAGCTCTAGGTTTTAACTTCCCCTCCTTAACATGTACAAAGGCAAGGCAACCAAATATTCTGAGGTGGTTATACTTTGGAGGATTGCCTGACCATTTCTCTTCTGGCGTCTTAAAGTCAATTGTTGAGGAGGGACTTCTATTAATCAAGTAAGCTGCAGTTACTACAGCTTCTCCCTATAATGTCTTGGACATCTTCGCATTGGTAAGCATGCATCTAACATTTTCAAGTAGAGTCATATTCATCCTCTCAGCTACGCCATTCTGCTATGGTGTTGATCTTACTGTTCTATGCCTTGTAATCCCATGCTTGGCACAAAACCCATCAAACTCCCTGTTGCAAAATTCGAAGCCGTTGTCAGTCCTTAGCCTCTTTACCCTTTTACCCGTCTGATTTTCAACAAGAAACTTCCAAGTCTTGAATACTTCAACGGCTTGATCCTTGCTTTTCAACACATAGATCCACAGTTTCCTCGAATAGTCATCAATTAAGCTGAGAAAATACTTGGCACCACTATAAGTAGCTGTCTGAGCTGGTCCCCAAAGATCCGAGTGTATGTAGTCAAGAGTCCCCTTAGTCTTGTGCTCGCCGGTACTAAACCTTACCCTATGTGTTTTCCCAATCACACAATGCTCACAAAACTCTAAGGGATGTAACTCATCTTCTCCAAACGCCTTTTGACTATATAACTCATTTAGGTTTCTCTCGCTTAGGTGTGCCAGTCTAAGATGCCACAACTTGGTTTGCATATTCTCATCATGTACAGAGAATAGTGCAGAACCACTTATGACTTCACCCTTAAGCACATAAACCCCTTTGCGCTTCTCTCTTCTTATCACCACCATGGAACCTTTTAAAACTTTTAAAATTCCTCCGTCGATCCTGATGGAATATCCATTCTAGTCTAAAGTCCCCAGTGAGATCAAGTTTCTCTTCAAGTCAGGAACATACCTAATATTTTTTAACTCTCTCACTCGCCAATCATGTAACCTAAGTTTAACACTACCAATTCCCATCATCTGACATGCAATGTCATTACCCATTAAGACCTTACCACCACTAATAGGCTGGAAATTTATAAACCGGGACTTGTGTGGGCACATGTGAAAAGTGCAACCAGAATCAAGAACCCATTGTTGAGAGTTCTTACCATCAGAAGCGACGAATGTCTCTGCGCTGTCATAGCTATCATCATAGGCAAGCGCAACATCCGCTTTCTACTTGTCTTGTGCTTTCTTCTCAGGATAATGAAATGCCACTCTTTCTTGCAGCAATAGCACTTCCTAGAAGTCATAGACTTCGACCTTGAGCCTTTTTTCTTTCCATCTCTATATGAGGGTCTTCCTCTTACAGATAAGCTTTCTGCATTGCCCTCGGTCTGCTTTCTTAATAACTTTGAGTTTAATAATAATTTCACATCACTTATCGTTAAACTCTCTCTGCCGTAGAGTAGCGTATCAACAAAACTCTCATAGCTCTTAGTGAGTGAATTCAGCAAGATAATTGCTCTATCTTCATCTTTTATCTTGATGTTGATAAACTTAAGATCAAGGATGATCTTCTTAAAGGCGTTTATATAATCTTTCATCGGCGTCCCCTCTGACATGGACAACTAATACAGCTTCTTCTTTATATATAATCTGTTGGCCAACAATTTTCTCATATAAAGATAGTTAAGCTTCTTCCAAAGACCTATTGCCGTCGTCTCACCTGCTATTTTCCTTAGTACTTCATCGTTCAATAACAGAACGATTGTGCTATGAGCTCTTTCTTGAATGTCCCTTCTTTCTGCTTCAGCTCTAGATGACTCTGGCATCTTCTCTTCATCACTAGATGGAGCTACAGTCTCCTTTAATGCAGAGCAAAGCCTTTGGCTCACCAACAACGCCTTAGTCTTCATCTTCCACAGATGGAAGTCATTCATACCGTTGAATTTCTCTACCTCGTACTTAGGTGTGGCCATGTCTACTTAGAACCTGGCTCTGATACCAGTTTGTTGAAGCAGAAGCACACAAACAAGCAAACAAAATATATCCTAAGAAAATAATAATGTAGAACAAGTTATTAAGAAATAAAAAGAGAAAGGGGTAGAAGAAGAACATACAAAGAATTACATAGTTCGGAAACTTGTCTACGTCCACGGCGGATCAATATCACACTCTTCTCTTATTATAAATCACAAGGCACTCACAAAGTATGTCTATTATAAGAAAGATCACAAAGAAAACTCTATCTTATACTCTAGAGATTTTCTCTCACAAAGAACCACAAATATTATCATTAAGATCACAAAGATTGCTTGTTGATCACAAAGATGTGTTTACAAGTCAATTGATGGCCTTTATATAGGCTTTGGGACGACCTAAGTTTACCTTGTACATGTTAGAGTCATATTGGGGAGTCCTGAAGCAAATGGGAGACGAAATAAGGAAGTTTCCTTATTTTGAGATATTGTTCCCATCTTCAACGCCGCGATGCTAGTCTCTCACCGCCGCGGTGCTGGCGCGTTCGTCTGAGCGCTGCGGCGCTGGTCTCCTGGCGCCGCGACGCTCAGGTTCTGGAATGAGAGCCACGACGCTGGCGCCTGGTGCCCCCTTCTTCGTTTTCTGCCTCATTTCGTGTCCGTCGTCGATCCGTGCATACTCTACGCACTTGGCTTGTTCTTCAAATCATATCTCGATAATTTTCAATCAATATTCTCACAAATATATTGTTATAAAATTTTATTAGGTTAAAAGTCATTAAGACTTTTTTTTTTTAGATTAATATATTCTAGTTTTATTTAAATAAGGTAGATCTTTCTTACCTTTATAGTATTCGTGCTAAAATTATTAGAATTATATTTGTAGAAGATATATTAAGCCTGTAATTTCTAGTAACAAGTATGTTTTATGATATTGTACAACTAAAATAGTCAATTAACTCAATGAGAATATTCGATGATTTAAGACAATGTTGGTGAGATAAGAACTATAAACAAACTCGATGATATCAACGTACTCTAATAACGACTAAGCTCGAACTTATGAGCTTGCGCTTTGTAGACTACACTAGATGAGTTGAGCTTTGTTGTGATTGAGTTTGTGAGCTGAAATCGAACAGTTTTTGCTTCTGCTCATTTGTAAGTTGTAAACAAAAATTTGAATAAAATTGAATTGGGTTTTGTTTAAAACTAGTGTATGATATATTATCTTCTATGATACGGGAAATGGAAATGGTTGCAAATTTGCAATTGCTTTGCTCTCAAAAGAATGGAGAACAAGCAAAAAGAAAAGTAAAGACTTTGCTTTACCTATTTGTAGACTGGTAGACGAATTACAATAAAAAAAAAAAGGACAAAAAATAAAGTGCAAAACAATGCTCCTTGGTAAAACGACAGTCAAACAAGATCTTCGAGAGATTTTATAACACAATTAATTCATGTTCTAGAGTTTCAAAATAATACATAAATTTAGATGTCAATGATATGCCTCCTCTGCAATCACGTACTGCGCTTGCCCACCAACTTTTTTTAACTTAAATTTTTAAAAATATATATATATATGTATAAAAAATATTAAAAAAAATGGCATGGGTATTCTTGGGCCCCTTTCACGCATAGCCCAAACCCAATTTTTAATTATATTTAAATTTAAATTCATGTCATTTGTTAAAATAATTAAAAATTAATACTATAAATAATATCTACCTTAACTCATTATTCATTCACTCAACACATAATAATAAAAATACTCTTAAAATTTTTTAAACAATCTTTAACAACATTCTTAAGTAAATTAAGTTAGTCTCTTGTTAATTATATTTTACACGGCATCTATTTTTAATATTTTAAAAATTATTGTGTTATTTTTTTTATTATAAGAAAACATATTGTTCTAAAATTCAATAAGTATTTCAAGGATAAAAGAAAAAGTAAGCAGTGATATTCTCAAAATTCTTTAAAAAAAATATCATAAATACTCAAATAATTTTTTGAAATTCCTTAACTCAAAAACTTCAAGCCTATAGATTTTGGTGACGGTGAAAATCAAATGTTCTTTGCTTTTATAATTTCACACTGTTTTTTTTTTATTCTTGGCACACGTGTCTCACTAAGAAATTGCTGGAGCTGAGGATCTCCCTTTGTCATCAAAATCAATTGGTAAGATAACATATAATATAAACAAAGAAAGTAAGAAAGTTCAAAATTGATTTATATATTCGTGCAAAGCAAGCCAACAAAATAAATGACAATAATAAAATAGAATGGGAATTTGGGTTGCCACCTTAAAGTCACTACAAGCCTACAAAATAAAGAAAGGAATATCGTATAAACAAATACGAGTATATTTAAAATAAAATAATAAAAAAAAAGTTAAGCGAAAAAGTTCTATAAAAAGAAAAAAAGAAAAGAAAAGGAGAAAAAAAAAACGGAATGAAGAAAGGTTTCAAGTTCTATTGACATGCCGCGAGCTGGGAGACATACGTGGGAGACACCAAACCGTACACGTGTCAAGGATCTGGTGGTAGTGAATGACTAATCTTTTGAAAAATGAATATCATTCATGATATTGTATTATTAAATTGTTATTATTAGTAACACGTGTCAAATTTGGCTGAGTTGTCTCTCATTGAAATTTATGCTTGTTAGATGTGGGTTTTTTTTCTTTTTTTCTTTTTAGTTTGCCCACACTAATATAGCTTCTAGTAAAAAGATTTGTCGTTTTGATTTTCACTCTCAATTTTTTTTTTAACAAAATCACATATGATTGTTTTAATAAATAAATTGTTAAGTTATATTATAAGAAAATGAGATGTAAATTTTTTAAATAAAAAAAAAAATGTCCTATGCAATTTAACTTATTTAGAAAAAATGCTCGAAGTATGAAAAGAAAAACTCATAAAACTTTGTAAGTAAAATCAAATATTTTGAGCAAATTGACAAGCACTCTTTTTGAGAGCATCCCTTTTATCTTAGGTCAGTGATTCGAACCCCCCTTTATGTATGTATATATATAAAAAAAAATTAATATTTTGAGTTTTCTTTTAATAACATAATTTTTTTTTAATCTTCTTTAAATTTCACGCATTGCAATAAGTGGTATTGAAAATTATTTTTTTTTTGGATTCTGACTCACTTGTTTAATTATTACAAAGCTCAGTTTATCTACTATAGTTCACAAAGTGTTATCCCATGTGTTATAGGAGTATAAGGATGTTTTCGAGTTAGCTTATAATTTTTATCTCGCCAATATCATCATCAATCATTGAATACTCTACTCAAACTAATTACTTGGGCGAGCACGAGTATTTTAAAACAGATTTGCTATCGAAAATCACGAACTCAATATACCATTCACAAATATGATTCTAATAATCTCAACATTAGTCTTACTTAAATAATAAAAGTTCCACTTTATATGAATAAAAATCTAATATATATTATTAAGAGTGGAAAGTCTTAATAACTTTAAACTATATTAAACTCACATATAATCTAATAAGCGAAATTCTACAACTACGCATTATGCTCTAATTACAATCCTATAAATATTAATATAAATTGATAATTTAAAAGATTGTTAATATTGACATCCAAACATATTTAGATGTCAGCATCTAAACTTGCATACATATACTACTTTGTAAAATTTAGAGTATTATTAGTCTTCAAGCACTCAATGAAACTTACACTTCATTATTTATCTTTTTTTTTTCACCCTCATATTATTTTTGTAATTTTTTTATTTATTATTGACTTAAGCATTAATATGCCTTTACCGTAAAAACTTTCATATGAAGTATTTGTTTAGAATCAACATAAATACTTTTTTATACATTAAAAAAATTATTTAATTAATAAATACAGTCATGTGAAATAAAAGCTTTTAGCCTATTCATCTCTTTAGATCGTTGGCTTCAGAAATTGATAATAGAAAATAATATTATTGTTACAAAAAATTTGAAATTTCATTTTTGAATTACAAATGCAAGATACTAAACACAATCGGCATCTTTCATTTTAGCAACTATAAACTCCTCAATAATGTGAAAAGGAGAGTAGAACATGGGAAAATCTTGGATTTTCCCATGTCTTTCTAAAAATAAATTAATTTTGGGGATGATTTTTTTTTTCACAAAATGTATAAAACGCCGTCACATCATAGCTTGAAGGGTGCAAAATAAAAATGTTCCTCTAAAGGAAAACCAAATAGAAACAATTTTGCTCGTTGTGATAATTTCAATTTGTCGTCCCTTTTTTTTTCTCCACTTGCTTGACAGCCCATTCCAAACTAATGCCGCTGTCCACTCCTTCCGGGACCAAATGTTAAAGTCTTTCTTGCTATTTCTTTGTAATTGTACATCCCTCAAAATTGTTTTTTATTTTTTGTTGGTTTCCTCAAAATTGTGTCAAAAAAAAGTCTTGATAATCTTGCAAATTAAAATCATCCACCCAAAAAAAAAAAAAAAAACAGAAGAAAAAGAAGCAATGCTGCAATGGGTCTCCATTTCACTTACAAACATTAATGGTCTTGGAAATTTACATCACTCACTCAGAGGAGGAGGAAAAGCGACAAGCAATGGGGCTCCATACACTTTCGGTACATTTTACATGTAATAATGAAAGGCGTCTTAGTGATCTTGGAATTCACGGCACTCGCCCAAGAGCGAAAACGAAACGAAGCAAAGCAGTGGGGGCCCCTTGTCTAACGTCTAATGTTACGTTTCTTACGTACTATTCTAAAAATTTTTAATTCTAAATTAATTAATCACATAATTATTAAAAGGTGATATAATATAAATTTTTTTAAATAATATTATATATTTTAAGTTGAATGTTAAGTAATAATTTATCAAATAATAAGTAAAATAAATAATACTGCACATTTCAACTAGCTATTAAATAATAAAATTATGTAACTTTTTAATTATCCGTTATACTTACTAGTTATTTGATATATCATTATTTAATATATAATTTAAGATACAAATTTGAGATGTGTAATATTATTTTTTTTTAATTATCTATTATACTATTTTATTATTTAATAATTATTTTAAAATATTATTTGATATAAAAATTTTAAAATATCATTTGAGAAGTATATCATTATTCAACTTTATATATTTTTCATATATTATAAAAAGAAATCAAGAGATAAATCAAAATATTCTTTAAAAAAAATTATTATAAATGTTTAAATGGGTAAGTCGGTTCAAGATTAATTCGGTCTAAAATTTATCTAGAAGTGAACAAATCGATTTTATTTTTAGTATTATTTATCGAAATCAATCTTATAAATTGAATTGGTTCAATTCTTAATTTTTATCAAATTTTTATTTTTTTAATTTCAAATTGGATTGCTCTTTTAAAAAAAAAGAAAAAGAAAAATTGATTTTGATCACAAAGTAAAATAGAATGGAACTAACTTAACTCGGTTTTGTTCAAATATATTCACTCGTACCGATTTTTATAATTAGAAAATTATTATTTATTAAGATAATTGAAATTAAATCTCCCGTGTGGCAATGTGAGGTTTAAGTACTTACAAGATAAATCAAACCTTCTCTCATGTATATATATATATTCAAAAAAACTCTATTTATTGAAGAGAAAGGGACGAAATTCACTCATCGCCACCCTGGTGACCAAAATAATGTTTTTCATGTTGGCCAAAATAATTTTCTAATTGTTTACATTAATCTTTCAATTTTCTTAAGTTGTAGTTGAAATAAAATAATTTTCTCTTTTTTTAAATGAAAAAAAGTTATATTAGCTTTTCTTTTTTTTTTCAATGTCTCATCATTTAAAGCGTATAAAAATAATAATTATATTAATAAATTTGTGGTAAAGGATGATAATACATTTACCTTCACTGGATTAAAAAAAAAAACATAAAATTAGGCGGGTTTAGAAAAAATTGCTTTGTTTTAATGATTGAAAATTACACATACTTCCATCATTTGGTAAAAGAAACCAATATTTTAAGTAAAATTAACACTTTTTTTAATGCATACATGCTCTCAAAATTGATCAAGAAAACGACTCACTGGAAAAAAAAAAGAAGTATTAATTAAAATAAGAAAAATTGTCTCCTAAACTACAATAATTTCAAAGAAATTCAAATCTCACTTGGGAACTTTTCTATTTCTTTCGGAGCTTAAAATAATCCCTTAATTATAAGAATTCAACTGTGCTATCAAAACTTTGCATTGCAGTGAAACATAATACAAACCCATGTGATGCAACAAATGATCAATCGTTGAACGAGCAAATGGAGACAGCTAGCCTACTTGAGTGTGACTAACCCAATTATTAATTAGGTATTTAATTTTTTTTTTTTTTTGTAGGATCCCAAAAATAGTTATTATGGGTGGCCAAATTTTTTACTCCAAATGGACCGAGCTATTTAACCTGCTCCATTATTGGGAATCCTCGGGCAATAATGGCTGCCGAAGCATCAATTCCTGAGTTGGGGTTAGTTATTCATAATTTTATTGAGCATATGAGCTGCTGGAGGGGTTTTGTTAAAATAGGCCTCAACGTAACTCAGTAACTCACGACATAGTCCAAGAAATTATTGTCTCATATATGCTTATTAGTTGTAATGGTTGATTGCATCCTCTCATTTAATTGCTATGATATATTTTATATATAAAAAAAAAAAGCAAATAAAGTGTCTACAAATTGTTTTTTTTATAAATATTTTACATTAAAATATAAAAATTTGAGTTGGGACTCAAAAAAGAGATGGCATAAAATTAAAGACGCGACAAATAAATAAAAAAGGAACGAAAGTGGGAGTTAAATGCAACAAGCGACTTAAAAATGCAAGAAAGCCATTTTCTGCCCTTTCTCCATCGCTAGACTTCACAGTGGCTGGATGCTGTGACGTCAGGTGAAATTAAAATTATTTTAATTTTTAATTAATTAATCACATAATTATTAAAAAATGAAATAATATAATTTAAAAGACCTTGCTTATTAAGAATTTGGCTTTAATATTCATAGCTGTGACATGCTCCTGTTTTGATTGCTAATCAATTAATTTATAAGAAGTCTACGTTGTAAAACATTTTACAATGCTTATACAAAATGCGGCATAAATCTAATCTCTTGAAATATAAAATTGAATTCTATCCATTCTACGAAAAAAAAATTAATTATAAATCTATACCAAATTCAATTTAATCCAAATTTATAATAAAAAAAATATTAGATTCATTTAATAATATCGTTTAGGTTAAATCACTCGAAACTCAAAACAAATTAATTTATCGTGTTATAGCCCGATTCCCTCGATTTATAATCTAAATTATTGGTAAGTAACATGGGTTAAATTTTATACTCAGAATCTTATTAAAAAATTTAAAAATTGAGCCGATATAGTTCATAAACAAAAGATAAGTTAAATTTAACAAAAATAATTAGTTATTTTATATAGATTGTACGACTTATTTTTTTTTTAACTTTTTATATAATGAAACAAATAAGATAATGATACAAATTTAAATTGTTTTTTATTATAAAATTTATAAATATCATTAGCAGAAAAAAGGAAGGTAGCCTTAAAAATATCCTTGAGAAACTATGTTAGCGGAGGGTTTGCCAAATGGTTGAAGAGGTGAAGACGAAGAAGAAACAGTAAGTTACCATTACTGGCGTAAAATAATTAAATAGATGATCGGTTCTTGGAATTTCTTTTATCCGTCTTTGAATTCAGTTTTTATGTGCTGGAGGATTCAGTTTTTCTTTTTTCTTTTTTTCCCTTTTTGCGTAATTGAAAAATGTGCGTAGTTTTCTTTTGTTTGAATGGGGATTAAAAATTTGTTTGATTAGATTTTTTACATATAATATTTAAAAATAAATTTTTAAAAAAATTATTGATTGTTTAGTTATTAATTAAAATATTTTTTTAAAATACAAAATTATTTAGTTGTATATTATTAAAAATATTTATTTATTATTAAATTATTAAAAATAATACTTAACAAATATCAAATAAAGTTATTTATTTAAGTTTTAGGCAAATTAAAATTTACCATGTATTTTCTCTAAAACACAAAATACAACTAAAATTAATATATAACAATTAACAAATCAAAAAAATTATTATTTTTAGTACAAAAATTAAAAATAAAATAAAATAGTGCTTACCAATGATAAAAGATTTTTAATAGCGAGTTTTGCGAAATATGATAGCAATAAATATATAAAAATATAATAACTTTTAAGAAATAGTTAAAAACATATAAGTTAAATATAATTTATTTTTATTAAAGATACACCGTATAATTAAGAAAATATTAAATGAATGTTTGTGATTATACAAATATAAATGTTTTTAGTTTTTATTAATAAAATTATTTTATTAAAATATTTTTTAGTAGGCTTGTTAAATAAAAATTATAAAATAAAAAATGATAAATTATATAACTATATACTAAAAATTATATTTAATATATTCATATAAAACGAGAGGCGAATAAGGCATGAGGTTTAATCTCTTTTTTGCCCTATTAATAATTCGGGGACTATATTTTTTCTCATGTCTCACTTTATTTTTACAAAAATTATTCTATTCACACTCTATTTGAGGAGGGGCAGGTTCTATATGGGATTCATCATTGTGAGGCATTTTGTTATCTCTATTGATACATAATTATTTGAGATATAACTTAAGATATAAATTTGAGATATATAGCATTATTTTTTTAAAAATTATCTATTATACAATTTTACTATTTATTAATTATTTTTAAATATTATTTGAGACAAAAATTTTAAAATATCATTTAAAAAGTGTATCATATAAAGGGGGGCGACGAGGCTTAATCCTATCCTCCATTAATAATTCAAGTACTAATTTTTTTCCTATCCTATTTTTTAAGAAAATTATCCTATTCCCACTCCATTTGGGGCAGGTCCTATGGGATTCATCCTTCTATGGCATTTTGTTATCTCTATTGATACATCATCATTTTACATACTATTTGAGATGTGTAGTATTATTTTTTTTAAATTTATCTATTACACAATTTTACTACTTAATAATTATTTTTAAATATTACTTGAGAATTGTATCATTATTCAATTTTATATATTTTTCATATATTATAAAAATACATTAAGAGATAAAATCAAAATATTATTTTTCGTAAAAAAAAATCTATTATAACTATAAATATGTTGATGTTTAGATAAGTAAAGACGGTTAAAGGTTAGTTCGGTCTATAATTGATTTTGAAGTGAACATATTAATTTTATTTATAGTATAATCTATCGAAAATAATCTTATAAATTAAATTGGTTCAGTTTTTAATTTTAATCGAATTTTTATTTTTTTCTAATTTCAAGTTAAATTGCTCGTTTTTTTTGTAAAAACAAAAATTGATTTTGAACACTAAGTAAAATAGAACGGAACCAACTTAATTCGGTTTTGTTCAAATATATTCACTCGTACCGATTTTTATAATTAGAAAATTATTATTTATTAAGATAATTGAAATTAAATCTCTCGTGCTGTAATGTGAAATTTAAGTACAAGATAAATCAAAGCTTCTCTCATATATATATTTTTTTATTAAAAAAAGAAACTCAATTTATTGATGAGAAAGGGGCGGAAATTCACTCACCGCCACCCTGAGGTGGTGACCAAAATAAAGTTTTTCAGTTGGCAAAAATATTTTTCTAATTGTTTACATTAATTTTTTTTTGTTCTAAGTCGTAGTTGAAATAAAATAAATTTCTCTTTTTTTAATAAAAGAAGTTATATTGGCTCTTATTTTTTTTTCAATGTCTCATCATCAAAAGCGCATAAAAATAATAATTGCGTTAAAAAATTCATGGTAGAGGATCGATGCTACATTTATCTTCGTTGTGTAAAAAAAGAAAAAGCATAAAATTAGGCGGGTTTAAAAAAAGTTTATTTGTTTTAATGATTAAAAACTACACATACTTCCATTATTTAGTAAAAGAAACCAATATTTTAAGTAAAATTAACACTTTTTTTAATGCATACATGCTCTCAAAGTTGATCAAGAAAACGACTCATTAGGAGAGAAAAAGAAGAAGTATTAATTAAAATAAGAAAATTGTCTCCTAAACTACAATAATTTCAAAGAAAATAAAATCCCACTTGGGAACTTTTCTATTTCTTTTCGAGCTTAAAATAATCCCTTAATTATAAGAATTCAACTTGTGACATTGAAACTTTGCATTGCAGTGAAACATAATACAAACCCATGTGATGCAACAAATGATCAATCGTTGAACGAGCAAATGGAGACAGCTAGCCTACTTGAGTGTGACAAACCCAATTATTATTTCTTTTTCTTTTTTTGTAGGATCCCAAAAATAGTTATTATGGGTGGCCAAAATTTTTACTCCAAATGGACCGGCCTATTTAACCTTAATTGAACCTGCTCTATGATTGGGGGGCAATAATGGCTGCCGAAGCATCAATTTCTGAGTTGGGGTTAGTTATTCATAATGTTATTGAGCATATGAGCTGCTGGAGGAGTTTTGTTCTCACGCCATTGTTCATGTCTCGAGAGAAGCTAATAAGTTGACTCATTTGTTTTGTTAAAATAGGCCTCTATTTAAGTCACGACATAGTCTGGGAAGCTATTATCTCGTATATGCTTGATTAGTTGTAATGGCTGATTGCCATCCTTCCGTTTAATTGCTGTTATTTTTTTTTCTTAAAAGAAGCAAATAAAGGGTTTATAAATTGTTTTTTTTAATATATATTTTATGTTAGAATTTAATAATTTAAAATTATATTTAAGTAAAATTTTAAATTAAAAATTATAAAGGAAACGACAAAAGATTAAAGATGCGATAAACGAACTAATAATTGACGAAAATAAAGAGTTAAAAGTAATAAAAGACTCAAATATGTAAGGAGTTCATTTCATACCCTTTGGGTCGCACCGATAGACTTCGCAATAGTTGAATGTTGCAACATCAAAATTTTGAATCACTTTAAATCTTAAAGTCAGTTTTAGATCCTTTCACGTTGAATCTCATATTTCAACTTGACAAAAAGTTTATTAGAGTTGCATGCATCAATAGCACACATCAAAGATGCATCAACAAAATAAATAATTAGAGTTTAAAGAAAATTTTAATATTGAATGCGTAAGAGAGTATTGTATAAGTTATTTATTATTGTATTTTTTATAATCTTTTAATTTATCTCTTGTGATTATTTAATAATTTTTAAAAAAATTAAAGTTCTGTAATTTATTATGGATATAGGCGATTTATCAAATCATATATATTTTTGTGTTTTGTATGTGTTTGATTGTTATATTTATTTATTTATATGATCTTTTATAATTTTTGAATTTTCATAAATGAAGATTTTTACATGAAAAAAAAAATTACTTATTAAATATTGAGCGGTTGTATTCGCAAAACACTATTTCAATATGACTTTAGTTATAAATTGTCTTTTTTACTGCTCTCAAAATATTAACTTTCTAATAAATGCAAAAAAATATTTTATAAAATCCACATTAGAAAACCTTGCTTATTAAGAAATTGGCTTTAATATTCCTAAGAAGTCTGCATTGTAAACCATGTTTCTACAAAATGCGGCATATTAGAGGCGTTCATCTCATTAAATTATGCGAATTTAAATAATAATTTATTACTAAACAAGTTTATAATTCTTTATTTTAATATAATCTCTGTAAAATTCGTTTCTATCCATTCTACTTAAAAAAAAATTACAAATCTATATCAAATTCAGTTCAATCCAAAAATATAATAAAAAAATTAAATTCATTTAAAAATATCATTTAGGTTAAATTACTCGAAACTCAAAATAAGTTAAATTTATGGTGTTATGACATAATTCTCTCAATTTTATATTCTAAATTGTTGGTAAGTAACACGGTTAAAGTTGTATACTCACGAATCCTATTAAAAAATTTAAAATTCGATTCAATATAATTTATCAACCAAATATAAGCTAAGTTTTAAAAAAATAATTAATTGTTTTATATAGATTGCACGACTTAATTTTTTAACTGTTTATATAATGAAACAAATAAAATAATGATACAATTTTAAATTAATTTATAATAAATTTTATTATATTAATATATTCAAATTCAATCAAATTTTAGTAATTTTCTTAAAAGCAAATTCACGAGACAATCAACCAGTTAAATTTTCAAATAGGAAGGATTAGGAGCGGCGCACCCCTATGACATATGCATTAAATATCATTAATTTTATATTTCTATTATTGACGTCCAGTAAGTTTTTATTAGATTTCCCACCTTGGATTTATTCGTAATTTTAGCCTCTTTTATTTTCAATCGTTGAACTTAATATTAAAGGCAGATATCATTAATATAATCTAATTATAATGTCTCAAATCTTTATTTTGAATATAAATTATATTTAAATTAAAAACAAATATATTTCGTCAAAACTATTAAGAGAATTTAGCTTTTTCCTCGAGGGAAAAGAGGCAATTAGGTGATATTCTTGATTTTTGATATACTCCCTAATGTCATGTACACTCTGCTTATTAATCTAATAACTAAACCTAATTATTTTTAATAACGGTATATCACAAATGCTTATTTATTTAATTGATTATATATATATATATTTAAAATTTAAATTAAAAAATCTTATTTATAAATATATTTTTTAATTTTATTTTCTATATAAATCGCATTCAAAATCAACGGAGACACTTTCACTCTATATTTAGACTTAGCTAATTTACCCACAATTCAGAGGATTTACATTCTATTTTAATAACAGATGGTCGAATTTGGATATACTAAAAATGGTGCTCTTATTAGTTATTACGAAAGAAAATAAGAACCAATACAGCAAAATTAGCTTTTTATTTTCTTCCACGCTCCGCCCTAGATTCGCCCGTGACCCGTGACCCGCGCTCTAGAAAATTCAGATCATGGAAGATCTATAATCTCTTGTGCAATCTCGGCCGTCCAAAGGCCATAAAGCGCTGGAGACAAACTGCACCGGTGAAGTACGGAATCATTGGTCATTCGTGGTAATAGTTACTGAGACATTTAAATAATAATTTTGAACTTTTCTCAGTCATCTTTTACTTGGCAGCGAAATATAGAGCTGGGCGCTGCGCTGGTATCGCACAAAACATCGCACGTGTGAAGAAAAACAAATGGTACGAACGGGCAGTGGCGGGCGGCCCGCACTTCACGGGCAGAGGTTGAAGTTGGGGAAACAAAAACCTCGTAATATGGGCAGAATAAAAGCGCTTGTATTTTACTATCATGGAGGCGACCTCACAATTCCTATGAATTTCAACCTCCTCCCTCTAATAATTAACAAGAAAAAAAAAAACTAAATTAACACAAGCGAAATATTAGTGGAAAAAAAAAATACATAGGACAATCCTTTTTATAATGCTATGAAAATATAATAATATATTTTATATTAAATAAAAAATTAGATGAATTTTAAAAATATATAAATGAGTAGATAATATTATTTAATAAATTAATTTTTAGATTAATAACAAACATCTAATTTATAATAAATAATATTAAAATAGACTTAAATTTTAATCACATGTAAGCATTTAAAATTATCTTAATGAAGAATCACATATAGGCATCTAAAATTACTTTAATAAAAAATGTCACGTAAGTAATAAATTTTTTAAAAATAATGATGGGATGAAGTTTCTTGTGTGTAGAAGAAATGCGCATTACATGCTAGATTTGTCATTGAGTTTGGATTAAACCGTAATAAGGACATTGTGTAATTGAGAAAGAGAGAATGATATTTTTTAAATTAAATAAAAATTGAATATATTTTAAAATATATAAATGAGTATGCAATATTATTTAATAAATTAATATTTTTTAACACTTGACATGTGACAAATTTTATAGTTAATTATAAAGATTTAAAAGAATTATTCTTTTATATATGATTTATGTGCTATTAGAAAATTTGTTTTTGTATTAATGGTTGTTGATGTTTTTATTAGTTTTTTTTCAAAATTTTCTTTTTGATACAATTAAATTCATTCCTAAAAACAAAATCCTTAAGATTTATGATCCCTATTTCAAAACTAGTTTTTTCATTAGGTATAATTGATAAATAATTGACGTGGATAATGAAAGGTTGAAAATCTTCTTAATAAAACAAATTTCTTAATTTTATAAATGGGAAAAGTATTTGCTTAATAAATAAAATAAAGGAAGACTGAATCAAATTTGATTAAAAAAAAGAGGGCCATACGATTCATCATGATGAAAAAGAGTGGGGGAGGTGGGGTCCGACAGCAATGGGCTTTTTGGGGTTGTGGGACCCGGCGAAGTTGGGGGAAGTGGGGAAAAGGACAAAAGAAGAATGGGAGAGAGAAAAGTGAAAGTGAGAAGGGTGATGTCATCGAAAGGGGGGGTTTGGTTGAGTAAAGAAGAAGGCGGTGGTAGCAACTGAGAAACCGTGGGTTGTCTTTGTGAGGTTTTGTTATTGTGTATGCAACATACTGTTTGTGATGGGACCCTCCCGATGGAAGTCTTACTTGCATTTATGGAGCGTGCAGCGCACTTAAATGATGTTTTGCCAATTAAGTGAAAGAGCTTCAAAGTCATCACTCGAAGGTGGTCTAATTACAACTCTCTCCTCGGGGTTTTTTTTTTGATTTAATGGTATCAACGTTATTCATGAAATGAAAAAAATTTCGATAGAGTTATCATTCATCAATGCTGAAAATTTTCAATAATCTTCCCTTATGTAGTTTCTTATAAAATCAAGAATTTCCCATGAAATGAAAAAATTTCCGAACAATTTGCAAAAGCTTACTCATTCTCCCACTAACTCCTCAATAGTCTCCACTGCCTTTAAGACTCAAAAGGTGAAAAGTCTTGGCCCTTGACCCACGATGTGCAAAGAAAGAGACCACTCCAAGCCGGGCAATTAGAGCCAGGAGTGGAAAAGGACTAGAGGCGGAGTGGTCGTTACGCTAACGCGCATTGAAGGGAGCGTGGGGCCTGTCTTCTCAGCATTTTTACTTTGGAAAATAGAGAGTATACGGCAATGGTGGTTACGTCGCGGGTGGGACCCCACAGAAAATCTAGTCTCATTACAAATTTACCCTCAACTCCCAGTACAATCACAAATATCTGAACGCGGTCAGTATCATTGATTCGTTGGAACGGAAGGGCAAATACGTTTCAATACGCAAGCAAAAAATATTTGAACTTGGAGATGCAGGTAATGTGAGCCAATAGATTTACTTGCACGGATTCCCCAAGGCGAAACCTGCCCGTTGTTTATAATCACACTCTCTCTCGAGAGTTTTGCTATAAAATCTTGTCATTCATTCACCAATCCATCTTAATATTCCCCTCCTATCTAGGGTCTTCCATTCTCACTCAGTTCTCTCCCTCTCGCTCTCTCTCTCTCGGAACAGACCAACATAAAATTCATAAAAATGGATTCTGGGAATTCAAGAAGGCCGTGTTTTGTTGTAGAAGATGATGGGTTGGCTTCATTAGCTGATGTGGAAGCTGGGTTTTCAGGGAATCATCACCGTCATCTTCATAATCAGCAGCACAATAACTATGCTTTCTTTTCTAGGCCTCTCCCTTATGCAAGTAGTAGTATGAGGAATCTGTCATCTTCATCATCATCATCGGTTTGTACTTCGCCCAGATCTGGTCCGAGGTTTTATTATGATGCGAGATATGAGGAGCCCATGTCCAGTTTCTTGGACTCTTGTGCCCTTTGTAAGAAACCGCTTGGGAGTAGAGACATCTACATGTACAGGTTAGACATTGCTCTTAGCCCTTTGATTTAGGTTTAGTATTGGCATAAAAGTAGTCGTTTTTCCCTCTTTTATATGTGTTATATGGAATTTTCTCTGGGTTTAGCGAGATATACAATAAAAGTTTGCAGTTTGAAGAAAAATCTTAATAATATGAAGTGTCTTGGCAACCAAACAAGGCATAATATTTTTGTGCGGGATCTGGGTAACGCAGATGAGATTAGAGCTGTTGTTAGAAAAAAAAAATTAATCTTGGCACCTGTACAATGTTTCTGATATATATTCTGGATGTTTTGCAGTGATTGCGCATTTTGTAGTGAAGAGTGTAGAGAAGAACGAATAGACGTTGATGATGCTAAAGAGAAGAAACGGTCCCTCTCTTCATCGATGAAGGCTTTGAGGAAGAAAGAGCAGCGGCAGAGAAAATCAACTTCACCTGCCAAAAATCAGGACTATTACCATAGCAGCACCGTAGCTGCTGCTTAATTACTTACCTGATGAGTTCTATAAATATTAGTATATTTTTCACAACCCGGAAAGGAATCTGAAAAAAAAGGCCGAGAAAAGAGAAGGAACTAGATGAAGAAGAAGAAGAAAGAAGAGGAGGATCCATGTTGAAGACTTTTTAGAAATAGTCTCAACTGTGAATACGATGTGCAAAGGAGTATATGCGAGTGTGTGTGTTCCCTGGATTTTCTCTGCAAGAAGGCTCTCCCTTTTTTTGGGTTTTTTGTTTTTGTTTTTCTTTTAGATTTCACTTCCTTGTTTTGTTTCTAGTACTGCTCAAGTGCTAGTGCAGTAATGATAATTATAACATATGCTTGTTCTGTAGAAAAACAAAATTATGGTGAATGATAAAAAAAAAATGATAGCATAAAAATTCTCTTGCAAATTGTGGCTGTTTCCTTTGCTCTTGATTCCTTTAAAAAAAAAGTTCATTGTGATTCACTTTGTTTTGACCTACTCTGTTTGTTGAGTAACTTGTAAGGCATAATTTCAGAGTGAACACAGTAACAAGGAAACTTCATAGCAAAAATTGTTAATGGTGTTAAGAAACGCTGAGGCATCATTTCAGAGTGATTACTGTCAGTGCCCCAATAGCTCCGATTTTGTTGGTTTGGCCACCCAAGCTTAGAGTGGAGGATTTGAAAGGGTTGATTGTTGTGTCGTTGGCAGTCACCGGCTGTGTATATTGAATCGTTATCGTATTTGAGACGGTACCTTTTGTCCTTTTGAGGGTACCTTCTGCTTTTCTCTTAAGAGGGTAGTATTTTTTTTTCGTTTTTTATAAGGGCAGTAATCTTTGGTTGCAGCGATAATCTTTTGATATGGGTTACAGTTTGCATTTTTGTTTTTCTGTTAAGAGAGTAGACCAGGCGAACGTTAAAACTAACGTATTTTGATAATTCTATTATTATACAAGTAATCAATTGAAAATTAGCGATTTTATTAACGATATTACTTTTGTTGATATATAAAAATAAAGGGTGTTCTTCGGAATTAGCGTTGCAGCTTTTTATGAAATATGCGAAAGAGGGACTCTTTTTCCTGGTAAGGTGGAGGAAAGTGTCCTGGTGGAGTTTGTAAAAGTGCTTTTGGTAAAAAGCATTGCTTCTCATTAAAAAGTTTGTATACAACTCCAAGGATGCAATAATGTCGTAATAATATTACATAAAATTAAAAAGTTAATTATGTTACGAGTGATAGTTATTTTATAATTAATTAGTATTATATAATATTTATAAAATTAAAAGATAAATTATTTGACAAAAGAGAATGCATTAAAATATAAAATTTATATTTTAATTATGTAAATCTAGCATTATTTTTAGTATTCTACCGTTAATATTGAAAACACAATTACTATTTGCTATGCTAGACTAATGATTACATAGTCTATCAAAATTCCTAATAAAATTATGTATCATCTAAGTAAACACAGGAAGATGAACCAAGTGAGACGAGTTTCACTTCCACTTTAGCTTATTTTGTATTCAGGAAAATGGTTTAATGGACTTAATTTTCCATAGTTAACGTTTGAGTTGATAAATTATTGGCAACCTTTTTCAGTGGCAGCATCACATTTTTAATCTCATTTCCGGAAATAACAATATTATTTTTTGGTTTGAAAAGAGCATGTGAGTGTTTAATTTCAGAACCAGACCCTCTTTTAAGTTAATTTTTCACGCTTATATAATTGGTGATTAATTTAAAAAATAAAAAAATAAATCTTAACTATTCTAATATGGGTCACATCTGAGCCAGCCGGCATAGTAAGAATTCTGAAATTGGGCCTCTCATGGACAGAATAACCTTCATTGTTCTCAATAATTGGTGGACTGGAGCTTTGTTCTTTGAAAAAAATGGGAAAAGCCCGCAAGTCCACAAACATGGCCTTATTAAGAACTTGAGCAGTATGTGGGTCCAAAGAAATTTGCAACAGAAAAATCTGATCTCTCAAGTTCTTTGAGCACACATGATGTGAAAGGGAGAGTCACGGAGGGACCATGTCATTCGTGTAATATACTAATTAAGTTTTGTTGTGTGTATATATTTATGTTATAAATTTGTTAAATAAATTGTAATTGTTATCGATGAAAATAAACATGTTATAAACATCCTCGAATGATTGTAATATCTCTGATGTGTAATAGACTTCTATTTATATAAGCCTTTTTTTTTCAATTTATGCATAGTTTCTTTGGCTTGGGTTTTAAATTCAATAATCTTTCTTCAAAATAAAATATAATAGTAAAAATGAATTTAATAATCTTTCCTCAAAATGAAAATAAAATAAAAGTATAAGTAAAGTAAGAAAATAAATTTTTTTTGAAATAATTAAATAATTTTTTTGATTGTCTCAATTATTATATCATAATAAAAAAATAAAAGAATTGATTCGAAACGAAGCAAATAAAAAAGAGTGTTTGAGATTGCTAAAAAAATTAAATGCTTAAGAATTTTTTTTGGACTATTTTAAAGTTAACTAACTTGAGTTATGAAAGTACGAATGTTAAAAAGTGAAGTTGGTTGAATTCAACTTATTCTTGAAATAAACAATCCGTATATACACTTTTTAAAAAAAAAGATTAATATACTAAATATTGCACTTAAAAAATAAATTTATTGTTGAAATATCGATATTAAAATAATTACATGAAAAGGCTGGACCGAATCCAAAAATAAAAAGATCAAAATATCCCTAAAAGAAAAATAAAAAAATAAAATTATCTAACAAAAATAAGACTATGAGTACGCTACTTTTTTCTTCTTGAATCATAATTCTATTTTGAAATGGATTACTTTTTATAATATCTCATATCTACTACTTGATTAATGCTTTATTGCATGATCCTATAGTGATAAGATAATGGAGATCATCATCTTATCGCAAACATAATTACATTATAATTGACTTAAACCCTCTCGTTTGCATATAGACTATGATTGAAACTTTGTTATATAGCACTATAAAAAAGCATACGTTATTTGTTTACATTCATTCAAAAATATATCCAAATGCATATCAATAAATACATTGAGAGATACAACGAACATATTGATAAAGATTCATCTAGTCTAATATTTTCATCTTTTAAACTTAATATTTGTTTGTAGAAATTAAGATTATTTGGATTTCAAGGTATTTTATTATTATTTTTTTTATAAGTTTGGAGTCAATAGAGTAAATAAGGTCGAAACTCTAATAAAAATAAGCTAAAAATATTAGAATGCTACAGCGATTCAGAATAGTGACCTGTTACAGTACCCAGCGTCGCAACGCCCAGAAATAAGTGCCGTGGCGCCCAAAACAGTGTCCCAGCGCCGCAGCGTCCAAGATTCAACGCCGCGGCATGCGAATAGTGGCGGTGAACAATAATGCGTGAACAGTACTCGTGAATAATATTTTTCTACAGTAACTCGTGAATAGTGATTTGAATACATAAACTTATAAATAGAATGCCAAAAATCCTAATTGGGGAGGAGAGAAAATAAGAAGAAAGAGGCAAAAATTTTAGAGAAAGAATTCACAATACAAAATCAAAGATCAATGCTAAAGATTTAGGAACCAAGATCAATATTCAAGTCAAAATTGAGCGAGAAGCATATCAAAGAGTCACTTTGATTAGTTTTTATTCTCTTTCTTTATCATTATACTCTTGTTCTTGTTGATCTTTATGAATTGGTTAGATACTTTTAATTTTGTGATGTGTTAAATTGTTCATCTAGTGTTAGATTATGTAAACCTAGTATAGATTTGAATTGTGTGAATTTTTAGTTTATGAACTTAATGTATTCAATTAATTCATACTATCTTGTGTTTAATGCTTTCATTATATCTTGCCAATATTATGAATGATTGAGGAATCATGATGAACTTGACAAAGGAATTCATGTGTTTAGCCTATGATAGTTTAATGCATGATCATAGGGTAACAACTATGAGTTCCATATAGGATATCATATACTTAAGTGGCATGTATGATATAATTTAGACTTGATCTTAATGAATTATATTCTAATTTTATTACCATAGACATATAGGTGATTGTTAGAATTTATAATATAGTCACTTGACCATCGACAGAGACTTGTGATGAAATTAGTGCCTAAGCCAATCAATTGATATTGAGGGATTAACTACGTGGTTAATGAGTCTAATGAAATAATATGAGACAAGTCAAAATCCTAGATTATCTTTATTTATGAATTCTACCATTTATTTTTATTTAATTTAATTGATAGAATTAAATTAGTTAATTAAATTGCAAAGTGTGATTTTTTGAATAAAAGTTAACCAGGTACAATTTTAGTACTTGATTTATAGAATTAGATTGCATAGTCCCTATAGGATCGATACTCGGACTTTAAATCCTATATTACTTGATACGATAGTGTGCGTTTGTGCTTAACTAGTATAACAATCAATCAAGTTTTTGGCGTCGTTGCCAGGGACTAGTTTTATCTATTCTTTAGATCAATACTAATACCAAGGTACTTACTTTTAATTCGAATTTTTATTTTTGTATTATCTTATTCTTTTTACTTTTTATTTTACTTTGACAGTTCATACCATGGAGGGAAACAACGATCACATCAATAATCTTATGTATGAGCCCATGATACCACAAAGAGTTTTGAATGAGTATACTATCCTAACTATAAATGGTGTTCAGTCGTGTATTCAGTGACCAACTGTCAACGCTAATAACGTTGAGATTAAGCCAAATATTATTCAGATGCTGAAAGAAATTATATAGTTCAGCAGAGTTTTTAATGACGATCCTAACATGCATATAATAAATTTTTTAAAAATTTGTGATACCTTCAAATACAACGAAATCTCCAACGATGCTATCAGATTGAGACTACTCTCTTTCTCCTTAAGGGATGGAGCCAAAGTTGGTTAATTTCATTGCCGTCAAGATCCATATCAACATGGGAAAATCTAGCACATAATTTTTTAGCCAAATTTTTTTCACTAGCAAAAACAGCAAAGATGAGAAATGATATCACTCCATTCTTTCAGATTGATGGAGAGTCATTGTATGAGGCATGAGAGCGTTTCAAGGATATATTGAGGAAGTGTCCTTATCATGGAGTCCCTAAATGGCTATTAGACTAAACGTTCTATAATGGATTAATAGGTCATTTAAGGACTATTGTAGATGTTGCTGCTAGAGAAATTTTAATGAATAAATCTACAGATGAGGCTTATGATTTACTAGAGAAGATGACGTCTAATAGTTACCAATGATAAGCAGAAAAAGTTACACCTAGATGAATCGCCAGTATACATGAGATTACCGCATTCAATGCATTAACAACGCAAATAAACTTTTAGCCAAGAAGTTTGATGCATTGAATGCTGTCAAAATTCAACAAGTGACATGCAACTTTTGTGGTGATAACTACATGAATGAGAAGTGCATGAAAATAGTGAATTATGTGGGTAATTTCAATCGTCAACAACCTAACCCACAATTAAATTCTTACAATCCGGGGTAGAGAGATAATCCAAACTTCTCTTGGCATTATAACCAAAAGGATCCATCTAGACCAATAAATCCCCAAGGATTCCCGCCAGAATAAGAAAAGAAGCCGACATTGGAAGACATGTTTATGCAATAGATGAAGTCCAATGATGTCATCATATAGAATCATTCAGCATATTTGAAGAATTTAAAGGTTCAAATAGGATAACTTACTGGTGCAATTAATAGGAAATTTCAAAGTACTCTATCAAGTGATACTGAGATAAATCCAAAGAAGATTGTAAAGCAATTCCAAGCCATCAACTTGAGAGTGGTAAGATCTTACAAGAAAATACATCCACACCACCATTATCAAGTATAAATGAGAAAGAAGTGCAGAAAAATAAAGTGCAACCATATAGACTGCCTATTCCTTTTCTTCAAAGGCTACAGAGGTGTCAAACAGGTGTTGAAACAGAAAATCAGCAGTATACCAGTCCAGAAAATAGTGCAGAATCTCAGAAAAGTGCATAATTTTCAACAATAGAACGTGCAAAAACTGATATTAAAGTGCAGCAACATTTTAAGGTGCAAAAAATTGACAACACAATAGAAAATAGAAGTAACAAAGAGCAGAATCTGCCAATGTGAACTATATTACTTGACTGCTATAACATTAATGTGGTGCTATCAAACACCAAAGAGTTCAAAGACATAGAGATGTTGAATCCTCACATAAAACAGAATGCATTAAGGCATAGAAAGAGAAGAAAGAAGAAGAAGCAATACGATGACAGGATCTAAGAGAATGGCACGAAAGAGACACTTCACCAGTCTTAGATTCAAATCTCTCTGAAGAAACACGAGGAGAAAGAGGAACAAGTTGCTGCCCAAGATCTAATAAAGATAATGTGGAACCCAAAAGAAAGGAAACCTAACAAGCTCACATATAAAGATGCTTCCACCATTGACTTTAATCCTCCATAAGAGTAGAAAGAGCCCCGTCCAGCCGACGACACTAAATCAAGCGCTTCTTAGGAGGCAACCCAAGTAGTTTTTATTTTTATTTTTGTTTAGTTTCAATTTTAGTTAGGTTAGTTTCTTTTCTTTGTAGGAATAAAACAGGAAGAGGAACATTCAAAGAGGCAGCATAAGCAAGTGCAAGTGTTGGAAGCAAAGAAAACCACAGTTATATTTATCAGAACACAACGCTGCACTGCTTCAACTTCAGTTACCAGGGGAGTTTCTCTTACTTTTAAATTTATTTTTAGACATTGTGGATAATGTCTAATTTAAGTTTGGGGGTGAGAAATACAATTTTTTATGTTTATTTTGTTGCTTATATTGGTTGGTTGACTTTTGAGTTAATTTTTAAAATTGTTTTTTTTTAGTTGTTAAGTTTTGGTTGTGATGATGATCATTAATCAACGATAAGAAATAAAATATTGGGTGAATTTATTTTTACAAGTTTTTAAGAAATAATAGATGCTTGAGATAACTCTTATATTATAATTCTTGCACTCAATTCAAATTTATTTTTGATCACTTATTCTTGAGCACATTGAAAGAAGCATGTATTAGTTGAATTTTTTACTTAAAAATACTCTTTGCTTAGTAGTACGCCACAGTCTCGAGAATCAACACTCTAGAAATTTGCTTGATTACTATTTGAGGAAAAATCCTAAAATTCACATGCTCAGGGAAATGACATTGGGCCATATTTGAGCCGTTTGAGCTTAATTTTCCTTTGTTTTTCTATTCAACCACATTACAAGCCTAACAACTTTGAGTTTACTTATCCTAAAATCTACAGGTAGCACTATAAACATTGAGTTTACTTAAAAATATTGTTAAAATGAAAAAGGTTGTGGATGTATGAAAGAATGGTACTGCGATGAAAAATAATAAGTCTTGAAGGTGCATATCAATCTAAGTTTGGAGGTATATTAAAAAAAGAAAAAAATATTTAATGTATAATACTCCTAGCTTGAGAAAAAGAAGAAATTCTTTGCAAAAGTGATTAAAAGAAAAATAAGAAAAATATAAATTTGGAGAAAGAAATGAATAATCAAGGAGAAGAAGGAATCAAGAGATTTTTAAGTAAAGTCTAAGTGTTAATGGTATGATTTGCGCTTTATATATATCTTTATATCTCACCTTTATCTTAGTCTTACTTTACAAGCTAATTAAAGTCCTAAATAAATCCTTAAATATGTGAATTTCTACATTAGTGGAGAGTAGTACGTAAAGTAAGCTTATAGTAGTGTTATAATTGAAAATATACCGATATATCATCTTAATGTATATCTTAAGTATTGAGCAAATCTATGTTCTATTTAGTTAATTACTTTCTTATTACACACACACACAAGTGATCATTTACAAGAGAGAATGAAGTACTTGATCAATGGTATGAGAATTTCTAAAGAGTTTTGTGCTATTTTTTACAACTTTTGAAACAATAAATTGATTATCTAATCAATTGAAGCTTGGTTTTAGTTTTTAGTTTCTATTTAGAGTCATGAATAAGTTATGAATGCTTCTCTTTGTTTTGCTCGAGGACTATTAAAGTCTTAAACTTGGGGATATTTGATAAAGGTTTCTTGAGTCTAATATTTTCATCTTGAAAACTTAATATTTGTTCGTAGAAATTAAGATTATTTGGCTTTTGAGATATTTTATTATTATTTTTATAGGTTTGGAGTCAATGGAGTAAATAGGGTCAAAACTCTAATGAAAATAAGCCAAAAATTCAAATTGCTACAGTGATTTAGAACAGTGATTTGCTATAGTACCCAACACTGCAGCGCCCAGTTATGAGCGTCGTGACGCCCAAAACAGTGTCTCAACGCTGTGTTGCACGAATAACGATGATGAACAGTAATAAAACATCTTCAGAGTCTAGTAAGTGAATCAAACTTGTTCCAACATGAGTTATTTTTAATTTTTGAACATTACCATCAATAAAAGATTGTTTACCTTTATATTCAAACATGGTAGTGAGGCTGTTGACATTGTTGGCAACATGATTTGTAGTACCACTGTCAATGAACCATTCTTTATCTCATTTTTTCTCATGAGTTGCAACATATGTTGTGTTTTGTTGATTTATGCCCTTTGAGATAAAGTCTTGCCCAAATCTATGTCAACACTTTAAAGCTTTATGCTTGTGGGCTATGTTATATCTTATTAGAGAGAAAGAAAATTGAAGCAAATAACAGCAAAATGTTTGCTCAGTTTAAAGAAGGTTACATGTGTAAGTGATTTTAAACTTAAGGTGGATGCATGTGGGTTTGTGTCTATCATTCAAAATAACATATATATCACATATATATATGTGCAATGGATGAGCGGAATACTAATTTCTTAATGATAAATACAAATAAAATTTAATTGTTATCTCATAAATGTAAACTACATCAAGATTGAGAATTATTACATTGTCAAGTCTTTGATTTTTGGTCGAATCAGAGTATCCGCCTTAAAGCAACATGTTCACAATTCTAGTTCCTTAACACGGTGGTCTTGAGGAAGCAAGAATGACAACTTTTCTAATAAATGATTCAACTCTTAAAACCTTATTTATACTTTTGTAATATATGTGGTTAAAAGAAGAAAGAATAGAATAAGTATTGTTCAAGCTCTCAACATTTGAGACTATTTCTCAATATGTAGTCAAAATTGAAACTTCTCTCTACCCCCTTGCCTTGGCCGAATATTACCACTCATAATGAGATTCAAATTGCTCTTAATCATTTGTATTTGTTTTTTCCTCTTAAAGGACAACATTTGTTCCATTTTCTTTTGTTTTTTATATTTGTTTTCCCTTAAACAAATTGAATAAAACACTTGTGCATTTGTGTAAGAATGAACTTACCCTTAATGAAGGTCATATGAATTGAAGAACTATTTTCTCCATTCATACAATAGGCCTCTACCATTCATCATTCCTATATTTTAATATTTATTTGTAATTATTTAAGCAATTTAAATAATCAAATATATTAATTTAATGCATTAAATTTGTACTCCATTTATTTGATTTGTTTAATATTTTAATCAAATTAAAATATATTATAAATGAATAAAATATAGTTGTTTGATTTTAATTTAAATAATAATACCATATTATTATTATTATTTTATTCAATAAACATTTTAATGAATAAAATAATGATATTATTTGTCTAACAAATAAGGTTATTTTGGTAATTTTTAAGTTAAATAATAATTGACCCACAACGTGCCATATGTCAACATCCCATTGATCAATAACTAATTGTCAACTAATTGATGTACTTAACTCTTAAATCTTGACACGTCTACGACTAGAGGGAAACCGAAGTAAATTTTTTATTTGTTGAAATTTTTTGGATTGAACTATTCAACACTGTTATAGTGCACAACGAGTACACTTCATATTGCGGGACTCTCTAGGTCCACTCCCGATTTATCAAACAAAACTATTCTGTTAGTTTGAAATCGATGCCCCACGCACACGTTATGGATATTACAAACCAGCACAGTAGACTATATAAGTTGAGGTCATAACGTATACGTATAATCCTTCCGACAATTATATCCTGGAGGAGCAGAGATATAGATCACTACTGTTAAATCTCTACGTGCTCATCCATGAAATTATCTCTAGACACATATCTTAATAAACAATACATGCAAACACGTTTACAATATTGTTTAACCCTGTAGGAAACTCTTTTCCTGGGTTTGTTGCTTATGGGCATAAGACTTTCTAAGATACAGTCTCTGAGCATCTGGATATATAACTCATTCATGTGAGCTAATGGATCACATATCTATACACACCAGACTCTATAAGTATCGGATCATACCTACTGACACCCAGCGATCACATCGTGAAAAGTCTGTGACATGCGTAGAACAAAAGTATGATGGATCACTTACAAGCCCATCGTGGTACTTAGGTCAAATGACCACATATACTACTCAACTCGAGAAAACCTTTTATTGACGGCTTTATGAGATGTCTATTGAGGTCCTCGTTGAGTTTGTTCAGTATTTAGTCATTTCTGAACACCTGTATGCTATACGAACTTCCAATAAGTCCATGGTCAACTAAGAATAACCATCTAGACCATCTAGGTATAGTATACACTGGTCTATATAAAAGGTGTGGTCGGGAGATCTAATATATGTGGGTGTATGCATGTGGTATTGTGTCTATTGCCTAATATACGTATCCTATACATATAATACGTGGCGGAAGCATGAAATATACAATAAACACAATATATTAATCACATTAATATATTAGAAAGTTTGAGAACTCACCTCAACATGTAACGTTATACACGTATTTTTTTAGAGTTCGCATGAGATTAACTCGCGAACAGTTCTAATCACTAACACAGTGGGCTTGGTGAGCTAGAATAGCAGTCCTATATCCAACACGAGATTAACTCTTAATCCCTAAAATGGCCGAGTATGTATTTTATCCTTGTCTCCAAAAGGATAAAAAATGTAGAATGAAGCAATTCATAATTGCTTCCATAACGCCATAGAGAACAATTTCATTTTTCTTTAATTTTTTTTTTCTTCTTCCTCTTCGGTTCCATTTCTTTTTTATCGATTTTTCTCCATTTTATTTTTGCTTCTCATTCTCTCGTCAAAAACACACAACACATACTAACACAACTCACTTCTCATTCTCTCTCTTTATATATATATATATATATATGTATTATAAAATAATAATATTATATATTAGATATATTATAATAATAATAATATAATATAATTAATATAATATAATGGGTGCCAACTATTTGGCACCCAAATATAATAATAATATATATAATATTATACAATAAAATATTATATAAAATAATATAATAATGAGAGATAATTATTATTTAACAATTAAATAATTATAGTATGAAACGACTATTTTGTCCCTCATAAATAGTTACCAATTCTATTCTCTAGTGAGTTCCACCAAATTTCGCACTTGGGTAAGCTCAATTAAGGGTCCACAATACGCCACGTGTCCTTATACAATTAGCAAATAATAATTATTGACTAATTGTTGTATTTAATACTTAAATACAGACATACACGCATTCTCGTAGTAGTGCTAAATATTGTTAGATTAAACACTTTAATCTAGTACGCTGCCCCTGTGTACAATAAGTACATTCCATATAGCAGGACTCCCTAAGTCCTACGTCCGATTCATCAAATGAAACTATTTCATGAGTCCGTGAGCAATACTCCACGCACATGTCACGGATATACAAATCAGCGCATTGAACTATGTAAATTGAGGTTACAACGCATACATATAGTTATTCCTTCATGATATCCTGGATGTGCTAGGGATATAGATTAACACCGTCAAATCCCCTAGTGCTCATCCATCCATGTCTTATCTCCAAACTTGTATCTCACTGAATAATATGCGCAAACTCCTTTGCCATATTGTTCTACCCTGGTGGAACTCTTTCCTAGGATTAATGCTTGTGGCCACAAGACTTTCTAAGATACAATCTCGAAGCATCTGGATATTGAACTCCTTATACGAGCTGGCGGATCCTATATCTGTACACACTGGACTCCATAAGCATCGGACCATACCCAACGATACCTATGAAAAGTCTGTGACATTCGTGGAACCAAAGTATGGTGGATCACTTACAAGCTCACTGTGGTACTCAGGTCAAATGACCACATATACTGCTCAACTCGAGAGGACTCTCCGTTGATGGCTTATATAGGGTGTCTATCGGAGGCCCTCGTAAGTCTGTCCCATATCTAATCATAATTGGATACCTATATGTTAATACGAGCTTCAAGCTCACGGTCGGCTAGGAACAACCATCTATACCCTATAGGTATGACATATGCTGATCTATATATAAGGTATCCACTGATAGACCCGCATAGGTAAAAATAGATCAAGGACAATTATTCAAGAACATACTTGCGTAACTAGCATTTCATGGCACCTGATTGCAACTCTTGCAACTATACAGTTACTAGTATATTCCCAAGTCTATGTTCTATTACAGATAAGGCTCCAACTCTTGGATATGCTGAGTATTATAACTAGCTAACCCTTAGCTGTGCTAATATTTAGCATTTATATCTCTCAGTGTGGCTAACCATGAGCCTTTATCTAAACTCCTTTAGATCTGATCCGAACTCCTTTAGATTTATAATGTCTGTAGCATTACATTGCATAATACCATATAAATGGGTATTATTGATTTAATGAGAATGTACACTTGTATAAATACATAAGTATATGTACATTCAGGGATGATACGTAAGCACCGACCCTAACAAAAGAATTTCACTAATAAACTTGGATCGGTGAATTAAGATCAGGAACATATAATTTATAATAGACTTACATAATAACATTTCTTAGCACTATTACAACTCTTGCAACTATGTTATTACTAATGTATTCCCAGGTCTTTGTACCGTTACAGACAAGATTCTAACTTTTAGACTTTACTGATTATTATAATATTCTAATTCTTTAGCATTTATAGTTTGTCAGTGATGCCAACTTTTAGCATTAATCTAAACTTTTTTAAACCAAATCTGAACTCCTTCAGATTATATATAATGTTTGTAGCGTCACAAGCATTGAACCCCTTAATAATTGTAATTAGCGATTTATCAAATAATGTACTTTATAAATATTATAAAATAAAATAGTCATATAACAATGAGATGACACGTAAGCACAAATCCCAACAACATGACCATTTTGAGAGAAAAAAAGTGAAGTACTAAATTTTCAAGTATTATGATACATGTTATAGAATTAAACCTCTTCTCTTTTTCTTCACATATGGCCAAAAATGCTACAACATATAATGAAGTCATTTTGTTGTTTAAAGTGTTAAACTAGAACAAAGTTATTCATTATCGTGTAGATAAGTCATATGCTTAAGAGTTAAGCACTTTGTTTAAGAGTTAAACTTAGTGTTTAAGCGTGTAAGCCTTTGCTGAAATCAAGTTGCCATTTTAGATTTCCTAAACCCACCAAGTTGGGAGCTAGAATTCACAACAAGTTTACTATAAGGCGGAGACTCTAGCAATACAAATTCTAAAGGCTTGTTAAGGTAATACGAAAAAATTATTGTGTTTATCGCTTAAGAAATTAGATTTTCAGACTTCCATTGAGCACAAATATGCATATAATGCATATTTTTGTAATGATGAACACATACCTACATGTTTGCACCCTATGATTATCAACACTCACATATGCTTCTTCAAGAGATGTATTGTTCAAGTTAGTGGTTATTATCACTACCATTGGATCATATTCTGATCCGAGACCATTTAGTATGTATTGAATCAATTCAACATCAAATATTGCTTTCCAGATGTAGCCAAGATTCCAACAAATTTTTTTCATTTTGCTAAAGTAATCACTCATGTTCATTGAGCAATTCCTTGATAAATTAAGTTGTCTCTTGACTTTAATCATATGAGCCATGGATTGGGAGCAATACATCCTTCTCAAAGCCATCCACAAATCAAGTAAAATGCTACAAGTCAATGATTAAGTTGAGTATGCTTTCACTTAGTAAGGAAAGCAGCCAGTTAAGTAGCAGCTAATCTTGTTTCCTTCAAAGTTCGTACAATGGGTTTGTGATAGTTTTTTGTGTTTAGTTTCCATTTATGGTTACTAAATACTTGCTTGGTTGATGTTTAGTTTCATCTATTCAATCCTCAAAGTTCATTTTCTCTCATAAAAGGTAAAATTTGAGTTTTTCAAATGATGTAATTAATTATATCCAATTTAATAAGAAATAAAGAAGGTGAGATTGTTTGATATATCACTGGAAATCAAAATTTATGTAGGATTTCATGATTCTAATGAAGAATTAGATATTGAGCTCATATTTGGCATTGTATTGATAATCTTGAGCTGTGATACCAAAGTTAGGTTTTAAGAAAATGAAATTGCAGAAATGGTGCTACTACTACAAAAGCTTTCTTTTGTATTTTCTCACTTGTTTCTTACAATATTGAGACCTGTTTGTATATATACATTGATAAAGGAATCAAAAAATGATATTATACAAAACGAGTCATTACAAAAATATTTGCAATCATTTGTATTTCAGCATGATTCTCAAATCTCGCTCTTATTGGTCCATGTGTCTTTTCTGCTGGATATTTTCAATTGGTATATTTATTAGAGACAGTTATAATTTCCATTTCACTTCTTTGTCTATTTCTGCAACATTTGAGTCTCTCAGTGCTTTGTTTGAACTCGATAATTTTCCTTAATTGACATAAAATCAACACCTGCATTTTAACTGATTACCTTTCCAAAGTGCAATTATATATATAAAAGAAGTATTCAACATTTGGTTTGTGTTCTTTGACAATTTTTATTATTTCAGCATCATCTTTTAAGATGTTGACAAGTTTCTGCGTTGAAGTCTTCAACTACAAATCAAAAACATATGTTACACCAATTTAAGAAGATGGTGAAAACTGTCTCTAAGAGAATTTTAGGTTGTTGCCACAGAAGTAAGAGATTTAAGAATAAATCCTCTGCATATTAATTTTGGAGAATAATTTAT
Source organism: Ailanthus altissimus (assembly GCA_946807835.1). NCBI lineage: Eukaryota > Viridiplantae > Streptophyta > Magnoliopsida > Sapindales > Simaroubaceae > Ailanthus > Ailanthus altissimus. The sequence goes on along the minus strand of OX327696.1, from coordinate 27,113,587 downwards.
TTAAATTTTGAAGGAGAATTTATTTAAAATTTAACCATTATGTGAATTGGGATAGAAGGTGTGTTATAATTATTAAAAAAAAAAACAGTGAAAGCTCCGTTAAAAAATAAAAAGCTCCCAAAAGTCACAACTTTCTTATTTATTTATTTAAAAATACAACTTTTCATGAATTTATATTTGGAAATTGTACTACATGATCACGATACAAAATCAAAAAATTAGAGTAACATTAACAGAAATAAAATTTTATTAAGAAATTAAGAGGTGATGTAGAGTTGCAATTAAAATAAAATTAAAAAAATAATAAAAATAAAAATTAAACTAAAAATAAGAGTCTATGTAATTTGACTTTTAACCTATGTTCACGGATGAAAATAGAAAAATTTTTTATCATTAAAAATAAAAAATACAAATATTATAGTGTTTTAACCTTACAATCTAAAACTTTAATACACCCAATTCTATTAAATCACTCAAAAATTCTCTCTAAATTAAATTAAAAAATAAATTATTAAGCTTTTTTTTTTTATAAAGAGAGTTTAACATATGAATAACTTTTTTAAAATTATTCACCATGGTATAATTACTGACCCTATATATCAACAATTATATTACTAACAAATTTTACATTTAAATGCAAGAATTTATTGAAATTATGAATTATAATAATACACTCTTTTTAGTAATGCACATGTAACTTCTAATTACCCGCTTATTCATCGTCGTTTGACCAACTAACATTCTGAACAGCTATTCAATATCGAAAAAGTGGAAAAAAAAAAAAAACAAAAGCATAAGCACTTTTTTCTGCCGTTTTTTTTTTTCTTAAAAGTTAAATTATTGTCACGTGATAACACGAGTACAATTGTACGTAGAGTATCATAAGTTCAGGGCGCTGAAATAATAAATGGTGGCACGTGCGGGTTGCTGTTGAAGACAAATAGAGTTGGCCAACGGTCCTATTGTAAGCATTTCCCGTCGTTCTATTCAGCCGTTATGCCTCAGCCGAGCGCCCAAAAAGCCACGTCTTCCTCTCACCGCCTCAGGACAATGGCACTTTAGCAATTTTAAGGCACATGGATGTCTTGTTAGCAAAAATTGGATAATGAGAGACAATCCCCTGCAAACACCACCATGATCCCGCACTGTCTATAGTCTCTCTCCCCCTCTCGAGTAAAAGGGAGAACTTTTTTTTTTTCCTAATTGTTATTTAAAATCTCCCATTATGAAACTTAGCAAACGAGAATTTGACAGCTGTACATATTCCATTTGAACACACCCACAGCATGTAACTATCACTTCTATTACCTTCTAGTACAAGAAGCCTGGGAAAACTTGCGTGTTTCTTTCTTAACCCGCGATTCTCCGTCTCTTCTCTCTTCTCTCTCTCTCTCTCTCTACAAAATCGACATGCTCACGTTACAGACAATCTCCCGCTCTTCAAGTTCGATTTCGCTGATCAGTTTCTTTAATCATTCCTTTTAAATTGAAACCGGTGATCTTTAAAGAATCAATAAAGGAATACCAAAATGTTGGAGGATCAGGTGGCGTACTTGTTACAGAGGTATTTGGGGAATTACGTGAGAGGTCTTAATAAAGAAGCTCTCAAGATCAGTGTCTGGCGAGGTCCGTCAATCTCTCTCCCTCTCTCTCTCCTTTTCTTTCGCTTGTTATTTGTATTCAAAGCTCAGTCTTGGTATTAAAAATTTATCTGTTTCTTGAAGTATTAAAAATGTTTCCACTTGGTTCGAGTATGTTTCTTGTTTGAAATGAGTTGGTCGTGCGAAATGCAATGAACTTAACCACTGTTTTGGGCCTGTAATTAGGTCGCGAGAGTGCAAATGTTAGCTAGTTTTAGTCATTGAAATGATGCTGGGAATTGTGTTTGGACAATAGTCTTAGGGAATGCTAATTTACTCAAAATTATAAAGTTATACAAAGAATTGATACTAATGTATTATGTAGGTTGTTTCAGTTTGTGTTATGGTCTTATGAACTATCTACAGCACATGGCACAGGTTAATTGTTATTTAATTGAACCGAGTTCGCTGTTAACATTACTGTAAAATGTACGTAAATGTACATAATTATTAAAAAATTAAGCTCTCGTGAATTCAAATGCATTCAGCATGTGAATGCTGGGACCTTAGTTCTTGTTAGCGTGTTCCGCCTGGTAGCTATAAGATGATGACCATATGAGAGGTTCTGATTATGAGGGATGAACATTTTTCATGACCATTTGCTTGCTTTAACATATTAAAAGTTAGTAATATTGTTATTTATTTATTCCTTTTATTTATTTATTTTTACCTCTTTTGCTTTTCCTCTCTAAAATGCATAACAGGTGATGTAGAGCTTACAAATATGCAGCTGAAGCCAGAGGCGCTTAATGCATTAAAGTTGCCTGTGAGGGTTAAGGCAGGATTTCTTGGATCAGTCAAACTTAAGGTTTGGGCTATTCTTTTGTTTGTTGGGTATTTAATTTTGAAGTAAAAGGCAATGCTCCTCTGGTCTCCAATTGCTTCCATTCCTTAATCTATGCAGAATTTATTCAAAATTCCGCGTAGATTGGTTGAATGATGTATTTTATAGTGTTTATTTATACTATGAATATTTCAATTTCAGGTTCCATGGAGCAGGCTAGGCCAGGATCCAGTTGTAGTTTATTTGGATCGGATTTTTTTACTAGCTGAACCTGCAACTCAAGTTGAAGGATGTAGTGAGGATGCTGTCCAAGAAGCCAAGAAAAACCGAGTACAGGTAAGACAGTTTGAGCCTTGTATATCATCATGTTGGAAACAACAACTACAATTTGTTTGAATGATAAACTGATTTAGTACTTGTATACTTTTCCGTGATAGGAATTGGAAATGAAACTGTTGGAAAGGGCACAAGAATTGAAATCCGAAGTGGTATGGTTAACATAATTCTCTTGGACCTGTATTTACATGGGTGCTGTAAATTTTCTGATTGTTTGATTTATTATAAGAGAGTATAAAATGCTTTACATATTTAGATTTATTATAATAAAGTACAAATTTCTTGATTCAAATTGTAAATTCCTTCATTTTATAGTCTGGGGTTCAGGCTTCAGGACTCCTATCCTTATATTATTTTCTTATTCGTTATACTTAGCTTCATTGGTTCACTTCTATGGTATATTAACAATAGACCTTTTTTCTTTTATTTAAAGAAGAATTTCATACGTACAATGTTAACAGAAAATTAAATATGTCATTGCTTGTCAATATTTGTTCTAAGCAAGCTATTGCGATTGCTTGGCCGAACCTACCAATTAGAAATGTCTCTTTGATTTTTGAATATTGCGAGTTATTATCGCATAAAACTAAATGCTACTGAGAACTATGACAGGGACCAACTTCCTTGAACTTTGACTACTACTGTCCACTACCCATTATTTCCATTCTTGGAATTCTTATGTGATCTATATACTGTTTCTGATGTGCCTTTGTTTAATTCTTGAAGAACAAATCATGGTTGGGATCCCTTATCAACACAATAGTTGGGAACTTGAAACTTTCAGTTTCAAATATCCATATTAGATATGAGGATCTGGAGAGGTAAAGAGGACACTCAGTTTTGATTTCCTAAACTCCTATCATGTATTGAAGACTTATGACTTGTGTTTTGTAGCAATCCTGGGCACCCATTTGCTGCTGGTGTAACCCTGGAGAAACTCTCAGCTGTGACAATTGATGATAGTGGGAAGGAAACATTTGTTACAGGGGGTGCACTGGATTGCATTCAGAAGGTTGGAATTGTCATCCAGTTTAATTAGTGTTACATTTGATTTGTGAGAGTACCAAAGTTATAAGAGTCTCATTTTCGGCTGTTAATGTTTGTATTTCCTATTGTTTCACAGTCTGTGGAACTTGATCGACTAGCCATTTATCTGGATTCTGATATAACCACATGGAATTTGGATGAGTCATGGAAGGATTTGCTTCCTTCTGAGTGGGTTCAGGTATAGTGTTGTTTGGCCTTTATAATACAATGAATTGCCTCCGATAGTATTTTCTTTGTGTCCCATTTTTTTTTGTTATTTCTGTTATTCTTTTCTTCTAAGTTTTCTCACACCGGATCCCCTTGAGCATCAGGTTTTCAGATTTGGTACAGAAGATGGTAAACCAGCTGATCATCTTGTAAAATCCCATACTTACATTCTGCAACCTGTGACTGGGAATGCAAAGTACTCAAAACTGCGGCCAAATGTATCTGCTAATGGCGGTCAACCTTTACAAAAGGCAGCAGTGAACTTGGATGATGTGACACTTTGTTTATCAAAGGTCCTTTTTAATGTTTGCACTATCATTCTTTGATTCTGAGAGTGATATAGTGGTTTTGATTACGTTGAATATATTATTGTGTTTGCAGAATGGGTACAATAATGTTCTGAAATTAGCTGATAATTTTGCTGCCTTTAATCAACGGTTGAAATATGCCCATTATCGGCCACCAGTCTCGGTGAAATCTGATCCAAGGTCTTGGTGGAAGTATGCGTTCAAAGTTGTTTCTCATCAGATGAAACAGGCAAGGTAATTAAAGTCCTGTGATTTCTTTCCTTTTTTTTTTGAACTTTTAAATTATTGTCTGGCATGTTATGTAGAAAAGAAGCCCACTCGATACAGCCTTGTAACTGTGGTAATGTTTTATTTTCATGTGTACTAGAGTAGCTTGGATTTCAAGTATCCATGTTAAACACTTACATTGGAAAGAGTATCCATGGTTGTATTATTGTTGACTACTGCTAAGGTGGTCACAATAGCTTGTGAATTAAATTGAAATAGCCTGTGAATTTCAAAACCTTATAATTTTTTTCCAAGGGGTGATTAACAATGAAGGTTTAAAACACATTCTAGGTGCTTAAAGGATATGGCTAAAGTACTACCATGAATACCAAAAATTACAAATTTTGACCTTGAACCTGATCAATCTGCTATTCACTTTTTAAGAACTTTTTTGCTTAGAAATTCAAAGAATGAATGCTGTTCGTTTCATCCCCTTTTTATTTTTTCTTTTCTTTTATTTATTTCTCTATGCACTCTTTGTTCTATTTGGGTAGGGCTGTGGGGGGTGGGCGTTGAGATGCAAGAAATGGACTTGTCTCTGAAGTAGTCTGAATTGAAAGCGGGGCAACTATAGAAGCTTGGCAGAATAGATTTGTGTTCCTTCAATAAGTTCAATAATGATTAAATCATCCTCGTCAGCATCTTATTCATGTTCATCTCTTCTCCATGATTCTACAGGTGTTATTGCAAGTAAATCTAGATTATCTTATGGTCTTTTGTGTTTTTAGGTCTCTATCCTTCCTCATTGATGAATAATCTGTTGACTTAATGAAGGCATATCAATGAGTTGGTGCTTTGAGTTCTCTCACCTTGTTAGCATGTTTGATTTACCATGTGGTGGATTTCCCAGTATATTTGAGCATTTTACTCTTTTATCTTCATGAGCATGTGCTTTTTGTTTCTTTATCATGCGAAGCGGAAGGTCTTTGCTAACTATTCTACATTTTCTGTTTTGTAACATCAATTTCCACACTAGTAATTACTTATATATCTAGGCTTGTTGGGTGGGTGGACCTCTGGGAAGTGAAATATTTTCTGCTTTTTAATGCAAATCGGTTTTGGCAGTGGGAAATTGTCATGGGAGCAAGTACTGCAGTATGCGAGATTACGTAAGAAATATATTTCTCTGTATGCCTCACTGCTTAAATCCGACGTCAGTCGGGCAATTGTTGATGACAATGAAGAAATCGAGGAACTTGATCGAGGACTTGATATTGAACTCATACTGCAATGGAGGTAGCACTTTCTGTTATAAATGTTACTGTTAATTGACTGCTATATTAGTCAACTCTGTGTAAATATGGACTGATGAATGTGGCGTCCTGCAATCTAGTATTGATGTCTGGGATTTTTTTTATCTTTTATGATATTACTGTGTAATATTATTGAAAGATATTTTGCTTCTTGCATCTTACTATTTGTTGAAAATTATTATGTTACCATGTGTGTTCTGGAAGGAAACAGAAGAGGAAGGGAGAGAGAGAGAGAGAGAGAGGAGAGGGGGGGTGGGGGTTGGTCTTAGTGGGGATTTTAGGAAGGGATAGGATATGTATTTTGTTGGCAATATGAGGGTTACTTGGCAGGAATGTGAATGAAGAACTTTTGAAAACAAATAAGTTTTTTTTGTTTTTCTCCCTCTTTAGGACTGCTTTGGACGAATGGCTATGCTGATTCATTATCTAAATTTTATTTATTTTTCATTTCCAATTTCCATGTTTGGACAGCAAATTGTATATGTAGAAAGTAATTGAGAACATACGTCCAAACTCCCATGAATTCATGTAGAAACACTTTCCGGGAGTTCCTTTTCCCTCTTTCTCTCTGTGCATACTCAGTTTCCATCATGCTTATGTGCATGCTTGCGGTGCTTATATTGCATGTTTATTTGTTATTCTGCACTTAGTACTCCTATAATATTGGTTTTTGAATTACCAGATTTTCCTTGTACTGCTGCAACCTGATTTGTGCAGGATGTTGGCTCACAAGTTTGTTGAGCAGTCAATGGGATCTGAAAGTCACATGAAGAAACAAAGAACTAATAAACCTTGGTGGTCGTTTGGATGGTGAACAGCTTTACCTAGAGAATGATTGTTTTCATTTATCTACCGTTTATTTCTATTTATTTGTATTTATTTCTATTTTCCAGGAATAATCAATCCTTTAAAGATGAAAGTGAACAATTAAATTTCAGCAAGGAAGACTGGGAACAATTAAATAAAATTATTGGATATAAGGAAGGTGATGATGAACAGTCATTGATGATTAATGAGAAGTTGGATGTTCTTCATACTTCATTGGAGATTCACATGAGACATAATGCTTCAAAGCTTCTTGATGTGTCTCTGCAATGTCTTGCTGAGTTATCATGTGAAGGCCTCGACTGTTCCATTAAGCTTTATCCTGAGACAAAAGTTTTTGACATGAAACTGGGGTCATATCGGTTATCATCACCAAATGGACTCCTTGCTGAGGTCTGATTCTTAGTTCAGGTTGCTTATGCAAAAACCTCACAACATTGAACAACTCCAATGTCTTTTTAAATTGTTACCTGAATCTGTGCAGAGTGCAACAGCAGTTGATTCTTTAATTGGAGTCTTCTGCTACAAGCCTTTTGATGTAAAAGTGGACTGGAGCATGGTTGCTAAAGCTGCTCCATGCTATGTGATGGTATGCTTCTAATCTTTTTGGCTCTTCAGTTGGTGCTAGTATTAGAGACCTATATTTACTGATACAAGTCCTTGATCAGTATTTGAAGGATTCCATTGACGAAATGATCAATTTTTTTGAAAGCAATACCGCAGTCAGTCAGACCATAGCATTGGAAACTGCAACCGCGGTGCAGGTTTTGTTCTATTCACTTACATGCTCTGGATTATGATTGATTAGGGTCTCAAGTGCTTCTTTCCTATCAAACAAAAAAAGAAGGAAAAAGGGGGGAAAAAACAAAAGCCTTCAAGTGCTGGCAATGTTGAGAGAAATGAGTGTATAGAGCCTTTCTAATTATCATTTATAGATCATAGCTTGAAATTCTGGATTTGGCTGGGAACCAGTATGAGGATGGGAGAATGGTAAATACAAAGTTGGGTATATCTTCTTGTAACCTTGGCAGAGACAGTTCATCAAAGAATTTACATTTACTACAGGAATTGCAAAAGAAAATGAAAAGGCATGTTTTTGTATTGTTGGATGCAATCATATCATTGGGAGAATTCACATTAGATCAGGATTTCTCAATCCTTGGGAACCATCAATTATTTCCATAATTATTCAATCATATACAACAGTTTTTGTCTTTTAATCATATTATTGAATCATCTAACACATTTTAGAAAAAAATTCATTGATCTCTAAAACTAAAAAACAAGTTGACCTTATTATTTTTGAGATGTGTCAATAATTTGCTTTGGAACCTTTTAAAATCCTCATAATCCTCGCAAAGTTTGTCAGCAATTTCCGGCTTTATAATATTTGGTGAAAACCTCCCTTGCTTGGGATGTTCGTGATGAAAAATTTACCAGTGAGGTTTGCCTGTATTTTGGCTAAATTTAAGGGAGGTCTAAGTAATAATTCATGTTGTAAGAGGAATAATTAAAGCAATTGGCTTGCTTCTTGTAGTTTAGACATGTAATAAATGGTGCAATTTTGTTATCTCTTAGCGACGAGATGAGCTGAGAAGTGAGAAGTCATTTCTGATCGTTATTCATTTATAACCACCACTTGGATTGGGATTATCATATCTATCTTATACATAGTGGCATCTCTATTCAGCACGTACGAGTATTGTGCCTTTTTTAGTTACTGATTTTCTGACAGTCTCTTTAATTGGTAATTAGATGACAATTGATGGAGTTAAGCGCACTGCTCAGGAGCAAGTGAACAGGGCTTTGAAGGATCACACCAGGTTTCGTAGTTTTAATTTGATGTTGAACTGGTGGATCTACATGTGAATTGTGTTCTAGAATTCAGTTATTGCTGTGTTTGTATGTGGTCCATACAAACTTAATAGTTGAATGTTTGCACGATCTCCTATTTTGTTCTGTTTCTTGATAATTTGTTTAAGAGGAAAAAGAGATTGTTTATTTCATTGCTTAGCTTAATGCCCATTGGATGTGGGTTTATTGATGATTTAATAATGTTATGATTATAAAACGTGATGGTTACTACTGGAGCATTGTTCAATTAAACCGTCTCTTGCTGCTAAAGTTTACTTTCTTATGTATCCTGTTGACCAGTTGTTTGTTTCGTCTTACTGTTTTGATGCCACCTAGCAAACATAATTTGCTCTTGCATGGTGGTGGCATGCAGATGATCATAAATAATGTTTTGTAAGGTGCAAAAGCTGATTATTTTAGTTGTAACCATTAATTTGCTGGTAGGTTTCTGCTGGACTTGGACATTGCTGCTCCCAAGATTACAATTCCCACTGAGTTTCATCCGGATGGCACCCATTCAACAAAACTAATGCTGGACTTGGGAAATTTGCTTATCCGTTCACAGGTTAATGCACAAACTTGATCTTTGTTCTCTTACTTCAAATGCATATCAGAATTTAATGTAGAGTGTGCTGAATGTGTGCAGGATGACTATGAATGTAAAGCATCCAAGGAGCTGGATATGTATCTGCAATTTGATTTGGTTTTGAGTGATGTGTCTGCTTTTCTGGTAGATGGTGACTATCACTGGAGCCAAAACTCGGATAAATTTCCTGCTTCTGCCCAAAGTGGTTGTGCTAGTTTGTTACCTGTTATTGACAAGTGTGGGGTAATCTTAAAGTTTCACCAGGTAGCACTCTCTTATAATAATTTATGTGGCTGCTCTATTTACATGTTAGGTTCGTAAGGTTGATGCTATTTATGTTATATACAGATTTGGATAGAGAACCCATCTTACCCTTCCATGAGACTTGCTGTACGGCTGCCATCACTGGGGTTCCACTTTTCCCCAGCTCGGTATCACAGGTTGATGCAAATATTAAAAGTATTTCAGCTGGGGGATAATGAGGACTTGGATCTCCCTCGACCTTGGGATAATGCAGATTTTGAGGGGTGGTTATCCCTACTTACTTGGAAGGTTGCTCTCTCTCACAAACACACACACACACACTCTTTCTTTGTTGTCTGTGTGTTTTATTTTACATGATGTCAATATTTTTAAAATTGTAATTTTCTGTCTATCTGTCTATCTGTTATTTAACTTTTTTGCTTTTTAAAATGTAATAGGGTGTTGGAAATAGGGAAGCTGTATGGCAGCGGCGATACTTTTGCTTAGTGGGGCCTTACCTTTATGTGCTAGAAGGCCCCGGCGCTAGATCATATAAACAATATCTCAGGTTCAGACGTTAACTTTTCCAAATTAATGTGGTTGGAATTATATTATTTCATTTCAAATGATGGTTCCCAATAAATGAGAGAATATTTTGATCAAATTAAAGTACATGGTTAAAGGAATTTAGGTGGTTTACATTTGTATTGTTGGCAGTAAAATTTCTGTTTCCTTTAAATTTTTTTGGGTGTGAATATGATATCATAATAGTTTCTTGTGCTTGTTGGTGGATTGGTCTTGAGTAGTTGTTGCAATGATAATTTGCTTGGTTGCTTACTGGACCACATTTTGCCTCTGAGAAATTCTCTGAGGTAAACATTTAGAAGCTTTTTTGCCAAAGGAGAACTGGTAATATTGGAAGAGAAAAAAAATGGAAGTAAGAAAATTTATCTAGTTAGATGAGGATATCAAGGAAATACATGTGCTCAACTTTTGATTAAATTGATGTCTTTGTGTTGCATCCTTTCTTTCAAATTTAGAAAAATTGTGATGTTATAGTTAAATGATTTTTTAGCTTTTGTAATTATTGATTGGATTTTGTGGTTGTCTTTGAATTTGAACTTTAGAGGCGATCTCTGGATCACCTTCTCTTGTGATTTTCTTAATATTAATAAAGTTTCTTGTTTATCATGAAGAAAAGAGAAAATGATCCAAATTGCAATTTCATATGTTATATTATATTATGCTGGGCTGTAATATTTTTATCCTTATTTGATCTTATTAGTCATATATATTTGCTGGTTATTGTCACAGCTTAAGAGGGAAACAAGTATATCAGGTTCCAACCCAATTGGTTGGTGATGTGGACTATGTATTAGCTGTTTGCGATGCTGCGCGATCCAGTACCAAGGTTTAAGTATCACTCTCTGTGTTTGAAGTTTTGAGAGTTTGTTTAGATCTTCATTCAAATCTGATTAGGTCTTCTAAACATAACCGAGTTTGTGTGATTACTTGATTACTTCTAATTAGGTTGTGGAAGATGTAAATGCACTTGTATTACGGTGTGATTCTGATGATTCAAGAAAAACTTGGAAAAGCCGATTGCAAGGGGCCATATATAGTGCTTCGGTATATCCTTCATAGAGCTTCATTTGCAATTCTTTTTATTAAATAGTTTTATAGTTCCCTGTTGTTATAGTTTGTGTAGTATGTCAAATGTAGTGTGTTGAATATAACATAGGATGGTTTAAAATGAGATATAGAGTTTGAATTAAGATTATCTATTATAATATTATCTATTTCTATATTTATTTTTCATGTTAGGCCTATATAAACTTTGTAATTCCTCCTCATTTTTAATAAATAAACATAATTATAATGTATTCCATTCAGTTACTTGGTTCTTTGTCTCAACAGTTCTATTAACATGGTATTAGAGCGGGTGAAAGAGGATCTTAGCTAGGTCCCTTCTTTTGGGGAAAAAAAGAGAGAAATAATCCAGTCGACAATTTATCTGGTGACTTTACAACACTAACACACTATTAGATTCAGAACAAGCTGATTTATAACTTTTTGCGAAGGACCTTCCCCATGAAACACTGTTTTTTGTTCCAAAATTCCATCTAAAGTTCTCACCTGCATATACATCTTTGTCTCCAATAAAATTCGACAACTGAATAGTCACTGCAACTACTAAAATACTTCCTAGCTACTTATTTGTTGAAACCATCTTTGTTAGACTTAAAAATAGATCTCACCATGAGTATAGGGTAGAGTTTCTAAATTTAGGAGTTTCTGTTATGTTTCAAAAACTACAGGGGTCAAACTACAAGGATTTAGAATTGTTGGGGTTTTTTGAAAATTTTACAAAGCTTTAGACCTCAATGATATTTGCCAGTGTTAATTTTTTGTCTGGTTCCCCCCACCCCCCGCATTAAAAAAAAAAAAGATAACTTGAGTCTTGCAATTTTTTGCTTTATTTTAAATTCATTGTTTTTCTAAATTTTTCTTAGATTTTCTTTGCCCTTTAATTTTAATTTGGGTCAGTTGCTACTATCTTGTGATCTAGATGTCTCAGTGATCTCTCTTGACTCCTCTAGTTGCATTCAGTTTTTCCCTAATCAAAGTATCTTTCTTTAGTCTAGTATGCTTAGTCTTCTCTTGACAATCTCAAGCATCTCTACTATTTCTCATTCTCTTAAGCTTATAAACCGAATTTGAGCTATTTTGATTTACCTCAACTACTATTTTCTCTTGTCTGAGCATGTGTTTGCTGAGTGAAAAACCAAGCTCTGAGGTCTTTTTTATATTTCTTCTTTACAGCCAAATATCTAGGGGTGGGCAATTGGTTTGTGTGGAAATAAAAGATTTTCACCAGCTGTAAATATTTGTTTCATTAAGTTTAGAGAATCATTACCAACTGTAATATTTGTTTCCTTAAGTTTAAGGATGTGATTGAGAGAGAATTAAGGATTATTATTATAATTTTTCTAAAATTAGTTAGTTTTTCTTTTTACTTACTGTCAACTTTCTATATATAAGCCTAATAGAGGCTCTTGTAAAAACAGAGTGGTTAATACAACTATTTCTTTTTCATGGTATCAGAGCTGTAAGGCTTCAAGTTTCTGGAATAATCTGACATAGCCTTAATAGCCATTTTTCTTCTCTTTCCTGTGACTTCACCATTGTCACTTTCCGGCAATATTCTGCCAGATTTCACATTACTTTTTTTTTTCTTCATTCTTTAGCCTTCATAGTAGATTATTGAAGAATGTTAGCGACGACATCATTCACCCCTGTGATTCATTACCCCAATCATCGAAGGAAGAGCAGATGTCACGCTCTACAAGCGAATTGCAGAACATCTAACCAACGTATCGTCTTAATGGAAGAAATTACTTGAAATGGTCTCAATTGGTTCGAACTTTTTTGAAAGGAAAAGGAAAATTGAGTCATTTGTTGGGAACTGGACCGAAGGAAGGTGATGTTGGATTTGAAGCATGGGACGAGGAGGACTCAACAATCATGTTCTGGTTGTGGAATTCCATGACACCTGAAATTAGTGATACATGTATGTTCCTGCCAACTGCAAAGGCAATCTGGAATGCTCTTAATTAGACCTATTCCAAAGTTCATGATGCAGCACAAATATATGAAATTAAGACCAAGACTGCAACAACAAAACAGGGGAATAAGACAATGACTGAATATGCTAATTTCTTGCAAAACCAATGGCAAGAATTGGATTATTATCGGGTGATTGATTTGAAATGCAGTGAATGTGAAGTTATTATAAAAAATTTCATTGCAAGAGATCGGGTTTACGACTTTCTCGTTGGCCTAAACTCTGAATTTGACCAAGTCAGGGTTCAAATTCTGGGCAAGGAGGAAGTACCATCCCTTAATGAGACGATCTTGTTAATTTGGGCTGAAGAAAGTCGGAGAGGAGTTATGCTTGAACCTCAACCTATTGATGGCTCGACCTTTGCTGCCTCTGGTAACAAACAGCAAGGTCTCACTTTCGAACAACCACAAACTACTGAACATAGAAAGGCAGAATTATCAAAGGGGGCAAATCGTGATGATCTCTGGTGTACATACTGCAAAAAACTGCGACATACTAGGGATCGCTGCTGGAAATTATGGGAAACCTTCCACATCTAACCGCGAGTGGGGAAATAAAGGACAACAGCAACGACATCAAAGTCAGGCCTATATGACTTCCGAAACAGATCAGAATCAACCACAAAGACACGAGGGATTCAACAATGAAGAAATAGAGAAGTTGAGAAGTTTACTGGGGAATCTTGAGAAACCTTCTTCTAGTGCTTGCTCTTTAGCCCTCTTAGGTAAATCATCAATCTCTCTTGGATTAAATGTTTCTAATAAATTGTTTGAGGATTCATGGATTATAGACTCGGGAGCCACAGACCACATGACACATAACTCAAACTAGTTCAACATTTACACCCCATGTCCAAGTAGTAAGAAGATCACTGTTGTCGATGGAACTACAACCATGGTAGCAGGTGTAGGAGATGTCCATATTACCCCTAGTCTTGTCCTTAAAAATGTTCTACATGTTCCAAAATTATCTACTAACCTTGTATCCATTCAAAAGCTTACAAAAGACTTGCATTGTCATGTTACGTTAGCCTTTTTACTGTGAATTTCAGGACTAGGATTCGGGGAGGAAGATTGGACTTGCTAAGGAAAAGGATGGACTCTACTATCTTGAGACACCCAGCTAACCGAATATGATCAAGTCAACTTTACCCTTTTCGTTTCTTTCTTCCTCAAATAAAAATGCCATCTGGTTGCATCATTCTCGTCTCGGACACCCGGCTTTTGCAGTTTTAAGAGTCATGTTCCCTTCTTTATTTAAAGGATTGGATATTCGAACATTTCATTGTGACATTTGTGAGTATGCAAAACACACTCGTGTATCTTTTTCCATTAGCAACAAAAGAAGCTTATCTCCTTTCTATTTAATTCACAATGATATATGGGGACCCTCAATAGTTCCAAATATTTTAGGTTCACGGTGGTTTGTATCATTTATTGATGATTGCACTAGGGTCTCTTTAATCAAGTCTTGTCTCTTTACTTTCAAAAGGAGAGAATTATTCATGAGTCATCTTGTATAAACCTTCCACAACAAAGCTGAGAGGAAAAATCGTCATCTCTTAAACTCTACGTGAGCACTTTTGTTTCATCACAATGTACCAAAACAATTTTGGGGGGAAGCAGTGCTTACATTTGCTTATGTCATAAACAGGATTCCTTCACAGGTCTTAGGGTCAAAAAGTCCAATGGAAGCTCTTTCTAAGTTTTATCCCAATTTGGGTGTCATAAGCAATCTTATTCCTAGGATATTTGGGTGTACCTCGTTTGTCCATGTTCATAATAATAACGGGGGAAAAGTGGATCCTAGAGCCATTAAGTGTGTCTTTGTTGGTTACTCGTCCACAAAAAAGGTTATAAATGTTTTCATCCATCCACCAAAAAACACTATATCTCAGCGGATGTCACATTTGTGGAAGGGAAACCGTATTTTACTAAACCTTATCTTCAGGGGGAGTCATCTATCATGGAAGATAAGGAAGACTTTCCTTTACTTGATTTACCTTCTTCATTTGGGTCACCATCTCCAAACACAGAAATATTAACTCTTGTTTTGTCACCAGAGTCCGATTTAAACACAGAACCTGTAATCCTTATTCCACCCGAGTCTCCAGCAGGGGATAATAGAACTCTTGATCATATGCGGTATGGGAAGGTGTATGCAAGAAAGCAAGGTCCAGTTCTTGATCCAAAACAAGACCAGATCTCTAATCTGACTTCTGAGAATTAGGTAACAGTATCTGAACCTACTCCACTTATTGATCACCAATTTCCTGAAACTCAGATACCTGACCTGGATCTGCCTATAGTCGTGAGAAAAGGAACTCGAGAATGCACTAAACGACCGCTATACCCTTTATCTCATTTTGTAACCTTTAAAAAATTTTCACCAGCCTATAGGAGTTTTCTCACGAGTCTAAATGAATTCCTATCCCAAACACTTTATTTGAGGCATTATCTAAAGAAGAATGGAGGAAAGCCATGAGAGTGAAAATGGATGCACTGGAAAAGAATGGGACATGGAAATTAGTTGATCTGCCAAATGGAAAGAAAGCAGTAGGTTGTAAGTGGGTTTTCTCCTTGAAGTTTAAGGCTGATGGATCATTAGAGCGCTACAAAGCAAGACTAGTCGCTAAGGGGTACACTAAAAAATATAGAGTGGATTATCAAGAGACTTTTGCTCCAGTGGCAAAAATGAACACTGTGAGGATCTTACTGTCACTAGCGGCCAACTTTAGTTAGGGATTACAACAGTATGATGTGAAGAATGTCTTTCTTTATGGTGATTTGGAAGAAGAAATCTATATGAGCATTCCACCAGGATTTGGAGGAGTTGAGGGGAATAAGGTATGCAGGTTAAGAAAAGCCTTGTATGGCTTGAAACAATCTTCACGTGCCTGGTTTGGAAGATTTACTAAGGTGATGTTAGCCACAAGATATAAGCAAAGTCAAGGAGACCATACACTTTTCATCAAATACTCGGCCTCAGGGGGAGTTATGACCTTGATAGTCTACGTGGACGACATAATTGTGATTGAAACTGATGAGAAGGAAAAGCAAGCTTTGAAAAATTGTCTGATCAAGGAATTTGAGATAAAAGATTTGGGAAGATTAAAATATTTCCTAGGGATTGAAGTAGCTCATTCTAGACAGGGAATCTTTATTTCGTAGCAAAAATATGTCACAGATCTTCTTAGGGAAACAGGGATGCTAGCAAGCAAACCAATTGCAACACCTATTGAACAAAATCATAAACTTGGAGAGGCTATTGGAGATCGAGCAGTAGACAGGGAAATGTACTAGATATTTGTCGAAAAACTCATCTATCTTGCCCACACACGACCAGACATAGCATACGCTGTGAGCGTCATCAGTCAATTTATGCATGACCCCAAGGAGATCCATCTTCAAGTTGTCTACAGAGTACTTCATTACTTAAAAACTAATCCTAGAAAAGGGATAATGTTCAAAAGGAACTTCAAGCTCGTTCTTGAAGCTTACACTGATGCAGATTATGTAGGGTCTCTTGTAGATTGGAGATCTACTTCAGGCTATTGTACTTTTCTTAGAGGTAATTTTATAACGTGGCGAAGTAAGAAGCAAAATGTTATAGCTCGGTCAATTGCAGAAGCTGAGTTTAGGGCCATGGCACAAGGAGTTTGTGAATTGTTATGGTTAAAAATTATACTGGAAGACTTGAAGATTAGATGGAATGGACCAATAAGACTCTACTGCGACAATAAGTCAGCAATTAGTATTGCACATAATCCGGTACAACACAATTGAACTAAGCACATCGAGATAGATAGACACTTTATCAAGGAAAAGCTAGAAAGCGGTTTAATTTGTACACCATATGCCCCCACAGAAGGTCAACTGGAAGATGTTCTTACGAAAGGGCTTAACAGTACTACATTTCAAGAAATTATTACCAAGCTGAGAATGGATGATTTATATTCACCAGCTTGAGGGGGAGTGTGAAAAATAAAAGATTTTCACCAGCTGTAAATATTTGTTTCCTTAAGTTTAGAGAATCATTACCAGCTGTAATATTTGTTTCCTTAAGTTTAGGGATGTGATTGAGAGAGAATCAAGGATTATTATTATAGTTTTTCTAAAATTAGTTAGTTTCTCTTTTTACTTACTGTAAACTTTCTGTATATAAGCCTAATAGAGGCTTTTGTAAAAACAGAGTGGTTAATACAACTATTTCTTTTTCAGTTTGGTTAACTGAAAACCGAACCGAACAAATAGGAATTTTTTTGGTTTGGTTCAATTTAATTTATTTGGAACCGATCAGTTCAGTTTGGTTCGGTTCAAACCTGGGAAAAAACACTAAAAATTTTGAAAAAAAAGAAAACCAAACCTAACTAAACCGAACCAAACTGGTTCGGTTTTGGTTTGGTCATCCCTACAAATATCAATCTCTTAGCTCATACTCAATGAGAAATCTACCACTCAAATCAATGTTGAGGTGGTGTTTTGTTCTATGAAAAGTATGGGTTGAAAAGTGGACGAGAAAAATATTGTTGTAGCTGTTTATATTTGTTGAGTGACTAGTAGCAAACAAGCAATTAAGAAGTTGAAGATTATTTTGTTAAAGTTAAGCACAAAAGAAAAGAATTTTCTTAAATTTTCAGTTCAAGTTGGGCATTACAAATATGTATGCTCCAGTTTTGGGGGGGGGGGGGGGGGGGGTGGTTGTTGAAGATAAAAAATGAGATAGAAAGTTTGGATTAAGTGATCTGTTATCATATTATCTATTTCCATGATTATCTCTTTTCATGTTAAGTGTATATATATACTTTGTAATTTCTCCTCTTTTTTAGAATACAAACATAACTACACTCTATTACTTTTAGTCACTTGGTTCTTTCTCTCTGCATCTCCGTGAGATATGTTTTCTTATATGGGCATGCAATGTCCTTAGGTTAAGGATTGGTGTTACTTCCTATTTATGTTTAGGGACCTTTCTTTTTAATATGGAAGTCCTTTGTTTCCTTTTCTTTTTCTTCTTTTTATTACTTTCTTGGGAAATATTGTGTTGTAAAGATTGTAGCTTCTTGATGGTTTCTTGTCATAGTTACAAAGTTCCAAATCTTGTGATGGTCTTGTTTTAGAAGTTCCATATTAAGGTGAAGGAGAGGCTGCATATATAGCTTATTGATTGTTGTTTTCTCCAATTGCAAAATGAAACTGATAAGTTCTCTGTGGTTCCTAATATCTTGACATGTCATGAGCATTTGCACTTGATTAAATGGTCTAGTGGTAAAAAAACAGACCATTAAATGGAGATCTTGACTTTGAATCTCCCTTCCTTGTGTCCCAAAAAAAAAAAACAGAAGTCATGAGCTTTTATGCAGAAGGAAACTGCTGAATGTAATCTAGAGCCTTCAATTATCACTTTTTTGGTCGTTGACCATGACATCTATATAATCTACTATCTTGAGTTCTAAGGATCATATACTGAACTTTGAAGGCCGGGGCACTTTTTACAGTGTCACAGACTTGATAATTGATTTCATAATGGAAGGTTGGCAATTTCATCTATGTCAACTTTTTGTCCCTCATTTATTTTATAGAAAACTAAAGGATTTTTCTCCTAATTGACTTTAGCAAAAGGGAAATGGGAGACAAAAGTAGAGAGGAACAAAAAATCTAAAGTTTATCACTCTAAACACGGTGCATAGGGAGAAACCATGAGTCTAAATTTTTTCGCTTTAAACATAGTGCGTACTAATTGGGCTAGTAATTAAATTCTATGAAGCAGGATAGATATGTGATTTCGGCTGCTTTTACTTGTGTATGAATGGTAACTGTGTATTTCTTCCAAATATTTACCCAAACTGGTATGTGTATTTGTGTGTGTGGGTGCATTGGTGTGCTGTAGTTGTAAAAGTAGGAATATGGTGGAAAAGGTCACTGTTTATTTTTCATAGTATTTCTTCTAAAATACAGCAACTGGTGTGTGTACTTGTGTGTGTGTGTGTCTCTGGGTGCATTGGTGTGCTGTTGTTGTAAAAGTAGGGCTTTGGTGGAAAAGGTTACTGTTTATTTGATCTAAGCTCTTTAAGTAACTAAGTAGGCTACTAGTGCTATAATGTAATGGAGATTCTCACACATATTTCTAAACAGGGTTCTGTTCCAATCACTAGTATATCAGAAACTTCATCAGATCCCGAGGACTTAGAAACAGAAACTAGTGAGAACCATGATGCAATTGATATCTCGAGGTTCGAGACAGTTTTCATAACAGGGGCTCTTGATGAACTGAAGATTTGCTTCAATTATAGTCATCAGGTAGCTGATCTATGAACTGAGTTTTAGTTTGAGCTTTAGTTTTTCTTCTCGTGTGTTTCCTAGTTTCATAAATCATCTTTGTGTTGGTGTCTCTTTTTTCTTCTGTTTTTCTTTTTAGTTGGTGGATTTCTTATCCACCTTGTGTTCTGTAGTTTTATTTCCTATCTTTAAAATTTTATTTGTTTCCTATCTAAACAATAAAACTAACAAAGTAACTTGGCCTATGTTTATTTCCCGGAGTTTGCTTTCAGTGAAACTTGCATATAAAACTGACTAATTTGTTAATTTTCACTAGCATGATCATAGCTTCATGAAGGTTCTTCTTGCTGAAGAGACTCCACTATTCGAATTTCGAGCAATAGGTGGCCAGGTAAGATCAATAATAAACACTACATATAATTTGGGATGCTTTTATGTGCTTCCTTCTGAAAAGATATTTTTCCATGAAAACAGGTTGAACTTTCAATAAGAGCTAATGATATGTTTATTGGCACTGTTTTGCAATCTTTGGAGATTGAAGATTTAGTTGGCTCCCATGCAGTTTCTAGGCCTTGTTACCTGGCAAGATCCTTCATCCACAATACAGATGCACATTCATCTTTTGATATGACTGCGATTCAAAAATTTGACAGTAATGATGGTACTCCAAGTGAAGGAGATGATAAATTCTACGAGGCACCAGAAAATTTGGACTCTGCTGATGATACAATGCAGTCACCACAGACCATATCCAAGCACTTAAGTTCTCGCAATTTCCTCCCATCTGAAAACTTATCATTCAAGACACCCAGTTTTAGTCGTGTTGCTGGTTTACTCCCTGATGATGCTGTTGGAAATAGGATGGAGGGCAATGGAGTAGCAGAGACATTGGACAGTTTTGTGAAAGCTCAAATAATTTTCTATGATCAGAACTCTGCTCTGTATAACAATATTGATAAGAGGGTGTGTATATTACTGTGTTCGAATTTCTGCTTTAACTTATATTTGTTGTTACATGACAGGTGATCATGTAAATAATTGTTTCAGGTTATGGTGACCCTGGCTACCTTGTCATTTTTTTGTCGTAGACCTACAATCCTTGCCATTATGGAATTTGCTAATGCTATCAATGCTGAAGGTGAAAGCTGTGAATCTTTCAGTGATAATTCTTCAGCTGCTATTGATAATTTTAGTAGGGAAGACATGGTTGATGGCCAACATTTGATGGCTAAAGAGGAGCCTGTTGTTAAAGGTTTGCTTGGAAAGGGGAAATCCCGAGTTATTTTTAATTTAACATTGAATATGGCCCGTGCGCAAATTGTACTGATGAATGAAGATGAAACTAAGCTTGCTACTTTGTCACAGGATAATCTGCTTACTGATATTAAGGTTAGATAGGGCATATATCTTGCTACTCTTGTTCGATTCTGTTCATCTTTTCTGGAGTTTGCCTTTTCCTCAATATGAAGTCTATTGTAGTGACGCTTCTCAATTTTTATTGTGTTTTAAGGTGTTCCCATCCTCTTTCAGTATAAAGGCTGCCCTGGGAAATTTGAGAATAAGTGATGACAGTCTTCCTGACAGCCATATGTATTTTTGGATCTGTGATATGAGAAATCCAGGAGGCACTTCATTTGTTGAGGTTCGTACATTTGTGTTCCCTTTCTTTAAAGAATTTCATTCATCTACACTTTATTTGGTTTTAAGTATGGGTATACGACCACTATCTGTACAGTCAGCACCCTTAAAAGGTTTTATTCTTAATAAAGTATTTTCCTCATCCATTTTTTTTTCTTTTTCCAATGATGTTGAGGTTTGGTTTATGATTCTTATGTCTGGTTCTGCAGTTGATTTTCACTTCATTCAGTGCTGAGGATGAAGACTATAAAGGTTATGAGTATTGCCTTTTTGGGGAGCTTTCGGAAGTACGTGTTGTTTACTTGAATCGCTTTGTCCAGGAGGTAACTTGATTGTAAATACTTCATCTTCTAGATATTTGTTCTGTTTTTCATGTCTGATATTCAGTTTCTCATTTGTTTGAAATTTTTTGATATGTAGGTTGTTAGTTACTTTATGGGCCTTGTTCCCAACAGTTCAAAGGGTTTTGTGAAATTAAAAGACCAAGTAACAAATTCAGAGAAATGGTTTACGACTAGTGAAATTGAAGGATCACCTGCTGTAAAGTTAGATCTTTCACTTAGACAACCTATTATTTTAATGCCTCAGAGAACGGACAGTCTTGAGTATGTTTACCACGGAACATAGCTTCTATACAAATTTTTTTTCTGAACATTATGTCTTATCCGTCTAATTTTTCAATTTCCTTTCGCAGTTACTTGAAGCTTGATGTGGTTCATATAACTGTCCAGAATAACTTTCAGTGGTTGTCTGGTAGTAAGAGTGAGCTGAATGCTGTTCATTTGGAAATATTGACAATACTGGTGAGAATTGTACTAGGTTGTGTACTGTAGCCTTACTAAGATGGTGGATTATATATTTTTCTTACAAGTACAATTTGCTTTTTATGTAAGAATTAGATTATGGTGAACTATCTTCAGGGCAATGAATTATTTGGCTACCTTTGTGGACATGAGCTTTGAACTCTTTGTTTGCAACAATTTCTTCCAATAGTTATTTTTTTCGATCATCTTTATCTGCTTTATCTTCTTTTATGCATATGCCTCCTAACTTCTTTCTGTGTATTTAGGTTGAGGACATCAATTTAAATGTCGGTACTGGATCAGAGTTAGGTGAGAGCATAATACAAGATGTGAAGGGGGTTTCTGTTGTTCTTCGGAGGGCACTCAGAGACTTGCTACATAAGATACCAAGTACAGAAGCTGCAATCAAGGTATGTGTTCCATTTTATGTATAGCTGTCTCAAGCTTAGGTATGTGAATGTTTATTTATTCTAACCTTGAGATTTTTCAGATAGAAGAACTGAAAGCATCTCTATCGAATCAGGAATACCAGATAATAACGGAATGTGCGGTGTCTAATCTTTCTGAGACTCCACGTATGGTGCCTTCATTGAGCAACGACTTTGCAATAACCTCAGAAGATGTTATAGAATCTGTTATTCCTCAAGTTCCAGTTGGCGTTGTATCTGAAACCCTAGATAGGGGAATTTGGATTGCAATTGAAGTTTCAGTTGCCATTAATCTGGTTGAATTGTGCTTACATGCAGGGGCAACTAGAGATTCATCTCTTGCCTCTCTGAAGGTACACCATGTATTTACATTTGTATTGTCTTGGATGTGTTATTCTTTCTTTAAAAAATGCGCGGCATGGTTCAATCCTATATAATTTAAACCAACTTGTCAGCTTCATCCTTGAATGTTGGACTTCTGTGTGGAAGTTTAAGTTTTATTTTTCCTGGTTGGTGTATATGTCTTATATGTGTGTATAGAGAGAGAGAGAGAGAGAGCACCAACTAATTGTTAGCCAGTTATATATGGAAATGTGAGAAAAAGAACAAACAGTCTGCTGGGGGATATATTATTGAGCATTGGAGCTCCATCATCTTCAACGGTGTTTTCATTGTTATTAAATAATTCAGCTTTAGATTGTTCAACCAGGAGTCTTATTGCGTGGTCGTGTTTAGTTAATTTGTCATGTACAATAAAACTTTAATGTGTCTGCTTAATCTCTTTATGCCTTTTCATGCAGGTTAGTGGTGTGTGGCTTTTATACAAGTCTAATACGTTGGGTGAGGGTCGTCTGTCAGCGACACTCAAGGATTTCAGTGTGATAGATAACCGTGATGGAATTGAAGAAGAATTCAGGTTAGCAATAGGAAAGCCTCGAGACACTGTCTATGGCCCTTCACAGTTAGTGACTGATGATGAGAACCAGAACATATTTGATGAAAATATTACAAAAGAGAATGATGTTAAGCCGGTTACTACAATGCTTATTCTTGATGCCAAATTTGGACAAAGCTCATCTTTTGTTTCTGTATGTCTCCAAAGGCCACAACTATTGGTGGCACTTGATTTCCTGCTTGCAGTTGTTGAGTTTTTTGTTCCAACAGTTGGCAGCTTGCTGTCAAATGACGACGACAGCTCTATGCATATAGTTGATGCAATTATTCTGGATCAACCAATTTACAGTCAGCCCTCTGCTGAATTTTCACTCTCTCCTGAGAGGCCCCTAATTGCTGATGCTGAAAGATTTGACCACTTTATTTATGATGGTAAAGGTGGAATATTGTACTTAAAAGATAGGCAAGGGTTAAATCTTTCACATCCTAGTACAGATGCTATAATCCATGTTGGGAGTGGAAAAAAATTGCAATTCAAAAATGTTGTCATCAAGGTATCAGTTTTATATAGAGTTTCTGTTGTTTATCATCAGTATGAGTATATAGGAAGTATATATGTGCTGAAAATATTTGACTAATTTCTTAGCTATCTTTGTGAACAGAATGGGCTATACTTGGATTCCTGTATTTTGCTTGGAGCCAACAGTAGCTACTCTGCTTCAAAGGATGATGGTGTCTACCTTGAGGCAGGGGATGTAGATCCTCACCTGGACCATTCAAGAGAAAGTGTGAATGATTTACCATCTCAGAACACTGCAAGTGACAGATCTGTGGAGTTAGTCTTTGAGTTGCAGGTCTAGTATCTGTTTTCCTCTTTCCCTTCCAATTTCCTTCCTGCTCAATACTGAAACACTGTTACAAATTCTTTTCCTTCCTTTTCATATGTTTGATCCCAAAGGCTTGATAGGTTCATGAAGCTCATTATGATTTATAGTTACTACAGTATGCAAGTGTTTAATAACAGAACAATAACTTTGTTGTCCTCATGCCACATGGGAAAGGGCAATGAAAATGAACTGAGCATGAAGTAGTGTGGTTAAAATGTGTCCTGTACACATTTCTAGTAATAATGAAGGAATTTTAGGTGAAACTATAAATAGCCTGTATATTTATGAAGATGAAATAAAATTATCAGTAGTTAATAATAGACAAGAATTTACATAGCTAAATCAGCAAGGCATTGTATGATTAGTTTATCTCCTTAATGTTAGTATGTGTGCATACTCCCATCAAAATAAATCTCATGCAGTGTATCCTGAGGTATTTCCACATAATTATATTTTCATTATTGGTTGGGGTGCACATTGCTGTTATTTTTACATGAATGAAAATTGTGTTCAATAAACATATGCTTGAGATTTCCATTAAGTATATATTTTATTCATAAGAATGAAAAGATCTTTTTTGTTACAGTTTCCACTATATATGCTAAGTTTGAGATGTACTACATAAAAATTTTATTAAGTTATGCCATGAAAATGCATTATAATGAGGCTGCAGACATTCTGATGACCTCTCTGAGTAGAAACATCCTCTCTCAATACCATAAATCTACGCATCAAATGCAAGAAAAAGAAGCACCAACATATTCACGCATATTCTCCTCCAGCAACCAAATAAAACCCTAATTTTATATACTCTTTAAATTTAAATGGCATGGCAACTGTAGATCTAAATTAATGATTGAAGGTTGTACACACATTTGTATGTATGATTCATTTCCTTGTGTCCTTGACCTACGGATAAAACATTTTGTTTCATCAAGGAATGACTGAATCCTAATCATTGGTAAGACAACTAACACAAGCTATTTCAGTCACTTGTGGGCTTGGTTGGGGTTTGTCCAGGTATCCTTGCCCAACCTTTTAATATGTTTTTCAAACGTTTCATATAAACAAAAAATTCTCGAAACTGTTTACTTGTATCCTTCTTGTGCAATATCTTTGCATGTTTTCTTACGTGGTTTATTAAAAATGCAGATGTCCTGGTGTATTATGCTTTTAGTCTAATGTTTGTGATTGCATTATCCTTGTGTCATCACTACTTGTGGCCAATGTTGATATTTTTTTCAGAAATTCACAATTCATTGATGAATTTGAATGTGTTTCTTGTGATTCTCTTGTAACTGAGATGTCTCTTTTCAGGCTATTGGCCCAGAATTGACCTTCTACAATACATCCAAAGATGTTAAGGAATCTCCAATGCTTTCCAACAAACTTTTGCATGCACAGTTGGACGCCTTTAGCAGGTTAATTCCACTGGAATTCCAATTCATTCCACTATGTTGGTGTTAAATCTTTTGGATTGCTAAAATTTTTAACTGAATGTTATGCGTGCTAAATATAGTTGCTATTTTTTATGTCATCATGTCTGTTGCTGTTGCTATTTCCCCTTTCTATGTTTCAGTCTTATTTTGCAAAACATGAGTTGTGAATGTGTCACGTCAGTAACCTGCTGCAGAATGCAGTTGAAAAATCTGAATATTTATCCTAATTGAAAAGTTGATGAATAAATTTTTTATGTCATATGACTTGGACAAAACCTCTTGTTGACTTTTGTTGAAGCAAGAAGCAAATATCCTAAGCAAAATAATGCAGAAACAAGCAATTAAGAAACTTAAGAGAGAGAGGTAGGAGAAAAAACACACAAATTTATGTGGTTCGGCAACATGCTTACGTCCATGGTGGATCAAGATTACACTATTTTATTATTGAATTACAAGGCAATTACAAAGTATGCCTTTTAAAAGAAAGAACTTCTAGCCTTACAAAGAATGCAAATCTCTCTTGTAAATAAGGGTTTTCCTCTCACAAAGAATCATAAAGAATGCTATGATCACAAAGATGTGTTTACAAACTAATAAAGAGCCATTTTATAGGCTTTAGAACGACCTAAGTTAACCCTAAATGTGCGAGAGTCGTTTTAAGGAGATCTGGAACAATTAGGAGTTGAAATAAATTGGAAAAGTCTTTTTCTCTCACTGGGCGCTGCGGCGCCCACTCTCTGGTGTCGCAGCGCTGGATGACTCGTGCCTAGCGCTGCGGCATTGGGCTTCTGGCGCCGCGGTGCCCATTCTTTGTCTGGGGCGCCGCAACGATTACGCCTGGGCACTTCCTTTGTGTTTTCGCCTCCTTTCACCTCCGTCTTGCTTTTCCGCTTATCCAACGCACCTGGCTTGCTCTCCAAATCATATTCCAATGATTTTTAATAAACTTTCTCACAAATCCCCTCATTGATTCAAAATCATCCACAAAGTCTAAGATTTCTCATCTCCGCATCTTTGGTTACCCTGACAAAATAGTGACTCCGGTTAAGTCTGTGCATGAGATGAACTTAACCGAGGGCAGTGGCTTAGTTAACATATCAGCAGGATTTTTAGACGATGCCATCTTTGTTAGACTAATTTCACCACTTTAGACAATCTCTTGAATGTAATGGAGCTGCACATTAATATGTTTAGACCTCTCATGAAACACTTGATGCTTGCTTAGATATATGGCACTCTGGCTATCACAGTACACACTGGTGTTCACATCTTCAGTAGCCATTACCTTTGCACATATGCCTTTTAACCACACAACTTTCTTAATAGCTTCTCCAATAGCTATGTACTCTGCCTCTGCGGTAGACAGTGCAACTACATGTTGTAGAATTGATTTTCAACATACACTACACCCAAACACTATGAATACGTAACCCGTCAACGATCTTCTTCTGTCTAGATCACTTGCATAATCTGAGTGTACGTATACTCTTACCATTACATTGCTGTCTTCATCCCTTTTATATATCAACCCTACTCACCACACTCATAGCCTGTGCTATGTCTGGTTTTGTGCAAACTATTGCATACACGATGGTCCTCACAGCGCTTGCATATGGTATTTTATTCATCTGCAGTTTCTTATTTTCGGACATTGGCGATTGTACTACTTACAATTTGAAATGCATGGTCAAAAGAGTAAAAACAGCTTTTGCATTGGTCATACCAAACCTCTCTAGGATCTTGAGTATATATTGCTGTTAGAGATAAAAAAATAATATATTTTCTTTCCCTCACAATATCCATACCTAAGATACTCTTCGCTTCTTTCAAATCATTTATTTCAAACTCGCTATTCAACTACTTCTTGAGTTTATGTATTTCTTCCATGTTCTTACACGCAATCAACATATCATCGACATATAGAAGTAAATACATCATCTCACTACTCAAGTGCTTAAAGTTCACGCATTCATCATACTTGCTCCTATTAAATCCACAAGTTATCATAAACTCATCAATTCTTCTATATCATGTCTAAGTGATTGCATTAATCCATATAACAACTTCTTCAATAAACAATCATGATTCTTTTTTTCGGGCTCTACAAACCCTTGCGGCTGTGCTATGTAAATTGTCTCTTCAAGCTCCCCATGTAAAAAACGTTGTCTTTACATCCATCTGTTCTAGATATAAATCAAGGTTTGCACACATGGCTAATAAAATTTTAATGGATGTGTGTTTGACGACTGGAGAGAAAATCTTATGAAATTCTACTCCCTCTCTGAGTAAATTCATGTGCAACTAACCTAGCCTGAAATCTTGTAGGCTCTATTCCTGGTATCCCTCCTTAATCTTATACACTCACTTGCACTCCACTAGTTTCTTTTGAGGTCTCTCCATCAATTTCAGGTATTATTTTTCTTAAGGGAACTAATCTTTTCTTTCGTGGCCTGCTGCCATTCATTCTTATTTTCACTCTTCATAGCCTCACCATATGTTCTAAGTTCATTAAATTCAATAGTGTAAGCAAAGTTAAAGGCGTGAGCAATCAAATCTGCTTGTGCATACTTGATTGGAGGGTTAATTGTTCTCCTTAACCTGTCTCTGGTTAGTTGGTATTTTTCAAGTTCCATCTCAGGAGTCCTAGCCTTTCTTTGGGTGGACTTGGAGGAACTCGTCAGTGTTCTTGACTCTTCTTCAAGGATCTTCTTGTTGAAATGTTGATCTGGGGGCATATCAGATCTACACTAAATTTTCACTTTAACTTCTATTGACTCAGGTGCTGAGTTTTCCTTGGGCACAAATTCTTCTTTCTTATTTTCTTGGGAGACTATCAGCATTGTCATCTCATCAAATGTCCATAACAACTTATGATACTTCTTGGCGGTGTTTACTCTCTACACCACACCTTGTATTCTTTCACTTATTCGGGATACCCTATGAATACCCACTTAATAACTCTAGGTTTCAACTTCCCCTCTTTCACATAAACAAAGGCTAGGCAACCAAATATTTTGAGATGATCATACTTAGGAGGGCTGCCAGACTATTTCTTTTCTAGTGTCTTGAAGTCTATTGCTGATGAAGGACTTCTATTGATCAAGCTACAATCATCACAACTTCTCCCCAGAAAGCCTTTGACATCTTTACATTGATAAGCATGCATTTAACCCTTTCAAGTAGAGTCCTATTCATCCTCTCAGCTATGCCATTCTGCTGTGGTGTTGATTTTATTGTTCTATGCCTTGCAATCCCAAGTTTGACACAAAAGCTATCAAACTTTCTATTGCAAAATTCAAGGTCATTGTCAGTCTGTAGCCTTTTCACTCTTTTGCTAGTCTGATTCTCAATAAAAATCTTTCAAGTTTTGAACATATTAAATACTTGATCCTTACTCTTCAACACATAGACCCATAGCTTCCTTGAATAGTCATCAATTAAACTGAGAAAATACCTAGCACCTCAAAAAGTAGTTGTTTGTGCTGGTCCCTAAAGATCTGAGTGTATGTAATCAAGAGTTCATTTGGTTTTGTGCTCGCGGGTACTGAACCTCACTCTGTGTGCTTTTTTGAGCCTACGATGCTCACAAAACTTCAATGGTTGGAACTTATCCTCACCAAACGCTTTTTGACTAAATAACTCCTTCAGGTTTCTCTCATCTAGGTGTGCTAGTCTAAGATGTCACAACTTGGTTTGTATACTCTCATCATCTATAGAGAATGATGCAGACCCACTTACAACCTTTCCCTTGAGCACATAAACACCTTTGTGCTTTTTACCTCTCATAACAACCATGGAACCTTTTAATATTCTCAAAACCCTTCCGTCGATCCTAATGGAATATCCATTCTGGTCTAAGGTTTCTAAGGAGATCAAGTTTCTCTTGAGGTTAGGAACATACCTAACTTCAGTCAACTCTCTCACTCGCCCATCATGCAATCTAAGTTTAATACTACCAATTCCCATCACTTGACATACATTTTCCATTGACACCTTACCATCATTAATGGGTTGGAAATTTATTAATCAAGACTTGTATGGGCACATGTGAAAAGTATAAATAAAATCTAGAACCCATTGTTTAGTACTTTTACCATCAGTAGCGACTAGTGTCTTTGCGCTGTTGTAGCTATCATCATAGGTAAGCGCAACATATGCTTTCTTCTTGTCTTGTGCCTTCTTGTTCGGACAATCCTTCATGAAGTGTTCCTCTTTCTTACAAGAATAAAACTTCCTAGGAGTCCTGGACTTTAATCTGGAGCTCTTCTTTTTCCTATCTCTATATGAGGTCCTTCATCTTGCAGATAATCCTTCTGCATTGGCCTCAATCTGCTTTCCTAATAGCTTTGAGTTTAATGATGATTTCATATCGTTCATCGTTAAACTCTTTTTGCCGTAGAGTAATGTATCAACAAAGCTCTCGTAACTTTTAGGAAGTGAACTTAGCATAATGATCGCCTTATCTTTATCATCTATCTTTATGTTGATAGATTCAAGATCGATAATGATCTTGTTAAAGGCATCAATATGATCTTTCGTAGGTGTCCTTTCTGACATGGACAACTTATACAGCTTCTTGTTAATATGCAATCTGTTGGCCAAAGATTTCCTCATATAAAGAGAATCAAGCTTCTTCTAAAGACTAATTGCTGTCGTCTCATCTGCCACTTCCCTTAGAACTTCATCGTTCAATGATAGAACGGTCGTACTATAGCTCTTTCTTGAATGTCTCTTCTTTCTGCTTTTGTTTTAGATGACTCTGGCGTCCTTTTTTCTTCATTAGATGGAGCTGCAGTCTCTTCTAATGCCGAGCCTAACTGTTGACTCATCAACAATGCCTTAACCTTCATCTTTCACAAATTAAAGTCATTCAACCTGTTGAATTTCTCTACCTCATACTTGGGTATGGCCATGTCTGCTTAAAACCAAACTCTGATACCAGTTTGTTGAAGCAAGAAACAAATATCCCAAACAAAATAATGCAGAAACAAGCAATTAAGAAAACTAAGAGAGAGAAAGGTGGGAGAAAGCACACACATATTTACGTGGTTCGGCAACTTGCCTACTTCTACGGCGGATCAAGGTCACACTCTCTTATTATTGAATCACAAGGCAATCACAAAGTATGCCTTTTACAAGAAAGAACACTCAGCCTCACAAAGAATGCAACGCTCTCTAGTAAATAAGGATTTTTCTCTCACTAAGAATCACAGAGAATGCTATGATCACAAAGATGTGTTTACAAACCAATAGAGGGTCTTTTTATAGGTTTTAAGATGACCTAGGTTAACCTTAAATGTGTGGGAGTCGTTTTAGGGAGACCTAGAACAATTAGGAGTTGAAATAAATCAGGAAAGTCTTTTCCCGCATCGGGCGCTGCGGCGTTGGATGACTTGTCTTGCTTCCCCGTGCATTCAACAAACCTGGCTTGCTCTCCAAATCATATTTCAATGATTTTTAATCAACTTTCTCACAACTTTGTCAGCTTCCATGAAAATTTCTCAAAACAAGCCTTATTTGCAAGTTTGAAACCCGTAAGCTTAGGCTAAAACACATATCTGAATACTTTATTATACTACTGAATAAATATTCGCATTTATTATCTAGAGCATAATAAATAGATCTTACTTATTCCTGGTTAATACATAGGATGTTTCTTAATCCTGCTAACATATTCTCTTGGTTTTATGCTAGTCTTACAAAGTGATATGTGAAGCTTTGTTCTTTCTATTAGTTAATTATTTACTAGAATAATCTTGACATTGAAATAGATCTGACTTCACTTCTTTTCTTTCTCTGTCCTTTTTTTTTTTTTTGTGATTATATCAATTTCATCACAATTTTGGAATATCCATGAACCATCATGTTTTTGGGCCAGTCAGATTGACTAGATGAATTTAATATGATGGTTCTATGATCTTTGATGCTCATAGGAGCTATGTATGCAACCAGACACGCTTATTTATCTTTGGAGAATCAAGATACAATGAAATCAATTCTGACAGTCTTACGAAGTTATTTTCAATTTTGTGTGCAACTTTTAGAAAGCAATGCTAATTAAGAACATTATGGGTCTTGAAACAGTTGTAATGATTTTTGAAAGTCTGGAAACTTTATCTGGATGTTTTATTTAGAAGAGCTATAATTATATACTCTTTCTTGTCATCGTCGTCATATTTGGTTGTAGTTTTCATGTTTGACGTATATAACTCTTCCCTATTCTGATGTAAAGTAGATTATGCAAAATGAAGTGATTGGAAAATGACATTTGTGCTTATGCTGCTATCAGACTTGTTATGAGAGGTGATACCCTTGAAATGACTGCGAATGTACTTGGTTTGTCAATGGAAAGTAGCGGAATCAGAATTTTGGAACCTTTTGACACCTCCATAACATATTCAAATGCATCTGGGAAGACAAATATACATATATCTGTTTCAGATGTATTCATGAACTTTTCATTCAGCATTTTGAGACTCTTTTTGGCTGTTGAAGAGGACATTTTGAACTTTCTGAGGATGACATCAAAGAAGATGACAGTAGTCTGTTCTCATTTTGACAAAGTTGGGACTTTAAGAAGTAAGCTGAGTTTTATTTGGTTTCTATTTGTTTTTAAGTGTATGGAAGTATGCTGAGATTTATTTGGTTTCTATCTGTTGTGGAGTATATGGAGGATTGCATGAACTTATGTAGTGGTTATATTCTTGACTAAATACTTTGTTGTGATTGGCAGACTCCTCTAGTGACCAAGTATATGCCTTTTGGAAACCCCACGCACCACCTGGTTTTGCAGTTCTTGGTGACTATTTGACACCATTGTCAGTGAAAGCTCTAAGCAATCTCTTCTGTTGAGGTTTGTTTTGTAAGGTTGTAAAACATTGATATCAATTGTCTTCACATGACAGGGACAAACCACCTACAAAAGGAGTTATTGCTCTTAATACCAACTCTACAATAGTCAAAAGGCCCATATCTTTTAAACGAATTTGGCCACCTTTAGCTTCGGGGTCTATTTCTGGTGAAGGTGTATTGAATTATGATTCTCTACCAAATGGTATCCTCGGTGAAGGAGACAATTGCTGTTCTGTTTGGTTCCCTGAAGCGCCTAAAGGTTATGTTGCATTGGGCTGTGTTGTTTCGTCAGGAAGAACACCACCATCACTATCTTCTGCTTACTGCATCTCAGCTTCTTTAGTATCTCCTTGTTCACTGAGGGATTGCATTGCCATCAGCTCTACTGATTTGTATGTGAAAAATTTCCTGTTTTATGTCCATTTTGAGCACAATATTATATGTGGATAAATATATGTTTCTACATAGATATATGTATATATTTTTGTATGTTTGTTGCTAAACAAATGTACCTAACCATGATAGTTAAGTTCCCTCAAATCAGTTGCATGTACATGCAACGGCTTCATTAACCTAGTTTTGTGTTTTAAGAAGATGACGCTGATTGTTAATATCCTCCTGGCAAGACTACTTGAGTAAAATTTTACTTACTTGGGGAGCAGTTTAGGAAGGTCTATTCTAAAAATCATTAAAGTTGTACGATGGTTAAGTTGCTTTGTAGCAACTGCAAGTAACTGTGCAGATGGTGACAATTATGCTTTATGATGGTTAAGTTGCTTTGTAGCAATTGCAAATAACCGTGCAGATGGTGACAATTATGCTTTTTTTGTTAATATCCTCCTAGAAATACTACTTAGTAAAATTCTACTTATTTCATGAGCAGTTCAGGAAGGTTTCTGGTGATGGTGAGAAGTATGCTTTCTTTGTTCTGCCATGTCCTTGGAATTTTTAAACATTGTATATAAGATTTATGTGCACTAGATTACTAGTTCCTTGGGAGGACATCTTATCTGAATCACTTGTTTCTAAACATATGTGCGAATAATTTTCTTTCATAACTGTGCAGATGTCCATCAAGTTTGGTATTTTGGCGTGTGGATAATTCTGTTGGAAGTTTCTTGCCAGCGGATCCTTTGACTTTCAGCATATTGGCTAGGGCATATGAATTGCGTTATATAATTTTTGGTTTTTCAGAAATCTCTCCAAAAGCATCTGAGCATTCCCGCATCCAAACTTCTACTGGTCATGTTCACTCTAGACAAGTGGAAAAATCAGCTGTTGGAAACTCTGGTAGGCGTTTTGAAGTTGTTGCAAGTTTTCGATTGATATGGTGGAATAGGGGTTCAAGCTTAAAGAAGAAACTGTCAATATGGCGTCCAATAGTCCCTGAGGGTATGGTATATTTTGGTGATGTCGCTGTTAAAGGGTAAGTGATGCTTAGTGTTATCTTTCCACCTAGATTCATATTTCTGTACTAATGATTTGGAAATTGACCATGGTGAGTATCGGACATAGGTATGAGCCACCGAATACTTGCATTGTTCTTCATGGTACTGGAGATGAAGAACTTTTCAAAGTCCCTCTGGATTTCCAGCTTGTTGGACAGATCAAGAAGCAAAGGGGAATGGAGAATATTTCTTTCTGGCTTCCTCAAGCTCCACCAGGTTTTGTTTCTTTAGGTTGCATTGCATGCAATGGCACACCAAAACAATACGAGTTCAGCACGTTAAGATGTATACGCAGTGATATGGTCATTGGGGATCAATTTTTGGAAGAAAGTTTATGGGATACTTATGACGCCAAACTTAAAGCAGAGCCTTTTAGCCTATGGACTGTTGGTAATGAATTGGGGACCTTTATTGTCCGTAGTGGTTCAAAAAAACCTCCAAGGAGGTTTGCCTTAAAACTGGCAGATCCGAATTTGCCAAGTAGTTCAGATGATACTGCCATTGATGCAGAAATTAGAACTTTTTCTGCAGCACTTTTTGATGACTATGGTGGCTTGGTAAGAATTCTTATTATGAGTTGTGTCATTTAAGGAAATTGGCAAATTGTTTAAACTACTTTTGATAATCGATTAGTTGTGAGTAAACTGAGGAGAAACATAGGCAAGTAAGATTTTTTTCAGAAGCAGTCTTGAAATTTTCTCAGGCCTATGTTTCTCTTGATTCTTTGTTTTTCCTATTTTCTAAGTTGAGGGTGGCTGCCCATTCCCCACTAGGTTTCTTTTAAGAACATTTTACTTATTGCATTTGGAGGGAAAGATCATAAGTCTGATTCATCAGTAGGCCGGTCGAGAATGAAACTCTTTGCTGCTTTTTGCAATTTTTTTGTGATCTATAAGCATGTTAATTTTTTTTTTTTTTTGCTTCAGAATATGTAGCATTTAATTCTAGTTTTGCACATCGTATGAAATGCCTAATATAAAGATAGTAACTAAGATTTTCAACTAATTCTGAGTATTACACGTGATTGCATTTATTTCCAAATGTTTTCATTTCCATGTTAATTTTTTCTATTTTGGCAGATGGTTCCTTTGTTTAACATATCACTGAGTGGAATAGGGTTCAGTTTGCATGGGAGAACTGACTACTTGAATTCCACAATCAGCTTCTCTTTAGCTGCAAGATCATACAATGATAAGTATGAAGCTTGGGAGCCTCTTGTGGAGCCAGTAGATGGATTTTTAAGGTAATTTATTTTACAACGTTGCAAGTTGAATGTAAACAAAGAAAGAGAGGAAGGTCTTAGAATAGTCAAATGCATTACTCTTTTAAGCTACTTCATATAAATTTCAATTTCCTTTTCATAAGATTAAATCAGTAACTCTAATTTTGCTTTGGTGATTTTCTGTGCCAGTTTTGTTAAGTTCTAAGTTGTCAGAAATTCAATATTTGCATCAACTGAGGTTCATATGTGTCCTTAATACAATTTGCTCACTCCTGAAAAAGGAACATTATTTCAAATGGGGAAATCTTGGGCTAAGTAATTACTGAACAGCTGAATTCTATGTTGGGCAAGGTGATTTGCACTTGTTCCCTTGTGTTGGTGGGGGAACTTGTTACTGTGTTCCTTGAAAATTGTATGTAGTACTTGATATTTTTCTTTTTATTTCATTTCAACAGGACAACAGTACTTATATACTTTTTTCCTACTTATAAGCCTATTTTTGTCTTAGGAATTTTCATCTTATGTTTGTGCATAATGTATTATCAGGTACCAATATGATCCCAATGCCCCTGGTTCAGCTTCTCAGTTACGTATCACATCCACTAGGGAACTGAACTTGAATGCCTCAGTGTCTAATGCTAACATGATGATTCAAGCATATGCGAGCTGGGACAATCTTAATCATGTCGACAAGTACAATAAGACAAGGGTAAACTTGTTCTGATTCATATTGATGTTCTGTATCAGAAATATAAATTCCTTACATAAATACTAGGGTGCTGCCACACATATACACATACATATACATACTATTATTCTCTTTTCTGCATTATCGTATTTTTTGGCATGTTATGTCTGAATCTACTGACATTGTTTGTATATCACACGTATGTAGGAAGCTTTTTCATCAACTTATGGTAGAGGATCTATCATCGATATTCCTCACAAGAGAAATTATTATATAATCCCACAAAATAAACTTGGTCAGGATATTTTTATTCGAGCAACTGAAGTCCGAGGATTTTCAAATATAACTAGAATGCCATCTGGGGATATGAAGCCTGTGAAAGTTCCTGTTTCGAACAATATGTTGGACTCTCACTTGAAGGGAAAAAGTTGCAGAAAAACCAGGACAATGGTGACACTTGTTATGTTAGATGCAGAGGTATAAGCCCTTTATCATGTGATGGGAAATATGGCTTTCTCTGTTTTCACTTCCATAATAGACTTTGTTTCTCTATGTTGGCTTTATTTTCAGTGATTGTAATGTAGAATTTCGAATTATGCATAAACCAACAAATCATTGTGGGTCTCTGGTTGATTCATTTTATCTGATGCCTTTTCTATTATTCTTATTATTATAACTTAAAAATTAGAAACCTAAATATGTTAGATCATTACTTCTTCATAGAGCAGTATTGACTAAGATAAGAACTAGGAAGTAAGACCCATGTTCTGTTTAGAGGTATTTTGTGATTCCTTATACTGATTAATTTATACAGCAGTTAATAGTTTGTGTTGAAGAAAACAGAAAAAGAAAAAGAAAAAGAAAAAAAAGGTGAGTTTGTTAAGAATTTTCATGCTTAATTATTTAAGATTTATGTTTCCTTTAGGGATGCATGGGTTAATCTTTTAAGCACTCCATATATGCTTGGATGTATTTATCTGCATTACTAAGCTCATATTTTATTTGTATCCATATTTTTCTGTTTTCTGAGTGGTTTTCTTAAGTTTAAGCCTTTACTTGTATGTCTTTGTGTGTAGTTCACAAGTGTTGGAGGGTTGACTCCTCACCAGTATACTGCTGCTATCCGTCTTTCTCCTAATCAGAGCGTTTCTAGTGACTCAACTCTTCATCAGCAGAGTTCACGCACGTGTGGAATCATCTCAAGTTACTCCTCGTCTTCTAAGCTTGAAGTTGTTAATTGGAGTGAAATATTCTTCTTCAAAGTTGATTCTCCGGTATGTAAAATGTTCTGTGAGTTTGTGTGTCTCCTTTGTTAGCCAACTTAAAAAATAGATGTTTGATTGTGTGAGCTATACTAGAGAGGTCTTCGTTTGCTTTATATGCCAAAGCTCTTGTCCTGTTCCATGGAATCTAATTCTTATACTGCATGCAACATTGGTTTTAAAGAGAAACTCATATATTCTGCTGTGAAAGCTTGAGTTGTTGTGTGGATGGTCCTAATTTTAATATAACTGGGCATCTGAGCTTATATCATGCTCACTCAATATGGGGTACTTAAAACTCCACCTGTTTTCTCCCACCATAATATTTTGTGCGGATCTGACCTTTGAAAAAGTAATAATTTGATTCGCTATTCTCTATGTTGCCCAAGTTGCTTGGTTATCCTCAATTTTTGTCTTCTGTGTGTTCAATATGTCCAAGATAACAAAAACTTTTGTTTTTAGGTGCTTATTGGCAGTCCATTTCCTGAATGCGCAGATCAGAAAAGCCTAGTCTTTTCTTTATATAATGTTACCCGCTTGGTTTTTTATATTGAAATTTAATGCATTCCTTTTTTCGGTTTGAACTATTTAACCCTTGATAAGTATACATTTGTACTCAAGTGCTTTCCTGCTTATGGTCGTGCTGTTTTTTTATGCTTAAAGTGCAGATATTGTTCAAGTTGATTTTTATTGTCAAAATGTGATTATTCAGTTGATTGCATCTTTCTTTTGTTCTCCCCCTCTTTAATTTAGTATTTAGCTCTGATTTTGACCTCGTCTGCTTGAATACTGTTTTGCAATTATATCAAGATATTTGGATGCATGTGCTATCCAAAGAGTATTGTCCAGTTAATGTTTGGGGGTAAATATGCACTTCTAGAGGCATTAACATTAATCTCTCTCTCCCTGTGAAGTGCATTTTTTTCCCTTTTGGTTGCTGATAAGCACCTGTACATATGGTTTTGATATGTTGTGCATGAATTCTCATCCATAATTATCCTTGAGCATAAGCATCCCCTCTCCTGTATGTAATTATTTACCTCTGATTGTTTTTGACTTATGGTTGCTGAGAAGCACTTTTACATATGGTCGCTGTCCCTTTCTGTGGTGCCCTCACCATATGTATTTGTCTAAATTATTGCAGGAATATTACAAGATGGAAGTAATAGTGACAGACATTGGAAAAGGTATTGAATTTAATAAATGGACTTTTGTGTATGTTAATTGTTGATATTACTTGTCTACTCCCGAAGTTACCCAAATAAAAGTTTTTAAATTTCACCATTGTTGCATTTAAACCTGGTAGAAGTTTCTCAACATTTTGAACTCGCTGTCAGAAGTCTGATGAGATGGTAGTCATAAGAAGGTTCTATTTTTGGCTGAAATCATAAATTTGAAAGGAAATTTGTCAAGTCATTTGCTTATTCATTTTGATTCTTCAAACAAGAAATCTATCAGTAATATTAAGACAAGCAAGGTTCTATCAGGAGATGTCAAAATGTAGACAAGCAGCTCTTGGAACGCATCAATACTGTCGGCTGCTGAAAAGAAAGTCAGTGTTGAAACAGGTCCTCCCTGTTGGGCTTGACTATTCTGTCAGTTCACCAAGTTGAAAATATGGAGATTCTGCCGTTCTCAGAAAAACCCGTGCTGTTTCCAGAGGGCATTCGTGCCTCGCTGCAGAAATAAAGCAGAGGGCTATATATTTCTTATGATTGTTATTGGGAATTATTGAATTTGCTTTGGGTGACTTTTTGAGCAAAGCTAACCCAATCTGATTTCTGAATTGGAGAATCTAGAATGGGATAAAGCAGATGAAACACAATATTAGGCTGTTCTTCTGGTCTGTGAACCGGAAAAACCTGAGTTTACTTGTTCAAGAAAAGTTTATGATGATTCAGGAAAAGGGTGGTTGAGTTTCTGGAGTTTGTAATCATTTTATGTCGTAGAAAGAGTTATGAAATTTGATGAATAGCCTTTCAACAACTCTGGTCTTGACTTACCTCACTGATCTTATTTCCTTTTATTTTATTTTATATGGTTTTAGTGTAGTAGACAAATTGACCATTCCAGTGCACAATTTCAAATTCGAAAAAATGTGAATATTCTGAAGAGCTCCTTTTAAAAATATTCACATTTTTTCAAATTCAAATATCCTTGAGGCCCAAGTCAAATATCCTTTTAAAAATATTATAATATATTATTAATGAGTCAAAGGTCCCTCAAGATAGAGAATTAGAGCACTCCAATAAATTGTTAAATTCGAAAAAATGTGAATATTCTGAAGACTGTGTATTTGATAATACAATTTATTGGAGTGCTCTAATTCTCTATCTTGAGGGACCTTTGACTCATTAATAATATATTATAATATTTTTAAAAGGATATTTGACTTGGGCCTCAAGAAAGACAGTTGCTCGTATATCTATTTAAGTCAACACTGATTGAATCTCTATTAACTTCTCATTTGATATTACAGGTGATCCTGTTGGATTCTTTTCAGCTCCACTGAATGAAATAGTAGTAAATGTTGAATACAATTTATCTGAGGTTGATTATCTAAATAACTTAACCTGGATAGACTTGTGTTCAGCAGAATCTATGGTAATTTTTTTTTTTTCCAATTCATCTCCCTCCTCTATGATAGAAGCATTCATTGGCTGTTTAACTTTAAAAATATGGCTTGTAGAATACAGGCCAAGTAGATAAATGTAAGAAGCCATGTGGTAGAATAAGATGTGCTGTACTCTTTTCACCCAAATCTGAAGTTGAGGAAAGAGATGAAATTGCTAATGGTGGCAGAAAATCTGGATTTATCCAGATCAGTCCTAGCATGGAGGGGCCCTGGACTTCTGTAAGGTTGAACTATGCTGCGCCTGCTGCTTGTTGGCGGTTAGGCAATGATGTTGTTGCCAGTGAAGTAGTTGTCAAGGATGGCAACAGATATGTGAATATTAGGTCTCTGGTTTCAGTACGTAATTATACAGAATTTGTACTTGATTTGTGCCTTCTTTCCAAAGCTTCCACTGAAAAGATAAGGTCACTGCAACTGAATGATTCAAGTAATCCTGGAGGTTTGCAAATAGATGATGGCAGGATTCAGATAGATGAGTTCTTTGAAACTGAAAAATACAACCCGACTATTGGCTGGGTTGGGTTTCAGCCTGGCAAAGACCGCTCAGAAACTGGAAGCTCTCATGAGGTGAGATATTACTGTGGCCATTTCTTCTAGCTCAAACATTCACTATGAATACATCTGATTTGTAGTTTTTTCTGCTATGTTGCTTTCTCCATTTTCCTTAAAATTAGTTTTCAATGTTAGAGAGTTTCTTTCTTTCTCCATTTTTCTGTTTTCTTTTTTGTCTGAATGTTATCAGTCTTGTCTACTGTTTTAATGATATAAAGTTTGAGGTTTAAGCACTTTGGATTGGAAAATTTTGGTGTGGAATTGCTTGAAATCTTTTTACCTATCACATTTTGTGTCCAATAATGTATGAACTTTGACATATTTTATTGTCTTTTGATTTTTGGTCCCAGTCTTCATTACATATGATGTTCATCATATATCTTAGAAGAAATAGATACCTGGTATTGAAAGTGGTGTCAACACTTGCATAACTTAATTCTTCTCCCTGATATGAAGATAAAATCTCGTAAGAGGGTCCAAAGCTGTTAAATTGTTTCGAATATGAAACCCTCAATTTTGGTATTGTCAGCGAAGTTATAGTAACTGAGTTGTTTTGGAAGCCTTCACAAGTTTGTGTTAACTGTATAGGCAATTTCTGGAATTGGATTACCTTCAGGCTGGGAATGGATTGGTGATTGGTATTTGGATACATCATCAGTTAACACAGCTGATAGTTGGGTTTATGCTCCTAATGTTGAAAGTTTAAAATGGCCTGAATCATTTGATTCTCCAAAATCTGTGAACTGTGCAAGACAAAGGAGATGGATTAGGAAGAGAAAACAAATATCAGACAATGCAAGGCAGGAGATACCTGTTGGACCGCTGAAACCTGGAGACACCTTGCCCCTTCCATTACCAGGCTTGACACAAACTGGAATGTTTATACTGCAAATAAGGCCTTCAAACCTGGATGGTCCTGATCAATATTCTTGGAGCTCTGTGGTGGACAGATCTTGGCATCATGAGGTTTCTGGTAGACCAGAGGGCTCTTCTGAAATATGTGTATCAACTCTCACCGAGTCTGAGGAACTAGTGTACTGTAGCCAGATAAGTGGTACCTCTTCCAATGGTTGTCATAAACTGTGGTTCTGTGTAAGCATACAAGCAACAGAGATTGCAAAAGACATTCATTCTGATCCTATTCAGGATTGGGTTATTGTGATCAAGCCTCCATTATCTGTCAGCAATTATCTTCCTCTTACAGCTGAATATTCTATTCTTGAGAGACAAGCAAGTGGTCATTTTGTTGCCTGCTCAAGAGGAGTATTTGGTCCAGCCAAAGTTGTTAAGGTTCATGATGCTGACATAAGAAATCCTTTGTTCCTATCACTGCTTCCACAAAAAGGATGGCTACCAATACACGTAAGATCTTAAAGCAAGACCTCTTCCTTTACATAGTATATCCATCACATTCAGTTTTATCTTCCTTTCACATTTTATTGTAATTTATTTGCAGGAAGCTGTTTGTATATCGCATCCTGAAGGAGTTCCTTCTAAAACAATAAGCTTAAGAAGTTCAATATCTGGAAGGTTTTATGATATATTGCATAACTCTTTTCATTTTATAGTTTTCTTTCTAACACATAATTAGTCTGATGTGCTCCAAAACCATTGAATATGCAGGATTATTCAACTTATTCTCGAACAAAATTATGACAAGGAACATCAGCCGCTGGAAAAGGCTATTAGAGTCTATGCTCCTTATTGGTTTGAAATTGCCAGATGTCCCCCACTTACATTTAGGCTTCTAGACATAGGGAAAAAGCATACTCAGAAAATTTCCTTTCCATTTCAGTCTAAAAACAACAATGGAGTAATTTTAGAAGAAATAACACAGGAGGAAATATATGAAGGTCATACTATTGCTTCAGCTTTGAACTTTAAGTTGTTGGGTCTTTCAGTGTCCATCAATCAAACTGGAAACAAACGCTTTGGACCAACTAAAAATCTTTCTCTTGGTGACATGGTACATGTCAACATTGATTCTTTTTTATGCCATCATTTTAGTAAAGCATATATGAATATTAAGAGCATTTGCTTTTGCCTTTTTTTTTCCCATGTCTTGTGGCAGGATGGATCACTGGATCTCTATGCTTATGATGCTGATGGCAAATGCATGCGAATTTTTATTTCTACAAAACCTTGCCCCTATCAATCCGTTCCTACAAAGGTTTTTTTGTCTTTTTTCCCTTTTCTGTTTTGGTGTTTCAGGAGTAAAGGCATTTTTATCGTATGGAGCATCTGCAGGACTTATGAAGTATTTAACTTGTCTTTTTAGGTAATATCTGTTCGACCATTCATGACTTTTACAAATAGACTTGGTCGAGACATGTTTATTCGGCTGAATGGAGAAGATGGAGCAAAGGTTCTCCATGCATCTGATTCAAGAGTCTCCTTTGTATGTTCTGAAACAACTGGGACAGAGAAACTCCAGGTTTGTTTGCTACATGACTTGGCGTTATTGTCATTACTCTTATGTTTGTTTTTTGAATTATCCTTTTGCTTTTCCTTTTGAAGGTATAAAGTTTTCTTGCACACCTTAGGTGCCTCAATATATCATTCCCACTATTGGTTTGTGAGTCTCGGAAGTCAAGACCTTGACAAGCGCCTTTCTTTCTCTCTTCCTTCCTTTTTCATGTGGGAAAGATTATTTTTGATGTTACATTATTTTGCCATGGTTTGCTACGAGTTTGTTGATGGATAAGGTTGTCAAATACAGGAAAAGACTTATATCGTACCCAAGCTTGTGTCAAGTCCCACATCAAATAGAAATTGGATGGATCTTGGTTATATAAGAGTGGGTAGGCAGCATTACCTAATAGACTAGTCTTTTGAGTCAATGGCAAGTACTCGGCCCGTGACAAGTGGTATCGAGTAGACCAAAATTCTCATTTGTATGTGAGTCCTCAAAATCGCTCTAATGGAGATTGCCACGTGGGATGTGAGTCCCCTACGCTCCTAGGGGTATGAGCAATACGGACCAAGTGAGCTTTAAAAATCCTGTGTCTTAAGCCCCAAGAGAGATTGCCATGTGGATAGTGGGTTCCCTAGCTAGGGGAGAATGTTACGTCCCTCATCGAATAAAATTGGGTGGATTTATTCGATTGGGTGGATCCTTGGTATATAAAGGCAGGTAGGCAACATTACTTAACAGGTTAGTCTTTTGAGTCAATGGCAAGGACCCGGCCCGTGACACTTGGCATGCCCGAAAAATGTCAATGAGATTGGTTAGAAAAAAGCCAAAGCCAAATTCAAGATAATGATCGTACTATAGTTGTTAGAAATTTATTATAAATTTAACAAAGAATATAGAATTGAATTAGGCACAAAGTCTTAATAACTTTATACGCATTGCGGCTTTTGTATTCAGTAAACATCATTACTTTCATGAACTGCAAAACCATTCCATAACACATTAAGTCTCTCCAAGAGATAAATCATGTTTTTCTTTAATAGCCTTATAGCATACAAGAACATCGTTTTGGCCATCTCATGAATTTGAAAGGATTCCATTTGTACTGCAATGACACTGTCCACCATTGCTAATCA
Source organism: Ailanthus altissimus (assembly GCA_946807835.1). Lineage (NCBI taxonomy): Eukaryota > Viridiplantae > Streptophyta > Magnoliopsida > Sapindales > Simaroubaceae > Ailanthus > Ailanthus altissimus. The sequence goes on along the minus strand of OX327696.1, from coordinate 27,070,037 downwards.
TGTCAACTGTTTTTAGCTTGAGTCATTCAATTTTGTTAAGTTCTTTCACCTGAAAGATGAAGCCGACGCGTAAGCTCCCAACAATAATATATAGGTTGCGATGTGCCTCCTTTCATGCAAGACATGTGACCAAACACAACCACCACAATCTTTGCAATTTGACATAAGACCACTTTGTCAAACAAAAGTAGAAAATATTTTGGTTTCGTTAATATATTAGGGGAGTTTGAACACTTGATCAAGACCTACTTTAATATTGTTCTAACTGACCACTTGACCAAAAGGTTGAAGGTAATCCAAAAGGGCCTAGTAGTATTTAAGCTTTAAGAAAGTTGGTTGGTGCACATATCAAAAGCTATTCATCATATCAGTTTAGCTTTTCAAATTCTACAGTATTAAATAGGCAGTTGATTCATTCCTTATTGACCCAACCAAAGCCCACAGTTTAGCTTGTGGTTATATTTGATTTCTTGTTGGAACTATGTTCAACTGAGTTATTACTGTTAACAATTTATAGGCACGACTGGAAGATACGGGATGGTCATACCCTGTTCAGATTATGAAGGAGGACACCATCTCGTTGCTTTTGAGGGGACATGATGGAACACGGAGATTTTTGAGGATGGAAGTACGGGGATATGAAGAAGGATCTCGTTTTATAGTTGTATTCCGCCTTGGATCAGCGAATGGTCCTATAAGGTACTTTTGTGTTCAATAATCTATGAATCCCAATAGGTTTATTTAATATGATAACTGAGGAAAATGCCATTAACCAGGATTGAGAACAGAACATTTAGCAAAAAGATCAGCATTCGTCAATCAGGATTTGGTGAGGATGCATGGATTGAGTTAGAACCTCTTTCAACGTCACCTTTTTCTTGGGAAGATCCTTATGGCCAGAAATTTATTGATGCTAAGATCGACAGTCATGGTGGCATTGGAGTTTGGAGAATTGATCTAGAAAGGACCGGGTTATGCTCTGCAGTGGAGGTGGAACTGGGATTGCAGTTCCATGTTCTAGAAATGGGTAATATCAAGGTTGCTAGGTTCACAGAGGTTAGGATGTCAAGTTCACATGAAGAAATTAGGTCGCCGACACCTGGAAATTGGGGAATTTCTCACATGCAGAGGGAGACGCAGAATAACTCCACACCGATAGAGTTAATAATTGAGTTAGGAGCTGTCGGGCTTTCTGTAGTTGACCATAGACCAAAGGAAATTGCTTACTTGTACTTTGAGAGAGTTTTCATGTCATATTCAAGTGGCTATGATGGTGGAGCAACAAGCAGGTAAGAGCACCTTTCCACTGTGGAATAGCTTTGTTTTTTTTATTCTTCATTCTGATTCTTGTAGATTAAGGACTGGTGAATGACATGCTCCTTTTCTGTACTCTAGCAGACTATTCTTCCTGATTAATAGTGGTGCTTTTTCTGATGCACAGTGTTTATAATTAAGAAACTGATTCATAATCCATTTAAATAGAAGAGGTTATTCTGGTTTTTCTTCTTTCCACTTTGACAGAACTCTTATAAAAAATGTGCTGTTGCAAGTAACTGCCTCCTCCAGTTTGAACATGCTTTCTGCCTTTCCATGTTCTAGTCAGTGAAAGCCTGCATGTGCTTCATTCTTAAAAGAGTTAACCTAAATTGCTATTGGTAAACATGATGAATTATACTTCTTTGGCAAGTCAGTGGAGGAAGCAATCTCAGTTTTGTGTTTTATTATTGTATGAATTGTAGCACATTTTCTTGTTTAGTGTTTTGAGAGGTTCAGTAGAGTTTTTATGATCATTATAATCTAAGCATCTATTTTCTATCAAGTGGAGTATTCTTCAATAGCAATTTTGAGCATATCTTGAGAGTTTTTGCCATGAAACCGAACCTTATTGATTGTGAATATCTTTTATTCCAGGTTCAAGCTCATACTAGGTCATTTGCAGATTGATAACCAGCTCCCTCTCACTTTGATGCCAGTGCTTTTGGCACCTGAGCAGGCAACCGATATACAGCATCCAGCTTTTAAGCTGACAATTACAATGTGCAATGAGAATACTGATGGCGTCCAGGTTTATCCATATGTATATATACGGGTAATGCTTTTTGTAGCTTAAATGATGCATCACCTGATTTCTGTTTTCTTTGAATTTCATTAGTGTAATGTCCTCAAGAAACGCACTTGTAGGTAATTGACAAGGTGTGGAGACTTGATATTCATGAACCCATTATCTGGGCTTTAGTGGATTTTTACGGCAATCTCCAGCTCAATCGCATCCCCAGAAGTACAAGTGTCAGTGTAGTTGATCCAGAGATTCGCATGGAGTAAGACTCCTTGTTTGTGACTGGAAATGTGGAATAATTATGTATTACAACAAGATAATTTCTTTTAGTTTTTGACTTGGTAATGCCAAGGATACCTGACTGCTTGACTAGAATTAACATCGGTTGCTTCAAATTGTTTTTTTCCATATTATCTTGTCTTTCATTAACATTAGCTGAAAAGTTCTGGCCATCCAGGACTTGCATAAAACTAAGAGGTTATTTAAATAATTACATGTATGGATATGTACTTTCATGGCGGGGAAATGAGAGGTGGTAAAATGAAAAGTCAATAGTTTTGGTGACACTTTATAATTGAGAATATTTCTTTCTTGCTCTAAGCTAAACGCCCATACTTTAAATTTTATTTGATGTATAGGCAGTTTCTATCGCATTATACGCTTAATTTCTTTTGTCTTGTTAGTTTTATCCATTTTTTGTTAATAAATGTTCAAGATTTCAATTATGAGTTGAAATGATTTGTTCATATACCTTGATAACTAAGACTATTTTTTTTTGTTAATAAATGTTCAAGATTCCATTTATGAGTTGAAATGATTTGTTCATATACCTTGATAACTAAGACTATTGAGTCTATGTGAAAGCACTATTACACTCCATTGAACTCTTATCGTGTTGTGTGCGTTCTTTTTTTCCCCTGTTTTCTCTCTTTATATTCATTCTAGTGCTGACAACTGACCAAATTTTGAGGTATTCATCAGTGGCTAAAGAAACTTTTATTGGGCTGCTCTTTCCTGTGCTGTACTTTAACTGATGGGACTACATGAAACATTTCTCTTAACATATTAGAATCAGTAATGTAGCAGATAATGCTACACCAAGCCTAAGTAGATTTTCTATTTTAGATGTTTGTTTTATTATAGAAAAAGGATTCACATTCTCTAGTTTTTAAATTTATTAGCAAAAGCAATGTTTTTGGGGACTCAAATTGGAGACAATATAGTAACACTTTCCATGTCTTTTCAGCTTAATAGATATTTCAGAGGTGAGGTTGAAGGTGTCACTGGAAACAGCACCAACTCAGAGACCTCGTGGGGTTTTAGGAGTTTGGAGCCCCATACTATCTGCTGTTGGAAACGCATTTAAAATTCAGGTTAGCTTGTTAACTTATGTCAAGGACAAATCTGTTCTCACTTTGCATATTGGAATTCTTCTAACTGATTAATTGTGGAAAGCAATGTCCAGTTCTGCTAAGTTCAAAATTATTGTTCAACAATATTGTTGTGCGATTTCTATCTAAGCGCAAGTGTACTTTATTGTGACAAGTAATATAATCATATGAGTCAGATATCGTTCCCACGGAGACTTTGTAGCCTATTCTTTGCCAATTACTAAAATTAATATTACTCAACTTTTATCCTAACAAAATTTCAAAATTTGAGTAATCTAATTAATTTAAACTAATGCTAACATAAACCAAGTTAAAGTTTTAAGTCCAACAAAGATAAAATTCATCAATTTAAAGAAACCTAGGGTTACAATTTATTTCCCAATATTTGATTGAACTTATTATTCTTTTATTTTCGATAACAAATTGTTGGCTAGATCCCTAATATCTTTGTAATCCTCTGTCAATGGTCAAATAACTATATTTTACCATAACAATTCCCTATATGTATATGGTAATCAGAATAAGATAAAACTTATTAAGGACTAATCTATTAATACCATATACATATATCATATAGGTATATTTCTATCCCATATGAAACTTATAGTTGTTACCCTATGATCATATATTAAATTATCTTAGGTTAAACACATAAATTCCTCTGTTGAATTAATTATAATTTCTTAAACAATTAATATGTTGGTCAGATATAAAGAAAGCATTAAGCACAAGATAGAATAAACAATTTTACTTCTAAGATCATAAAATAAGAGATATATAATAAAGTTCAATTACATGGTTCAAAAGTTGGACCCTAGATAAATAAAATTTGTTCATGATGAATTTAATAGTACTAAAGCAAATTATTAAAAACATTGTTAACAAAGACATAAAAAATTTGAGAAAAGGGAAGAAATTAAACAAGGTGGATGCCTTGAATATTCTCTTTCTATCTTTTACTTACTGCATAATTCTTACTTTTCAACATTCAATTTTGCTTTGATCTCTTTGTTTTTCTGCGTTTTGCTCTCACTTGAGTTACTTCTTTTCCAATTGGCTTCTAAAGAGGTCTTTTTATAGGCTTTCATAACCTTAGGGATTTGCTTCTTCGAGTCCAAGTCATAGTGCGAATCTTGATGCTTTCCTCTTTTGTCACATGAGTGCCGTGGCGCCGGCTTTAGGGCGCCGTAGTGTCGCACTCTCTAACTTCAGTGCCACAGCTTTGGTTTTTGAGCGCCGCAGCGCTAAGACTTGAAAATTGGTCTCATTTTTGCTGAACGAGCGTTGTAGCATTGACTTTTAAGCGCTGCGGCGCTAGGCCTTTTTCTTCAAGTTTTCTTGATTTTTGCCCAATTTCCAATATCTTCACTCTGAATAATTGAAAACCTATAATTTATCAATAAACTTTATAAATAGCTAAATAATCTTTAAAATAGAGCAAATATCAAGTTTTGGGGAGATGAATATATTGACCCTAATGAACCCTTATCAGATATCCCCATAGATCTATAATAACTTGGATGAGAAGAATGAATTGATGAGACTTGTTTGAATTATTTCTTCTGCATATTATTTTAGTCCCTTAGATTGGTCAGAAGTGATTCAAATCTTGTGCCTGATGAAATCTATTATAATGGATTGGATGCCATTTCTTCCAATTTCTGTTTTTAAACTTCAACTTAAGCCTATCATCCACTATTGTAGCTTCCATTTTGAAATCATCAATAATTTTCCACTCAAATTCTAGGAATCTTTACCATCTTAATTATTGCAACACTTTGCCCATTGCAATGACATCTTTTGCATTGCCTTCTGCTTCTTTAAGAGAATGTTGTTGATGTGGAACTTTTTGATAACTTTATTTCAGGTACACCTGAGGAGGGTGATGCACAGAGACAGATTCATGAGGAAAAGTTCGATTGCTCCTGCCATTGGAAATCGCATTTGGAGAGATTTGATTCATAATCCTCTGCATTTGATATTTTCAGTAGATGTACTTGGTATGACAAGTTCAACATTGGCTTCTCTCAGTAAAGGATTTGCGGAGCTTTCGACTGATGGACAGTTTCTGCAATTACGGTCAAATCAGGTCACTGTCTTTTTCTTTTTCCATACTAATAGGTGTAATGGTATATCTAAATTAGAGACTTAAGGCTTTAACTTGGAATCAGGTGAGGTCGAGAAGAATCACTGGAGTAGGTGATGGGATCATTCAAGGAACAGAAGCTCTTGCGCAAGGTGTTGCTTTTGGAGTATCTGGAGTTGTGACAAAACCCGTGGAGAGTGCCAGGCAGAATGGTCTTGTTGGACTTGCCCATGGTCTTGGACGTGCTTTCCTAGGTTTTGTGGTACAGCCAGTGAGTGGGGCATTAGATTTTTTCTCACTGACTGTTGATGGAATTGGTGCAAGTTGTTCTAAATGCTTAGAGGTTCTTAATAACAAGACCACCTTGCAGAGGATCAGATACCCTCGAGCTATTCATGCTGATGGCATTCTGAGAGAATATTGTGAGAAAGCTGCAGTTGGTCAGGTACAGCTGATTTCTTGGTTTAGTAGAGAAGATTGATTAAAACTTGATATTTCATGTTTTTAATTTGAATCAGAGTTATCTGTTTGTTCCTCTGTTGTTCTATTAAATTTGTGAATGTGATTTGTTAGTTAGTATTTTTTTTTTTCTTTTGATAATGTCCTTACTCATTTTTTCTCCTTTGTTCTCTAGATGATACTTCACCTTGCTGAGGCAAGTCATCATTTTGGCTGTACTGAGATATTCAAGGAGCCCTCAAAGTTTGCTTGGTCTGATTATTATGAAGAGCATTTTGTTGTGCCTTACCAAAGAATTGTTTTAGTAACTAATAAACGAGTCATGCTGTTGCAGGTAAGTGACTAATAAGCTTCAGCTAGTATATTGATTTTCACCCAATGTTTATGTGGATCTTTGTTTTCTTAATAAGAATTGTTTTAGTAACAAATAAATGAGTCATGCTGTTGCAGGTAAGTGACTAATAAGCTTCAGAATGTATATTGATTGTCACCCAATGTTTATGCGGATGTTTGTTTTCTTAATTCTGATTTTTCTTCTCTTTACAGTGTCCAGCTCCTGACAAAATAGAGAAAAAACCTTGCAAGATCATGTGGGATGTGCCATGGGAAGATCTAATGACAGTGGAGTTGGCAAAAGCAGGCTGCCAACAGCCTTCTCACTTGATCCTGCATCTAAAGAGTTTTAAGAGATCTGAAAATTTTGTCCGGGTCATAAAATGCAATGTTGAAGAGATGGAGGAAAGAGAATTACAAGCTGTAAGGATCTGCTCAGTGGTGCATAAAATGTGGAAAGCATACCAGTCTAACATGAAAAGCTTAATCCTAAAGGTTGGGATTCTACGTAAATTTGTATTATTTTGTTACATAACCACTTAACTTAAAGTCTGTATTTTTAAACTTTAATGCCCTCCCTACTAGGCATGAGATTAAACACAATTACAATCTCAAGAACAAAACAACATACTAGTATCCAATTATTCCCAAAAAAAAAAAAGTCAGTCAAACTGGCTTTGATATCAAACTGGAAATTTTACCTAAATTTTAAGCTTTATAGGTAAACACTTAATAGTAATATTTAAAATTAACATAATTTCCAGATTTCATCAATCTATAGTTCTAATAGGATTCTCAATACACAGGTACCTTCAAGCCAAAGACATGTATATTTTGCTTGGCCGGAAGCCGATGGAAGAGAATCACGTAGGCCTAATAAATCCATTTTTAAGTCAACAGAATTATCAGCATCCAGTTCTACATCTGATGAAAGGAGGTTTGTCAAACATACTATCAACTTCTCGAAGATATGGACTAGTGAGCGAGAATCAAAACGTCGATGCACGTTGTGTAGAAAGCAGGTGTTTCACTGCTAGCATGCTTGATGATTGCTATCTTTTGTTGTTTATAGTCATTTCTATCATCTTTTGTTGTTTATAGTCATTACTATTAACATAATACTTTTAGGTTCCTGCGTGTTTTAGCCTTGAACCAAACTATTTTTCTCTTCTCTTTCAGGCTTCACAAGATTCAGGAATATTTACCATTTGGAGACCTATTTGTCCTGATGGGTAATCGTTCATTTCTTTCTTCCTCCCTTATTACAGAACTAGTACTGTACTTCTTATCTCCTTTAATAGTAATTCTATGACTACTCAAGATATCACTCCATTAATTTGCAACCCATGTGTGGGGGCAGAAAGGATTTGGTTAGATCTTAAGGTTTGATACCCATGTTGTTGCAAGGTGCCCAAACTTTCATGCAATTGCCAACTATGAGTTGTACAATTTTGTACCCATGATGCATGTACTCCATGTTTGAAACTGGAAGAAAATTTGTTTTCTTGCAGTTATGTTTCTGTTGGGGATATAGCACGTGTTGGAAACCATCCCCCACATGTTGCCGCTGTTTACCACAATATTGAGAGACTATTTGCACTTCCAGTGGGTTATGACCTGGTAAGCAATTTAATGCATTTACTTTCAGATTCTACTAGCCTGAAAATTTTTTGAACTTCTCCGGCTAATGCTATTGATTTGGCATGTCTATAACTAAATTTTCTAAAACAGCAAACAATTCATTGCAACTTGTTGATGCATTTAGGAAAGGGAGATATCTCTGTCAACCTATTCAAATGTAACAAAATATCATGCACATTATTGTGAAACTGCTCTTTCCCTTTCTGAGTGTCAACCCTCTTGTGGGGACACATTGTTGACATTTTATTGCTAGTTTCCTTCCTTAACTAAGAGACAGCAATGTTGATCTATGACCTTTTCTGTAAAATTACTGAAATTGTTTCCCTTCTGTTCACATTGCAATACTGGTGGCATGCCATGCTTCTGGCACCATTTGATATAGGATCTGGAGTTTAAAATAATCAGATTATCTAACTTCCTACTTATTGCCAAGATAGAATTATAACCTTTCTGTCAGTTCAATTAATCATTCAAATGATCACAAACCCAATTAACATGTCCTTCCCACGTGCCTGCAGTTCCTACACAACAATTAGCTGTTTGATACTTTTCTTATATGATAAAAGAACTAACGTTTAGGAGATGTGCAGGTGTGGAGGAACTGTGCGGAAGACTACACAACTCCTGTATCCATTTGGCATCCTCGGGCTCCAGAGGGATATGTCTCACCTGGATGTGTTTCTGTAGCAAGTTTTGAAGAGCCAGAACCCGATTTGGTATATTGCATGGCAGAATCACTTGCTGAGGAAACAGTATTCGAAGATCAAAAGATTTGGTCTGCACCAGATTCTTACCCCTGGGCTTGTCATATTTATCAAGTTTGCAGTGATGCTCTTCACTTCGTTGCTCTAAGACAGAACAAGGAAGAATCTAACTGGAAGCCCATGAGAGTTCTTGATGATCCGCAGCCCTTGTTGCAATCAGCAGGAGCCAGGTAATTTGTATTTTTATATCGTGAGCCATTAGGATTTGGACTTTTTAAGGAGGTTGATGCCAAGCTGCATCCAATGCTCTCATCAACTTGTACAGTGATGGTAGCTCCTCTTTATAATGAACTTTCTGGCCGTGGTTTTGCATCAGAGAATGTCGGATTTGAATTTTCGTGCAGAAGTGTGTACAAACTATATCATGCCCGGAGGAAAATGCCCCCTGCTTTACTCTGTAAATTTGTGAGCTGTAAGTTTCGGTGGTTTTCGTCACAGATAAAATTGTTATACAGAACCCAATGAGAAAAAGTGTACAGAAACAAACGTTTTGACTACCATAGTAATTTGCAAGCATTTAAAAAATGTATTTGGAGGGAATATGAAAACTATTACTTTTCGTTTTTTTTTTAAAAGAAGAATGTAATTTATTGAACCTTAATATGAGAATTATAATGACTCAAAAAATGTGGCAGAGTGAAGTCAGATTTCATTTACATTATTATAAATACCATACTTTGCCACTGAGTGAGCCAAGGAATTGTCATTTCGCTTGACAAAACTACATGCTACATTCTTTATATCATCTAAAAGATGAAAAATAGAAGCTTAAGATGTATCCTTCCAACTTTAGAGAATGAGAAACTATTCAGAGCTCATTAAGACAATTAAGTTCAATGTATTGCAAAGAAATATTATTTAAATAAAGATTATAAGACACTGTGATACAAGTGTCAAGCAATTCCGCTGCAAAAGGAGAAAAAGTACCAATCAAGGATTTGGCATACACAAAATAAATTATTCCTGCATCATCTCTAACAACAATGTCGAAGCCAACCATCTGCTTACTAATATCAACGGCAGCATCTACATTTGCTTCAGGACAACCGACTGGTGGAGAAAGCCAAAACATGCCATGATCATGTAATTTCGCCGAGCCAGAAGACAATTTTATTTCTAGCTTGTGTACATCCAATTGAGCACGAAGTCTACCCAGCCACAACCAGTCCAAAAATTATACGAGCTCCAAAAGCTGCACCAGTGAAGCATGAGGTCCCTAATTGAATTCAAACCAGTAGCTACACAAGCAGAAAAGATGCACCAGTGGAGATCGAAGTCCGCCTTTCCAAATTGTAACCAGTAGCTGCACGAACACCAGAAGTTGCACTAGTGAAGGACGATGCCTGCTGAATGGATAATGGACAGGAAAACAAGGCATGCATGGTTGTTTCATCACCCATCTGAGCATCGACGACATTGGCGAAGTTTGCCAAATTAACTGAAGTAGGAAGCAAATTATGCACCATCCATCACATGAAAAATTTTACCTTCCAGGAATATTGAGACTTCAAAGCTTTTTCCACCGTACTCTTCTAAATGAAGTACCACTATTCTCTTTACAACGGTTGCGATCCACCCCCAAAGTGATAGGTTGACTTGACAGAAGAATTGTAATGTCAAATGATTTTGTCTGATCCACCAAAGCTTCCAACCGGGATAGATAAAATTTGGTGTACATTAACATCCCAAAATAAATAATGCAAGAGATTCAGATTCCAGCCGCTCGAAGGGAGAAGTAAATCAGAAACTATGTAAACATCATTACCCCTGCTAAGAGTAATAGTTATAAATGTGGGTATTCGTGGAAACCAAAGATCCGAAAAAAAGAGCAATAAAGGATCCATCTCCATACGCCATCTAACTCCACTGGAAAGAAGCTACTGCCCCCATAGTAAACTCTGCCTGCCACACATAAGAACCTCTGGAACCCTTTGGTGCTGCCATAAAAGACACTTCGTTTCTCTTTGATTTGCGAAAGTAGATGGAATATTCAACCTGTTCAAAGTAATTGACCATCTTGACTCGTAAATTGATTGATTATTTTGTCTATTATAAACCTTCCACAAAATAATTGGAATTTTCGAGTCTAATATTGTAAAACTTGCTACAACATTTTGATAACAATACAGTCTTTTATAAAATTATTTTAGATAATATCACATATTATTTTATGAGCAGTATTATATTTAATTACTTTGGATATAAAATTTATATCTCAATTAATGTGTCTGGTGAATATTATTTATTAAGTAGTGTTTGATTTTTTTTTATAGTTATATAATAATAATTATTAATAGACAAGTCAAATACTATTAAATTAAAAACATAGTCTATATTTCAACAATATAAACATATAAACATAGCATTATAACTAGAGTAATTTATACTTCTCAAATGATATTTTAAATTTTTAATTCTAAGTAATTATTGAATAGTAAAATTGTACGATTTTTAAAATTATCATTATATTATTTTATGAATATTATTTAGAAAGTATAGCATTATTCTTATAATTATTATATTATTTAAGTGAATTGATAAATAAAAAATTTAAAATATTATTTAAAAATTATAGCATTATTTTTATAATTATTATATTATTCAAGTAGCTTCTCGAGAGGGGAGAGAGTAGTAATCCTAAAAACTAAAAGCTCTCAACTCTCTCTAAAAAGCCGCTACACTCTAGTTCTATTTAGAGATGGTAAAAAAGTCTAAATTCAAAAAAATTCGAAACTCAACTTAGTTCGGATTCAAAATCCAGCCTAAAAAAATTCAAGTTTTTTTTTTGGATTCGAATCTTGAATTTTTGAAACATTTAAATTTAGACCCAACCCTAAATTGATTCCCAATATTTGATAAATAGAAAAATAACAATTGTTTTACAAAATAAATGTCTCATAAGTTTAAATTTAACCTAAAAATTAAAAAAAAATATTATACATTTTAAAATATAAATATAAATTATACGTGTCATTTATACAAATTATATATATTAAACTATAAATATAAATTATACAATACAAACTATAAATAAAAATTTAACAATTATTTTATAAAATAAATACTCCAAAATTAGAAAAAAAAATTGTAACAAAGAAAAATAAATAAATTTTAAACTATAAATGTAAATTATACGTGTCATTTATACAAATTATACATATTAAACTATAAATATAAATTATACAATATAAACTATAAATATAAATCTAACAATTATTTATAAACTAAATACACCAAAAAGTTAAAATTTACCAAAACAACAAAAAAAAAAAAAATCAGGCTTAACCCCAGCCAGGTCGAGATGTAAGTCGGGATCTGGCCCAACCTAGAAAAAATTCAGACTAAACCTGAGTTTCGGGTCTAAGAAAAAAATTTAGATCTGAATCTAAATTAAATAAAACTCAGATCCGGATTCGAATTTTGCAATCCCTAGTTCTATCCACCACCGTTAGCCTAGATTTTTACTTTTCATGTCTTTTTTGTATTTTTTTTTTCCTTTTTGATGTTTTACCTTTTTTTGAGTTTCTTTTCTTCCTCCGATGGTTCCTTTTTAATGATCTGGTCAGAAATCCTCGCCACCGCCACACAAGGTTGAAGCAATGATGTGTGTCTCCTTACCCTTGTGCCTCTTGGCGGCCTAATAATTCATCGTCTTAACCATCGTACTGATGTTAGCCTCCTCTAGTCCACTGCTTCCCCTCCTCCTGGCACTTGCTTGGATTAGGCTGATATTGCGTTCCCTCGTCGTTTTTTCCTCTGGCGGCCATGCAGCTTACCATGGATGTTGATCCGTTCCAGTTTAGGTCATTGTGAGACTCTAACAAGCCACCATTAAGTTTCTGTTTTTGCTTTGCCCCTCCTCTTTTGAATCCAAACCATATCTATTGTTCTCTGCCACCAAGCTCCACTATCGACCACCTTCTGAATTTATATATTTTCGTTGTTTGCTTGAATGTTAGGTATTTTAATAGACTAAGGTTTGAGTTGTTCTACATGAGATAGATTTTCTCATTTGTGAAGTTAAATTCCTCGTATATAAAGGTTGGATCTCCCAATTTACTCTAGTTAGGATAAGTTACATTTGTGACTCCGTTGTATATTTGCGGTTGAAAAAGTAAGTTTGAGCAAATCATAAAAATTATATCTTATTCTTATGAAGTGTCTCAATAATTATCTTATATATATCAATAAATCTATCGTGTAAATACTGTAAAGATGTTTATAATATTACATTAATTTTTTTTTTTCAAAAAAAGTAGCTACTCGAATTGAATGGAATCACCAACTTAAGATGTGAAATTGATATTCAATGTATTCCACGTTATCACTACAAACCAGCATTCAGGTATCAACACAAACCTGTGGGCAAAAGTTTCACCAATCCACAAAAAAATTTCATTATTAAATGTATTTATGAAGTGGCCGTTACCCGCCATTTTTTAACTTTATTCGAAAGACCATTTTCACTCTCTTAATTATTTGACGTCCATTAAACCCTTTACTCCCTCACTCTTTTGCTTTTGTTACTTTTAAGGGAATGGAAGATATGATCCAAGGGCTTGGTCAACGTGGCAATTGGTGGTGGTCGTGATCGTGATCGTCACGGCAGAGAGGAAGAAGAACAGTCCTGAGATGTACGGTCCGGATCTAGTTGGGCGGAGGTTGGCACTAATAGTTAAAACTCTTAAATTGTATTTGATGATTCATATTTGATCAGTGCCGATAGATGCTAAAATGCGCAGGTGGTGTTAGGAGATCAGGATCAAGATGATCAAGAGAGATGCTGGCACAGTAAACGTAATCAGTGGAGCAAATAGCTTTTTACTTCCTGTTCATTTGATTTTTCATTTATTTATTCAAGAAATTGATTAAAATTCAAGTGACATTAATATGTGAAAGTTATATATCCGGGAACAGAGAGCAAAAGCAGGAGTGGGAGGACGCAGGTTCGAGAACTTCAAGGCGTCCTCAGAAGGTAAATTTTGAATAATTTGCTTGAGATTTAATCTCTTAAAAGTTTTCAAATCATGGTGTCGATTTTGCAAGGGCTTAGGAAAATATCTGAAGTTCCAAAACATTGTCTTATCTTTTTATGTATTTAAGCTCAACTAATGATCACACTGTACAGAATGAAAAGGTAAAATTATAACTTGAAATATATACAGGAAAAGTGCTAACTGGATAATTTTTCTGACCCTTTAATATGTTACTTATTATCTGTATCATGACTCTGGAGGTAATCGGTCAGAAATAGTCCATCTTAGTAGAAGTTATTGTACAGAGAGATTTTATCTCTTACCGGTTATGCATCCACCAAGTTATTTATTTTAAGCTTCCGTGTAGAAAAGTTTGTACCTATCAAAGATTGCACCCAGAGAAGTAACATGAGTAACAATTGATGAAATTTGGCATTCTATGATTAAAGTAATTTTCCTCTCCTTACTTTCAATTATTTGGGTGTTTTCTGCATTTTCTCAATGATGTTTGGTGCACTTCATATCTTTTTTCATTTTTTTTTATAAGTGAAAAAAAAGATAATTTTATTATTAATCTAACAAGATACAAATGAAAACAAAATTAAGAACACGAAATAACAAAACAAAACATTAACAAACAAGAATTAAGTTTCACCACTTTGTTATAATATTTTCTAATAGTTAACCATTCAAAACACTCAGACATTTAATTCATATAGCATTCTTAATGCATTGGAAAACATCAATAACATTAGGCGTTTTATGTTGAAACACCACTTGGTTAGTTGGACTAAGTTGAATTGTCCATTATTTTCAATCTTAAGTCTATCTGAAATCTACATTCTATAAGATTTATCAGTTTCTGCTTTCTTATTCTGCTATCGGTTTCATTAGATAAAATTAAGTACCTTTGTGCTTTTTCTGATAGTGAATAAGAACATTATTCTTTTCTTTTTAAAAATCATTGTCTAGTTGATACTGTGCAAACAATGCATGAGCTAAGGATCAATGGTATGCATTCAAAAGGATTGCTAGAAGTGATGGCAAAATATTTTCTGGGGATGGATTTTTGAGACCTCATTTCGAATGGGATAAAAATGAGGTGATTTTTATAAAAGTAGAATGAGATATAAAAAAAAAATTATTTTTCAAAATATTAATGGGTGGGAATGAGATTAAATTTTCTAGTCCCACACCCCATTTGATATAGGAATTCTGTATCGTCAAAATCAATACCTCCAGAAACCTCCAACTAGATGGAAATGTCCTAAAGCAATCATTACCATATTTAAACGAAAATATCTACTAAAAGCTCGCGAGATGCAAAATATATTTCTGCTAATACACATAGGACAAAATGGTTAAAGACAAATAGCACGCTCTTACCCAGTACCACCACTTGCGTTATCACCGATCAATTGTATTTTTATCGTCATTAAGACACTGTATGAGTATGGTGGATCCACCATTGGCATTTGTGTGGATAGGCAAGAGTTAAACGATTGGTAGCCAGCACTGGCACCTTAAAGATATTTCAAGCTCACCCAATCTCTTACCATTCAGTACTGTACGTATACTATAACATAACTCCCAATCGTATTTGTGAGTTAAGCTTCGAACCTGCTAATTGCAGCGGTTCTGGTTAATCCGTGTTCCAAGCCATGTGCTTGATGCACTAAGCCTCCATTCAAAAATGAAACAACTTCATTAGAATCAAGAACATTTATTCTAATAAAATTTGGGAAAATTTGCCCCGCGGCCATCTAGATGGTGATGAGGTCGTAATTGCCATCCCGAAGGAGATCGAAACTATGTGCACGGATGACTTTTTGTGTTCAAATATATCTGTAGGGCACCTCATTTTTCTACAAGCAGAAGTTACTTTAACAGTTTCACACAAGCTACTTAGCTAACTCTAGGTTCCGATTCCGATTTAAGCTTTGAAGTCTGTATGTGTATAATGTCACATTATGTGTTAGGTCAACAAACTTTGAAACTAAACACAGCTTTTTTTTCATGCATTGTGGTATTTATATACGACTTCAAATTTGATAAATCAAGCAAAGACTTGGAGCTGAAAAGTTTTTCGTTGAGATAATGCATGTAGTTTTCTCAATACGTGTACTTTTGACACACAAGATAGAAATGTAAAGGGAATAATTTGATGCATTTGCTTGCATGCCCTAAAGGAGAGTCATGTGGCCACGTGAAGGAAAGACAGTAACATGTTTCTGTGTGGGGTTTGAAATGCATACGTTTCGGCAATGGAGAACTACAAGCAAAGAAATTGATGGGCATCAACCATATTATGGAAAATTGTTGTGTTGAGGGACCATGGCGATTTTGTTGCCAAACTAGAAGATATTAAGCAAAATGGCCTTATTCATTCAACTAGCTCGCATCGCATGGAGTTTTAGGTAGATTACCAAATTTTCTTCATGATACTGAAACTAGATAGATTCCCCGAGAGGGAAATATAAAGAAAGAGAGACTAATATCTACCAATAGATTTTGATCCGTTCTCTTCACTTTAAATTCAAATGCGTGTTTGATACAAAAATAGAGAATGGCTACTATAAACCAAAAGAAGCCGATCCCACATTCACCACATGCATTTGAATTTGCCACAAGGCACTAAAAGGAAATGGTAGTTCATTTCTTTATTGATTCAAAATTTTCAAGGGGGAGGGGGGATTTAAAAAATCAAGTGGAACTTTTTATGCAAAACTTGCACTCAATAACTTTATTCTAACAGTATACAGATGATATGGGACCTGCTTTCCCTTGGATGAATTATAAAAACTTGCAAAGATGAGCCAATGATGTTATATCAGTAGGAACATATTAGAATGATTAGTTAATTAAGGACCCCACGATCGTAAGTTTACACGCGCCTTAAAATACTTTGTTATCTAATATAGAGCAACCTTCTCAGTTTTCACTCTGAATATTGATATATAAACTAATACAATGGCCTTAACCTTTTTATTTAATTCACTTTCTGACTAGTTTATGCACAAATTGCGTGTACCCTTTTCACTTTTTCTCATATGAAAGAGAGTTGAAGTTGAAGAGATGAGGTCTAATATCCTCCACAAAACCATATGTAATGGCTGCCATGAGAAGTGAGCACTACTTGGCTTGATAACGGCTAAGCTCAAAATAGACCTCATTTGAATAAAGACCAAACTATCGATTTCAATGGGTTTTACGAGATTCGAAATTATCTTTAGTCTAAATAATTAGGACCCACTTGCTTAATATTTACGTATAAATCAAAGTTGTATACTTCCTCTCTGTCCCCAGCAATGCACTTCGTCTACAGTGCACATCTGCATCACCTAATCATCAGCATTTTAGTGCCGGTTAAAAATGAGAATGCTCAAAACCCTAGGGCACACCACATGCATGTATCGTGCACCCAAATGAGACTTCATGAAAAATAAGTTTCACGTTCACCGGTCCTGAAATAATTTACTTATCATGCAGTTTTCAACGCAGTGATGGGAATAGGAAATTAGAGAGCTACTCTACATCATTACAAATATATACAACTTTAAACCTAGCTATATTCAGCTAGGAATAAATGATGCCTCGTAAATGATTTACTGTTGCAGATTTTAACGTACAACTCAATAAACTCTTAAACGTTTGTTAGAGATTTGTCTTTAATATTAATATTGGACTTTTACCTATCAGCTTAAACTTTTGGGTTGAGTGGTAAACTAATAACGTTTTGCATAAACATTCGCTCACAAACAATTAAAAAAAATAAAAATTAATTAACTAATAAGATAAACAATTAAAAAAAATATACACCAATTTATGTGATTTGATAAAATTACATATATTCACGATGAATTTGAAAATCTCAACTTCTTTATTCCTTCTTTTATATACAAAAAAGATCACAAAAATTATAAAAAAATATTTAAATATCTAAGAGCTACCAAAGATCGATACCACACTATTGTGTGCTCAAAATACTCAAAAATAAGCTAAGCTCTCTATTCTCTCTCTTGTACAAATTTGATGCTTGATACTTTATAAGAAATTACAAAGTGTTTATATATTGTTAATATTAATCTTAAAAATTTTAATCCTAATTAAAATAAAATTTTATGTACTTGAGAAGTCTAAAATCAACTTAATCACATAATTTGAATTAAAATAGGTTTTTTTTTAGAATAAACAATGTCGCGGCATTCTATACTTAATGTTGAGGCGTTAATGCAAGTTGTCCAACATTGGGACATTCTGAAGCCAATGTCGGGGTGTTCCTAGGACTTGGTCCTAACGCAAGGATGTTGGGTCTTTTAGATTTGGCGTCGCAATATTGAGTTTCCATCGCCGCAACGTTTATACTCGAACAAATTTTTTTGTGTTTTCATGTTCCTCCCTGTTTTCGACTTCCCATTCGTACTTCTTTTGTTTATCTATTGCATTTTTGATCATGTATAAACTCTTTTTTAATTTTTAATTCAAAATCATCAAATTCTAACATTTGCAAATGTAACGGAGCCCTTCATTCAAATTTATGCAAACACCTTATGTCGAGTCAGTGAAGCAGTTAGTCTTTGGATAGTTCATAACGTACAGAAAGAAAATTCCAAGGTAAACAAAGAGCAGAGAACTACTATAACCACATATTATGTATACTTAACCCTACTGAAAAGAGACTCCAGTGTTCTTATCCTGAGCCAACCAAACCCAAGAAAATTTTGATATCCTCATAATTTTCTGCCACAGAAACTAAAGGTCTAGGAGAAAACACGAAACGGTAAACCAAAGTGAAAAACCAACTTTTTGGGGTTTGCCGGTTGTAGAAAAACAAAACCACCGAAAGTCTGATGATAGAGAATGGTCCTCCCTTAAATTCATTTTAGTTTACGGTCCTGGAAGGGTATTAACGAACCACTTGGTTCAAAATATCCAAGACGTTTGCATCACCTCAAGATATTTCATTTTCTGTGCTGAACTGCATGCCAATTAATGCTTCACAAATTGAAGTTTAAATTATATTATCAGAAACACAATGTGTAAACCTTACAATGGCATGGTTCCAATATACCCTTTTGGCCGACGGCCCGCAATGGTAGACTATTTGATCATGACCGTTAAAGTTCAAAAACCTTTTCGTTTTCAATTGGATAAGAACGGAAATGTGTAAACCGCGTAAAGTGAATATGACTTTGAAAAGGTGAGCTGACGAGCTTTGATCTTTTGCACTTTTTCTCTTTTAAACTAGAGCCCACAAATGTTGTCTGCTTCCAAAACCTAGACTCGAGTTTCCTTTATAAATAAACACACATCCCACCTTCATTAATTCCTCATCCCTCTTCATTTCCAAGAAAAGAAAAAAGTATGGCTTTAACACTACGTTCTTCAACTTCTTTCATCAATGTAAAAGATACCAAAACCCTCAAAACTCCCGACGAATTCTCACCCACAATTTGCTTTGACAAAATCAAGCCATCCTGCCGTCTCAGGGCAAAGCATTCAATGCAAGAAGCGCAGCTCTCCCCCGACAAACAATCAACCATGGAAGGAAGGAGAAGTGAGAAAAGAGAGAAGCTCCATGAGCTTCCTGGTCCTTCTCACCATGGAAGTAACTCTAAAGTGCCCGTGTTTGTGATGCTGCCACTAGACACAGTAACACTTTCGGGGAACTTGAATAAGCCTAGAGCAATGAATGCTAGTTTGATGGCCTTGAAAAGCGCCGGCGTTGAAGGAGTGATGGTTGATGCTTGGTGGGGTTTGGTCGAGAAAGATGGACCTTTGAAGTATAATTGGGAAGGCTATGCCGAGTTGATTCAAATGGTGCAAAAGCATGGCTTGAAGCTCCAAGTGGTTATGTCATTTCACCAGTGTGGAGGAAATGTTGGAGACTCTTGCAGGTATTTGAACATCTAGTTTATTAATTCATTGCTTTTTGGGGTTGGATTTTGGTAAAATTAATATTCATAAAAATCCCATTTTCTTTGTTTTTATCTTTACTAAAACAACAGACTAACTCAAATTTTAATGATATAATGTCTGCTAATTTTCAACAGCATTCCTCTACCTCCATGGGTGCTTGAAGAAATCAGCAAGAACCCTGACCTGGTATACACAGACAGATCAGGGCGAAGGAATCCAGAGTATATCTCGTTGGGTTGCGATGCATTGCCAGTGCTCAGAGGAAGAACACCTATTCAAGTCTACTCTGACTACATGAGGAGTTTCCGTGACACTTTCAGAGATTACTTGGGAAAAGTCATTCAGGTAAGCTTCTATATATTCAGTGAATATTCTCTTAGTTTATTTCTGGGAGCAAGAAAATCTATAATTAATATTATTATCGATGATGAATAATTAAACGTAAGCCAGATCTCAAGTTCTCAACCAAATTGTTTCGCTACAACTTGGAAATAGCAGAATTACAATTGAAACTTTTTCTCTTTTATAAAAGACATGAAAATATTTTGTACCTTTAGGTCTCTTAGGGGATTAGTCGTTCTTCCAAGAAATTGTTGACGCAATATTCATTGTGGTTTATTTATAAGGAAAGATACATCTCATACCGGCTAAGTTACTCGTACGTTCTTGTACAAATAGGAACTTAACCAAAGCTAAGACAACTTATTTTTTAGTATAAAATCAACCCGACTTTCTTTGTATGTAATATGTTATTAGTTGAGAAAATAACAATAACCAGAGCATGAAACCTTTAAATAATTATGCATTAAAGTAGAAAAGAAAATTAAAATTTGTTTAGTTTACGTTAAAAAGGTTCAATGTTCAGCACGAAAAAAATAAAAAGAAAAATAGTTTTCGGTAAAGTGGAGTTGACTATTATAATAAGCTTTAAGTTTTATGTTAAATATTTAAAATTATAGTACATGTTTTAAGTGCTTTAACTAGTGTTAAATTTACTCTTTTTTTTAAATAGTGTTAAAGTTTTCAAGTTAAATTATAACTTTTATGAAAAGCACTTCATGTTTTGTATTTGAGTATACAAAGAATTCAAATGTTATACAGTAGCTGATAGTCCAGATATAGTGATAGCGAAGAGAGAAATTTGAGCACCTCTCCTGAAATCATAATCCGCAAAATCAAGGTCTTGCTAAATGCTAATCCAACATTCAAAACTCAGCTTAAAAATCACAAGTATTCCGTTTTATTCTGAAAACAGAGATACTACTTCTTGAAGCTTTCGAATTCACTGGCAATTTCTATTGCAGGAAATTCAAGTAGGCATGGGTCCTTGTGGAGAGCTGAGATACCCAGCTTATCCGGAAAGCAATGGAACGTGGAGGTTCCCTGGAATTGGAGAATTCCAATGCTATGACAAGGTGAGCGTTTCATCAATTCAGATAAAACACTCATTGGATGGCCCGCCAATTATGCTGTCAATATTTAACCTATCATGGACCACTTTTCAAACAAAAAATGTATTAGATGGAACCATCATTGTCAAATGGAATTTAAATTATTTAAATTGTGTACTATTTCATGTCTAACTAAGCATCTATGTCAAAACAGTATTTGAGAGCTTCACTGGAAGCATCAGCCGAGGCATTTGGAAAAAAGGACTGGGGAAGAGGTGGGCCTCATGATTCTGGCCAGTATAATCAATTTCCAGAAGATTCTGGGTTTTTCCAGAGAGATGGTACCTGGAACTCCGAGTATGGTCAGTTCTTCCTGGAATGGTACTCTGGAAAGCTATTAGAGCATGGTGATAGAATTCTATCAGCTGCCAAAGGAATATTCCAAGGAACAGGCGCGGAACTTTCTGGGAAAATAGCTGGAATTCACTGGCATTACAGATCTAGGTCCCATGCCGCTGAATTGACTGCCGGATACTATAATACTAGGCATCGAGATGGTTACCTACCAATAGCACAGATGTTGGCTAAACATGGAGTTATATTCAACTTCACCTGCATGGAAATGAGGGACAGAGAACAGCCCAATAATGCAAACTGCTCACCAGAAGGGTTAGTTCAGCAAGTTGAGATGGCAACAAAAAAAGCTGGAGTAGAACTCGCTGGGGAGAATGCCCTGGAGAGGTATGATGCAGGTGCATATGCACAAGTTCTGGCAACGAGTAGATCAGATTCTGGCAACGGATTGAGTGCATTTACATATCTAAGAATGAATAAGAAACTGTTCGAGGGGGACAACTGGAGGCACTTAGTGGAGTTTGTGAAAGGCATGTCAGAAGGAGGAAGGAGACCAGGACTTCCAGAGTGTGACTCGAGTGGGAGTGACCTTTATGTTGGTTTTGTTAAAGAGAAAAATGCGAAGGAAGCCAAGGAAGCGGCTCTTGTGTAAAAAACATTTCCATGCTGTAGTATAACAGTACATAATGTATTATAAGAATGAGAAAAACAGCAAATAGAACAAAAATATTATAGCAGATATGCACCATAAGTCCAGCATCAAACACAGGAAGCTCTTAGATGGTTGAAAACTGAAAACAATATCAATTGTACCCCATCTCCAAATTATGAATGGAGAATAATTCTTATAGATAATACATTTATCAGCTCAGATTACAGGGAGAAAAGCATAGCTTTCATATTACATGGTATTTGAGCATGATGAACAGATTCATTGCACATCACATAGTTCATTGAATCAAATTTGCTTATTCCACTCAACACTTTTTTCTCAACAAAAGCATCTGTACTTTTACTACTTATTACCATTTCTATGTAATTTAGTGGTAGTGGGATGTTCAAATGCTACTTAAAACTCAAATGCACTACTGATTCAAGCTCTGTGAACCATCATACTCTTAAGTACTAAGTGGTGCCATTATATATTAATCCAGAATCAATACTTGCTTACACTAATTATCCCAAACAAAAGCATTAATACAATGAAAGGCCTCCGGACAGCCATTTTCAGTGACGGTAAGGGTCTCAAGGTCAAGAAACTAAAAACCCTTCCAAGAAAATAAGAAATCTACACCAAAGTCAATGACATTGCCATGGATTCAGAATTATCATCTACAACAGAACACATTCCTCAGTCGGGGACAAAGCAAGAAGCAATGGCCCATGGAGCAACTTTCAACCAAGGTCTGAAACCCAATGGGTCCTCCTGACTCAATTAAAAGCCTTAAACGATGACTGCTCTATACTCGCTGACAATCAAGAACCAAGCACCTGTGTATGCCAAACCACTAAGAAAAATCCACACAATGAAATAAGAACTCCTTTAAAAATAAGTATTTAGAGAAAAATCAGAACTTTACGAGTGCAGATAAAAAAAAAATATCCTCTCTAGAAATAAACAGAGTTCCAATGTAGCTACTCTTTAGCTGAATCTCAGTTTTTATCATGTGTATTATCCAACAAAATGAAGAAGCTAAAAGCATACCGATCAAGAATGAGGAGGAGGAGAATCTCCTCGTCGAAGATCTTCGATTAATTGACCCAGCTCCTTGCGAGCTGATTCTCTTCCAAACATGAACCCGTACCTGACGGAATAGCATTAAAAGAAAGTAATAAAAATTTATAAAAAAAATTAGTCTCCTCAAAAATGAGCGGTAGTTACAAGGATTACCATGCTGAGACAGCTGAGAAAGCAGCCGCTGTGGCAATTGTTTGAATCAGACTGAATCTTTTCTCCATTTTTCTAATTTAATTCGACTAACAGCTGAATTGGGAAATTTTTCTAGGGTTTAAACTTGATGTCTGTTTCTAGCCATCAATCAAGCTTCATCTCTGTTCAAATTGGGCCGTCCTGATCCCTTGTTAAAGGAAATTTTTAAAAAATGACCTATATTTCTAAGTTATTTTCCTTTTATATCATAAATAAACTGACTAATTTTTTGTAACTAAAAAATAGGTAATTGAATAATTATACCTTTAACATATATTTTTTTTTTCACTTAAATTTTTTAACTCTCAAAAAAATACTTTAAAATTAAATTATAAAAATAATTAATTTGTGAATAAAATAAGTGAAAGATAAATATAGTGTATTATGATAAAGTTGTAGAAAAAAAATTAAAGTAAATAGAAGTAAAAATTTTAAAAAAATTGAAAAATCTAACAACTAATATATCAAAAAAAAATTTCGCACAACAATTGATTCGCACATGACAATTTTACATGCGAGATTGTTTATGCAAATTGTTTTGCATGTTCATTTTTTATAAATGAGAAATTGTTGCGTGAAATTTTTTTTGATCTAATTCTTAAATTTTTTAGATTTTTTAATTTTTATAAATTTTTATTTTTCTTATTTTTCTCCACAATTTACCTATTTTTATTTATTTTACTCGCAATGTAATTTTTTTTATAATCTAATTTTAGAGTGTTTTTGAAATGAAAATTTTGAAAGTTTTAGTAGAAAGAAAAAAATAAAAATTGGGTATATAATTATTTTTTTATTTTATTACAAAAAATTAATCTATTCATTTATGATTTAAAAATAAGAGTCATTTTTAAAAAATTCCCAATTAGATCTTAAAATTTCTAAAATTCTATAAATTGAATAATTACCAAAATATTTCCATTAATTCCAGAATTTTCCAACGGCTTTCCTCTCTCCCTCTTGCAGTCTTACGAGCACTCTCTCCTAGTTCATCAGTCATCATCTCACCTTTTAAATTTTGATTTCTCTTATCTTCGTAAGCTCTAAAGAAATTTATGAAAATTCTTACAATCTCCCTGAAGAGGTCAAAATAAATAAATTAAAAAGAAAAATCCCTTCTTATATTTCAATCAAATCTTAAAAAAGTGATAAGCCACAACGATCACTAAAGGATCACAAACTAAATCTGAAATATATGAACTAAAATGTACATGAAGATCGTTGCATTCATATTGCATGCAATATGGTAGTATAAAAACAAAATTTAAGCACGTAAAAAAAAATGAGTGTTCCAATTAAGTTTTTACGTGCAAAATGATCTTTCAATTACAAAGGGTCGTGAAGAGTAGTGTAATTTACGTTGCAGTTCTCTCATGCAATATCGCCATTATCTCATGCAGTTATAATTAATTTGCATGTATATTTCATAAGTTGTTTTCACATAAATTTAAAATAACATGTGTCAAACTCGTGTTCGTGTATTTTAAATTGTTTGTTTAAAATTTACTTATTTAAACAGCCGAATGTTGTTAATAAAAAATATTCAATTATTATCATATTTGCAGTAATTTCTCACTTGAAGAGAAACAACAATTAGTGTTACGAATTATCTGCCCTATCAAAAAGGTTCTTTTAACAACACAAGCAGTGTGGCAAGGGCTCCCCACCGAACCAGCCCATCAAGCAACCTAAAATATAAAATGGGAACTCTTTTTTTTTATCTTTTTTGGCTAAAAATTGGTGATTTAAATGGAATATATATTGATATGATTAAAGTTACAATCACCTCTGATTATGCTATCTAAGTCACAAGCATTTTACATATCCTATATGCCTCCCTTTCGCTGCCTCTTTCTATATTGAATCTAATAGGAGGGGAAAAAAACAAACAAAACAAAACAGATAGGTTGATGAAGATGGAATTTTGGAGAATCAGGCCCTTCCCATTTACATTTATGTCCCGAATTTTTAAGCCTGCCAAGAGAATCAAAAGATCCCTCAGCATAATATTCAATCATCTGGCTCAAAATCACAAAACCAATTATACAAACCTTTTTTTTATCTTCGCCCAACCAATCTCGATCCAGATGCAATCCCACTCCTGCTAGCAGTGTTTCCCACTTCTGATTCTTGTATTGCAAGCTTTAAGCTTTCTACCACCTGAGTCATTGTAGGTCGTTCTTCAGGGTTCTTCTTCAGGCAGCTGTCTGCCAATTTAGCAACTCTCCGAGCCGCAGTGATGGAAAACTGGTTTCTGAGTAGCGGATCTATTATCATGCTGAACCTTTTACCATCAGCTGGGAATTGCTTCACCCAATCCAGAAGCTTCTGTTCTGTTGTTGGGCGGTTTCTTTCTAGCACTCGCCTGCCGGCAAGGATCTCGTACAGCACCACTCCAAAACTCCATATATCGCTTTGGGCTTTGAGATGACCTGTTTCAATATATTCTGGGGCAGCATATCCTTGTGTCCCAACAACCTGATGACATATATAAGTACTCTTTCATTGAGAGCATAGCCAAGTCATGTAGTATTAAAGCAAACTAGCAACCCCATGCATCTTGCTAAAGAAAAAGATATTTAATGAGTTTCCAGTCATAGCTTAGGATAATCCAACCATTGTTGCTTAAATTGTGGCTATTTAAGGGGCAGACAAAAACTAAAAAGCCTCAAATTAGTTTGTCTAAGCCAACCAATTGAGAAGCATTAAGGTGGTTTTTTAAATGTTATAGAGGGAGAGCCATCTATACAGCCATTAAACATGCCACAATATACCTTGCAACCATCTACTTTACTTACCGCAGTTGATACATGAGTATGATTCCCAGTTGGCCCTTCCCGGGCAAGCCCAAAGTCTGATAGCTTTGCCTTCAAGTTTCCATCCAAGAGCACATTTGAGGTCTTGAAATCTCGATATATCACCTAGAGAATCGGCGCAAGCAACAAGGATTCAAGAACATGCACGTAGTCTTCAACCAAATAATGGATCAATAAAGACATAGGTATGCGTGCAGGTGCCAGTTGATAATAAATATCTGCATTCAAAGTTGATAACAATTCTTTTGCCCACCAAGAGGCATGATGCCAAGAATGAGGCATAATGAAACTTTAGGACCATAATGAATTATAGGGTTTTCTATTTTCTTCTAGTTCAATAAAAGATAACAGCACGTGATGCGTCTCTGATTTATATCCTACATTTTATCAACTTCCAACACCAAAAGCCATTAGAAAATATCAGTCAACTTACTTGTAGAGCTAACTGTATTACAAGATTCTGCAACACACAGTGAAAATATAGCATTTCTAGTTACTCTATATAGACAGATTTGCAAATATCAAAAGTTCCAACTTCTGGGACAGTAAAGCTCAGTCCAACTAAAATGAATAATTGAGAAAAATTGTAACCAGATATTCACTAAATTACCCAGATATAACAATAACATGACTAACATAAGGTAAAACTAATATGTTCTGGTGCCCAACCGTCAAAACCCACAAGTTAGATCATAGATGATACCAAACTCAATTAGCACAGCCAAAAGTATCAACCCGGGGAAATAAGATCATATTCATGAGTTACTAAATGCTCCAAGAAAATTGATATACAATGGTATGGTCAACTAAAGCCAGGGGAATCAAGGAAAATTGTACCTGGATTTCCAATCCCTCATGTAAATAAGCTAATCCTTCAGCCGCTCCAAGGATAATATCTAATCTAGTCTTCCAAGGCAAAGTGGGCCCAGCCCTATTAAAAAGATGATTTTCTAAGCTTTTATTAGGCATATATTCATACACCAGAAGCCTTTGAATCCCTCTTTCATCATCTGTGGAACAATATCCTATAAGTTTCACTAAGTTTGGATGATTAACAATTCCAAGAAATTGAACTTCTGCAAGCCATTGTTTGTGCCCCTAAATGACAAAAGAAAATCATGGTAAGGAAAATGAAATAATCCATAAAAAGAAGTGAAAATACACTAATGAATTGTTACCGAAAAAGAAAATAAAAATAACAAGAGACAAATAATAACCATGGGAAGAGAATTAAGCTGGACCAAGAGTATAATGAAGCATACTGGCTGTCGGCTAGATATCAAAATTCAGCAATAATCAAACTGGTTCACTAACACAGAGCAATGACTAGCTTGCTGAAACTGCCAGTGTTATAACAGGATTAAGGAAGTACATGCATTAAGGTAAAAAGTCTTAAGGACAAAAAAGTCTCATAATACCTATTGAATTGATATCTTTAATTAACTTTTAAAGCTAGTTGTGAAGTGTGCAGTATTTCAATAGCTTTACTTCAGTACTTCAAGTCACAATTTTCATGTTTTCTATGACCTTGTATGACAAACAAATAACTAACGTGAAATAAGATCAACCCTCATTGGTAAATGCGAGGTGCATATTGCAGATTGCACACCCTACAACAGGAAACTGAATACAGAGCTGTGGGTATTCAGACATTACATGAACACAAGATTCATATATTACACAATTTCCCTAGTTTTGATCTTTTCATCTCCATTGTAACTGTATTATGCAGAAAATGTCAACTTTCTTCCTCATTCGCCGTATTCTCTCTGCCAAAACCTCTGTTTTGAACATTAAATGAATTCCAGAATGAAAGCTTTCCACTGGCACCAAAAGAAGATCACATCACCAAGAATATGAAAGCATATATTTCTCCCATTGAGTAGAATAAGAAATCCCTAAAACTTTTTACCCTTACAACTAAAACAGTGTTGGGGCTTAACGCAGAACACCATCTGCTTCAATGTACATTCTCTCTTAATTCCCGAATTTTATGTTATTCCAAACACGATGTAATTCAAAATTCAATTCATCACCAAAGTAAGATCAACACGGGATGACTTTGGCTGAATTCCAGCAAATTACAATAACAAAGGCTTTAAAAATTTTCAACTTAGAAATCCTAAACCTAAAACCACATTTTGCTGTAAATTCAATCCATATTCATGCCAAGAAAAAAACTCATGATCACAAAGCTCAACTATTTCCAACAGGAAATAACAAATTGAATTACAGCAGGAACAATTCAAAACAAGCTCCAACATAGTGAATTATGCAGCAGGCAGTATATGAGGCAGAATTAATTTTTTTTTTTTTAAATAAAAAGTTTTAAAGAAAGAAGGATCCCAGTACCTGCAAACCATGCTTGTTGAGCCTTTTAATGGCAACAACCAGAGGCTCACCCCTTCCATCGGCAGGCGGAATTGTACCCTTATACACGCTCCCAAAACCACCTTCTCCGATCTTTAACATCCTGTGGAAACCATTTGTGGCCTCTTTTAGCTCTTGCAAAGTGAAAACTCTTAAATTGTGCTCCTTCTCTTTGTACAATTCAGGTATGCTCCTTGGTGACGGTAATGATCTTGTTGAACGCTTGACAGCTGAATTATCAAGTTCATTTAGATTTCTCGGTTCCGGGGCAGAGTTTGATCCCTTTTTGCTCTTGAATTTGTCCTTGAAAATGTAAAAACACTTCATTTTTATTTTCAATCTTTTGTATCGACTGATGAACTGCAGAAAAGAAATTGTCTCATGCCATCAAAAGAGAGGGGCTATATAAACAATCACCAAAAGGTAGCAAAGAAAAAAAAAACAAAACCAAATATGTAGAAAAATAAACAAAGAAGAAAATTATTAAGAGGTGGAAAAAGAGAAAGCAAAGTTAAACGCAGAGGGTGACGTGTATGGGAACAAAAAAAAAAAATACGACGAGTGAAAAAAGACGGAAGACAACTAGATTGACTGAAGGATCTAAGCCCAAGAAGACCTTTCTATTTCTGTTTTTCACTGCTTTTCTGCGACGCGGTGCTTAACATCTTTGTACCAAAAAGACTCTTTGACCCTTTTTCTTTTGTTCAATGTTCATTCTTTGATTCTTGTTCCCATCAAAGAAACCAGTTGTGGGTCGTTCATGAAGGCGATTGGGAACGTTAATTAAACCTACGGTTTAACAGAGAAAAGAAGAAGAAGAAAAATAAAATAAAAAGCTTTCATTTGAAAAGAGTTAAAAAGCAAAAGCCACTTTTGAAGAACTCGGTTGTTGCAAAAGAAAAGGAGAGATAAGATTATGCAATATTCTCAACCATGTGCGTCAGCTTGTATTTAATGCTGATGACAGATGACTCGTATGCATGAGGTAGTTGGCACACAGTAAAAAGAAACAGAAGCAATGAAATTGTTGTCGCTTTAGCTTATGTTTTTCACCATTACTTACTCAAATCTTTACGTCAATGGTAAAGCCGTGTGCCATTGGTTCTTTATGAGAACAATAAGATGGTAACCAAACCAAACTCTCGCGTCTTAGTTGGCAATCGAGCATATGATTTGCTTGAAGTGGGAAAAGTCGATGGTGTTTCAAAACATATGACTTCCTTCAAGTGGGGAAAGTTCATGAGAAATGCGCTGATAAAAACATATATTAACGTCAACTTAATTTCCTATAGTTGCACGCGTTGCACTCCACTTTAAATTATTATATAATAATCATAACAAAAGGCCAAAAAAAAAAGTTGATCTGAAGAAAAGAAAGAGGAATATGAATACTAATTTAAAATTTCTGATAACATCCCCTAATCCCTTGTTAGTTGTTACAGGACCTTTAAATAAATAATTAGAAGTATACAGTATCGTTAATGTAGTATTAATATTATAACTCAGTGGGTTAGCAATCAAAACAAACAGGGGAACCAGAAAAAAGAAAGCCAGAACAAGGACAAGTTAATAAATCAGAACAGCTGTAGTGCTTTCGGCAATGTGAACGGCAATATTAATTCTTTGAAATTTCGTTGTTGGAGCATCTGCATTCCATTCGAACAAACAGAATGAGAAAAGGGAGCTTTCCATTGACATTTTTTTTTTTCACTCCTCAGGTCAGGTCGGTTTGCTTCTACACAGTAATAAATCTGTTGCCTTCGACTTCAAGTCTTCAAGAAAGAAATTGATAAATATGCATGCTTCCGTGGACCCATTTGAGTTCTTTCTTTGTCCCTGGATCAGGTGACTATGACTATTTTTAGTATTAGCATATGGGACCGAACAATACGCGATTGTCAAAATCAAAAGGGAGAAGATTATGGTAACCCAAGCTCCTTAAACATGCTCCAATAGTAACGTTCTAGCCATGCAAAACGTGAATGTAACATGTTCGGCATGCAAAAGTTTAGCCAATAGTGTGTAAGCCAAAGGTGATTCTTCCCAGTTGCCACTTAATTGGACACTCCCAAGATTTAGTCTTTGAGTTTGCGTTTGCCCGGCAATGCCAGATCAAGAACGCGACTTTAATAGATTAGAGATTAGATCAAGCCGTCAAATAAGAAATTGCCAATTGAAGATAAATAGATTTTAACAGTGTTCTATACAGCAGTGAAATGTGATCAAGAATTGAAACTTTTGACCATATCTATTTCATTTTTTGTGAATTTTCCAGGACATT
Source organism: Ailanthus altissimus (assembly GCA_946807835.1). NCBI lineage: Eukaryota > Viridiplantae > Streptophyta > Magnoliopsida > Sapindales > Simaroubaceae > Ailanthus > Ailanthus altissimus. The sequence continues at coordinate 27,039,273 of OX327696.1, read as the reverse complement.
TCCTCTACAAAACCTCGTCATACGTGCTCAAATGAAAAAGTCATCAGAGTGTGTGATGATTAGCCACCTAAAAGTAACCCTCTACCAAACTCCATTGATTGGAATAGAATCTGATAAGACAGTCCTAAAAAAAACAAGGAGGAGAAAATGAATCCGTTTCCAATCAAGTGGAGACTTTTGGAAATACAATAGTAAGTCTAAGTGATCATCCGTATTAGCAAGTGACAGCGGGTTTTCATAAAATAAGTCCAAAATAAAACAAAACAAAGAAAATGAAACCAATTCCAATCAAATTGTGACTTGTGAAAATACAATAATAAGTCTTAAGTGATAGTCCGTATTAGCAAGTGCCAGCGGTTTTTTTATGCCTCAGGCATGGTTTAGTAGCAGGCTTTATGAATATCATGTCTAATTATCAAGATTCAAATTTTTAAAAAGATAAAAAATAAAATTTTTTGAATACTAATCCATCTTCCTATCTTTTTAAATAATAAAAAAATGATAGCGAATTTTTATAAAATAATATAATTGGCAGTAAAATTAACCTAACTGATTTTAATTGAAAAGAGAACCGACTTAGAAAGAATTGATAATTGAATAATAAAATGTAGCTATTTTAAAGGGGCATTTCTATGAATTTTTAGATACAATTTGACATATATTATAATTATCCACGCCTACATAATATAACATTCTCTGCTTTGAAACTGGTCGTACAATTTTGCTTTTAAATCTTTTATAAAGCTTGATATTATTTGAGAAAATGCTCAATGTATAGTTAAAAAATTTATTTAACTATTAAAATTTTATTATCTAACTCTCACTTGATCTATCTTAGTCTTGTTATATGTGATTTTAGAAATTTTAGATCTCGAATGTTATAATCTATTATGTTAAAGGATATACGGCCTTATGTGTGTTAGGCCCCTGAGTACATATGGCTAACTTATGTGGGTTAGACCCCAAGAGCCACATGATAGGTGTGCGTTATTTGTAATCTAGATTATAGGCTCACTAATCCACACCATGAGATAGGTCTAATTCTAATACCATTTGTGACCCATTCTCATACAGAATGATATAATCTACTTTAAGCTTAGACTAACACAATTTTATTATTGAGTCTCTCTAAAATACCTCATACTATTTGAAAATTAGCTCTATGTATACAATTGAAAAACTTTATTTAACTAGGTAATATAAAATTCTAATACTTGATATTTACCTCATCCATCTTAATCATCTTATTTATAACTACAGGAATCTTAAATTTCAGTGTTATGGGTTCTTCGCAATTAATAAATAATAAGAATAAGTGATTACGAACTAATAGCATGTTGCATTATTTTGTATAAATGCATTACCAAAATAATTACACTCTGATTAAAGAAGGTTATTGGTTATTTGGTTTACCCGATTCAATCGGTTTTATTCCCCACAAAAAATAGCTAATAATGTTCTTTTGGCTCATGAACTAGTGAGAAAGTATGATAGAAAAAATTAGGTACCTAATTATGCCCTCAAATTTGACCTAATAAAAGTCTATGATTCAATTTCTTGGAATTTTTTTAGAAGAAGTCTTATTTGGGCTTAATTTTTCGTTCTCTTTTATTCGACTAATCATGTGTTGTGTCAGACCAAGCATATTCTTAGTTGTGGTGAATGATAGCTTAAAGAGTTTTTTTTTAGAAAAAAAAAGGTTGAGGCAAGAGGATCCTATGTCTCCTATATTATTTGTACTTGCTATAGACTATTTTAGCAGGAGCTTGAACAGCATTTCTAGAAATAACTTTATTTTATATAAAGGCTGCCAAAGAATAAAGCTGAACAACTTGATATTTGTTGATGATTTATTCATTTTCTCCTATAGTGATATAAACTCAATTACCCAATTCAAATATGTCTTAGATGACTTCTATAAGACATCGGGCTTACAATTAAATGTGAGCAAGAGCTTTATTTTCTTTGGACATATGCCTAATCCTACTAATGAAGCTATTCTACATCTTACCAAATTTCAAAATGGAGAGTTACTGATCAAATTCTTAGGTATCCCTCTAATCTATAGAAGACTCAAGAAAGAGCATTGTCAAGAATTGATTAGTAAGATGACTACAAGAATTTCCCATTGAACGATCAAGAGACTGTCCTATATAGGGCGACTTTAATTAATTAACTCTATCTTATTGAGTATGAATGTCTATTAGTGCTTTATTTTTATCCTCCCAAAGATAATTATTAAAAAAGTTGAAGGTATATGTAAGAAGTTCTTATAGCATGGACATGATTCTCAAGAAGAAGAAAAAAAATTATTTGCATGGTTTAAGGTTTGTAAGTACAAAAAAGAAAGAGGGGTTAGGCATAAAATCTTTACAAACTTGGAATCAAACAATAGTTATCAAAAATATTTGGGAGCCCCTAGCTGTAAAATTCTCGTTATGGGTTGGATAGGTGATTGATAACAAGTCCAAGAGGCTAACTTTCTAGGGTATCACAAAACTAATAGACTACATTTGGGTGTGGTGGAATCTTCTACATCAAATAAGCCAAATAAAAATTTTAATTTGTTTATGAACTAGGTAATGGCTCCAATTTCTCCTTTTGGTATGATCCGTGATTACAGAGTGCCTCCATAAAAGACCAATTTTCTCATATCAACATTGAAGACTTTGATATCCCACGTAATGCAAAAGCTAGCGACCTCTGGCAAAATGGGACTTAAAACCTTTCAAATCCTTTGGATGAGCATACTACTCAAGCTTGGAAATATATTCGTTCTAATTTTTTTGTATTTATTACTATGGAGTATAAGATAATTTAGAATGGTTGTTCAACTATACAATTTCCAATTGCTAATACTTGGAGATACTTGTTCGAGAAAGGTTCAAAGGTCGGGTGGTATAAATTATTATAGGGTTCTCAACATATTCTTAAAAATAATTTTATCACCTGACTAGCTTTGAAAAATATATTAACTACTATGAACAAATTAATCAAATATGGTGTAAGTCCCTCACCAAACTGTCTACTATACGGGAATGACATTGAGACGGTAAAATATTTATTTTTTTATTATAATTTCTTTATGAATGTCTGGCAAAGAGTACTTGTAGTTTGTCATATCTGTAGACAGCTTGTCATTTAGAGAAAAAAAAGTCTCTTATTTTTATAAAAAAATTAAAAATAAATTTTTATTTAATAAAATTTAGATAATTATTTTTTATATTTTCATTTATTGTATTTGGTACTAGCACAATCAAGCGGTGTTCTCGTGGACAGTACCAATGTCAATATTTAATATTGATTTAATATATCACCCACCGCACTGCAGTTAATTGGCTCGGGAGAAGAAAAAGAAAGCCCCAAGATAAGTATTTCTTCTTCACCGTAAAAGTTATCAAAAAAAAACAAAAAATTTCGTATGAAAAGTAAATAGTCAATTGAGTTTATGACATGACATTCATTATTTGTAAAGCCTTTCACGTGGCAACAATACTGATAGCTTGTATTTTTCTTCTCCCTTTGCTCCCCTTTTGAAGTCAACGATTTATGTCGTAGGTTCTTTCTAGTTCCACCCTTTAAAAAAAGGTTATATTTTTGACAGAGAACTGCCAACGCTAGGCGGTTGTAGCACATGGGAATCGTAAAATTTTAAACGGATTAGGTTTCATTCGTCGTGTAATTTGAGTTGGATTTTAAAATTTTTATAGGAGTGGAAGAAGTTTGAGTAGTGCAATCTAAACTTTGAGTTAAATTTGGGTTGAATTTATAAAAAAAGTTAGATTTTTTTAAATATATTTTAAATAATTAATTTAAAAATAAAATTAAAATTTTTAATGTGAAAATATTTATTTATTTTATATAAATTAAAATTAATTACATGTTAAATTTGGTGGTAAAAAATTTAATTATATTATAATTTTAAATTTTTTAATTTTTATTTATTTTTTAATTTTTAATTCTATTTTTTAATTTTTTTATTATATTTAATATTAGTTACTTAATTTTAAATTAAAGTGGTCTCAATTGTTAAAGAAAAAAATAAAAAACAAATAAAAGAGATAAATGAATTTACTTAATCATCATTCATATAATTTAAAATTTCTTTTATTTTATGATATAAATTTATGAAAAAATTTAACAAAAATTTAATGTTTAAATTGCAAATGAAGAATAATAATTTAAATGTTAAAGTTTTTTTAAAAAATTTTTTGTAATTTTTAAATTTTTATTTATATTATTAATTTTTAAAATTAATAATTAAAGATTTGATATAATTTATATTTTTATGTGATGTTTATATTTTTTTTAATATAATATAATTGTAAAAAATTAAAGATTATTTCACAAAATTAAATTAATATAAATAAAAATATATATTTAAAAATCTTGAATATAAATAAAGATCTCCTGCTCTCCAAACTCGAATTATATATATAAATATGAATTGAATATAAAAATTCTCGCTAACATGGGGTGGAGATTGTGTTCCCACTCCAACCTGTCCCATTATAACCCTTAGTAGCACAACAGTTACAGAATTACTGCCCAAACAGTAGAGCACGATTAAACCTCAGTTACTCCATAGCATTTGTTAAAACGATCCTTGATAATTGAATAACTGACTATAAGAAAAAGTGATTCATCGACAACAGCGATTCAAAAAAAAAAGAGTAAAGAATGCTCCATAACGTACCCAAAACTCTTTCCTAAAGCATATCTCCTTATGCTTGAAATTAGTCAATATATTAAAAACCTAACACCAGGTATAAATTTGATAATAATAGCCTGCAATTGATGCTATAATTTCACCCGTTTTCATTGCAATTGATCGTCTAATTCCTTGCACAATGCCCCTGTGAAGTGACACGGACTGTTTTCGAGATCGTGCGGCCTAGACGCGTTGCGTGCTAAGCAGCCTAGAAAATCACACAAAGAGAAGAGAAAAGAAACACACCAAATGTTTGCACGAATGCTCTCTATATTGCTGAAAAGAAATAAGCTATGAGATGAAAAATACAAGTGAGGGTCTCCCCCTTTTATAGTTGCAGCCCTATACAATTAATGGCTGAGATTTATTTGATCTAACGGTGTATATACAAGATGGGATAATATTCTTTAGAATATTCTTAGATGCTCTCCTACCTATTATGGAAGTCTAACTAGGGTTAACTTCCTTAATAAGTTGCGGGCCAAGCCCGATTCTCTATCCTAACCAGCGGACCTTCTAGAAGCTCCGGTCCACGTAGCGCTCCATGGTCCAAGAGGTCTCTAGCAGGCTTAGTCGCGCACCAAGTGCTCGAGAAAATACTTGAGAGCACTTGGGGCGTGACATTCTCCCCTACCAAATTCACGCGACGCCCTCGTCGCGTCCTTGCTGGAACTCGCACACCTTGTTCTCAAACTGCCACAGTGCGGTCTCGGGTTCCCAGCTGCTTCGCTGTCGGGCAATCCTTTCCACTTGACGAGATACTCACGACTTGGACGGCAGTTCTTCTTCCGCACTGTCCTCACATCAAGGATAAGTTCAGCCTCCTTGTCGTAAGATGTGGAAACTCCCAATGGTGCCCTGGTTTGTGGCCCACGTTCCGTATCCTCCGCATCACCATAGTATGGCTTTAGGCAGCTTGCGTGAAACACCGGATGTAGCCGAAGTCTCGAAGGCAGCTCCACCTTGTACGAGACATTGTCAACCCTCTTGGCAATAGGAAATGGCCCCTCATATTTTCAAACAAGATATTTGTGAAGTGGGCGCGTAGACTTGTGCTGCGTCGGAAGAATTTTCACCATCACTAAATCCCCCACGCTGTACTCAACATGTCTTCGCTTACCGTCAGCCCATTTCTTCATCCGTTTCGTCGCCTTGTCCAGACACACTCGCACCTTGTCCGATTGTTCCTACCAGGACTTTGCAGCTTTGTAGGCTGCTGGACTCTTCCCAGTATCGCTGGACAAGAGTGCATGCGGCATGAGAGGCTGCTGGCCAGTAGCTAACTCGAATGGGCTCTGGTTCGTCGATTCACTCCTCTGCAAGTTATACGAGAACTGTGCCACATCGAGTAACTTGACCCAATCCTGCTGATTTGTGCCCACAAAGTGCCGCAAATACAGCTCCAGTAATGCGTTCACCCTCTCGGTCTGCCCATCCGTTTGTGGGTGAAAGCTAGTGGAAAAGCGAAGCTCCGATCCCATGAGATTGAACAATCCAGTCCAGAATCTCCCCGTAAACCTCGTATCACGATCGCTGACTATCACTCTCGGCAACCCCCAGTACTTGACGACGTGCTTGAAGAAAAGTTTGGCTGTCTCTTCCGCATTACACTCTTTGGGCGCTGGTATGAAAGTCGCATACTTGGAAAACCGATCTACCACCACAATGATAGTTCCACACCCTTCGGACTTCGGTAAGGCTACAATGAAATCCATAGAGATGCATTCCCAAGGTCTCTCCGGTATGGGCAGTGGCTCCAGTAGCCCTGCGGGACTCCGCTGCTCAATCTTGTCCTGTTGGCACACAAGACAAGTCTTGACAAACTGTTCTATCTCCTCCCACATGGGTGGCTAATAGTAAACTGTTTCCAATAGGGCGCGTGTGCGCCGCTGGCCTGGATGTCCTGCCCATTTTGTATCATGACACTCTCTAATGAGGTTACGCCGCAGGTTCTCCCACTTTGGCACATAAACCCGGCGTCCCTTGGTGTAGAGAAGCCCATCTTCTACCCAAAATCGCTGAGTTTTTCCCTCTTGTGCTTGAGTGGCGAGCTGTGTGGCTGCGGGATCATGCTTCATTCCCTCATAAAATAGGCCGAGCAAATCACCTTCCAGCTTGCTGATAGCTGCTAACTCAGCCTTCCGGCTTAAGGCGTCCGCCACCACGTTCACCTTTCCCGGTTTGTACTCGAGCTCATAATCGAACTCCGCCAGAAAGTCCTGCCACCTAGCTTGCTTTGGGCTGAGTTTCTTCTGACTTTGCAAGTAACTCGTTGCTATGTTGTCCGTCATCACTACGAACCTTGCCCCAAGTAGATAATGTCGCCAAGTGCGCAGACAATGGATGACCCCCGTCATCTCCTTTTCCTGCACCGTATAGCGCCTCTCCGTCTCATTGAGCTTCCGGCTCTCATATGCGATCGGATGGTCCTGCTGCATTAATACACCACCAATAGCAAAATCAGATGCATCAGTATGTACCTCATACGGTAACAGGTGATTCGGTAATGCTAAGACTGGTTCTTCGATCACTGCTGCCTTTAGTCGATCAAAAGCCCCTTGGCACTCCTTACTCCACTCCCACGCCTTAGTCTTCTTTAGCAGGTCGATAAGGGGTGCTGCAGTGGTGGAGTAGCTCTTGATAAACCTGCGATAATAGTTAACCAACCCAAGGAAAGACCGCAGCTCGGTAACTTTCATGGGTGCCTCCCAGTCCACAATGGCGCGAATCTTCGCCCTGTCCATCATCAACCTGCCCTCTTTGATCTTGTGACCCAAAAAGTCTACCTCCGGCTTGGCAAATGAGCACTTCTCCCTCTTCACATACAGCTCATTCTCGCGGAGCACCTTCAAGACAGATTTCAAGTGTTCCACGTGCTCTTCGAGAGTGTTGCTGTAGATGACGATGTCGTCTAAGTACACGACGATGAACTTGTCAAGAAAGGGCTGGAGTATGTTGTTCATCAGTGTGCAGAAAGTGGCTGGCGCGTTGGTGAGGCCAAACGGCATGACCAAAAACTCAAAGGCCCCATAACGCGTCACACAGGTGGTTTTCGGCTCATCGCCCTCGACTATCCGCACCTGATGGTAACCTGACCGCAAATCCAGCTTCGAGAAATACTTTGCCTGCCCCAACTGATCAAACAAGTCAGCAATTAAAGGAATGGGATACCTATTTTTGACAATGACCTTGTTCAGCGCTCGGTAGTCTATGCATAACCGCAATGATCCGTCGTGCTTGCGCTGGAAAAGCACGGGCGCGCCGTAAGGCGCCTTCGATGGCTGGATAAACCCTGCATCCAGCAACTCCTTGAGCTGTTTCCGCAACTCTGCTAGTTCTGGTGGAAACATTCTGTATGGGGCTTTGACTGGAGGTTTCGCCCCTGGTTCCAGCTCAATCTCGTGATCAATTGCCCGTCTTGGTGGTAATTTCTGTGGTAGCGCTGCTGGCATCACGTCCTGGTGCTGCTTGAGCACTTTCGTGATCTCTACTGGCAGCTCCTCTTCGCCCCCGTACGCCTCATCATCTGCCTCCCATATTGTGGCGAGGTATGTCTCTTCTCCCCGCTTAGCTCCCTTCTTCAGTTGCATGGTGGACAGGAGAGTAGTGTGGGCGTTGGGCTTGGATTGCCCACCTGTCGGCTTGTTTACTGTCGGCACCATGCATGGTCCTCCCTCCAAGATGCATACATAATTGTGTCGGAGAAGTGGCACCACATTAAACTGCCGCAGAAAATCCATACCCAGAACAGCATCAAAATCATCGAGAGGGGCTACTGAAAATCCATACCCAGAACAGCATCAAAATCCATACCGCTCCATTTTCCGAGGCTCATTTCAACTCCACGAATGACCCCGTCCAGTGGCTTGATTGCGGCGTTCACAGTCTTAAGGTAGCCAATCCCCTTCTCCACCTTGAGGCCCAAGCGTACTGCTTCCGCATACTTCATAAAGTTGTGCGTAGCTCCAGTATCTACTAGTGCTTGCGTCCTCTTCCCGTTAATGTAGGCTTCAACGTACATCAGCGCCTTTCCTGCTGGCGCACGGGCTGCCCGCTTGGCATTGAGGGCATTGAGTAACTGGAGACATCCCAATTGTCCCTGTTCACCCGTTTGCTGAGTCTCCAACATTGCGTTGATAGCCTTCTTCTTTGGACAGTCCTTCACCCAATGATCCCCGTCGCAAAGGAAGCAGCTAGATCTCGGCTTTTTCCCGCCGTTGCGCTTCTGCTTTCTCCCTGTGGGCGGTTTACCTTTCCCCTCCTCATCCTGCGGAGGATGAAACTCCCTGGTTCCCCCACCTTTACTGTGATTGGGCTTCAAATTCTTGGACTTCCCCGCATCACCCTTGCGGTAATCAGTGAGCGTTTTTGCCAATGTGAGGGCGTCGGATATGTTCTGCACTCCACGCCGCCTCAGCTCATTGGACGCCCATGTCTGTAACCCATCAAGGAAGTTGAACAGCAAGTCTTCTTCACTCATATTGGGGATCTGCAGCATCAGCAGAGAGTACTCCTCAACGTACTCGCCAATCGACTTGTTCTGTCTCAACTCCTTTAGACGCTTCCTAGCGTCGTGCGCCACATTCTCCGGATAGAATTGGCGTTTCAGCTCCTGCTGCAATTCTGTCCAGGTATTGATGGTGCAGGTACCCTTGCGAATCTCCTCGCTCTTCCTACGCCACCACAGAATTGCATGATCAAAGAGATATAGGGTCGCGGTGTTTACCTTATCCTCGTCCCGTACGCCTAGGGCATCGAAGTATCTCTCCATCTGCCAGAAGTAATTGTCGAGCTCCTTGGCGTTCCGCTTCCCGCTGAACTCCTTGGGCTTAGGAGCATCAACTTTCGGTGTAGACACTGTCACTTGAGCGGCAACAGACCCATTCGCTACCGCCCGCTTGCACAGCACCACATCCTCTTTGACAGATTCGAGCCCACGATGTAGCTCCCCTACTTGGGCCTGAATACTGTCCATTGTGGTTAGGACGCTCTCCTGAAAAGTTTTAATCCAGTCCCGTTGCTTATCGACGTAAGCCTCGATGGATGTGCTGATGAGGGTGCGCAGCTCGTCTCCTTGAGCGTCGAGGCCCTCCTCGATCTTCTCTACTTGCTGCTCCAGCTCTCCAAGGCGATCTGCCGCCTTCCCGACAGCGCCGTTGAGTGCTCTCACCATACCCCCCACATCCTGACCTGGATCTGCTGATTTCTCGCGAGACGCCACGCCGTGCTTCTTAGCTTTGGGGTTCCAACCCCTCTCTTCAGTTAAATCTGATGGTGCACCGTCTTTCTCCATCTCTGAACTGAACCTGCTCTGATACCAACTGTCACGGACTGTTTTCGAGACCGTGCGGCCTTAGACGCGTTGCGTGCTAAGCAGCCTAGAAAACCACACAAAGAGAAGAGAAAAAAAGCACACCAAGTGTTTGCACGAATGCTCTCTATATTGCTGAAGAGAAAATAAGCTATGAGATGAAAAATACAAGTGAGGGTCTCCCCCTTTTATAGTTGCAGCCCTATACAATCAATGGTTGAGATCTATTTGATCTAACGGTGCATATACAAGATGGGATAATATTCCTTAGAATATTCCTAGATGCTCTCCTACCTATTATGGAAGTCTAACTAGGGTTAACTTCCTTAATAAGTTACGGGCCAAGCCCGGTTCTCCATCCTAACCAGCGGGCCTTCTAGAAGCTCCGGTCCATGTAGCGCTCCATGGTCCAAGAGGCCTCCAGCAGACTTAGTCGCGCACCAAGTGCTCAAGGAAATGCTTGAGAGCACTTGAGGCGTGACAGAAGGCAGGGCACTGGGCAGCAGGCAATGGAACAACCCAGGATGAGAGAAAATGGATAAGAATTAACAGGTATCGGTAGCGAGAGACATTAGACCAAAAATAAATGGATAATTGATATGGAGAACCAATTAAGATGGAGTTATTTAGTGACATACAACTGTGAGTATACAAGATATGAACCAACAAAATATCAAATACACATTGTGGTTTCCCGTAAATATGGGGAATGTTTTCATTCAATGAAGGAAAAAATAACCATACACACCTCGTACCATTGAAGCTATCAATGAGCCGCGATGACAAATTGGGGAGCAGGCCAATGGGAAGGACTGTGAATCTATTTGGCACACTTACAGATAATTATAACAATCCTCAACAGATCAATTTTGCAATACTGGGCAAGCTCGACAGCAGCCAAGCTAGGCTAACAATGGTTCCAATCAGATTGCACGTCACCCTAACTCTCTCATGAGAGTTCCTGTCTAACTCCTTATCTAGAACTCCAAAGTAGTTTTCGAGACATTGCAGGTGGAGCTAACCCTGGGATACCCCGGATGTCCTTGTTGTTTGGGTTCACAATCTGAAAAATCAAGAGAAAAAACTGATAATGACCAAGGGCATAAACACAAATGAACAATACACAGGCAAGATGAAATGTGACATAGCAAGCTTCACAGATAGAATTTGGCCGCATGGCTTATAACAGCCAAAAGAATTTCAAAATGTTGACCAGGTAATCTAGGTTCAAATGAGACCAGTTTGCCAATTGGTGTTAGAACATAATGCTTCCATGTGTTCTGAAAAGAGAACAGATTCAAGTACTTGACCACAGTATTACACAAACTACTAAATCTTCTTGGCTGCAAAGTAGCTACATTCATTTTTTGAGTAAACTAAAGAAAGATCCAAACTTGACAAATATGTAAATTCAACTAGTTTACATTAAAAGAATTCTGGATGTCCTTAAACAATTCTGTTATGTGGAATCTTGGTGCCGCTGCACAATATATGAATTTCACCAAAAAATTCTCACATCAATTCCTAGATTAAATGGTAGGGGGAAATTGTGGAAGCAACCTACTTTGAAAGCAACGAACCTATTAACCTACTGCTGATCCCTTATCTCTCACAAATACCCAATAAATCAGCCACACTGATGCTCACTTTATGTAAAAGACAATCCACCTTGAATGAAAAAAGGCTTTGGATCACCAAAGCAATTGAGATTGCATTTCTTTAACAAAATGACTAGGCCATCCCAATTTCAACAAGAAAGATTCATCTTCAATTATAAGAGATAAGCAAAATATAATGTTGAAAAGATATTATAGAAACATGATATATAAAAATAAAAAAAAGAGGAAGTATGAAAGGCTTGAATACCTTCACAATAATGATGGCTATCACTCCAATTACAATAAGGAAGAGCATTGCCATAATGCACCTATCAGTAGCAACCTAGTGAAATAAACTCAAGTGAGTTCAGATTACCAATAAACCAAATATGCAAAACGAAAGGAAGTGGATAATTCAGAGATTGACCTGCCTACCAATTTCCTTGACTAGTTTTGAAGCCTTCTTGATTGAAAAATGTATAGAGTCTAGCTCATTAACAATCCTACTCATTTGTTCAGTCTGAACAGAAGAAACACAACATATTCAGTTCCCAAAAACTAGTATTATAAATTAAGAGAAAACAAGGAAAAGAGATAAATTCAACCCAAATATCACCACAATGTCCATGGAAATACAAATTCTTTGAATATCAAATTGCATGCCTGAGCCTTGAGAGCAGCAGCTGTCTCTGTTCCCACATTGATGGTCTCATGAACAACCTATCACAAACAAATATCCAATTGTTACTTTTTTCTTTCTGATCTGCAAAGTGTTACAAATCAAACTTTAGAACTGAAAAATAGAGTATTGCTTTAAACACAAACTAACCTGTTTTGACCTCTCGATGGCTTGATCAGTCTCATCCATCATATGGTTTCCCCTATCCATTAGTTGTTGATTTGTCATTGCTGCAAAATATGTAGCATCCACTTTAGAAAAACTTTTGTGAGAAGAAAGCATAATTCCTAGATTCAGATTAGCTGAAATAAGTTTCACTTGTATCATATGTAGGAGCGTGTTTGCTGGAACATAAACCCTACATTCAAATTAGCTGGAAACATGCAAAAGCATGCATTAGTTTACAAGAACATTACACATAAGACAGTTTGTCATTTCACAACATTGCAGTAACCATAATAATTTTAAAACATGTAAAAAGGCTACAACATCTGTGAGTGGGTGAACGTGTACCAGTATTTATTTCCAATTATTTTCAGAGAAAACACAGATTATCACAGTGAATGTATATTCTTGAAAACTTTTACAGTTTTATATCCAAAACTTCAAATCTTATTTATAGCACTTGAAACCTCTAATTAGACAAACACATGAAAAATTCATGTTCAAGAATAGACCGCATGCTTACATGAAGCTAGCAAGACATTGTCTTCAGCAAACCCTTCACTAGGCCCATCAAAGAGATCCACTCGTTTGTTGTTTTCAAGATTGGCTTGATGTCTGAAAGTCACCATCAAAACATATCAAAACAAGTCTGAACTCGGGATTAGAAACTTGACTGAAAAGTCAAGCAGTAGATTGAAAAAAGCAACAATTACAACACTAAAAACATGATTAAAAAGAGTACGCCATATATCTAAATTCCAATGCAAGAATATAAGTGCTTTAATCATCAACATTAGTGAGGAGGAAAAGAGAAAGGGGAGACATCTATATGCAGATTAGCAACAAGCAAAGAAAAGAGCATACTATTAAGAACATATGTATTCTTTTAATTTTTACAAGTGGAGAATTCTTTATGAATTCAGAAAAAGCACTCAAGGTGATTATATAGGTTTGGACAGGAATCATAACTAAGCTTGTATAACCCTGTTCCTTGGGGGCCAAAAATTGGTAAAAACGACTGAGACTTTGATTAGCCATCCTTGCTCTTGTGGATGACCACAAACAGGAAAGAGAGATGTGAAACCCCAATACCGTGAAGAAGATGACAACACAGAGCAATGGTACTCAAAACATTCAGATGCACCGTACATGCATGAAACTATCTCTAGGTGCTACATCAAACAAATAGTAGTAAATTTGACACATGTCAACTTACTGCTTTTTAAGGGCCACATATGAATTCAACTCTTTGACCTGCATGGAAAATACAGAGAACATTAAGCAAACTTTAGACATGTAAATTGACCGAAAAAATAGGAAACAGTATAGAGAACAAATTCTCAATAAAGTTTGAAAACCACAAGCGCACCATTGACTGCTTTTTCTCATTCAGCATCCGGTTGGTTTCTGGATCATTTCTATTCTCCACATCCTTAACTTCTCTGTCAAACTCTTTGATGAGCCTGAAAAGACACCAAGAAATTGTTCTGTTTCAGTCTGGGTAGAAAACATATTGAACAACAACTCCGGCTGCAAACTAGCCCGTCACCATGTTACATAGTGGCATTTTATGGAATATAAGTTCTCAAGTCTACAAACATATTGTAAGAGAAAATATTCTTAAGATTTATCTCCTCTTTCAAATATGCTAACAAGAGCATAGAAAAGAATATTTAATAGGGATGACCACTGAGATAGGTTTTGAATGTGAATTCAATTTAATAGGCATAAGATAGGTTTCTTCAGAGAATATTTGTACGAAAGTGAAATTCACAATTCTTTTACCATGGAGCACAGCAGAGAACTGATCTACCCTAAAACTTTACCAGTGACTTCACTCTCCAAAATGGCTATCACACCATCCCTCAATCCGAAGAACTAGTTTTCTAACCATTTGTACGAAAGTGAAATTCACAATTATTTTACCATGGAGCACAGCAGAGAACTGATCTACCCTAAAACTTTACCAGTGACTTCACTCCCCAAAATGGCTATCAAGCCATCCCTCAATCCCAAGAACTAGTTTTCTAACCAATTTTCATAAACCCAGGGTAGGTTCTAATCTAGTATTCATTGCTAAATCATTTCCCAACCAAGTCAAATATTCTAGTTCAAAACACAAAAACTGCAAAAGAAGAAAGCCACTGACCATAATTTCTATACTACCGGATAACAATTGGTCAAACGTAATTTCTCTCCCACCACAACTTCATTCTTAATAACACCATATATCATATAGGGAAAATGTTTCTGGAGCTTCTTTTTGAACAAGGCGACGTACAACTATTAGCTCCAAAAATGCTCCAGGTTATCGAGCAAACTGCCTATTCAATTCATAGTAGAGCTAAAAAGCTAATACCAAGAACAGTATAAGTAAAACACCTTTTACATTCCCGCATCTTGTCCGTAAGCTCCTCCAACTGCCTACTCTGCCTATTCGCATCCTTTATCTTTTCCAATTTCTGGAAACCATTTCTGCAATCAAACCCAAATCACATTACGACACCAATGTGTTTTGCAATTAAAAAATAAGAAAAATTACCTCTACACTAACTCAAAATAAGAAAAAGCTTTTTTTAAAAAAAAAAAAAAAGAACGTATTGCTTACGATAAAGCGCGGAAAATGTCGGCGATTTGTCCGTCGATCAGAGCTAAATTTTCGCTGATTGAAGATAGATCCATCTCTAACATAAATGCAGAATATCGCGCTAAAATTTGATAAAGTTATTCAAACATTTAATTTTATCCAAAAAAAAAAAAGGAAAAATGTCGAATTCAGCTCCGGCTAATAAAAAAGGAAACTACTTTATATTCACAATCACAAATGCCGATTCGTAACCACAAACTGAAACTCCCAAAACTCACGATTAGATCCGAATTTTAATCGCTGATTTCAATTTGGGATCTGATCCGCGCAATGTAAGCTGCTGTATCAATCGAGGAGGCCAGAAAGGAGGTTCTGCAATGTCGCTCGATCTAAAGGACATGAACAAACAGGGCATTGACAGAGTGACTTTCGATTATTTTATTTATTTATTTAATATTGAGCTTATTGGTTAGTTTTGGAGGTTTGGGCTCTAAAGAGTGGGAGGTTTGAAAAAAAGACCGATAATTTTGGGCGTCTAATCGCGGCAATCTAGGAAAACGTAGCGAGCGGGGCCCGCCACGCACGCGGTGTCTTGTTCCCTCCTGTCTAGTTATTGCAATGTTGTTGAGACAGCTCAGTTGATTGGCTCCACTGGAATGGACGGTGTTACCGTATGGTCAAAACTCTATGGTCCGTCCGATTGATTGAAGAAATATTTTTTTTATGACAGTAGATAATGGATTTTCCTTTTGTGTAGTTAAAAACCGGTCAGTTAACTACCAGATTTTAATAACACTTCGGGCTGTAATTTAAATGATTGAATTAAATTAGAAAATTAAATGTGATAATATTTAATTAATATAAATAATTTTATTATTAATATCTTTCAAATTATTTTAATATGTATAGAATAATACTGTAATGAGCTATAAATTTTAAGTGTAAGGATAAATTTTTTTTACCATTTAATGTAAGGGATAAGTAAATTTTATCTGTTTGATAATAAATATAACAGAAGTTGGTTAATTCCTCATCGCCTATAGTTTTAAATTATAAGTTAAATATGTATATACACGAAGAGTGATAAAATTATAAGTTAAAACTGTTTTTTTTTTCTCTTAGATAAAGAACTAGAAAATTAATTAAATAAATTTTGGATATAAATTTTATAATTAACTTAAATTTGCTTATAACTTTAAAAAAAAAAATACTCATTTTTGTACTGTCTTCAGTAACTACTTGGTTATTTGTAGAGTTATACTATGCATACATGATTGAAATATAAATTTTATATCTTAAATAATGTATTATCAATTAATAATCATTACTTATCAAGTAGTTATTAACTTTTTATTTTTTTAATTAATATAATAATTATATAATACCAGTAATAATTTATACTTTTAATGTCATATCATTTAAAATACAAAATTTACATCCATTTATTACTCTTATTTGTTACTTAACATAAATACTTTTTATACATAATAGCGAGTTTTTCTTTTTCTTTTTTAAATCATATGCAATCATAAAATATCAGCACAGCAACATATTTCATATAAATTAGGAAATCAAAAGGTATATAACCAATTTGACCAACTTCTCTTGTAACACTGGAGGCAGAGATGCATGACAAGTCTTTTATCATTGGAGTTCATACATAAGTGTAAGTGCAAGTTTACTCTTAACATTAGCAAATTATATGTTAACTACAGACACCTCTTAGAATTTTAAAAATACACTAGTAAGATTATTATTGTTTAAGTATGTTTCTCTCCTTCCTAACTTTTAGTAAATAGTTTCAAAATAATTTTATCAAATTACTTTCATTTTAACCTATTTTTTAAAAAAATACATATTTTTATAAAAAATACATATTTTTAAACATAACTATATAATTTTAAATTGCATGCATACTAGTGGCATACTAGCACGCTAAAATGCCCTAATACTTGTATTTAGTAGCATACCTACTATAGATGGCAAAATTATAATACATATCTAAATTTTTTAATGAATTCAAAATTTAAATTTTATCTAAATTTTTTTGGATCCTGGTTTAAACCCAGGCCGAATCCGAGTAATTTGGATATGAGTTTTAAGCTCGGATGTTTTTATTCTTTTTTAATTTTGTTTGTTTTTTTTCAAATGTTTATGTTAAATTTAAATTCTTGAGATATTTATTTTGTAAAATAATTGTTAAATTGTATAAAGTAAAAATTAGAATTTTTAAGAATTAATTTAGGATTAAAAAAACAAAAATATATATTTTGGATTTGGGTTCAAGTTTTCAAGTCTTGCAAAACTAGGATTTGAATTTTTTCTTAAAAAAAAAAGTGGATTCGAATTTGAATAAATACTCAAAATTTTCAAACCAAATTCTAAATTTAAATCAATTTTTTTTTTTACCATCCCTAATACATACATGCTAGAATATTGCTAGTACTTTTATCTAATGGCATACTAGTACACTAAAATGCCCCTAGTGCTTACATCTAGCAGCATTCTAGCACGTTGGAATGCCGCTAGATGCTATATGTCCTTAACAAATTAAACACAATTAAAAAATTAGATTAAATGAACTAAATTAAAAACTTAGTTAAATTAAATAAACAAATTAATACACCTAAAGAAATAAAAATTTTAATATAATAGACTAAATAATTAAATTATATAAAATAAATTAAAATACTTCTTAATTTTGTGCGCACTCCAACAGGCGGTGCAAGTAACACTTTGGATGTGTGTGTTTAAGAGTTGCATGAATACACCGCATAATGCCACCTATGAGGGTCGTGCAGTGGGTGCACGACCACCTTGCACCACCATCTACAATACCCATATTTACAATATTTTACAACTATTTTGCTCCCATCAAATATAAAAAATCTTACAATTTTGTGTGTTATAAATATTGAAACAATAATCATTAATATTCATGATATTAAATTTATCACACTATGAAAACATGCAATATGACAGTGATGTCGAGTGTGCCACCTTTCTCTCAGTTGCCAATCACTTGATTTGGAGTGTTAAATTTTGATTTGTCGAATGGAAATGAATTTGGCGTGCAAATTTTTTTTTTTTTTAAAGTAGAGTAATTTTTAAAACAAATAGGTACAAGAAAGACAATAGAAAAAAAATATAAAAAAAGAATAATTGTGTTTATTTTTTACCTGTTAGTTTGTAACTAATAAAGACCAAGGCTCGATTTGTAAAAATAAAAAATAAAAAACGAAACACTCGAAACTAAATTTTAAGAATTTACCAAGTTTTAATGAGTCGTCAGAAAAAAAGAAAAAAAAAGCTAGGGTTTCCAAACTTTTCTCCCTAAACAAAGTAGCCGCCCAAAATTTTTTCTCTCTTCGCTAGAGAGGGCCTTTGGAAAAATTACTTCCCCCTCTCCGAAAAGTCCCTCTCCGGCTAACAAAAATTACTCCCCCACTCTTAGCTTACCGTCTCTTTTTCTTCTTCCCCCCATTTCCTCTCTATTTTTTCTTCTCCTTTTTTTAGCCATTTTTCAATTTTAAATTTAAGTTTGTTAGTTTTTAGCTTGTATTTTGTTCTCTTTCTCTTGTAGTGATCGCCGGCTCCACTGGCATGATCGTGCCTTCTTCGTCGGCGACGACAGTGCTGCAGCGAAATGCATCTCTTCTCGCCGTCATTCCTCTAGGCGACCTCAAATTCACCGGATTCGCCATTGCCATCGTAGCCAGCCTCCTCCATTCGAAGTCGTCAGCCACCCTGCCGGAAAGTGGCCTCTCCTCCACTGGCGCTAGCTGGGAGCGGCCAAAATGTGCGCCTATTCACCGTTACTCCTCCAATGGCCATGTAACTCACCCGCATCCGCCATGGAAGCCGATCCGAGCCATTGACAATGTCGCCCGCTGCCGGATTCCGGCGACCCACTGTCGTGCCATTCACACTCCTACCACTTTGGTCCCCAACCTCTATTTTTTGTTCTGGTCATCACTTGATCCTCCGGTTCTATGATGAAAAAAAATTTTGCGATGCAGTTTGTGTTAGGATGGTTAATGAATAGTTTAAGGCTTGATTTGTGAAATGGTTGTTAGTGTAGGGGTTTATAATATATCTTATGTTAGAATAGATTTTAATAAAATTTAATAATATAAATTTTGATTAAAAAAAATTATTTATAATTATTAAATTTTATTTTTTTTATCTATATAATAATATGATAATTTTTAATAAAAAAAATTAAAAAATGACCAAATATGCAATGAGAGATGGCGGCTACTTATGGCCATCGATGGTGCATGTAAAACAGAGTGGCGATGTACATACATTGTCGGTGGCCGTTGCCCTTCACCAAGGACCAGTGGTCGCTGTTAAATAGAGCGACAATACACATCATCGACACTCTATTTGAAGTGCATAGTTGGTGTTCGATGCCCTCCACCACCAAACGACAGTTGCTGTTAAACGTGGTGGTAGGAATGTATATAATTGTCATCATTGGATAAATTGGATATCTTGTTTGACATACACCATTGATGGCCGCCGTCTTCCATTGCGTATTTGATTATTTTTTGATATTTTTTGGTTAAAAATAACCGCATTATTGTATAAATCACGAAAAATAAAGTATAATGATATAAAGTTTGATTATTTTTATCGTCAACAATCGATAATCGACGACTGGCGACTAGTGGTGGCCCGCCACTGGACTAATTATGGTCAAGTTTATTTATTTAATAGTTTATGATTATTTGACACGTGTTTGAGAAAATGAATATTTTTTATTGAGTTACAATTTTACTCTTTAATAATCATATCTAATGGTAACTAGCTTAACGGAAAGAGACAAAATTTGGGTAATTTAAAACTTTATACATAAAATTAGCCAAAGAATATTTTTGTCTCGTGAGTTTGATCTAATTTTTAATTTTATTTTACGAGTTTTAGAAAATCTAATGTTGTTCTAATCCGTTAATAAGATTTTGTTAGATTTGACTAAAAATTTCTTTTAATAGTATATTAACAAATTTGCTATTAGTTATTATGTTATTTAGAAATTGTGATGTGAACACATTATACAATGTACACGTGTCAATTATTAATAGATTATTAAAAAAAATTTAAAAAAGACACGTGATATATTTTAATAGGCTCAAAATTTTATATTTATTTTATAATTAAAAAAATAAAATTAAACCACCAACAACGACAACTGATCGTCATCGGCCATCATCGGTTGTCGAATTTTGATAATAAAAATAATCAAAATTTACATCATTGAATTCTATTTTTTTATATCTCACAATGGTGTAATTATTTTTGTCAAAAAAAAAATAATAAGGTGACCAAAAAATATATCAAAAATAGGAGAAGGGTGGCGGCCACTGCACTCCACTATCGAACAGTGGAGCAGTGACATACACTGCTCCTACCATTAAACAGATCGGCGTGGCGACCACCCCGCACCACCGTCGAACGGTGGGGTCGATGCAATTCACCACCCCTTCATTAGCCGTGCGATCGCCAGCCCGTAGTGATTGGCAGCGGCCACCACCATTCACCGTCGAACGGTGGGGTAGTGCATGTCATCGCCCCACCGTTCGAAGGCAAACAACGGTGGCCACCGCCTCCCACCATATTTTATTTTATTTTTGACACATTTACAATATTTCGTTAATAAAAAAATAAATCATCATTACATAAATTACAAAAATTTAAGTTTAATAATATCAATTGTGGTTATAAAATAGCATATTAGATATATTGTACCATCTTTTGTAAGTAACTGTTTGATTTTTTTTTTTATTTGACAATAAGTTCACTTGTCCGTGTGATGATTGTTGCACTGAATCATTGACTGTTTCATAAGAATAAAATTATTTATTTGAAGCTATTTACATTGCAATTTGTTTGCTATGGATTTAAATCACATGGATGATTTGAATGTTAATTATGACTTTCATTGCTAATCTGAAATTTGAACTACGACATTGTTGTATTATGTTAATTTAATTGATTCTGGACAGAAGCTAAGTTTTTAATCTTTATTTTGGTTCACATATCTTTTTGTTTTTTTTTAAAGAAAACATAATAGTTTAATATATTGAAACTCCTTATGCCATATTGCAGGCTCTGCGTCCAAAGGAAAGATCAGGCTGGAGTTTGCTATAGCATGGCGGACGATTTGATAGATGATGATGAGCTTCGTGTTCTAGAATCTGATGATGATGAGCGTCGTGTTCTGGGTCATTTCTACTCTCCATATCCTTCACTTCTCTGTCAAACTCTTTGATAAGCCTGAAAAAGACACCAAGAAATTGTTCTGTTTCAGCCAGTCTGGGTTATTGAACAACAGCACCAGCTGCAAACTAGCCCTTCACCATGTTACTTAGTTGCATTTTATGGAATATAAGTTCTCAAGTCTACAAACATATTGTAAGAGAAAATATTTTTAATAATTATCTCCTCTTTCATAATTTTATTATTAATATAGTTAAAATTATTTTAATATCATAGAATAATACTATAATGAGCTATAAATTATAAGAATGTTTATGTAGGGGTAAATTTTTTGTTTAAAATCATTTAATGTAAGGGATAAGTAAATTTTATCTGTTTGATAATAAATATAACAGAAGTTGGTTAATTCCTCAGCACCTATAACTTTAAATTATAAGTTAAATATGTATATACACAAAGAGTGATAAAATTATATGTAAAGAATTAACTAACTCGAAATTTAATTAAATAAATTTTGGATGAAATTTTTTATAATTAACTTAAATTTGTATCGTCTTCGGCTTGATTATTTGTAGAGTTGTGTTATACATAGATGATTGGAATATAAAATTTGTGTATCAAATAATGTATTATTAATTTTTTATTTGTTTATTAATATGATATTTATATAATACTAATTACAATTGATGCATCAAATGTTATATCACTTTAATTACAAATTTTACATCCTAATTATGTATGCTTATATATTACTCTTATTTATTTTTTAACATGAAGAATACACTTTTTATATATAATATGAGTTTTTTTTTATAAAAAAAACAAATAAATCATATTCAATCAGAAATAACAGTACAGCAATATATCTCATGTAAGTTAAGAAATCAAAACGTATATAACCAATTTTCACCAACTTCTCTTATAAAATTGGAGGCATAGAAGCATGACAGGTCTTTTATCATTGGAGTACATACCTAAATGCAAATTTAC
Organism: Ailanthus altissimus; assembly: GCA_946807835.1. NCBI lineage: Eukaryota > Viridiplantae > Streptophyta > Magnoliopsida > Sapindales > Simaroubaceae > Ailanthus > Ailanthus altissimus. The sequence goes on along the minus strand of OX327696.1, from coordinate 27,017,010 downwards.
TATTTCACATTAGTAAATTATATATTAACTTTAGACACCTCTTAGAATTCCAAAAATACACTAGTAAAATTATCGTTGTTAAAGTATGCTTCACAAGAGTGGAAGACAATATTCTTGCTTTTGTGTCTCATCAATTAAATGATACGAAGAATGTCAATTTATATTTAGGTTAAATAAATTAAATTAAAAAATTAGTTGAAATAAATGAATTAAATTAAAACACTAAAAAAATAAAAAGTTTAATTGAATAGACTAATTAATTACATTACATAGAATATAAAAAATACACTTTAAATTTGTGTGCACTGCAAAGGGCAGTGCAAGTAACGCCCTAAGTGTGCTCGTTTAAGAATTATGTGAATGCAACATGTAGTTTTTGCACAACACAACTTTTGAAATTAAGTGCACAACCGACCCTCACCGCAATCTACAATGCCCATCTTTACATTTTACAATTATTTTGCTTATATGAAATATAAAAATTTTACAAATTTGTGCACTATAAATATTGAAACAATGATCATTAATATTCATGATATTAAATTTTTAATTAGCCATGAAATATGTAATGCAACAATGCTGAGTGTGCCACCTTTCTCTCAATGCCATCCACTTGATTTGGAATGTTAAATTTTGATTTGCCAGTGGAGATGAATTTGGTGTGCAATTATTTTTTTAAAAAAATTAGTAATTTTTAAAAGAAATAGGTACAAGAAAGACGATAGAAGAAAAATATAAAAAAGAATAATTGTATATATTTTTAAAATTTTTGACCGCAAAAGACAAAAGACTCGATTTAAAAAAAAAAAAAAACCAAAAGACTCGAAACCCAATTTCAAGAATTTACCAAGTTTTAACGAGCCGTCAACGTTCAAGTAAAGTGGAATTGAATAGACACATCGGGAAAGTTGGCTTAAGCAAAAGCATAAGTCGAGGATTTCCATTTCGAATGTGCACTCGGCCAGCCTATGGACTAGTTGTAATGATGCCCCTGAATATTTTTATTTCTCCACTCTCATCCAATCAATTTTTAGAATAAAATAAAAGTAAACTATTATCCAATAACTGATGATATACCATACCAAGAAATGAAGATCTGTCGAATCAACCTTGTCAGTCATTCCAAGCAATTTTTGATGATTTGAACTTGTCAATTATTTGGTGCAGGTGCAGCACCGGAATACAGGCTACCCAGCTTATAAATTTTCAAGTACAATTTTAAAGTTAAAATATTGAATTAACTTATGGTTTTTATAATTTATATGTATATACACACAGAATTTTTTTTTTATCTCACTGTGTGCGATAAGTATTTAAATATGTAATTGTTCCTCTTGAAAATCTCCGAGTGCCAAATTTTCAAAAGTTCAAATATCCAATCTGAAAGCACACCGTCAAAGGGTCGATCAAAAGGCTTAAATATTAGGAAAATTTTTATAAATAATTATTCTATTTTATTATTATTATTTTTAACTAAATATAAATTGATTATATTTTATTAGTCAAATTTTTTATTTTTAAACATATTTATTATAATATCAAAACCATAAACTTTCTCTCTTTTCTTTTTACTGAACCAAAAATTATATTGATAACCGAATATTTTTAAAATTGTTATTACAAAAATTAAGTGTTGCTGAGTATATTATCACTTCAAATCAAAGCAATAGTTAAATCTTGTAAGTTTTTTAATTTTTTTTAAAAATTTAATTTTAATTATAAATTAGATAAAACTTACATTTAAAGTTAAAAATAAGTGTTATTGATGAATTAAATGTGAAAAATGAGTTAGAATGATGTAAAAGACGTTGAAATCCGACCAAAAATAAGATTTCTAATGTGTTTGATAAAACCAGATGGTGGCCGATGTGGCAGCCGTCAATTTAGGCATCTCGGGCCCGAGATGTGCCCTGAGATGCGTAATTACATTTGTGAGTTTGTCCATTCATATCCATCTTCATCTACATCCATAACATTATCGTTAGGGTCGCTGACATGGGCATAGGTCTTGGGGTGCTTGCTCTTGCTCTTGCTCTCGCTGTAATCAGACATATTTAGTAAGTCCCCAATATAACTTCCACTTGGAATGCCTACACATCTAACCAGTTGCACAATTGCCTTTTTCTTCTCATAGTCTTTTGGTACTAATTTACGATGTACCAAAAGAACCTATAAATATAATATTAAGTTACGCTTAAAACAAATTAAAAGTTATAAATAATATATTTTTCATTAATATCAACACATACCAAATCATTCCCTAATATTGTATTCTGAACGTCATCGAACTGTGGAGTCCCTTAAGTCGTCCAATTCAAAATACGAGGGAAGCGATTACCATACTGATAACCAAAAATCTCTCCGCACACTGAAATTGCCTCGAAAATTCATATTTAATAAAATTGTTTTTCAAATATAAGTTTCGCATATACAAAATAAATAAATAATTAAGATAAAAAAGTTAAGTACAATAAAATTCTGGCATACAAAAAATGTGTACAAAAATTCATACATGTCATAACTCTCAAATTTACTCTGTGCAAACTTATTCCTATTTATTTTCTCAAGTTTTTGGAATGCAGCATTCTTAAGTGAGTTATGAAGTACGGTCCATGTAATATTATCCCATGAATACTTATTAAAATCATCAAGGTCGTCTACTAAACATAGAATAAAATTTTAAATCCCACTACGCTTGTCACGTCGGATTAAAACACGATGCACAAAATAAAATAAACTCAACTTTACTGTATCTGCATCGTCCATATCCTTCAAATCCAGACGTCCGTACCATTTATCAAGAAATATGTACGATAATTTTTTTACTCCTGAACAATATGTATCCCATAATTGAGTGTCCAATTTCCTATTCAGCTGTTAGGCGAGAAGGTAATCTTGCATTTGTAGTCCGGTGATTAGTACAAACTCTTGCTGGCTAAATTGGATGAGTTTTCTCTCTATGTAAAACTACAACTCATCTTCTAAATTGGAGGTATGCACCTCACGCAACAATAACTCGTGTACAAAAATATCAAAGAATGTCAAATGTGACATATCTAAGAAATGTCCTATATACGTCTGCCAAAATAATATTTTTTGATTTTCTGTCAGTTTATCTTTTATATAATTTAGACCCCACATCTTCGCATAAACCATCACTGATGCACGAAATAATATATGTTATGAAATTCTATATTTTTTCGATACGTTCTCTTTCATGTAACAATTAAGAAAATAAATAAAATTAAGAAATTAATATTAGAAAAAATAATAACAAACATACATATATTTTAAATAACATGCATTATGATTTACCAAATAAAGTTCACAAATAATTAATTTAACAGATATAAAATCAACATATTATAATAATTAATTACTAATATATTAATCAATATATTATAATAATTAATTATATATTAAAATAAAAATAATCATATATAAATTATAATTACAAAATGTACCCATTAAATAATAAATAATGTTACAAATTAAAATTAATGAGTCATTTAAACAACTTATTAATTAATTATTTAATAGACTCATTCCTTCTAAATTAGATTTTATTTTATTTAAATAAAAATACATTTAATTTAATTTTAAAAAAAATTAATTTAATATATTTAATTTAAATAACATTAAATTTCATTTATTTCATTTAAATAAAATTAAATCTATATTTAAAAAATTAATAAATTATTTTGTACCACGTGGCAACATATACAGCCGCCACATGACGCAACAGTGCGGCATCACGGACATTGTATCCGCGATGCTACACGTGATGCACCCTTAAGGTGCATCGTGGATTCGTGGGGCCATCTCGGCCCCGAGATTGGCAACGGCAGCCGGTCATCGCTCCGGTCGCCGTCTGCATTGCAACAATACACCAAAAAGTATCATTTTTTTGCCCATTTTCAAAATTTCTTACACCATTCTAACCCATTTTTCACATATAATTCAATAATTTCACCTATTTCTAACTTCAAATACAAATTCTAATAAATTTCTAAAGACATTTAAATTTTTTTAAAAGTTCAACAAAACTTACCAAAAACCACCCATTTCTTTTATTTGAAGTGAAAAATATATTGTATAAGCCCCGATCTATGCAATGATAACTTTAAAATTTTCGATCTGAAAGTTCAAATTTTTTTGGTAATTTTCGGTGGAGATTTCCCAAATAAGTTTGAATTTTGGTATTAGGACAAATGTGTCCAAAAATAAAAATTTTGGTTAATAAAGTATAATCAATTTATATTTGGTTAAAAAATAATAATGAAAAAATATGAGCGTTATTTATAAAATTTTCCCTAAATACTAGGATCGGTTGCCTGAAGGTCTTTAAGGAAATAGGCACAAAAGCTCATAACTTGTTCGAACAATTACCAAGTTAAATTCGATCAGTTCAGGTCCTATACAAGTTACTCAAAGCCATGTAGCATAATACTTAGCAACGTACTTAGAGGACTCCAAACCAGAGCGGTACAAATACCACGAGGAGATCGGAACAGCAAATATATCAAGCTGTTTGTATATAGACACTTCTGAGTTCGCGTAAGTCGCACGAATTGAAAAAAGGTCGAGTAGAGCTTAGCTGTTCCTAAAAACTTAATAGAGAAATATAAACCGACTTAAATAAGGCAAACCCTTACAAAAAAAGGTAATCAACATCACTTTGGGAGAGAATCATCTGATTTTGAAAAACTATCCCCCAAATCACACCAAGAAATCAAAGGATAACCTAAAAACAGCTTTAAATCTGGTAAAGATAAGTATCAAACTCATAAAATCTTTAGAAAGCTGATGTTATATAAATGAGAGAAACAACTCAAAACAGGTTTTATTATCAACTTTATGCACTAATATTGAAACTCCCCCTATATTCTTCTTCTCCTTACACTCTCAGACAAATATCTTACTTAAGCATCGACTGGAACCACCACCGCGAAGTCTTAACGATATCCTTTATTGTGTTTGTAGGTGTTATAGAAGCCCAAACATGATTATAATCTCAGCCCACATCAGCAAAATCCAGAGTTTTAGTTCTTACAACAAATAAATTTAAATCTCTTTGATTATAAGAAGCCATAATTTTTGAATTAATTAAACAATATTATATGACAACATTAACCATTATATGATAAGCAAGTAATGAAATCATTTCTTTATATATATATATATATATATATATTATAGAGAACTGATCTAGTGGCAACAGAGCTCACCGCTTGGTAAGCTCTCGAACATATGTTAGTATTCTATAACACATTGATAATGTTTTAACATTGAAAAATAATGATAAATAGTTTAAAACAGCGTCTAGAGTTAAATGAGTAATGAACTTTTTGTCTACTAAATTAGTTATATATATATATATATAATATAAATTAAATTTAAAAGATAAGTAATTTATTAACATTAACTATGAAGTAACAATTCTTAATAAGTGTCCAAATTTTTTTTTTTTTTTTTAAGCAAACAATTTTTTTAAAAATATCAACAATGATCATAATAGACATGTAGGAAGTTGAAACTTACATTAAGAGTTAATTAATCAGCCAATCAAACAAGTCCAAGCGTCGAACAAATTAACTCATACTCAAACCCAGTGGTCCGGCTCACACCCCAACAAGTCCCATCCTTGTAGTAGTGATTCTTTTCTAGCATCTACCAGTCGTTAGTCCTCTATTACCGTTCGATGGGTATTTCAGACTGAAAATTATGACAAGGCGCAATTAACGTCAACCTCGTCGCTGGAAAGAAACTCTTGCCTTTCCATCAAATAGACGAATAATGAAACCATTTCATTTGGTAAATATAACAAACGTTTTGTTATATGGTCATTTGGTATTATTTGTTTGGTTTACTCATCTTAATTCAGTCTGTTAATGCATTAAAATTTGGCTTGTGGTTATCAGAAGATGCAAATTATTTTTTCAAGAAATAGAAGGCCGTTTTCGTATTTTTATGTTTTTGACGGTCACGACTAACTGTTGGTAGGAACGTCTCCTCTCTGTCCTTCCGTTCCGTTCATCGTTCGAGCACTTTCACATTCTCACTAGCTTTATGAAAACTTGCCGGTGAGTCTCTTTCTCTATTTTCTCCATGCGTACGTCTCTGCAGTACCATGTGATTTTTGTTGCAACAGCCTTGTCTCGAGTTTTGACTTCTGATACATGTTATTAAGGCTAAAACTCTCCTCGTTTGCTCGTTCATCGCTTCGCCTCTGCCGTTTCTTCATGCTCCGTTTTGATTACTGCTGACTGTTTCATTCATTGTCCCTCTTTAACTCTAGTCTTTATAATCGTATTTTCAAAGTAGTATCTGCATTCTATTTACGACCATGACTTTAATTTGCGCAGACACTGAAATTTGTCGCCTTTCTTTGTTTTGTTTTGTCTTTTGATTGAACTCCCCTTTCGTGTAATCTGTATTGACGTACTGTCTTTGTTTGAAATGGTGACAGAGTGATTTTTTGTTTTTCAATATCAACTATCAAAATTTTAATTATATATATCTTAAAAAATAAAATTATATATTTACTTCATGGTAAAAAAATATTATATTTATTTTGAAACCTGTTAGTGATAGAATTCCAAAAATAAACTGGTTAAATTATTATCTTTTATCTTACCAAAAAAAAAAATCAAAAAATTATCCTTTAGTTATTTTTCTCTCCAGCCTAACTTTCAGTAATCATTTTCTGTCAAAAAAATAAAATCAGTAATCATTTCAAAAGAAACTGAATATATGAAATTACTTTGATTAAACCTATATTCATATTTTTTGCCTTTTATTTTATAAAGTGAATATAAATATGGAATAAATTATTTTATTTTATAAAATGAGTAAAAATTTAAGCGCTGAAAGTCACACAACAAATAATTAAAAAAGATTAAATTAAAATTATAATAAAATTTTGCATGGAATAATAACTAACATATTTATTTACCGTCTTATATCGTTAAAGCATTAAAGAAATGAAATATTTAAATAAATAATAAATTATTATTTCTATTATTTTTTATCAATATTAAAATTGAGCCTGTCCGACTTTTTTTATAATAGAATAATGCTATTAAGAAAATAAAATTTTACTTATAAAATGAAATCGAGATTATTATATTATCTAAGATTAGCTTTTTTTTTTTTTGCCCCCAAAACTTATTAATTAATTTATATGGTATTGATTTTAATACTGATAGAATTTTAGAAGTGCAGCGTAAGTCAATACTCCAGACAAAATCGGGTTAAAGCTGACTCCGTATCTTTTCGTTGCCTTTTCGGCTAAGAAAGTTCTTACAAGCAAAAGCACCAAGTCTGAGGATGTCCCTTTCGAAAGGTGCCGCTGGGCTGGCAGTGTACGTTTGATCTGGTGCAGCCAACGTATCGGGGCACTTATGCAGCCTATGGGCTGTAATTGAATGCAATGTTCTCATGAGCCTAAAGGATATTAATACTGTTTCCCCTTAGAGTTAGTCGTAAATTATATTTTAAAGCGTTTTGATTTTAATTATATTTTTTTAATTAAATAAATAGAATGACAATATAACTAAAACTAAAATTACTATTAAAATGTAATTTATGTTAATCTCAAAGGGCGACTGTATTAATATCTTGAACTTAAATAAGAAGTCAAGTTATGCTCATTCATTTAATCAGATTTTAGAATAATTACATTATTAACCAATAATTAATAATGTATTTATATGAGATCTCTCAATTAACCTCGTTTAAAAAAAAAAGAATTTGACAAGTTTAACCGTCGGTAATTTAATTGGTGCAGCATTGAAAGTCACTGAGTTTTAAGAAATTTGTACAATTTTTTTAAATTGATTAATTATGATTGATTATTGGGTGAAGGAAGCTGAATTTTTAATTAACTTATGGTTTATATAATCTTGAATTGTAAATCCAATGTATATATATTTTTCTTGTACAAATTGTTTGGAAAATAAGAACTATTAACACCAGCTTTATATCACGCAAAATCAAACAAAATCTTTTGATTAAGCTACAATTTCGAAGAAGGGTCCAAATTCTTAAAAAAAAGCCAAAAAAAAACAAAAAACCAAAATTAATAGGTGACTGTAATTGTAATAGAGATTAAAATATTTTTTTAAGTAAAATTAAAATTATACACGAGTGATCCTCACCCATCATCCTACATAGCATCACAACCGTAGATCACTAATCAAGGAAAAATCAGCGTCTAAGAATCAACTCACACGCAGACCCGGCGTCCTAATTTTACACCCAATCAAATCCCATGTCCTCCGCAGGACTCCTAGTTTATCCTCCAATAAGGGCAATTCAGTAACACTGAAAAATAGTTTTTTGATACAGTGAAGACCAAACAACTACAAAACAATTAACTTCGCCATTCCTCGTCGTCTCTGTCCTTCCATGCATTGTATTTGTTGGAGCCCTTTCACATTATCTATGGCTTTATGAAAACTTTTCAAACTAGCCGGTAAGTCTCTCTCTGTTTCTCCATGGGTCTATTTTATTTTATTGTTTGTTTACAGTCCTCTGCGTTTATGTCTCTGCAATATGTAATTGTTTGTTGCATCAACTTTGTCTCGAGTTCTGATATGTTATAAAGGCAAAAATTCTATCTCTTTTTTCTTTTGGGCTCAAGTCTGCGACTTTTGGTTTTTTTTTTTATGGTTGTTTTGATTAACACTGACTCTTCCATTCTTTGTTATTATGGAAGAAGTATGTGCTTTCTATTTTTGGCCGTGACTTTGTGTTGATTAAAAAGGAAAGACTTTTAGACTCTGCAAGCTATTGCCTTCCTTTGTTTTTGACTCCCTTTGTTTTGTTTCTTCATGTATATACGTTGATTAATAGTTGTATGTGTGTGCATATTGATATGTTTGTATGTCATGTTTAGATGTACTGTTCTTTGTTTGAAATTGTGAGAGTGAAAGCTGAAGTTTTGAGAGGATGCCTGTAGCAAACAGAACGCGTTCTAGAGAGGCCCTTAGGTACAAGGAGTTGCACGAGAGTATTAGGAAGAAGAGGCGACAGGAAATATGTGGGGCTGAATCATCTAGTGATTGCGTTGATAAACGTGTTGAAGTAAAGGAAAAAGTCAGTTTGGTTGGGGAGGAGGAGGAGGAGGAGGTGATTAATGTAGAAAAAGTTGACATGAATTCACTAGGAAGAGATGGGGGTGATATAATGCCTATTTTAGTCGATGGTAGTGAGGAGGAGGTGGTGAATCTACGTGGATGTGATGATTTGGAGGTAGCGAAAAGCGACGAGGATGAAAGTTTGCAGGAAGCATGCGGGAAAGATAGGAGGAAACCAAGGAAGTCAACTTGGAGAAAGCGGAACGTTGCGGATGGGAAAGACGAGGATGAAGTGCTGTTTCTAGGTAGGGAGGATTGGGGGGTGAAGAAAGGTGATGGGGATATAATGTATATTGATGTTGATAACGAGGAGAGTGAAAAGGATGATGATAAGAGGAAAGCATGTGGGAAAGGTCAGAGGATAACAATGAAGTCAACTAGGAGAAAGCACAACGCTGCGAATGAGAAAGACGAGGATGAAGTGCTGTTTCTAGGTAGAGATCATTCCGGGGTAAAGAAAGGTGATGGGGATGTAATATCTATTGATGTTGATAATGAGAAGAGGGAAAAGGATGATGATGAAAGTTATCAGAAAGCATGTCGGAAAGAAAAAACAAAAAAATCAACCAATGGGAAAGATTTGAGGAGATCAAGAAAGTCCTCTCAGAGAAATCACAGGTCGGCAGCAAAAGAAGATGGTTTTCATGAGATTCTTGTTAATTCCATGTTGCATATGGGAGATATAGCTTCAGAAGATTCATTTTTTTCTGGCAGTGAGGTTTTAGAAGAAGAGAGAAGTCAAGAGGCTTCTGAGACACCTCTTCCCTTGAAGTTCACATTCGGGATTGAGGAATCCACTCCCCCAGAAAAATCAGATTACGAGAAAGAGTTGGATAACCTCTGGACTGAAATGGACTTTGCTATGAAAGCTAGTGAGATAGGCTCCACTGCAGCTCTCATGGTAGGTTTGCATTGTAATTTATTGAGCACAAGACAATATGTTACGTCTGTTTCTTTTTATGTCCTTTGTTTTCTTGGCTTTGCAAGTATTAATTATGTTGGCTGTTAAGTATGTTCCCGAGATTAAACTGAAGCTTGTTATTTCCTGTAGGCTTCTTGAAAATGTAACTGATGAAGTAATCCATGGTGAATGATGGGTCATGCAGATTTTAATCAATGTTATTATTATTATTCTCACTCTTAATCAGACAAAGAAGATTGGTTTAGTTCCTTTTCAGCTGTAGGATCTAAATTTACAGGTTGTAAATGTTTCTTTCATAAGCTAATTTGAGGTTCCAACTTCTAGTTTTTATTTCATACAATAATAAAATGGCCTTGCAAGTAATAAGGATAATGATTATTTTTGTTATTGTGATGTCTTTTTGGTTAAATTGTGTTGGTGTCGTGAACTTGTTACTGGAAGCTTTGTGGAATAATTTAATGAAGCAGGTTAATTTTGACTGCTTTATTTTGTTGCTGTACTAACCCATTTTGATTCATATTCTAGGATTGTGATCTTTTAGTACAAAATTGTTTTGTTGACCTGATAAAGTTAATATATGTATTCATTATCAGTGTTTCCAGATTTATGCATGTTTTAGCTTTTCAAGTCTACTATATCTCGCTGATTGTATTTATTTTTCAATTGTGGTAAAAAATATATGGTAAACTTAAATTGTTCCTTCATCAGCAGGATGAAAACGAAGCTGCTTTATCCCACAAGGTTAAGCATCAATCCACTGGTTGCCTTCAAGGGAATCATCAGCTCATTCTTGATGATGAAATTGGAATTGTATGCAAATTATGCGATTTTGTGAAGCAGGAGATTAGATATGTTGTACCATCTTTCGTAAGTAACCGGTTGATGGTTTTTTTTTTAAAAAAATTTATTTGATAATACGTTCACTTGTTTGTCTGATGGATTTTGCATTGAATCATTGACTATTTCCTGAGATAAAATTATTTATTCGAAACAATATACATTGCAAATTGTTTGTTATGGATTTAAATCATATGGATAATTTGAATGTTAATTATGACTTTCATTGCTAATCTGAAATTTGAACCACGACATTGTGTATTATGATAATTTAATTGATTCTGAACATAAGCTAAGTTTTTAATCTTTATTTTGATTCACATATCTTTTTGTTTTTTTTTAAAGAAAATAGAATAGTTTAATATATTTGATATTTTGAAACTCCTTATACCATATTGCAGGCTCTGCGTCCAAGGGAAAGATCCGGCTGGAGTTACTATAGCATGGTGGACAATTTGATACATGATGATGAGCTTCATGCTCTGAATTTTGACTCCCGATCCGGCTGCTGTCCCAGTTATCACGAAGAAGGTACTGTATGGGACCTTATTCCTGGAGTTAAGAACAGCATGTTTCCACATCAGCGTGAAGGCTTTGAATTTATTTGGAAGAAAATAGCTGGAGGGATAATCCTTGAAGAATTGAAAAACTCAACCAGCCTTGATTCTGATAATGGATGTATCATATCACATGCTCCGGGGACAGGAAAAACCCGCCTGACCATAGTCTTTTTGCATTCATACATGAGACTGTATCCGAACTGCAGGCCTGTAATTGTTGCTCCTCGCAGCATGTTACTTACGTGGGAAGAGGAGTTTCAAAAGTGGGGAATTGACATTCCCTTTTATAATCTGAACAAGCCAGAGTTATCTGGGAAAGAAAATGGTCGTGCTGTCATTTTAATGAACCGCGTGAAAGGTGGAGGAGGAAGAGTGCGCTTCATCCGAATGGTGAAATTGTACTCATGGAGAAGAGATAAAGGGATATTGGGGCTTAGTTACGGATTATTTAATAAACTCGTTAATGAAAAAAGTGAAAAATCATCCAAGAAAGTAGGTGATAATGTCAGCAAAATTCTTCTTGAGCTTCCAGATCTTTTTGTCTTTGATGAAGGGCACACTCCTCGGAATGATGAGTCGTGCATGTTTAAAGCTCTGTCAAGAATTAAGACAGAAAGGCGTATCATCCTCTCAGGAACGCCATTCCAAAATAATTTTCAGGAGCTCGGAAATACTCTGTCTCTGGTGTTCCCAAAGTTTCCAGCCAAGATGCAATTTGAAGACCTGAGATATAATGGTAAAAAGTGTGGGCGCAAGTCTAAAGAAGCAAAAGTGAACTTGGCCACTCTGATGGGTTCCATTGGTAAAGGTGCTGATGATGGATTTAAAGATAAGAAACTGGAAATCTTAAGAGATGCGATTGCCCCATTTGTTCACATACATAAAGGAAATGTATTACAGGAAAGTCTTCCTGGCTTGAGGCACTCTGTGGTTGTTTTACAGCCAGATGATTTTCAGAAAAGCCTCCTTGAGCTTACGAAAGACATGAAGAGCCTCTTTGAGGGTGATAAAGGAGCAAACAGCATGTTTGGCATGGATCATTATGTGTCCTTGATCTCTGTACATCCTTCTTTGGTCCCCAAGCGATGCTTTAAGCAAAATGCTTTCCTTGTTCACAAGGATAAGTTAGAAAGGCTTAGATTGACACCTGAGGCCGGAGTTAAGACGAAATTTCTTATGATACTGCTCCAGCTTAGCAATGCCATGAAAGAGAAGGTTTTAGTTTTCAGTGAGTTCATTGGGCCACTAATCCTGATACTGGACCAACTGAAACATAGTTTCAAATGGACAGAAGGGAAGGAGGTGTTGTATATGGATGGTAAACGAGATGTAAAGCAGCGGCAGTCCTCAATTAATATTTTCAATGATCCAGCGAGTGAAGCAAGAATATTACTTGCCTCAACAAAAGCTTGTTGTGAAGGCATAAATCTTGTGGGAGCTTCTAGAGTTGTGTTACTAGATGTCGTGTGGAATCCATCAGTGGAAAGACAAGCTATAAGTCGAGCTTATAGGCTTGGTCAGAAAAGGATAGTGTATGTTTACCATCTTATTACATCGGGGACAATGGAAGAAGAAAAAATTTGTCGGCAAGCTAAGAAAGTCCAGTTATCAAATTTAGTGTTCTCCTCTTCAGATGGAGTTGATAACAAGCACACAATTGCAGCTAGAGACTTGCAGGATAAACTTTCTTCAGATGGAGATGGTAACAAGCACTCGTATGCATCTGAAGATTTGCAGGATAAAATTTTGAACGAGATGGTTCGACAGGACAAAATGATTGAAAAGATAATACAGCAGCCCAAAGAATCTGAGTTGATTGAAACTTTTGGCTTTGTGGATAAGTGTCTTTGAAGGTACATACATCTATCTTCGTAAAATATGCTGGCTGATCAGTAAATTATGCAATAACGCAGCATATTTATGTTTCATTAATAGCTTGAATGAAGTAGTTAGTCTGACCTTCAGTGACAGGCATTGATATTTCTTCTCCTTACTACAATGATTTGGAAGATATCAACGAGTGCATATTACCTGGAAGATTTTTGCAAATGTCTAATTGTCTGGACAATGATTCTTATCTTAGAAAATAAATTATTGTTTACTAGGTTCATGAAGAAATTTGTTCATGTCCTGACTAACAGGGTTGACAGAGTATTTACAATCTTCTTCCTTTAGAGAAAAACGTGCATAAAAATCCCTCTCTGTGAAAACTAAGGATTTTTTTATTGTACATGTTGCAGGATTGGTTTATTAGACATGGTGCTGCATCTGCTTGCTTATTAGACCCATATTATCACTTTTCTTTGAAAAGAATTATTCTTTTTCGACAAAGTTACTGCAAAGAACAAAAAAGCAATGTTACAATTTTGTTTTTTGTTTCTTGTCTGATGCAGGTTCATCAAGTGTCACCTAGAAATGACATCAACATCTAGTTTTTGGAGACAGAATTGATACAGCTTGGTTCCAACTTAGTCAGTGGGGCATTTTGAGGTTTTCAGCTGCGGGAAAGATTGCTTTGTGAATTTTGCCAACTAGAGACGATGAGCAGAGATTTAGAGAAAACAAGCCACTTTTAGGTGGGGGGGCGGGGGGGGGTGGGGGGAGGAAATGTGATAGATTTCTTGGACCTGCTTTCATACACACATAGTTATGAGAAGTATACAGATGTTGTATTGCCTTAATTTTGTTGTTTGTGCCATCGATTTCTTATGTCACTGTACTATTTGATGAGTTGTTTGAGAACAAATAGCCAATTGGGCCTGGTGTCTTGGTTCAATACGGTGAGACGAAAACAGGGCCTAATTGTTTACACAAGAAAGATTGGAGGAATGTTGCGACTCTTTTAGAAGAAATTAAAGAAAGAAGATAAAATTGTTCATGAACTACATTTAATAATGTCATTAGTAATAAATTAAGGGTTGTGTTAGGAGATTCAGACGATTTTCCAAACGAGTGAAGCTATTAGAACCCTGCAAATTTGTTATTTAGTCCTATTATTCAACCAAAATTCTCTTTTGACTTGGTTTTCTCATCAATTTTTTTTATTATTGATGTTAAGGAGGAAGATTTAGAAGAACCAGAAGATGAAAAGATGACATTATAATCCGTCTTTTTTGGTAATTTTATCTGAAGTAAAAATTTAATAATGAAAGAAAATTTATGAGCCAATAGAATAACTCATAAAATGTCACATTTTAATTTTAAAATGAAGTAGTTGGAGATATTTTCCCACCAATGTAGATACTAGAATTTTAATAAATTAATAATTTTAATTAAATAATATTTTTTATCGATCTTAAAGTGTAGTAACTATTTATCCACAACCGGAAAGAATAAATATTTGTATTTGTATAATATTCATATTGTATTTGTATGTGGATGATACTTAAGTTATGTATTATTATTAGTATTGCTTTTATAGATTAAGGACATATTATTAATATTAGGTTTATTTGTAAGACTTTAAATTTATTTTAGAGATTAAATTGTAAAATTTTAAAAATTTTAGGGTTAATTTGTAAATATTAAGAGTTAACCTCTTAGTATAAAAATATACATTTTAAATCTTAATTTACTCATTTTTGAGTCGAGTCACCCCTTTAGAGAGAGAAAAGAGAAAAATAGAGGGGAGAGAAAGAGAAGAAGAAGAAATTAAAAATTGGAGTTTTAAGAGGTATATCATAATTATTTCTCAATTTATTGGTGTTAATTAAGTTAATTTTTTTAAGTTTTGATTTTTGGACAAATGAAAAATTGGATATTTGATGTGAATTTTGTAAGATATATTGAGAATTGATAATGATTATGTAGATAACTTGATAAATCATGATGAATTGTAGAATTTATACTTGATAGTCTCTTGATCTATAAATTTTATAAATTATTGTGTTTCGATTCTGGTTTTGAATTTTGAGACTCTGAAACTAGACATATATAGAATCATTTGAAACTTTTAATCGATTAAAAATTTTAAAAATTGAATTTTTAGTGAATTTATTAAAATGACCTTGAAATTCTGAAAATTTATTGTGTTAACAGTATGATACAATGACAAATAATTTTTGATTTGCTGAATAATCTTCAAAAATTACGAATTTTGGGAATATGATAAATTTATATGTCTAATATGATATATTCCAAATTGAGAATTTATATCAATGTAGTTAAATTGTTATGATTTTCTAAAACGTATCAGCTCATTGCAGTATTTGATTTACAGATTTTTAAAATTATGGAATAAAATAGTTTTAAAATACTTTTGGTAGGGATTTTGAAGTGAAATATTTATCATGGATTAAAATATGTGTCAAGAGTAATTCTGTGATAGTTTTATAATTTTTTAATTAGTATATGATTTATAAAATTGGGAGACTAAATACTGTTCAGTAAATATCTTGATCCCGCCAGAATAATAGTTTGAATTTAATGGTATTTATAAAATGGATTGTGTATGAATTATGATATAATATTCATACATAAGGAGGATATACAAGTTAATAAAGATATATTCTAATTTTGGAGCAATTGGACATTATTTGATGTATAAGAAAATTTTGTTAAATATAAGTGGTCAAAATGATAGGTTTTGAAAAATCAAGTAATTAGACCAATTTGATGTGATAAGTGTAATATGTATAATTTTGTAAGCTATTTAAAGTATCTTGTGTGAATTGTGAGGCTTATGAAATGATTAATCTCCATTAATAGATTAAAAAGAATTAAGCATTATACTAAAAAGTGTTAAGAGGTAAGTATACTAGACTTTTACTGAAATCACAATAAGTATAGTAATTGTTTATGTATGATTTTGTAAATGTACTTATAAATATGTTTATGTTATACCAAAGTATATTTTGATATGAAATGTGAAAGACATGTGTTTATAAATGTGAGTATGGATATACATGACATATATGTATTTTTGAAAATGAGCTTTTAAAATGAAATGTATTTAACAAAGAAAGCTTTTGAAGTGTAATATATCAATGAGAAATATTTTGTGTTTTGAGAATGTTTGAACTCATTATTGACTTAGTAGACATCTTATGTGATTTTTGGAGCATTTATGTGTGGCATTTCCTTCAGGATTGGTATATGTTATGTGTTCTGTATATAGGGAGGATCCTATTGGTATCTAAAGGAAGAATGAGTTATCACATTCGTATGGTGGCATATTGGTGCATGTGAGAGAACTCACCGATAATCAGGGTGAGGGTTTGGCTCTGACCTTTGGGCATGAGCATTATATATGTGTAATTTAAACCTCACTTATACTATTCCTCTTATACGGTATGTCACATACGAGTGACATTTGACTTATTATGTGATATGTAATATGAAAGTCCTACTAAGTAGTAGTTGAGTGATGGTATTCCTATTATATGTTTTGAAAGAATATGTAAGCGTTTACTTGAGATGTGATTTGATGATATTATAATTTTAATTTATCACGACATATCATACATATGCATTGCGTATATATATGTATTTGTATTTTGATATATGAAAAACTAGTATGCTTATTGAGTTTTATACTCATTATAGTTTATGATAATTTCAGGTAAATAAGGTACATGTGTAGTTAGCGAATTTGGCAAAACTTCTACTATTCTTTGAGTTCTCTAAATTACTAAATTGCTGAGTGTTTCATTTGGGGACACATGAGTTAAGATATTTGATTTATCCTTATTAAATAAATATTTATATTTATATTTTAAATATGAGACCAACCCGTAAACAAGAATTTGAGAATATATTAGAAATATTAAGATTGTATGTGTGCACATTATTAAATGAGTGTAAATTATATCATGTTTTAAATCTTTTAAATTCGGGGCGTGACATAAAGTCCAATTTACTAAATTAATAATTCAATAAAATTATAAAATAATACATTATAAAAAATTCTTATAATTTCATATATGACTCGTTACATAAAGTACATAAAGTAATAAGCAACTACATTTATATGATATGGTCTTTGTAAAATATGTATTTAGTATTAAATTTTTTTAAAGAAAAACAAAAAACTGATATAAAAATTGAGTCTAATCCTTTTTATTTTTTTTGTTGTAATGCAAAAAGAAGTTATGATATAATATTCCTGTATTACAATAAAAAAATTATTTAATGTTACTATTATTTTGAGTGCTTTTTTTTTTTCATGAGACAGACTTTATGATAGAGTTATAACCTTCAACAAATAAAATTTATAATTATACTTTTATGTATGTAATTAAAAAAATATATTCAACTTAATTTGCTTAATTACAATAAAAGAGTATTGATACAACATTTTTGAACAATAAGAGCTGCTTTTTATAAATAAATAATTTATTAATTATTTACTTACTTAATATTCACTAAATTGATAGCATTGGGATTAATTTATCGTTCTTTTAACAAATAAATTATACATAAGTTATTGTTATTTGTTGAGAATTTTTAGAAAAAATTCCAAGACAAGTATACTTTAGTTTAAAATTTTAAAACAATGTAAGTTTGTAACTGTTTCTGTTTATGAGTTTTTAATCAGATTATGAAACACCCTTTAAAAAATATACAAACACAAATACAACTTTATTTAATTTTAATGTCATTATTCTTAATTTTGATGTGCTCAAAATAATATGTTGCTGATTGATTTTAATTTAAATAACCGAAGTTATTTCGAATTGGGCCTACTCTTTATCATTATGTTGGGCCGGTTCAAATCTATACGGATAATGGATCGTGGCCAGGTTTTTTTAACCCGATCCAAACTCGACTGCATTTTACCCGGCATGTCAGCGCTGTATATAAAATCTAAACAAAGACGAGCGCTAGGGTTTCTCAGTCGCTTTCCGTCTCGAAACAGCCGCGCTTGCCGAGGAGTTAGACCTTCTGCTGCAATACCACCATGGTACTCTCTGTCTCTCTTTCTCTCGTTTTGGTCTTGTTGTCAAGAAATACGAAATCGTGTTCTGTATATGGAAAATGCTGTTGAAGATTCAAGCAATTGAAATGCGGTTGGCTACTCATTTTGTTTGTTCCCATTTCTCTAAGATTTTGAGCTGTTAGATTGGTTTTAATCGTAGTTAGATTTTGTTTTTGGTTTTAAATTCTTGTTGCTCGACTTTTTGCTTTATATTTATCTGTATAATATTTTTGTATTTGGATTTGTGGGTCGTCATAGTAGATGACGATTGGCTGAGCGAATAAGTCAACTTCAAAGTGGATTTGTTGTGGGAATAGTGTGTTATGGATGCTTATTTTCTCCCCTTTTTTATTTATATAAAATGTGTATATGATATTAGTGTCGTGGTTTTCAAATTCTGCTGCTCGGGTTCAAATTCTGCTGCTTAGTTTATCTTCTACCTCTCCAAATCAAAAAGTTGATGTCTTGGTCGTCTTGGTTCCCTTTACTCCTTTAGGAAATTTGCTTCCATTTTAGAGTTTAATGTTATACGAAACCTAAGCAGTTTGGCATTGCCAACTGCGAGTGCAATTACTGTCCGTGATATAATAATTTTCCTCCTTAGCTCCATTCATGTATAAGCATCTTTTTGATGTGATGTTCTAAGTTGCATTTTTCTTTCACTCAGACTAAGCGGACCAAGAAGGCTGGAATTGTTGGAAAGTATGGTGAGTGCCAATTAATTACTTAAAGTTTTGCTTTGAAATTTTTTTTTTTCTTTTCATTTTATTTTTGGGAATATCTGGATTAGGACAAAATTTGATAGTAAGTTATCTCTTGATGCAGGCACCCGTTATGGTGCCAGTTTGCGTAAGCAAATTAAGAAGATGGAGGTTAGTCAGCACAGCAAATATTTCTGCGAATTTTGTGGGAAGGTATGGCATAACTAGTTTTATTTTGATTCCATTGTGGTTAATTTTGGTCTTGTTGATGTAATAACTAATTATTGGTTATGGTGAATATTTTGCTGCAGTATGCAGTGAAGAGGAAGGCTGTTGGCATTTGGGGCTGCAAGGACTGTGGGAAAGTGAAAGCAGGCGGTGCCTACACTTTGAAGTAAGCATCTTCATTTACCTCCTCTCCCTCATCATTCATTCACCTTTTCAAGTACTAACTGGTTGCTTTTGTTAATGTTGCAGCACTGCTAGTGCCGTGACAGTGAGGAGCACAATCCGTAGATTGAGGGAACAAACTGAGAGCTGAGCTGATCCACGGTTAGCTCAATCTGCTGTCATAGGATGTTTGGTTTTAGTTTCAGATACAAACTTCTAAAATCACTTATGATGTTTCATCGCTTACCAATTTCACATCTCTAAATGCAAGAACTGTTGGTTGTGTTTTACTCAGAGATTTTCATTTTCTATTTTATTGTGATACTCTGTTCTCTCTATCAGCTTGATCAAGTTATGGTTTGTTTGATTTTCGTTCCAATCCTATGACCTATTTGGATAATTAAATTGGCTAGTGGAATGCCTTATGCTGGTAATCTGCAACCGACCAGTGAGAAGTGAGAACGATTTTTATATGAAATTTGGATTAACTGCGTTATATAAGGTTTACCCCTAATGGGTAATTGTTTTGATCACACACAACAAAATGTAACTGCAGCAGCTTCATTTTGCTCCGTGAAATGTAACCCTATAGGTTTAAAGTAATTGTATGTTGATCTATGATTCTTCCGAAGTGAACGGCATCGAATTTAAGAGCTGAGCAGTAGAAATTAATGCACAAAGGAAATCATTAAGATACCATAAACGATTCGTAAGGGGAACTTTTCGTCCGTTGCAAACCAGAGACTGGCGCGAGAGTTCTAAAACATCATAATCTCTATTTTTCACTTCCTCTTGAAAGCCAGTTTTGCATACCATACATCATTTAACATTGGCTGGATGTTTTTATCCAGCACGGGAAGACTCGGATACGATATGCTTTTTTTTTTAAAACTGATACAACATGCATTTACAAGAAGCAAAATTGATAAAAACTAAACTCAGGCACCTTCGTGCCATCTTCGGGGTATCTCAACCTATGTACAAGTTATTGAAGCCAGAAAAATGAGGCACCCATCTTGCTCCACTACCAGCCAACTATTCTAATGACAGAATGCGGTTCCAAGCAGATACCTCGCTGACCATTTTATAATGGAAAAGAAACAGTAACCAACACCAGGAGCTGCAAAAGAAAAGCGAAAAAGTCCCACTTTCACAGCACTCTTATATTTGCCTTGCTTTCTCATAGAAGGAAAACTGAGATGCTGGTAGTAATTGTACAGGCATCACTCTGAAACCATCTCCCTTTTTAAGGATCAGACAATTGGAATTTGTACGTCATCACTGTTGTTCTGGTGCATTTGATTTTGAACAGCCTTTACAGCTGCAACCCTAGCAGCGTTGGCTGCTTTATTAGCAGCTGCAATAGCTTTACTAACCCTTTCATCAATCCTTGCCACATCATATGCTTTAGCAGCAGCCCGCTGTGCTTCCTGCTTACAAAACAATATCTAATAAGAAACCACATGAAACATATAAACTAATGATTTCAACATAAAATCAACATGTTAGAGTAATTCTTCCAGAAAGTGCCAACCCTCAATCTGAGTACATGGATGATAGGGTTAAAAGCCAAAAGGCAACCTGTTATCATAAAATCAACAAGCTTGATTAAAATATTTTTTGCATAAAGTTTGACTTATTACAAACACAACCTGATTTACGCACTCATGGTTAATGGCTTACAAGTAGTTATAGTAAATGAATCAACCATACTCAGGTAATCATAGAAATGCCATCACATACAGTCTGCATAAACACCTGAAACTTGAATATAGGCTGCAAACTACCCCATGAACCATTAAATATGAACCTACTGATGTTCATCTAAATATGAAAGTTGAAACTCATAGTCATGTGGAAAACACATATACCCACCATTTTGACTGCCAAAATTCACCATGCCTATGAAAAGACACTCTGGTTGTAAATTATTTGAGCCATTGGGCGAGCTTGTCTTTAATTCATTGTCTGGTTTAAACTCAAAGATAGAAGGCATATAATTTATGTTATGTTGACGGTAAGCTCATGCAACAAGCCACATGATAACATAGACAACGTACTTGAATATTGTTGTTCTTAGTTAATTTGTGCTCCCTTCATGTGAAAAGTCTTTCACACTTACATTTCTCTTAAATATTCAAGTATTTGGCTCAATAATTTTCCGATATTTCACAAGATCAATGTTCCTAACAAGAGAACAATAAAATTACCTGGACAACATTAAGAACCTTGGAATGGCTGACAGCGAAGGGATGTGCAGAATCCACGTTTTGTGAGTTCAAAACATCAAGAACCCCATTTTTCCAGTGACCTGACTGTGTCTCACCATTCCTGAAAGTATACATGCCCAGCCCTTGCCTTCTTCCCTCATGCCATGCCCCCTCATACTGATGACCATTCGCAAATTGATAAACTCCAAAACCATGCATCCTGTCAGCAAAATATTCTCCAGAATATGCATCCCCATTTCTGTGTGTCAACAATACCAGTCATTAATATTGAATTTTACAGGTAAATCAATGCATTCACATTCCAGAAGGATTAACACAGAAAATATTAGCTAAATTCTCTAGATATAATTGCTTGGCTACTCTTCAAGGTAATAATTGTATGACAGTACAGTTGCAGCTCAAGATTTCATGTGAGTCACTAGATCATGGATTAGAAAAACAAACTAAGACAGAAACTTGAAAGCACCCCACTGAAACTTATACAAGTTAAGATTGTATAGACCATTTAAAGAAATTCTTCAAGGAAAAACAATAACCAGTAGATAAAATGGGAATAGACTAAAGCACAAAACTTAACGATGATCATTTCTGAATATATATTTTGTGAAATTCAACATAGAAATCCAAAAATCACCCACTACAATAGACCCATCCAAAGCTCCAATCTAAAATTTTGGATAAGCTACACACATTCAAGTATCAAATAGCATACTAAAATATATAACGCCATAAAATTCCAATGGATCATTCACAACTAGTGTGAAAAGATTAAAAAGAACCAAAGTTCACTCAACTATACCTGAATTGGTAATAACCGAGGCCATGCTTGACACCCCACTTGAACTCTCCTACATATCTACTTCCATCGTCACAAGTATGCACACCACACCCATGGCACTGCCCATTAGACCACTCCCCAGCATAAACATCGCCAGTGTAAGACCTATATAACCCAATCCCATGCCTCAAACCCTGCCTAAATTGACCCCTATATCTGCTCCCTCTAGCCCAAGTCTCAACTCCATATCCATCATACTTTCCATCTATCCAATCACCCTCATACCTTCCTTTCTTGAAATAGTAATAAACCCCGCTTCCTGAAGACTTTCCTCTGTGAAACTCTCCCTCATACACATCTCCATTATTGTAAACGTACACCCAAGAACCTGAATTCGGGTTCCTGGCTAGTTTTGGCTTTGACCCAATTGACCAAACAACAGGTTTTACAGGTTTAACTGATGAAGAAGTGGATAATAAAGGAGCAAATTTTATTGGGAGTGAGCGAGAGAGAAGTGAACGGAGAGAAGGGAAACGGGGTAGAGCTAAATTGAGAGAGATCAACAACAGGGTCACAACAAAAGCAAGAACAAAAAGGAAATTTAACACAAGGAAACGGTGAGGGTTTGTAAGAAAGAAGCAAAGTGATGGAAGTGAAAGAAGAATGAGAAACCGCAAGTGAAATCTAAGCAAACACACACGGTAAACGTTTTGAACAAATTTGTGGGCAAAAAGCTTTCTTGCAAATGAATAACACAACAAGGAGTGTGAAGAAGATTCAAGATTGGAACTTTTCGTGTGGTGCTTGGTCCGAGAAGAAAAAGCAGGTGAGTGATAGGTTGCTTGGGTCATTATAGGCCTTTTATGTGGTGTTGACAAAAGTGTTTCATGGTTCAATTCAGTTTGAGCTTGTGGGATTTGGATATGGAGATGGGTTTGTTTTTGATTGGTGTTTTGTGGGGTTGATGAATCAGAGGAGATGCAGATATCAGAGCTTTCTCCTCCAATCTGTTGCATTTGCATAACAAATGATGATGAATCTCTATAAAGCTATCTTGATTCTTGTGTGTCTGCTGAGAGTTTTTAGCATCCGTTTGTTCTGTTGCATTGGCCTTTATTTTCAGTTTCAGTTTCAGTTTCTGGTTCTGGTTCTGGTTTTGGTTCCGGTTTTGGTTTTGGTTTCGTTTTTGGCAGCAAGACCATTGATACAAAATTTGTTAAGATAGGACCCAGTTTTCAGCTACATTTACTGAAATGCCATCTTAATTTGATCACAAATTGTATTTCTTTAGTGATACTGTTTAAATTCTTAATTTATTATCATTTTTTTTTACAGCATTAAAATAGTATTTCATAAAATAGAATATTGCAAAGAGACAATTACTGTCTATAATTATATAAATTAGAGTAAGTATATGAATAAGATAACAGAAATCTTTTACTTATCATCATGAAGAAAGAAGAAAGTAAGTCTAAGATTAAATAAACATGAACTGTATATTATTTCACAAGTTCTCTCTCACTTAAATAATGGATTATGGATGCACTACCAAACTTAATGCAAAAGAGAAAAAAAAAAAGTATAAAAGAATTATCTTTGTATATGTAATCAAGATTTTCTAACAACTCCAATGTGCGCTCTTTACAAGTCAACAAGAGGTCGATGTTAACTACCTCCACCCACATAAACAATGATAAGTTACACCCAAAAAAAAAAGGTCAAAAAAAAAAAACATCAGTGATTTTGGATTTGCTTTTTCTTTTTGTCAGAATTAGAAACATATTGCTCCAATTTAGTATTTTTTTAAAGGGTATATTAACTTGTATAATAATTAAGATAATATCATATTATATATTAATAAATATCAAATTAAATAATTAAGAGTAAAAGAAAAGCAAATTAATTGAGTCTGAACTGGTCGATTTAATTCAATTTGATTTGACATTCAATTATTGATTGGTTTTATTTATTTAAAATCAATTAGTTTTATTTATTTATAATCAATTAGTTTGATTCAATTTAATTTTAATTTAATTTAAAATTAAAAAATATATTTAAAATAGATTAAATATTTAAAAAATAAATAAATTAATCGGTTTAGTTTATTGTACTTGAATCAATTGGTTTCATTTAAATAAAATCGATCGATTTTGATTTCTGTTCAATTCGATTCTAAACTAAACCAATATTAAATTTACATACTCCTACAATTAATTTTCATAAATAGGGGAATAAAGTTCCCTCACTAAAACTAATAAATATTTAAAACAAATAATCCTTATAAATAAGAGAATAATAATCTTACACATAAAAAATAAAAAATCCCTAATTAAAAGAATAACTATCTTTAAAGAAAAATAAAATATATTATCTTGATATTCGCAGAACTCAAATCTTAAATTAAAATTACAAAGATACACAAAATTTAGCACAGAGGACAATAGCTCAAGTGCTACCTCCAATTCAAATTTCAATAACTAAATAAACACACGTTTTATTTGTGTTTTATTTGGTATTTAAAGTCTTTATGATCCAAATTACATAATAATTTACTTATATCCAAGTGTGTCAGCAGAAAACCCACATGGAATCTGGTGTCACAAATCATAATTATAAAGCTGCGTCCAGTTTAGGGTTTAAACAATTTGAATTCTAAAAACCAGAAGCTGAAACTCCACACACCACAATGGACAACATCTTGTCACGTGCCATTCCACATTTATGTGCACAGACAGCACATGCACATCCCAAATGCTTTTTCCTTTTTTAACTGTTACTAAAAGTCTGGACCCAATCCATAATGAGTATTGCTAAATTTCATTTCAAATCAAAAGATGCTTTCCATCAGAATGTTTACTTTGTTCATTATCTAATGTTATAATTTCGAAATGTTATGTTTTCATGAAACTTTTTTCTTATTGAATTTATGTTGATGTCTATCTTATTGTCTCTATCTCAAACTATAAGAGCAAAATTTGAGCCAATGCTTGGAAAGAAAAGGGGTTTATGAATTTCAGTCAATAATTTCATCAAATGAGTTAATTAAGCCCCCAAATAAGTGAATTACTTTTTCTTTGTATAAAGAGTAAGATGGAAGAATAATAAAATAAACCATATACATAGATGAGCTGAGTGCTGACTCAGTCTTGTGTGGTAGTCAGTAGCTGTCTGTGTTGGACCAATCAGTAGCTGAAATAATATTAATAAATAAATGATTGCAGGTGAATATTAAATTGGTTTCTGAGGAAACAATTGGCCATTCAGGGGGTGAAGATGAAGCCTCCACATCAATAAAAATGAAATTGGGTGGCCTTACTTACTTTGTTCTTATCCACCAGCTTTTGTTTTGCATCTCCTTTTCATCATCTCTTCCTCTTTCCCTGTCTCCTATTCCCTTAATAGGACATCACTACTCCATCTTCCAATCTGAAAGTCCCATCACATTTGTTCTTATTAAACCCAAATATTACAAAAAATAAAAAGAAAAAGAACAGACTCACTTTCTTCAAATATGTCACTGACTTTATTCAATGTGAAAAGGATTTCTATTTCATCTTTAGAATGAACTTGCATATAGAGTTCATTCAAAGATTCATCACAAGTGATGAGTTTTAAAGAATATTGATTATGAAATTTAAGTTCTTTATTATATTTTGAACCAAGGCATATTTGCATTCGATTCAAAGAATAATGGAGGGGGTGTGAATTTATTTGGCTTTTGGATTGTGAAATAAGAGTATAAGACACAGAGGGAGGAAAAACAGAGTAGAATTGATAGGATCAAGTGATGGATACCTTACAACTTCATTGCCAAAAGCACCAAGGAGATAATTAGATAAAGAATCATTTAAGCTTGATAGGGAAAGTTCTGGGATTAGATGAGGGATTATAAAAATAAAAAATAAAAAAACCCAACATCGAGTCCTGGATATGGCATAAAACGACACTGTTTTCTAGTCAATTTACATAAATATGCAATGTCTATATAAGGAATGAGACGGCAGATCATTATTCATGCATGTATGAATGTCAGTTAGAGTAAGAGTGTTCAGGCTAATATTTGAACCTAATCCATCCAATTCCAATTCCAATCTTCTTCTTTTTTTTTTTTTTTTTTTTAAGTTATTTAATAGCAATCTTAAGACTTAAGATTATAGTGTAGATTTTATCATGACAAGTTGTTAAAGTTAGGTACTTATCATCTGGGATTTAGAGTGATAATAATGATACCGAAAGGCCATTAATCAGTGAGTCGTAACAAGAAAGCAAAAACTGAAAACGAAATATGATGTCTGCCGGCAAAGTTGGAATGTTATTTTCACTTTTTCATGTATCCTAGCACTTTCTGCCCCACCTTTCTCAAGATTAAAGCGCAAACCAAATTATGCCACGCTTTTTAGGCATGCGCTGGTGCCTGTGGTTGTAGCTGTGCCTTATATTATAATGTTTTGGTTACCGGGCCTGGGCAAGCAATGCCAAGTATTCTTAGTCCAGCCCCTTAAACCTTTTGTGGTTTCGCTCATTTGAAATCTTGTTGGTGAGCCTAACACCAAAAGGCCATGGATGATTCCACATTTCTTCACAAAATGAAACTACAAGGAATCGCATCGGCGTTTCGTATATACGGTATGATATGAATCAAACCTCGGGATAGGGCAGAGAAGCGCAAGTGTTAAAAACAAATCCCGACCTGTTAACCACTTGATTATAAAGGCCATTTAAGAATAATTGAATGTGGAGATTGGATGTAAAATCTAACTCGATGGGAAGGATCTTAAAGGTCACCACTGTAAATTACAATCCAGAGGGAGCCATGTGGGTGTCAGGATGTGCATGTTACTCACCCCACCAAGTTCATCAACATGTGAAAGTTGCAGGGCTTGTTGAAATCTACCGCTGTAATAATCAAGTTGGTCGTACTGTATTCATGCCAGCACAGCCTTGTACACACAATCGTGATTTGTTACTCTGCAAACTAACTCCAAAATTGAAACCGAATGCAAATTGGTACGGGATAATTAGGTTTCCACGCGATATCCCAATGTTAGGTTTTCTTGCCGGGCAGAGCTACTTATTTCTATTGTTTTTATTTTCCCAATCAGACATATTTTATGGCAGAGAGCTTTTACGCGCCTCGGTCACCACAGAAGAAACAAATAACCAGAAACAATACTTTTACCAAAAAAGAACTCAAGTCATAGAGATGCTCAGGCAACTAAAATTGAAAACAAATAATTGCTTCACATCACATGGTCGTGAATTTGATTTATGGTACTATTTAAAACATATAAAAGGAAGCCTACATTGTGATAACAAAGAAACACTATCAAACGCTAACCAAATTCTCAAACACAATACTTCCAAATAGAAGCTATGTAATACAATTTTCTCAAGACTCTCCCTCAAAGAAAGCTCTCCTATTTCAGCATCATGGCCTGTGGATCTTGAACCCAAATACTCTTGGAACATAGCTCTGTGCTACATTTTGTGGCTTGAGGTGCCCATATGTCAACAGGAACAGGTGAGGAAATGTGGTTCCGAAGTAGGCTCCATCAATGTCTAGATAGAGTTAAAGAAACTTAGGAAATATTTGCAAAGCAATGTCCAGGGCACATGATTGTGAACATAAAGATTAACTGGATTTCAAGTATCATGCAATAGCCTCAATTGATACAACAATAAATGACAGCAGACATGCCAAAACTAAGGATATAACCCAATTTATAAGTGATGTGTAGTAAAATAAAAAATTATGTAGCCATTCCCTAAATCATACGTATTTAGCAATGCAGTGGTTTTATTTCTCTTGATTTTGAAAAGAAAATAAGAATATATCACAACAAAATTCTAAATTGAAAGGATACTACCTTGATACTTGGATCGAGGGTAGTAAATATCTTCACATCTGGGGCAGTATATTTTCACAGTGCTTGAACGAGGAATGTCTGATTGACCGACAGGGAGGCAAGGTTGTCCACCGCAGTAGACTCTTGGGCATCTCCCAAAGTCATAGTTCTTGTACTTATCTAGCTGTAAAAATTCCATTAGGTTAATGCTATCTAGCACTTCCCACAAATTATAAAGAGCAAAATCTTACCATAGCAGCCATTCCTTTGGTAGTCAGTATGTATCGGGCATGAATTAGACCATAAAGCATCTCTGCTGCAGATTCAACCAACTCATTTTGTTCCTCTGTAAACATATCACCTATACATTTCAACCAATCGAATTTGTTACGCAAAAAAGGAAAAGGCAGAATGAACAAGGGTGCATAGACAATCAGTACATCACTACCAAGACAGGAAAATATTATCAAGAAATTCAGAACAAAATAATTCAATCAAGTAGTATCTTATAATAATATAACTATATCGTGAAATTGGAGTGACATAGTAACAGTATAATTGAAGTGAAGAATCACACAACAAACTCATACCATGATAATTATAAAATATATCATGCATGACAACAAGAATAAGCAGAAACAGACATGCATCCTTAACATGCAAGCTTACCATGAAATTGGAGTGACATAGTACCAGTATAATTGAAGTGAAGAATCACACAACAAACTAATACCATGACAATTATAAAATATACCATGCATTTCAACAACATGCAGAAACAGACATGCAATGCATCATTAACATGCAAGCTTACCATGAGAGGACTCAACATCCAAGATCAGGTCAAGTGCATAATCATAATATGGAACTTGACTGCTTAGCCCACAGAGGTTAAAATCATCCTGTATATAATCATCATCCACTTCACAAAAGAACTCGTTCCCTCGAAGATTGCAAAACCAAGAGATCCAAGATGTGTCATCTCCATCAGAACCGCTGACATCCGACTCTTCACTGTCTGTTTCAGATTCTTCTACAGCCAAATGGGATAAAGGTTTTGCATCAGCTAACTGGTGAGAACAGTCCACTATATTGATAGAAAAACAAGTATAAAGGTAGAAAGAAATGAGTTCCTTTTAAAAAAAACAAAATTTATATGCATTCAGAGCGGACTTATTGTGCTATTCAAGAACAACTTTGACCATTGGCAAAACAGAAAAATAGCAGCAAGAGTTCAAAAAAAAGATCTTGAATACATGCATTAAATACATTGATCATTGCAGTTCTATGATGAGTAAAAGTGCATAACCACATGCCATAATTGTCCAAACAAAGAATGAGCAATAGCATGGTTCACAAGCAGAGAATCAGATATTACAGTTACACAACAAAACTTGAGGTCGGCTAAACAGAATGGCAAAACAATAGCCATATAAACCAGCCAGCACAATGCAGCACTAATACTTCAAAATTAATTAACCTTTCTAGACTACTTGGTTGTAGTTTCATCCAAGGCCAAGTAAAGGATTAAAGAATTTCCCCCTTTAGAAGTATAATGAGATAAAACATGTTTCATTGTCACCTTCTTCTGAAGGGGTTACTCTCTTGCTTCCAAATTTACAGGAATTTGGAAGAGAATTCCAAGCTTAACCTTACAGAAATGGTATAAAAATTGAAGCTTACCTAAATGCAAAGCATACTCTCAAGAAAGCCCTATTCAACAAACATAATGACCTATCAATTTCAAAGTTTTAACAAATCGAACTAAACACTCGCGTCTTCTACAATTTGATAATATATCTCCTTCAATACATTTGATTGCCAAATAGTTGATTATATAGATGATCCTTGACCATTAGCAACTGCTGTAAACATGCAAAAGACAATTATTTTTCAGCACAAAGAATTTAATTTAACAAAAAAAGAAAGTTTTTTCATCGCGAGGAATTTAAATTACCAAAAAATTATTGTTTTTTCTTGTAGAGCAAAACAAAAAAATTTTAACAAGAAGAGATATTTCTTATAGCAATAAAACCAAATCTATACCGATAAATACATGAAAGGATAAGTATTTCTGTTAATATGATAGAGGGAGGAGCTGTAAGGATACGAATTTTACCATCAGAGGCGTGATTCTTGGACAGAGACGCAGAGCGAGAGTCAGCTGGATGCTTCCCCAGGAGAACGGACATATCCTTGCCGTTGATCGTGGTTCTCGAAGTGGACGGCGAAGATCTCTCCAGCTGCTTATCTAATGCGTCGTTAATCCGCTTTCGATCAACTCCTCCCACCACCACTTCCGACTTGGACCCACCGACCCCTCTCTCTCTATACATCTTCCCTATTGTCCTTCGCCGATGATGATTTTTCTTTACAAGTTTAGATGATTATCACCGACACCATGGCGTGGGAAATGACCACTCTAACCCTATCTAGGGTTTTTTGATACAAAGAGTGTGACTATTTTATTATTATTATTTATTTAAAAAAGAAAATAAGGCTGAGCAGCTTTAGCCCATTCTCTCTCTGGCGAGATTTTATTGAGGAAAGAAACAGGGTATTGAGAGAGAAGTAGTTTAGTTTTAGAGAGAGAGGGGTTAAAATGGGAATAAGAATATTTTAAAGTTCCGGCGAGGAGGCCGATAAATCGGCAGGGACAGCTGGGCTTCTTTGCTTATATAGTTGAGGGAGAAGTTTGGGTGCGGTTACTAAGATATTTGTGGGGGAGTTGGGACACGTGGCGTCTGATTTGTAAATTGTGGTCCTAACAGGAACGGGGTTATCCTATGCGAATAGTTTTTTTTTAAATAAAAAAATTGGCCATAAAAGATCTAAAGTTGTTGATGAAGTTTCTGAAAAAGAGCTGGCAATTTTGTTGTGATTAACTCGATATTAACTTGCACTGAAAAATCGTTAAGGGCATTAGCTCAACAACAACTGGTACTGTTCAGATAGCAACGATACTACGATCTATAAACATTCCTCACGTGCCAAGTGCCTTAATAGCTGTCATCTAGTACGTAAATTGTAACCCAATTTTCATATTACTGGTCTTATATTCACATTACAAAATTTACGTTTTTTTTTTTCAAGGGACAAAAATCATGAATTGGTGTCTTAGATGAACGCGTTAGTACAAGAATAAAATCAGAACAATAAACTCTTGCTATGCGAATTTTTAAAGCATAATTCTTATAAAGAACTCGGGCACACTCTTGAGTTTGTTTCGTTGACAATGGCAGCAACACTTGTCAACACTCGACCTATAATAATAGACTGCCTTGCCTAGAAAATGCTTGTTCAATTGCCCTTTCACATTGCAAATCTTTCTGCTACCTTCAATTCAGGAGGGAACAAGAATGATATGCAAAATACTTCATACAATCATCCAAAGTAAGAGCATATTCGTTCCAAAGTCCAACTTTTAAATCTGGCAGCAGTCCATTAACACCAACAGATCAACTTGTCATCGGACTTTTTATCCTGTTCACACCACTCTTACTCCCACACGGATACACCTGTTGCAATTTTGATGGGTTCATTCATTCACAAAACTTACTTCTCATACAAGCAAATATATCAAAATAGCTCCTTTGAGCATAATGTTTCGCTCAAACAAATTTCAACAGCACCCCGTGGACCTTCAATTTCAATACTTTTACCCCACTTGTTTTGAACATTGTCTTCTAAGTCAATTTACTTGCTTTGAATACTTACCAAAGAATCAGATTCAGAATCGTATTCGAATTTATGGAGGTCTAATTAGATAAGGAAACAAACAGATGATCACACATCATTTGCACGGAATGACCTATGGCATATAATTACAGTAATTAGCCTCTAATACTGGTGAACAAGAATCACAGGAACTCAAAAAAACAGTAACAGAGGCAGTGCAATTGCTATTCTCCCTAATCTTCAGCAAAATACTTCTCCTCGGCATCCTGGCTCACTTCTCTGAGCCAGTGATCATCCAGAGTCTCATCATTATCTATTTTTGAGTAATCAAAATGCTGATGATCTTCACCTGACAGAAACTTCTGCTTCATGATGTAGGTGAATTGTTCCATCAAATCTTCAGTCTCTTCTACCGATGGTGCTGCCCCCTGATTGTGCTCTGCTGTGGTGGATCGGGCACCATTGCTAGCACCAGAATGATCTACAGGCATCTATAGTCACAAACACCAAAGTTTCAGAACAATGCAGCACAAATGGTACATTTGTCATATGTTAATGCATTATAACTTCAGATGAAAAAAAAAAACATGAGCTTACTACACGGATTTTGAATTAAAGTCTACAGAAATTTTCATATCCATTTGAGAACAACCTAGTTGAACTATTGTAATAATCTACCTTCTCTTCCTTATTTAGTATGTTCTTTAGCTCTATACCACATTCAGCATCAAGAAAAAAAAGGCAAGCCAAGAATCAAGTTCACAAATCAAATCCCATAGTTCCGCTTGCCTTCATTTGTATTCTTGTCATACAAAACAAATGATAATGACATAGCCCCAACTACAATCGTTTGTTCCACTTGGTTTGAAAAATAGTAATGAAGTGACTTGTTAGCCCTTTCTCTTTGTCAAAGAAGCAATAAACAATTTAGGAGTTAGCAACGAAATATTTGCTCATAATACTTCATCAAAGTCACACTTAATAGGCATCTTTATGTAAAGGACTATGTGAGATTTAACTACAAAAACAATAAGCTTCTACGCAATTAATAATCTTGTTAGCTTATATCCTCTTTTCTGCTTGAGCAAAAGATTCTCATCAACCTGCTATAGTTTTCAAAATGGCTCAAACAATTTGACAATTTTGCTCTAACTGCAGGCTAATTCTTGAAAGTAGCAAGAAACACTTAAATAGCACATTGACATCAGATCTACACTTTCCAGGTATTATCCAGTATAGATGAGCAATGTTAGCCCATGACTATAAATTAATCAACAATATAACATTAAGAATACAAAAATTAACCCTCTGAAATTAATTAGAATATTGCAAAAATGAAAAATTGACAATGTATCATCTACATGTTCCAAAGAGGTCAGTTACCAGCATGTTATATTTAAATTAAATAAATCAAATTTCAATAGGATGCCTTTCCTAATATCTTCTTATCACCTGAGAAACCTACAAGAGGTTGTGAAAAATTGAATATGAAAGAGTGCATGAGACAATAACAACCAGAAAAAGAGTAAATCATGTGTTTTCTGAAGGGAATTCCTCCACAATACAATCTGTAATGTTACACTAGTTAGCTAGTACAACTATTTGCCCTTTTTTTAACCTACTATAGATCTTCACAGCTGCAGATGACTAAATAACAATTGTCAGGTTCTGGACTATCTTTACATTTCCCCAGGTCACTAACATAATGCTTTGTTGAGTTGAATGAAGTACAGAGCACAGATGTTGAATACGAAGTTTGTGGATATCTCACGCAGGAAATGACAATGAAACTAAATAAAGTGAAATAAGAACAGAATAAATTACCTCAGTAGACCGCACAACCCCATTAGCTTTTTTCTCTGCTTCTTCTTCTTCTTCATCCTCCTCCTCCTCCTCCTCCTCCTCCTCCTCCTCTTCTTCTTCGATTCTTTCATTACCAATCCAATCCCTCTCAGCCACCCCCAACCTTTGCTGTTCCTCCCTAATCCTTGCTACCAAAGCAGCTTCCTCTGACCTCCTCATCAATGTCTCTGACCACCGCTCCCCTGGCCTTGCCATACTCCTTCCACTTAAATCCTGAAACTTGCCCACATACTCATGATGCAAATACGGTTCCCTCTCCCTCATAGCATCCTCTGAAAAGTACTGCCCATCATGTATCAGTTTATTAAGGTAAGCCAGCCTCCGATTCTTCACCATCACTGACCTAGACCGCAACTCTTCTGAAGTCGGGCTCATCTTGCTTCTAAGATTCTTTAAGTGCCAATTTACCTCATAATCACTATTAAGTACATCAAACTCTCGAAGCTCATCAGAAGTCAGTTGTGATCCATATCTCTCTGAAATATATACACCAGCTAAATCAGTACGTTAAAAATTAAAACTTGGCTAAGTCACAGAAACTACATTAGATTGCAAAGATAATAGTGAAGGAATAGAAAATAATAAAGCAGCATAATAAAATAAAATAAAATAAAATCTTAACATTGAAGGCGTTTATGCTTCAAGCTAATTTTTATCTTTATCTGGATAGAAGGTAAATAACAAAAACATATGCACAAAATTTAATGTTATTCTTCCTTCCTTTCCATGTTTTCTCGAGAAGCAAACAGAAAATAAGGTTGGCCGAGAATGAGCTTGTTCTCCTACTAATTAATTCTATTTCTCACAATTAATGTTTCGAATAATTATCCTTCGACAAGTAATTCCGATACTGTTGCCGAAATTTTTACTAATTACGGGGAATTTTTTTTTTTAAAAAAAAAGATAGAGAAAGAGAGAGAATATGAAAAAGCATTACCTAGAAAAACGGCAGCGTCTCTGGAGAGGAGGTCGCGGAGGATTGATTTGCGTTGAGAGGGAGTAGTGGTGTTAGGTTGTAAAGCGCGAGGGAAGTAGAGGTTATCGACACTGGAAAGTCTCTCCGTTATGCTCTCGATCGATTCCTCCCTCACTTTTCTCTCCATTTTTCTCCCCAACCAACCAAACAAACGATTCAATAACGATTTTGATTCTTTCTTTTCTTTTTGTTTTCCCTCACTTTCTTCTCTCTTGCTACTTCAATACCGCTTAAGTCCACGGTCGTTTCATATCGAGTATTCAAGTCTCAACGGCGTCGTTTATACCTCTTAATGCGTCGCCCCCACCCAAGATAAATGGCATGTGCGAATCACGCGAGACCAGATAAGTTCGATTTCAACAAAAACTTGACAAATGCATTTTCATATATTTACAGTGTGTTTTCTAAAATGAATAAGAGTGTAAATTTTACCTTTGGTATTTATTATGGTAGATTTTTCTCCAACAATTAAAAGCATTTGCAATACTAAAGCCGATCGTTTTCAGGATAGGCAGCGACATCTTGCTTCAGTGAGTACTACCGGAGAAACATAAATTAAGAACGAGAACAATGGAACTTTTGTTTTTATTGAAATTTGATAAAGTTAAACTGACTTTACAATGATCCAGTTGATCTTGTGTAGAGAAGAGAAGACGAGAGATCAGCTCTATTTGATCACCCCACATTTTGGTGTAAGCTTTGGTGTATATGTCATCTCATCAAAGAATGTTGTTTCATCTCAAAATTACAACAAATATTTGAAGCAAAAACTTTTTTAGATCATAACTTAGCCAGCCTCCTTTAACCCCATGTTTCAATTATTGAAGCTTCATGGAAGTCTCTAAAATGTTTATAATTGCTCGACATGGTTAGTAATTGCATCTGGGCAAGAAGGTGCTTGTAGAAGCTCTAGCCGGTTGAATGGTGGAGCAAATTGCAATATGTAATGTAATCTTCATCTGTAGTCAAACAATCAAAACAAAGTACATTTAGTATCATGAAACTATCTGATTGCAGAGATATGTGTAATGAAGGGAAAAGAGAAAAATGAATGTGGAGATGAACGTTAATGCTCACTTTCTTTTACTGTTCTGTAGAGCCAGCATAATACTTCATCAGCAAATGCTAAGCAAACTCCACCCTAAAAACCAATTTCAATTAAACAGGGCAAAAGAGGTTAGTAATACTGAACATTTACACACCAATATTAACTGAAATATGTAAACAACCAACAGACTCTTCATTTCTGCCAGAAATGGAATAATCAGATTAGAAATTTATCATTTGGATGAGATTCACTTGTTAACTATAGTGAAGAAGAAGGTTTGAATTTAATTCACATGCAATGGCAGCATATTGACCTGCCAATAGTTCTTCAATTTCACTCTGTGTGTAATATCTTTGGTTCTTAGTCTCTCAGTCCGGACAAGCCGACCTGCATCATTCCTGCAATGAAAATGAGATAAAATTATAAATCCAAATTAAGCTGAAGATGACAAAATGCTTTGTAAGTGAACCACCGTCCTGTAACTACACATAGCGAGCACATATGTTTTTCAGAAAGTGTGGGGAGATAGAAGAGGCCATAATTATATTTGCCTGTTTGTAGTAAGCCCATTAGGTGGAAATGCGAACCTAGAGTTCCATTATTCTTCTCACTGTGATCATTTTTAACCTTTCTGATTGCAAGTTGATGCAATTATTCTCATGAAGAAAGGCTGAAAATTGGCTGCAACAGAAATGAAAATTACCTAAATCCCACAACAATAAAAGCAACACCAGCCAGGAAAGATTGAATCTGCATCAGATGACACAACTGAATATATTAATTCCATGAAAACAACGAAGAAAACTGCATTTAAGAAAACAAATGAAACTCTGGACCTAACAATCTACATGCAATATACAACAGATAAGATTGCATGCATTGCAGAACATATACTGCCATTAGATAACATTTTTAAATGCCAGGAATATCAACCATTTTAAAAAATTCATATCTTCTGAATTTAGTAAATGCCAGTAAATGATCTTTCATTTCATCAACAAAATGTAGTTACCAAAACAGATGCTGGTCTATCTCCTTATCCAGAAATTTTGGCTAGGCTTTGCTTCTTAGTACAATATGTCCACTTTTTTAGATTGAGTCGTGTGCTTCCAAATCCAAGGGTGAAACTCCTGAAGAATTAAAAATTTAAGATACTTTATCCACATCCTAAAATACTATGGAGAGCAGCCCCTATTTGCATTGGGTCTATTAAGAATGTGTAATTGATGGATGTTTCAAGATTCCAAACCTATCTCCTTGACATTGGAAAACAATGTCACAGACCTTAATGTATTTCTGGAACTTAGCCCTCTGGAAATTAATGGGTTCCTGTGTGCAATACTGAGAGCTTAAAATTTCTGAGTGGTCTTTCTTGGGCAGCTGATTCTCTTGTGAATATTTGTTAAACTCTGTAATTAGCAAGATTTTGTTTTCTAAAGAAGGATTACTAAGTGGTTTCAATGGAAATTCCTGTTGTTATGGTTAAAAATTGTTAATTTATTTTCAAAAGACTGCAAGTAATTTATAGGTACTAGGTAAGAGCACTACACCGATATATTGATCTGATGTGTAGTAACATGTTATAAAGACGCGTACAAATATGTAAATATTACAAGCCAATCATCAAACTCCTGCAAACTGACACCTATCATATATGACAACAACATAAACACAGTGAATGCCAAATAAATGGAAGCAAATACAAATTCAAAGCCAATAAAGGGAACCAAATGTACCCAAAACTTCAGCAGTTTCTCTCTCTCAAATCTTTCTTCGGTATGATAATCCAGCTGCAGTATGAGAAAGACATTTACAGATTATCAACACAAGTAAAGTTGCCAAATGGAAAAACTGAAGACGGAAACAAAATGAACCGCAACAGTGTGAAATGATACGACGATGTGCACCAACCTCACGACTCGTCTTTAACTCCACATAAAACCTCCTTCCGTCATCAGTTGAGTCACAGCAATCCATTTCAGCACCCATCAGAATACGGTGAGCCCCTAATTTAGTTTTGATCACCGCACAGAATTCAACATTGGCGTCAATGTGATGTATCCCTTCTCCATCAGCTCTTCTTGGATCTTCAGTGGCAAGGCTCTCGAAACAATATCCCCAGTAACATCTAAATGAACAGTTTACAATTAAATGAGAAAACACTGTTACTTGAATTGATTAAAGCAAGAATGGCATGATACAATTAGTTGCATCAAAAAATGTTTGGGCCAACTGAATGGGGTGCCACCAATCACCATCTATAATCTTAAATATCTCACACTCAGTAGTATATCTTTAATTCAGAATAAGTCATCAAAGTCTAGTACCTTCAACGATCCAACTCACTTTTTGGCCTTTCTTGCAATTTATGCACATCATGATAAACAACCCCATTCCTTTTGTGGACTCCCATTTCCCAAGGCTCGTGTCAGATATAAGCAGCAGCTAGTATCTGCAGGAAAACCAGAAAGAAAAGAGGTAAATAAAAATAAGATGTCATTTGCCAACCAAAGGAGCTCATGAGAAAACCAGATGAGGTAGCTAGCTGTACTGCCAGAACAATAGGTTCATAAAACCCTTTTTTTAGATATTCTATTTATTACAGTTAGCATTAAACAAACACCAAAGAAAAAATATGAGTGTAACTGATTATACGTCTGACATCTTCAATTTCTCGCTCACTTTCATTCAAAACACGACATTCATTATTTCCCTAAGCATAAATTCTATTCAGTCACATCCATGTCTATGTGTCTGCGCAACAAAATTGTTTTATCTCCAACACAAGCATCTTCTACAAGCCACAACTAAATGATCTACTAAAGATTGGTTAACACTTTCACTGA
The DNA here is from genome assembly GCA_946807835.1 of Ailanthus altissimus. NCBI lineage: Eukaryota > Viridiplantae > Streptophyta > Magnoliopsida > Sapindales > Simaroubaceae > Ailanthus > Ailanthus altissimus. The sequence continues at coordinate 26,978,278 of OX327696.1, read as the reverse complement.
AGAGAATTAAACACGCTGTCAGACCCAGGACTAAAGGCAATGATTAGTTAAAAATATTCACTGAAAATACCGAAGATTATTAGAACGATCGCGAAAAATTATCCAGAGATAGCAATTACCTTGTTAAGGTTGTTACGGAAGGTCTGTCAAGAAAACAAAAGGAGAAAGAAAAAGATTAGCTTATAACGTTTATAAAAGCACAATAGATATATGAGAGCTAAAGCTAATAACCGCATTTTATACCACAAAGTGCATGTTCTGAAGCGGGATATTTTTGTTTCTTATGCAAGCAAGCAAGTCGCCAAATCCCTCAGAGCCTAATTCTAGTTTACAGAAAAAAAGGAAAAGACAGTGTTACTAATATGCAATACACTTCACCCAATAATTCAAACAACAATGTAAACATCACTGCTCTTGTATCCTCCCAATACAAATAGCAGTTCTTACAAAATTCCAGATAACAGGCATACCTTTTTTTCCAATAAAAGTATCAAAACCTTCATTTAGATCAGCTCCAACATCTTCACTAATGAGACGCTTAAAAAGCCTCTAAAATTGCGAAATCAAGTGGATGGGAATGAACTTATAATCAGACCAAATTAGCATAAAAAGAAATCCACGCAAAATTAGTATAGGAAAACCATTAAAAGGACAGGTTCCAGAAAGCTTACCAAGCTGCGATCATCAAAGTAAACATGGCCACCTTCTAGGATGCTGCCAGGAGTCAGCAAAGGCTAGTCTAGCAAAAGCAGCAGCAGACATGGTACAAATGCATGGTGGGTTGACACAACATCTCCTAGAAAATCGACAATAAGACCTTGCAATGTAAATAAACCCAAATTAGGCACACAAAACAGCACACTTGCACCACTTAACTCTATCACACTTTTCTTTCCCTTCTACAATTATAATGAAATAGTTTCAAGAATTGAAAATACAGTATACCAGTCACCTAGATTTTGGGGTGATTGAGGTCCCAAATCTCATTGGTTGGGAACTCATAAACAATTTGTATGCTGTCGGTAGATCAACCTTGAAAATTCCAACAGATCCCTGTTGAAAATACATAAACAAACAAATAAATAAAAGGTATAAGTATTACAATTACCTCTTGAAAAGCAACAACTTTTCTCGACAATGTTTCTTCACTCCTTGAAAGCTTAAATTCAGAAACAAATCGTTCACCATGATGACGACCATTTGAAATTTTTGAGCCATAGCCATTACCTCCCTGCTTTGGATAAGGTCCGGGTCGAGGAAGAAGGCCTGGTCCTCCTCGATCATTTTGCCATCGACCACGTCCAAAACCCCCTCTACCACCTTGGTGGTTAGTATTGCGTATTGGAGGCAACACTGCCAAGAAGATTTCCAGCCAAAAAAATATAAAATATTTTGCATTTGCAAAGAGAAACAACATTGCAAAGGATATAAAAAGTTAGCTAAGAAAGCAAACAACAATTCCAAAGCAGAACAGCATTAACGCGAAGACTGAAAGTTCTACGAAATTATCAAATTACATAATTACACAGTTTATCCACCAATATGCTGCTTAATTAAGAACATATTATAAATTAACTTTTAAAAAATAACAAAATAAACAAATTCCAGCAGAAAAAGGAAAAAAAAAAAAAAGAAGCTAATGATAGCTCAAAATCAACTAATTAACCTAAAAGGAACAATCAAAATAAACTAATTAAAGAAAGGGATGAATTTTTCTCTTCTTATCAGAGCCAAATAGATCTTTCTCTTCTTCTTTAAAATCCCTATTATTATTATAATTATAATCTTCGTAATTGTTGTTATTTAGATAACTAATATTGTCTACTTCTTCTCCGTCCTCTTCTTCTACTCCTACGCTGCTTGCGCTTCCACTGGCACTGCTAGAGTCTCCCCCATCACTGCCGTTGGATGAAGAAGACGCCGACGATGATGAGGCGAGGAGGACGATGACGAGGATGAAGCGGACGACTCGTGGGTGCCGTCTTGCTGTTCGTGGTTGTTTTCGTATTCCTCTCCAAAGATATTTACGTATTGTTCAGGGAAATCCATCGTGGTTATTGTTGTCTATTTGGTGAACGAGCGAGCGGGTACCGTGCTTATTTACTTTTTCTAAATGAATAGGCGCAATTGCAATGTGCTTCTGAGTCTTTTGTCTGGATGGCGATTGGCGATTGGCGATTGGCGATCGGCGATCGGCGATACGGTGAGTGAACTCGGGTCGTTTGAGGCCGATACGTAATCTTTTTTTTTTTTTTTTGGGCTCTTTTGTGAACGTTAGACCTGCTGACCACATGGGCCCAGTTAGGACTCTGCCAAAATTCTCATTCCCCCTTTTTTTTTTTTTTTACTTACTGCAAAGTCTGTCACCCTGTGAAAGTGGGACAGTAGGAATTAGGATCCTTCTTAATTTAAATTTATTTAATTTTTAATTTCTTTTTAATATTTATTTTGTATTATTATGTATGACCAATATTCTTCTTAAAAAAAGTTGTAAGACAAATATTTTATTTTATAATTAAATAAAGCACGAATAGCATGATGCATCCTAAAAAGTAAGAAACAAAAAGAGCAGTCAGTAAAACAGATTTACTTTATAAAGAGAAGATTATAATAGACACTTGGATGATATGATGAAACCGAAGCACATAAATCCTAGAGGAACATAGCAGTGGAACAAGTACTGATCGCATAATAGCACTACACTAGGACGTAAACTAAACGAGAACAAGAAGTCTATGCTGCCTTTCAAATGTTGTCTTATTGAGCAAGAACAGCAGCAATACATGTATATCAAATGAAATATAAATTGTTATATTAAATTAGTGTTATGCGTCAGATGTTCATTATTGATCTAAAAAATTAATTTATTAGATCGTGTTATATACCTAATCTTATATATTTAAGATTTATTAAATTTTTATTTTATATGAGATGTGACATTTTTTTTCACCTAATCACGTGATGCTTTTATTATAGTATGACTCAAATTCAAAGACTAACCTAACTCGTATTGTCCATCCCTCAAGATTAGGAGATCCATTACCCATATGATAATCTCTATTAAGACTCAAGACATAAAATTTTTAAAGTTCACTTAATCCGTATTGCCCATCCCCTGACTGCATAAGGGATCTACATCCTACGTGACAATCTCCATTTGGGTGATTTTGAGGGCTCATATAAGAATGAGAATTTGAATTTTGCTCTAATACCATTTGTCACGATCTAGCGCTTGTTATTGACAAAAAAAACTTAACCTATTAGATAATACTGTATACTCACATTTATATAAAAAAAATTCACTTAATTTTTATTTAATGTGGGATTAAGGAAGGCAAAATGGGTCACGACACGATTATTCGATACAAATTCAACATGCTATAAGTGAATATGATAGAAAAAATTGACACAATTAATAAACGAGTCGAATTTATGTTATCCATTTATTAATCGTGTTGAATACATATTTGAGGTATGTGATTCGTTTATTTGTTTAAGTCACGTTTAATAAATAAATCATATTCGTGTATCTATTCAGTTAAGTCACGTTTAATTAAATTAAAAAATTAAAAAATAATAATTTTGTGACTTAAACGTGTTTTAAACGAATCAAATCGTATATAATCGTATAAACGAATTAAATTGTGTATAATCATATAAATGAATCAAATTATGTATAATTGTATAAACGAATCAAATCGTATATAATTATATAAACGAATCGAATCGTAAATAAATTAAATCGTGTATAATTGTATAAAAAAATCAAATCGTAAATGAATTAAATTTGATTCATTTATTTAAACGTGTCTAATCGTGTCGTGTCGTATAATTCATTTATTAAATAAATTAAATTTGTATTCAAATATCTAATTCATTTAATAAATAAAAAATTATAAACAAATACAATAAAAATTTATTAATATTTTATAATAACACAACACAAACATAAATTCATTTATACAAATTGTCACCGAACGTGACATTAGGCTGCAGCACAGGACCATTTATTGGAGCATTTGTGAGTTGGGCTCTAAAAATCCATTCCCGTCTGCAGGCAAGGAAGGCATGTTGTATAATAAACAAGCTCTGCTTGAGCTCGAGCAGGAGATTGTTGACGTCGGAAAGTGAAATCTATGATGTGAGGTGGGATTGATCGTAGAGTGTTGCGTAGCCAGCGAAGAAAACACCAAAGCAGATTAGAAAGCATTGCATGCCAAGGAGTTAGTGATTACGAGAATGAAGTAGATAGACCAAAAGAAAATTAAACTAAATTTTATAAATATAATGTAAAATTTATAAATTGAACTTTTGTTACGAAAGAAAATTTAACTAATAAAATGGCAAGTGCCTTCAACAGCGGTACAAATTTATACTCGGTGTGCCTCAAAAGAAAATTTAATTAATAACTAATAAAATGTACTTTCTTTATCTCACAAGAGCCACTATTCCCCCCATTGCACTGAGGTCGGCATAACTGGGACTCAGAAGGAAAAAGGGAAACAGAACCTTACCACTTTCTTTTCTTCTAATTCAATTCTATAGCCATTATGAATAATACTGTTGGATAAATCCATTATCATGAGTGTGGCTCAAATGGGGAAATCATTGAGACAAAATTCTTAGATGATGAGCTTATCCTCTTTAAAAATATATAAAATTGCTTGCTCATGATCACTTTCTTCTCACCTTTTTAAGCGACAAAGAATACAAAGTCAAATCCTAAAGGCTGGCCACTTGACTATAATTAATTTGATATAAAAAATACAGAGTCAGTATTAAAAAAAAATTATAATAGATAATAACGCTTTCAAAATTTTATAATAGAATTTAGTATGAATTTTAATTAATGTTACCCACATTGAGTGATAATTTTCAATTAATGTATAGATGTCAAATTCAAATGAGTAATGTTATATTTATATAATTAGTATATAAATTTTATATCTCAATTGATATATTATAAATTAATAACTTCGTTAATAATTTTTTGTTTTACATTTTTTATTAATATGATAATTATATAATGTCAATCAACAATAAATACATTCGATGTCATATTAATTAAAATATAAAATTATATCATAACAATATAACCAGAACATTACATTAAATACGCATACTCAAGTTTAAAAAATAAATAAATAAACACAAAGACCATAAAAGTTTTTCCCTTATTTTGTGTAATCACATTCCATCAGTCAATTTTTATTTTTATTTTTTGAATTGCAAATTTACCTTTGAATGAAATGATAAAGAAAAACTAATTCAATAGTTATTTTGTGTTAGTTTAAAGAATATCTATGTTACATATTTTATTTTTTTTAAGTAACTTGTTCTTTTCTCTTGAATTAAAATATATTTTTAATGTATATGATATTTTAAATAGTAAAAATAAAAAGTATACAGTAAAAAAATAACTTAAAAATGAAATAATAAATTTATAATTTTTGCAAGATTATGATTTTTTAAGAAGCTGTTATTTTATAAATGAAGAAGCAAAGACGATGTTAAAAAATGCGTTGAAAAAGAAAAAAAATTATAAATATTAAGTAAATAAAAATTTTAAAAATTATTAAAATTTATTTATAATCCTTTAATTTTTTTATGAGACATATTAATTAATAAACTGTTAGTAAATAAATTGTGGGATAAAGATATCACTGCCTTAAATAGAAAAAGAGTGATCCCAATTTACAAATATACTAGACAACCCACTTTTTAAAGATGGTAAATTCATAAAAGAAAGTGAGTGAAATTGTAGATCGGGCGGACGGGGTATCGACCGATTAATTTCAACATGTAACTAGCTTACGGTCCTATGATCTGTACCGCAGCCAATGTGCACAAACAGTTAGAATATTTTCCTAAACAAAACTTTTTAAATTTTTTTTTACACGTGTTAGTATTTAACCTTAAATCATTACAGATTTATTTTTTTCTTTATTTTTTTTGTCAATCACTGATCGAATTTTATATTTTACTTAAATGAAAATTTTACTTAAAAAGATGACCTTTATTTGTGCATAAAATTATCGACAGCATGAGTTCTAAGTGTGAAGAAGAATGATTATAATGTTTTGTAAGGGCCTTAAATTAAAATTAATGAAGCGAGCAGTCGAGTCACTTATCAGTATTATTTTTCAAGATTCTATTTGATGTATTTGAAAAAAAAAATTTGAAAAATAAATGGATGATATTAAAGATAGTGTTATATTAAAAATTTTAATATGTTTAAGAGATAATTTAATATTGAATGATGTAACATATTTTAAATTATATTTAAAAAATGATGTGTTAAATAACAATTGAATGATAAAATAATATAAATTTTAAAATTAATTATTATACTATTTTATAATTTAATAATTATTTTACACATTATTTTTAAATATAATTTAAAATATTTAACATTATTTTTTTAATATTTATATAAATACACATACTTGTAAATATTATTTAAAATATAAATACATATAATTTAATTCCAATGATAATCGCAAATTGTAAAAAGGAAATTAATAATGCATGCAGCAAGTCAAGTCACTTCTAATAGGCATGTATCCTGTTGGGCCTTTGGGTTGATCAGATGGGCTCCATAGAGCAGCTATTAAAACTGCTGTAAGCACCCCGCCTATGTCCTCATTACACCTGTCGTATTACGGAAATTATACTTTGTCGTATAATTTTCCCGCTTGTACAGAATTGGCGAAATTTAAAGAGAAGCATGAATAACGTAATAAGACCCACGAAAACGAAACGAGCATGGATCAGAAAGAAAGATTTATCTTAGCATCAGAAGCTTAATTACAATAGAAAATAGATGGAAAAAAACACATAAATAACATAGAAACAATATAGTGGTAACAGCAATTGCAAACAATCTAAATCACTAAATGGTCTTTGTTGACAGTTCAGATCCTTACAACTCACATGGATTTTATGTGTTCCATCCAAATCAAATGCAAGCGTTTATGAAGTATGCTCCAGTAGAACATTCAATAGTAAATCTTTTATTCACAGAGTAAGTCATCAAAGACCAGCACCTTCGACCATCCAACTCCTTTTTTGGCCTTTCTTGCAATTTATGCCCATCAAGATAGACAACCCCACTCCTTTTGTGGACTCCCATTTCCCAAGGCTCATGTCGGATATATGCAGCAGCTAGTATCTGCGGAAAAACCAGAAAGAAAAGAGGTAAATAAAAATAAGATGTCATTCGCCAACCAAAAGAGCTCATGGGCAGAAAACCAGATGAGGTAGCTAGCTATACCACAAGAATGATGGGTTCATAAAACCCTTTTTTTAGATATTCTATTTATTACAGTTAAAATTAAACAACCACCTCAAAAAGCTGTCTCTTTCTTCTGCCTATCATTGAAGGCAATCCTAGGTATTTCTCATGCGTGGGGGCAGCACTTAGTCCCATTATGTTGCAGATGTCTTTCTTCAGGTTTTGGTGGGTTTTTGGGCTGAACAGCATTGAAGACTTCTCCAAGTTTATAAGCTGCCCGATGCCATAGAGTACTCTTGCAGAATTGATTTCACTTTGTTGCATTGTTCTGTAGATGCTCTGGAAAATATCAAGCTGTCATCTGCAAATAGAATATTAGTAACAGTCCGGTCCTTTGAGAACTTTATTCCTTGAATGAGTTTCCTCTCCACTGCTCCCTTTTAATAATGAAGTTAAAACTTCAGCCCCCAAAGGAAAATGTAAGGAGAGAGGGGGCATCCTTGCCTCAAACCCCAAAGGGGTTTGATCATGCCCATTGGAACTCCATTTATAAGTATGGAGAGAGTAGTTGATGTGTTGCATCTCATCACTAAATTGATCCATTTACTGGAAAACCCCATCTTCTCCATTACTTTCTCCACAAACTTCCATTCAAGCCTATCATAGGCTTTGCTTATATCTAATTTAAGAGCTGTCCAACAACTCTTCCCTTGTCTATTACACCGGATTTTATGCAAACATCCATATCCCACCACTACATTCTCTGTTATTAATCTGTTTGGTATGAAAGCACATTGATTTGGGGATATTATATCATTTAGCAATGGTTTAAGTCTGTTTGCCATGGCTTTTGATCTAGTAAATAACATTGCACAGGCTGATAGGCCTGTAATCCTCTACTCTTTTTGGATTTCTACACTTAGCAATTAAGGTAATATAAGTGTAATTAAGGGGAGTAATGTCACCTGATTCATTCAACACTTTGTTGCAAACCTTCCAGACTATATTATTGATTGCCGCCCAATGATGCTGATAGAACCCAGCTGATAAACCGTCTGGACCTGGGGATTTGAGGGGATGCATTTGCATGATAGCACTGTGAATTTCCTCTTTGGTAAATGGTGTGTCCAAATGCTCATTTATCTCTGGTGTAACTCTGTGTTGCAGATCCTTTATAGCATTGTCAAGGAAAAGACAATGTTACTAACATGCAATACCCTTCACACCATAACACCAAAGAAATTCAAACAACAGCATAAACATCATTGCTCTTGTATCCTCCCAATACAAATAGCAGTTCTTACAACATTACAGATAACAGGCATACCTTTTTTCTCAATAAAAGTATCAAAATCTTCATTTGGATCGGCTCCAACAACTTCGCTAATGAGACGCTTAAAAAGCCTCTAAAAACGTGAAATCAAGTGGATGGGAATGAGCTTATAATCAGACCAAATTAACATACATAAAGAAATCCACATAAATTAGTATAGGAAAACCATTTAGAGGACAGGTTCCAGAAAGCTTACCAAGCTGCAATCATCAAAGTAAACATCGCCACCTTCTACACGGCTATAGGAAGCAAGTTTGCATGGCTGTTGGATCAAATAAGCCAATTTAGCAAAATATTAGCAACAAAAATAACCAACTTACTACCTGCTAGGATGCTGACAGGAATCAACAAAGGTTAGTCTACCAGCTAGCAGACATGTTACAAATGCATGGTGGGTTGACGCAACATCTACTAGACAATTGACAATAAGACCTTGCAATGTAAATAAACCCAAATTAGGCACACCTTGCACCACTTTACTCTATCACACTTTTCTTTCCCTTCTACAATTATAATGAAATAGTTTCAAGAATTGAAAATACAGTATACCAGTCACCTAGATTTTGGGGTGATTGAGGTCCCAAATCTCATTGGTTGAGAACTCATAAACAATTTGTATGCTGTCGGTAGATCAACCTTGAAAATTCCAACAGATCCCTGATGAAAATACATAAACAAACAAATAAATAAAAGGTATAAGTATTACAATTACCTCTTGAAAAGCAACAACTTTTCTCGACAATGTTTCTTCACTCCTTGAAAGCTTAAATTCAGAAACAACTCGTTCATCATGATGACGACCATTTGAAAATTTTGAGCCATAGCCATAGCCATAAACCCCCTGCCTTGGATAAGGTCCGGGTTGAGGAAGAAGGCCTGGTCCTCCTCTATCATTTTGCCATCGACCACGTCCAAAACCCTCTCTACCACCTTGGTGGTTAGTATTGCGTATTGGAGGCAACACTGCCAAGAAAATTTCCAGCCAAAAAATATAAAATATTTTGTATTTGCAAAGAGAAACAACATTGCAGATGATATAAAAAAAAAAAAATCAGCTAATAAAGCAAACAACAATTCCAAAGCTAAAGTTCTACGAAAATATAAAACTACCTAATTACACAGTTTATCCACCAATGTGCTGCTTAATTAAGAATATATTACAAATTTTAACTTTAAAAAAACAACAAAATAAACAAAACCCAGCAGAAAAAAAAAAGAAAAAAGAATAATATATCAATAAAAAGCTAATGATAGCTCAAAATCAACTAATTAACCTAAAAGAAACAATCAAAATAAAAATAATTAAAGAAAGGGATGAAAATTTAAAAAAAAAATGATAATTACCATGTATAGAGTGAGAACTAATGGCGGCGGTTTTACAGTAATCTTCATTATCATAGCCAAATAGATCTTTCTCTTCTTCTTCTTCGTAAAAATCCCTATTATTATAATTATAGTCTTCGTAATTGTTGTTATTTAAATTTGTAATATTGTCTACTTCTTCTCCGTCCTCTTCTTCTACTCCTCCGCTGCTTGCGCTTCCACTGGCACTGCTGGAGTCTCCCTCATCACTGCCGCTGGATGACGAAGACGCCGACGCCGACGATGACGATCGGGATGATGTGGCCGAGGAGGAGGACGAAGAGGATGTAGCGGATGACTCGTGGGTACCGTCTCGCTGTTCGTGGTTGTTCTCGTATTCCTCTCCAAAGATATCCACGTATTGTTCAGGGAAATCCATCGTGGTCTTTGTTGTCTGTTTTGGTGAACGAGTGACAAGGTACCAAGCTTATTTACTTTTCTACAGATTTAGGCGCAATTGCAATGTGCTTCTGAGTCTTTAGCCTGGATGGCGATACGGTGAGTGAACTCGGGTGCTTTGAGGCCGATCCGTAATCCAGATTTTTGGGCCTCTTCTATGCATTGGACCCACTGATGACATGGGCCTTATTAGGACTCCGCCTCATTACACCTTCTTTTTTTTTTTTTTAAATTTTTTACTCAGAGCAATGTCTATCGAACTATTAAAGTGGGTGTACTGTAAAAATTAGGATCCTTCTTAATTTATATTCATTTAATTTTCAAAATATTTTTAATATTTATTTATGTTATTATATATGACCAATATTTTATTTTATAATTAAATAAAGCATGAATAGCATGATACATCCTAAAAAATCAAAAATAAAAAGAGCAGTCAATAAATCTATCACAATTGCAACAAGGGACATAATTACCAGAGGAACAAGTACAGATCGCATAATAATATCACGTAAAATAAACCAAAACAAGAAGTCTATACTGCTTTTCAACTGTTCGTTTAGCATATATGTGAAATGAAATAGAAGTCGCTATGCCTGCAGTTCTGGACCATTGATTGGAGCATCTGTAAGTTGGGCTCTAAATTCATTCCCGTCTGCAGGCAAGGCATGTAGTATAATTTCAACAAGCTCTGCTTGAGCTCGAGCAGGAGATTGCTGACGTTGGAAAGTGAAATTGATGATGAGAGGTGGGATTGATCGTAGAGTGTTGCGTAGACAGCGAAGAAAACACCGAAGCAGATTAGAAAGCATTGCATGCCGGGGAGAAGTGATTACGAGAATGAAGTAGAGAAACCAAAAGAGTGAGGGTGGGAAAATAACAGAGGCTAACAACAAAATAGCAACGGGAACTGAGAAATGTCCGGGATGCAAGCGGATTTGCTCGAAGGTGAAAGGGAGCTGGATAGAGGTGAAGAGGAGGATTGTTGTGAAAGGCAACAAGAAGCAGACAGGAGATCATGATGAGAAGGGGATTCCGGTCGTCGTTTAAGCGAGGTTCTAAGAAGAGAAAGATGAAGTAAAGAAATGGTGGGAACCCGTATCTTAAATCGACATAGCAATCCATCGATCTTTCTTTCAAGGAAAATATGCAGAGTGTGTCCTTATTTATTCGTGGTCTTTTTTTTTTTTGGGGGGGGGGGGGGGGGGGGGGGGGGGTGGGGGTGGGGGGTGGTGGTGGGGTTCTTATATTGCCGGGAAAATTTGGACTCATTATTGTAAAAAGGTTAACTTAAGTATACAGTCTTCCATCAATTTGGACTCATTATTGTAAAAAGGTTACAATGGTCAATACCAAAGTGTGGCTGGATTTAATGTACTACTTTTTATTAAAACAGTAAAACAAAAAGACATTATCATTAAAACAGGAAAACAAAAAAAATGATAACCAAACCACACTGTTACTAAATCAAACCACACTCAAAGATCATAAAAGATCTTATTAATAACAACTTTTATAAACACATTCAAATCGAATTATAATCATAAAGTTCCCAAATATCATCTTCATTGTAAAATATAATTTAGTCTGCATTATTTTTAATTAAATTCTTGAATAACTATACCTATTTTATTTCTCTTTAACCTCAAATTATAATCACCTAACCATTGGATCTAATATAGAATTTTTAAACCTGTATATAATATCATAAAAGTCAAAAACCTCAATTTTTCATATGTTAATAACCTCAAAACTTACTTTCATATTACATCAAATTCTGTTCCTTAATCGAACAGTACTTAGTCTCCTTATATGTCATAAATTGCTACTTTAATGCATTAATTCAAAATTTTATAGAGATCATACTGACATACAGGGCTTTGTATTGTAAAAGTTTCAGATAATTATTTTAACAAAAACAATTGAAACCAATATCTATTTAGAACTGATTAAATTGTCAAACACTTTGAACTTTATGTTTACTCAATTCAAAATTTTATAAAAATTTACCTTCTTTTTAAGTAGTTTTAATATTATTGATAAATTAAGATATTACAAAATCTACTATTATAAAATAGAGAATTATAAAAAAAAAAAAATATAAATTTATTGACGTTCATCTAGACCAAACACATTCCTTATAAAGCGAATAAATCAAACTCTATTATTAGAGACCATTCACAAATGAATTTTTTAGCCTACGACCGTTTGAACCTTTAAGTTTTTCCTATAAAAGAAATAAAATCAAACTCCATTATTGGAGACCATTTATAAATAAATTCTCTACCCTTATTAAAAATGCGGACATCATACCTCACGCAAGAGGAGATCTACCTCATGCAAAAGGATGTACAAAAAAAAAACTCCAAAAGAGGAATACATACAATCCACCAATTACAACTACATCCTCCATAATTACAATCCAAATCATTTTAGACACCAAAATCACCAATAATATACCTACAAAAATAACAAAATAATAAAACTGTAACAACAAGTTATTCTTTTGCCGTGGTGATAGAGAGTTTAAGGTTGTTGATATATGCTTTGCAGCAGATCGGACATAAGCGCACCTACAGATAGCAATGATTGCTCAATTGCAGGGGTTGGGTGTCCAACAGTGGTTGGCGTGGTGGCAAGATTGGATCGATGATAGGAGATACGCGTGGGACTCTAGTGGTGGCTAGAAACAAAATAGGACTGGGGTGTTGGGGTAGCGGGGAACCACATGGGCATTTGGTTAAGTAGTTTCGTCGGAAACCAGCCAAAAAATGGTCAAAAAAGGTAGAGATGACAACGATAAATGAGAGAAGTTCGCCTGGGCTGAGGGAGCTGGACATGAGCTGAGGACTCAGAGCGGGCCAAGAATACCGACGACGATCGAGCAGCTCCCTAATAGACCTACTAATGCTCACCGACTGGCAAAACATGCAAATAGGGACGGAAAGAGAAAAAACCAAAAAAAAAAAAGAATGAAAATGGAACTACAACTATACTAAAATGGAGGGTGATGAGAAGAAGAGCGAGAAAGCCTCTAAAAAGGGGCCAAGAAATATTAGAGTTTTTTGATTAAAAATCAGGAAAAGATTTGAAGTTATAAAAAATTATCTAAAACTTGTAAAATCATGAGCTTTATTCTATATTAAACTAGACAGGAAGGAAAATCCTGTATAGAAGTTTTGTAAATTTTGAATGAGTATAAATATACTAAATCCTTTTGGTAATCTTGAAAACTCGCATAAGTAAGAAAATTCCTGTGAATCTGAATCAATTTCAAAACAATCATTAAAAAACATATTCTTGCTCTTTTTCAACCAAAAAAAATGAAGAAACTCATTCAGATATCTAATTAAACATACCTAAAATTCAATTTCAAATGTAATTTATTAAAGTTAATACAATTTTCACAATAACCCTCTGTTAATATATCTTTCTTCTTTTATTAAAATATATATATATATATATCTTTCTGCGAAAACTTAGCTTCATAATATTTTCAACCTAATCAATGATATTTTTCTATATTCATATTATAAGCAAATAGGTTAACTTACCTCCTTTATCTCTTTCTCTTCAATTTCAAATGTTTGTTTGTTTGGTTACATGTAAGGAAATGCTCAGCATTTCATCAATCGTCGATTCTTTATTGGCTAAGCTTATTCTAGAATACTCAGCTTCACCAGCTTGCTGCAACGGCTCAGCTTTATAAACTTCCAACTCATCTTTATAATTATATCTGCAATATCCCACGAGGCCCCGCCTGGGCAGACAGTTTTCAAAATTCTCTGCATCATTTGTTTTCATTAGATATTTGACAATTTTCTCCTTTCAATAGAATCAATATATCGTTTTCGCGTCAGAAATTAGAAGTGAGGCAATTCTATATTTGTCAAAGTGAAAAAAGTGAAATGATATGGATGTATTTTAATTAGGCCTATATAAAATAAAGCTCTCTTTAAAATTAAGTATATTTTTAAAATATTTCTCTTCTCTCTCTCTATTTATAAGATCTCTTTATAAGAACCCCATAGTTCAAGAATTTTATATTTAAGCTCTTAAAAATTATAAGAATTTAATTTTTTCTTTTATTTTTAGGCATTTGTAATAATACTCTATTGTTTGAGTAATTACAGTATTGATCCTACTACTTAGGTATTTACAGTTTGACCAAATAGTTTAAGAATTTATATTGTAACCCAAAAATTTTGTAACTTCTCTTGAAGATAATGAATTTGTTTTAGCAGAGCCCGAAAATGTAAGTAACATTAACGAACCTCGTTAAATTTACTGATCTTTCCTTTTTGCATATTGTTAGATGTTTGGTTGTTTCGTTGTGATATGATTAATATTATTAATTATCCGTATAATAATTAGTAATAATGCTAATTATTATTTAAACGCTTCTTGACGTAACACCTCGTGCATTAAATACAGTAAAAGTAACAGAAATAGGGTCCCGCACGCCTTGATCGGGCAGATGTTGTGTTAGTATAAGTAAGGAAGTGAATGTGAACAGAGATGGTTCCTGGTGATTGCGGCAGCAAACGCAAACGCAAATGTTAATCTGTCTTTCTTCCAAAGTCATAGAATGTGAATGGAGATCGTAATTCACTTCTGACCCCGTGTTCGATGGCCTTCGATTATTTGTTAATCACAAGTAGTTGCAAGAACTTGGAAGCAAGCATTAATCCAAATTTTAATATCAATCCACATTCCAATATTGTTTGTTATTATTAGAGAACTAGATTTGGTGGAAATTGGAAAGTGAAACTGATTGATGACAAAGAAAGGTGGAACCGTGCAAACTTTTTAAAGTTGAAAACTCCGCATGTGAAGATTCTTTAATACTTTTTAGGTACTATTTTGCCAACATGTCGTTAGCCTTTATTAGGTACCTGAGAATCACATCTTTTTCGCAAGTAATCCTTTCTAATACGATCAATCCCAACTCTTAATCACCATCTCCAGCTCAAGTTCAACCACAACTTCTTGTAGTCGTGCAACATACTACGACAAATGTGAATGGAGCCGGAGTCCAATTTAATAGTGTTAATGGTAGATTAAAGAATTGACTATTTACCTTCACAATGGGAGGGTTTATTATAAAAAAGAATGCTTTTATAAAGAGGGAAGGAAGACCTAACAGGAAGAAATAAATATTTACTTGAGGCTGGCTGAAACCCCTGATACAAAAATTTTATCAATGGAGAAAGCTTTTGGGTTTGACTGCTTTCTATTATTACTTCAGTACTTGTACCACTTTATTTTTTTTATCAAGCGTTTGTTATAAGCTTCTGATTATAGAATGTATCTTTTTTGTTGACTGCATTGTTATTTAGAGTTGTTACTTTATCTTGTTTTGTTGACGAATAATATTACATATAAAT
Organism: Ailanthus altissimus; assembly: GCA_946807835.1. Lineage (NCBI taxonomy): Eukaryota > Viridiplantae > Streptophyta > Magnoliopsida > Sapindales > Simaroubaceae > Ailanthus > Ailanthus altissimus. The sequence continues at coordinate 26,962,563 of OX327696.1, read as the reverse complement.
TAAAGCTATATAAACTCACTCATGCTACTTACGGTATCATAGTAAGATTAATTAAATTATTATCATATTATTTATTTGATTTTTAAATTTATCATTGCAACCATATCGTAAAACTCAATTAATATAAATAAAATTGTATAATTAGTTTGTACATATTTATTGATAATAAATTTAAAAAACAAACCCACCAATTTTGCATGATCACAAGAAGATTCATAATTTTTAATAAAATTAATGATTAAATAGAGTTTTATGTCTTAGTGTAATCCAATATGAATCATAATTTTCAATCAAAGTTTAAGATGCCAAATTCAAATGAGTAACGATATATTTACATAATTAAGATAAAAAATTTATATACCAACCTATGTATCACTAATCGGTGACTATCATTTATTAGGTAATTGTTAAATTTTTATTTTTTATTAATATAATAATTATATAATATCAATCAACAGATACATTTAATATCATATTAGTTGAGATACAAAGTTATATTCCAACTATGTAACCATAACATTACTAAATTCAACTACCCCTCTTCAAGTTTAAAAAATAAATAAATAAACCTAAAAGCCATAAAAAGTTTTCCCTTATTTTGTGTAATCACGTTCCATTTAAATTTTTTGAGTTACATATTTACCTTCGAATTAAATGATTAAAAAGCTAATTCAATAATTATTTAATGTTAGTTTAAAGAATATCTATATTACATAAATTTTTACGCAACTTGTAATTTTTTAATATATATGATATTTTAGATAATGAAAAAAAAGTATATAATAAAAAATAAATTAAAATTAATATATTAAATTTTATAATTTTTAGATTATAATTTTTTTAGAAGATGTTATTTTATAAAAGAAGAAGCAAAGTTGATATAAAAAAATGTGTCGAAAAAGAAAATAAAAAATAATTATAAATATTAAGTAAATAAAATTTTAAAAATAATTAAAGTTTATTTGCAATCCTTAAATTTTTTATGGGACATAGTAATTAATAAAGGGTCAGTAAATAAATTATGAATTTAAACGTATTAATTAATAAAGTGTCAATAAATAAAGTATGGGACAAAAATATCACCGCCTTAAATAAAAAAAAGAGTAATCCCAATTTACAAATGTACTAGACAACTCATTTTTTAAAAATAATAAATTCATAAAAGCGAGTTGCTGAAGATGTTGATCGGGCGTACGTGGGGTCGATCGAATAATTTTCAAAAAGTAGCTAACTTATGGTCACACGATCTGCACTGCAGCCAATGTGCAAACAAAAGTTTGAATCTTTCCCCAAATGAAATTTATTTAAATTTTTAATTTTTTTTATACATGTTAGTATTTAAACTTGGATGGTTAAAATTTACTTATTATTATTATTATTATTATTATTTTTTTATCAATCACTAATCACATATTTATAATTTATTTAAGTAAAAGCTTTAAATTAAAATTAATTCAAAATTAAAGAAGCGGGTAATCGAGTCACTTATCAGCATTATGTTTCACGCTTCTATTTGATGTATTCAAGTTAGACCACTGGTTTGACTTTGATCTGTACAAGTATTTGAAAAATAAAAATTAAACGGATGATATTAAAGATAGTATTATATTAAATTTTTTAATACGTTTAAAAATAATTTAATATTTATAGAAAGACTCATCCTTGTAATTATTATTTAAAATGTAAATAAATATAATTTAATGTATCAATGATAATCGCAAATTTCGTGAGTTTCAGTACTATAAAAAGCAAATTAATAACACAATTATTTTCAAATTAATGATGCATGCAGCAAGTCAAGTCACTTTTTTTTTTTAATCTTTTTTTTGAAAAAAAGACAAGTCACTTCTAATAGTTCTTCTTTACACTTTAGCATAGGTGTAAGCTGATGGACGTACATCCTCTTGGGCCTTTGGGTTGATCAAATGGGCTCCATAGAGCACCTATTAAAACTTCTGTAAGCACCCCGCTACGTCCTCATTACACCGGTCTTATTAAGGGAATATAATTGTTGTCACTCTATTTAATTGCATACTAGTTTTACAAGACCAATGGTTCTCCCGCTTGCACAGAAGAGGCAAAATTTAAAGAAAAGAAAGCATGAATAACGTAATAATTAATACCAACGAAAATGAAACGAGCATGGATCAGGAAGAAAGATTTATCTTAGCACCAGAAGCTTAATTACAATAGAAAATAGATAGAAAAAAGCACATAAATAACATAGAAACATTGTAGTGGTACTCACAGATCCATGCTTTTTCCTTTTCCTTTTCCTTTTTTAAGGTAATGCAATTACAAGTGACTGTATGTAAGAATATGCAAATGTTTATATAGATGAAGAGACCAAATAAATGGTAAGATTTTGCCCCTGCGGACAGACGGGACCCTTTTCTGAATGTCCTCTTTCCTTTTTGATATTATGCACATGGCGTTACTTTACACCTCGGCAGACAGCAGATACTTTCCCTCCAGTTATTCTCATTGTTTCATTCAATATTGTCATTGCATGCAAGGGGAGCTCGCCTTCATTATCGTCCGATTCATTATTCACTTTTGACTCCGTGTTCTAGATGGCCTTCGATGAGATATTAGTCACAAGCATTAATCCAAATTTTAATATCAATCCACATACTAATATTGTTTGTTATTATTAGTGAACTAGATTTTTTTAGAGAATTATTTAATTTTAATACCATACTAGGACAAGTGAATCCACAAGTCATTGCTTACACCGTTGGTGAATAGTAATTATTTATTCCTAAATTTAATAATTTAAGAATTAACAAGTTAAATTTATTTTGTTAAAAAAATTTAATTTGAATGATAAAGATGAGACCGAAGAACTTAAACCAATGAGATCATTTTTTTCTCTATAAAAAAGGCCTTTTACAAAAATCATGTAACCAAAATAGATGTGAAACCATCAGATATTTTTTCAACTTAGAACTCTTTATTATTATCAATTTATAAAAAATCGTGTTTCTTCATTATTATTAATGGAAGACTATGCCTTCACAATAATACTAATACATAGAAGGCACTGCCTCCTAATTATAATTATTTTATACATATAAAAGATCATGCCTCCTAAACATTATTTTTAAAATTTATATATTGTATTATAAATTTGTTAAATAATATTTATATTTTATCATACTAATTTTAATTTTTTTCTTTATATTTAAAGCCTCCTAAAAATTTATTTTATAAATTTATAAATCTCTACACTTGATATCTTTAAAAAAAATTACATATCATAAATAGTGGATGCTAAAAATGTAATACCCACAAGAATACATGTATGTTGGGTAAATGTAAATACAGCTTATAAGTTCATACACACAAGAATACTTGTGTCCAAAAGTAAGAGTCACACTCAATTCCTAATTATCGATTTGTCCTTTCCTAGTGCACAAATATATTGTTGATACACGAATGTAAAGACTTACACTTTCTAAAATAGGACACTTCTAACATACTAAGCACTCATAGCACATATATTAATCCCAAAAAAAAGCCAAACATATTACAAGAAGTGTCTATTAAACATGTAACAAACTTTGATATCCAAAACGCAAAACTTATTTTTTTTGGAGTCAAATCACTTTCACCAAAAATGCTTTCTTGTTCAAAGTAAAATATAATGCATTTTTATGCTCAATACTAATACACATAACACTCAAACTTATTTATAAACATGCATTCATAACAAAATATTCACACTAAACATATAAACATATTTAGAGAATATCTTCATAAGAATCACAAAAAAAATACTTAAAACAAAAATACTTTCATAAAACTACGTCATACACATACACATATGTTTATTGTGATTCAATTTAAAAAAGTATAATTTTTGAAAATATTTTCATGTATGTAACCCGCATAAAGCTCTCTATGGCTTGAAACAAGTCCTTAGAGCATGGTTTGAAAGGTTGAGGCATTCATTGTTGGGTTGGGGGTTCAATAGTTGCAAGTTAGACACCTCTTTATTCCTTAGACACACAAAGAGGTCAATCATTCTTGTATTAATATATGTCGATGACATCCTAATTACAAGTTCTAATGCAGCTTCTATAACAGAATTGGTGCAGCAGCTCAATGGTGCTTTTGCGTTGAAGGACCTAGGAAATCTTAACTATTTTTTGGGGATAGAAGTATCAAGAACAGAATCAGGATTGATGTTGTCACAAGCAAAATACATTCATGATGTACTAGTCAAGGCTAAGATGCATCACAGCAAGCCCTGTAACACCCCAATGAGTGTTGGTCATAAGCTCACTAAAACAGACAGTGATCAGTTCCACGACTCCACGTTGCATAGAAGTATAGTGAACGCTTTACAATATCTCACATTGACACGACCAGAATTGGCTTATTTAGTCAATAGATTAAGCCAATTCATGTCTCAACCTACTGTCAGTCATTGGACTGCATGTAAACGAATTCTGAGATATTTGCAATCTACAAGGGATCATGGACTGTTTTTTAGCTCATATGGCAGTTTCTCTTAAGGTTCTCAGATGCAGATTGGGGATGTGATTTAGATGATCGAAAATCTATTACTGGGTATTGTGTTTATCTAGGCACCAATCTTGTTGCATGGTCTTCAAAGAAACAACATGTCGTAGCACGCTCAAGCACAGAATCAGAATATCGAGCACTTGCTCAAGTAGCCGCTGAAGTCATCTGGATTCAATCTCTTTTGACTGAACTGCAGATCAATTTAATCTCCAAACCTATAATATGGTGTGATAACCTCGGTGCCACTGCACTTGCTGTCAATCCCGTTTACCATGCTCGCACCCAACACATCGAAATCGACGTTCATTTCATACGGAAAAAAATTGAAACATGAAATTTGCCAGTTGGCCACATTGCAGGCAAAGACCAGGTGGCAGATCTTTTTGCCACACCTTTGTCCTATGATCTTTTCTCTCATTTTCGGGCCAAACTCAATGTTTATTCCAGAACCTTGAGTTTGCGGGGGATATTGAAGATGAACCTGAAGCTAGCTCAGAGAGACATACAGAGGACTGTGCTGCGTTTGCATGAAGGATCATAGTTGTTAAGATCACAGGAATATTTGTATTTCCCGCCAAATGTAAAATTTAGTTAAGAAGTTTGTTTTAGTTTGTTACACATATGGCTTGATCCTAGCCATTGATCTTTATTATAAATATGTGAACAAACGTCATTTGTATGTATTCAGTAAGATAAACAATAGATTACTGTTTCAGTTTCATATTTCCTTCTCTCTGAAATTTTTCCAAACACTTTCTTTACAACCAAACAACCTAAAACACAAACTTTAACTCACACTAACACAGATCGCATAACAACACTAACGAACGTGAAATGAAATACAAGTCTATGCTGCTTTTCAAATGTTCGTTTACCAAGAACAACAGCAATCCATGTATATGAAATGAAATACAAGTGGCTGTGCTATGTTAGCCCGCAGTATTGGACCATGTATATTATTGGAGCATCCTTAAGTTGGGCTCTGAATCCATTCCCTCCTGCAGGCAATCCATATTGTAGAATTTCTATAAGCTCAGCTTGAGCTTGAGCAGGAGACTGTTGCATTGGAGAGTGAAATGGATAATATGAGGTGGGATTGATCGTAGAGTGCTACTTAGGCAGCGAAGAAAACATCTAAGCAGATTGGAAAGCGTTGCATGCAAAGGAGATGTGATTACAAGAATGAGGTAGAGAAACCAGAAGAGTGATGGTGGAAAAATAACAGAGGCTTGTATCTATCAGCAGCTTTTAGAGCTTCTCAAATCTTACCCTAAAACTTAAAATGGGAAAAAAAAATGATCTTGTACTTAGAATTTAAAAAAAAAGAGTAATACTTCATATTTAAAATTATATCTCAAGTTATATTTTAAATAATAATGTAGTAAATAATAATGGTAAAATAGTATAAATTTATAATTAATTATTATATTATTTCACCATTTATTTGACATGTTATTATTTAAAAAATAATTTATGATACAACTCAAAATGAATAACATTATTCATAAAAAAAAATTTGTACCTCAAAAGAAAATTTAATTAATTAATAATATATGAAATGGCAAGTGCCTTCAACAATGGTACAATTTTATTTTTATTTTCGAAGTACCTCAAAAACAAATTTAATTAATAACTAATAAAATGTACTTTCTTTTATCTCACAAGGGCCATTATACCCCCCTTTTGCATTGAGGTGGGCATAATTGGGACTTAGAAAAATTAATGAGAAATAGAATTTTATATCACGTTTTATATTAAATAAAAATTAGGTGGTTATTAAGTATATATGGATGGGTAAGTAATATTACTTAACAATCTAGTCTTTTAGGTCAATAGTAAGTATCTGTTCGTAATAAGTGGTATCAGAATAAACTTAAATTCTCATTCATATATAAACCCTTTAAAATCGTCTGATAAAAATTATCACATGAATAATGAGTCTTTTATATTATTAAGAGATAGACAATATAAGTCAAGCAAATCTTAAAAATTTTGTATTTTAGTCCCAATATATTTCTTTTAAAGTTATTGGTTAGAGTCCAACATCTGGTGCTTTAAAAAAAAAAAAAATAACAAGCCAACATTTATAAAATATAATTTATTTTATTAAGAGTTTATCTTTGCTCAGTTGGTTGAGCATATTCAATAGGTAGAGGAGGTCGTTGGTTCCATTTTTAGAATTTACATTTTCTTGAATAAAACAATTTGTAGATGAGTTGGTAAAATGAGATGCTATTTGTTTTTTTTTTTACCTGGGTTCCAGTCCAAATGTTTGATTTTTCCAATTATTACATCTTAAAAATTACACATATTAATAGAATATAATTTAAACTAAATTCAAACTCTAATTGAGTTGATAAAACGGTTAAATTTCAGCCTTCAACTCATAGGTTCGAGTCGATTCAACTTATGTTTTTCTTCTTTTTTTTTTTCAAATCAAGAAATTAAAAAAAAAAAATTAGTTTGATTTTTTGGTTTTTATATTATCTTTTAAATCAGACGAAATTGAACCGTGCCTATTATTTAAAATATTTACGATAGAATTATAACACTATTAAAAATTTATGATAAAATTTATTGTAAATTATGATTTTTTTAATTATTATATCTTAAAGTTAAATGTAGTATAATATAATAGAATATAACCTAAACTAAATTCTAAGTTATAGTTGAGTTGGTAAAGTAGTTGAATTTTAACCTTCAATTTATAGGTTTGAGTCCTATCTAGCCTATGTATTTTTTTTTTTCATTCAACCCAAAAAATCAAAAATTGAATAAAAAAAACTAGTTTGATCAAGATTGAATTTTATATTATCTTTGAAACAGAATTGAAATGTGTCAAGCATTAAAAATATTTGTGATCGAAAATTGAAAAAAAAAATCAATTTGATCCAGATTGGTTTTTATGTTATCTTTGAAACTAAACCGAAATGTGTTCACCATTAAAAATATTTGTGATAAAATTATAATACTATCAAAAATTTATAATAAAATTTATCATAAAATTAATTTATCAGTAAATCGTGATAGATTCTATCACAATAAAAAAATTTATTTTTTATTAAAAGTATTATCTTTGAAATTGAATCAAATCAAACCGAATCATGTCCACTATTAAAAATATTTGTTATAAAATTATAACACTATCAAAAATTTATAATAGAGTTTATCACGAATTTTAATCTATTAGTATTTTTTGATAGATTCTATTACAATCAAAAAAATTTATTTTTTATAAAAAATTTGTGATACTTTCTTTTTATTACAAAATTTTTAATTTGATTCGATTTTTATATCATTTTTAAAATTAGACAAAATCAAAAAATGCCCGCTCTTAAAAAATTTGTAATAGAGTTATAACATTAACAAAAATTTGTAATAGAATTTATTACGAATTTTAATCTATTAGTATTTCGTTATAAATTCTATCACAATCAAAAAATTTATTTTTTTATCAAAATTTGTAATATATTTTTATCATAAATTTGTGATAAAAAATATAAAAAATAAATAAATTATAAATTAGTGATAGATATGTAATAAAATTATTTAAGAATATGTAAAAAAAAAAAACATTAGCGTGAACATTATTATACAATAAAATGACGTCAGATTTTTTTTAACATGGCAACCTCTCCCGCGAAATACGCATTAGTGTCAACCCCTGTGCAAAGGACGTCGTCTCTTCCAAATACTGCCGTTCGCAATTCAACTCCTTTGTCAAAATCCTCGATTTTCTCAACAAAATCTATCTCCCACAGAATCCTCGCTCCATTTCTCCCCAGATACGCACATGAGCAGAATAACAATTATTGAAAATGGATCGGCGATGGACAGCGAGTCCGGGATACTAGAGGCAGTGGAGCGGCAGATCAAGAAGTTCCGTCTCGTCCTTGCCGGCGCACCCTCAGTCGCGGTTCCAGTCAACCTAGAAAGTTGCGATCGAATCTCCTGAAAGTACCTTCTCTCCAGTTCCACTCCCCCAACAACGTTGCGTTTGAGGCAAGTGATAGCCGCGATTCTGCGGCTTGAGGACGCCGAGAAAATCGGCTTGAAGATCGTCGCTGGCTCGTAGCTTAGAGATAACTTCGTTGGATTGTAAGCTTAGAGATAGCTTAGAGATAATTTGCTATAGTAGGGGTTGTTGAGTGTCTTTTTGCCGGTTCTGATAAAAGTGCGAATAAGATTATTTTCTGTTCATATGGCAGTAGCATTAGGGATCTGATAATTCTTTAAGTTGGATTCATTTTTAAAACCTCTATGTATCTTGTTAAGTTTGGAAAAATGCCAGTGTTAATGATCTTAAATTACTAGAAATGTTCATATTCTGAGTGTGAGTAATAAGAAAGTTATGTCTGGATATTAGCAAAAATTATCTTTAGATTTTGGCGAAACGTTAAGTATTAGCTTAATATATTTTTTTTTATCAATTCTTTAGAATATAAAGAAACTTGAATGCTATTCTTTCTTGTTTTAGGATTGTGCTACAATGTGGTGCATTGATTTTCAAAAAATTTAAGGAGGAGTGTCAATTTTTATAATAGTTAATTTATAGAATGATTATTGTTAGTAAGATTGTTAAGTTTATTAATGGATTTAGTCGAGGATTGGCGATGAATTGGTTATGTGGTGAATATTACTCGATTAGCAACTTGTTAACTATTAATGTATAATAATTTATTTGTTTTATTTTTATAAATATTTTATTAATTACTTACAATTTAAAATATAAATATACATCTATTACAAAATAGAGACATGTAAAATTCAACAATGACTTGATATGTTTTTAGTGTGATATCATTAACATCATTAATATTTACACCATCATTGCTTGCTTGCATTATTATTATATGATCTGTCAAATTATAAATTTACACGCATTAATAATGTATCACATGTAAATGTTATCTATTAAAATTATAAGTCATAATTTATAATAGAAATAATTTATCATGAATTAATGAGATAATTTTAGGTAAAAGAATAAATTTATTATAAAACTCATGTTTGTGGTAAATATTATTTCTCAAAGTAGTTTTTTTTTTTTTTTAAATAGTGACTTTAAATCCGAAGCGATCCTTAACAAGAGTGTGTGATCTTTTCACTTTGGGTTGATCAGAAAAAGTCAAAAGGGCAAAATAAAAAAAAAAGAAAGAAAAAAATTAATTGGCATCACTCGGAAGATAGGTTTGGATTAGCCAAACCTCTCTATAAATGGAGTCCAGGAGTTTGTTTTAGATCCGCAGAATCAACCATTCTCCGATCACTTGGCACTCTTTCCAATAACTTCAATTATATTAGGTTTATTGTGCAAACAAGTAAGCCTTGTTTTGGAGACGGTGGTAATGCTACCTCTTATCATCCCCTTACTTCTCATCCCTCGCAAGATTGTCCCCAGGAAAATTTTCATTGCTTGCATGGTCGTCTTTGTAAAAATTGTGGCGGTGGCCTTTTTTTTTATAAAAAAAAATTAAACATAAAATTTATCAAAGTGCGTTATGTATTTTTTATATTTTTATTTTTATTTATAGTTAATGCGTGACAATTACTCGGATATAATATGTTAATAGGAATAATAGTAGATTGAGTTTAAAATAGATACTTTTAAATTTATATTTGTATTTGTTTAAAAATTAAAAATTAAATTATTTTTAAATTCATTATAAATTTAGAGTTTTAATATTAAATTCTCTTTAGTAGGTATGTACTCATTATTAAATTCACAATGAATTATTTGTGAATTTTAAGCGAGTTTAATAATGAGTACATAGTGCTTAACATACGTATTAGGAGCAAATGCTAAAAACGTGCTTAGCACTTGTATGTACTATGAGCACATATTAAACGTGTAATGTTACATGCCTAATACTTAGTACAAATTTTTTATTGAATTTGTACCTATTTTAAATTTGTTGTGATTTTAATTTTGTATATTAAATTTGATTTAAATTTATTAATTTTTTTAATACTAATATATTATTTTAAATTTGTTGTGAATTTTAATCTTGTATACTAAATTTAATTTAAATTTATTAATTTTTTTAATACCAATATATTTTAACATGTTTGGGGGTAATTTTTTCATCCTTATATGTTCAAGTGTTAATTTGCATTGCATTTTATCAACTCACTTTAAAATTGTGTTTGAGTTATATTTTATTCTTCCACATCAAAATAAACGAAAACAAGCTAATTTATCGAGACAAATTTGAAATTTTTTAACTTTCACAATAAATTTTAAGATATAGGGCCGGTAGAAGACGTGCTTCACCCTATATTCGTTCTCAAAGTGCTTAACCCTATATTTAGTTCTCCAATATTGTGCACATAAACTATTTTCAAGGAGATACCTTATGCAAATTCTTGGCTTACGATTTTAATTGACGTCCTAGCAAATCATTCATCACTTCCTCTCAGATGTGCCTTGTAGGTTGGAACTATCTTGATCATCGCAATGGCGGATATTACATCCATGGTCATTACTTCAACTCATATTAAATTTTCATCTGTATGTTTATCTGATGAATTCATTTTGATTTTTATTTGAAGTTAATATATTTAACAAAGGTAATAATTAACAACGAAAGTGAAAGATAAAATTTCAAAATAAAAGGGAAGAACAAAAAAAATTGTTGAAGCAAAAAACTGTTGAATAAAAATTTTTAATTGGTGAAAAAATTGTCATAGTCAGGATCCCATGTTAAATCATTAAAAAGAATAAAAATGAAAGCGTACCTGAATCTATAAAGACGCAGAAAAATTATAGTTGATGCCTTTCACGTTTAAATTTTTTTTTATAAAAAAAAAACTGTCATCACTCACTAATAGAATGTGAATAAATAATATGTTAGGGTTTAGACTGTGGACCTTAACCTATTATTTATAGTATTTTATTTTATTTTAGCCAATCATAAAATAAAATAAAATAACTAAGTCTCTACACATTAAAGCCCATGCCATATGTGATGCCCTAAAAGCTTAATAATAAATAAACTTTATTTGATCACTTTTAATGGGCAACAAAATAGATAGCCAATAATGTACAATTAATTGATATATGTAAGCTCACTTTAATATATAATATCCAACAAAAATGACAGGACCCGACCCGAGTCCCCCTCCAGAATCGAGGCGGATCCTGCGATGACATATGACTAACATAATCTTTACTCATACATATGATACAATGAGGTTACCTGCCTCAACAAAAGGTGTACACATGTATTCCAATATACAAAAATATATACAACTACACAGACTGAGACACTTATACAGTTATGCATGTTGTGGGCCAACCTTAAAATGTGATAACTGTATCACATTGCACGAATTCCTGTGACAACCTGAAAAAAATAGAAAAAATAGAGAAAAAATGTGAGCTTGTGGCTCAGTGAGTGGATATAATCTGAAAATAGTATATACTTTATATGTATTGTACACGTATAAATCTGTAAGATAAAATAATCATAAAACTGTATACTGAGTAATCAATAAACTTGTACTAAAAGTATGAGCTGTTATAAAATCTGTGCTAAAATAAAAAATATCATGATATAATATTGGGGATCTAAAAATCTGAAAGCGCAAACTATCATAAAATTTATTATCAAGCTGAATATATATAACATAACTCTGTAAACATATACTACATATATACTGAAAATCACACCAAACTTGTACTCGAAAAAAATTTGGTCTAACCTGACGGAGTAACTCATGCACAGGCAAAGCGGGAGATTTAAGCTAGTCTAACCTGGCAGAATGTTACATCGCTTGGGTAGAGCAAACTAAACTGGTTTAACGCATGCGTAGAGCAACTACACTAAAGGGGAGGGTATGTATGTGATGGTTCAAAAACTACTACTATATAATATCATCAAAGTATAATTGTTTTAAAATAAATATTTCTGTACTGAACGTAATAATAAATTATAGTATAATAAATTCTAAAACATTTATGAATATACCAAAAAGCATAAATATTTTTTTGTCTAAAATAAATAATAACTAAATCTGATAACGCGTAATTTAATCATAATTGACTGTATTAAAAACATATAAAATATATATAGTTATCCACTCACAAAAGTGCGCTAATCCTGAATTGGGTCTGAATTATGAGATCTACTGGCTATCGGTACGCCTTTTATATCATAGGGTGTAAAAATAAATCATTAGTACTGATATGTATTATAAATATTAAAAAATAAATATTCTAATATTGTAAAATTATTACCCACTAAATCATTGAGTATAAATTTAACTACCTAAACTAATTTTTTAAAATTTCTTATTTTTTCTTTTTCCTTTTTCTTTCTCTTTCTCTTTTCTCTTCTCGGTTTCTATTCTTCCTTTCTATTCTTCCTTTCTTTTCTTTCTTCTTTCTTTTCTCTTTTTCTTTCTTTCTTTCTCTGCTTCAACTTTGCTTCTTTTCTTCTCGGTTTCAATTACTTCTTTTCAAATGAAGCAAAACAAAACAATATATATATATATGACGGCCATCTCTTCATTCTTTATTTTTTATTTTTCTTTTCTTTTCTTTTTGCCACTAACCAATATATATATACTACACATGTATTATAATTCCTCTCCCCTTATAAAAATTTTGTCTTCAAAATTCGTATACCTCTCTGAAACAAATGAGGATACTGAACTCTCATCTGATCCTCTCGCTCCCATGTAGCATCTTCCACTGCATGATTCCTCCATAGGACTTTAATTAGTAGTATAGTCTTATTACGTAGTACTTGCTGGCGATAGTCCACTATCTGAACAAGTTCCTCGTCATAAGTCTATCCTCAACTGAACTGGCTGAGTATCTATAATGTGAGAAGGGTCAGGTATATACTTCCGCAATATAGAAACATAAAACACATCATGAATGCGTGACAACTCAGGTGGTAATATTAAGCGGTACGCAACCACACCAACCCTTTCTAAAATCTCATATGGCCCAATATATATAGGACTTAGTTTTCTCTGTTTCCCAAAACGAAGCACACTTTTCTATGGTGAGATCCGTAAGAAAACTCTGTATTCTACTGCAAACTCAAGCTGTCTACAGCGTTTATCTGCATAACTTTTCTGTCTGCCTTGAGTTGTCTTGAGTCTGATAATACTGATCTTCTCACTAGTGGCTTGAATAATCTCTGGACCTAACAATTTTCTTTCTCCAACCTCATCCCAGCAAATCGGAGTTCTGTATTTTCTTCCGTATAAAGCCTCATAAGGCTCCATCTGAATACTAGACTGATAATTATTATTATATGCAAACTCCATCAACGATAAATAGTCATCCTAATTACCCTTAAGCTGTAACATACAAGCTCTGAGCATATCCTCCAATATCTATATAGTTCTTTTCGACTGTCCATCTGTCTAAGGATGAAAAACTGTACTAAAGTTTAGCTTAGTGTCTAAGGTTTTCTGTAAGTTATGCCAGAATCTAAAAGTGAATCAAAGGTCTCTATCTGATACGATGGACACTGGAGTCCCATGTAACCGTACAATCTCACTCACATACAAATGAGCCAGCTTATCTAATGAATATAAAATCTTATAAGAAAAGAAATGAGCAGACTTTGTGAGTCAATCAACAATCACTCAAATAATATCATAACCCCTTCGCGTACGAGGAAGCCTAATAACAAAATTTATGGTAATATGTTCCACTTCTATTCAATAACTAAAAATGATTGAGATAATTCTATTGATTTTTGATATTCTATTTTAATCTGTTAACAAATCAGACAATAAGATACAAATCTCAATTATTAAAAACTCATAAAATTTGTATGCTGTTGGTAGATCAACCTTGAAAAATCCTACAGATGCCGGATGAAAATAAATAAATAAAAGGAAAAAGTATTCCAATTACCTCTTGAAAAGCAACAACTTTTCTTTGACGATGTTTCTCCGCTCCTTGAAAGATTAAATTCAGAAACAAATCGTTCATCATGATGACGGCCATTTGAAAATTTTGAGCCATAGCCATAACCCCCCTGCCTTGGATAAGGTCCGGGTCGAGGAAGAAGGCCTGGTCCTTCTCTATCAGTTTGCCATCGACCACGTCCAAAACCACCTCTACCACCTTGGTTGTTAGTATTGTGGACCAAGAAAATTTCCAGCCAAAAAATATAAAATATTTTGTATGTGCAAAGAGAAACAACATTGCAGAGGATACAAAAAAATCAGCTAAAAAAGCAAACTACAATTCCAAAGCAGTACAGCATTAACGCGAAGACTTTGAAAGTTATACGAAAATATCAAACTACCTAATTACACAGTTTATCCACCAATATGCTGTTTAATTACGAACATATTACAAATTAACTTTATAAAAAAAACAATAAAATAAACAAAACCCAGCAGAAAAAAGAAAAAAATAAATCAATCAATAAAAAGCTAATGATAGCTCAAAATCAACTAATTAACTTAAAAGAAACAATCAAAATAAAACTAATTAAAGAAAGGGATGAAAATTTAAAAAAAATGATAATTACCAGGAATAGAGTAAGGACTAATGGCGGCGGTTTTACAGTAATCTTCATTATCAGAGCCAAATAGATCTTTCTCTTCTTCTTCTTCGTAAAAATCCCAATTATTATTATAATTATAGTCTTCGTAATTGTTGTTATTTAAATTAGTAATATTGTCTACTTCTTCTCCGTCCTCTTCTTCTACTCCTCCGCTGCTTGCGCTTCCACTGGCACTGCTGGAGTCTCCCCCATCACTGCCGTTGGATGACGAAGACGCCGAGGATGACGATCAGGATGATGAGGCCGAGGAGGACGATGACGAGGATCAAGCGGATGACTCGTGGGCGTTGTCTCGCTGTTCGTGGTTGTTTTCGTATTCCTCTCCTAAGATATCTACGTATTGTTCAGGGAATTCCATCGTGTTCTTCGTTGTCTGTTTGGTGAACGAGTGAGAGCGTACCGAGCTTATTTACGTAGGACATGCTGACCACACGGGCCCCGTTACGACTCATTACATCCGTTTTAAAAAAATTATATGTATTTTATATTAATTATGCATGACAAAGGTTTATTTTATAATTGTTATAAAACAAAACCATGAATCTACTCAAAATTGCTGAAATTTTCTAATAGGGGATTAAATAAAGCATATAATAGCATGAAACCCTAAAAAATAAAGAGTAAAAAAACAAAAAGAGCAGTCACTATAAAGCTTTATTTTATTAATAGAAGATTATAATCGCCACTTGGATGAGTTGATGCAAACCGAAGCTCATAAATTCCAGAGGACATAGCATAATAACATTAACACGTGAACTAAACAAAAAGAAGAAGTCTATGCTGCTTTTCAAGTGCTAGTTTAGTAAGAACAACAGCAATACATATATATGAAAGGAACTACTAGTTGCTATGCTAAATTAGGCTACAGTTCTGGACCATTGATTGGAGCATCTGTAAGTTGGGCTCTAAATTCATTCCCGTCTGCAGGCAAGGCATGTTGTATAATTTCAACAAGCTCTGCTTGAGGAGATCGTTGACGTTGGAAAGTGAAATTGATGATGAGAGGTGGGATTGATCGTAGCCAGCGAAGAAAACTCCTGAGTAGATTGGAAAGCGTTGTATGCAAAGGAGATGTGATTACGAGAATGAAGTAGAGATACCAGAAGAGTGATGGTGGGAAAATAGCAGAGGCTAACAACAAGATAGCAACGGGAACTGAGAAATGTCCGGGATGCAGGCGGATTTGCTCCAAGATGAAAGGGAGCTGGATAGAGGTGAACAGGAGGAGTATTGTGAAGACAACAAGAAGCAGCTGGGATATCAAGATGAGAATAGGATTCTGAAGAATCTCTTAATCGTCATTTAAGCGAGGTTCTAAGAAGAGAAAAATGAAGTTAAGAAATGGTTGGAAGACATATCTTAAATCAACATAGCAGTCCATCGATCTTTCTTTCTGCTGTTAGTGTAATACATTCGCAAGTAGTGTCCTTATTTATACGTGGTCATATATATTTTTTTTTTTTTGTTGTGAGGGGGGAGGCGGGGTGGTGAGGTTGGGATTTGCAGGTTTCGTGGAAAGAAGTATTTTTTAATGACTACGTTTTCTTCAACCTTTTACCCTTTTTCAAAAGTGTCTATCTTTTTCGATCGCAATCAAATATGTACTCATTATCATTAAAACAGTAAAACAAACAAAAAAAAAAAACATCCAGACTTTAAAGTTCAAAAGGGGAATATATCATAAAGAACTTGTTATTTTACATTAAATCAAACTACAGTTAAAAGATCTAAAGTCTTGAAAGTGTGGCTTGATTTTATTAAAGAATAATTTTAGAATAATTTTAAATTTATTTTTTTATTATATATATTATTAATATAAAATATTATTTTTTTATATATATACAAAAAAAAAAAAATATCATAAAGAACTTATTATTTTACATTAAATCAAACCACACTCAAAAGATCATAAAGTCTTTAAAGTGTGGCTCAGTAAAACAAAAAGACATTATCAATAAAATAAGAAAACAAAAAAAATGATAATCAAACCACACTATTACTAAATCAAACCACACTCAAAGATCATAAAAGATCTTATTAATAACAACTTTTATAAACATATTCATTCAAATCGAATTATAATTATAAGGTTTTCAAAGATCATCTTCATTGTAAAATATAATTTAGTCTTTATTATTATTATTAAAAATTTATTTTTAATATTAATATTATACTTTTATTTATTAATTTAAATTGATAGGTGAAGATTTATATTTAAATTCATATTTTACGTAAAAGAAATTATTAAAAAATTATCTTTAATATTAATATTAAAATTTTACTTATCAATTTAAAATTTTAAATTGAGTAGTAAAATAATAATAATAATTAATTAAATTCTTTAATAACTATACCCATTTTATTTCTCTTTAACCTCAAATCATAATCACCTAACCATTGGATCTAATATAGAATTTTTAAACCTGTATATAATATCATAAAAGTCAAAAACCTCAAATTTTCATATGTTAATAGCCTCAAAACTTATTTTCATATTACATCAAATTCGGTTCCTTAATCGAACAGTACTTAGTCTCCTTATATGTCATAAATTGCTACTTTAATGCATTAATTCAAAATTTTATAGAGATCATACTGACTTACAGGGCTTTGTATTGTAAAAGTTTCAGATAATTATTTTAACAAAAACAATTGAAACCAATATCTATTTAGAACTGATTAAATTGTCAAACACCTTTGAACTTTATGTTTACTCAATTCAAAATTTTATAAAAATTTACCTTTTTTTTTAAAGTAGTTTTAATATCATTGATAAATTAAGATATTACAAATCTACTGTTATAAAATAGAAAATTATCAAAAAAATAAATATAAATTTGTTGACGATCATTTAGACCAAACACATTCCTTATAAAGTGAATAAAATCAAACTCTATTACTAGAGACCATTTCACAAATGAATTTTCTAGCCCTATTAAGGACAGGAACATCCTACTTCACGCATGAAAAATTTTACCGCATTAAAAAAAAGATTTACCTTATGCAAGAGGATGTATAAAAAAAATCTCAAAAGAAAAATATACACAATCCATCAATTATAAAAATAACCTCTATAATTACAATCCAAATTATTTCAGACATCCAAATGGTGGGAAGACGTAGAGGTGAGTAATTTCGAATTTGAATTGGGTTTAAAAATTCTCGACCCCTACCCGAATTTGATTGGGATGCCGAAATGTGTCAAGATCTGGACACATTTCAGGTTAGAAAATTCTAATTTTTTTTAAAAAAAATTGTTTTAAAATAATATAATTTTGATTCGGGTTTGGGACGGGTCGGGACAATTCGAGACGGTTTAAAATAGTTCGGTTCAGGTCAGGTTCGAAATAGGTTCGAGACAGGTTTGGGACAATTCGGGACGAGACGGGATAGTTCGGGTTAAGTTTGGGACAATTCGGGTTGGGTTCGAGACGGGTTGGGTTCGGGAATTTCCTGAACTCGACCAATTCGAGACAGAAAATTCTATTCCAAACGAGTCTCGAACCCATTCTCGTTCTTGTCCCAACCCAAAATTTCAGGACAGATTAAGTCGAATCGAGTTCAAAAATAATACCCACTCCTAAAAAGACATACATTAAATCAATGGAACAATCCATCTATATTTCCTTGTTCAAGTGCAGCACGTTCACAAGTAATGCCTACTAACTCGGCCTCGATGGAACTAAAAGGATGAGATTATATATATGAGGTCTTCAGGTGACTTTTAGCCGTGGGATTAATTTCTCGAACCCGTTTAAAAAAAAAAGAGTTGGTATATAGACCCTTTGATTTAATAAATGGTGAGATCCGTGGGAAAACATATTTGAATCAACCTTAAATTTCTTTGCAACTAGTAATTTGCCAAGTAATAAGATGGGGGAATGGTAGCGAACAAATTTGAAATGGATATTCTTAAATTTGTATTTATATTTATTTAAAAAATAAAATATTAATTTTTTAAAAATTTATTGTGGGTTTAAAGTTTGATTACCAAACTCGTATTAATAAGTATGTACTCATTATCAAATTCATAATAGATTATCCATGAATTTCAAGTGAATTTTTAATTAAAATAAAAAATTATAACCTTAATTTAATTAAAAATCCATAAAATATAGTAATTAAAATAATATCAATTATAATTTTAATTTTATTTACGTTAAATATTATAATTTTAATTCTAATTTCATTAAATATTATAATTTCAAATTCAATTTCGATTTTTATTACGTTAAATATTATAATTTCAATTCTAATTTTAATTTTAATTACGTTAAATATTTTAATTTTAATTCCAACTTTGATTTCAGTTAAATGTTATAATTTTAAATTCAATTTTAATTTTAATTACGTTAAATATTATAACTCCAAATCTAATTTCCACCTCAATGACATTAAATGTTATAATTATAATTTCAATTTTGATATCAATTACACTTAATATTATAATTCTTATTCTAATTTTAATTTCAATTATGTTAAAATATTATAATTTTAATTATGTTAAATATTATAATTCTAAATCTAATTTCGATTTCAATTACATTAAATTTTATAATTTCAATTCTAATTTTTATTTTTAATTACATTAAATGTTATACTTCAAAATTCAATTTTGATTTTAATTACGTTAACTGTTATAATTTTAATTTCAATTACTTTAGAAATTATAATTTTGATTCTAATATTGATTTCAGTTACGTTAAATGTTAAAATTTTAAATTTAATTATGTTAAATATTATAATTCTAAATATAATTTTCATTTCAATTACATTAAATATTACAATTTCAATTTCGATTTCAATTAAGTTAAATGTCATAATTTTAAATTTAATTTTGATTTCAATTATGTTAAATGTCATAACTTCAAATTTAATTTCGATTTCAATTACATTAAACGTTATAATTATAATTATAATTTCGATATCAATTATGTTAAATATTATAATTATAATTATAATTTCAAATTTAATTATATTAAAATATTATAATTTTAATTCCAATTTTGATTGCAATTATGCTAAACATTATAATTCCAAATTCAGTTAAGATTTCAATTATGTTAAATGTCATAATTCTAATTTTAATTACGTTAAATATTTTAATTCCAATTCCAATTCTAATGTTATTTGCCTTAAATATTATAATTCTAAATTCAAATTCAATTTCAATGTTTATAATTTCAAATCCAATTTCAAATTCAATTATATTAAATGTTATCATTTTAAATCCAATTTCAATTTCATTGTTAATTATGTTAAATGTTTAATTTAAATTACAATTATAATTTAAATTATGTTAAATGTTTAATTCCAATTACAATTACATTAAATGTTATAATTTCAAATCTAATTTTAATTATGTTAAATATTAAATATTCTAATTCTAATTTCAATTTCAATTATGTTAAATGCTATAATTTTAATTTTAATTTCAATTATGTTGAATGCTATAATTTCAATTTCAATTTCAATTATAATCATTAGTCCCTTTGAACTAATTTTATTTATTTATTATTGAACGGTATGATCGACGTCAAACCAAATCTAGATCTTTTGATGTGGGGTAAAAATAAATACAAAAAATAATAATAAAATAACACATATTTTTATTTTTCTCTAATTTTTTTATTTAAAAAATATAGTATGTGTGGATACCTGTTACAGGTATCTACGAATTTTTCACCAAACTCTTACTTGTATCAAATTCGTTATGGGTTTTAATTTTGTATATTAAACCCGTACCAAATCTGCTTCAAACCTTAACAATTCTTTTTCAATGCAAGTGGATTTTAACAGATTTGCAGGTAATTTTATCATCCTATTAAGCACTCAAAAATCCGCTTCAAACCTTAACAATTCTTTTTCAATGCAAGTGGATTTTAATAGATTTGCAGGTAATTTTATCATCCTATTAAGCACTCAAAAAAAAAAGAAGTAAAAATTAACTGACTAAAGTGAAAATAAAATATAGGGGTGGCATGCTTCCAAAAAGTAAAAACAAAAAGATAAGGGGGAGGTAGAATTTCAATGGGGTTAGGCCCATGGGATCCGTCCAAAATGAGAAATAATTCGATTATATTGTAGGTATTTTTTAAGGATAGAGTAAGATTGGATACAATAATTAAAACTTGAATTAAATTTAAATTGAGTTTATAGATAAATTAATTTTTTAGACCCATTTAAGATACTCAATTTAAAAATAAAATTAAAAAATCTTAATGTGAAATTTTTTTACTTATTTATACAAATTAAAGCTAGTTACATGTTGAACTTAATGGTATAAAATTTATTTACATTATCCTTTTACAAATTTTGATTATTATTCATATTTTTTATTTTTTAATATATTTAATATTAGACACTTATTTTCAAATTAGAGTGAATTCACTTGTTAGGTTAAAAAAGGAGATGAAGAAGAACATAGAAAATAGGTAAATAATTTTATTATCATTCTAAGTTTCTTAATTATCATTTATCTAACTTAAAATTTCTTTTACTTTATGTTATAAGTTTGCGAGGAATCTTAATAGAGACTTAATGTTTGAATTATAAATGAAGTATGATTGTGTAAATGCCAAAGTTCAAATAAATCATTAATTTTTATAATTTTTAGATTTTAATTCATGTTATTGATTTTTAAAATTAGTAGCTGAAGACTAAAAGATTCATTATAGTTTACATTTCATGTGATGTTTATGATAAATCAGTATAACTAAAAGAGTATTTAATTTTTTTTAAAAAAAAAAATGGATATAGAGTTCTCAGGGGCCGAGGATCCCTTACCCTAAATCAAAATTACATATATCAGTTTTATGATAGGTATAAAATTCTCACATAATTTGGGTATGAGAGAGGAGATTGTGATCCCTGACCTAACTCGTCCCATTACCACCATTTGGTTATGGTAATGTGGGCTATGGTTGAGTTAACTTAACTATAATTAAAAAAAATTAACAAAACCATGGTTGTGGTAATACGGGTGCGTCATAAAGCGTGATTGGAAGAGGTTCCCCATTATAATCAGAGGCTAATCGCTTAACTCAAATGATGTGCGCTCTCAGTCTATTTATGTATTTCAATTTTTGTTATTTTATTTAAAATTTGTTACCTATATTTTTTTCTTATATATTTCAGGTTAAGACTAGTGATGGTAAAATTACCCACAAACTTGAAAATCATCTCAAATTTACCCGCATTGAGAAGGATTTGGTAAGGTTTGAAGCGGGTTCAATATACAAAATTAAAACTTACAACGGATTTGGTACAAGTATGGGTTTGATGAAAAATCTATGGATACTCGCAACAGGTATTTGCACATACTACAATTTTTTTTAAAAAAATTAAAGAAAAATAAAAATATGAGTTAATGCTTTTTGCATTTGTTATTAGCCTACATCAAAAGGTCTAGATTTAGTTTAATGTTGCTCGTACTGTTCAATAAAAAATAAATAAAATTAATTCAAATGGACTAATGATTGTAATTGAAATTAAAATTAAAATTAGATTTAGAATAATAACTTTTAATGTAACTGAAATTGAAATTGAAATTATAACATTTAATGCAATTGAAATTAAAATTATAACATTTAATGCAATTGAAATTGAAATTATATTTAAAATTATACCACTTAATGTAACTTGAGCTTTTTCAATGAATTGGTATATGGACTAACTTGAGCTATTGTCTTCCTGTGAAGGCGCCTATACTTGCTTATGTTTTGACCTAACGAAGTAGGTATGATTTTTACATTGGCAAGGCTATCAACTACATGCAGTATATTCATTGTTATGGGCTGATGCTGAGACTCGCTGGCAAAAGCATAGGTCTAAAAGTCAGTAGCCATGAATTTAGTACCTTACAAAATCAAACAACATCAGTTAATATATTGACTTATTAAACTTTGCACCCAATTAAATTTAGGTGCAAAACATACCATACTCTGCCCTGCATTCTCAGTTATCTTGGTTGGCGTAAACTATTGCATTAAGGGAGATATCTGATGCAAGATATCTTTTTCGGCCTTAACTACCATACTTATTACCTCTGAGCTAACACGATCAATCTTGGTGGAAAACTCTAAGTCAACCTTATAAATTTTAGTAAATAACCTTGTTTCAAGATCATCCATTCTTTTCTCCGAGACATGATACTGTGATGATGCCGTGCTAAACTCAAACTATAAATAAGTAATTATAATTAATTTTTACAATCTAATACTCATCAATAACATAAGTAATTATAATTAAAGAAAAAAAATTAAATTATTATACTATTGATTCAGTCGTTGGCCGAGCTTGAAATTCGTAATTAGGTTTAACATCATCGATGAATTGGGTGTCTGGAATCTCAACTTTTTTCAACCTAAGACTCTCTTCCCATTTTTCTGATTGTATATTGTCACGCGATAGTCCGCAGTCTTCTCATATTTTTGGAGCACCAGCTTTCTATGAACTTTCAAAGCATTTATAATATTTTAGATTTATTAATCATTATTAGAAAAAATAATAAAAGTTATAAGAAAATTACATATATTTTTTGCTGAACATAAAAGCATACCCCAATACTATCGAAAAGGACATTTAAGAGCTTTCGTATAATGGGGTGCTCATACCAAACGAATTTAGAAGATGCAAAATATAGTCTTCATTTTTGCAGGCAAACACTTCTCCACATCTCGTGATTGCCTCGTAAATCTACACCTGAGATGATAATAAATAAAAGAAATAATAATGTCAACAAAATAATTTTTTCTGTATCCCAATATGATAATGAATTGAAAAGAAATAGAATTACTCACTAATAATGCTTGACTAAATGAGTATAAGTTGTATAATTCTCTATCTGAAGCGCCCATTTTTCTGAGCTTCACTAAATTTTTAATTAAAGCCGTGCATAAGTTATTATAGAGTACAGTCCGTGCAATCGTGCCCCAAGGATAAATATTAAACTCATTAAGATTATCTACGAGATGAAGCACAAAACAATTGTACAGTTCTATTCCGATTATGTGGCATTAACAATTTATGAAATACATAAAATAAACACATTGTTACTACATCTATATCATCGTAAAATGTAACGCTCTTGAACCACGGATTCAAATTCTTGTAAGTTAACTCACTTCTACCAAAAAAGTATTTGTGTCATAGTCTATCACCTAACCCACTTACTACGGGGTAATCTTTTATTCTCAAACCAGTAATCAAATAAAATTCTAGATGAGAGAATCTAATACATCTTTTACCTATATAGAATTATAATTCTTCATATAAATTTTTTATATATATACGTTTTAATAAAATCTCATGTGCTAAAATACCTGAGAATAGAATATTAGATACATAAAAAAAAAATAACCAAAACATATAATTCTAAATATTTTGACTTGGCTCAAAGTCAATTTTTTTTTTATATTTTTCATAATTCATAATTTCGAATAAATATATACAATTGATTGATAGAATTTATTTTTAATAATTACGTAGTCGTTTGAAATATTTTTTTTATAAAAAAAATTAAGTTAAAAAATTATTAGCATATAGAAGTAAAAAAATTATTATTAATATATATAAAAACCTAATATTACAACTAAATAATAATAATATAACAATGACAAAATAATTTTAAATTATACACATTAATTTAAATAATTATTAATAAATAAACAATAATTTTAAATTAATTAAAAATTTAAAAAAAAAATTATCACGTTGCCGTGGTTGTGACCATACGCCGTCCGCATGGAGTACAGTTCTAACGTGTGAGACACGAATTATGAGAATTTAGGAAGAAATTGTCAGAGAGTGAGAGTGAGTGTTCGATTTCATAGGTTTTTGTTTTTGAAGATAAGGATAAAATAAGAAAAAAAATTTATAAGTGGTTAATGTATATTAACAAATTTGACTTCGGTGAAAATGTTATTTTTATTTAAAATTTAGGACAGAATAAAAATTTTCTCTTGTTTTTTTTTGTTTTTTTGGGTGGGGCGGAGGGGTTTCAGTGTTGTGTTTTTGTTTCCATTGGGAGTTTATGCACTGTTTTTTATTTCAGAAAAGAGGAAAACAGTGCATATTGCGGACTGGAGATGGGTCCTGGTGAGCCATAACATCAAATTTTTCCCTGTACATTTTGGGCGGCAGAAATTGTAAATATTCCAAGTGTTAGTGCATCTTTAAGGTCGAGTCTTGACAGCCGTGTGACATCATAGAGAAGACGTAGTTTTAAGGGAAAATTTTACAAATAATCTTCCTTTAATAATTTCTTTTTTATTTACAAAAAATATTTATTTCATCTCTTTGACAAAAATGTTTAGATAGGGTTGTGTAAAAAAAATTGAACCGATCAATTTTTGGTTGGTTTTTGTTTCATAATTACTTTTATTTATTTAAAATTAGTTGGTTTGATTCTAATATAATTTTTGTTATTTTGGGTGCATGTATTAGGCGCGCACCAAACGCATACACTCAAAGTAATTATTTTATTTTATTATATTTTATTTAAATATATAAACCAAACTCTAAATAATATTTTTTGTTATTTTACTCCTTACAATATCAGCATCCTCTCGTTTTATTCTCAAACCCATTTTTAAGAAAAATATTAGATTTGTTATCAATTTTAAAGATATTTTTTAATGCAACGATTTGAAGATTTAGAAGAATAGCTCAAGTTGAAAACTAGTAAATTTTTGTTTTGTTTTAATTAATTAATAGTAGTGTTTATATTTATTGAAATAAATGTAATAGTTATAGATGATTAAACTCGATTATCACAAACGGTGCGTGAGAGAGCGTACAGCTATTACTGGGCCATGGCTGCACATGCAACTATTGCTGGCCGCCGCCTTGTGCGCGCACCAGTCGCAACAAGGCACTCATGCGCAACAGGCATAAGCACCAAGCGCTCATGCTCATGTATGGTTGCGCACTACCATATCACCACCACCAAATTTATTTATTTATTTATATTATATATATATATATATATATATATATATAAATAGTTAAATATTCAGTTTTATTTTTAATTTGGTTGTATACAATTACTACAAAAATTACATTGTATTTTTTCAGGTGCCGTTGATCATATCACAAATTTCGACCATTACATATTTTGGGAGAAGATGGGAAAGCTGTAGTGATAATTTTAAAAGATACATTGGATATCAAAATATGCACATAATTGTTCCGAAAAATATTAGATACAAAGCGTTGTTGAGAAGAATTTGTCATCTTCTAGGAGTTGATTAGGTGCATTATAAAGTAACTTTGAAGTTTGAGGTTCATTCAAGTATCATAAAATTGATAGCCATTCCACTTAAAAATGACGATGATGCAATATTGTAATTGAGCTTATAGAATAATATGGCTACACATCTTTGTGTAACAATAGATGCTCGAGAACTTGAAAGTAATGCAGAAGCACTGATAGAGCAAAAAAAAAGTTATGCTAAACAATTCACATCGGCAACTCCTGTGTATATTCTAAATTTTTCGGAGGATTATCATTATTCTCCTTCGATATTCAACGAACAATGAGGCTATACATATTATAATAGTCAGATATATGGAGATGTTGGCGTTGATCTTGACTATGATATTGGTGAAGATGTTGGATATAATTTAAGTAATAAGAAAATAATGAGGAACGTTATGAGAATGATAATCATGGTTATGAGGTTGATGATGATGGTAGAAATGATGATGATGATTATGAAGAGAATAAGGATGTAAATGATGATGCTAGTTGTAGTAACTACTTATCCAACACCGAAAAGAATAAATATTTATATATATGTATAATATTCATATTTTATTTGTATGTAGATGATACTTAAATTGTATATTGTTATTAGTATGATTTGTATAGATTAAGGACATACTATTAGTATTGGGTTTATTTGCAAGATTTTAAATTGATTTTAGGGACCAAATTATAATACTTAAAAAGTTTTAGGGGTTAATTTGTAAATACTAAAGGTTAGCCTTTTAGTATAAAAATACACATTTTAAACCCTAATTTACTCATTTTTGGGTTGAGCCACCCTTTTATAAAGAGAAAGAAATAGGAGAGAAAGAGAAGAAGAAGAAGAAGAAAGTTGGAATTTAAACTTTAAGAGGTATATTATAACCCTTTCTTAGTTTTTTGGTGTTAATTTAATTGATTTCTTTAAGTTTTAATTTCTGAAAATATGTACAATTGAGAATTTCATATGAATTTTGTAAGATATTATGAGAATGGATAATGATTTATGTAGATAGCTTAATAAATCATGATGAATTGCAGAATTTCTACTTAATAGTCTCTTGATCCAGAAATTTTATAAATTGTTGTGCTTCAATTTTGATTTTAAATTTTGAGTATATAAAATTAAACATGTTTATAATCATTTGAGACTTTGAATCGATTGAAAATTTCAGAAATTGAATTTATAGTGAATTTATCAAAATGACTTTGAAATTCTGAAAAAAATTTGTGTTAACAATATGATACAGTGACAAACAATTTTTGATCTGCTGAATGATCTTAAAAACTTACGAATTTATGAAATATGATAAATTTATATGTCTAATATGATATATTCAAAATTGAGAATTTAGATCAATGTGAATAAAATTGTTATAATTTTCTAAAGTATATTAGCTCATTGCAGTATTTGATTTACAGATTTTTAAAATTATAGAATAAAATAGTTTTAAAATACTAGTTAATGTATTGACTTGTTAAACTTTGTACCTAATTATATTTAGGTTTAAAACATACTATACTCTGCCCTGCATCTTCAGAGATCTTAGCTGGCTTAAACTGTTGCACCAAAAGAGATATCTGATGCAAGATATTTTCTTCAGCCTTATCAATCTTGGCCGAAAGCTCTGAGTTAGCATTATCAATCCTGGTAAAGATCATTTTTTCAAGATCATCCATCATCTTCTCCATGATATGATACTATGATGTTGACGTGCCGAACTAAAACTATACATAAGTTATTATATGTATTGACTTGTTAAACTTTGTACCCAATTATATTTAGGTTTAAAACATACCATACTATATCCTGCATCCTCAAAGATCTTAGTTGGCTTAAGCTGTTGTACGAAGAGAGATATCTGATGTAAGATATTTTTTTTCAGCTTTATCAATCTTGGCCGAAAGCTCTAAATTAGCCTTATCAATCCTAGTAAATATCATATTTTCAAGATCATCCATTCTTTTCTCCAAGATATGATACTGTGATGTTGACGTGCTGGACTGAAACTATATATAAGTTATTATAATCAATTTTCACAAGTTAATACTAATTAGTAATATAAGTAATTATAATTCAAGGAAAAAAAATTAAATTACTATACCATTGATTCAGTCGCTGACGGAGTTTCAAATTCATGTTTAGATTGTAAATCATTGGTGAATTGGGTGTCCATGACATCATCTGCCTCCAACTTAAGACTCTCTCTCCATTTTTTCAATGGAATGCGAAAGTTTATCGTCGCGCGATAGCAGTCTTCTCATGTTTGCGGGTTACCAACTTCCTGTGAACCTTCAAAGTCTTTACAATATTATAAATTTATTAATCATTATTAGAAAATATAATACAAATTATAAGAAAATTATATCTATTTTTGTTGAACATAAAAGCATACCCCAACACCATCGAAAAAGACATCTACGGTATTTTTGTATAATGAGGTGCCCATACCAAACCAATTTAGAATACAAGGAAAATAGTCTTAATTCTTGTCGACAAATAGCTCCCCACACCTCAGAATCACCTCTTAAATTCACACATGAGATGATAATAAATTTAAAAATTATAATGTCAACAAAATAAAATTTTCTCAATCCCAATATGATAATGAATCGAAAAAATAGTATTATTTACCAAGAATGCGTGACTAAATGAGTATAAGTGGTATGATTCTTTATTCTCAGCGTTCAATTTTTTACTTTCGCTAACTTTTTAATTGGACCTGTGCATAAATTATTGTAGAGTATAGTCCATGCAATCGTATCCTAAGGATAAACATTAAACTCATCTAAAGTATCTACAAGATGAAGTACAAAATATTGAATGATTCTCTTCCGATCAAGTGACATTAACAATTTATGAAATACATAAAATAGATACATTTTTACTACATCTATATCATCGTCAAATGTAACGCTTACGAACCACGGATCTAAATTCTTGTAAGTCAACTCACTTTTACCCGAAAAATATTTATGACATAGTCTATCATCTAACCCACTTACTACAGGATAATCCCTCATCCTCAAACTAGTAATTAAATAAAATTCTTGACAAGAGAATCTAATACGTCTTTTGCCTATATAGAACCATAATTCTTCATATAAATTTTTGGTATGTACACGTCTTAATAAAATCTTATGTGCTAAAATACTTAAAAATTGAATATCTGATTCATAAAAAAAAAATCACAAAAATATGTGGTTCTAAATATTTCTACCTGTTTCGAAGTCAATTTATTTTTTATATTTCGTATAACCCATAACTTCGAGTAAGTATATACGTTTGCTCGGTAAAAATATTTTTCGACAATTATGTATTCTTTTAAGACATTTTTCTTCTTGAAAAATTAAAAAAATTATTAATATTGACAAAATAATAATCAACGTATAACTAACTATTAAATCAAAAAATTTTAATTACAACTAACAACTTAACCTTATTGACAAAACAATAAAAATTTATTTACACAATTATTAAATAAAATAAATAATTATAAAAAACAAAAAAAATGAGTCACGTGGCAGACGACGACGGCTGTGTGGCTTGCGCCCAAGGCATTAGGCGTATGCAGTTGGGAGTGCACCAAGTGGCGTGCGCCTAACACTGTTGGCGCGGCCCAAGCCATCGAGAGTGCTTGAAGGCGTGGAACGCGCCTAACGCGGTGATGTGTGCATTGCACGCGCTGGAGCTTCTTAGGCAAAAAATAATGCCAGAATCTGAATCTGTCATTTCTGTCCATTTTAATTTCACACACATTTTCAACTCATTTTTTATACTATATCTACACATTTTTAAATATTTCTAACAATTAAATATAAAATTACTCAAAATTATAAAAACAAAAATTAAAAAATATACTTACTAATTTTCTCTCATTTTTTTAACTCTCCACTAAACAAATATATCTTCAATCTTTAAAATTTTTTGAGTTTATGAAACTGTGAGATAAATTTTTTTGTGTGAGAGGAAGAGGGAGAGAAGAGTGTCGATGGAAGTTGATGTGATTTGAAAAAAATTTATTTTTTAATTTTATTTTAGAATAAGAATAAAATAAAAAAATATTTGGTTAGTATTATTTAAATTTAATTAAAATAACTTAAATAATTTTAAATTAGATCAATTTGAGAAATTTAAAAAAAAAAAATGATCCCGTACTTCAAATCTTTTTATTATTAATAACTGATAAAATGGCAAGTGCCTTCAACAGTGGTACAATTTTATACTCTGTGTACCTCAAAAGACAATTTAATTAATAACTAATCAAATGTACTTTCTTTATCTCACAAGGGCCATTACCCCTCAGTGCTCTAAGGTCGGCATAATTGGGACGTAGAAGGAAAAAGGGAAACAGAACCTTAGCACTTTCTTTTCTTCTAATTCTATAGCCATTATGCATAATACTGTTAGATAAATCCATGATCATGAGTGTGGTTCAAATGTGGAAATCATTGCGACAAAATTCCTAGATGATGAGCTTATCCTCCTTAAAAATATATAAAATTGCTTGCTCATTAAAATGATTGGTTTCTGATATCTATTTGATAAACAACAAGGACTAATGTAAAAGAAACCTTTTTTTTTCCTCCTCGCATTATCCTATGGGACCCATTTAATTGTACTGTAGCACTAGCATCCCCCGCCTATATTCTCGAGAAAATTACGAATTGCATTTGCATAGAAGTGGGTGACTTCAAGGTACAAAAAAAAAAAAAAGGTTTTTATAGTGCTGTCTATTCAATAAAATTATATAATTATATTTTTTTTCTTTTCTTTTATGCACAATTATAATTAATTAATTTATTAAATATAGATAACAACGCAGTGGGAGCAGCATCATATAAAATTTCTCTTAGATACAAAAAGAAAAAAAGTTTTGGGAATCGTTTCATTTAATTACTAATCTCATTAAACCCAATAATTCTCCTGCTCGAAAGAGGATTTGTAAAATTTGAAGAAAAGCATGAATAAACATAATGAGCAGGGATCAGAAAGAGGATTTATCTTAGAATCAGAAGCTTACAATAGAAAATAGATGGAATAAAGCACATAAATTTCGGAAAAAATCTAGTACCACTAGCAGCAATTGCAAGCTATCTAAAGAGTCTACGTTGACTATGTGAGAAAGAAAAGGAATCGTATATATTTTATTATAATGTTATATTGTAAAGTGATTCTTTATATAAATTTTAGGCTAACGTAAAAAATAAAAATAAAAATATATATATATATATATATATATATATATATATATATATACAAAGCAACAAAATAAAATGAATTAATTACAATGTAAAAATGACAACTCTATATATATGGTAACAATGTATCACACTAAATAAGAGCACTATACACCGATATTATCCGAATCAAATGCAAGTTTTTGTAGGAATATTTCTTGGAGCTACCATCTGTAAGTTGGGTGCTGCAATTCCATTCACGTCTGGCGTGGCTTGCACTACGATGTCAACAAGTTCTGCTTCAGCTCGAGCAGGAAACGATTGAGGGTGGAAAGTGAAACTGATGATAAGAGATGGGACTTGGCCTCGATGGGAAACGAAGCACATAAATCTCATAGAAACATCAAACATAGTACTCGTACAACTTACTAGCACTAAACGAGTGATAAACACCGAGTTTTATTACTGTATATAAGAAGACCAACCCATATGAATTACGAAAAACAAGTTTCTATGCTAAATTAGGCTGCAATGAACTATTTCTTGGAGTATCTGTGAGTTGCGGTCCCATTTACATTTAATTCACACCAGGTGGGGCGTGTTATACAATTTCAACAAGTTGGGGCTGAGCTCGAGCAGGGGATGCTTGATGTTGGAAAGTGAAACTGAGGGTAAGAGATGGGATTGATCGTAGAGTGTGAAGTAGCCAGCGAAGAAAACGCTTAAGCAGAAGAAAAAGCATTGCATGCCAAGGAGACGTGATCACGAGAATGAGGTAGAGAGACCAGAAAAGTGAAGGTGGAAAAATAAGGGAGGCTAACAATAATACAGCAACGGGACCTGAGAAATGTCCCGGTTGCAAGCGGGTTTGCTTAAAGTCGAAAGGGAGTTGGATAGAGGTGAAGAGAAGGAAAATTGTGAAGAAGAGGAGAAGCAGCAGGGAGATCACGATGAGAATGGGATTTTGGAGAATGTCTTGGTCGTCGTTAAATCGAGGCTTTAAGAAGAGAAAGATGAAGTTAATAAATGGTGGGAAGACATACCTTAAATCGATGTAGAACTCCATCGATCTCAATTTTCTTTGTGCGATAGGATTGCAAGTGCCTGGAACGAAGGAAACCAGATATTTATATTAGATGAAGTGACCAAGCCAAGCATTTGAGGGGAAAAAAACAAAAAAAGACAAATAACACAGTTCCAAGAGGAAAAAGATAAGAAATGTAATATGGGTCCCCGTTGTCGGCTTAGTTAGTCGGTGTTTATGCTAATGTGGGTCCCCGTTGTCGGCTTAGTTAGTCGGTGTTTATGCTAATGTACGCCCATTGTCGATTTGATTAGTCGGTTTTTACGCTAATGTGCGCCCCGTCGTTGTAAAATACGATAAGAAGGGCCAATATTCTAATCTGCGCCCTCAAATGGTGCGTACGATAGAAGCAGGTCAGCGTTCCAATTCTTTTCAGAAGGATTATATATATATATATATATATATATATTTACACACACCCTCTCTCTCAAGTGAGAATACGAGGCTTGGAGGTGCTCAGCCCTCATGCTTATTAGTGTTCCAAATTTTAATGGGCGTTTGTGTTGGGTTAGATCAACCCAAATTAAAATAAATAAATTTAGATTGCAATTTTTGTAACTTAAATTAATTTAAACCAATTTAATTTGATTTTGTTCAGTTTAAATTATTCGATTTGAATTATTTTTAAAATTATTATTTTTTGCATCATAATTTATATAATATAATTATTAAGATGATTACAATATCACCCATAATTGAAAATTTCACAATAAAGTTTTAATTTAACATAGTTTAACTTACACATAGAAGAAAATATTCTAAAATAATAAAGTGTTCCATCTAAAATAATCCAAAATAATAAAGTCTAAAATAGGTTAGTTTGTTGTTACACAAGATCCCAACTCAACACAAAATTAAAAAAAAAAGTTTTAGAAAGAAATGAAATAAGGACAAGAAAATTTTACTACATATCAATTTTAACATTTAATAAACATTGTTAAAGAAAAAAATAATTATTGTTTTGTTAGAAGAGAAGGTTGTTTCAGAAAGTGACATTAGAGTTGTAATATGTTTCATATTTATGAATTATTAAGATTTTATTATAATTTTGTTGATAGAATTAATGATAAAAATAATATTTTTTCTTTAACAAAAAGAAGATTTATAATTTTTATTTAAGTTTCAGTTTGGATTAGGTTAAATGGTTTCAAAAATAATTTAACTCAACCCAACCTAATTAAATTTTGAGTTGAAAATTTTCAATCAATTATAACTCAAATAAAATCAGTACTCTTCCATTTAGGTTCGTTTTTAATTATAGGTTACAGTTTAAGTTGTCTGCACTTATTTAAATGTTCTCTAATCAGTCATACAACTGTATTGACAATAATATCCCCTATTTCACCAGCTATCTAAAAACTTTTATTATTTATTTAAAATTTAGTTACATATTTTAATTTTTTTTGTTATTTAATTCAAGTTTAAGACAATTTTTTCTTATGAAAAAATATGTACCATTACAAATTAACATATGAAAAAAATTAATAAAGAAAATAAAAATAAAACAAAAATAAAAAAATTAATATTAGATATTTTAAAATTTTATCTCAAATTATATCTCGAAAATGGTGTATTAAGTAAATATTAAGTGTGATAGATAATTTTAAAATTTATATTAATTTATAATTTAATATTTAATTAACACATTATTTTTAAAATATAAAATAAATAAAATTTTAAAATATTTAATTTTATTAAAATAAAAATTATACAAACTTTGATAAAATTGTGCACTTTCTTTTCTTAAAATGAGATATAGTTTATGGCAGAAGTTAATTACAATTTTTTAATTAAAAAGATATAATTAAAAAATTAATGACAGCTCAATTCAACTACATTTAAAAAAAAAAACTAATCTGCTTGAAAAAAAAAACTAATCAAAAATTGATATGACAATGTAGTCCGGATTGGAAGGCTATTGTTTCAAAATTCAAATTCAATTAATTCAAGGTTGAAAGCAACTTCTGTGTCTTTTTTAGGGGCCGTTTGTTGTAAGTGATTGCTGACTCGATGAGTAGAAACTTCTGTGCATCCTCCCTTTCCAGGCACGTGCAATTGTATTTGCGCAATAAAATGAAATAAAAATAAATGGCCAGTGTGCGCAGTGAGCCCTCTAGTCGGTTCAAGGGCTAATGTGCGCCCTCAAGTTGGCTCAGTGGCTATTGTGCGCCCTTTAGTCGGTTCGATGGCTGATTTGTACCTTCAAGCGGCTAATCTATGCCCTCTGATTGGTCATCCTATATGTGAGCTTTCAAGTCCGTCCCTGCCATCGGAAAATGCCATGCTGATGAAGTGCTAGTGACAGCACGCTTGCATGGGTCTTTTGATTTCATTAAAAACAGCATCTATGCCGTTGATATAAATTTTATATTTTAATTAATGTATTATTAAGTAATTGTTAATTTTTTTTTATTATTATATAATATTAATTAATAATAAATATATTAAATATCACATAAATTAAAAGGTAAACTTTATATTTGAATTATTTAAATATAGCATTACTTTTAAAAATATATTCATTTGACATTTGCCTGCTCAATTTTGGATGCTTCATTTTATTTTTGCTGCTCAGTTTATTAATTTGTTTAATCTTTTTAAGTAATAATATATATATTTATATAAAAATCTATTTTTGACTTTGAAATTTAAAAAATTCTGAATTTATAAGTTGAATTTATATTTTTTCAAAAATAACAATTGAATCTATTTGAATGACTGGGTTGAAATGATTCTTTTTGATGCATATTAAATTTTAAAAGTCTCTTGCAAACATAAATAAAGTTAAGCCTATTTGATTTTTTTTTTTGCTCATCAATATTTAAGTTAATAATGGGTCTATAGAAAAAGACAAGGAAAAGGGGAAGGCAATAAAGAAAGATTTGGTATTAGACACGGCAAAGAAGTTTTATGGTTTTCATTTTACTCAAAAGTCCCCCTCCTTAATTGTTTTAGTAGCTTTCTTATAGGTTTTATTATCTTATATTATAGAGTTTTATTGAAATTAGAACATATCATTACTTTCTTATTTTGAACCCATTCCGAGATTATAGAATTAATATTTGCACTAAAAATTTGAGGACAAAATCCTTTTTTGGGGCTCATCCACCAACCAAAAGGGTGATCCAAGAAAAGGCTTCTTTACCAAAATAAGAACTACACTACAAAGAAGTCTAGTTGTGTTAAAAACTAGAAGTGCACAAAATAATTTTAATGATGATTAGATATGCCCTTGGTGAACTTGGATATAAGCAGAATTAAATTGGTAAATGGTAATTGATGCTAGAATCAACAATTTAAAGAGAAAACAGAGCTTGTTGTAGATATCAAGCTATGCACTTCAATTTGATACCCTATGACATCAACTAAACCATAGCTTTGATACACTTTTTACTCTATGGGCAGCGAAAAACTATAATTCATACCATAAGTAAGAATATATAAGATCAACACACAAATAAAGATAAAGAAAACAAACTAATCAATAAAATATAAGATATATGTGGTTCGCCCAAAATTGCTTATGTCCATGGATGATCCATGATCCAGCTTCTTATTATTGATATATATCACTAAGTATCTTCTTACATCATCAATAATCCTATAAGATCCCTTAATATCTCCAATAGGGACCTTTAAGTATTTACTCTTGACCACTGTGACTCCCCAAGACCTCTTAGTATCTCTTTATAAGATATTTTTACAAGGAATATAAGAATAGCCCGAGCATCTAAGCTAAAAGGATCTATGGTGTTTCTTTTGTTTACTTAAGAATCAAAAGAAAACACTTCCCAAATGTTACACCTTAGTGCACCATGTACTTAGTGCCTACCTAACTCCTTTATTCTCTCTTATGGTTATATTTTAAAACTTTAGATGCTTATTTTTCTCTTATACTTAGAAGAATTTATATAGTGAATAAAACACCATATTATTAAGAATAAGGACTGTAGTAACCACTTATCCAGCACCGAAAAGAATAAATATTTATATATATGTATAATATTTATATTTTATTTGTATGTAGATGATACTTAATTTATGTATTGTTATTAGTATTGTTTGTATAGATTAAGGACATACTATTAGTATTGGATTTATTTGCAAGACTTTAGATTTATTTTAGGAACCAAATTGTAATACTTTAAAAGTTTTGGGGGTTAATTTATAAATACTAAAATTTAGCCTCTTAGTATAAAAATACACATTTTAAATCATAATTTACTTATTTTTGGGTCGAGCCACCCCTTTAGAGAGAGAAAAGAGAGAAATAGAGGGGAGAGAAAGAGAAGAAGAAAAAGAAGAAATTAGAATTTTGAGTTTTAAGAGGTATATCATAACTATTTTTCAATTTATTGGTGTTAATTAAGTTAATTCCTTTAAGTTTTGATTTCTGAAAATATGAAAAATTAGAGATTTGATGTGGATTTTGTAAGATATATTAAGAATTGATGATGATTATGTAGATAACTTAATAAATCACGATGAATTATAGAATTTCTACTTAATAGTCTCTTGATCCAAGAACTTTATAAATTGTTGTACTTCGATTCTGGTTTTGGCCTTTGAGAATATGAAACTAGACATGTTTAGAATCCTTTGAGACTTTGAATCGATTGAAAATTTTAGAAATTGAATTTGTAGTGAATTTACCAAAATGATCCTGAAATTTTGGAAATTACCTGTGTTAACAGTATGATACAGTAACAAATAATTTTTGATCTACTGAATGATCTTAAAAAATTACGAATTTTTAAAATATGATAAATTTATATGTCTATTATGATATATTCAAAATTGAGAATTTAGATCAATGTGGTTAAATTGTTATAATTTTCTAAAGCGCATCAGCTCATTACAGTATTTGATTAACAGATTTTTAAAGTTATAGAATAAAATAGTTTTAAAATACTTTTGGTAGGGATTTTGAAGTGAAATATTTATCATGGATTTAAATGTGTAAAGAGTATTTTTGTTATAGTTTTATAATTTTTGAGTTAGTATATGATTTTATAAAATTAAGAGATTGAATACTGTTCAGTAAATATCTTGATCCCACCAGAATAATAGTTTGTATTTGATAGTGTTTATGAAATGGATTGTGTAAGAATTATGATATAATATCCATACATAAGGATGATATATTAATTAAGAAAGATATATTCTGATTTTAGAGCAATTGGACATCATTTGATATATATGAAAATTTTGTTAAGTGTAAGTGGTCAGAATGACAAGTTTTAAGGAAACCAAGTAATTAAACCAATTCGATGTGATAAGTGCAATATGTGTAATTTTGTAAGCTATTTAAAGTGTTTTGTGTGAATGTTGAGGCTTATGAAAGGATTAATCTCTATTTATAGGTTAATGAGAATTAAGCCTTGTAACCGAAAGTGCTAAGAGATAAGTATATTAGACTTTTACTGAAATCACA
The DNA here is from genome assembly GCA_946807835.1 of Ailanthus altissimus. NCBI lineage: Eukaryota > Viridiplantae > Streptophyta > Magnoliopsida > Sapindales > Simaroubaceae > Ailanthus > Ailanthus altissimus. Next base: position 26,924,545 of record OX327696.1, on the reverse strand, counting down.
ATAAGCATAGTAATTGTCAATGTATAATTTTGTAAATGTGCTTAGAAATATATTTATGTTATGCCAAAGTATATTTGATATGAAATGTGAAAGACATTTGTTTATGAATGTGAGTATTAACATTGAGCATGGACATACATGTGTTTATGAAAGTGAGTTTTCAAAATAAAATGTGTTCAATAAAGAAAACTTTTGAAGGGAAAAATGTTCATGAGATACGTTTTGTGTTTCGAGGATGCTTGAACTCACTATTTACTTAGTAGGCACCTTATTTGATTTGTGGAGCCTTTATGTGTGGTCAATCCTTCGTGATTGGTATATGTTATGTGTTCCGTATATAGGGATGATCCTATTGGTACCTTAAGAAAGATTGAGCCTTCACATTCGTGTGGTGGCGTTTTGGTGCATGTGAGAGGACTCACCGATGATCAAGGTGAGGGTTTGGCTTTTACCTTCGGGTATGACCATTATATATGTGTAATTTAAACATTACTTGTACTATTCTTCTCATACGGTATGTCACCTACGAGTGACATTTGGCTCATTATGTCATATGCGATATAGAAGTCCTACTAAGTAGTAGTTGAGTGATGGTATTCCTATTATATATTTTGAAAGAATGTGTAAGTGCTTACCTGACATGTGATTTGACAAGATTATGATTTTGATTTATCACATCATATCATACACATGCATTGTGTACATATATATTTGTATTTTGATATATGAGAAACTAGTATGCTTACTGAGTTTCATACTCATTATAGTTTATGGTGATTTCAGGTAAATAAGGTACATGTGTGCTTAGCGAATTTAGTAAGGCTTTTGTTGTCCCTTAAGTTCCCTAAGTTGCTAGGTTGCTAAGTGTTTCACTTGTGAACACATAGTTTAAGATATTTGATTTGTCCCTATTGAATAAATACTTATGTGTTATTTTATTAGGTGTGATTGTATTTGATTTATGTTTCACCAAATATAGTCATGGGTTGATTTTGCATCATTAATTATGAGTGCACATTATTGAATGAGTGTAAGATATGTCGAGACCTATTCTTTATAAGAGAACGGGAATACGAAATGGATCGATAAGCTCATTTTGGACCGACAGATAGACAAAAGAGCAACTACAGTAACGACAGATTCCTCATTTCCCCTCTTCTGCTCCTTCAATGAACTCAGCTATTACTGAAAGTTCACTCCAATAATACTGTAAAAGACTTATGGATTCACTAGCACAGTGCTTCTTCCGCCAAGCCTTGGATTCCTTGAGGAGACTGGCTAAGAAAAAAAGAAAGACTATCATTAGAGAAGAGGGGAGGGGGAAGGGGGGGGGGGGGGGGTTGGGAATACAAAATGGATCGATAAGCTCATTTTGGACCGACAGATAAAGACAAAAGAGCAACTACAGTAGCGACAGATTCCTCCTTTCCTCTCTTCTGCTCCTTCAATGAACTTAGCTATTACTAAAAGTTCACTTCAATAATACTGTAAAAGACTTATTGATTCACTAGCACAGTGCTTCTTCCACCAAGTCTTGGATTCCTTGAGGAGACTGGCTAAGAAAAAAAGAAAGACTATCATTAGAGGGGAGGGGAGAGGGGGGGAGGGGGGGCATATGTTATTATACTAAAAAAGAATGCCCTTTCAAATCTTTTGGGTCTGTTTGCTCTTAAGGGTTTTAGTAGTTGGCTTGGTTGGAACTAATTACCAAAGATACTTTTTAATGCTAAGGGCATCATAGTTATTAATGTCAAGGACAATTAACAACAAGGACATTTTAGGGTCAAAGAGTATAGACGAGTTTTGAGGATATTTCTTTTAATACTAGGTCTTTCCTGTTGTTGTTATGAATGTCATAACAACAACTTTCCAATAGGAAAGAGTATGGACGAGTTTTGAGGATATTTCTTTTAATACTAGGACTTTCTTGTTGGAAAGTTGTTATTATGACATTCATAACACAGTAGAATATAAAATAAAATTTTTTTAATCTTTGTTTTCATCAGATAAAAATATGTTTTTATTTAAGGATCTTATGAATATATGAATTTGATGTTCAAATAAATAAAAATTAACAAGAACATACCTTGAATTCACGCTGAGTTTTTTTCTACTAAAGGATTCTAAGTCAAGCCTCTTTTTTACAGTGAGAGGAAAAATGTGCTTCTTATTTTTTTTTTGAAAAGAAAAATATGTATTTTGCATTTTTTTTTTACATATGTGTGTTGTGCCTTATTTAGACCAATCTTCTCATTTTAAAATAATAATTTAATTAATAAAATTTATTAATTAAATTATTATCTCTTAAAATGAGACCTAATTTATGTAAACCACATAGAGTCTCATTCTTTGTGGTTAATGTATAATACCCAATATTTAAACATTATTAGTTTTTTAATAAAAAGAAAACACTAAAATTAAAAATAAAATCTTTTTGATAATTTCAAAAATTATCCTTAAAATTTTATTTTTTAATTTCTTAAATTAAATATTTAATCATAGTTGGATAAAATATTATCTATATTAATTAATTCTTAATTAATTACTTTTATTCAAATATAAAATATACGTATTTAAAAAAATAATTTTAATTGGACACAAACAATTTGTGTAATAACATATTCCTTTAATTAATTATTCAAAAATTTATTGAAGCTTGAAATTGTAGGTTTATAGGTTTTTAATACCACCTCTTTCGTCATCTCCCATGTACCCTAAAGTAGGTGAGACATGTCTCTTAAATTCATGCCTTCTATATGACTCTCAAATGACCTAGCCAGTAATATCTTGGTGAACGAGTCTACAAGATTATTTTTAGATGCTATATTCATGACTATTACATTACCTTTATGCATGATTTTCCTAATTAAGTGATACTTTCTCTCTATATGCTTTGCTCTCTTGTGGTCTTGAGTTCATTTAAATTTGCCACTACTCCACTGTTGTCAAAGTAAAGAGTCAATGGTTTATCCATGTCTAAAATAATTTCCAGATTAGTGGAGAACTTCTTAAACCATACTGCTTCTTTAACTGCTTCGCAAGCTGCTATGTATTCAGCCTCTATGGTTGAATTAGCAGTAGCAAATTATTTTACACTTCTCCATACTATGGCTTCCCCACTGAGAGTAAACATTGACCCAGGCGTCGACTTTCGACTAGCTTTATCTGATTAAAAATCAGAATCAGTATAACCAGTGGGGTTCAGGTCTCCACCTGAATACATAAGTATATAGTTTCTCATTCTCCGAAGATACTTAAGAATGTGTTTTACTGCAATTTAGTGAGCTAATCCAAGGTCGGATTGATAACGACTGACTATTTTCACTGTATAGTAAATGTCAGGCCTTGTGCACAACATAGCGTACATGAGGTTGCCAACTGCTGAGGCATAGAAAACCCGTCTCATATCTTCTTTCTTCTAAGGTGTCTCAAGACACTGCTCTTTAAAAAGAATAATTCCATGTCGAGTTAGTAATTGACCCTTCTTGAAATTTTGTATTGAAAATCGTATAAGCACCTTATCAATATACGATGCCTGAGACAATGCTAATAGTTTGTTCATGCGATCCTGAATAATTTGAATTCTAAGGATATAACTTGTCTCTTCCAAATCCTTCATTTAGAAGTGTTTGGCTAGCCAATTTTTTTATGTTGGATAATGTTTCTACATCATTCCCAATGAATAAAATGTCATTCATATAAAGTACCAGGAAAACTACATTTTTGTTCTTAATGTACTTGTGTACACAAGATTTATCAACATTTTGCTCAAAACCATAAGATTTATTCCAAGACCTTGAAGCTTACTTAAGTCCATAAATGGACTTCAGTAATTTGTAGACTTTCTGCTACTGGCATTTTACCATGAACCCCTCTGGTTGCACCATGTAGATGCTTTCTTCAAGATAGCCATTTAAAAAGGCTGTCTTGACGTCAATTTGTTATATCCCATAAAAGAGTCATGCAGCAATGGACAAGATAATGCGATTGGATTTGAGCATGGCTATTGGCGAGAAAGTTTTTTTATAGTCGACTCCCTATTCCTGTGTATAACCCTTTGCCACTAGTCTTGCTTTGAAAGTCTCCACTTTTCCATTCACGCCTCTTTTCTTTTTGAAGATCCATTTGCACGTAATGGGCCTGACATCTTCAGGTGGATCTACAAGTTCTAAAACTGAATTGGAGTACATAGAATCCATTTCTTGGTTCATGGTTTCTTGCGATTTTTCTTTATCAGAATCTGCCATTGCATGTTTATATGTCAATGGATCATTTTGGCTTGTGTCGAATATAACTACTTGTGCCTCTTCCTCCTCTTTGTAACGAGAATGTAGTCTCACTATCCTCCTACTACGTCGAGGTTCTAAGGTGTTCTGATCAGAATTGATGGTTACCTGACTTTATCATTTACTAATTATTGACGATAAAGATCTAATTTGATCAGAAAGCATTCCTCCAGTACAATCTTACTGCGAGGTTTGTAGTTTAACATATAATCATTCTAAAAAAAAGTGACGTTTGTCGATATAATCACTTTTTTTTCTTAAGAACTATAAAATAAACCTCCTCTTGTACTTTCAGGATAACTTACAAACAGACAAACTTCTGTTTGTAATTCTAACTTTCCAATCTTTTCTTTTAGCACATGTTTTGAACACCTCATATGCGAAAATGGTGTAAAGTAGATTTACTAACATTTCACATCTCTAAGGGTGTACTTTAAATAGATTTGAAAGTTACTACATTCAAAATGTAGACTGTGGTCTGTAATGCATAACTCTAAAATAAGGGCGACAGTAAAGAATAGCTTATTATAGACCTAACCATATCTAGCAAGGTTCTGTTTCTCCTTTCTGCAACACCATTTTGTTGTGGTGTTCCAGGTGCTATGAGTTGGGATGAAATTCCATGCTTCAGTAGGTGATCCTTAAACTTTGTGTCAAAGTATTCACCACCTCGATCGGATTGAAGGGTCTTAAGTGTTTTACCTAATTGCTTTTTAGTTTCTATTAAGAATTCTTTGAACTTTCTAAAAGTCTCGGATTTTCTTTGTATTAGGTAAATATAACTGTATCTTGAATAGTCATCAATAAATGTGATGAAATATTCATAATGATCTATTGCTTGTACATTTAATGGACCGCAAATGTCAATATGTACAAGCTGAAGTGGTTCTTTGGCTCTGTCACCCTTAGTTGAAAAGGGCCTTTTAGTCATTTTACCTTCTAAACATGACTCATATACAGAAAGAATGCCAACATTTAGCTCTCTTAAAGGACCATTATTCACTAACCTGTTAATCTTATTCAAATTAATATGACTTAATCTAAGATGCCAAAGATACGTGTCATCATTAGGAGAAACTTTTACCTTTTAGTAGATTTAGGATATTCTACTTTAAATAGTTCAGAACTAAGCAGTAAGGGCTCATCGGGCCTTAAAACATACAGCCTATTTTTTAATTTTACATCACAAATATCTAAATCATTTCTATCAATAATAATCTCATTATTATAAAAAGAAATGTTAAATAATTGTTCACGCAACTTAGAAACAAAAATCAAATTCCTTTTGAATCTAGGAATAAAATAAATATTATTTAAAATTAAAAAAATGTTCCTAAAATTCAATTGAGCCATTCCTATTGCTAAAGTTGAAACGATTGCCCTATTGCCAACCCGCATAGTAAAGTCCCTATCGGCGAGCTCTTTAGAAGAGCTAAACTTCTGTAAGAAAGAAAAAACATGATTAGTGGCACCTGAATCAATTATCCAAAGAGAAAATTCATCCTTCACTAAACAACCTTTTAATATTAATAAATCATATTTATCTTTGTTCTTTCCCTTCAGCTCAGAGAGATATTTTTTACAATTTTTCTTCTAATACCCCTCGACTCCGCAATGAAAACACTTTGCTTTCTTTGTTTTAGAGTCATTCTTTCTCTTACTGCGGTTAAAGGCTTTCTTGATTTTTCCTCCAAAACCTGAACCACCACCAATGTTCTTCCTCTTTTTATATTGTTTGGAGAAAAACTATTTAGCTTCAGCAACATTTGCCTTGGAGTCCTTCTTCTTACTCTTACTGCGGTTAAAGGCTTTCTTTGCTTTTCTTTTAGAACCTGAACCACCACCAGTATTCTTCCTCTTTTTATATTGTTTGGAGGAAGACTGCTTAGCTTTAGCAACAATTGCCTCAGATTCTTTGGGCTTATCTGATATAGTCTCAAAAGTTTACAGTTCATTAAGTAGTTGAGTTATACTATAGGAGAGCTTGTTTATAACATAATTTATTTTGAGTTGCAAAAATGCTGGAATAAGAGACTCCATAATGATGCTAACTTGGGTCTTATCATTTATGGTGGCTTCATGGATCTCTACCCAATGCATTAAATTGATTATGTTCAAAACATGCTCACGCACCAAAACTATTTTCTTCATTTTATCATTCATGTAGCTACGAGTAGCTTCGTAGCGGCTTTGTTACGACTGCTGGCCAAATATCAGTTGGAGAGAATCCCATAGCTCATGTGCAGTCTCCAAGTGCTTGTGCTTCATTTTAAGCACATCGCTCATGTTGGCAAGCATATAGCAGCGGACCTTATTATTGGCCTGTATCCATTTCTCATACTACTTTTGTACATTATAAAGAGCATTAGTTGTAGGTTTTGGAAGACATTCTTCAATAAAGACAAATTTTTAGTCATCACAAATCAGCACAATATTCATATTATTTTTTTACTTTACAAAATTATCACCGATCAATTTTTCATTTGCTAAGAGGGCTATGATAGGGTTTGTTCTAAACATGATGCTGAAATAAATAAAGTAATTTTAAAAATACTTAAATAAATATTATAGTAATTTTTAGAATAGTAAACATAATACATAAGTGCATTTATTTTAATACATAAATTAATATTTTATAATATATAAACTTAAGAACTTTTCTTAAGCCCATTGTATATTTTGTAAGGTAGTCAACTCTTAAATATTTTTCTTAAAAAAAATTTTGTTCATTTAAAACCCAAATATCAAATGAATCAAATTCAATTTTATTTGAACTTTTCGAGTAAAAAAAAAAAAAACTTTTTTTGTTGCCCTAATACAACTAGAACAGCAATATTAAAGTTTCTACCTATAGTGACAACAACCTCTGATGCGCAATTGACCAGGGCCTTTCGGCCTTGGCAACACATGCAGAGTAATAAAGCACTACATAATTCTTTTTTGGCCCTTAGCAAGGGATGCTAACATTTAGCTCCCTTGTCATGCACTTTGAATAGTGGTAGTAAGCCACCAAATTAACTTGCATGGCCTGTGACTTGTAGCTTGCAAACACAAAGGGCAGTTTTTGTATAGACACATCACAAAGGGCAGTTTTTGTATAGACACATCACATGGTCATTAAATTGCATGGTAAATGTGGCTATTCGTCTTCTTCATCTTATCTTCTCTTTTTTTTTTATAATATATAAAAACTTCATGCGGCAAGAAAAAAGAAGATAAGTAAGAGTGTGTACTTTGTCTTCAACTTGTAACAGCCACGAAAATTAAAAAAATATTACAAAAATTCTATACCCCTTTATGGGTTTACACAATTTTGATTTAATCAAAATAAAAAATTTGCAATTAATTTTATAAGACCATAAAATTAACAACCAAATGATCCATACACAAAATAACCATTCATTATATGAACAATTATAAAATGCAAGTATCCACTCAAACACACATATCAGTAAATTATTATTTAAATAAAATAAATCATAACACTAAAAATTATATATTCAAGAAATCACTACTCTGTAACCAGTTGTTGTTATGACATTCATAACTCAGCGAAATAAAAAATAACTTTTTTTAATATTTATTTTTATAAGATAAAAACACTTTTTATGTAAGGATCTTATGAATATATGAATTTGATGTTAAAATAAATAAAAATTAGTAAGAACATACCTTGAATCCACATCGAGTTTTCTTCTACGAAAGGATTTTAAATCAAGCATCTTGTTGTACAGTGAGAGAAAGGGTGGGCTTTCTATTTTTTTTTCTTTAAAAGAAAAATATGTATCATGCATTTTTTTTACGTATGTGTCTTGTATTCTATTTAAATTAATCTTCTCATTTTAAAATAATAATTTAATTAATAATATTTATTAATTAAATTATGATCTATTAAAAGGATACCCAATTTATATAAATCATATAGAGTCTCACTTTTTGTGGTTAATGTATAATACACAACATTTAAGTATTATTAGTTTTTTAATAAAAAAAAATACTAAAATTAAAAATAAAATCTTTTTGATAATTTCAAAAATTATTCTTAAAATTTAATTTATTTAATTTCTTAAATAAATATTTAATTATATTTAGATAATATATTATATATATTAATTAATTCTTAATTAATTAAATGATCCAAATATAAAATATCTGTATTTGAAAAATTATTTTTTTGGACATAAATAATTTGTGTAATAACACATTTCTTTTTTAATTGTTCACTGTAATAACGAAAGAGGTTGTATTGGGGACCTATAGACCTATAATTTCAAGCTTCAATAAATTTTTGAATAATTAATTAATTCAATTTATTAATTCTAGTGTTATTTCACTAAAAACTTGAAATTGCACTCTTGAAATTATAGATGTAATTTTCTCAAAAAACTTAGAGCAGTCCATTGATTTAATCACTACATGTAATTCAACCCTTCATAGATGGTTTATAATTAGAGCTAAGTTAATTATTGTTTTATTCCTCTTATTATTTCTTTATCCTTAAGTACTATTAATTTACCAATGAACAGCTAATTTGTAACATTATTATAAATTGAGTGTTCTAACCATTCAGTTATAGAACTAACCTTTAAGAGAACATTCTTTCTAACTTCTATTAGGAATGAATGGATTTCATATCTGTAAATAATATTTTCAACCGTTTATCTCACCATACTACTAAAATATTAACTTTTAGCCTATTCTTTAAACAAATTGTAATGAGTATTTTAAATGACATAATGACACAAACATAAATTTATGATCATTTAGGATTAAGGTTAATCTGCATATGATCATCAATTGACGTTATTTGAATTATTAATTAATAATGATATTTTACATAAGAATTCAAACTACGTCTGGTCTAGTCATATATAATCATATTATATATAGTGTCTCCACTATAATGTCACTACATTGAAATTGCACTCTTGAAATTATAGATGTAATTTTCTCAAAAAACTTAGAGCAGTCCATTGATTTAATCACTACATGTAATTCAACCCTTCATAGATGGTTTATAATTAGAGCTAAGTTAATTATTGTTTTATTCCTCTTATTATTTCTTTATCCTTAAGTACTATTAATTTACCAATGAACAGCTAATTTGTAACATTATTATAAATTGAGTGTTCTAACCATTCAGTTATAGAACTAACCTTTAAGAGAACATTCTTTCTAACTTCTATTAGGAATGAATGGATTTCATATCTGTAAATAATATTTTCAACCGTTTATCTCACCATACTACTAAAATATTAACTTTTAGCCTATTCTTTAAACAAATTGTAATGAGTATTTTAAATGACATAATGACACAAACATAAATTTATGATCATTTAGGATTAAGGTTAATCTGCATATGATCATCAATTGACGTTATTTGAATTATTAATTAATAATGATATTTTACATAAAAATTCAAACTACGTCTGGTCTAGTCATATATAATCATATTATATATAGTGTCTCCACTATAATGTCACTACATTAGTGATCAAGATAAAATCACTACATTTTAAATGTCGTAGACTACACTAGTAATATTTAATTAAAGATCTTAAAATTTAATTAATTTATTATGAACTTTTCTATTTATTAGTCATAATTTTAATTTTCTTGTATATAATAATTATATACTAAAGTTATAGTTACATAAATAAATAATAATTTTTTTGATATTTATATTATAAAATTATAAATACTTTTCAGATATAAAATTATAACTTTATTAATTTTATAAAAATAATATAAATATATACTTTTATGATATTATTCTTAAAATTTCCAATGATGGGTTGAGACCTAAGATATTTAAATAATGGACTTTTTTGTGAGTCTCAAATGAAATATTATGGAAAAGCTTGAGTTCAAGGTCCTCCTCAGGCCTTCTAATGAATTATAGAAAAGCTTGAGTTCAAGATCCCAACAAAAAAAAATCTATTAAAATTCACTTAAATCAACTTAAAAAACTTTATTCGCAAGTTCCAGTCTTTCAAAACAAATTTAGTTTACTTTTAAAAAATAATTTCTCTTATAAAATTTATAAAATTAATATAATTTTTTTTATTTTAACTTATATATATTTAAAAAATATATACATATATTAAAATAGTTGCAGATTGATCAAGTTCATTGGATGGGCTCCACATAAGAAGATTGAAGCCCAATAATTACGATATTAAAATAATTTAAAAATATACGTGTGTTAACAAGTTAATAAAAAAAAACTGGTAATATATTTAATTCTTTATTTCAATAGAAGTTCAAGTTCAAATTTTCAGCCAATTCATATCAAAAGGAAAAAAAATAAAAAATAAGACAATAAAAGCTAAAATAACAATGAGCACGAAAAAGCTAAAATAATGAAAGAGTCTTTTAAAAAAATAATAATAATAACAACCCCTTTATTATCCCATTGCTAAGTATATTATATTACATAATTTAACTTTTAATATATAATTATATAAAGAATTAATCTAATGAATTACATATTTTATTATATAATAAATAATATCATTATATGTTATTATTTAATAAATTTATAATTTTTATATAATTTATAATATATTATAAAATACTATTACATATTTAAAAATTTATTATATAATAAATTACGTAATTTATTAAAATAATTCTCTATTTATATATATATATATAGATATATATGTATCTATCTCGAAAGTAAACCTCGTTCACATCTCTTTCTTTAGTTTCTCGTTTCTCTCCATCAGTCTTTTGCTTCTTAAATTTCGCGTGAACAAAACAATGAGTTCTTCTACATTTTTTTTTTTTTTTTTCCTTCTAATCATATTATAAATAAATATCTGTTGAAAATTCTTCATTGTTCATTGAACGCCTTGGCGTCAACAAGGGCTCATTGACTCTTTGTTAATTGGGTAGCAAGGGCTTCGAAATTTCAAAGAAAGAGTGTAGTGGGGAAAGATAAGAAGGTGAAGAGAAATTTGTTATTTATTCATTACATTGCAATTCCGCTTCTCAAAGTGACAACAATATGCAAGTTATCATCAAACTCTTGATAATGCAGACATATATATATATATATATATATATATATGGACTCTGGAGCCGGATCTTCATTCGGACTCCTGCCAACTATGTCTGTACAATATTATTCTCGGACAGAGATGAAGCTTGCATCGCCGTTAAAATCGGGTCACAAAAATTTCTTGCAATTTTTTTTTGGAAATCATATATGACTTTTCTATAGTACTATTCACTTATTAAAAATAACTAAAATATTTATCATTCAATAATTAAAATGTTTATCATTTTATATACATAAACATGTTATGGTTTTTATTATTATAATATATTTTAATAATAATAGAAAAATATAATGTATTTATTATTTTTAATGAGCACTAAATATTAATATAATAAAAAATATTAAATATTAATGAAATTTTAAAATAAAAAATAAAATAACTAAAATAACTAAAATATTAATCATTCTATTTATGTTATAGTTTTGTTATTATTTTTTAAAAATATATTATTAAATTTTGAGAAAAAAAGTAAGAAAATGATGACATTCTGATGGGTACAAAGACGAACCTCTAAAGACTTATAAGGCCTCCATAAAAATAGGGGCAGGGGTTCGAATCTTTGGTAGCGCAGATAACCTGAACTGGTTGTGTGGATACGTCAGTGCCTAACTAGTGGTGACTAGTAGAGAATGATAATCTCAGTACTGGTTGGACTAAAGGGTTAATAAGCCTCACACAATTTGACATAAAGGCCGGTTTTTTTAATAGAGTGTGTTGGGCCTACTCAACACCTTGAGTCTACCAGAGTATGCCGAGGGGGAGGCGTTGGAGCCTCAACACACCTCACGTCTCAGACACGACCTTCTAAGGATTCGAACCCAAGACTTTTCTCTTATATTGTCTTCGCGACTCGTCTTTGTACCCATCAAGCTGGCAGTCATAATGTTATCAATATAAGAGCAAATTAGTAAAAAAATAATGAAATTTAAAATTTAACAGAATTTTTATTTTTTTAGATAATATAAAATATTATAAAAATAATTAGATAATACTTCAAATATATATAAAAAAAAAGGAAAATTGGTTGCTTAATTTTTTTTTTTTTGGAATGTCGAGAAGTTATATGTTGTTGGGTGGGTGTGAAGGGTTGGTTGGTCAAGGAAATTGGATTTGTGTGTTCCATCCAATGAAATTACGGTGCATTTATTTGGAATATTTGCACTTGTCTTTTAATTTAATTCAAATAGGATATTACAGGCGTCTGATGGTCATATTATATTGTAATTTTCCAGGAGCTTTCTTTTGGTCAGCCTCATACGACAATCATCACAACTTATTACCAAGACGGTCCGCCTAATTTATTGTGATATTAGAATCGTTTTAATTCATTATAAAAATAAAGATAAACATTTTTACCTCCGTGGATGATAGAGAATATTATGCTAGAGTCTTTATTTGAAAAATTATCAACAATCTCTTTGAATTAAAGGTCTGATATCAAGAATATTTTATTGATTTTGAAAATATGCAGGATATACTCAAGCATTAAGAATATATTATTAAAATTAACTACATATATGTTAAAATTCGTGAAAAATATAATTGTCTCTAATAATAAAGTTAATTTGACAATTATATTTTTTATATGATAATTTAACCTTTTTTTTTTAAGCTTTCTTCTAAACTTTTTCCCTCAAATTAATAATATCATTAATTTTTAATAATCTCATCACAAAATAAATCGTTTATTATTTAATAGATATTTTTACTTTAAAAACCTTGGAACTGGATGATATATATTGATGATATGCTCATAACCAACCCTAGTAAAACTAAGATAAAAAAATAAATTTTTTTTAAAAAAAAAAGTTTGATATGAAAGTCTTAGAAGAAGTTAGAAGAATCACGGGAATGAATATTACTAGAAAAAAGATCAAAAAATCTGTTAGTAATATCACAAGAATAATATCCGAAAAAGGTGCTAATTAAGTTTGGCATGAAAGACTCAAAATCTGTCAAGATACATTAAGTTGCATACTTTAAATTTTTTTAAGAAACATTTTCTTGTTATTGAAGTTGAAAAATAAGAAATATCTAAAATATCTTATTCAAATGTAGTAGGTTTCATTATGTATGCTATGATATATAATGGATTTAACTTGGCTTATGCTATAAATATTTTAAGCAAGTATATGACCCACTCTGAAAAAGATTATAAGAGAGTTATAACATGGTTATTAAGGTATTTGAATGGAACAACAAATTATGGTCTAGTATATAGTAAATATAAAAAGAGGATTAAATTTGTTTGGTTATGTGAATTCTGATTTTATTGGAATTAAGGATATTTGAAAATCTACTATTGTAAATATGTTTACTTTATGCAAAAATTATAGTAATTGAAAATCTCAATTGCAGTTATTAGTATCATTTTCAATAAGTAAGTTCAAGTACTGTTTGGACTTATTTCATATTAATTAAGGGTAAAAATTGGTAAAGTGAGCCGAGAAGAATAGTATAATAATTTTTTAATATTGTATCAAAATAAGGACTTTAAAACCAAGGCGAAGAATGTTGAGAAGTGATTCCAAAGTCCTTAATAATAATAACTAAGGGAATTTTAATAAATTTAGAAAGAAAGGAATCAAAACAAAACATTTAGAATGGAAAAAAAATGGTGGCATTTAGATTAATAGCATTCTTTCATTTTCCTTTTCTTGGTCCAAATTGAGAGATAATGTTTAAAGAGTTCTCTTTTGTTCTCTCCCATTCTTTACATGTGTTGGAAGAATCACCCATCTTTCCGTAAGATTAGGTTAAAGCGACAAACTTTAGTCGAGTTTAACTTTGAACCTTAATCTCTTTACGCAGCGAAATAACCTGTATATTAAGCAAAATAGTAAGAATTCAAAGCAGAAAATAAATAGCACAACGCAATCACTTATATAGTTCGGCCAATTGTTTATGTCTATGATGGATCCAAGGATCCTAACCTCTGTTATTAACTCCTTAGAGATTTTACAAGAAAAATTCAATGAAGAATCATGAAAATGATCTAATATTTAGTGTACCCTTACTCTACTATGAGTAATGAACACCCAAACGACATTTCCACCCTAACATACACAAGCACTTAGTGTCTATCCAATTTTTTCCTTCTTTTAGAACCTATCTTAATGCTTGATCTCAACTAAAGAATTTACAAGTATTTATATAGGGGAATTTCGTGCCTACTAACCTTATTCTTTATTAAAGTAAGAGTCCACTTATTTTAAAAGTCCAAAACTTCCTAAAATTTAGAAATCTAGAACAAAAATGGACTTTTCCCACTTTGGCGTTGTGGCGCTAAGGTTCTAGCGCTAAGCCTTGACCTTTTATTTTTGGACAATCTTTCACAAAGTGCCATTCCTTATTACAAAGGAAACACTTATTGGATCACCTCATTGATTGGTTGTTCTTCTTTTCTCGTGTAAGTAATGCTGCTTTATTCTTGGACTCAGATCTCCTTGTCTATTTTTTTTTAGTTCAATGATACATTGATTTCATTCATTGTTAAAAACTCCTTACGATACAGCCGCGTATCCACAAAGCTCTCATAGCTTTTCGACAACGAACTTAACAAGATTATGGCCTTATCTGTATCCTCAGTCTTGATACCCAATTGCTCAAGACTTATGATGATCTTGTTAAACTCGTCAATGTAAGCTCTCAATAAAAATCTCTCATGCATTGTTAACTGATGCAGTTTCTTCTTTACAAGAAGTTTATTTGCAAAAGACTTCTTCATGTATAATGCCTTAAGTTTCTTTCATAGCCCCAAAGTGGTTTCTTCAGCACCAACTTCCTTTAATTCTTCGTCATTCAACGTCAAGATTATGGTGCTGTAATCTTTTTTCTGAATCGTGTCCTAATTTTATTGCCTGAACTTTGAGGTCGTCGTCCCTTCGTTAGTTAAGAAACTGACTTTCTCCAAGGATGAGTCTAACCATTTCTTCACTAGTAAAGCACTAACCTTATTCCTTCAAAGATTGAAGTCATTCATCCCATTGAATTTATCTATTTTTTACTTGATTGTAACCATAGTTTAAATACCTCTAATGTGTATTATCAAATTTTAACTCTGATACCAGTTTGTTGGAGGCATCACCATTCTCCCTATGAGATTAGGTTAAAATGAAGAACTCAAGTCAAGTTCAACCTTGAACCCTAACCTCTTTACGCAGCGGAATAATCTATATATCAAGCAAAATAGCAAGAATTCAAAATAGAAAATAAAGAGTACAACGCAATCACTTACGTGGTTCGATTAATTACCTACGTCTACGGTGGATCCAAGGATCTTAACCTCTCTTATTAACTACCTAGAGATTTTATAAGGAAAATCTAATGAAGAACCCTAAAAATAACTTAATGTTTAATGTACCCTTACTCTACCATGAGTAATGAATACTCAAACGACAGTTTCACCCTAGCGCACATAAGTACTTAGTGTTTACCCAGTTCTTCTATTCTTTTAGAGTTTCTCTTCATGCTTGATCTCAACTAAAGGGTTTACAAGTGTTTATATCAAGGTATTTCGTGCCAACTAACCATATTCCTTATTGGAGTAAGATTTCACTTGTTTTGAAAGTTTAAAACTTTCTAAAACTCAAAAATCCAAAACAAAAACAGACTTTTCCCATTTTGATGCTACAACACTGAGTCTTAACTTGTCCAGTGTTGTAGCGCTGGGAACCTGTCGTTGCGGTGTTGAGTATGCTGCATCCAGCGTTGTGGCATGGGAGCCTGGTGCACAACACTAAGCATACCGCATCCAGCAATGCGACCCTGGGAACTTGAAGCCACGGCGCTAGAGTACTGATCGGGGCACCACGACATTCAGCCCTAAACGCTGCGGTGTTGGCCTCTTTTTCCAGCTCAGCGTTTTTTTCTCACTTTCTTCATGTTTTCGAGTCCCGTTTCTCTTTTTTCTTTGTGTTTCATACATCCTAAACTTTTCTATATGTGTCCCACACGTTCTAGACTTCTTGTGACTATTCTCTTTGATATTCATCTTAATTTTTGTCCAAACAAGATTGTTCACTCACCAAATCTCCAATAGCATGTTATGACAAATCGTATCTTATAGTCTTAAGTTATAATCTTGGTTCAAATAGTGAAAAGCCTTTATTGTTTAGAGCTTAAGTAGATGTAGGTTTTATTTAGAAACTGAACCACTATAATTGCTTGTGTTCTCATATAGATTTGTGAGTTGATTTATGATTTCTTGTGTGTTGATTATACAACAATTACAATCACTCAACTCGTGTTGAAGTGCTCATTGGCACCTTAATCACAGGTCATGATCAGTCTTTGATGAAGCAAGACAAGAAATAGAGGATTGGCAGAGCCAAAATAATTGCAAAAGATGCATGCACCAGTAATAAAATGATAGAGGATGGTACAACACCCCAGCAAGGCTTTTTGGTGAGGTGTATTGATAAAAAATACTAAAGATACAATGAAAGAGAAACCGATGGCTGAGATTAAATGTAGTACAATGCTATGCTGGCATAATCTTGGTGATGAAGGTACAACAAAGGATGATCCAATGGCTAAACACAACAATAGAAGATCCAATGATTGATATTGCATGATTGTACAATTAGTAACCTTAAATATAGGTGAATGTTTGCCATGTAAAGATTAGAAAAATGTGTTCTAGAACTGTATATATGGACTTAACATTGTAACTTAGAATACACATTGTTACATTAAAAATTACTCAATACAAACAGAAAAGTTTCACAGAAGCATTACTTTCTAACTACTCGTAAGTTATTTGAGTTCATTATTGTATCTGTCTATTAGCACCCTAAGTCAACATTATAAGAAGTTGCCTTGATTTAAGGTTAAGGTAGTGAAAATCTCATTTTAATTAGCGTGGGCATAGAAATGATCCGTATGGAGTGTTGAACTACGTAAAAATATTATGTTGGCGCTCTCTTGACTCTCCTTTTATATTTCTTACATTTATTTTAAGCTATTTACTTATTTTATTACTTTAATTTTAACATAAATTGTTCATAGTTACACTTTAGAACATATAAACCTAATTCACCTTATTTTGAGTTGCCTAACGTGTATTAACAAGATATTTTAAAATATTTATTAAGTGAACACAATGCATAGGAAGTATGGTGTTAATTAGCTAAGGAAGATGAAATTTGACAACTAAAATTTTGATTGCTTTATAATCAACGAAAAAAAAAAAAGAACAGAAAACAAAATTGAGAACTGGAAATTTAATACCTAACAGTAAGAAATCACCCAATAGAACCTATTTAGCTTTGTTCTTGAAAATCATGCTTAAATTAGCAAAAGATTGAAAAATATAAAGAAATATTGGTAGGAAAATAAACCCTATAAGAATAAGGATAACATTTGAAAATTGAAAAACAAATTAATGTTGTGCTAAATTATTTGTTTGCTAGCTAAGCCTTTTTGTTCATCTTTAGTTAGACTGAACTTGTCTACAAGTTTAGAGATATTCAAAAAATTTCAATGGGAACTCAAGGCTAATTTTCTTAATATATTTGCAGCTCAAACATAATTTACGCCATCAATTTTTAAATGAAAAATATTTTTTTTCCTACCGTGGCTTGACTCTTTAGCTCCCGAATGAGCAGTAGCTGACTTCCAAAGTGCTCTTGGGGTACATAAGTTCTGTTTAGTCATAAAGCCATATTCTTTATAATTTTAAAAAAAACACCAATGTTATCTATATATAAATGAATATTTGGTTAAATCTAAGTTGTTCAGTTGATTATCTTCGGTAAACTTTTATATATCCTTTGATAGCTTTTATCAGTTTCAAATTGGTAAGTACATATATATATATATATATATATATACACACACATACACTGATTTTCCAATAGATCTAAATAGGGACTCGAGCTCTAAGGCACAGTAAAATTCGAACAGCTATACCACCTTCAGATGTATAACAAAATGAGCCGTCGACATCTAACAATTTTTTTTTTGAGCACCGATATCTAACAATTTTAAATAGCATAATATCCTTAAAAAAGAAAAATGAAAAAGGAAGTAACTAAGATTAAACATTTAAACATTCTTCTTATAAACGGGTGATAATAAACATTTTACGGGAACCGAAGCTCATAAATCAAAGAGGAACAAAGTCATAATACAGTGCTAAATGACTAATAGCACTTATTAACTATCTATAGAAATCTGTTGACTGTATCGATCCGTGAAGCCTGCTCAAGTGTTTCATAAGAATAACAGCAATCCACTTGGGAATACAAGTTTTATGGTGAATTAAGCTCAACTGAATCATTTGTTGGGATATCTGTAATTTGGGCTGCAATTCCATTCACGTTTGGAGTGGCATGTTGTACGATTTCCACAAGTTCTGCTTGAGCTCGAGCATGGGAAGTTTGACGTTGGAAAGTGAAACTGATGATAAGAGGTGGGGTTGATCGTAGCGTGTTGAGTAGCCTGCGAACAAAGCTCTTGAGCAGATTAAAAAGCATTCCATGCCATGGAGACGTGATTAAGAGAATAAGGTAGACAAACCAAAAATGTGATGGCGGAAAAATAACGGAGACTAACAACAAGACAGCAACGGGAGAGGAGAAATGTCCGGGTTGGAAGCGGATTTGATCGACGTTGAAGGGGAGTTTTATGGAGGTGAAGAGGAGGAGGATGAACATGAAGATCATGATCAAGAGAATGGGGAACTGATACTGAAACTGAAGAATGTCTTGGTCGTCTGTGCGAGGTTTTAAGAATAGAAAGATGAGGTTAATCAAAGGTGGGAAGACATATCTTAGATCGATGTAGCAGTCCATCTATCTTTCCTTTCGTGTTCTTGCCTCCAAGCAAAGGATGAGAGAAGTTTTTATATGCGTGAAGGGACCGATGAAGTGGCCCCCTGTGGGCTACGTGCCGTTATCTAATGAATCTGCATCATCATGTGGTCCCCAGTCGGCAACATGTACCAAGTGGGCCATAGTCGGCAACGTAGACCAAATGGGCCCTAGTCGGCAACAGGTGGGCTTCTCTGATAATTTAAATTAAATTATAATTACAATTCAAAATAATTTAATTTAATTTGGTTCAGTTTAAGTTATTCGATTTGAACTATTTTAAATTTTTTTTTTTGCATCATAATTTAAATAATATAATTATTTAAACTATCAAAATGTCACCCATAACTTCAAATTCCAGTTCAACGTAGCTTAATTTACATATAATAAGAAGAAAATATCTGAAAATAATAAAGTGTTCTACCCAAAGTAATAAAAAAAATACTTACAAAAATCAGTAAAATAATATCAATTCAAAATAAGCATAGAATGTAAAAGTTGATTCTGTAATAATAAAAATAAAATCGCCACCATCCATATTGAGACAATGTGATTTAAGTCTTAGAAATTGCTACGAGGAGAGAAGAATCAGATGTGGGTCGTCCTCGTTGACAAATATCATTTTTGTGCCCAAATAATTAAGAGTCTTCTCTCGTCTTTTTTGTTTTTTAAATTAATCAATTTGATCGGTCAATGAAAGTTTTAGCAATAGTAATAATAAAAATATGATAGATTAGGTTCCTTGGTCCCTTAAAAGCTGGCCAGTTTTGTCGTTGGAGGCAACCCTTGTGTAATTCTTTCAGAGATGACTTGAGCCTTCGTCATAAAGAAATTCCAACAATGGATTTACTTGATCAGTTGGAACTTGTTAACTATTAATGACTGAGCTAATTGGAAAAGGTTAAGTTGTGAATCAATGTTTTTTTAGCTTTCACCGAGAGTGATGCAAGTTAAGAAAGGAACTCAATCAGAAATTAACCTCAGTACTTTTTTTATTTTATTTTAAATTAATATCTGTTTAGGTTTAATTTGGGTAATATCTGTTAGTAGTTTGGCTATATCAATCATGTTTGACGACTAGTTTTTGTATGTACTATATAGTTCATGTCCGCATGAGAATTTACCCTGCAATTTCACCGAATAATAATAATAATAAGAAAAAAAATAACATTTTAATCCATAATTTTATAAATATATACTAACTTAATCCCTAATATTTCAATGTATACTATATTAATCTCCGTTATTAAAAAGATTCTATTAAACAATTACTTTTTTAGGATAAAAAATACTGTTAAACATTTATATGTTTTAATCTAAAATTTAAATAAGTTTCATCAATAAACAGTACCCAACTATTTTGCTTCTCTGCAACTTTTTTCATTTTCATTTCACAGAAACTCTTCTTGTTAAAGCCTGTGAGTGTGCAATGGTGATCTGAACTATATCAGCTAAATGCAGCTTCTTTATGGAATTATAATATTTTTAACAGCACCTAGAAGAGCTCCCCAGATTTCATAATTACCCCCTCCCAAAACTTCATTCCCTAGAGCGGTTTGCAAATCTTTGTCCTCAAAAGGAATAACTGCACATTTTCCTTAACCCAATTCATGGCTTGACTCTCATTTGTACTCTTATCTTTAGATATTAATTTGGAAGTCCAACCACAGTTTCAAGCCTAATCCCGCTAAAGGCCTTGAGAACACTATGATTAGCATCATAAATACAAACATTCTTTATCTTTGTTGCCCTAAGAAGGGTAACATCTTCATTAGGTAAAGGAATGTTATCTACAATTCTTCCATAATTTATTCCATAAGTTCGAGTGAACACATTCGCCGTCAGGTGAAGGAATGTTATATCATGTTTATATTCATTTATTATAACTACTAATTTTCTTGCCAATTTTTAAGAAAAATATATACATGATAAATTTTATTAGATTTTAGTACATTTCAAATATTCCATATTCTTTTGGTATAAAAAAAAATAAAAAATATGAATTTTAATATATTAATCATCCTGTTTTAAATATTAGGGGGGAGGTAAATGAAAAATTAAAATTTGGGATGGAAGGAAATAAAAATTATTTTATTTAATTTTTTATTTAGAAATTCATGTATCATATCAAGGGTATTATAGTAAAAACAACAAAAACTAATAATTTAACACAATCTTTTTAACAGTACGGATTAACATAATATATATTAAAATATGAGGGATAAGTTAGTATCAAGTTGTTAATTAATTTAACCCCTAAAATTTGTTCATTTACTTTTTTATTGGCAGGTTCAATTCAACTGTTTTCTTATTTGTCAACACCACAACTTTCAGACTTGGAGGTTGACTCTAGATCTGCACCTTCAACAATAGTCCAAAATTTTCATTTCACCTCATTTTTTTATTTTGTGTCGTCTCCTCTTCTTTGGTTCAACTCTCAAAACTATTTTCTATATAATTTTTAATCACGATATTTTATAATTTTTTTTTGATTCAAAATCTCTCAAAGGCTTCCTTGAATTCATCCTCTCCACATCACACACTTGACTACACAATGGTAATTTCAATTAAGTTCTTATACAAATCAAATTTAATTAAGGGTATTGGCTTAGTCAACATATTCACAAAATTTTCTAACGTCGATATCTTTAATAAACTAACTTCACAACTTCATTTGATATTTCTAATGAAATATAACCTTACATTATCGTGTTTCGATCTCATGAGACACTTGATATTTGTATGACACTCTAACTATCACAATGTATACAAGTTTCACTTCCTTCTTTTTTATTAGCTTTGAACATATGACCTTAAAACATATGGCCTCCTCAATAGTTTTTTCTATAGCTATATATTTAGCCTCTGTAATTAACAATGCCACTACTAGCTAGAGGTGGCAAATGGGTGGTGTCGTGCTAACACGACCCATAAAATTTCGATCTAAGTGTGTTGTCATGGATGGGCTAGCACGAAATGAAAGTTTATCATATCATGACTATCCAGGCACGACTGCTTGAGCTGTAGCCCAGCATGACCTATGGGTATGACACGAAGTTGTGTTGTGCCATGATAGCATAGTACACCTATTTGGTCATACATATAGACCGTGCTATGGGTCTTATAGCATTTTAAAAAATATATATTTTTTAAGAGTATGTGACCGTTGAAAATAACTGTTGATCAAACAATATTTTTTTTTTGTAGTGATGGGTGCTTATACAAATATGACACTTTAATTGTCACAATGTATACAAGCTTTCACTTTCTTTATTGTTATTAGCTCTGAACATATGACCTTAAAATATATGGCCTCATCAACAACATTTTCAATAACTATATATTTAGTCTCTATAATTAATCATGCCACTACCAACTAAAGATGGCAAGTGAGTTGTGTCGTGCCAACACGACCCATCAAATTTTGGTCCGCGTGGGTTGTCATGCATGAGCTAGAATGACATGAAAGTTTCTCATGCCATGACGACCTAGGCACGATTGCCTGAGCCGTAGCCCAGCATAACTTATAGGTATAACACGAAGTCATGTCCTGTCATGCTGTGTTAGTATAGCACGCTCATTTGGTCATGCCTATAGATCGTGCTATGGGCTTTATCATTTTTTAAAAAAATTAAATTTAAAATAGGTAGGCTTGTATTTTATAATTATTTAAAAGAATTTTATAGTTACAATTCTCTTAAATCTCAATTCTCTCTCAACTTAACTAAAATATCTTCTAAATTATTTCAATTCTCTTTAAAAATTATAATATCTCATATTATTTCTTTAATATTCAATTTTTATTTATCCAATTCAAAAATTTAAATTGTAGATCATTATAAAACAAATGCTTAACCACCCCAAATGACAACAACAATATTTATTTGAAGTTAAGGTAGCAGCAAAGCTAGAGGTCCTTTATGTTTCACGGATGCAAGCTGAATTTTGACGAGATCATTCTAGAATCAAAGGACTAAAGGAGGAAGATAAATGCACAAATTTTTTTTTATTACTATCGAGCAGTTAATTCTTGCATCACTAACCATCTTGTTGATTATTATCAGAAGCTAAGACAACTCCTTTTAATTATACTATAAGAGTGTGATTGGCATTTTTCCTTAAAAAATTACTAATTTTATGAATATCTATATCTATATCTATATCAATTTTATTTTATTTTATTTTATTTTATATGCACCTTATACTCTTTCTTGAATTGAATTTTTTTTTAATTAAGTCTTAAAAGACAAAATTTTAACTAATTTTGTCTTTTAACTTTTTAAAATGTTGCTTAAATAAAATACATCAATTAATTAATTAAGTCTTTCAGCAAAATTTTAAAAATTAAGAGGAAAGAATGTCACCACCTTTTAACTCATTGAAAAATTGGACTCACCAAATTAAAAGGGCTTTATAATTAAGACTCATAAGCCAACTTCAAAAAGTTATTTGCCCCTCTTATTTTGTGTAATTACACCCCATTATTTAAAATTTTTTTATCTATAAATATGCCTTTGAATAAAATGATTTAAAAAAGAGAAAATGATAATTACAACTTCTACAATATGGTTAAAAATACAAGTTAGTCATTCTAATTTTAAAAATACCCAAACACCCCTCTTCGTTATAAATTTCTTTTAGTTTATACAGTAATAAGGGCAACATATTATTTTGCTCATAAAAAGACATGATACTATCTAGTTGTTGACTAGAGTTAACCAATTATTGACCATTGTTAACCTGTCATTGGCCAATATTAATCAATTTGACCGATGTTGACACCATCGGACCGATTCACTACAAGCATCATCAAATTTTAAATTTTATAATTTACACAATAATGATATTATTTTTATCAACGAAATATTGGAGAAATCTTAAAATTAATAAGACAAATGATATAGCCATCACTTTTTAAAACTAATTTTGAGTTCGTATGATAGCCCATTAGTAAAAATAACCTCATTAGATCACGAATATGCCACTAGTTAATAGTCCGTCAATAATAGTCAATACTGAACAATGCAGTCCAAAATTGGTCATGATAGTCAACGATGATCAATGTTAAAACTTTTTAACTAAAGGGTTATTTTTAAGTATTTTTGAAAATATAGTGACTAACTTGTCCTTTCAATTATACTATGAGAGTGTAATTGTCCTTTTTTTTAAAAAAAAAAATAATTTTATGAATACTGTATCACATCAATTTTATTTTGTATGCACCTTATACTCTTTCTTGAATTGAATTTTTTTTTTTCATATATGTGATATTTTAAAAAAATATTACCAGTTTTGTTTTTTACTTTTATCTTCATTTATCCACTAGGTTTATTATTTTTCTAAAATATTTAATTACATCTTTTTAGGATAGAAAAGGTCATATTTAAGAATTAAATAATAATAAAAGTTATAATTAAATATTTAAAAAAATAATGTTACACATCTCAAGTTTGTATTCTAAATTGTATCTAAGTAATAATATATCAAGTAATTATTAAGTGTAATGGATAATTTTAAAATTTATACTATTTCAATATTTATTATTTGACACATTACTACTTAAAATACAAATTAAAATATGTAGTATTACTCTCTAAAAAATTAATGATCTAATTGATGAATTAAGATAAAAACATGGATAAATTCTCTATTTTATTTAAGCACCCTAAACCTAGCGTTCTATTTGCTTAATCATTAAACGCAAAATATATTGATATCATCTCTCGATCAAATAAGACAGTTCAATCCCATGCAAGCTATATAACAGCATCAGCATGCATGTCTCAATTAATGGCGTGGTCAACTACAAGCAGTAATGTATTTTTGTGCGTATATATATGCTTTCATATGGTTATATATTGTTTGTATAGCTCTCATTTTTCATCTCATGGCTAACCGAAGCACCTGAACAAACTCTTTAAAGAACATTGCGAGAACTTGTATGTATCCTAAATCAATTAGGAATATTTCTTTCTTGTCGATGAGTACTGAGAATAGTAGGGGATTGAACAAATAACTCCCTTTTTAAAATTTATTTTCTCTTTTATGAAATAGCCGATATGATACTAGTGGATATTCAGTGATCGAAATGGACTAATTATGATACTATATATGGCTTTTTTTTGGGGCTTATTTTATTACCGATAAAAAGCTTCGAATATCGCTGAGTGGTTACTTCAATAATAAGCACTCAACTTGTACTCTTAA
Source organism: Ailanthus altissimus (assembly GCA_946807835.1). Classification (NCBI taxonomy): domain Eukaryota; kingdom Viridiplantae; phylum Streptophyta; class Magnoliopsida; order Sapindales; family Simaroubaceae; genus Ailanthus; species Ailanthus altissimus. Next base: position 26,899,171 of record OX327696.1, on the reverse strand, counting down.
TTGAAGGTTTAAGTTTTGATAGATGTTAGGATATTGTAATAATTTTTTTATTGTAAAGAACATTTTCGACCCTGCTTAAGTGTGGAAATAATGTTTACCATATTAGTTTATTTATTTATTTTATTAGTAGATCTTTAGTTTAATTATAATATCATTAAAGTGTTTCTAAACATATTTAAATATGAAAATAATGTATTATCTTAATAATTCTCTAGTTACTGTTCTAATAGATCTTGAATTTAATATCAATAATTCTCTAATATATATATATATATATATATATATATATATATATATATATATATATATATATATATAAAGTTTCGAATATCATAATAGAGCTAGTACGTCTAACGCACTTACTTGAAATAAAAAGCAAGCTTCGATTATCACTCTTACAGAAGCTTCAACCAAAAAAAGCACAAAGGCCATGATTAAGAACCATTAATTCCAGATCAAACACGTCCAGCTGATCTGGCCAGTCGAAAGAGTTGCCTTATCGCAAGTGAAAGCTAGTAAGAACTCTCTTAGGTGTTTATTTAAAAGTTCTTTTGCGTATAGATTTAAGAGTGAAGTTATGAAGTTGAGACAAAATTTTTTATCATAACTAATGTTTCATTAATATAAAATCACCATAAGAATATGAAATTATAAGATACAGTAATTGACTATCACAAGTCATTATGAGATAATATGTACCATATCATTTGGTTAGTAGATAAATTGCTCAATATGAAAACTAATGAAAACTCAATACGAAGTTATACTCTAAATAAGAAATCATTACCAGTAAAGTAGATAAATTGCTCTAAAAAAGTAATATCTACAAAATGTGTGCATATTTCGATAAGTTTCCCGGTATAATAAAGTATCTACAGTATGACTTAGTTAACATATACTAGAAGAAAATGAAAAATAGAAATTATTAAAATCCCTCACATAATCGTATTAATACGTGTGTAACTATTTAAAGGATAAAGGATTAGTTGATAAAAGAAATTAAATTAAATAAATAAAAGAATAATTAACTAGCCTTGAATTAAAGAATAGAACCATAATGCACATAGAGAGGAGTTCAAAATGTGGGTTTTTGGAATGAACCTGGGAAGAAAGCAGGGTTGTAATTTGCCGAGTAATGATAAACTTAAATAAAATTATCAATCGTGGGTATATATGAATTGGCGGAACCAAAATTTAAAAAATGGGGTTTAAATGTAAAAGTTAAAAATTATATGAGATTGAAGTTCATAAACGGAAATTTTAATGCGAAACTTAAAATTGTAGAGAGGACAATTCAAAAAAATATTTATTTTAAAACGTAATTATCAAGTTTAAATTTTTTCTAAAACTAGAGGGGTAGGACCTAACACAAATCTGTCCTGTATATAGAAGATTTGTCAATTAAATTAACTACCACCCATAAATTTAATCATTAATAAAACAATTAAAAGATTTTGAATTTTGGAAATTGTTTTGAGGGATTACAAACAGAATACGGTAGGAGAGCATGGAGCAATGGGCACTTAAAATTGGGTATTTATATCATTGTAAAATGGTAATCTCTTAAATAATTGCTTGGTAATTGGTATCGGAATATTTTTGAACTTCGGTAATAAAGTAGAGTAATATTACTTCTTTCAAGTTTTATTTTTTTTATATCTCAGGTGATGTCTGTTGGGTGTATATATATATATATATATTATTACATATTATTATAATCACACTTTATATTATATATTGTCATATATAAAATATATTAACAATATATAAAAAGAAAAATAATGAGTAATATAAATCAAACCTAATTTGAGCATAAAAGAGACATGTTAAGAGTATTGTTCTAAAGTCAAATAGTCCTCATCTCGTGCGGGTAGTGACGAATCTATATACTCCAAGATACAACCCTATGTCACAATTCTCTCTTCAATAAGTATGATCAATGAAAGATCATACTAAGTTTTTCTTGTTATGGTTGCTCAAAACTCAATATATATAGTGTCTAATTTAAAATAGTAAATAATACAATACATTTCTCATTTTTCATTTCTTCTTCTTCTTTATTTTTACACACACTACCAAAGCCAATTTTTCTTCTCTTCTTTATTTTCACACATACACTCTAAAGAAGGATTATCACCCTTTATATAGTGATAGATAAGGGTTAAGGTATTAATATCAATATTAATTTAGTATTATTATAATTTTAAATATTTTTTAACTCTTAGAATTAATTTTAATATTTAATACAAATAATTTAGTGTATTATAACTCTTACAATAATTTAAAAATAAATAGCTCCAAAATAATAATATTATAAATAAATATTTGTAACTCTCAAATATTTAATAAAATTTTCAAATAATAATAATATATAAATGTTGTAACTCACACATTTAACCTAAGTTTAATGGTTAATTAAAAATATTATAACTATATGTAATGATAATACTTTATTACTATATATAAATTATGTAATTTATAAAATATTATAAAAGGTTTTAAAAAAATTTCTTCAACAATGTCTTATATATTTATTAAATTACAAAATTTTTATTAAAATTTATCATTCAATATATTCATGACATGTTATTTAAGATAAAAAAATAAAATAATATTTAAAATGTTGTATTATTCAATAATATATTCTATTATTATGTTTATAAAAAAATTCTAAAAATTTTATATGTCCCACAGCTCTTTTTTGTCTCATTGTGTTTTGTTTCAATTTACCAGATCAGTAGAGATATAAATTTAAATTTAAATTGTATAAATATAATGTTATTGTAAACCTTTTATAAGTAAAGTGTTATTATTTAGTTACTGCTGCTAATATATCAAGGTAGAATGTTTGGCATTATATCAAGATTTAGTGACTGCTGCTAATAATAGTATTCCAATAAGTGTTGTTGAGGTATGTTGTCTCAATATCTTAAATGGCCTAGTTCATTAATTCTTTTCAGGAGTTGAGGGGAACATTCTACTAAATCTTTATTAATTTTCACTCATTAAATAATTTTTATTCTTTATTCTTACTTGAAATTAAGTAGACATTTACGACTAAATAAACTATGCTGAAGGGGCATGATGCTACTGTAAGTTTACTGTACTTGTTTTTGAAAGTCGAATATTCAACGTGAAATATTATGTGTTAGGAAGTGGAATATTCTGCTTTGTTTAATCTGGATTATAATAGTATATATAGATTCATTTCATTTCATAAATAAGAAGTTTACGTGTGAAAAAAAGGGTCATGTTGAAACATACTGGAGATTATAAATTGAGGAATTTACTTAATTTTTTTTAAAATTTTGACATACGTTTAGTATTATGAGTAATTAAGATTTATTTTGGTAAAAAAATTTAACTTATGAGAAGATGAGATAAAAAAATTGAAACTCAAACATAATACGAGACCAAGTCTGAAATTAACAGTGGTGGTTATTTTATACGTTGCTGAGTTGGTTTTTGTTTAACATGCGCATGCATGCATGACTGCAGAAAGGTTTTCATAGTTATATTTGGCAATTTAAAAATATTTGAGCTGAACACGTGTGAAAATCCTTACATGTTGCACGTGGAATAAAGAAATGCTTTGGTACGAGGATAACTGGAAATAAATAATTTATCAGTTCCCAAGCACACCATATACGACAACTTCCAAACACTTAATTTGATATGTCAAAGCTAATAAGACAAAGTTCCAAACACTGTAGACTGGGAAGACGCACAATGACTCATCTGACGTGGACCACGTTAATAAACTATCGATTGACTTGTGCTAAATCAATGATACAAACGAAAGAATGATTTATTTTAATTAAAAAAAATTATAATTAGGTAGAGTTTTTTAAACTCAAGGACAGCGAGTAAAATACTGCTTTTAAAGTAAGCTATTTTACTAAGTTAGATTAGAGGAGATTGTTTGAGATTGTGTTTAAGAGATTTAGAACTTATAAGATCTTAGCAATTTTTACAAAAAGGTCGAGGATGGCTTGAATCCCAATTGAAATTAGAGGATTGGTACCAGTGTAATTGTCACAAAGTAGAGTTTAATAAAACTCAAGAGAGCTAAGCTTAAAGCTCGAATTAAGTGTAAATTTCAACCAAACACAATATCAACAAGTAAGTTAATAAAAAAATACAAAATCAAGAGAATTAAAAGACTAATCATAACTACTTTCACTAGATAAAAGAGATATTATAAGATATAGATTATAATTAAAGTGATAATATTTTTAAGTTAAAAACTCTTATATTTGTTCTCTTTTTAAACTTATGGAGGTAGTTTTTATATGCTTTAATGGAAGTTTTCTTAAAGCATATGAAAACTACCTGAGCACTTACACATGATGTGGAACTATAGTAATGATCACTGGGATTGCTGTCATGAGGCCTTAGCTCTTTATTTTCATCAAACCCAATTTTTATAAAAGGCCGCTATGGAGTTTAATGGTAATGCGGACAATAAAGTGATCCTACAGAAATAATCCCATGACTGTTTTATTACCACCTATGAGGTAACATGGCCAGCATAGCCTCATTGGGTGTGTCTTCAGGCGGGTCTGGCCTAAAATATTCCATTTTTTAAATTAGGAATATGATTGGCCTAGGTTTATGTTGAGCTCTTGTTTTTTTGAGGGAGGCTAAATGGCTTCATGAAGTAAAATTTGCGAACTTGTGATGGCCAATTTGAATAGAGAACTTAGTCTTTACTTTAAATAAACCATTTGTCAGTTTACTACTAATTCAAATAGATAGTACAAAATTATCCTATATATATATATATATATATATATATATATATATATACTTCTAAAAAACAGGGAACCCCAACTCTCTACTCCTCGAGGTAAATGTAAATCCAAAGAAAAATTATCTGTGCATTAATTTATTCAATCGAGAGTTCATTTAATTATCCTATCACTTTGTTTTTTGGTGCCTAATTTCTCTTTCTTATTAATTTAATAGAAGATACAACACAGCTTCTTCTTTGGTATGATTAAGTTTTACGACTGGGATTACAAGTCAATTACTTAATAGTTAAAATACAGAAGCATGCCTGTAGGAAGTTTTGTTTGCTTCCAATAATTCTAATATTATATATAAATGTAAATTAATTAACATATCTTAATTTGCTGGAGCCTTTGAAGTCGGATGGATTCATTCCGATGCTGACCTAACCGAGAAGAAAGATGCCAATTTGTAGTGGGGAGGAAGCCAATGCCAAAAGGTAACATGGAAAATAGAAATTGTTAAACAAACTCTTTCCTACTCTTAAATGTGAATTCAATTTAAAAATTTTATGAACTTGGGAGACAGAGTTAGAGATAAAAAAAAAATGAAACATGAGAATTTGAATACGAGATTGATTTTGATATCTTATTAGTAAAATCATTCAACTCAAAATTTTAAATTATTAGGTAATGACTCAACATTAGTAATAAAAACAAGGCTAACATCTTAGCAATAAAAATAAAAAAACAATTAAATAATGAATTCGATGCATTTCTAATTAAGGTATATATTATTAAATTTATTTAAGCATATAATGATATCAAATTGATACGTACCTAGCTACTAGTAATTTTGTATATATAAACCAGAAAGAAAAATCATTCTCCAAATTTCTGTTAATTATTTGAACATTAATTAGCAAACGGAAAACTCCATTAAAGTAGTTTCGTTTCTAATTTTAGAGGAGTTCAACCTTACAACCAGCTGCGTGAAGAAGATTGCAATTAGTTGAAAATGGAGAGTGTGCATGCGCATCTTCTCTTCCTTTTTCTTTTTCTTTTTCTTTTTCTTTTTTTATTTTTATAGTGAAAATCCATAAAAAAAAAGGGTTAAAATCATGTATTATTTTATTATTTGAAAGCAACATAAAACGGAAGAAATGAAGAATATGCTTTCCCAATTGGGATCAGTATAATCCCAGAGTCTTCGTCAACATTAATTATGATCATAAGATAACAAAATCTTATTAGATTATGGCTTTACATTTATTAATTAATAACAAAAGTAAAAGCACTTGCTTAAATAGTGCGGGGGTAAAAAATTTGCTAGTGTATTTTTTATTTATTATAATAGAGATCTTAAGTTTGATTTCTCTATTTCTAAATATAAAAAAACAAAATACTCTAAAAAATCAGAAATTACAACCTTAATGTTAAGACAAATAAAGTTTTATATTGACAAGAAATGAGGAGGATTATGAGTATATAAAAAGTGAATTATATCTTTATTGGTATGAAGCATTTTGGGTAAAACTCATGAGCAAAATCGTGAGGACTTAGGTTTAAAGTAGACAATATCATACCAATATAAAAATATGTGTAGTTCGTTGGGCTCCTTACAAGTGGTATCAAAGTCATATCCCAAAGAATTAGACATGTGAAGGAAATCTTTAGTGCCAAACAACAAGGTGATGAGCCTAATAAGCCCTAATTTTGCTTGCGATGAAATTCGTGGTTAAACTCTAGGTAATACCCTAATGATTCACGTAAAGCATGCGACTCTAACACAGTGAAAATAAATAGTAAAAATACTAGTTTGTTGGGAGCAAGATCTTACAGTGTGAAAGATAGATAGATAAAATATTATTTGAAGGGAGGCTCAGTAGTTCTTTATTTGAGGATAGGATTGTTAAGACAAATAAAGTTTCACATTGGTAAAAAATAGGGAGGATCATATGTATATAAGGAGTGAACTATATCTCTATTAGTATGAGACCTTTTTGGTAGAGTTCATAAATAAAACCACGAGAGTTTAGGTCCAAAGTGGATAATATCAGTGAAAATGAGTAGTAAAAATACAAATTTATTGAGAGCGAAATTTTTTTGTATGAAAGATAAACAGATAAAATATCATTTAAGGAGAGACTCAGTAATCCTTTGTTTGAGGGGTTTGAGGAGAGAATTCTTAAGACAAACAAAGTCTTATATTGGCAAGAAATAAAGCGGATCATGAGTATATAAAAAGTAAACTATATCTCTATTGAAATGGAATTTTTTGAGTAGAGTTTATAATGAGGGTTTAAGTTCAAAGTAGACAATATTATATCAATATAGAGATGTATATAATTCGTTAGGCTCCTTACATTTAATAATTCTTTTTAATAAAAGAATTAATAATAGTATAATCATTTGATTGATCATTACTTAAATAACTCAAAAGCAAATTAGAATTGCTTTAAATTGCAAGAGAACCATGGTACAAAAATTCCGTGGAAAACAAACTGCAATACAGGTGCAAAACTAGTCACGGCAAATACAGGATCTTGCCATATACATGTTCACTAATTGAGTCTTAACTAAACGTTCACTAAATTAATCATATAATGTATTTTACATTCCAATATACTGCGCTCCAAATACTATGGCTCGTAATCAAGTTTCAAGGACCAGTACTTCTTGAAGGCCATGATCAGTAACAGCAAGTCGATCACACTTGCATCGTACGATCTTCAATTTTCATCTAGTTCTTCAGCTGGCTGAACTTGATGAGTAGGAGATGACCGTGTGTTTCCTCAATTTTGGGGGATGAAAACAATATTAAGAGATGGGATTAATTGTAAGGTTTGCTGAAGCCAGCAAAGAACATTCTTAAATAGATTTAAAAGCATTGCATGCCGAGGAAATGAGATCACCATAAGTATATATACAAACCCGAAGAGCATTGGCGATAGCAAATGAGAGGCCAACAACAAAATGGAAAAATCACCTGAGAAATGCCCGGCTTGCAAGCGGATTGACTTAAAATGGAGAGGAGGTTTGATGGACGTAAAGAGAATGATAAATGTGAAAGTAGCAAGATTGATCGTGGGTATCAAGGAAATAGGAAACTGAACAATCTTATCGAAACAATAATTTTGGTCCCAATTTTGGAATACAAAGATGAATTTTATGAAGGGTGGGAGAATGTACCTTAAATCCAAAGAGCAATGCATAATCGATATATGAAGATCACATAAGCTACGAAACGATGATTAAATTGAACGTGATGGAAATGGGTATTATATTTATAGCGATAACATAAAACACACGGTGCATGGAGAACCCATGTATAGTTTCTAAATTAAACGCTCATTATTTTATTTCTTTGCAATTAGCATGGTTGATTCTTTTAGCTAGTGATGCTTTTGTCCTCTATAATACATAAAACAAATTTATATTAAATATGAACTAAAAAGAACCAAACATGCATGTTGAAATAAGGTGACATTTAGGTTGCACTCTGAGATTGATTTAAGATTTCAAGCCTAGTTTTTCTGAAGGGTTGTCCGGTCTAATTCAATGTCATTTTAGTAGGTTTAGTATTAGTTCAAGTCCATTAGCCTCCACAATTCAGCCTGCGGAATCTATCAGGTGGGATCCATGTAGAAAATAATTTGTTGGTAATATAGCTTTACAAGAGCTAAATTTATACATAAAATAAACATAAAAATAAAATAAAATGACAGTTAAAGAATGAAATCATAACATAATTAAAGAGATACACAACAAATAAAGAAATTGAGTGATTAGTGCATTAGTCGATAGGTATTGATTCAAAATTTCCTTACTATACTCATGTCAATCTTGAGAATCATTGTTGATTCTTATCACACTCCCTAAAGCTGTGAAAGATATGATGAGGGAACCCTAAGAGAGCCGCCGACTCCAACTACCGTCCATGTACAATTCATACTAAATCTGACCAACCGCCCATCCTACCTCTTCGGCCGGGAATACTATATTTTTATTTACCATGAATGGTAAATAAAAAAAAAAAGAATAAGGCTATTTTTGGATTCACAACTTGTCTTTGAAAGTTGACTTTAATTTTATTGCTTATTGATAATACAACTTTAAAAGATATGAATTTATACATGAAAATAAATATAAAAAAGAAATAATAAAATGACAATTAAAGAATCAAATCATAACATAATGAAAGAGATACACAATAAATAAAGAAATTGAGTGAATAATGTATAAGTTTGGTAGGTCTTGATTCGAATTATCCTACTATACTCGTATCAATCTTGAGAATCATTATTGACCTTTATCACCATTCGTCAAGCTAATCATTATTGACCTTTATCTCCATACGTAAAGCTGTGAAGAGAAATAATTTTGGACTCTCATATCAATCTTGAGAATCATTGTTGATCTTGTAAAATCATTCCTATTATTTTTTTTTTAAATCAAGAAAATCTTCAAATTTGTTTTCATGTTGACTAATTAAAAGAAATAAAAATAAAAAGCAAAATGCAAAATGCATTCTATTGATTTTGTTAAGGAAATATTTTCTAAATTTTTTTAAAAAAAAATTTTCCATCTTTTAATTGTTCCCATATTAATCCATTATTTTTTAACTGTAGCACCATTTTTTTTTCAAAACAAGTTCCCGCACCAAAGCTAATACTATTGGACATCAGTCTTTTCTTTTTTCCCTTTCCCCTTCTATTTTTTTTCTCTTTTTTTTAAATATAAGTTTAGGGGAAGAATGAAAACTAGCCAATCCTGCTGGGTCAAACAGATAATTTATAAACATTTAGGGACTGAATAGTAATTAGTGGCAATATCATAATTAAGCATCCAAATCGGTTTCCGGCGAGCGGAGACTGAAAAATGATGGTAGAAGATCGGATTTGGAATATATGATGGCAATTTGCTCGTTGGTTCCAGTAACAACTGGTGGAAAAGGTCGGTTTGGTCGGGAACAAGAAAGCGAGCGGCGGCCGGAATTCATGTCGATGATTCCGGCGATCTGAAGCATTGGGCAACGGACCTGATTATCCGGAATGGCAGTAAGCAACGATGATGATTTTATTGGCGGTGGTGATGAGGTTTGAAGAGCGGTGAACGGCACTTGAATTAGCGGCGGATGTAACAGTGGCGAGGGGGACGGTGGATGTTGGCTGCCTAGGATTATAATTATTTTTTCGTACGACTTAAAACCTAATTAAAATTTTATTCCTGAAACAGCAACACCCATGTATAACTAAAGATATAGAAAGGGCTAAAAGATATTTATTAGAATACTTTGTTTCATTTTTCGGCTGATGTTCAAAGACTATCTAATGAAGTACAAAGACAATATTCTCAACAGTCAAAATTGCAACGACAAAAAACGAAAGGCTGAATGCTGTAGCAAAATCCATTGCCATTTTTCTTTGTGTGTTTAGCAACACATTCTGCATTACAACGTGAGTCATCGCAGCCAGAAGTTGAAATGTCCAAATGTTCATAACACTGCTCTCCTCGTGCATGTCCTGCTTGCAGCACAAGAAGGATGATCAAAACATAAAAAGCTGAACGAGAGTTCATATCGATAAAATTTACCTATAGACTTTCTGCGTAGAAATGATAAAATAGGAGAATACAAAATGATTGTAATGCTAATTGATAATACGAGAGTTGAATTTATACATGAAAATAAATATAAATAAGGAAATAATAAATTGATAATTAAGGAATGAAAAAAATAAAAAAAATCATTGAATGAATCTTGCATAAATTGGTAGGTTTTGATTCGAATTATCTTTTATCATACTTATGTATTTTTGTTAAAAAAAAAAAGAATATCTTGTTAGTCAGAAAGATAGTACTCGTCTGGGAATAAAAATCGGAATGATTTTGTTTGTCATGAATAGCTTTTCGGATTCTGGTGGGCAGTGGGCTCATAAGAGACGGCAACGGCATGAGAACTTCACGTCTGAGTTTGACGTTTAATTATCATCTCCATGCTTCTTCTAAATATACGGCTATCAATTGAGTCAATTCTGGATTGTGTTAAAGACACTCTTAACGGAGAAATTTTATGCACAATTCGATCAAGTTTTTAATTTGTATTTCAGATTTTGCTCGATAAATTTTATTTATTTTTTGTTATAGGTAGAAATTATAGTTTTTGAATATTGGATTGGTTTTGTATTTTAAGATACTGATTCTTACGGAGTTCTTACAAGAATTAAGATACACAATAAAAATTGAAAATAAGAAAGATATGATTTTATAATCAAAGAATTTCCTTTTTGAGTAGGATACTTTTTATTGGTTGAATTTGTTTGGAATTAATCTTGTGAATGATGGTAATCTTGATTTTGTGACTAAACAAAAATCCTATTCATAATTGATTATTATGACTATAAAAAGGTATAATTAGAATTTAGAACGCTAATAATATTTAATTGTTTATTACATACAACATATCAGTGTTTTACCAACAACTCCAATATCAAAAAAACAAAAAAAATTCTCTCACTGGCAAAGACTACTCCTCAATTAAAACTACATGGTCATGCTCGAAAATCGGATGGTTTGATATGAGGTTACTTTCTAATTCAACCCATTCAACGTCATTATTTTCTGATCAACCTGAGAAGCTTTTTTTTTTCCCAAAAGAACATAGCATATTTAGACCATAGTATTCTAATATTTAATTCTTTTTTTTGGGCTCAATTTAATGGAATTGGAGAACCATAGTATTCCTATAACCTTACACTAGTATAAACCCAGTGATAATAACTTCCTTAAATATTTTCAAACACTATCAAAAAATCGCAGCCAACGAAATTGGAGGACATTAAGAGTTAGATTTTTCTAACAATTTGTTAATATAATGAAATTCCACATGCCCTAGCTAATTTCAGTGTTTTACTTGTTCTTTTTTTTGTAAAAATAATGGAATTGCACATGCCGTAGTTAATTTGAGTGTTTTTCGACATTCTTTTGCTCGGTTTGACTCGCATTCTTTGAAAATAAAAAGGGATATATATTTTTAAACACAACGCAATACACAAGGGACCACTAGCAACACCATTTTTTATTACAACACCAACATAAAAACACATAGGGACTACCAAATATAATTGAAAATAAAAACATGAACGTACCTTTGAGGAGACAAACCTAAAAAAAATCAAGAAGTTCGGTGCAAAAATTGAGTTGCATGCATGAAATAACAAACTTTAAGCAACACAAGTAAACCAAAATAACTCAAATCAACAATCACAGATTTTAAGGTTCCAAGAACCAAAAATACTCACAAAAAAAAAAGATGTTGAAACACAAATGAACAGAGAGAGAATGACTGGCGAAGAAAGCAAAAGACTCAATTAGACTGATGAAGACTGCACTTGGTCTCACTTTTCTTCTCTCAAACATGATTGAGAATATAGATGAAGATGACATTTTCCCTTCTTTTCTTCCAAGTATCTAGCACAAAACGGTGCCGTTTTTATTTATTAATTTTTTTTCATGTAAAAATGGTATCGTTTTTACTTTGCCTTTTTAACATGCTGTCGCAATTAAACGACGTCGTTTATCTTCTTTTTTTTCTGCAACTGAAAAAACGTCATATTGTCTTTTTTTCTTTTAAACACTAATGAGACAACACCGTTTTACATACTCAATTTCAAAAATAAATAGCAATATTTCACATGACAATAGAACAACGTTATTTCATTAGAGAAATTTTAAAAAATTCAACATGAAAAAAAAAAATTCTATATCATATTTTTACTCATACGATGTCGTTTTACAAAACTAATAAAATACATCATATCCGTCTTTTTAATAAAATATTTTTATTACTTCTATTACTAAATTTTGATAATTTCTGTAAAAATTAATGATAATATTTCATTAAATTCTTTTTGATAAAAAACATCACTGCCCTTTGATAAAATGTCAATTTTAAAAAAATTTAATATAATCTATTACAAATTTATGACAAATTTTAAATTCTATTGAAAATTTTTTATAAAAAAAAATCTGTTTTGTAAAAGTTCGATCAATTAGATAATTATAGAAACTGAGTAATCAAAAAAGCTTTAACATTTTTACAGCTATCGAAATTAAAACAGCATGAAAATATAAAGTTTAAAAGCTGAGAAAACATAAGCACATAAGTTTAGACAAACCTTACGATTAATTGCACTCACGATCATGATGCGTGTTCACTAACACACATGAGCGACACTGCCTCAAATTTCAACTCCTTGAAATATATTTATAACCATTAATTACATATAGTGTTCCTTATAATTAAAGACACCAGTGCGTATCTAATTCACAATTATCCTAATCCTCTACTAAACTCTGCTCATGGTTAGTAAGTTGTTCTCGGTTCACGCCTTGCATGGCACCATCTTCAATGTTACGCAGTTGTGATTCATGAACGTGTTGGGCAGTGGATACTCCTGAGTTTTGTCGACGACGTTGGGTAATGCAAATGATGATAAGAGGAGGGAGTGATCGTAGAGTGTGACAGAACCTGTGGAAAATTAACTTAAACAGATTAAAAAGTAATCCGTGCCAAGGAGATGTGATTATGAGGATAAGATAGAGAAACCAGAAGAGTGGTGGTGGCAAAATAATAGCAGCTAACAACATGTTAGCAACTGCTGCCGAGAAATGCCCTGTTTGTAGGCAGACTGGCTGCACATCGAAAGGAAGTTTGATAGATGTAAAAAGGACAAGTAACGTGAGAATGGCAAGAACCAACAGCGGTATCATCAAAATGGGATACTGAAGAATTTTGCCAAACCCATAAACTCTTTCCCAAGAATCAGTTTGGGATGTTAAGCATAGAAAGCTCAAGTTAATTAGTGGTGGGAGGGCATATCTCAAATCTATGTAGCAGTACATCTTTTTCTGTGCTCTGATAATGCTTCTGGACTTAGAAGGTTGGAAGAAAGGATTCGGATATTGTTTATATATACACACATGGAAGACCTAAGCGACTCCATCTGGCGGCCTTTAAAGGATTGATTAAACTACTCCGAAAAATGAAAGCATTATCATCTCCATTCTCTTTTTGACTTAGTGGTCTCATTGTTTCCATTTTTTTTGTTTTATTTTGTGTGGCATGACCCCAAAATACCATCTTCTTTAAAAAAAAAAAAAAAATTAGAGGGATGAAAAATTTCATCCATTAAACACCAATTTTTATTCTCTAAATTTATTCAAACTCAAATGACCACTAACACAAAATGTATTCACGACCAATTGATCTACACTATACATCTTTTTTTCTTCTTTTGTTTTGGTTTCATTTGATATTATTTTAATTCAGGGTTTGATATCCTTTTCCAAGAGTTCAAATTACATGTATCTTTTTATAACTGCTAATATTAAGATGATTCCTCTTCATCATAACCATCCACTTATTGATGACTTTTGTATCATTTATCGTTATTGGTTTGAATTGATTCATCTATGCTTCCATGGTCTAACACCACATTCAACTACTAATCAATTTCATAAGTAGATTCTTAGACTTTTTATTTGGAAGCGTGTACCTCCCGTGTAAGTTAGAATTCAGCATTCAAAAAAGTTGAAGAATATTTTGGCTGCATCTTTTAAAATAAACAAACTTGCACTATAAGCAATTTGGGTTTTAACTACAATAAATATTGTGGTTAATAATTAAATTTTTGTAATTAAATATATCTAGCCATAAAAAAGGTCATGGCAAATTTTGTCACTTACTGTGCATAATAGATTATATTTAGTCATGAAATGCAAATTTTATAGTTAAAAATAAATAATTACAAAATTATTTTATAACTAAATACTATTTAATACTTGATTCCTTCATCATTTGGAGATAAATTTTGTTGCAAATTTCATGACTAAATCATTTTGTGGCCAAAGTTTCACTATTTAGCCATGAAATTCTTTATGACTAAAGAAACATTATTTAGTTATGAATAGTTTTGTAACTAAAATGATATTATTTAGCCACAAAATTCGTGTGGCTAAATATTTTTCTATTTAAATATGAAATCTTTGTGTGGCTAAAAGAAACGCTATTTAGTCATTAATAGTTTTATAACTAAAATTATATTATTTAGCCACAAAATTTGTGTGGCTGAATATTCTCTTATTTAGCCAATTTATATGGTGAATGCTCTAGTATTTAGACACGAAAATATCTATCCATGAAACTATTTGTTGCAGCATATAAAATAATTTGTAACTAAAATATATTTTTCATGCATATAACTTTTACCATGAAAAGTTTTTTTTTAGCGATATTAAATTATCGTGGCTATCATGTTTACATTTTTAATAAATTCGTTTACATTTAATATTTTAATATAATATTATAATTGTAATAATTTAAAATTAATATTTATCTTGTAATTTGAAAATGATATATTTTCTAATTTTCTATCATGAATAAAATGATAGATATTTATATCAAACTCTTATTTAAAGCTATTATGAATAAAATACATATATTATAATTATGTAAAAATAACATAAAAAATACAAAAAGTAATTGATTGGATTAACAAGAGTAATTTAGTACAAAGTAATAAATGAGTGATTTAGTACAAAATACAAATAAAGAAAAAAAAAATCATGATTGGAGTATCTACAATGATGAAATCATATCACTCGGAATAATCATACTAATAACAAACTCAAACTGTTTAAGCCGAGCAGATAAATTATCAATAGTACTCTATTGTGATTACCCTGTAAAATGAGTTTTAGTCTCTTGCAGCTCTATTTTAATTGGCATTGTTAGTTGTTAGTCTACTTCGGGGTTAAAATTGGGTTTGTTTCTACTTTAAGATTTAGTACCATACAAAATTAACTCACCTAAATTAGTGACATATATTGGAAAAAATTTCAATTTAATTTTTAAAATTACAATTAGTTCTTATTATTGAAAAAATAATGTCCAAAATACATACTTTTTTAGACATTAAAATAAAATTGATCAAATATAAGATCATTTATTATTATTAGACATAACAATTTACTTTTATTAGATACTCGGTTAACAGTGGTTATTGGTTGGCTTCCCAGGAGAGTGGGGTGGCTAGTACTTCTGAACAATTAGCAATTAGTAAGTGGTGGATGTGTTGTTGGAAGTTAAAGGTTCCGTCGAAAGTCAAAGTATTTTAATAGAAGGTAGCTCATAATTGGACTCCAACAAATGCTAATCTAGCACACCACTATGTTTCTACAGTTGAAACCTACCCTAAATATGGAGGAGGCATCGAAAATATAGTTCATGCGTTTTCACTATGTCCTACTTAAAAAAAGGTGCGTGATTGGTGTAGGTCTATGTTTGATATTAGATGTAAACCAGTGAATTAATGCAAAGAGGATAGTGGATGTCAAGGCAATGTGTGGTTGGGCAAGGGATTTCTTAGAGGAGTATTGGAGTAATCAGGCTAAGCCCTCTCAGTCAAAGATACCATAAGGCATCAATGGATGCCTCCACTGATTGGGTACATAAAAATTAGTTCAGATGCGACAATAGATAATGCTCATTGTATTATAGACTTTGGTTTTGTGGCCCGAGATCAATTGGAGTTTATGATTTTATTTGAGGTTGCAAAGTATAAAAGTGTATTCTCTATTTTGATTGTTGAAGCAATGGCTATCCTTAAAGATTTGGTTGTTCTTCGATATTTAAATCTCAATACGATTTTGGTTAAATCGGATTCAAAATTAGTAGTGAATGATATTTTAGCTAGTGTTTTGCCTAATTTTGAAATAGGTTTTATTTTTAAAGAAATTCATGATTGCTTAGCCCCTTTCGCTTTTTCTAAAGTGTCTTTTGTTCCTAAAGAAGCTAATGTAGCAGCTCATAATTTAACGAAGTTAACGCTTAGTTTTGAGTTAGCAATCACTTGGAGAAATTTTGTTCCAGAGATGCTGAAGTCTTTTATTCTTGATAATTCTCGCTCTTGCTCTTGAGTTTGTTGAATGAAAATTTATTTTATTTTAAAAAAAAATTACTTTATTATATTAAAAAAATATATTTTAAATACTATATTTTTAATAGTAGAGACTAATTAAAATATTTTTAAAAAATGTAAAGATTAATTAATTAATTTTAATAAAATTTTAGAGATTAAATAAATAATTTCTCTAAATATAATTTTTTATACATGAACTGTAATACAAGTATTGACCTGTAATACCATAAAACATGTTTTCTAACTCAATAAGTTATTAACATATGTATATATGTAAAGCCTATTACTCAGCAATTCCATCCAAATACTTGCGTATAATCTCTAAGTAGCTAAAGTTTTTTTCTAGACGTTGACGAATAAATGATATATACTTTTGCTTCCTTCTTCTTCTTCTTCTCTAGTCTCCCATGGGCCATGATAATGTCGCAAAACATGAGGAGAGGGAGAGAAAAAGAAAAGGAGTTACCAAATCATTAGAGAAAGGAAAAAAAAACAAAAACAAAAACGAAAAAGCTCGGAAGGAGATTAAAGTGAGAATGAACGATAGTTTACATTTTACACTTGAAATTTACTACTTCAGTCTTGACTATATGACAGGACATATATATTATAACCAAGTAAAAGGAATGGAGAAGTAGCTTTTTTCACCCCCCTTTTAGTAATCAAATAAAATAAGAAACGCGTGCCCTTAAAGTGCAAATACAATCATGAGAGCATATGCCACAGGATCAATATTTTTTCTGTATTGATACTTAGGAAACCAACCGTTATTCTCATCAAATTACAAGGTCTACGGTATTCTTAATATGATTTTTTTTCCTTTTTTTTATATATTATTCATGTTCATCTTCAAGTCTCTCTGGCTTCATTTCTTCTCCGATTTCAATCTCAATCTCTATGAGGAGAAGAGAACACAAATAAATTTTTAAAAAGAAAAAATAGAATTACAAAAACGTTTAGGAAAGGATTGGTAAAAGAGAAAGGGGAAGGTTTGGGAAAAGATTAAAAGAAAAGGATCATGGTCCATCAAAATCTATTCTTTTATTATTTTTTCTTTTTATCAATCACTAATCACATGCTTATGTTTGTTTAGATGAAAGCTTAACTTAGGAGATGATCCTAGTCCATAGGATAAACGAATATCTAAAAAAAAAAATTAATAAAAAAGATTTTTTTTTTCTTTGGTATATAATCAAATAGGGCTAGAAATAAAAATAGATTGTAACATTTGCCTTCTTAGAGTGGATTAACATTAAAGTAATTTAGAAACTAATTATTGGTATTTTAGACTTTTCAAGAAAAGTTATAACACTACAAAAAATTGTGCTATTAACAACAATCATATAACCACATGCCTTATACACAAGGATTAAAGATAAATATCCACAACTTACATTATGTGCAAGTTTTTGATAATAAAAAAGAATTATGTAAGTATTATTTTTTAATTGTAATAATATGAATATTAAATGTGGTGAAAATTGATATAAACATCACCCATACATATATGTTATTAAAATTAATCATTATTGACTAATTGTAATTTTGTTCAAGTTGTTAAAATTTATCTTATAGAAGCAATAATTTCTTATCTACCACCACTTTGTGATTCATATTGTTGAATATTTTATTATTAACAAATTACATTTTGTATTTCATATGGTTAAAAATGATTTAGACAATAGGCATACGTATGTGGTCAATAATATTTCGTTCATGCACTATAAAAAGTGGTCTAACTAAATATTTATGACAGATTTTTTTAATAAAAAGACCACATGTCGGTTAAGTGCTGGATCTCATTTTAGTAATTGGAGGAAAAACTCTCCCTCTCTCTTTTTTGGCTCCCGCGAATTTTTCTAAGGCTTCTCTATCACTTCTTTTCTTTATATACTAAATAAAACAAAATAATTTATTAGTCTAAATTTATTTGACTCAAACCATAGTTGTTACATAAATTGAATAACAAAATTATAAAAAAGTAAACAAGGGAATCAGAGTGGGTCTTCGACAAAGAAGCAAAAAATTATATTCTTGATCAAAGTTTCTCCAATTTAGTGGCTTCATAGTATGAATCGGTATTACTTATAATTCTTTCTTTTGCTTTAATTTCTTGAAATTTTATTTTTCATTCTCCCCCAAAAAGAAAGAAAAGAGATGATTGTTTGCTCATGCAAATTTTACTTATGTTATAACTTTTTCAATAGGTTCAAAAACTTTTTTTTGGTGGAATTGAATGAATAATGAGAAGAAAAAAAAGATTTAGCAATGAAATAAGGTAAAAAAAAAAAAATACTGTGTTTAATTTTATTCGAATGAAATTAGGGATAATAAAACTTATGGTTGATTTGGCTAAGGTATGAATTGATTTTTGTTTAGTTCTAGAAATACTAGATAATATAGAAAAATCAATCTTAGAATCAATACCAATGATTTGATTTTTCTCTACTAAATAATAATGAGTTGATTTTTGTTTAGTTCTAGCCAATACTCTTAACTATTAAAAAGAGTCAGTTTGATTTATAGATAATATAGAAATAATAGTGGGTTTAATTTTTCTTTATTGAATAATAAAGAATTAGTTTTTGACGATAATAATTATTAAAAAGAATCAGAATTAGCAACACTTTATGAAATTTACTACCCATGTCTTTAAATTTTTATCTTCTTCTTTTTTCAATCTTTTGCCCTTTGTTTTATTTTGAGTTGTGAGTTTGTGAGTTATGTTCCGATTATAGTTTTGTTTATATTTGGAATGTGGCAAAATGGTGGGACTGTGATGAGAAAAAGACTTTTGAAGCTTGAATATTTAGGTTTTGATTTTGGATTTTTGGTTGACTCGCATGGATCTTTTTGTTTTGATTTATTTTTGTTTTCTTTACTGTTGTAAATTATTTCCTTTGTTGCCTTCACATAGGTGATGTTTGCTTACTATGTCATTTGATGTTAATCAGATAATGTCTATTTACTCTAAATAGAATTTAATACGCTTCATACCTAACAAAAAAATATAATATATTTCATTAATTTTTGCAAAAATTGAAGATTAAGAGAAAATCTATTATACATTAGAGGTCGTATAATTATTTATTTATATTATAGTACATGTATTTTATTTATTGCTACTACTAACTCATACAAATGTTAGCATCCTGGATTCATCCAAATAAAAATAATAACAATAAGCAATATTGTAAATGAAGAGAATAAGTCTTGTGTGACAGCATATAAAGTTAGTGTCCTATGTTGTTTAACATTCTCTAGCATAATGTCAATAATTTAGCAGCCAGATAATACACTTTTAAAGACAAAGTAGTTCTAAGGATTTAAAGATAAACTAGTTAAAGATATGTTTTAAATCATGTTGAAAAAAAAAATTATCTTTTACATTTTTCTTGAATTTCTTTGTACTTGTGTTGGTTTTCATGTTCTTGTATGTTTTGTCTCGAGGTAATGGTGGTTTTCTATCCCTGAACAAAATCATATTAAAATGTTTTGGTCAAGGTGTATATAAGCACCATCTAATAATTCTACTGAGATAATAGATTTTAATAATTTAATTTGTAAATATAAAATTTATTGTAAAAATATTGATTAAAAATTATTGAAATATGATTTGGGGATCAAGTCAAGTGCGTAGGGTGCGCACGGATTGAAGACGGACGCAAAAGGAGACAAAAATCGAAAAAAGGCGCGCATCAGGCGCCAGCGCCGCGGCAACCAGGATGAGCGCCGCGGCGCCACTTCTAGTACCTGAGCGCTGCGGTGCTGGGATCCAGCGCCGTAGCGCTCAGCAAATATCAGGCCAGCGCCGCGGCGCTGAACGCGAGAACAGTGTCCCGAAATTAGGAAACTTCTTAATTTCGTCTCCCACTTGTTCTAGGACTCCCAAATACGACTCCCACATGTATAGGGAATACCTAGGACGTCCCAAGGCCTATATAAAGGCTATCAATTGGCTTGTAAACATAACTTAGTGAACTTAGTGAACTTGACAACCTTTGTAATCAAGTTAGTGAGATCTTTGTGATCTTAGAGAGATCTTGGTGATCAATAATAATCTTAGTGATTATTATTAGTGGTTATTCTTAGTGGTTCTTTGTGAGAGAAAATCCCTAGAGAGCAAGAGAGAGTATTCTTTGTGATCTTTCTTGTAATAGGCATACTTTATGGTTGCCTTGTGATTCAGAATAAGAGAAGAGTGTGATCTTGATTCGCCGTGGACGTAGGCAAGTTGCCGAACCACGTAATTCTTTGTGTGTTCTTCTTCTACCCTTTCTCTCTTTTATTTCTTAATAACTTGTTCTGCATTATTATATTACTTGGGTGAATTGTTTACCTCGTTTGTGTGCTTCCGCTTCAACAAACTGGTATCAGAGCTTTGGTTCTAAGCAAACATGGCCACACCCAAGTATGAGGTAGAGAAATTCAATGGTACGAATGACTTCAATCTGTGGAAGATGAAGGTTAAAGCGTTATTGGTGAGCCAAAGACTTGGTTCGGCATTAGAGGAGACTGCAGCTCCATCTAGTGATGAAGAGAAGACGCCAGAGTCATCTAGAGTAGAAGCAGAAAGAAGGGACATTCAAGAAAGAGCTCATAGCACAATCGTTCTATCATTGAGCGATGAAGTACTAAGGGAAGTAGCAGGTGAGACAACGGCAATAGATCTTTGGAAGAAGCTTGACTCTCTTTATATGAGGAAATCGTTGGCCAACAGACTACATATAAAGAAGAAGCTGTATCAGTTGTCCATGTCAGAGGGGACGCCGATGAAAGATCATATAGACGCCTTCAATAAGATCATCCTTGATCTTGAGTCTATCAACATCCAGATAGAAGATGAAGATAGAGCAATTATTCTGCTGAGTTCACTCTCCAAGAGCTATGAGAGTTTTGTTGATACGCTACTTTACGGCAGAGAGAGTTTAACGATGAGTGATGTGAAATCATCATGAAACTTAAAGTTATTAGGAAAGCAGGCTGAGGGCAATGCAGAAAGTTTATCTGTAAGATGAAGACCCTCATATAGAGATGGGAAGAAAAAAGTCTCAAGGTCAAAGTCTAGTACTCTTAGGAAGTGCTATTGCTGCAAGAAAGAGGGGCACTTCATAAAGGACTGTCTTGAGAAGAAAGCACAGGACAAGAAGAAAGCGGATGCTGCGCTTGCCTATAATGATAGCTATGACAGCGCAGAGACACTCGTCGCTACTGATGGTATAAAATCTAAACAATGGATTTTAGATTCTGGTTGTACTTTTCACATGTGCCCGCACAAGTCTTGGTTTATAAATTTCCAGCCTATTAGTGGTGGTAAGGTCTTAATGGGTAATGACGTTGCATGTCAGATGATGGGAATTGGTAGTGTTAAGTTTAGGCTACATGATGGGCGAGTGAGAGAGTTGACAGATGTTAGGTATGTTCCTGACTTGAAGAGAAACTTGATCTCACTAGGGACTTTAGACCAGAATGGGTGTTCCATCAGGATCGACGGAGGGATTTTAAGAGTTTTGAAAGGTTCCATGGTAGTGATGAGAGGAGAGAAGCACAAAGGTGTTTATGTGCTTAAGGGTGAAGTCGTGAGTGGTTCTGCACTATTCTCTGTATATGATGAGAGTATGCAAACCAAGTTATGACATCTTAGACTGACACACTTAGGCGAGAGAAACCTAAAGGAGTTATATAGTCAAAAGGCGTTTGGTAAGGATAAGTTCCAGCCCTTGGAGTTTTGTGAGCATTGTGTGCTAGGGAAAGCACATAGAGTGAGGTTCAGTACCAGCGAGCATAAGACTAAGGGGACTCTTGACTACATATACTCGGATCTTTGAGGACCAGCTCAGACAGCTACTCATGGTGGTGCTAGATATTTTCTCAGATTGATTGATGACTATTCGAGGAAGCTGTGGGTCTATGTGTTGAAGAGTAAGGATCAAGTATTTGATGTGTTCAAGACTTAGAAGACTCTTGTTGAGAATCAAACTGGCAAAAGAGTGAAGAGGTTGAGAACTGACAACGGCCTTGAGTTTTGCAACAGAGAGTTTAATGGGTTTTGTGCCAAGCATGGGATTGCAAGGCACAGAACAGTAAGATCAACACCACAGCAGAATGGGGTAGCTGAGAGGATGAACAGGACCCTACTTGAAAGGGTTAGATGCATGCTTACCAATGCGAAGATGTCCAAGACTTTCTAGGGAGAAGCTGTAGTGACTGCTGCTTACTTGATAAACAGAAGTCCCTCCTCAGCAATTGACTTCATGACGCCAGAAAAGAAATGGTCTGGCAATCCTCCGAAGTATGACTATCTTAGAATATTTGGTTGCCCTGCCTTTGTACATGTTAAGAAGGGGAAGTTGGAACCTAGAGCTATCAAAGGGGTATTCATAGGATATCCCGAAGGAGTAAAAGGATACAAGGTGTGGTGTAAAGACTTAACACCACCAAGGAGTATCATAAACCGTGATGTGACGTTTGATGAGATGACGATGTTGAAAACCTCCCAAGTAGATGAGAAAGAAGAACCTGTGACCAAGGAAAACTCAGCACCCGAGTCAATAGAAGTTGAAGTAGCGCCTGAAAACGGATCTGATATGCCCCCAGATCAACACTTCAACAAGGAAATCCTTGAAGATGAACCAAGAACACCGGCGTGTTCCTCCAAGTTCACCCAAAAGAAGACTAGAACTCCTGAGTTGGAACTTGAAGAGTACCAGCTTGCTAGAGACAGGCTAAGGAGAACGATTAACCCACCAGTCAGGTGTGCACAAGCAGACTTAGTTGCTTATGCTTTTAATTCTGCTTACACTCTTGAGTATGATGAGCCTAGGACATATGGTGAGGCTATAAAGAGTGAAAACAAGAAAGAATGGCAGCAGGCCATGGAAGAAGAGATCAGTTCTCTTAGGAAGAACAATACCTAGAAGCTGGTAGAGAGACCTCAAAAGAAGCTAGTCGGGTGCAAGTGGGTGTATAAGGTGAAGGAGGGGATACCGGGGATTGAGCCTACGAGATTTAAGGCTAGGTTAGTAGCACAAGGTTTTACTCAGAGAGAGGGAGTCGATTTTCATGAGATATTCTCTCCAGTTGTCAAGCATACATCTATTAGGATTTTGTTAGCTATGTGTGCAAACCTTGATTTACATCTAGAGCAAATGGATGTAAAGACAGCTTTTCTACATGGAGAGCTTGAAAAAACAATATACATGGCACAGTCGCAAGGGTTCGAGGAGCCCGATAAGGAAGATCATGCTTGTTTGCTAAAGAAGTCATTATACGGGTTAAAGCAATCACCTAGACAGTGGTATAGGAGATTTGATGAGTTTATGATGGCTTGTGGCTTTAGTAGGAGCAAGTATGATGGATGCGTGTACTTCAAAAACATGAGTTTTGGGATGATGTATTTGCTTCTATACGTCGATGATATGTTGATCGCATGCAAAAATATGGAAGAAATACAGAAGCTTAAGAAGCAGTTAAGTGACGAGTTTGAAATGAAGGATTTAGGAGCAGCGAAGAGAATTTTGGGTATGGACATTGTGAGGGAAAAAAGAGATGTTATCTTCTTGTCCCAACAGCGATATATAGGCAAAATTCTGGAGAAATTCGGTATGTCAAACGCGAAGGCTGTCTCTACTCCTTTGGCCATGCATTTCAGACTGTCAGCAGCACAGTCGCCGACATCCGAGGATGAGAAACTGCAGATGAGCAAAGTACCGTATGCAAGCGCTGTGGGGAGCATCATGTATGCAATGGTTTGCACAAGACCAGACATAGCACATGCTGTGAGTGTGGTGAGTAGATACATGGCGAATCCGGGTAAAGATCACTGGATTGCAGTAAAATGGATTCTGAGATATCTCAAGGGAACGTTGAATCACGGGTTGGTGTATAAGAGGGACGAGGACAGCAATGAAATGGTAAGAGGGTACGTAGACTCAGATTATGCAGGTGATCTTGACAAGAGAATATCGTTGACAGGCTACGTATTCACAGTGTTTGGGTGTAGTGTGTGTTAGAGATCAGTTCTACAACATGTGGTTGCACTTTCTACCACAGAGGCAGAGTACATAGCTGTTGGTGAAGCTATAAAGGAGGCCGTGTGGTTAAAAGGCATATGCGCGGAGATATTGGCTCATAAAGATGTAAACACCGGTGTATACTGTGACAGCCAGAGTGCCATACACCTAAGCAAGCATCAAGTATTCCATGAGAGGTCGAAACACATTGATGTGAGGCTCCATTACATTCGTGAGATTGTCCAAAGTGGTAAAGTTAGTCTGACAAAGATAACGTCATCTAAAAACCCTGCTGATATGTTGACTAAGCCATTGCCCTCGGTTAAGTTCGTCCTATGTAAGGACTTAACCGGAGTCACTACTTTGTAAGGGTGACCGAAGATGCGGAAATGAGAGATTGAGTTACTTTGTGGATGATTTTGAATCAAGGAGGGGATTTGTAAGAATATTGATTAAAAATCATTGGAATATGATTTGGGGATCAAGCCAAGTGCGTAGGGTGCGCACGGATCGAAGACGGACGCGAAAGGAGGCAAAAATCGAAGAAGGGCGCGCATCAGGCGCCAGCACTACGGCAACCAGGATGAGCGCCGCGGCGACGCGAACCAGCGCCGAGGCGCTGAACGCGGGAACAGTGTCCCAAAATTAGGAAACTTCCTAATTTCGTCTCCCACTTGCTCTAGGACTCCCTAATACGACTCCCACACGTATAGGGAATACCTAGGACGTCCCAATGCCTATATAAAAGCTATTAATTGGCTTGTAAACATAACTTAGTAAACTTAGTGAACTTGACAACCTTTGTGATCAAGTTAGTGAGATCTTTGTGATCTTAGAGAGATCTTGGTGATCAATAATAATCTTAGTGATTATTCTTAGTAGTTAT
Organism: Ailanthus altissimus; assembly: GCA_946807835.1. Classification (NCBI taxonomy): domain Eukaryota; kingdom Viridiplantae; phylum Streptophyta; class Magnoliopsida; order Sapindales; family Simaroubaceae; genus Ailanthus; species Ailanthus altissimus. The sequence continues at coordinate 26,873,562 of OX327696.1, read as the reverse complement.
TCTTAGTGGTTCTTTGTGAGAGAAAATCTCTAGAGAGCAAGAAAGAGTATTCTTTGTGATCTTTCTTGTAATAGGCATACTTTGTGGTTGCCTTGTGATTCAGAATAAGAGAAGAGTGTGATCTTGATCCGCCGTGGACATAAGTAAGTTGCCGAACCAAGTAATTCTTTATGTGTTCTTCTTCTACCCTTTCTCTCTTTTATTTCTTAATAACTTGTTCTACATTATTATATTATTTGTGTGAATTATTTAGCTCGTTTGTGTACTTTCACTTCAACATTTATATATCGAATAATTTGAAATTTATAAAGTAATAAACTTAATTGATTTCACATGTCTAGCACATATAATTTTTAGATGTACAGTATTCTAGCAATGTTTTATTAACTTTAAATTATGGTAAAGGGTCATTCTTTTTATTTAACAATTAACAACAGTTAATAAAAAAATTTAATGAATTATTTTTATTTACTTGCATGAAAATTGATTAAGGCGCTATTACAAAAAGTGATAGGAGTGATGTGAACAAAGTATCAATGTTGGTGTAATCACAAAAAGTTTAACATCCCGTAGTCATAGTTAGTGCAACAATGCAACTTGTGGTTTGATTTGCTTGATCCATAAATGAAAAAAAAATACCAACTTTAATTTACTTAAAAGCCTATTTTTGATAATAATTTTTGGTTGTATGTTGTGGATATGTGCATGATTTTTTTATAATTATTCTAAAAATATTCATTCTTGTATTTATGGAACTGTGTGATAAATAATACCTATACTATTCTTAACCTATTACAAGCAAAATAGTTTGAACCTTCGTTACTTTATAAATGGGTTTGTGAGTTTACATAAATATGATCTTATAAAATATTTGATAAATTGAAATATGTTGTCAATTGTACTCTTAAATGTCATATACATATATGTATATAAATAGAATCTTTAATACAAAGTTAATTATTATTTATTAATTCTTGAATGCGTATAACAACTTCTCATAGAAAAATCTTATTGTAACTATTTAAATTAATATAATGCAATGGAAAAGAATTGGCTAAAATCTTTTAACGTTATTTCACTAAATCGATTATTATTAATCTAGAATATTAGAAGCATGGCCATTCTGAAGTGAGCCGCCGTTCTTCTTAGAGTCACCGGTCACTTCAATCTCCGACAAATCCACCTCCTTGCCTTGTCTCGCTGGCTCTTTTTTCTTTGTAGATTTGCAATAGAATGCATACATACTGTAACATCTGCACCACCCCAAATAATGTGCCCAGCCCATTTGTTCTCTGATACCCAACAAAATTTAAAAAAAAAAACATAATTATAATCCTCTCCTAATATAATTTAAAAGAGAAATTTCATTCATAATGCTCGGAAATTCTTATACATACTCTCTCACATATATAATTTATAAACGATAATAAAATTAGAAGGAAATTGATATGAGTAAATTATTGCGATGAATTGATCGAAAGGAAGGCGTAAGTAGTACAGGCAGCACCATTTGCTAAAGAAGCCAATGAGAGGAAAAATTGCATGTACTCCACACTCTTTGTCGTAATCACAAGTTTTTGCACCATAAAACAAAGCTCATTAATTTTGCTCAGTAAACACACAATTATGCATTTCTTTTAGGGTTTCGATTAATTTAGAAGTAATTCTGTAACAAGTCACGACTGTTATTATAACGTGAAAGTAAATTTTAGCTGTTGTGTTTTTAAAGTTCGAAAAAAAAGTTGAGCTAGAAGGGCTAGCTTGAGGAATAAAAACAAAAACTTGAAATAAACACTTACCATAACCGATAATGGCGAAGCATACATCATGATGTTGAACAGAATGCAAATGATACCAACAGCCATGGATCGTTGCTTGGTAGTGCGGAGGAGGGTTGGAACGAGAGCTGTAACAATGGCGATGAATATGAACTCAAGAAGCACAACCAGCAAGACTTTGAGTCTCTTCTTGTTGTCAGAGTAGATCACGTAGAGGGTTATGTAGACCAACTCAATAGAAGTGCCAACACCATTGATGGTTACAAACGAGGATGCTATGTGGGTGTACGATGGGCAACCCGTACAGGACCCAAACCAAGCAGTTGATTAGGGTTGCCAAGTACGGAGCCGCTGAGTATTGCTCACCGACCCATTTTTCACTATTCAAACAAAAGTTGTAAGAAAAGGTATTAATATTGTCTAAAAAAATAAATACAATATATAAAAATTTAATTAACTTAAAAATATAACATTAAATTTTAAATTAGAAGTTTAAGTATATCTTATTAGTTTACTACAAATTTTACCCTTTTACCTTAACAAAATAAAAATTACTTAAATATAATAGAATTAAGAGAAAGAAATGTAAGAAGAGATAATATTAAATTTAAACTAATAGATAAAAAAAATTAATATTACAAAAGAAATAGTACAAAAATAAAATTGAAACTAAAATTTAGCTCCTCTTGAATATAAACAAATCATCTATTTATAAAAAAATTTGAAGGATACAAAAAAAAGTAATAATCACTTTGTTGACAATTTAAGGTCTATCCCATGTGATAAATTTGATATTTGAATTCAGCACTGATGGCAGTTGAAGTTAACTCATTCCAAAATAAAATTTGTAGATATTTGTCTCCCCTTTCTAGAATGGGCAAAAACATACATATTGAATATAATTTCATAAGTTATGGGTTAAATATTAAAGCATGTTTAGATTGGGCTTGCATTACAAATAGGTCTTATTCTAAATTACTTTACACTCTTCAAATGTTCAAATTATAAATTATATGTGAAATACAATATTGTTGTATATGAAATTAATTTTTTATAGATTCAAAAATTACTTTAATTAAATTCTTATATGATTTATTCAAGGAAAAATGATATAAAATATAATAATTTAAGATTTAAATAGGATCGTGTGCAGGCGTAGGGGTCCACATTGAAGTAAATAATATATCAAAAATGTGTATTCATGCTACAACATATAATACTGTTGAGACTTTTAAAGTGCACTTTAAAACTTTTTTAAATAATTTATAAAAAACTTCAATCATAAATAATTAAGAATAAAAAAAATCATATAATCATAAAAATAAACAATTAATTGCATAAAAGAAAGCACAAACAATATACATAAGTCAACAACAAATGTTTACGTTAACGATAGATTATAAAATTATAATTTTTTTAATTCAATTCACAAAAAACACAAGATGACAAAGATCTCTCACAAGAGATTGCAGGAAATACCCAATAAGCAAAGCTTCTCTATATAATCTATACATCATTGTCTTGCACACAAAATACTCATGTGCTACTTATGCTCTTTATGTACTCTCTTGTTTTGATGCTTTAAAATCTAAAGGGTTGCAAATATTTATATAAGCTTCAAAACGTTTTTAAAAGCTCTATTTTAAATAGAACAAGAGTCTATATATTTAAAAAGTCCAAAATCAATTTGAAGACACAAATTCAAGACAAAACAAGAAACTCTGCACGACTTGATATACCGCGGCAAGGATGCAGTTTCATCCTCATGCCGTGGTGCACTCAGGCCTGCGTCACGGCATTGGGACTTTTGACTTCAGCGCCGCTACACCCACACTTTGAGATTGTCTCTTCTTGTATTTTCACATTCTTCATTGCTTCTGATTTTTTGTTTCTGTTCTTTTCTTGTCTGTTTAATGCGTACTTGATTACGTGTCGATTCTTCATTAATCTCGAACTTAAAATCATACATAAATACGATTTTAAATTATAAATTTCAACAAATACCCTATAACAATGTAATAAATTTGTAGCCTTAATAAGGATAAATATAACTATATAACTTTTAGGTAATTAAATGGTGAAAAGCGTGAGGGTGCAAAAGTGTCCTAAAAAAATTATCTTTGAACTATAAAAGATTTTCAAAAAATTTAAAATATAATCTATTAAAATAAGAGTCATTTTAAAAAAAATTCAAAATAAAATGATATATAAAAAAAAAACCTCTGATCCATTTTAACTTGTAGAGAATGTAAAAGTTTTTTTTTTTATATAAAACTTTTTTTGGGGCAACTGTCATTCCCCCAAGTCGGAATCTATTTCTATTTATAAAGACTTTTGAAGTTTTTTGTTTTTTCATGTTAGATAATGAGTAAATTTTATTGCAAATTATTTTCTTTTCATTTATAAATACTCTAGGTTTTTTTTTTTCAAAAAAGAGAAAGATATAAATACTTTAGCGTTAAACAAGCTTAATTATTATAACTTCGGTCTTCGGTTTTTCTGGTTGAAGATCTGTCTCCATCTTTTTTTCCTCCATTGTCAATCCTATCTTCACAGCTGGAAAAGATGAGAAAAGGCAGAATGCTAAAAACATTGAATAAGAATAGGATAGATCAGATAAAAAGCTACCGAGGAGATATGTAAAGCGAGATTAAAACCTTGTTGACTTTATAGATTTGGTATATGAATATAAACCTTTAAAACTTAGGAAGATTGAGTTATAGACATGTATACACATGGCACAGCAACGACATAAACACTTTTTTATATATATATATAGAAAAACTTAAACACACCTTAGTTGTTTTTCAAAATATATGGATTTTTAATGAAAAAAAAATTGGATGAAATGAAAATTTTCACTTGCGTAATAGCAATATTTAATTACCGTTCATTTTTATTCTGAACGAATAACTGCGTGCATAAAGTGATTCGCAACCAATCGAACTATGTTAAGAAGATAAAATAATATATGAAAATACTAATTTTCAGATGCCTAATAAAAATTTTCTGGTTCAAAATGAATATTCCTTTTTTCGTACATCCTAAGTTTGAAAGAGTTAACATCAAACAATAAAACATAGCCGGAAATAATGGTGTCCAATTGAGTCTTCGTCGTTGATGAGCATAATAAAATAATATAATCTCCTCTAGAATATATGGCTCTATGCCTGTTAATTAGATAATGATAGAATCCAATCCTTTTCTGGTTATAAGAAATTGAGTAATCAAAAAAGCTTTAACATTATTACAATCGTTAAAATTAAATTGACAAAACCCAGCCCTCTTAAAAAATTTAGATGGATTCTACGAAAATTATAAACTATCATATTTTATATTCATTGCATATAATATCATAAGATTACGTGCTTTAATAAAAATATGTGTACACAAATGTACAAAAATATGATAATTTATGTAGTTATATGTGTCGTGGCTTAATCTTAAAATAAAAAAAAAGATCACATTACACGAGTTTTTATGATAATTTAAAAAAAAAAATAGAAAAAGAGTGAGCTTGACACTTAATGAATGACATAATTAAAAAATATTATATATTTTATATATATCATCAATGATAGTTTAATAATAATATAGTAATAAATAATACTATATGTATCGTATATGTACAGAATTTATAATATAAAATAATTAAAATTTTGTGAATTGAATAATCATAACACTTGTATTGAAATTATCATGAAATATGTAATAAAATTGAATATACATAAACATAATACTTGGAATATAATGTATACTGCATATATATATATATATATATATATATATATATTAAAACTACACTAAAACAAGGAAAATTTTGTTTAATTTAATAGAGTAACTTATACATAAGCAGAACAAAAAATTTGATCATACCCGATAAAATTATTGCATCGCATAAATAAAGTAAAGTATCTAATTTTACGCATGTACAAAACAAACTAAACTAAAAGATGAGTATATATTTAGTGGTTTAAAAACTATTAATATATAATATTGTGGAAGCAATTATTCTATATTATATATTTTTTATACTTAACATAATAATAAAATATGTTATAATAAATACAAAAAAATTAATATAATTAATTAACGTTAAAATTTATTTATCTAAAAATAAATTATAGATAAAAGAAATATAAAAAATATATAATTAAATTAATAAATTGCTGCATTAAAAACTTATAATATATATATATATATATATATTCAGTCACAAATATGCACTAATTCTAAGTAAAAAATTTTGAGGTCAATCAACTACTATACTCTTCCTAGATTTATGGTGTAAAAATATACTATTACAGTTGATACATATCATAAATATCAAAATATAGATACTTTAATTAAATAAAAATTGTTACTAATCAAATCATTGAATATAATCTAACTACCCGTTTCCTTAAAATTTCCCTTTTAGAGACTGCCCTCAATTCTCGAGAACAACCTTGAGTTTAGAGAAGAAATTATTTGTCGATAGTCTGTTTCGAACACAAAGCCATATTAGACAAAGAAATCTCATGCACCATCCCCAAACTGTCGTCAAGCAATTCACAAACATCTTGAATAGAAACCTTCATAGTGGACTCTAATTAAAGGCACCAATCCGTTTCTAATTAATTCATAATTATCCTAATCCTCTACTAAACTCTGCTCATGGTTAGTAAGTTGGGTTCGGTTCACTCCTTGCATGGCGCCATCTTCAATGTTACCCAGTTGTGACTGAACTTGATGGGCAGTAGACACTCCTGAGTTTTGTCGACGACGTTGGGTAATGCAAATGATGATAATAGGAGGGAGTGATCGTAGAGTGTGACGGAACCTGTGGAAAATTAACTTAAACAGATAAAAAAGTAATCCGTGCCACGGAGATGTGATTATTAGAATAAGATAGAGAACCCAGAAGAGTGGTGGTGGCAAAATAATAGCAGCTAACAACATGGTAGCAACTGCTGCCGAGAAATGCCCTGTTTGCAGGCAGACTGGCTGCACATTGAAAGGAAGTTTGATAGATGTAAAAAAGACAAGTAACGTGAGAATGGCAAGAACCAACAATGGTATCATCAAAATGGGATACTGAAGAATTTTGCTAAACCCATAATCTCTTCCCCAAGAATCATTTTGGGATGTTAATAATAGAAAGCTCAAGTTAATTAGTGATGGGAGAGCATATCTCAAATCTATGTAGCAGTACATCTTTTTCTGTGATCTGAAAATGCTTCTGGACTTAGAAGGGTGGAAGAAAATATTCGGATACTGTTTATATATATACACGTGGAAGACCTAACCCCTCTATCTGGCGTCCTTTAAATGATTGAATAAAATACTATGAAAAATGAAAGCATTCACAACTCCATTCTCTTTTTGTCTCGTTGGTTTCATTGTTTCCTTTTTCTTTTGTTTTATTTCATGCGGTATGACTCCTATAGACCATCTTCTTTTCTTTTTTTCAAAAAAAATAATAAAAGTAAATGAGATGAAAATTTTTACTCACTAAACATAAATTCTTATTTTCTAAATTTACTCAAATCAATTCTTACTTTCTAAATTTATTTGAACTCAAATGACTGCTGATACAAAACATATTCACAATCAATTGATCTGAGAACTTTTTTTTTTTCCTCTTTTGTTTTGACTTAATTTGATATTATTTTAATTCAAGATTTTGGTATCCTTTTCCTAGAGTTCTAATTACATGTATCTTCTTATAACTGCTAATATTAAGATGATTCCTCTTCATGATAACTATCCACTTAATGATGACTTTTGCATCATTTATCGTTCTTGGTTTGGATTGATTCGTCTATGCTTCCGTGGTTAATATCACATTCAAGTACTAATCAATTTCATGAGTAGATACTTAAGACTTTTTAATTGAAAGCGTGTGCCTCCCATTATAAGTTAGAAGTCATTACTCGTAGAAGTTAAAAGAATAATTTGATTGCATCTTTTAAATAAACAACCTTTGCCATTTTCAGTTATTAGTCCACTTCGTAGTAAAATCCGGGCTGGTTTCTCCTATAAGATTTTTATTTTATTTTATAAAAACATATAGAAGGGTCAACACCGGGTGGAAGACAACTTCTTTTAGAGATTACATCAATCATATTATATTATTGATACTATATCGTATTAAATTATTATTGATATTATAATCAAATTATACAATTAGAACTTTTTCAAAAACAACACATACATTTTTTAGGCACATCCTATTCAAATTATGATTATAATTAGACTATATAATAAAAAAAAAAATTGAGAACAACACGTACATATTTTAGGTACACCCCACTTAAACTACATTACTAAAATTATCTAAAATAACACATACAATTTTAAACATATTTTATCGAACTAAAAGACTCCCCTCAAATAAGAGAAATAAATCAACAATTTTAACAATTGCCAAAACTCGAAATATTAACCTCAGTCTAACAAGCCCTCAAGTGCTCTCCTATAAGATTTACTATCATACAAAATTAATTCTCCTAAATTTGATGTCAGAATTACTTCATATATAAATACATCAAAGAATTGATTCTTTTTATTTTATTTTTATTAATTTTTCTTTTGCCAATGGGATATCGGGTGGTAATCTAAATTTTAGAATAAGTAGATAAGAGAAAACGTAAGAGTTTAATTAATTTACAATAAGCACTAACCGAAAATTCACATTCAAGTCTCTTACCTTTTCTCATAAATATTGGAAAAATTGTCAGTTTAATTTAAAATTTTATTTGAATTGCTTAATAAGTCCCCATATTTTATAAAATTTTAATTAGTTCTTATTATTTGAAAAAATAATATCTAAAATACATACTTTTTTATGCATTAAGCTTGATCAAATATTTGATCATTTACCATTATCATACATATCAATTTATTTTATTATTTTTAAAAAAATACATTTTAAATATTTTTTCTTAATAGTAGAGACTAACTGGAATATTTAGTTAAAATGTAAAAATTAGTAATTTTAGATATTAAATTAATAATTTCTCTAAATATAATTTTTGGTAAATGAACTGTAATATCAAGTATTGAACTAAAACAAATACTAATCCATAGAAAGGCCATAAAACATGTTTTCGAACTCAAAAACTTATAAACATATGTATATATGTAAACCTATTACTCAAGAATTCCTATTGGGTTTTATTATTTATTATTGGATTCATATATTAATAATAATTAAATATTATGAGTTATTTTAAAATTATGGTCAATTTTAAGTAATTTATTTAAATTATTTTTATTAGACTCTATAAAATTTATTAGTTATGAATTTATTATGTATAAAGACTCAATACTAATTAAATTATAATTGATGAAAAGATAATTTAACCTAATATATAAAAATTTCTTATAAATTATAATCTTTAAATTAAATTATTATATATAAAAAAAATTTCTCATCTCAAAAAAAATTTATTGAGCACTACATTAATTTAATTATAAAAAATTATTAATTTTTTATTTATCATTTGAAAGTTACTAATCCTCACATTCTAACCGTTTATGAATTTCTTATATATACTTATCTCAAAATATATATTTAAATAATTTAATATTTATATTCTACCGGTGTCATTCTTATATATGATTATATCTAACCATTCCATCCAAATAAATACTTACGTACAATCTCTAAGTAGTTAAAGTATTCTTCTAGACGTTCACAAATTCAGATATATACTTTTTGTCTTCTTCTCTAGTCTCCCATCGGCCATGATAATGTCACAAAACACGAGGAGAGAGAGAAAAAGAAATGGAGTTACCAAATCATTAGAGAAAGGAAACAAAAAGGAAAAAGCTCGGAAGGAGATTAAAGTGAGAATGAAAGTTAGTTTACATTTTACACTTGAGATTTACTACTTCAGATTGGCTATATGACAAGACGTATATTATAACTAAATCAAATAAATATTTAAAAGGAATGGAGAAGTAGCTTGTTCTTTTTGTAATCAAATAGAAATAAGAAACACGTATAGCCGGTAGCCTTGCCCTTAAAGTGCAAATGCAATAATGATTCATGAGAGAATTGGAAGTCCGAGCACATGCAACAGGATCAATCTTTTTTTCCCTTTTTCATTATTCGTGTTCATCTTCAAGTCTCACTGGCTTCGTTTCTTCTCCAATTTCAATCTCAATATCTCTATCAGGAGAAGAGCGCACAAATTAATTTATTTAAAAAAAAAAAAAGAATTACTAAAACATTGGAAAGGATCGCCAACAGAGAAAGGAAAAGGATTGGGAAAAGATGAAAAGGAAATGAGCCCCTGGGGAAAAATCCAAGAAGATTGGACTTTCATTATTAATTAACCATGGGATGGGATAAACAAATATTTAGGAAAAAAATTAATGAAATTTTTTTTTTCCTTTGGTGTATAATCAAATAGAGCTTGAAATAAAAAAATAAAATTAGATTAATGTAACATTTGCCTGCTTAGAGTGGATCAACATTAATGTAAGTTAGAAGCTAATCATTGGTATTTTAGACCTTTCAAGAAAGGCTAGTCCAGTGATATGTTTGGACGACTTGAAAATATTATTGTCACGTAAAAATTTTGAAATCAAAAATGCAATTCAGGTGATTCTACTGACGGCAGAAACACTGTCCCATTGGCTCAATATAAAAATGATAAAGCATCTACCTGATTTGTTGAACGAGTAGCGTAGCAGAATTTACATACATAAAAACAACAAACCAATATAAATTATAAATGATGATAAGAAGAGGGAATGATCGTAGGGTGTGATGGAACTGCTGAAATAGAAACTATAAAACAAATTTAACAATATTTCGTGCCATTTAGAAATAATTATGAGAATGTGATAGAAGAAATTTGTATTGGGATAATGAAAATGGGTCAAGCTCTCAAATGCTTAAAATGAGTCTAAAGGGTATTAAAAGTTCTAAAATAATTCAAAGGGGGTGATATTTCTTCCCAGCTTTTTGTGAAGCAATACTCTACTTATTATTTTTTTTTTTTAGTAAATTATAACTTTATCCTCAAGCATTATAATTAAAAGGGATAAATATAAATAAATAAATAAAAATATATATTAGCAAATCTCCCATATTATTTAAATCCTAAATTTTTATCTAAATGCCTAATAATATTTAAGCAAAAAAAATCATGTCCGCTATCGAGGATTTTGTAAAATCTCACAATATTTAGTCCTTGATCACTCAAATTCGATAGTCTTTAAAACTTATAAAAAAAATGTATATTCAACATTAAAAGATAAGGGAAAAATAACTATTAACAACAAAAAAAGTTTGAAAGAAAAAAAATTTATTTATAGAAATATACTTATGTTGACTCAAATTTTAGATTATCTAAGCTAACAAGTTAGATTTATATTCCGGCGAAAACAATTTTTGAGTCTATTATTGAAATTCAATTACGATGACTATTTATTAATGCTTTGTGGCATGTGATGGGCCTATGAAATTTTGTGTTTAATGAATAAAAAATATCATATATATAAGCATGTATAAGATAGGAGAATTATAGTGGTTTAATTTCATAAAAACTTTATTCACTTCACTAAGCCTTAGCTTACTTCAGATGCACTATTAAATAATGATTCTTACAACAAAAATACAAGAAGACATGACCTCTATAAATGACGAAATTACATAATAATCTCTCCTTATAATCATAGTGGATTTATGGGCTATAAAAATCTTCAAGAGCTATTTTAGAGCCTTGGCCTAGGGCATAGGGTAATTCATTTAGGGTAAATCTAAAAGAGAGCTCAATGGCTCAAAAAGATTCAGAAAAAGGCCAAAGAATCCTCTCCAAAAGGTCCAAAGGAGAAAAAGAAAATGTCCCCCATTTTATCACCCAATTTTTTGTTTATAGGCATTGTTGATTTTTTGTGGTTGAATTCTTATAGGATTAGGGCAAGTTGTTACTTTCCCATCCTAGTCATGTTTCAAGATTTTAAGGGAATTTACTCTGAAACTCTTAAAATTCTAAAGATCTCGAGATTAAAGATAATCTAAGTATTTAAGGTGGCCAGCTTAAGTCTAGTCTCGATTAATAACAAATAGGTATCCTCTCATCCGTTTGGGGAAGGAATGTTGGACTTTATCGGAAGTGCTTAAACAATTTACTGGATCAATTATGGTCACTAAGTGACCTCGCTTAGTACTAAGAACTTTTAAAGTCTGAAAGCTGTGATCATATCTTGAAGTCATCTCCTCATACAATTTAATAACTTATTAATAATTATGGGATATAATTTCTTGCTGTGGGTGCCTGAGTTAAAGAAGAGGTGAGTGAAAAATTTTCTCTTAAGGAACTCATTTTCTTTCTCAATTTAACTTATAACATGATTCTTTTAAATGATTAGTGGAAGTGGATCACATGATGATGTTTTTAGGCTATCCATGTGGTATGTCCCAGATCTTTTTTTTTTTAAAGCGGTTTTAAGACTGAAGTATTTTATTTTAAATGTGTATTATATAGCATTATATGAACATTAATATCATAATAGCCTTATCTTAAATGTATAGAACATGCAAATAGATTGATTATGTTGTGCATGCAAATGTATAGTATTGTATGGTTTATGTTGCGTATGAAAAATGAGGAGTTCGAGAATGTAGTTGAAGCAGTAAAATATATAAAAGTTTTTAATTTTAAATTTTAAGTTTAAAAATAGGGTAATGTTATAGATCTCAAGTTATATTTTAAATATGGTGTATCAAATAATTATTAAATAATAAAATTATGTAAATTATAAAATTATAAAATTATTTATTACACCTAATTATTATTTGATGCGTTATTATGTGAAATACAAATTTAAGATGTGTAACATTTTTTTTTAAAATGTCAACAAAAGAAATGAAGCTATAAGTTACAACTTGTAAATTTTTAAGTGTAAAATATATAGAAATGTTCAATTTTAATTTAGAGGTTTGAGAATATTAAAAAAAAAAAAGAAAATTTTTTTCTAACTAATTCACAGAACAGTAGTTGGATGTGCTTTAGAATTTATAAGAAGTGCAGGGTGGGTCGTTTCAAAAAAAAAAAAAAATTGATTGCTACTAACAAAATGGTAGCGACAGGTCCAGATAAAAATGGCTGGACATTCAGCGGGAGTTTGATGGATGTAAAGAGGAGAAATAATGCCACAATACAAAGAAGCAGTAATGGTATAATCAAAATGAGAAATTGAAGAATCATCCTAGGGGAGTAACGATTTGAGAACTGAGGTTTATCAGTGGCGGGAGGGCAAATCTCAAATCGATATAACAGTACATCCTCTCTACGCTCTAAAATTTGGTTTTGAGATTTTAAGTCTTGAATGCGAATTTAGAAGAAATGATTTAGGATGGATGTGATTTATGTAAATGCATTATATATGCAGGTACTAATTAACCACTGTGCCCGTCTATGCAGACATCCTATGTATTCGTATGGAATTAACGAGTAAATGTAAATCTTCCGTGTTTTATGACGTGAGAGATGACCTTAAATGACGCTCCTTCCTCGTTTTGTTTTGATGTGATTGTTTCATTGTTTTGATCTTTTAATTGAGTTTTAAATGCATCTTTTTCGTCATACTCGGCCTTTAAGAATAAGGGTTAGGTCAGATTTTACGTCTAGTTATATATGTGATGCCTCTCAGCTTCATTGTTCATCTTGATTTGAGCCGAGTCTCACTTGCTACCAACTCCGCGATTCGTATTACATTCGAGTAATACTCTCCAAGTAATCATTGTAATTAATTATCATTAATGAATTAAATACTTGTAAATTCTTTGGAAGTTTCTCACTTTTATGTAAGAAGTCGATACTAAAGAATTTTTCGAAAGGTAGCAATGCTTTCATGGCATGTCAACTTCCAGCTCCATGTGGTGCTCAATTTGGTCGAAACAGAGACTCTCATAGGTTTCATCGGAAGCTGCATGTATTGCATTACTTCACTTATAGCCGGCACCTACCGCAGAATTCCCCCATGCTTGAGAATGATACGGGAGTGGGGCCTTCCCCCTTTTCTATTCCGCCCGCAGGTGGAGTCGGCGGTGTACTTCGTTCGAGCCCAGCTCACACCTCTGTATGGTATGGCATGGGCATCATGGCATTGAAGCGTTTTTCTTTCTTTTTCGGGCGGCGGTCCCCGTCTCTTCAGACAGTCGCTGTTGATAAACTTAACTCACTAAAACCCGAAATTCTTTTCCGTATTTATAAGTACTTCAAATGCTTTTTCATATTTTCTTGTGAGTTAATGGGTAAATTCCCTTCCCAGTTGTTTCATTACCATCCATAAATACTTTAAAGCTGAATAAGCTTATGATTTCTGTCTCGACCTTTTTTCCATTGTCAATTAATCCTATTTTCATAGCTGGAAAAGATAAGAAGAAGCCAGGATACTTAAATCAAAAAGAATACGAAAGAGACAAAAAGCTAGCAAGAAGATATGATAAGGGAGATTGAAACCCAGTTGACTCAAAAGTTTGGTTCGTCATTTTCTTTTTTATAATTGGACTGTTATAAAAGGAACTATCAAAAGATCTGATTCATTAAACATGTAAAAGCTTAAAGCCAAACATTTAAACCTTGAAAACATAAATGGGTCAATAGCATAACGAAGAATATAAGGTAGAGATATAAACCTAACGCAGAGCAACATAAACATGACTGAGAGAGAAGGAACGGATTAGAGTGTGAAGGGTCCCCAAGGATGAGTTTAAACAGAATTAGAAGTAATAATCAATGCATGCCTAACAAGATTGTGATAGAGAAATGTAATAAGGGGCCAAGTGGGCAAGAGAAATGATCAAATGGTTAATGTAACAGCATTATATAATATGTTAAAATCTGAGAAAAACACTATTAACAGGAACAGAAGCACACAACTTCAGACAAACCTTGAAATATAATTATGGCCCTGCTGCGTGGTTACTAGCACACAGATTGACCTTTTATGAACTTTCAATTCCTTGAGAATGAGCAATACTTACCATTAAATTACAGGGGTTCCTAATTAATAAAACACCAGTCCATATCTAATTCACAATATTCATAATTAGTTCTATACTATACTAAACTCTGCTCGTGATTGCGCTCCATCACCTGATCATTTCCTGAAAGCTCACTAACTTGGGCTTCGTTTACACGTCTTGCATGCCATGTTCTTCATTATCACCCGGTTGTGATTGAGCCTGATGATGAGCAGGATGCAGTCCAGTGTTTTGTCGACGTTGAGTCATGCAAACTATAATAAGAGGCGGGATTGATCGTAGAGTATGATGAAGCCAGCTAAGGATGTACTTGAACAGATTAAAAAGTATCCCCTGCCAAGGAGATATGATAATTAGAATGAGATAGAGGTACCAGAAGAGCGGCGGTGGCAAAATAATGGCGGCTAACAATAAGGTAGCAACAGAACCAGAGAAATGCCCCATCTGCAAGCGAACTGGATGGACAACGAAAGGGAGTTTAAACGACGTAAAGAGGAGAAATAAAGTGAGAATAGCGAGAACCAGCAGCGGAATCGTCAAAAAGGGATATTGAAGAATTATGCTAAAGCCATAATCTCTGTCCCAAGAATCGGTTTGGGGATTTAAGAATAGAAAGCTCAAGTTAATCAATGGTGGCATGGCGTATCTCAATTCGATATAGCAGTACATCCTTAAGTAATGCCTTTTGCTCTAAATGCTCCTCTCAGATTTGCTAATTCGAATTTAATTTGAAGATGGTATGGAAGAAAGGATTTTTGGATAGTATTTATACACACGAAAGAGAGCTAGGTCCTCCATCTTGGCGTCCTTTGGATTGATTTAAAAATTATAATGAAGACGTGTTGCAATTCTCTTAGATTTGTACTTGAGCAATTCTCTTATCTTTTAAGAGTAAGGTCAATTTTGTACTTGAGCACTTGCCCCCCATAAACTCTTAGCTTGTGCATTTTCCTAACTTTAATCAGAAGTTCAATTTTATTTTTTTTTTGAGCCTTTTTTTTTATCGTGTGCGTGAGGTTTTCCTTTCTCATTTATTAAGTTTTCTAATCCTAACACATGTAAATGTGTAAGTGATGAGAAATAATCTCAATTACTATATAATTGATGTATGATGATAATTGATGTATGAAATAACAAGGTCTCAGTTATCATATAATTGATGTATGGAATAAAAAGTAAGATCCATTTTTGGATCTAATCTTGGTGAGGCTTAGATCATAACCATCCATTCTAACGAGTAAACCTCATTGTTAATTCTTGTAGACTTGATTCACTTTGAACTGGGAAGTGTGTCTCTCACTTTATGTTGGAACTTAATGCCAAAAAGTGTGCAATAGTTTCAAGGCACTTTAAGTCAACACTCATGACTTGCTCAGTTAAACTATTTCGGGTAAGCGTGGGTGAATGGTCTGGTTCCGATTCGACCTGGACTATTAGACTTAAAAAAATTAGATCGGGACGAGACTGGTCCTGAAACTAGAATAGAACTGAGATAAAAACTGTGAGTTCTAGTTGTTTCGGTCCAGTCGGGATGGGATCCAGTTCAATTCAAGAATGACCCATTTCGTTGCTGCTGTTGTTGCTATTCTGCCGCTTGTCATTGTTGTCGCCTACCGCTGTTCGACCTGATCAAACCACGACACGGTCAGCCCTAACAAAATTCTCGTTTGAAATAAATTTATCTATCTTAAATGGGATCTGGGACCGATCAGGTCGGTCCCAAACCCAACCCAATCTCAAAATGTCCACTCTTAATTTTGGGATCATAACTGTAGTTAATTTTTTACTTTTTTTCTTTTTTGTTTTTGGGAGGGGGGAGGGTTTGACATTCTCTTTTTTTTTTTTT
Organism: Ailanthus altissimus; assembly: GCA_946807835.1. NCBI lineage: Eukaryota > Viridiplantae > Streptophyta > Magnoliopsida > Sapindales > Simaroubaceae > Ailanthus > Ailanthus altissimus. The sequence goes on along the minus strand of OX327696.1, from coordinate 26,856,950 downwards.
TGTTGGATGGGGGCGGAGAGGGTTTGACAAAATTGCATTTAAACTGGTGAAGTTCCTTTAAAAAAAATTGTTGAAGTTTGAATGGTTTAACACGTGTATAACTAGATTTGTGAAATTTTGTGGTTATTGATTAGCCTCATCTGTATTAGATAAGAGATTTTTTTTTTTTTTTTGTGTGTTGGAAATTATTAGTTTAACAATAAGTGAGGGTACAAAAACTTACTTTGGGCACAAAAACAATAAAGCTTAAAATTACTTTGGGCACAAAAACTTTTTTGAGTTATAAATTTAGTACTCACCGGAATTCTAAGTTCTGCCATCTGGATGTATTCTTTGTCTTTCTGACGAGTACACTTCTAATCTATGAAGTAACGTAATCCCATATATTAAACTAAAAAAAAGAAACTACTAGCACAATGTATTGTAATTTAACTTCTCTAGACGCTTACAAAATCACGATTCTTTTTCTACTTGTTTGTTCTTTTCTGCCTTGACCCTCCTCTCAAGTCTTCCATCGAGTGTCTTTGTCAAGGACTCACTGGTATGAGAAGATAATGGAATTATTAAACCATTAAACAAAGAGAAACGAAAAATCCCGGAAAAAAGATTAAAGTGAGATTGGACCCTACTTAACACTTAATTAAAATTTGTATTTAGTTACTTTAGTTTTGTCTATACAACATGTATATATATATATATATATATATACATATAATTTTTCTTAGTCTATCTTTTTGGGGGTGGAAAGAAATGGAAAAAGTTTGTATTGCTCTTGGTAATCAAATAAAATAAGCGACGGCCGGGCAGCCTTGCCATGCTCATAAAGTAGACATAGACCAATTAGGAAACACATACTTAGAAAAAAAAAAAAAACAGATAGATCATTCCAAATTTCGATCTCACTCGCTTTACCTTTCTTCTCCAAATTCCGATCTCAATTTCTCTATCAAGACGAGAACAGTATCGGAATCACAGAATTAATACATCGTCGATGAAACGAGCAAAGGAAAATGGATATGAAACCTGTTGATCAATGTACTTAACCATAGGGATGGGATAAATGATATCCCACGACAACGTTTGGTGAAAATTATAATGCGTTTTGAGAGCATTTATTTTTAAGATGTGAAATGATATGAAAAATATTTTTTTTAATTAATTTTAAATTTTAGTTTATATAAATATATATATATAGGGTAGAATTTTGATAAATTGATAATCTCACCTTAATAATATTTGTTAATGACAGTCTATGCCAGCTTAGGGTTGACGTATTAAATTAATAATTTGATAAATTTATAACTTATAAGATAATGTATAATATAAATTTTTTTTAATTTTATATAAGACCCACTTACTATATAAATTAATATGCAACTAAATTTATATAATATGTCTAAAAAGTCTTATAAAATATGTATCCAATGTAGTTTATTTAGTTAATATTTAAGAATGTAATGTTATATTTTTTTAAAAAAAATACTTATTTTAAAAAGTAGATTAATAAATTTACTTATTTAAACAAAAATACATGAAATATTGTTAGTTCATAAAAAAAACATTTAATTTACTTCACGAAAATAAGAGAATATTAGATGTAATATTTAAAATATATATATATTTTTATAAATTAATAATTTATTAATTAATCCACCAATTAATACTAACTTAATTCATCTTTTTTTTATGTCAACAATATTAATTTATTGAGATTCAACTGTATATACAAAAATATAACTACTTTATATATATATATATATATATATATATATATTACACACACATCATTGATCACGTGAGTGAAAAACTTATAAACAAAAAAAATTATTGTAACTTTTTTTTTCTCATTATTTATTATGCAACTAAAAAATACAGCATTTAAGTATATGATAGATTGGCCGAATGGTTAAGTGTGCAACTCCTATTTATAAGGTTGGGGGCGTTTTGAGTCTCGATGAATATTGAAATAGTATAATAATTTTTTTATTTTTTAAGAGATTTCTTTCTTTTCTTTTTATGGAGTCTGTATTTGTATTTTTATTTCATAAAAGAGCCTCCCCTTCCATTCTTAGTAAGTTTGCTTTTCTTTTTTATAAATTCTACTTCTTCAATATGTAATATAAATTTTTCTCTTCTTTAAAGGACATGCGTCAATGTATAAAAGTTATACCTTGTTCCAATAATCTTATTAATGGTCTTCTAATGTAATATTAGTACTTAAATTCTAAGCGACAGAGTGAAGTAGATTAGAAAAAAAAAAGGTTCAACTCGGCTTCAAATAATTTTACTCTATTGACATTTGACATGTGAGAACTCACTCAACAAATTATACATCAATGTGGCTGTTCTTTGCTTCAATAATTAACTTCCAGAATCAAAAGCGGGGTCCTCACGCTACATTAACTCCTAAGCTAACTACCTTTTCAAATTTATGTAGCAATCTCATCGACTTCAGAGTTAAATATAAAACTTGGAAACGATGTTGTGATGTCCCTGCATTCACACAAGATGATTTCAGTCGGAAACAAATTGATAAAGGTGCTACAAGATTTGAGACTAGCTACATGGTTACATACCTCAAATAGGGAAGAGTCATGATTTTTAACAACGAAGGGTTTTTAGAAACCAAGTTCTGCCACTCGGATTTATCTATCTTGCCATCCTGGTTCACATCAGCATCCAAGAATGTCTATCCACGAAAAATAACCTCATAAACTTTCACGAAAATACCAAAAAGAAAATGCAAAAGCCAATTACGAAACATTGACAGAGGTAGTATCATAAAAGAACTGGAAGAGATTATTCACTTGATTAAAGAAATGTTTGTTTGCAATAGAAATCAACTAATTAAAACCTAATCAGATTCATATTGGTGGATAAATTACTACTTATGCTCCGTGGAATAAGTAAAAACATATCCAACATCAACACCCATGATCTTCCACTCCTAAGTCACACATGACATACCCAAGAATTCAAATCAAATTCTCATAACAGCCTCTATGCATCAAGCAAAATGCTGTAGTTTTGTTTTGATCTAGAACTTTTAACAACTCCAATTACAACCTAAAGGTGCTACGATAAGTTATTTAGCTTGGTTGTGAGAAGTTGATAAAAGCATTTCCATATTATAAGCATGTGTGCATAGTGGGGACTGGGGGAATTTGGAATGCTTAAATGAGTTTTCAAAAGAAACACAAAACATCACAGACAACTAAGATTCTTTAGTTAATTTTTACCTTATCGAGTATCACTTCAATGGTTTCATCGGCCAGCTTCATTTCAGATTCACAAAGAAGTGCAATTAGCATTTGCTTGACCTGCCAAAATCACATATAATGAAGTTGCCTGCAAGGATGGTTGAATAAAGGGCAACTGAATCAACCAAAATCTGGAAGATGTAGTGCATTTCCTTTTTTGTTCATCACCCAGTTTGTAAGAACAAAGATTTGATTTGGAGAATTTTCAAGCGGGAAAAGAAGATATACAGAAGAATAAAACCAAAATAATGAAACTGTCTACATTTTTGCCAATCAGCATGAAGACCATCCATTATTATTGTACAAGGACAATTTTCAATTTACCAAAAGATATCATATATTAGTTTACAGTTGAAATTCTCCTTTAATATGCAGCAACAACATGAAAATTCAATAAGGCAAGAGCGTCAAAGAGAGCAGGAGTTTGACCAAGTTGAAGCAATAGCTCAACAGTTATGAAATTTCAAGTGACAGCCATGTTGGTTAGAAGGAAAGACTGTTAATGTGTCAGACTTTCTATATGGAAAGTAACTAGTGATACGACAACACCCTGAATATGAGTTACAATTTCTAGTGTGGTAAGGGTCAGAGGTCAACTATCCCCACTATGGATTCAGACACATCCCAAATGAAAGCTTATCAACTTAATAGGAAAATTAGTTATCATCCAATTCTCTCACCCAGTCAACTGCATTTCTTCTACAGACAAGCATAAAATGAGTCCAGAAATTTCTTTGACATATCATAAGAAAAATAACCAGCAACATACCTCTTGTCGCTCAATGAATCCAGTACCATCTAGATCATAAAGCTTAAATGAAACTGCCAAAAGAAATTCCAAATATTACGTACAAGCATAAATATATAGATCCAAATTAAGGGCGAATAAAACACTTAATTAATTGCATTGAATGTTGACAGATTATATTTGCTCAACTTACACTCAATCTTGTCTTCTAGAGGGGCATTTGGATGGAAGACACTGAGTGATCTTACAAAGTCACTAAAATCAATGACTCCCTTCCGCTTAACATCAAAAAGATCAAAGATCTGCACACAAAATTAGTTTATCTTAGATCAAGGAACAAACACAACTGATTGAAAAGGCAATAAGAATAATGCAGGTAATGTAGGATATGATATATACCCTGTTGGCAAATAGATTCTCTTTCTTTTGGTTCTTGAAAAGAGCCAATTGAAACTCTTCCTGCACAAAGAACAAAAAGTTTTTATAAAACATCTTGAATCCTATCACTTCAAGTGAAATATCAAAAAATAAAGTAATACATGATTTCTAACTCAAATACTGAACAAATTGAATATGAAGTTAAAATAGCATTCCTGTGTTTAAGCAAAAGAAATATGTTTCAGATCAATGTTACAAAGCCTAGAGTTTGCAAAAGCAGTAGCGCTTCACAATGAATCTATAATTCTAATCTGTCATACATAAATTTCTTATGGTGACCAGTTCTCTGCCAATAATCAATTACTGAATGAGCTTTTAAACACGGGCCTTAATAGAGAAACACCATGACCAAGCCCATAGCCGAAGCATAGAAAATAAGCAAGAGTCTAAATCATTGTGAGTCCAGAGAAAAAACAGAGCATCAACGATCCAGCCAACTAATAATAAGGGGTAATTTACTACTAAGGGAAAAATGATTGTTCTAATTGTCAGCTACAAGAAATAGATAATGACTGAACAAAGTGATCATACTATTTACTTATTTCAGTGTGTGCATGTGTGAAGGGAGTGAGAGAGAGAAGCAAATAAGGAAAAAGGAAGAAAGCAGCAGAGTACCTTGCTTATAAGCCCATCATCCACCACAGAACTGCTGAGCGTCTTAAATAGTTCAAAAAGTGCTTCAACTTCACTAACACTAACTGGAAAATCAGAAAGAACATTCCAGATTAATAAACTTTCATAGATCAGAAGTTAAAAGCACATGAACACACAGGGGCACGCAAAGGGAGAAACTCAGAAGTATGTAAATGAGAATAAACAACACAACTGACTTGATAGTAGTGCAAACATTGTTGATACAAAGATGGATGAAAGAATAACCGTTCAGATCTAGTTTATATCAAAATACTAAATATTATGGATTTAAAAGTTAAAATACAAAGGTCTCTCACCCTGCTCTATCTATCATCTGAAAATCAACAGCAGAGTGCAAAGTAACCTTTCACCATAACCAGCAGAAAATAGGTTAAGCAGAACAGACAGAATCAATTTTTTTTTTTTTTTGCATGGTATATGATATTTTAGCAATTAAATATAAAAGCAAGCAGTTCAATTATATTGACAGTAGAAGCAATTGCAAAAAATCAAAGCAGATAACAACAGAATATAAACAAAATTAAAATACAAGCCAGCAGCATTTGTTTTCATCTAACCAATTAACCATCTTCCGAGGACAATCTCCCCTACATTAACCAACGACAAGATAAACCCTCTTGATGACAACTCAAAACAATCATTTCATAATTATTACCGACAGAATAAACACAGATTTATTACGCTAAACAACAATTAATGAAACCAAAACCAAAAAAAAAAAACAAGAACAGTGAGCAAGGCAAAAAAAGAATACTTACAAGCAGTCTGTGAGGCGAGAAGAACAGGGTCCTCATGTCCAGGGAATTGCCTTGCTACTTTAGAGTGAAAACAGCCCATCTTTATTACCAAAAAAAATTGATAATCATTAAGAATTAAGAAGAAGAAGTAGGGCAATACACCAGAGACCAGACTAAAGAGCCTAGACTTCTTAGATCACAATCTATCACATTATTTACATAAACCTTTGCAATTCACAGAAACCCAAAGTTCGAACCATCAGTATATAAAATAAACAAATCCGAGCAGCAAAAGGCGAATTGAGGAAGATATAATTTTGAAAACGACACCCGGTCAAAAGCAAAAATATACAAAAAAAAAAAATGGTTGACAAATGCCAAAACTGAAATATAGAATATGGAAATTCAATCATCAAGCTTGAACCCTGTTAATTAAAGAACCAAAAATAAAATGAATTGAGGGAGAAAGATGAAGAATTCAAATAAATAAACGTGATTAAAGATTTGAAATTGAAATTTGATTATTAATGACGCATTGTATATCCTTTGTTTTAACCAAAAAAAAATCGATAACGACAAAAATAAAAATCAGTTTAATTACATTTTAAATCAAACACAAATATAAAAAAAATAAAAATTATTTAGAAAAGAAGAAGAAACTTACCGACCAAACAAATTTGGCCGGAAAAAAGCCGCCTCCGGTGACCGGGTAGACGATTGAGCTTTTTCTTTTGTTTTTTTTTTTTTTTAAAGGCGATTTTAAGAGATGTGATAGACGGTTATAGAAATCTGATTTAGCTGACGATAATCGTCGGGTTTTCAGAGAGGAGAGCGCGTTGGTTGATGAGGGCTAAGCGGACGGCTGAGATTGCGACCCCAAAAGTGCCCGAGAACTTTCAGGATTAAAGCTGTGCTAAAGTTGAAGTTGGGAGTGTAAGTGTGTCCCCGTTTGCATCAACGTCGTCTATATAAATACATGTTTGGAAAGGGCTCCCTGCCCTGGCATGTTGCGGTTTGGTGCACGTGTTTCCCACGTGCGTTTCCGCCGAGTCGTTACGAATTAGAGTCGTTGAGTCGGTATTAGAAATATCCGTATTGGTCAAAACTGGAAAGCTTTTTCTTTTTTAAAATTAGTAAACAAAAAAAAAATTTAACAAAAAAACCTTTTGGAGCAAAATATATTAAAACTGGTTGATAATAGTTATTTTTTTAGTTTAATAGAGGGAAATTAACACTGTCACTCCCTGAGGTTTATAAAAATTACACTTTAACAATGATTTTAGTTTTATTTACTATACTATACTCTTTATTTAATTTGAATAACGAAAATACTTTCAAAGTTTTATTTCTTTAATTATGTAAATAACTAAAATATTTTAAAGAGTGAGAGTATTTTTATTTTTTAAATTAAGTAAAGAGATTAACAATATAATTAAAATCAAAGCTGCTATTAAAATGTATTTTGTGCAAATTTTAAGGGGTGGTAGTGTTAATATCCTGTTTAATTGATAAAATTTTGAATTATAATTGATATAATAAATTAAAATTAATAAATAAAATGGAAAAGAACGACATTATCATCACAATATTGACTTTTCCATGCATGCTATAATACATGAATGGGTAATAATTGCGGTCGTAGTGAGTTTTGTCACGCGTCTTGCATGGATACCCTGTGTTAGTTTTATATATGTATTGTTGAATTTAACGGGGGATAGTTATGAAAAAAAGGCCGGTATCACTTTTCTATAATTTTTTTTTATCAAAAGTCAGAAATTTGTTGCATAGACCAATTAGAGAAAAATTATGATTTTGGTACTAAAAATTGAAGATTTGGGTTGGTTTGACTAATGATGGGAATCTTATTTAGATTATTACACCTAATGGAATATTCCTTGAAATTTTGGTTTAGCATAGAATAGCGTCGAGAATTAAAGTGTAGTCTCCGTGAACGTAAGATAAAGTCTTTCTATTATGAATTAATTAAATTATGATTTTACTTCTATTTTAAGTTAAGAGTAACGCTATATTTTTTAAATATTATTTTAAAATTTATATTTTAAATTGATGTGTTAAATAAAAATAATATTATATATTTTAAATTATATTTTAAATAATAATATATTAAATAATTAATAAATAATAAAATTATGTAAATTATAAATTTATTCATTATACTCAATAATTATTTGACACGTCATTATTTAATATATAACTTGAATACAAATTTAAAATTTATAGTATTATTCGTTAAATAATTATTAAATGATAAAATAGTATAATTTTTAAAATTATTAATTATATTATTTTATCATTCAATAGTTGTATGACATGTATTTGAGATAAAAATATTTTAAAAAGTGTAACATTATTCTTTACGTTAATTACGTTTATAATCTAGTATTACACGTGCATTGAATGCAAGTTTTGTACATTTGCCTATGTTTTATATTCAAAAAAAAAAATTTATTATAAAAATTCTATTAAATCCAAACTCTTATATTATCTTTTATTATTTTACCCTTATATTACTATTTTTTATAAATTACTAATGTAATTTTTTAAAAAAATAATTACACTAATAAAAACTATAACATATTTATGTTATAATGGAATGATGAATATTTTAATTATTTTCTTTTTTTTTATTTATTAATTAATTTTTAAAAAATATATTGATATTTGATAATTTTGAGAAATAATAAACATATAATGATTTTAATTTTAATATTTTTTAGTAATTTTATTTTTAAAATAATAATAAATTCTATTAAGTATTTATTCTTTCTAATAAGAATTAAATATTAATGCGTTGAAAAATATTAAATATTAATAAAAATAAATTAACTAAAATGTTCATTCTTCTACCACAACATAAATATGTTATGGTTTTATTATTATAGTATTTTAGTTATTTTCTAATAATAAAAAATATAATATATTTATTCTTTGTAAAGAGCATTAAATACTAATATATTTAAAAAATATTAAATATTAATAAAATTCTAAAACAACTAGAATGTTCATCCTTCTATTTATATTATAATTTTTATTATTTTAGTATTACTTTTTAAAAATATTTTGTTAATTTAAAAAATAATAATATTGTGATAGTAATCATGTTATTAATACAAGGGCAAACTAATAAAAAATAATAAGAATAAAGATTTAACAGAACTTTTATAACTACAGAAATTTTTTTTAAATAATATGAATATTAAAATGTAAGTGGATAATACTTAAAATAAGAATAGATAATTGATCGTTGCCCTTATAATTATAATTATACAACTGTGTAACAATCGGGTGGTTTCAAAAAATAATTGCGAGAAAGAATTGAAATCTCTTTAAATAATTAATAAGAAAAGTTTTCTTTCAAATATTGATAGGAAAATTTCTTTTAAAAACGAGACAAAATTTTATATCATAAGTTCCCCCGACTAAATTTGTTTTAGGGTACGTAGAAGCCAATTATAAAAAGCTTTGCTATTTGCTGTCTGCTGATGCAGTCGCGCTTTGGATTTCTTGTTCTTGTTGTCCTCTATTATTACTCCAATGCATGCAAATAGAATTATTCCAATGAAAATTCATCATTTGACGACGATGAATCTAACGATTTGAATTCATTTGAATAGTATTACCACAAAGCAATTTCCTAATTCATAGTTTATTGCACGAAGAAAAAAATTAGAGAGAAATTTAACATCGTGATTATTAAAAAAATGCAAAAATCAATGAAGTTTATTTACAAGAAAAAAATGACATTTTTGTTTTTAAAATATGGCTCAATACTTAAATTTATTCATTTTGTTTCGAATTATTTAAATTTATCTATCTTCGTTAATTTAATTATCATTAGATCTTATTGTTGAAGAGTAAAAATATAACTTAATAAAAAAAATATTCATATACATTACTGTGACCTACAATCATCAACAATAAATATCAAACAGTGATGGGTCATTGTCGATCATTGGACTCCGACAATAAAAATTATTAAATTTTATTTTTTGTAATTTATATAATGGTAGGATCATTTTTAACAAGAAAAAAAATCAAAATGCAGCCAAATACGTAATAGAAGCCATGGGAGGAGGGCATCAGTAGTACACGTTAAACGGAGCAGTGGTGACGTGCACCATTGACACTGTTGGATAGATTAACGGCAGATCTATTTAACGGTGCCGACGATGCATGTCACTACTATCCTGTTTAACGTGCACTGCTGTTTCTATGGAGGAGAACGGCAGCCAAGGCAGTATACGTCAAACAGAGTAGCAGTGACGTGCATTATCGGTACCTAATGAATAAATTTACCGCTCTATTTGACACGCACTGTTGGCAGGCGCCGCCTATCATGGCTCTTATTATATATTTGGGCATGTCTTTTTTGTCAAAAATAATTTTACTATTGTATAAATCACAAAAAAATAGTTCAATAATATAAATTTTGATCATTTTTATTGTTAAAGTTCGATGACCAGCGGTGGCGGCCCATCATTGGATATCTGTGCTAACAAAGGGTTCTATTTTTTTATAATTTATTTTTAAAAATAAATAAATAAAATTTAAATATTAAAATTAAAATTGAATCTATTTAAATATGTCACATATCCAATTTTTATCAATAATCAATTATTTGTTATATGTGAAAATAGTATTAATACTTGAATTTTTTTTTTTAATTATGCATCAACTACTCTAAATATTACAGTACATGCACATAATTATTAAGGATAAAATAGATGCTATACCGAAATAATTATATTTCTGTTAAATTTAACAGTAATTAATTAATGGAGAAGGATAAATTTAAATAATTTAAAATAAAAAATTAAATTATATATTATATTAAATTCAATAGAAAAAATATCATCTTTTCTTATTTATACAATATTGTTTTATTTTAAAAAAAATCACATCAATTTGACTTTTATTTTGCCCAAAAAAGAGAAATATTTGACATTTATATTTCATATTCTGTTACTTCATATTAGTGAATGACTTCATTAGAATATCTATCAATTATCACCCCCATCTAATCTATTTTGTTCTTATACAGAAAAATATTTTCCATCGACATTTAAAAAAAAAAAAAAATTTAAGTGGTTAAATTATTGATTAATTGTCGCAAGACCATTCATGCACCATCCTTCCAACATTGACTTTATTATTGCTTTTCTCTAAACTTCTAAGATTGTTATTATTTAATTTAATTTAACGCAAATATTAATTTAATGTCATGCGAAGATGCTGACACATTGGACTTGCATTAGACAATAATCACAAGGTTTATGTTTTCCCAGACACTTTGCAATTAATCATATTACATGAGAAGGACTACATTATTAATATTACATCAATTTTATTATTGATATTTATATTATATTAAATTATTAAAAATAATATATATAATTTTAAATATATTTTTTTTAATTATAAAATTTTTATGAAACAAGAGAAATAATTATATTATTTTTATATTCATTAAAGTTTAAACGTCTAACTTTCTTTAAAAAGATGCATTAGGATTACCATGCAACTTTAAAATTATAAAATTCTCATAAAATAAAATGAATAATTATCCCATCTTATTATTTATCAGACACAAATCCCTAATTTAGGTAAAAAAAAGGTGCGTAGGATTGCTGTTACGGCAACCCCCCAATCCCACATGGTTTATGTTAATATGTAATTTAAATGGTATTTAATTGTATTCATTGGGGGCTTTTTTAACTGTTAATTGGGTATGATTAGGTTCCCTTTATCTTGTTGTCATAGTTTTTTTTTTTTTTTACAAAAAAATATTATTATTTTTATCACTTCGTGGATCTAAAAGCATAATCTTAAACGCTTTTCTAAAGTTGTTTTTTTTCAACTTGCTTCATAATGTGGGTTTGGCATCAAGTGACATTGTCGGTTGGAAAAATATAGATTCCTAAACTTTGGAAACATAATGGGCGTTGATTGTCATCTCAAAATCCTCTCTCTCTTTGACTTGCCGTTCTTATTCAACAATCTAAGTGGGTTTGATTTATTTTTAATTGTAATTATAACTTCACAATTTTTAGGCTAATTTTCTAGTTAACGGCTCTATAAGTGACCGACAATATGCTAAATAAAATAGGGCAAAAGATATCTACATTTTAAAGATATTATTTAATATTTAATTATACTTTTTATAATTTTAATAATATCCATTTACACTCATAACATAAGAATATTATAATAAATTAATATAACATATATCATAAACAGTATTCTATAACCTTTTGTTAATTAAAACCAGTCACTAATAAGTATTGTTCTACTAATGAATAATCATTGTTTACATAAACAGTATTATTGGTAAATAATGTGAATATTGTTTGTTATGATTGTTCACGTGTGATACTATTTATGTAAATAGTGACTACTTGTTGGTAGAACAATATCTATCGGTGATCGATTTTAATTAACAAGCAACGATAGATTATTATTTATAGTGAACATTATATTAATTTATTATAATACTCTTATATTAAAAGTGTAGATAAATATTATTATAATTATGAAAGTGTAATTGAGCATTAAATAATAACTTTGAGTGTGAATTTCCTTTACTCAATAAAATATAAACAATTCACTTTAATATGTATTGAAGCATTAATAAAGAAGTAGGTTCATGGTTAATAGGGATCTTTATACAGTGATTTCCTGTGTTCATAAAAATAATACATATTAAAGGACATACTTATGATAGAATTTTTTTTCACAATTTTCTTTTCCCTAAATTAATACATTAACAAGATTCAATATGTAAACTAAATGCATAATTAATGCACTGTAGAATTAAGATTTAATCTCAGCGGATCATTATACATTGATCCAATAATTTAAAATAAGTAATGTTACATATATATGTGTATAGTTGAATATAAAATTTGTATTTCAAGTGATACAATATTCGATAGGTTGTTAATTAATATTGTATAACTATCACATTAATAAAAAATATATAAAATTAACAATTATCTAATAAGTGGTAGTCACTGATTAATAACATATTATTTTAAATATAAATCTTGTATCTCAACTATATATATGTAACACTACTCTTACAAAATTATGTAATGTTATTATTTTCTCTTACATTTTAGCCCATAAAACATAAGTCCAAACACATAAGGGACATATTAGTTGAAGCCTACTATCCTTAATAAACCTCACAATAGGTGTCATCGAGCTGACTCATAGTTCTCGATATCTTCAAGAGGGGTCCTCGACATTGAGTACCCTCCTCAGCAAAGCCAACCACCTTGATCACACACTAGTAATCGAATACAGACTTGTTATCAAGAATTAAAGTCCTACAATGATAAGAAAGATTTATTCTTATTTTAATAAAATTTTAATGAAAGAGTCCAAGAAAAAAAAGTTTCGATACTTTCCAGCTTTGATGAAATATTATAATTATAAGCAGAACTCATATCGTAACCTTACAAATAGAGTTTAAATTATTGAGCTAAGGGATGGTCTTTCGACTCTACATAAGCCTTTTTTTTATATTTCTTTATCTTTTTCTTTAGTTTTTCAATTCTTTTGACTCTTTTTTTTAGCTTTTGTTGACTTAAACATTAAAATGCCATCATGAAAAAATTTCTGGTGTGACCTAACTTGTCTTTGGTTACAAGATTCTTGTCAAACCCAGCATCCTTAAAGTGAACCAATTTACCCAATTTTTATGAAGTCTAGTTGTTATTTTTAAAAGAAACAAATTCAACTCATTGACTTAGGAGTTGCCTAAATTTTCTGATAAACAATTATAAATGAAACAACAAATGTTATAAGTGAAAAGAAGATAGACTATAATACCTTTTTTAAAAAAAAATTAAAGTAATATATTATTCTCATTACAATTGCAATATTAGTTATAATGCAAATGTCTAAAATTTTAGCTAATGAAATAAGTAACTGTAGGCTTATTAATTTAAGTCTTTAATGAACAAGAAAATAGAATGGTGAAGAATCCACAATTTTATAATACTCACTATTAGATGTTTATTTTGTGGCGAAACAAGAATTTAAAGTGAGAAAGGCTAAATTGTTAAAAATTATATTGAGTTAGAGTTTAATTATATGAGGGTCTTAATATCAAACTTAAAATGTTGAAAGAGTCAAATTACAAAATTACCTATTTAAAAACTAAAAATTGTAAAAATCTATTACAGGTTGTTTTAAAAAAACAATTGGGGCTTAGAGAGTCTTGTCTCTGTCCATCCATTGTGTCCATAACTTTATACTTAAATTATAAAAAGGTGTTGGATTGTTGAAAAAGTGGATGTAAAATATACAACTATTTTCTTTTATCTAACGCGTGCAAATGCACCGCCCTTGAAACTATTTCTATCCCACAATAATCTTAAACAAGGTGCATAAAGGGTTTAAATGATAGGATAGTTTCAAAGATTTAATGACAATGTAATTGCAAAGTTATAAACAAATACAATCACTTGAACCATAAGTAAAACTTTAGAATAGAGTTTAATGAATTAGTAGAGAGTAAGAGAATTACATATAAGGAGATTGTTTCTCTTTTAATTGAGATGTCCCTATAATATATAGAAAACAAATGTCTTAGGAGAGATACAAAACCTTTTTTAAAAGACTATAATAGTTGAAAATTTTGGTAGCTTTTCTCAAATATCACATCTCCAACAATTGGCGCTATATAGCCCATCGCTTACCAAGTTAAATTTAGGAAGTTCGACTAAGCGCCTAGGTATTCATCATTTGGTGTCGTGACACTCAAATAGAAACGCTACGGCTCCTGATTGGTGCTATAATAGTTAAACGCAAACGCATGCTATCGTATTAAGTAATATAGAAATTAAGTCCAAATATCGTTCCCACAAAGACTATACGATCTAATTTTATCAATCAAGTACTAAAATTATATTTACTTAATTTTTATTCAGAAAAATCAAAATAAGAATTAAATCTAATTAAACTAACTCTATCAAAGTAAACTAAAACAACTCAAAAATAAATACAGAGATAAATTCACTAATTGATAATAATTTAGGGTTTAGACTTATCCCTTAGTATTTCATTAGATTTATTAACCTCTTAGTTAATTCTTTGATACAAATTGATTGGCTTAGACACTAATCTCATCGCAAGCTTCTGTCGATGATCAAGTGACTATATTACGCATTCTAACAATCACCTATATGTCTATGGTAATCAAATTATAATAGAATTCATTAAGATCAAATCTAAATTATACCATACATACAATTTAGGTATATGTCTATCCTATACGAAACTCATAGTTGTTACCCTATGATCGTGCATCAAACTATCCCAAACTAAATACATGAATCTCTTTGTTAAGTTCATCATGGTTCCTCAATCATTCAAGATATTAGTTAGATATAATGAAAGTATTAAACACAAGATAGAATAAATCAATTGTATGTATTAAGTTCATAAAGTAAGAATCAATGAAATCCAATTACATATTAGGTTTAAAAGTCTAACCCTAAAAATAAAAACTTAGGTTATGGTGAAATAAAGAGTTCTAGAGCTTATCAAGAATGACACGTGAAAATCATAGAAAACTATAAAGATAAATAGTTAAAGAGATAAAACTAATTTTTCTGCGGTCTTCAATCTTCTAGTTTTCTTGATTATTCAAAAATTATTTTTTCTTTCTCTTCTTCTCTCTTTCTTGATTCTTTCTCTTTAATTCTTGAATTAGGCTTTTTGATCTTCTATTTATAAGTTTATGTTTTCAAATTAGGACAAAACATCAAATATAAGTCACATTATAATTATTATTAATGGATTACTGTTTACGCAGCGCCGTGACGCTAGATTTATAGCGCTGAGGTACTGTACATACTATTTTTTAGCGCTGTTCTGGGCGCTGGTATTGTAGCAATATACTATAGTAATTTGATATTTTTGCTTTATTTTCTTTGAATTTTCATCTCCATTCGCTCAATTAACTCTAAATCTACAAAATTAAAATAAAATATATAAAAAGCCTAATAATGTTAATTTAAACAAATAAATATTAAATTTAGAAGATGAAAATATTAGACCTAATTAACCCTATTAGCTCCCAAGCTGTTTTCTAACAACTTGTTTTTTTTTTCCTTCTCTTTTTTCCTTGATTCTTTTCTCTTACTTTGTATACTTGAAATATATTTCTTTATTTAAAATACACTTGTAATATCCAACAATCCTCCACATATTTCAAATAAACAAAATGAGAAAATAAACTTCAAATTAAAGTAGAATTTAACGTATATAAATTAGTGCTCTTCTAAGATATGAACCAATCACTGAATAAATCATATTGTACAGGAACTAGAAGAAATCAAGTTTTTATGAATCGTCATTCATTTGTTATAAAATAGATGATTAAGTGTTCATGATAAACTCTTTAGCAACTTGTTTATGTCTAACGGTGTGGCTCTTTATGGCCTTATGTCATTTTGATTTCATGAGTGCTCTAGAGATACTTACCTAGTCCTTCTAGGAACTGATCCAATTTCACACTCACATAGGTGATACTTCATCAAGTATGTTTTTGCATGATAACACACCACCATGTAATAATAGGCTATGAAGTTAATTAAGAGTATAAAACCCATACTTTTCTACTGCAAAAGTATTACCTCTTCTTAGAGAATGACTCATAATATATTATCAGTAGTATAATAAGGCAACAAGTGATTTGTTCTTATCCTTATAAACCTAC
Organism: Ailanthus altissimus; assembly: GCA_946807835.1. Taxonomy (NCBI): domain Eukaryota; kingdom Viridiplantae; phylum Streptophyta; class Magnoliopsida; order Sapindales; family Simaroubaceae; genus Ailanthus; species Ailanthus altissimus. The sequence continues at coordinate 26,840,363 of OX327696.1, read as the reverse complement.
TTCATGAGATCTCCAATCACATAGGTAGTGTTATCATTACTCTTACCTTATGTTATAAGCAGAAGTATCATCCTCCTTGACTTATTTTGCACAAATATTCTATATAGTGGTTAGTTAGAAGATCAACTAAATTTAACTTTAACCTTGCAAAATCTAGGCTCACCATCCCATATTCTAGCAGTTTCTTAAATATGTCACGTCTTAGACGTATATGTCTAGTTTTTTCATTATAAATCTTACTTTTAACTTTAGTTACTGCAGTTAGACAATCACAATAGATTGAAATTGATGTAAGAGGGTGAAAGTAAATATGAATATCACTTATGAAGGTTCTTAACCCCTCAGTTTTAGAACAAACCTTTTCTAAAACTATTAATTCAGACTCAATAGTATATCTAGTTATGTATGTCTATTTAGTGGATTTCCAACATACAACACTGTTAGAATTTGTGCTCATGTGTCATCTCAATTTTGTATGAATATTGTATTTTCATACTTATGCAATAAATAAATATTTTATTAAATTGCTAATTATTTTATTAAGCTAAGATACTTGTAACATTTCGGATATTATATTAATCTGAAGGAGTTTAGATCAGGTCTAAAAAGTTAGAACCTTATTTGAAATGGGACAAAGATTTGAAAATATATTAACATTAACATACTTGCAAAGAGTTGCAAACATTGCTAGGAAATGTCATTATGCAAGTATGTTCTCGAATTATAAGTTCTTGATCCATTTTTACCAACGTAAAGGGTCTGTTGAATGGAAATGATTTATATAGATTAGTATATATTTGGATAATTCAGATGGTTAATCTTAGTAGATCTTGAGTTTAGTGGAAGTTCCTTTAGATATACAAGTATTTAGTGAGGAGTGGATATTGAACAAGACTCAAAGAAGATCTTCAATAAATATCCTATAAAATCGTTAATGGACGGTTTTCTAAAATTAAGTAGTATTCGCGGTCCTTTGACCTGAGCACCACGGTGAGCTTTATGAGTGATCCATCATACTTAGGTTCCGCAAATGTCAGAGATCTTTTATAGTCTGACTGCTGGGTGTCACTAGGTATAGTTTAATGCTTATGGAGTCTGGTGTATGTAGATATAGGACCCGTCAGCTCATATAGATGAGTCAAATATCCATATGCTCTAAGGTTTTATTTTAGGAAGTCTTATGGCCATAAGCAATAAACCCGAGAAAGCATTTCCTGTGGTATAAACAATATCGCAAAAGAGTTTATGAATATTATTTATTGGAATATGAATTGAGGAGATAAGTTTAAAGTTGAGCTATAGGGACTTGACAGTGTTGATCTATGTCTCCGTTCTTCCAAGATATATATGACAGAATGATTGTACGAATATGGATTAACCTCAACCTGTATGGTTCAACTCACCATTTTGTATTATCCATAACGTGTGGGGGGGCATCGGTTATGGACTTACAAAAATATTACGTGAGACAAAATGGATGTGAACTTAAGGAGTCTCACTATATGAAGTGTACTCATTGAGCACGTGGGTAGCACACCAGATCGAATTTTTCGATGTAGGAAGTTTTCAAAAAATGTGAATTTATTTCAGGGTATCTCAGGAAGTAGTTAAAGTCTAAGTGTTAAATTTAAGATTGTGCCAAGTGAGATTTGACACTTTTATCTACCTAGTGTATGCCTTAAATTGTGCTAATAATTTATATGGGTACTAAATTGGGCATTTGTGGTTATAGCTACTATTTAAATGAAACAATTGTTGTTTTATTTAAATTAAAACAATTGGTCATTTATTTATTTCAGAGTTTTTTGGGGATTAGATAAGATTTAAGTATTAAATCTAAAATTGTGCCAAGTGAGACTTGACATTTTTTATTTACCTAGCATATACTTTAAATTATGCAAATAATTTATATGGGTACTAAATTGAGCATTGGTAGACAAAAAAATGAAACAATTGGTGTTTCATTAATTTGTTATTCGGCATTCATTATTACAAATGAATTAGATTCATTTGTTAATGCTTTTACATTTGTTCTATGTTCATTGGATGAATCAATAGGTAATGGTAATCCATTGCATATTTATTGATCATTATGTAAGTAGAACATGATATGTTGATTTCTCATTAGCTAATTACAATTGTATCAATTCATACAATTTGAATTAATCAAATTGAATTTGATTCAATTTGTGAAGCAAGAGGTGGTGTATATTTAGCCACCAATTGCCTCAACAATTGGCCATTAAGGCAAATAAATTGAGTAAACAATTCATTTACCTTCTCATAACTAACACTTGTCATGTTGATAACATGCGATTAGATGATCAAAAGGCAAATGTTGCCTATATAAAAAGATGGCCGAGAGTTCAATTTGAGGAATTAGCTTCTGTTTTGCTTTATGTGTTAAGTGTTAGCACAAAAAAACTTAATTTATCTGAGAGACAAAAATAATCCAGAACTAAGAGTTGTTTCGAACTTTTAAAAAGGAAAGCTGTCAGTCTAGTTTGAGAAAGCCTACCATGTCCTTAAATAGATTTGTTTAAAAGCACACTTTAAGGGTGAGTCCATGATCTCATTAGTGTAATGAGATAATATAATGTGTACTTTAATTATACTACGTTACATGTATGGCATATTTATTATTAAATTATTTAATAATGCACACAATCACCCATAGCATGGCACACACGCACACAATACCCTACAAACACCTCCGTCTAAGGTAAATACATATCTATTAGTAGACTTGATTTCATTTGATTTTGAAATTCAATTTACATCACAATAACCTTCTATCACATGTTGAGATCTATCCAAGGCACACCAATACTCTTTTCCTAAATTTTGAGTATATCTACTCAATCTCTCTACAATATATGTTATATCAGGCCTAGTATTGTTCATCAATACATGAGATACATAATTATTTGTGCATAATAGATCTAATTGTCATTATGGTTAATATTCTTAGATAGTTTAATACTTACATCATAAGGTGTAACTATCGGTTTGCATGACAAGTACCTATACATCTTTAGAAATTTGTTTACATAGTGTACTTAGAATAAGGTGAGATCATTATATGTTTTCATTATCTTAATCCTAAGAATTATGTCCACTTCTTTCATATCTTTCATACCAAACCTAGTTGATAGAAATATCTTAGTCTCATTTATCACATTCAGACTATGACTAAACATAAGCATGTCATCCATATAGAGACATATGATGACATAATTATTAGTATTAAAGGTTTTGAAGCATACACTTGTCTGATTCATTAATCATAAAATCATTTGATGCTAAAGCATTGTCAAAATTTTCATACCACTGTTTTAGTGCTTATTTCAAACCATACAAAGATTTTATAAGTTTACATACTTTGTGCTCTGTACTAGCCCTCATACAACTTTCAGATTGTTCTATATAAATCTCATATTTTAAATTACCATTTAAAAGAGCAATTTTAACATCCATTTGATGTATGTACAAATCATAAATTGTAGCAAATGCAATCAAAATTCTTATGGATGTAATTCTTGTTACATAAGCATAAGTATGAAAGTAATCAAAGTCTTTCTTTTGAGTGAACTCTTTGGCAACTAACCTTGCCTTATATAAGTTATATTTCTTAATAAACCCATTAGCCTTTAACTTCTTTTTGAAGATCCAATTACAACTAATAGGCTTAGTTCTATGAGATAAATTAACTAATTGTCATACATGATTACTGATGATGGAATTAATCTCACCATCTATTGCCTCTTTCTATAAAGGAGCATCATGAAAGGTCATTACCTCTTTATAATTTTATGGATCTTCTACTATAAGAAAGACATAGAAATTATCAATAAAATGTGTGGCTTTCCTCACTCTTTTACTTCTTCTAAATTTATTACTAGACTCTTGTTAAGGTCGGTGCTTACATGTCATCCCTGATTGTACATACACTTGTGTATTTATATAAGTGTACATTCCTATTAAATCGCTAATACCCATTAATATGGTACCATGCAATGTAACGTTACAAACATTGTACGATCTAAAGAATTTCAGATCAAATTTAAAGGAGTTTAGATAAGGGCTCATAATTAGCCACGCTGAGATATATAAATGCTAAATGTTAGCACAGCTAAATGTTAGTTGGTTATAATACTTAGCGAAGATCCAAGAGTTGGAGCTTTGTCTGTAATGGGATATAGACCTGAGAATATACCAGTAACTGTATAGTTACAAGAGTTGCAATCGGATGCTAGGAAATGCCAGTTACGCAAGTATGTTCTAATAGACATCCTATATAAGCCGTCAACGGAGGGTCTCTTGAGTTAAGTAGTATACGTGGTCTTTTGACCTGAGTGCCAAGGTGGACTAGTAAGTGATCCACCATACTTTAGTTCTACGCATGTCACAGACCTTTCATGGTGTGACCGCTAGATGTCGCTGGGTATGGTCCGATGCTTATGAAGTCTGGTATATACAGATATGAGATCCTTCAGCTCGTATAGGAATTTTGATATCCAGATACTTTAAGATTGTATTTCGAAAAGTCTTGTGGCCACAAGCATTAATCTCAAGAAAGAGTTCTGCCAGGGTAGAACAATATGGCAAACGAGTTTGTACATATTATACTGTGAGATACAAGTCTGAAGATAAGACATAAATGAGCACTAGGGGATTTGACGGTAATAATCTATATCCCCGCACATCTAGGATATCATGATGGAAGGATTATACGTATGCGTTGTAATCTCAACTTGTATGGTTCAACGCGCTGATTTGTAATATCCGTGAAGTGTGCGTGGGGCATTGTTCACGGACTCATGGAATAGTTTCATTTAACAAATCGGGCGTAGAACTTAGAGAGTCCCGCGATATGGAGTGTACTCGTTGTGCACTGGGCAGCGTGCCAGATTAAAATGTTTAATCCAGCAATATTCAGTAGAACTATAGGAATGCGTGCGTGTCTATATTTAAGTGTTAAATACAACAATTAGACAATAATTGTTATTTATTAATTGTATAATAACACGTGTCGCATTGTAGACTATCGGTTGAGTTTACCCAAGTGCGGGTTTTGTGAGACCCACTATGGGGTATACTTAATAACTATTCATGAGGGGTAAAATGGTTATTTCACACTTTGATTATTTAATTGTTAAATAATTAAAATATCTCTTTATATTATATATTATTTTAATATATTATATTATTATATTATATGGTGACATATAGTTGTCACCCATTAATAATATTTTATTATTATTTATATTATATTAATATTATATTAATATTTTATTATATATACAGAAAGAGAAAGAGATTTGTGAAAGTGTGGTTGTGTGATTGTGTTTGCCGAGAAATGAAAAAGAAATGGGGGAAGAAGAAGAAAAGAAAAAATAAAAAAATAAAATTTTTTCAATTTTTTCTATGATGTCTAAGAAGCAATTAAGAATTGATTCAGTCTCCATTTCTTATTATTTTAAAGAAAATGATACAGAAACACACTGGTTATTTTGGGGTTAAAGAGTTAAATTCGGTGCTGCGTATAGAGCTGTTATTCTAACTCACCAATCCTACTGTGTTGGTGACTAGAACAGCCCGCGAGTTGGTCTCCATGCGGACTTAAAAAAAAATACATGTATAACGTTACAAGTTGAGATGAGTTCTCTACCCTACAAATATATTAATGAGATTAATATATTTTATTTATTGTGTTTATTGCATGTTTTACTCTTCCGTCAGATTTAAATTTGTATATGATACGTATTTAGGCAATAGACATAATTACATATTCCTACACCTACATATATTATATCCCCAACAATAACTCTTTCTGAGGATCTTCATTAAAATGAGTCAATATTCTTTCTGGTTAAATTTTTTTAAGAAAAATAGTCTCAAAAAATTCTATATTTTCAAATTCTAGTATATTGTTTGTGTATAATAATATTATTTTAATATATAATATTATTATATTATATGGTGATATATAGTTGTCACCTATTAATAATATTTTATTATATATATATATATAAAGAGAGAGAGATTTGTGAAAGTGTGGTTGTGTGATTGTGTTTGCCGAGAAATGAGAAAGAAATTGGGGAAGAAGAAAAAATAAAAAAATGAAATTGTTTCAAATTTTTCTATGGTGTCTAAGAAGTAATTGAGAATTGCTTTAGCCTCAATTTTTTATCCTTTTAGAGAAAATGATATAGAAATACATCGGCTATTTTGGGGTTTAAGAGTTAAAGTCGGTGTTGCGTATAGAGCTGCTATTCTAGCTCACCTAGCCCAACGTGTTGGTGAATAGAATTACCCGCGAGTTGGTCTCCAAGCGGACTAAAAAAAAAATACGTGTATAACGTTACAAGTTGAGGTAAGTTCTCTACTCTACAAATATATTAATGAGATTAATATATTTTATTTATTGTGTTTATTGCATGTTTCACTTTTTCGTCGGATTTAAATTCGTATATGATACGTATTTAGGCAATAGACACAATTACACATTCATACACCCACATATATTAGATTTACAACAACAACTCTTCCAAAGGATCTTCATTAAAATGAGTCAATATTCTTTCTAGTTAAATTTTCTTAAGAAAAATAGTCTCAAAGAATTTTATATTTTCAGATTCTAGTATATTATTTGTATTAAACAAATTAATATGATCTTGTAATACTAAGAATCTATATGCAACACTATTTTATAAATATCTCATAAATATATAATCAATGGTCTTACGTCCCATCTATTTCTTTTTAGGATCCAGAATGAAGACTTTAGCAAGGCACCTTACACTTTGAGTTATGATAGGTTAAGCTTATAATCTTTTCTTATATCATAAGTTGTAATTCTATTTTGCTTGTATAAAATTCTATTTATAGGTGACAAGCAATTAAAAATGCTTCCCCTACAAATTCATAGGAGCCTCAAAATTTATTAATATGCAATTCTTCATGTCTTTCAAAGTTTTATTTTTCTTCCAGCCACTCCATTTGATTTTAAAGAATATTGAAGTATGACTTCATAGATAATTTTATTATTCTCACAATATGAATTAAGCAAATTAGATACATATTCTCTTCTTCAATCAGTTCTTAACCTTTTGATTTTCTTACCAAGTTGATTTCAACTTTTTGTTTGTAGATCAAGAACTTATTAAATGACTCATTTTTTTTCTTCAATAGATATATTTTGATATATCTTGAGAAATCGTCTATAAATATTATATAAACCTTTTTGTTTCCTCTAGTCATATTATCCTTTAGATTACTAAGGTTATTGTGAATTAAATTGAGCAAGTCACTTTCTTTAAAATTAATTAATTTATAACTTTTCCTTATAGATTTTCCTTTTATATATACATCTCACTTATTTACATTATTTTAGTTCATAATAGGAAGTAAACCAATTCTTTTCATTTTTCTCAAATAAAAATAATTCAAGTGACTTAGTCTATTATGCTATGTATCAAAGGACTCAACAATATAAACTGAAGAAGTACTTTTATTAAACTTTGAATCAATTATATTTAATTTGAACAAATTATTGAAACAATATCCATTTTCAATGAATGTTCCATTTTTTGTAATTATTTTGTTCTCTTCAAATGATACTCTTACATTTTCTTTACTAAGTATAAATACAAAAATAAAATTATATTTAATATTAAGAACATACAATACATTGTTCAATACAAAGAGTTTTTTTAAAAGTCAATTTAAGAAAAACATTCCCTCTTTTCACTACTGGTGCAAAATGAGAATCAACAAGATAAATTCGTTCTTCTCTTTCTCTTGTTTGAACATAGTTATTGAAAATATTTATGTCACCACATATATGCCTTATGGTTTCAGAATCTATGACGTACTCTTTGTTGCTATTGACAACCATGTTCACTTGAGAAACTACAACAACGACAATCACATTATCTCTCTCTACCAAATTGGTTTTAGGAGCTTTATTATTTCCCTTCTTATCTCTTTTTTGTACTTATATTGATAAGAAAAATGATCACTTTTACCATAAACAAAATAATTATTTTTCTTCTTAAACGAGGTCTTTGAATTCTTAAAGTAAGTTTTGTTTGTGAACTTTTGATATTTTTCACTAGAATTATTATCATTCTCAACCAAATTGGCCTTAGAAATAATTTCTTTGGCTTTCTCATTGTTCTTTCATCGGCAATTCTTCTCTTTAATTTTAATATCCATAATAGAATCTTTTAACTTCAAATATTTTCTTTTATGCTTGTTATTTTTCTTGTAATCTTTTCAATAATTTACATTTTCTCAATAAAGTAACTAACTACAAATGGCTCTGGGAGAACAACACCTACATTATTTAAATCAATGATTATTAAATGGAAATCATAGATTTGAGATGTCACATCTCTTTCCTCAAACATTTTAAACTCTAAAAAGTTAGCACTTACATACTTATGGGCACCAACATCTTCAATAACATATTTCTTTTTTAATTATACCCAAATTTCATGTGCATATTTATATATTGAATACACATCAAATAACTTATTTGAAAGAGTGTGTAGAATTGTATTTTTACATACCTTATTTGCTTTGTTTCATTTGAAAAATTCTACCTTGTAATTTTTAGCATTGGCTTGTGAAAGAGATTGTGTAAGATACTCTGCTATGTTCATCACATCCAGAATATCAAATACTTGATCTTTCCATCTCTTGAAGTGTTTCTCATCGAAAGAAGAAATTTTTGTAGCCTCAGATAGAAATTTAGCTACAGCTAATAAAAATGAATCACTAGTTATATCAATTAGAAATAGTTTTAAGATTATAAGAAAAGTGGATGTAAAGGGTACAACTATTTTCTTTTGTCAAGGTGTGCACTGTTCTTAAAACTATTTTTACTCCCACAATAATCTTAATCAAGGTGCAAAAAAAAAAAAGATTTGAATGGTATGATAATTTTCAGTATTTAATGACAATGTAATTATAAAATTGCACACCAATACAATTACTTGGAGTATAAGTAATACTTTAAAATAGAGTTTAATGAATTAGTAGAAAGTAAGATAATCAAAGAAAATAAAATTGTATCTCTTTCAATTGAGATGTGTCTGCAATACATAGAGAGGAGATGTTTCTTAGGAGAGATACAAAACCTCTTCAAAAGACTATAATAATTGAAAAACTTAATGACTTTTCTCAAATGTCACATCTTCAGCAATTAGCGCCGCGACGCCCAAAATTAGCTTTGCGGCACTCAGCATTTGCCAAATTAAAATTAAAAATCCAACTAAGCATTGCGGCGCTCAAGGTTTTGACTTAAGCGTCGTAGCGCTCAAATAGTAGCACCGCGGCTCTCAAGCTATTTTTCAATAATTTGTTTTTTATCTTTTATTTTTTTTTAATTCTTTTTTCCTACTTTGTGTACTCAAAATTTATTTATTTATTTGAAATACACTTATAATATCCAACATGGACATGTTTAAAATTGCCTTATTAATTTTTTTTTAATAAAATTCAATAGATAAAACTTAATTAAAAAATAAGATTACAAAGTACATATATCCAAAATAATTTTAGCAGTTATTATCTTAAAAAATATAGCTTTTTATTTATTGTTTTAATTTCCGCTTCTATTGATGGCTGGTATAAGGCAAATTTGATGGAATCCTTGCATTAAATTGAATTTGAATATTTTAGTACTTTGAAGGTGAAACGTAAGAGAGAAAAGCATAGAGAAGAAGAGAGAAAAGAGAAAGATAAAGAAAATATTAAAGAGGTGAGATAATTCAACTCTTTAATAGGCATTAATTAAGAAGTTTTGGTTTATAATTATTTACGTATGGGATATTTTTATAATTTCTCAGTCATTTTAAATAAAAATATAATTATTAATATTTTTAAATTATTGACTAATATTATAAATATCTAAAAATTTAAAAATTACCATTAATACTCAAATATTTAAAAAAATTATGTATAAATATCCCATCATTAAAAATTTGTTATTAAAATTAATAAATTCAAAGGTAATAAAATTATTTCTATTTTAAATCAATACATGTCAAAACAAAAGCTACATGGTGTTGTAGTTGTTACCAAACATCCCTAAAACCCGTGTCCAAACACTTTTTATAAACGTGACAAAATTTTCTTTTAGCTCAACTACTACTTTAATGCTTTTGCTTACCCATGAAAGACTTTAAAAACAAAAAATCAAACGACAATCAATTTATCATCACAAAAGCAATGTTGTAAAAGAGACACCGTGAAAGAGACAATTGAGTAGTCAACGGCAAAAAAATAAAAAACCAAACGACAATCGATTTATCATCACAAAAGTAATGTTGTAAAAGAGATACCGTGAAAGAGACAATTGAATAGTCAACGCCAAAGAGGCGACCACCTCAGATAAGCTTTTTTAACTCAGAATGAAGTACTCTTTATTTCATTTTTAACCTTTTAGAGAACTTGTTATGTTTGCACTGGGGTTTTCGGTCTTAATATTTTTTTTGAAAGTTTTTGTTACCATGAATTTATGGGTACGGTAGTTTCATTCATAAAGATTAATTTCAATGTTTGTATGTGGGTACATTACTTGCATTATATGTTCTTTATCTATCAAAGTGTATATACGTATATGTAAATGATAATAAAGGATTGAGAAAAAGTATACTTGCATATGGGTATAAAATTAGGTAAGATTGATGATTGCTTTGAATGTAAATTTTTTTGAGTGGTATTATGATTTTTATTTTTATATTTTATGATTTTGTTATAAAATTTAAACCTATTATCAATAAATTCATTTTAGGATGGTATTGTTTTCTTTGATTGTTTATGTTTTTGGTGAAAGTGTGATTTTGGATAATATTGATCAAAATGAGTTTAGTAGAGTTTATTTGTTAAACAACGTTATGAAAGGTGTTACGAATAAAATAGTCTATCCTATGGAGAAATACAAAGTTATGGCATTCTAACCTTAATTTAGAAGTAAATTACAATTAGAGGATGACACAAATGTAAAGTTAATGTTTGAGTTATTTGCGTTTAAAAGGGTAACAAGTATTGAGATAACTATAAATGTTGTGCCATTAGATGTAGGCTGCATTCTATTACTATAAGTCTAAAAAATATAATACTTCAAAACACGATAAAAAAATAGATAACATAAGGAGTCATTTTTTTACGGCCAACAAATGTCATGCACTATTCTTCATTGACTTTATTATTACTTTTTAAAAAAAAAATCTTAGATTGTTATTATTTAATTTAACTCAAAAATATTAATTTAATGTCACGCGGAGAAGTTGATACATTGCACTCGAATTAGATAAAATTACGTGGTTTATGTTTTTTTAGACACTTTAAATTTGATATTACATTAATTTGACTATATTGTTGATATTACATCATATTTATTATTAATATTTATATTATATTATATTATTAAAATCATCGAAAATAACACGTATAACTCTAAGCGTACTTTATTCAAATTATAAAATTCTCACAAAATAAAATAAATAATTATATTATTCTAATATTTGTTAGGAGGCAAACTTTAACTTATGTAAAAGAGGTGCACAAGAATTACTGATAGGGCAAACCCCCCAAGTGCATGTGGTTTATGTTTTTTAAAATGGTATTTAGTTGTCTTAATTAAGGGCTTTTAAACTGTTAATTGGGTGTGATTAGGTTTCCTTAATCTTGTTCTCATAGCTTTTTTTTTATAAAAAAAATCTTTTAATTATTTTTATCACTTTGTGGATCTAAAAGCATTATCTTATACGCTTTTCTAAAGTTGTTTTTTTTCTTTCCAACTTGCTTCATAATGTGGTTTTGGCATCAAGTGACATTGTCGGTTCGAGAAATATAGATTCCTTAACTTTGGAAACATAATGGGCGTTAATTATCATCTCAATATCCTCTCTCTCTCTCTCTCTCTCTCTCTCTCTCTCTGATTTGTAGTTCCTATTCAACAATCTAAGTGGGTTTGATTTATTTTTAATTGTATTATAACTTCACAATTTTGAGGCTAATTTTCTAGCTAACGGCTCCAAAAGGTGGCCGACAACATATGCTAAATAAAATATAAACAATTCACTTTAATATGTGTTGAAGCATTAATAAAGAAGTAGGTTCCATGGTTAATAGGGATCTTTATACAAGTGGGTTTCCCTGTGCTCATAAAAATAATATATTAAAGGACAGATTTCATGGCACTAAGTTTATGATATAATTTTTTTTTCACAATTTTATCTCCCCAAATTAATACATTAACAAGATTCAATCAAATGTGTGAACTAAATGCATAATTAATACACTGTAATTAAAGTAGATTGAGATTTAATCTCAGCGGATTATTATACATTGATTCAATAATTTTTTTAAAAATGAGTAATGTTATATATATATATATAGTTAAATATAAAATTTGTAACTTAAGTGATGTAATATTTGATATGTTATTAATCAATATTGTATAATTATTATATTAATAAAAAATATAAAATTAACAACCACTTAATAAGTGGTAATCACTTATTAGTGACACATTATTTCGAATATAAATTTTATATTCTAATTATATATATAGTATTTAAAAAATTATATAATGTTTTGAATGAAATAATAAATATTATAAGCGAAGGGAAAATAAATAATTTTAAATAAATTTGTAATATTATTCTCGTTACAATTGCAATACTAATTATAGTGTAAATACCTAAAATATTCTATAATGAAATAAGTAAGCGTAGGTTTATTAATTTAAGCATTTAACCAACAAGAAGTTAGAGCAGTGATAAATCTACAGTTTTATAATACTATTTGTTAGATGTCCACAACTTTATATTTAACTTATAAATTGATATTGAACGTGTTTAAAATTATTTTATTAAAAATTTTATCACTAAAATTTAGTGGGTAAAACTTAATCAGATGTTTTATTAAAACACTTAATCAGGTGACTTATTAAAAGTTTTATCAGTAAATTTTAGGGGAATAAAACTTAATAAGAAAAAAATAAGAGTATTATGTACATATACCCAAAACGGTTGTAGCGGTTATTATCTCCAAAGAATATACCTTTTTTATTCATTGCTTGAATTTCCCTTTCCGTTGATGGCTTGTATAAAGCCAAATTTGATGGAATCCTCGCACTAAACTGAATTTGAATATTTAAGTACTTTGAAGATGATACGTAACAGAGAAAAAGCATGGAAGAGAAGGGAGAAAATCATTGGAGGGAGGGGGGAAAAGAGAAAGAGAGAGAAAATATTAAAGGTACATTAATTTAATAATCTAAAATTTATGTAAGAAATTGTATCAGAATGCGGTAGAGATTGTAATGCAATTCATTTTCTTTTATATTTATAACTTTAAGCATAACATGACATTTTAAAAGTGTTGATATAATGTGTACTTGTGGTAATAAATTTACGGTAAAAGGTTGACAGTATATTTTCTTTTATTCTAATAAAAATTTAGTGTTCAAATCTTTCATTTATTATATATATATATATAAAGTTTTGAATGAATGTATTTGTATTAATAATTTAATAGTAAAGGATTATATATATATATTTTAAAGTTTTGAGTTTAAATCTTTTATCTTTTAAGGGTGAGCATTTTTTTGGACTCATCTCGACTTAAAAATTTGGGGTTAGAATGGAATCATTAAAATTAATTATTTACATAAAAAGTGAATTAATAAAAATAAAAAACGCCATTGTAGTGTGCACTAAAGCATGTAGCGCGCCTTAGCAAAATTCTCTTTACACAACAGTGTGCATTACAGTGGCAATTTTTTTTTTATTTTTTTAATTTACTTTTTTATGTAAATAATTAATTTTAATGATTTTTTATAAATATAAATTTTGATTAAATTTATTTATTAATTTAATTAATTATAATAAATTAAAAATATATATTTTTGTAAATTATATAAATAAGGATAAAATGGGTAAAGTATTATATTTTTTCTTTATTTTTTTATTTATATGACATTTTATTTGTTTATTTTATTTATATATTTATATTTAATATTTTGTATTATTTTTAATTAATATATATATATACACTAAACTAATAATTATTTTTTGTATTTTTTTTTAGGTGCTGTTCATGGCGCAAATTTTTACTATTATATATTTTGGGAAAGATGAAAAAGTTTTAGTGATGATTTTGAAAGATATATTGGATATCAAATTAATTAAAATAATAAATTAATTTTTTTTAAAGAATAAATTTATTTAAAAAATTTTGAAAATGAAAAATTAAATAATTTAATTTTTTTTAAGAAATAATTTTTTTAATTAATTATTTTTTATTCAAAATACTGAATATAAATATATAAAATAAAAAAACTAATAAAAAATAAATAAAATTCAATATAAATAAAAAATATTGATTTAAAAAAAATAAAAATATCATATGACAACACATTGCGCTATGTGAAAGTGATGCACACCTTGTAACACGCGCTACAGAACGCGTCAAGTGTAACTCGCAGGGGCATGCCTTGTAGCATGCTCTCCTTTTGAACCCACTAGGAGTTCTTATTAATGTATGACTATCTGTTTATGCGGAAGGAGAAAGTATCTTTTCAAGGCGAATGTAACATTCGTATTTCTAAAAATCCTAATATAAATTTAGAGAATAAAGGAAACATAACAAAAAAATATAAGATCTATTCTTTGAAATTCAAATGTACTAAGAAAGAGAATAAGACCAGAGGACTCAATTAAAGTTTACATAACTCATAAGAGTATGAGTATTCTTAAGGGTATTTACAAGGCGCGCAAGCATAGTAAAGGCACAAAGCAATGTGCTTTGTAAAGCACACATATTTATTTATTTTTTGTTATAAATTAATTAAAAATTTAGTTAAATAAATAATTAATTAAAATTTTAAAAAATAAATAAAGGTAAAATGGGAAATTTTTTGTCTTTGGTTATTAAAGTATAAAGATTTTGATTGTGATTTAAAAAAAAAATTAACCTAAAAAAGAGGTCAACAATGACAATTTTCCTAAAAAAAAGTGTTGATTGAATGTACTTGTATTAATAACTTAATCATAAAGGATTAATAATATATCTACCTCTATTCTTTTGAAAGTTTTGAGTTCAAATTCTTATCTTCTAGGGTCGGATTTAGAGTTTAAACTTATTCCGACCTAAAATTTTTGGGTCAAAATAGAATTGGGTTTAGAATTTAGAACCTTTTGAGTCCCTTTCTGAGAGACCCAAAAGACTCGATCAGTTCTTGGATATTTTCTGATCCGAATTAGAATTTGTCTTGGACATGAAAATAAATTTGAAAATTAAAAAATTTTAAATTACAAATTAAAAATTTGCCAAATTTTCAAAATTTTGTCAAATTTGCTAACCAAGTTTTACCAATTTTTATTTTAAAAAATTAAAATATCTATTAAGATGTCGACTACTTAACTTAAAAATTGTTCTTTATTTTAAAATTTTGAAATCATTATTTATTTTAGAAATTAAGAATTTATTTATTTTTAAATGTTATGTTATATATGTCTAAATTTAAAATGATTATTGCATTCTATTATTTGAACTTGTGAAATGTGAATTTTAAAAGTGATAGATTTGCATATATATATATATATATTACTTAATGTCTATGTTTTAATTTTAGGGAGATTTTATCAAAATTAATTTGAGGCTACCAGCTTACTACCTAACCTACCGTTACATAACAAAAATTGAGAAATAATTTTAATTTATTAATATAATTTACAAATATCCAAATTGGAGTACATTACAAATTTAATGTATAAAGATTTTGATTGTGATTAAAAAAAAAATTAACCTCAAAAAGAGGTCAACAATGATAATTTTTCTAAAAAAAAGTGTTAATTGAATGTACTTGTATTAATAACCTAATCGTAAATGATTAATAGTATATCTATCTCCATTTTCTTGAAAGCCTTAGTTCAAATTCTCTATTTTCTAGGGCTGGGTCTAGAATTTAGACCTATCCCAACTTAAAAATTTTAAGTCAAAACAAAATCGGATCTAGAATTTAGAACTTTTTGAGTCCCTTTCTGAGAGACCTAAAAGACTTGATCAGTTTTGAGATATTTTCCAACCTGAATTAGGATTTGTCTTAAACATGAAAATAAATTTAAAAATTTACCAAATTAAAATTTTTTTGTCAAATTTGCAAACCAAGTTTTACCAATTTTTATTTTAAAAAATTAAAATATCTATTAAGATGTCCATTATTTAACTTAAAAATTGTTCTTTATTTTAAAATTTTGAAATCGTTATTTGTTTTAGAAATTAAAAATTTATTTTATTTTTAAATGTTATGTTATATATGTCTATGTGAATGAAATTAAAATGATTATTGCATTCTATTATTTGAACTTGTGAAATGTGAATTTTAAAAGTGATAGAATCAGAATCCACCTTCAATACAGCTCAATTCGACAGAGTTATAATCGTTCTCTTAATAAAAAAATTTAAGCCCTAGAAATAAATTTTTTCGATCACAATTTTTGATGTTGTTTGTGGGAACGAGAAAAAAATAGCCTTTTCAACACCCACCAAGAGTCAGAAATAGCAAACCATTCACGAGCAGAGCAAAAAAATACCAAACATGCGCTAGATAAAGAACCCAGATCGAAATAACAGAATTCAATAGACATATCTCTAAGAGAATCTATTAATACAAGGTTGAACCATGCTATAAGGAGGACTTTAAGAGGAATCACGAATGATAAGAAAACAGGTAAGGAAACTATTGATTGAGATATTGAAGCATCGAGAGGAAGGCAACACCTAGATTCTCGGGGGGGGGGGGGGGGGGGGGGGGGCAAAAAACAGAATGGGATGAGGTGCAATCACACAATAGATGAGCTTAATGGATCCTAAGTTGAAGATTCAGACCATGTGTTGGGGTGAGAGGAAAGAAGAATTAGAGGAAATTAGGGAAAGAAAGGAGAAAAATCATGGAGAACCCCGTGCTTCGGGGATTGAGGAGCGGTTGCAGAACTTGCTCAAGAAAAAGGACCAACCCTTTCTAAGATAAACAAAGAGGGAAAGAAAACCTATTGGTCAATAAGTTGAGAAACATAGAGCTCTTGAACGAGTTCAGATTGTTGAGCCTACTAATATACCGGGGAAGGGGGGGGAGGGGGCGGTGTCGAACCCTAATGGACCAAATCACCAACTTGCTATCTATTATAGGTTTAAGGCAAGATTAAATATATATGTTATTTTACATGAATCTGGAATGACCCACTCTCCTTTGGTACCAAAGATTGAAGCAGCAGAGTATTTCCTTCTACTATGAGTTTACTAATAAGTTCACACAACATTTTTGCCGGTCTTGTAAGGTGGCTAAAGATCCTTGATAGTTGAAAAGAGTCAAACAGGAGAGGACGAAAGGCTTGAAGGAATATTTGAAAAGGTTCAATAAGGATGTAATCTCTCTTTGGGCATTGGATTAAACAATAGCCCTAGAAGCCCTAAAAGCCAAAATGAAACTTAACTATTTCTAGTACTATCTATTTGAGAATCATGTCCCAAACTATGTTGTTGCCTACAACGAAGCGCCTAAGTACATCACTATAAAAGAAGAGGAAGAGGCAAAAAGGGTAGCATTACCCGAAGTGGCTTGGGGTCAAAATCGTCCTTGGGATGCTAAAAGGAGATCCCCGTAAAAGAAGAAACATATTGATGAAGGAGAATTAAATATGGTGTAAATAAATTGATTAGTGCTTAATGTTAGAAATGTAAAGAGAATATATTTCACTGTGAAAAATAAAGTTGTACAATGGAGCCTTTATATAAGCTGTAACTTTATTACATAATAGGAAAGTAACATACATAAGGAAATAATATTTTACATTAATAATATATATATATATATATATATGGTAGGAGGGTATAAAGGAATTATTCCAGAATTATTCTAGAATTATTCCTTAATACCCCCCCCCCACCCCCTCCTCAAACTCAAGATGGCGCAGTAGAAGCAAGTTTGAGTTTGGAGACTAAAGTATGAAAACGGCGCGGAAGAAGAGATTTGGTAAAAATATCAGCAGGTTGCTCCTCAAATGAGATGGAGTGGAGCATGATAGTGCCTTGAGAAACGTGTTGCCGAACAAAGTGACAATCTATTTCAATATGTTTAGTTCGCTCATGAAACACATCATTGTGGGCAATTTGGATAGCACTTTGATTGTCACAGTAAAGATGTGTAGCTCCAGTATGAGAAATACCCATATCTTCAAGAAGCCAGCGGAGCCAGACAATTTCTTGGGTAGTATTTACAAGAGCACGATATTCAGCTTCAGTACTCGAGCGAGCAACAGCTGTCTGTTTCTTACTTTTCCATGAAAGAGGAGAATCACCCAAGAAAAGACAAAATCCAGTAGTTGATCTATGATTCGTAGGATCACCCGCCCAATCCACATCAGCATAAGCTCGTAACACAATAGGAGAGTGAGCCGAAAAATAGAGACCGTGAAAAAGTGTACCTTTGAGATAACGTAAGATATGAAGAACTGCTGCATAATGAGAGGTACGAGGAGTGGCCAAAAACTAACTCACAACATGAACAGCATAAGCAGTGTCTAGGCGAGTAACTGTAAGGTAGACCAAACTACCAACCAATTGACGATAAAGGGTAGCATCACTTAGAAGAGTACCATTAGATGATCGGAGTTTGGCATTAGGCTCTAGAGGAGTGGAGGCAGTCTTACTGTCTGTCAACCCAGCTTTAACAAATAGATTGGATGCATATTTAGCATGAGAAAGATAATACCTTGTAGAGTCGGATAGTACTTCAAGGCCAAGGAAATAACTAAGGTTGCCAAGATCTTTCATCTTAAAGTGTTGTTGAAGAAAGTTCTTGAGAGTGAAAATACCAAGAAGATCATCACCCGTGATAATCATATCATCAACATAGATAAGTAAGAGAACACAACCTTATGCTGTCTTGCGGACAAAAAGAGCTCAGTCATAGGGACTAGACTGAAAACCATGCTGAAGAATAGTCGCACTAAACTTTGCAAACCATGAACGAGGAGCTTGTTTAAGACCATACATAGCACGATGAAGTTTATAGACTTTGTCTGAAAGATGTGGATAACCGGGAAGAGGCTTCATATATACTTCTTCAGTGAGATCACCATTGAGGAAAGCATTTTTTACATCCATCTGAAATAATGTCCAACCACGAACTGCAGCAACAGCTAATAAACTTCGAACAGAAGTAAGTCTAGCAACTGGGGCAAAATTTTATTCATAATTTATCCCATATTCTTGGGTAAAGTCTTTGGCAACCAGGCAGGCTTTATAACGCTCAATAGATCCATCAGATTTCGTCTTAATCTTGTACACCCATTTGCATCCAATTACAGTTTTATTAGAAGAAAGAGGAACAAAATTCCAAGTATGCGATTTCTCAAGGGCTTGCAATTCTTCTGTCATTGCTTGCTGCCAAACAGGATTAGAACTAGCCTCAGAATATAATTAAGGCTCATATAAAAAAAGGGTGGTAGAGAAACAGTGATAATCACGAAGTTTAACAGGAAGTTCTCTTACCCGAGATGAACGACGAAGAGAGGGTATAGAGGAGGCCTCAGGGATGTTGAGAGCGGATCCTTCAGACGAGGTAGGAGGCTCAGAAGCAGGCGTCATTTCAGCAAATTCACCTGTATGAAACTCAGAAGAAATATCTGTAGGCAAGTATTGGAAAAAAGATCAACAGAATTATCTGTAAAAAATTGTGACATAGGAGGAGACACAGATTTAAAGTTAGATACAGAGGAAAACATCGTATGCTCGAGAAAGACTACATGACGAGAAACACGAAGACGGTTAGATATAAGATCCCAACACCTATAACCTTTATGTTCTATCCCGTATCCCAAGAAGCAACATAATCGAGTACGTAGCTCGAGTTTAGTATGCTCATGTTTTTAAAGTAGAACAAAACAAACACAACCAAATACTTTGAGGAGTTTGTAATTAGGTGGAGTTCCATAAAGACACTCATAAGGTGACTTGTTCTCTATAACAGGAGAAGGAATACGATTAATGGTAAAGACAGCAGTTAAAGTAGCTTCTCCCCAAAAACGTTCAGTACACGAGGAAGAGATAAGAAGAGCACGAGTAGTATCTAAAATGTGTCTGTGTTTACGTTCAGCTTTCCCATTTTGCTGAGATGTACTAAGACAAGACCTTTGACATATAGTATCGTGTTCTTGTAAAAGATTTAAAAAATCAGAATCTCTATACTCCATAGCATTATCAGTGCGGAAAACCTTAATAGGACACGAGAACTGAGTTTTAATCATCTGAGCAAAGTCTCGGTAAATTTTAGTAAATTCAGATCGATATTTCATAAGGAACAACCAAGTATACTGAGAATAGTCATCAACGAAGATCACAAAATATTTGGATCCTCCCATTGTAGGATTTGGAGAAGGACCCCATATATCAGAATGTATAAGATCAAATGGAGCATGAGAGACAGTAGTACTATTATCAAAAGGTAAGACTGGTTGTTTAACTAAAGGACATATAAGGTAATCATCTTTATTATCAGAAATAATACCTAAGTGACCATTGGATACTAGAGATCGGATGCGATTGATTGACGCATGACCCAAACGAGGATGCCAAAGATGTAACGAAGGTACCGAATAGGTAGATGCTGCAGACGAAGGATATAGAGAGGATAAATCTAAAGAGATGAGTTCATACAGACGTCCAACCTTACTAAGCGTCCGACCGGTCTTTGGATCCTGCACATAACAACCAAAAGCATTAAACAAGACATTAAGACCAAGTTCGCATAATTAACCAACAGACAAAAGATTTAAGGTAAGGTTAAGAATAAAAAAGGTGTCAGATACAGAAAGATTAGGGCAAGACACGTGACCAACATGGTTAACTTTCATGAGAGAACCATTAGCAGTTTGAATAGATGGTAAATAGGAATTAAGAGTTTTAGAAGAGAAAATTGTAGGATCAGAAGTCATGTGATTATAACATGCAAAGTCAAAATACCAAGAACAATTACCTGAAATATTGGAAGAAGCAGAAATTAAGAGTTTACCAAAAAAGAAGAGTAGACGGAGTAAAGATTCAAAGTTAAGGGAACGATCCACACTATCCTGTGCAGTATTAACAACAGCTCCTATAAAAGTCGCACCTTGAGATGTTTCAGATATGTGGCATGGCTGAAGTAGAGTAGAACCGGCAGAAGTACTACACTTATCCATAAATTTAAAAAAAAAAAAAAACTCTTTTTTTGTTTTTACATATACTAAACTTGTATTAATTACAAATAAACCCCTCAACTTTTAATAATTATAAAATAACCTCTTAAAATATAATAATTGCAAAATAACTTATACTTTTTTAAAAAATTACAAAATAACCCCTTAAAAATACTATAATTATAAAATTACCTCAAAACTTTTAGAAATTATAAAAAAAGATCCAAAAGAATAGAAAATTACGATCTGACATGAAAATACTGAAAAGTTTACAAAATGGCCATTAACAGAAATTAGTAAACTTCAGAGGGGCGTGTCCGGCTTGCTCCGACCTTCGATTGTGGTGAACTCGGCGGCGTTTGAACGGACGGTGACTGAGGAGTATTTTGGTCTGGGCGGCGTCGGTAACGCCGCCTTATAACGGCCGGGATCTGAAGTGAAAGTAATCG
Organism: Ailanthus altissimus; assembly: GCA_946807835.1. Taxonomy (NCBI): domain Eukaryota; kingdom Viridiplantae; phylum Streptophyta; class Magnoliopsida; order Sapindales; family Simaroubaceae; genus Ailanthus; species Ailanthus altissimus. The sequence goes on along the minus strand of OX327696.1, from coordinate 26,818,657 downwards.
ATGGTAGCGAGATTCCGGCGGCGCGTCTGGCAGTTTTCGATCTCGGATTGACGCGTCGAAGGCGGCACTGAACGGCCGGTGATGGGGGATTTGTTTGGGGTGGGCGAGGTCGGGTACGGCGCCGTAGAACGCCGGGATATGAAGTGACAGTGGCTGGCAGCGGTGGCTTTCTGGCGCCATGTCTGGCGGTTTTCGACCTCGGATCGACGTGTCGTCGACGGCGTTAAAACGACCAGAGGATTCTGAGTAATTGGAGATGGGCGGTGGCTAAAACGGCAAGATTTCAAAATTTTCTAGCGACTTTTCGAAAAATTTCGATAGATTCTGTCGGGTTTTAAAAAAATTTCGGCAAATCTCTAACTAAGCAAAATGACAGTGAAAAAACTAAAACTCTGATACCATGTTAGAAATGTAAAGAGAATATATTTCACTGTGAAAAATAAAACTGTACAATAGAGCCTTTATATAGACTGTAACCTTATTACATAATAGGAAAGTAACATACATAAGGAAATAATATTTTACATTAATAACATGTATATATGGTAGGAGGGTATAAAGGAATTATTTTAAAATAATTTTAAAATTATTCCTTAATACTTAAAATTTAAAAGAAAAGAGAAAAAAAAAATAAAGAATTGATTATGAATTCGTTTTAGTTGTTATGTAGCAGCTCTTACTTGATCGTGCACACGATTTCGTGTAGTCACAAGGTAGTGGCTTGGTGGGAAAAAAAATTATTAAGGCAGAAGAGGTTTTGATATCATATAAAGATTTAGAGAGAAGAAAAAATATTACATTGTATTCTCATTAATTAATGTTTAAATATATATAAAATTTACCGTAACTATAAAAAAAAAATTTTAAAAAAAATTAAGCCTAATAAGATTTAAGACGTCAAATACTACTAATACAAATTTATCTACAAATTAATTTAAACTAAATAAATAAATTAAAATTAATTAATTTAAACTAAATAAATAAAATAAATTGAAAATTTGACCTCTCTTGATTCCTTATCTCAGCCATGATAGACACATGTACACGATAATTTAAACCATCTTATAATTCAATCTTCAATAGGCATTATTTAAGTAATCTAGAGAAAAAGTGAAATACCTACATAAAGAGCTCGTTGATCTCTTTTAGTAAAAGTTATGACCAAGGAAAGAAATGATCTCATTTACTAAAAGTTTTGAACGGGAAAGAAATCTTGCTCTATAATTATATTTGTTTGTGGATTATTTTATAATTTTTTACTCATTTTTTATACAAATATTACGTCTCAAATCTCGAGTCTTAAATATTATAACTCAAATATTAACAAATTATAATAACATTATTTTAATACAATAAACTAAAACTGGCTTCTAGTTATATCAACGAATTACAATAATATCTTTTCAATACAATTAATTAAAATTAGTCTCCTAATAATTTAAGAAACTAATACTAGTCTACCAATAACTAAAAGAATTAAATTAAAATTGCTCTAACTTTTATTAGAGTTCGAATAACTGAAGGAACCAAAAGGGCTCAAACTCTTGATCTATTATAGCTCAAATAATAATGAATTATAACAATATCTTTTCAATTCAATCAATTAAAACTAGTCTTCCATCAACAAAAGAAACTAAACTAAAACTGCCTTGACTGGAATTATTTTCTTAGGCAAGCAACTGGGTCTTAATTTCTCAGTCATTTTAAATAACGTCTTCGATGGCTTCTGAAATGCTCCATTTACACACATGACTTCGCTTGCATTGCAGGCCAAGTTGTAATGGAAGCCCAGCGGAATGCTACGCAACGAACTCTTTTGTCGTTTGTAAAAGTTTTTTTTTACTGAGGCCCATCAATAGCTTTTGAAATGCATTTGGGCGCGGCCGAAAGTGGCCAGCGGAAATTACGGCAAATCATTTGAAGATTGAGGCAACTCAAAAGTTTCAAACTATTCCATGCCGTTTCCTCACGGACATGTTTATGAAAGTAATGTCAACGTTACTTCGATTTTAGAGCTCCAGTTTTGCTCGAAACTTACGTCAATTTCTCGTCTTGTGGGTTACTGGGTCCTAAATCGACACTTGGAAATAAAAAGATTATCCCCGTTTGCCTTATCCTTCTATCTCTTTCGGTGATATGTGAATGGCAAGAAAGAGACCCTTCTATATTAATTTATTCAAGCTATATAATATAAGCTATTAATTTATACGGGCAAAAAAGAAATATAGAGATGACCCCGTACATGTGGACGGTCCATGTATCAGAAAAGTGACAGTATTTTATGATATGGCAGTTTCTTCAGGTAACCTCAAAAACCAACGTTGCAAGAAGATGTAGGGCATAAAACTGTCTGCCAACCCACCAAATATGGGCCCCCAATAATTTAAGGTCTGGCCCAAATATTGGCAAAATCCAATAACACTCTCCCATCTGTCCCACCTAAGTCCAATCAGCAATTGACTAACTAATTTAGCTCGTGAGTTGACTTGTACACAAAGAGAACGCAGAAATTCTAATTCACATGCTACTGGGGCCCACGGAGAGGGGCTTTAGTATCATTTCTAAAACTGGGACACCGAAAGCGACAGGTGGTGCTGACCCCTAAACCTCCGCGCCCGCCCTCCAAAATACGCCTAGCACGTGTTACGGGGGTTTACGTAAAAGATCTATAAAGACACAAGCTTCAGTGTATTGTCAGTGTCCGTGTCTTTCTGAGCCGACACTTGGAAGCCACTCTTTACAGTACACGTGTCCTTTTCTTAGATACAGAGTAGGAAGCCGCCTTGATTTTCTTAAACTGCAACTGGGGTGGTTTTTTTTTTTGTTTTGTTTTTAAAGTAATTGATTCTGTTTCTGTCCCGTTCATTTGGTTTTCTGATTTGTTTCTGCTAGGCGTTGGCTTGTCTGGCTTCCCCTATTATTTTATAAATACTGTAATTTATATTTGTTGTTTGCTCGTTCATTGAATTAAAAAAAAAAAAAAATATATATATATATATATAGATATATAATATACGTCAGAGTTCAGACTTGATGAGTATTGTGCTGTTAATATAACTTGAGCCGAGTCTGTAAAGATAAAAGAGTCGGTTGTTAAAGAGGTCTTTTCGCTTTTGAAACGCTTTTCGTCTGGGTAATTGGTAGTTGGTCATTCGTCCCTTGACCTTGAGTTGAGACTTTCCATTGCTAGATAATAATCCATTTGGGTTCTTTCGGTTTAGGCTTTTTAAGTCTCTATTTTCTTTTCCTATTGAGGATTTTCTGGGTTTGTTTTTGTGGATTCTGTTGTTTTTCTCGTTTCCTATTTGTGGCTGGAGGGTGTGTTGATTGAGATGGAGGAGAGATATGAGCCATTGAAGGAGCTCGGTTCAGGAAATTTTGGGGTTGCAAGGTTGGTGAGGGATAAGAAGTCAAAGGAGCTTGTTGCTGTCAAATACATAGAAAGAGGCAAGAAGGTAATCTTCTATTTAGTTTTATTGGATCCCATATATACAATCCTGCATGTAATGGTGCTCTGAATTTTACCGATTTTCTTCTTTGTTATGTATTGCTTACTTACTGGAAAGGAAAAGGCAATTAAGCTTGTTTGTATGCTGGTTTCCAGATCGAAATGGGCTACTGTGTTTTGTTTGAAAACATTGCTTGTGTTTCTTTCTTATTTACTTTGAATTTTTTAGCTGTTATTCTTCAAGCATTTTCGCTTTTGCTGATTTTGGACTAAATTATTAAACGATGCTTTTTCAATTTCTTGTGTTTGGAATAAATTCTGTTTCGGAGAACTGAATAGGGGAAGCCGATTTGTCCAATAGGAGAAGATAGTCAACGAAGTGTTTGTTAAATTATGGGGAAGTTACAAGCAAAACTTTTGAAGATTGGTTTTGTTCACTTGTTTGCATATCTAGCATGTGCTCAATTTTTGTTCAACGCCCATTTATAGAAACCTCAACACCTCTCTTTGCTGTTGTCGTTTTACCTGCATTGGTTTTTCTAGCACCACAAAAGGGGTAATTCTGGGGTTTTTCCAGAGTTTGAGAGCTATTTGTTTCTGCTGCTATAGTTTCAGCATTTGAAATTATTGCAGCGGGCGTTGGCTCTGGCATGCTGTGCTTGGGATCCAAATATTGTGTTTCCAGTGTCCTATTGAGTTTTATTGTTCAACAAATGGAGCTACTTCGCAGATTAGGTGCACGTTATGGTGTTTAGATTGTTTGACTGAGAGGAAAGTCAAATACTTAGTATTTCAACTGGGGCTACTTCTGAAATAATATGAATTCTGTTTCTTGTTACAGATTGATGAGAATGTTCAGAGGGAAATCATCAACCACAGATCTCTGAAGCATCCAAACATCATCAGGTTCAAAGAGGTAAGAATGGTCAAATACTAAATCATTATAAGGGCATTGCTATTTTCATATTTGTTTCGTTTTGTTGTCCCAATTAGGTTTCTTTAAAATTTTGCTTCAAGTTAGACTACCAGATTTATACTAGGAACTTCAGTTATGAAAATGCAGGGGCTTATCAGACAATAGTTCACTAGTTAAAGTATGTGAATGTAAAACTAAGTCATGCGAATTAATTATATAATTATCTAATAGCCACAGCAAAAGTGGCACTTAAATATTTTCAAACTAAATCCAAGCGGTTGACTACAATTATATGAAATCTAGGCATTTTATTGAATTTTTGTCTTCTTCTTTTCATTTTATTTTTCTTTTATACATCTATATATTATTCGCTTTTTGATAAATATGTATAAACCTAATGCCTAGACGATGTTAAGATGATTTATACTTGTAGCTGACACCAAGGAGTTCAGATGAGGTTTTGTTGACTTGCATTTAAGGAGATGGAAATTACTTCCATGTGCAGGTCTTGTTGACCCCAACTCATTTAGCTATTGTCATGGAATATGCGGCTGGTGGCGAACTCTTTGCCAGAATTTGCAGTGCTGGTCGATTTAGTGAAGATGAGGTTGTAATACGTTTCTATTTTATTTGTATCTTGGGTCACCTCCATTTCAATGTATAAGGTTATCATCTAAATGATGTTCCTCACTGATGTGTTTGTTGAAAATCCTGTCCACTTCAGGCAAGATTTTTCTTCCAGCAGCTAATATCTGGAGTCAGCTACTGTCATTCCATGGTATGATATCTTGTGTTTCATTTATGCATCTATTTATAGATCAGAAGATATCTTCATCAATTTTTATGTCGCATATTATGTTATGATCTTCATTATATGAGCCATTTCTTTTTTCTCAGGAAATTTGTCACAGAGATTTGAAATTGGAAAACACATTATTGGATGGAAGTCCACAGCCACGTCTTAAAATATGTGACTTTGGTTATTCAAAGGTTAATGTTTCTAGCTGAAAGCAGCCTTTTGGCTTGATAAATGGCATATAACTTTGAGGCTTTCTTGCTTTTTCTTCTCCCTTTATTTTTTTATAGCTTTGCTTTTTGGAGAAAACGACAATATCAAGGTGGTAACTCTTAATTTCATATCTTAAATCTTAGGTCTCAGTTTTGAAACTTAATTTTCCATTCAATTGCATCTTGCAGTCAGGATTGTTGCACTCGCAACCAAAATCAACAGTTGGAACTCCAGCATACATCGCCCCAGAGGTCCTGTCAAGAAAGGAATATGATGGCAAGGTATTTGGTTCCATATCTCACAATTGAATGCAACAAGAAAGTCATTGTGTTTTATTGTTCCACTAACATATGGATTATTGCATACTGATACATTGTACGCTGCCATTATCGGAATTTTTCACCTATTCCACCGGGCATTGGTGATCAGAAGAAAGGACATGTTTATCACATTCGTTGGCGATTATCTTTAAAAGTTATTTCTACCTATTTGAATGCAAAAGCCTATTCTTTTATCCAGCAAGCCTCTTAACCCAGAATCCATGGAATTTCAACCTTTATTTTTTCCTACTTTGAAACAGGAATCTTCCATTTAATATTTTTCTTCATAAAGCACTCATTTTGGAGTGGCCAGAACCTATACATATTTTGTATGGAGGCAGTAGTACTGTCATCATAGCAAAGAAAATGTTTTCCTGCTGAAGAGCCTTCTGGCATCTTCTTCTGTGGCCTTTTGGTTCTCTGTATTTGCAATATAGATATACCTGTTTATCTGTGCATGTGTTTTCTATTTAGACTTTCGTACGGCTAAATTAAATGTGATTTTTTTGGGATTATGTTGTTTATCCCTTGATTATGCTATTAAACTTTGAAATTGACACTAATGGTCAAACAACTGCATAATCTAGTAACTCTGGTGTATTGCTGTCCTTTTGCATTCAATTTCTGCAAATTTGTAGCATTCCAACCATACTTTTATTGAACATTATAGTGTATTTATGGTTCATTAATACTGAGAATAACAAGTCTGTCTTACTGTTTTCTTGTTAATCTGTTGGTTTTGATGTGTAGATTTCAGATGTTTGGTCCTGTGGTGTGACGCTGTATGTAATGTTGGTGGGTGCATATCCATTTGAGGATCCTGATGATCCTAGAAATTTCCGGAAGACAATTGAAGTATGTTTCTTCTGCACAACAATTCTATAACTCGAAAAATTCTCTTTCTTTTCCCAACATACTGTTGAAAATGAAGTTTAATCTTTTGTTATTCATGACAGAGAATAAGGAACATTCAATACTCCATACCCGACTATGTACGCGTTTCTGCAGATTGCAGGCATCTCCTTTCTCTGGTTTTTGTTGCTGATCCCTCCAAGGTACACTTTTGCCAAGGATTCTTTATATTCAAGAATTCCTTCTGCCATGAACATGGAATGATTTAATTATACATATCAAACCATTTAGAGTGATCTTCATCATTTTGTCCACGGAATGCAGAATATGAAAATTAGGCTTCTTTCTATTCTGTGCTGAAACTTTTTCCATTTGTTTATTTCTACTATGTTTGAATGGGCATCTGTAAAATATTGTTTCATTTTTAACTAATTATATTTACTAATACTAGTTTATCCTCCTAACAGAGGATTACCATTCCAGATATCAAGCAGCATCCTTGGTTTCTGAAGAATTTTCCAAAAGAGCTAATTAAGATTGAGAAAACAAATTTTAAGGAAGCTGAACACGACCAACCAATTCAGAGTGTTGAAGAAATAATGCGTATCATACAAGAGGCAAAGACGCCAGGTGAAGGAGCCAAAGTTGGTGGGCAAGGTGCCGCTGGCGCATCAGACCCTGATGACATAGAAGGTGACATAGAATTGGAGGTTGACGTCAGTGGTGATTATGAGCCATGATATGTGAGCATGACATTAGAAATCAGGTGGAGAGAATCTGTTAAGTTTCCAGTCATTGTTATGTTAATAAGCCCTTATCCTGTAGGCAATATTGTACAGTACAGTAATGTTCGAAGAGTTGCCCTGTATTAGCACTGAACCAATTCTGAGTGCACCATATGCTCAGTTGGGATCTTTTATCCATTACTAATTGCATAGAAATATCTGTTTTTTTTAGAACATTTGACATTTTTGTGTCGTTGTTGGATTGTTGCAATTGGTCTAAATTCTATCCTTATACCATTTTTTTTTTTTGTAATATTACTCATGTAAAGCTTATATTCAAAATAAGAATAATGCTATGACTGATCTGTGTTTATCACATAATCATAGATATAGCATAGAATTAAGAATAATGCAACATTTTTTAAATGTATTAACACTCATCGGCCATCTATTCTACACAAATTTTAATTTTTTATTCTAAAACGCTAATTAATTAATAGTTGACCCATTATTAATAATAATTTTATCTCCCTTTTTTTCTCACACCTCTCTATTCTCTCTTCGTTCTCTTCTCTCGTAGTCTCATTTTTATTATTACATTCTCTTTCCTATTTATATACGTCCACAAACACAAATTGAAATAGCTAATGACTTAGTCACTTGTCATTCATAAAATGAGATAAAGTGAAATATCCATATCCCAGTAGCTAAAATACATAAAAGCCAAAATAGAAAATGAGCTTAACAAGGGGTAAATGCCATGTACCCTGTATTAAATTCGTTAACTATAAAAAGTTCTTTTAGTATTTGACAATATTAAATTTTTTTTTTTATTATAATTATAATAATATAGATTAATTTAAAGAGGTATAATAATTTTTTATTTAATTTAAAAAATTAACAAATACGTTTATACAATATTAAATAAGAAAAATTTATTATATAAACAATAAAAATAGTATAATTATACTATTAAATAATTATTTAATATAAATATTTAATATCAATTTTCATATTAATCTAACAAATAAAAAAAACCATTAATTGTAATACTTTTTAACTATTTGAAATTATGTTATATAATGCTCATTTTATTATTTATATAATGCATTGTTCCTGTATAATATTTAACAGGTGTAATTATTATTTTTTTAAAAGTAAAAGATTGTTATATTTCTTCAAAATTAATTTATACTATTATAGTTATAACAATATAATAGTTTTGAATATTATTAAATATTAAAGAATTGTTGGTAGTTAAAGAATCTATTAACACGTAAATGATAAATTCCCTTTAACAAGAAAGTCGATGAAGTTGGCATCAGCAAGCTCCTCGTCTCATACACATATGTATACAAATCATGAATATGTAAGGCAAAAAAAAGAAGCAAAAGTGAAATAAGAGAGACGCATTGATATTTTTTTTATCTATATATATGCATGAACACAAAAAAATCGTAAAGCCACAACAAGAAAGTGAACCAAAGACTGTAGATCATGACTTCATTCCATTTATGCACAAAAATCGTCTCATACATATTTGCATGAACCAAAGAGTTTAAATTAATTAATTGTTGACATCAATTATTATAGAAAACAATAAACCTACAATAATATCTAGATCCTATAACTGTTGTCAAGATTTATGAGATTGAAAATACTAAAATTTCAATTCTTACAACAAATCATGTGTAATAAAGGATTGACAGGCAATTTGAAAAAGAAATAAGGCTTTTCCAAAAACTTTCCTTGTATTTACAGCACTATTTTGGCAGCAATGTTTTGCTAAAAGAAAAAAAAAAAGATTTGCATTTAAAAGAATGGAGGATACACTCGATATTTAATTTGATAATTGTTAAGACTTGTGTTTAAAATTAATATTGAGTTTTCACTTATTAATTTAAAAGTGCTAAATTTTTAGATTGAGTGGTATTTTAATAATAATAAAGGCTTTAAAATTAAATTCACATTTTACATGAAGAAATTATTAAAATTTATTTTTAATACTAATTTTAAATTTTTATCCATATCAATTTAATTTTTATGTTGAGTGATAAATTAAAAATAATAATTTCAGTTCTAGAGAATTGTTAGAAGAAAGAAGTAAATAATAAAAAATTGTAAGGAGGAAATTGAGGACAAAAAAAAAGCAAAAAAGTGGAAAAGTTTTTATTAATAATGGGTTGAAGGCCAATATTTGAGATATGCACTAGCCAAAGCTTGCGAAGGCTCTCTTAATATAGAAGAGTGCCAGTTTGTCACTGTCTTAGTAAGAAACTTTCAAGCTTTTTGACCTATCGCCCTTAACGGCCTCCCTTGCCTTCAATGGATTTTATGTTGGTCTTTTAGTTTTACGATTTTAAACTAATATTCAAGACACGAGATATGACACATTTAGACCATGGTTATGGTATAGTGGCATTGGCCTTTTACAAAGATTGGATAACCCATTTATTAGATTTTTACCATATTGATCTTATTATTATAGCTCCGCTTCAGAGAATGAAGTGTTTTTAGAAGAACATTATTTTAAGAAATTACTTCTTTTATTAAAGAGAAACTTAGTTACATCCTGTCTTCAAACTGAGGACTTGATTCCTTATATAAACCTAGAAGGAATCTTGGGCACATAAGCAAACAAAAGGCTTATGGCCAACAAAGAGTAATGGTATGTAGGCCTTTTAAAATTTTAATCATAACATTATTTTAATAAAGACATTGGACATTTTGGACTGTTATAACAAAAGATAAAACTATAAGAGTGGTGTAAAATACCATTCTAATTTTGTATAAATTTTATTTATATTTATACAATATGTATTTATATAAATCGTTAATTTATTATATTATATTAATCTTGTTCTTTTAATACAATTTATATTAATATTAAGAGTTAATATTTTTAAGAGTTAATATTTTTAAGAGTCAGAACTTAATATGAATTAGGATAAAGACCCGAGAATATTTATTGTAATGACATAGTTACAAGTAGTTACAAATAGTATTAAAAATGTTATTATGTAGTATATTCTCCAAATTAGTTCATAGTCATAGGTTTAATAATATGGGTCGATTGTTAAAATAAAAAATACTAGTGTATATTTATATATGAAATAATCAGATAGTTAATTTTAATAAATCATGAGCTTATTGGAAGCTCATATAAGTGTGCAAGTGTTAAGTAAAGACTTAACACTGAATGGACTCATGAAGACATCTAATAGACATTCCATAAAGTCGTTAATGGATATTCTTCTTAAGTTGAATAGTATTTGTGATCCTTTGACTTGAACGTCGCGATGAGCTTGTAAGTGATCCATCATACTTAGATTTCACACATGTCAGAAACCGTTTATTGTTCGACTTCTAGGTGTCATTGGGTATGATTTGATGCTCATGAAGTCTGGTGTGCGTAGATATAGGATTTGTCAGCTCATATGGTTGGGTCGTATATCCTGATACTTGGAGATTGTATTTCAAAAAGTCTTTTGACCAAAAGTATTTAATCAAAAAATATTTTCATAAGGTTGAACAATATCCACAAACAAACATTATCGCAAAGGAGTTTGTGGATATTATTCATTGAAATACAAATCTATAGATAAGTTTAAGGTTGAGCGGATAGAGACTTAACGGTATATCTATATTTCTGCTCTTTTAGGATATAAGTGACAAAAAGATTATATGAATATGGTTAACCTCAACTTGTATGATTTTATGCGCCGTTTTATTGTATATGTAATATGTGTGTGGGACAATGTTTACATATATATAAAAAAGTTTCATAAGATAAATAGAACGAGTGTAAACCTAAGAAGTCCCACAATATGAAGTGTACTCGTTGAGTACTAGAATAGCACATAAGATCGAAGAGTTTGATTCGGAAAAAAATTCGAATAAGTAGAATTTAATTTTAGTATTTCTTGGGAATGACACATGTCAAATTCTAACTGTTAGAATTTGACACATATCAAAATATAATTAGACACCTAATTGGTGTACCATAACACTTCACGTATATTTGTTTAATTAACACTTTGACAAGTGTATAACACTTGTTATAATTTTATTTAAATTATACATAAATATTCATTTATTAAATTAAATGCATAAATGTTATGCATTTGAATTTGACAAATTATTGCATTGATTTTGAGAATCAAAATGTATTTAATATGTGTTTTTTAAAATAATCAAATATTGAGACATTAGTTTTTAGTCATTTTAATTTATAAAGACTTACATTGTTAATGAAAATTTTCTAATGGACTTTTATATTCTTTCGAAAAATAAATAGGAGACAAAGAAAAATATAAATGCATAATTATTATGCATTTTAAAAAAAGAGTTGGTAAACTCTTGGCTTTTGTGTTTTTTAAATAAAATAAAATAAAAATAAGTATGTTAAAGTATGTATGATATACATAGGATAAAATAAAAGAGAGAGAAAGTGATTTTGGCTAATTTTGAGAGTTTTGGCTAAGTGTTAGAAACGAGTTCTCTCTTTGAGAAAAAAGAAAAATACTAACACTTAAGAGAAACCAAAAGATCCTACAAGTTTATAATAAGCTACCATTCTAGAGCCAAAATACCCACCTTGATTTTGGTCTAGAATTGTTCTACAATTATATTTTTTGTGAGCTCTACACTTAGATCTCAACAAATTGTAAAGCTACTTTATCTTGGTAAGTACTTTCAATTTGTTAATATAGTATAATTGTTATATATATAAATATAAATATATATGTTTAAGTATTATATGAGTGTAATATATATATATATATATATATATATGCTTCTGTTGCGTATTAAAAATTTTTAAAATTGTATTTACACTCATATTATCATATACTCCTACAAAAGCATACTAGACAGTTAACATAAAAGATAAATCACACTGGACAGCTGGACACATTTATTCATTATTGAAAGACGAGTGGCTTGAGTTGTTATTGTCATAGCCCTAAGTGGATTGGTTACACTTGTATTTGTGTGCTAGGCATGATTTATGCTGTAAAAATAGATCTTCTGCATCTATAATTATTTCTAAATCTGTGGGGACAGGTTGTGCATCTCGGTATAGTGACAATTCAAGGTTTGGCTGAGAGGATGAGCTGACTTTCATGTTTTGTAGATTAGTGGTGTTGTCAATAGGGACACTTGGTTGGAGATAATTTGGAAGGATTGGTTGTGAAAAAGAGTCTATGTCACAAAGATTGGAGCCATATAGTTTTGGAAGGTAGTGGTGATGTTTGGAGTATTCTGCTTCTCTTTGGTGGTAAAGGTGCTTCTTAAGTTGTCTTTATTCATAGAAGGTTCCCAAATTTGTCATTCTTTGTTTGAAGTCTTTACCAATTATCTCCCAAGGTGCTATAGCATAAGGATCTATCCACGCTTATGGGGGAATAATTTAATTTTCTTAGGCAAGGACCCTTTCAAGGCTTCTGATTTTTACTTTATGTTCTTCGTGGAACAATTGCAGTGAGAATGGAAACGTAAAGTAATATTTTACTATAGGATAATAGTGGGATTTATGATCTGAAACAATCATGCCTTTACGTTGGAATAGAAATATGGATTGCAATTGTTGTAATGGGATTGTAGCATTGGTATGCTTATAAAGCATGTGCTACAACTTGTTTGTCCACCTTATTTTTGGATAAAACTATTGTAAAAAAATGATAATTAGATCATCTTTATCATGTTGATTTATCTATGTCAAAGTTTTCTGTAGAGGGAACTCCATGGCAATGGTGTGGAGGTCTAACAGATACCAGAGAAGGTATAAAATTATTTTGTTCCATAATCTGAATGGCTTGGCTCTGTAAAGGTGAAAAAATTGATATTCCAGATTGAATAAGGGGTTTCCTAGAACAGATGTTCCTCGTTCTTCAATAGTAGAGAGAGCATAATATTTGATTAGTTCAATGACATTTTCATGCAATGTTTTGTTGTGCATTATTTGGGAAAATTCTAGTGGTGTGAAAGAAACTGAAAGAGTGATGATTAATGGTTACGGATTCATCATGAGAATAGTGAGGGAACAATGTTTTTATTTATTTATTTTTTGTGTATGGTAAGGTGTGTGGAATATTCGATTTTGGTGGAGATGTTTATAAGGTTTCGGGAAAGAGAGTTTGCAAGTACTTTTTCTTTTTCTTTTATGTGGACCACATCAAAAGTATAATTTGTGAACCAGCGTTGCTAACGCAAAAGTTGAGACGGGGGAATACTTTTGTTTGAACTTGAGCATACTTGAAAAAGATGACATGTTAATTTCAATTAAAAAGTGTGCCCTACCAGATGATATTCAAATTTTTCGATGCCATGCTTTATAGCTAGGATTTCTTTGTATGTGCTGTGGTAGTGCATTACTGCATCAGAAAATGCTTCATTTTTGTATCCCCATATATTTCTTCTAAGAGAATGGCTCCCCAAAAGAGGTTTGAAGCATCTGTCTGCAAGATTCTTTTCCCAGTAGAGGGAATCTTTAAACTTGACAATTCTGGTGCTATAGCTTTAATTCTTTTGACTGCTATGGTTTGTTCATTGGTCCATAGGGGATGACCTTTCTTTAGTATCAGGTAAAATATTTTTGTGAGTTAGGCCAGTGCAGAATGAAGTCAGATATGTAATTCACAATTCTAAGAAATTGTTGAAGTTGTGAATTATTGAGATCTGAGTAAGGGAATTTAGACAATTGGTTTGTAATATGTGGTTGAAAGGTGTATCGTCATTCATTGATGTGCATTCCAAGGAAATCGATATGAGATTGTTCCACTTAACATTTGGTAAGAGATATCATAATTCCATATTTCTAGAATAGAGAACCAAATTTTTAAAGAAGCTTGTAATGAGAATCTTCACCATCTGAGAATAATAAAATATCATCAATGTAAAAAAGTGCTTGTTCTGAAATAGGTTTAAAAATTATCATCATGGCCTTCTAGAACAATGAGGGTGCTGTTTTGAGTTCGAATGGCATTACTGTTCACTAGAAATGATGTTGTGGAGTGTAAAATGCCGTCTTTTGGCAATCCTTATAGTGGATTTCAATTTTTCAAAATCTTGCTTTTAAATCAAAAGAAAAGATTTTAGCTTCTGCTATTTTTGAAAATAAATCATTTTTATTGAGGAAACTTGTCATCTTGTAAAAAATTATTAAGTGGTTGATAGTTAATCACAAGACGAAGTTTGCTACGAAATTGTTTACTTCTTTTGTTAATATAGAAGCCTTGACAAGCTAGTGGGTTCAATCAATCCTTATGTGACAAGTTGGGTGAGTTCGGCTTTGGTCGTAGAGGTGTTCAAGGGACATTCTTGGGTGATTGACTTTTGTGGGGTTTATGGACTTATTCTTTTTTAACATAAGTTTAATGAAAAAAGCTTCATTTTTTGAAAGTGGGTTTAGGCATTTTAGGATGAATTCAGAGTGTGATGAGGTTGTTGATGGGTTTTGATCTGGTCAAAGATTATTTTTATAAGACTAAGACTAAAATAGTTTAGGATTTAGGTTCACGGTTTGAAATTGACTTTATATTGTAAATCGTTTGATTTGGGCTAAAATTTTTTATCTAACAATTTTTGGATCAAATCAAATCCAAGAATGATGTTCTTTCTCAATAAATTAGATCCAAGAAGTTTGTGCTTGATAGTAAGTCTTAAGAAGAATTGCAAATAAACTGTTTTACTAATCATTGTGATTGTATACAATTCGTTATTTGCAACTTTGAAAATTTGGTAGAACGGTTTCCAATATTCAACTGGCAAAATTGCTAGATTGAGAATTGAACATGCTGCTCTTATATCAAGTAATCCTACAAGAAAAATAGGATTATCATATTTGTTAGGGAGGAGTTGTACTTCAACCATAGAGACCGAGATTGAGGAAATGTTGTGATGTATTGGGTTTTGTGTGGCTGGCTGGATGTGGAGGGATTTTGGGATTAATTCTGAGTTTGAGTCTAATTCTAAAAGGATAAGCATCATGTCACTATCTTGCTCTATTTATTCTAAATAAAGAGATTTATCTATGCCAGAGTTTTCTGCAAATGTAACTTCATGACGATGGTGTAGAGATCTTTAATTTTAAAAACATTTAAAATCTCAGCACTTATCTTTATCTTGACCATTGGATCGATTGTATTGCCACTATATAATGACATCTAAATATGTGGTGCATAATTGCACCACATCTTAAATAGTGTTGCAGCTGTATATTGACCATCTAGTGATAATGTCTCTCACCATTTTGTTAACAACTTTACTCACTATATCTTCTTTTTTTATATACTATATGAACAATATATAAATTTTTTACTTAAATCATATAATTTATTTATTTATATTTGATTTATCTAAAACTTAAAAGTTAAAAATAATATTACTCTAATCATATAATTTATTTATTTATTTTTCATTTGATTTATCTAAACTTAAAAATTAAATATAGTATTACTCTATTGATAAAAGAGTTAACAATAAATATTTAGATATTATATATTTTTAATTTTTTTTTTTGTTAATGGGTTTTTAATTTCACTTAGAAAGTATGAACATATTTAATTTATTAAGTATATTTATTGTATAGTCCCAAGGCATTCTTAAGTGTCAATACATTACTTGACCCAAATATTATTCACTTATTATATTAAGGGTATTAAGATAAAATTTAAAAAAAAGACCACTCAATAAAATATTATTAATAAGGAGAGATCATAGAGTAATACAAAAATTTTTAAAAAAATAATAAATATAAAAAATATAGAAATTTTCCTAAACAAAAGATATTTGGCTGAATTAATAGAAGTTTTTAACTCTGGAGTACTCTTCTTAATTTCCAACTTACTTGTCGAGGGGATAGGCAATGTGTGGTTTCATATTTCTCTTCCACAAACGAAAGCACCCGGAAATTTTCATTTTATTAATTTCTACAGAAATCAAGGCAGTCGAGGTCCTGCTTTTTAATTTTGTAACCTACTTTTTAACGCATGGCCTGCAATTTGACCATACTTTCATTTAATTTACTATCTCCCTTAACCACTAAACATAGGTTAGTCTCTTTCAATCTATTCTTATAACTAATTAGTTGGCATCGCAACCCCAGTAGTGAGAAATTCCAGAGCGGGCTTCACTTCAATTGGGTATAAAGCTCTTGTTGCTTATTTACATTAGATTAAGAAGAAAGAGAACATACATTGATAGAATATAATCATGGCTTTAGTGAAGAGAAGTTCTCCGTTGACCTTTATTAACATGGTTATGATGATGATGATGATGATGATGTTGGTGTGTATCGTGCAAATGGTGAATGGTGGGGGGTTGAGCCCCAGCAATTGCATGGAGGAGAGGCGACTCGGTGTTAACGCATGCAAGCCAATCATATATGGGCAGCCTCCATCTCCTGCATGTTGTCAACGTGTTAGGGTTAGCCACTTCGAGTGTGTGTGTCCAGCCATGTCACCAAAGTTGGCTGCTCTTATTGATATTAATCGAGCCATAAAGATCCTCAAAACTTGTGGCAGAAGGGTTCCCAGGCACTTCAAGTGCGGCAGTAAGATCAATTTTTCCTTCACACGAGTTCAATTACATTTTTACTTTGTGGGGGGTGGATAATTTCTCCCACTGTAAGCTATAGACTTTTAATTAATTGATAAATTCATTGAGATGTATTATTTTTTCTTGCAGGAGTACAATTTCCATGATGAGCATGGGCTATTTTAATTTCCGATGGCATCTGGACGTTATTGCTATTTCTTTCGTGTTTGCATATGAGTGGAAGACGTATACGTTACCAGAATGTATTGGTAATATATATATATATATATATATATATATATATATATACAGAGAGAGAGAGAGAGACCCTGCAGTGTAAATAAGCGCAGTTTCCACATATATGTACTTGATTTTAACAGATCATATATCAATGTTTGTGATGAATTTGGTTGCACATCTATTTCGCAATTTATGACGAGTTAATTTCTAGATTTGCAAGCTCATGACTCTGATAAATATGTTCAACTTAATAATAGTACTTCATAGAGTGGTAAACTATATATTCTAGTTTGTGACGATCTCCTAAAACAATCACCTTTTCTCTAGCTCTTTATTGAAAAGGTCGGATAATTAATTTAAATTTTTTTTAAAATAGTGAAAATTGAGGGGATCTTAATTTTTTTAGTTATCATTTTAATTTTTTAATTTTTCAACTAAAAACTTGAATAAAAATTTCTTTTTACTATTTCAAAGGTTGGATAATTAACCGAATTTTTTTTCAAAATTGAGAGGATCTTGATTTTTTTACTCACTATTTTAATTTTTTAATTTTTTCAACTAAAAACTTAGATAAAATACTTTTTTACTATTTCAACAGTATTCATTATAATGAATAATATCCTCTACAGTGATTTATTATTTACTTAAAATTATATTTATTCAAATTTAAATTTGTATTTATTTATTATATTATTTGTTAATTATTTAATTTCAATCATGTTATTACAAAATTTAAATAAATAATGTAGTTAAACTAAATTAAATAAATAATATAATTAATTTAAGTAATTAACAAATAATGTAATTAAATAAAATAAATATATCATTTGTTTATAATAAATAAATATAAACTTAAATTTAGATAAATATAAATATAATTTTAATAAATAATATAAATTAATTATATTATATATTATAAACTAAATATAATACTAATAAAAAATAAAATATTTATTATAAGTAATAATAAGTAAAAAAAATAAAAATATTATAATAAATAATAAAATTAAAAAAGAAGGGACTACATTTTATCGCCCACATAAGGACGCGATATGTTCTTACCATTATGTGGGTGCAATAAGAACATTTCACGCCCACATATAGGTGCTACAGTTTTTTTACTTTAATATTTTAATTTATATTTTATTTTTAATAGTTTATTTTATTATATATGGCATGATTAATTTATATTATTCACAAATAAATTAAATATATTTATTTAAAATTTTATTTTTTTTGTTTAATTATCAATAAATAAAATAAATATAATTTTAATAAAAAATATAAATCAAGTTTGCATTTGTTTATAAAATTTATTTTTTAATTATTGTATTTATTTAGTTTAATTTAACTACATTAAATATTTATATTGTTTATGTAAATTTTGTAGTAATATGATTAAAATAAATAAATAAATAATATAAATTAAATATAATTTTAATAAAAAAATATTTAATTTTGAATTAAAAATTAATGTAACATGCATTATTGACTGTAGTAGGGTACTGTTTACTAGTATTGTTGAAATAATTAAAAGGTATTTTTGTCCATTTATTAAGTTTATAACTAAAAAAATTAAAAAATTGACATGATGGTTAAAAAAATTAAGGTCACTTCAATTTTGTCTATTTCAAAAAATTCCCCGAATTAATCATACTTTTGCTTGTTTCTTGCTTCTACAGAAATGAGTCAATTAAGGTCTTTCTCATTTGGCATATTAATTACTAATAACACTTGACCATATCTTTGAGTTGGTTAGATCAATGGTCGAAATTTGGTTATCCTGTTCAATTAAACTCACAACTATAAGGCCAAACAGAATAATAGTCAAACACTAACAACCTTGTTGCTTAACCAGGCTTAGAACGGGGAGAAATAACCTCTGCTCATGTCGAGCAGGAGAATCACGATATTTTTGAGCTGATTAAAGTAATGGTCAAAATTCAGCTACTTGTTCGGTTAAATTCAACACCACGAAGTCAAACAGAACTATAGTCGAACACCAACTACCTTGTTGCTTGATTAGGCCTTGAACTACGAGAAATAGCCTCTATTCATGTCCGGCAAAGAAAGGCCTAAAAATGACCACCTCAAAAAGATAAAATAGTTCTTAAAAAGGATTTAATTTATAAGAGACGTAGGAAATATGAATAAAGTTAAGTTTATCAAGAATACGATACAAATTCCTCTAAGGTAAGTAAGATTTAGTATAATTTTAGAAAATTTTTGATAATGGAATCCAAGGAAGGAAAGTTCATAAAGACACCCACATTGAAAATGATTCTAAAAAGTTATAGGTAAAAGCTACGTCCTTATCCTATAAATAGTTGAGAAAATTAGTACTTGAGATTAAATCTATATATTGAGAGCTGGTACTAAAATCAAGACTTTTATAGAAGACGTATTTACAAATACGTATATTCATAGCAACTTACTCATTCTCTATTTACTTTCTCTTACTGTATTCTTTCTTTTTTTAGCCCTTACTAATTTAAATATCAGAGTCTCTATGTCAAAAACTCCGATGCAACTTTACATTCTTTCTAGTTGCAAGATTCTCGTTAGACACTTGATTCGGAGGGAGAGAAGTACCCTTGAAGGTTCAATTTTCAGTCTCATTTTTGCCATCCATACCAAACTTTCTTAAAAAAATAAATCTAACTTGTTGATTTCTATATTACCAAATTTTGGGATCAACACTATTTATCTATCAATATATGCATGAACATATAGATCACAAAGCCAACAAGAAAGAAAGCCAAAAGATTATTGTAAGAAGTCTAACTAACCACACATATTTCCATATTAGTATGATATTGTCCACTTTGGACTTAAGCCCTTATATTTTTACTCTTGAACTTTACCCAAAATATCACATACCAATGGAAATATAGTTCACTTTTTATATACTTATGATATTCTCTATTTTTTGTTAATGTGAGACTTTGTTTATTTCTTTAACAATCCTCCCCTTGAACAAAGGACTACTAAGCCTCCCCTTAAATAGTATTTTAATCCTCTATATCTTCCACATAGGAAGATCTTGCCTTCTTTTAAGTACTCATCTTCTACTTATCTTCACTGTATTATAGGAGCACGCGTTACGTGAAGTTCAGAGTACCGCCTACCTCGAGAGTCTGCTCTATCAAGTTAACTCATTATCACTGCATTGGCAGACATGCCTTACGTAAAGTCTGCATCACTACTTTGAGAGAACACGCCTTACGTGATGCCAGGGAGCACATCACCACATGTCTATAGAGTTTAACCACGAATCTCATCGGAAATTAAGACTTACTAGGCTCACCATCTTTTCATTCAACACCAATGATTTTTTTCACATGGCTAACTTTGGGGCTTAGTTTTGATACCACTTGTAAGGAGCTCAACAAACCATACATATTTTCACATTGGTATGATATTGTCCACTTTAAGCCTAAATCCTTATGGTTTTGCTCTTAACTCTATCCCAAAGGTCATATATTAATGGAGATATAGTTCACTCTTTATATATTTATGATCTTTCTCATTTCTTGTTAATATAAAATTTTATCTACTTCCTTAACAATTATGATGTAGAAAACAATTGTTGACATCAATGAATATAGAAAACAATGAACCTACAATAATATTTGGATCCTATATATACCAATACAAACTCTTCTTTAGAACATATGTTTCTTGTCAAGATTTAGTGGGATTAAAAAAATACTAAGATTTCAGTTGTTATGACAAATCACGTTTAATAAAGGATAAATAAGCTTTTCCAAAAGCTTTCTTTTTTCTCATGACATTGTTTCACAATACTACTTTGGCAACGGTATTTTGCTAAAATAACAAGGAAAAGAAAAATTAGATTTGCATTTAAATAATGAAGGATACACTCGCTACTCAGTTTGATAATAATTTCAGTCCTACGTAGAGGAATTTATAAGGAGAAAAAAAAACACATAATACAGAATTGTAAGAAGGAAGATGAGAAAAAAAGAGAGGAGAAAAAGAGTGGAAAAGTTATTATTAAAAATGGGGTTCACTATTAAATAATTTGCTTATAAAATAAAATAAAAAAAACTTAATTTCAGCTCTTATGTTAATCATTGGATCGATTGTAATCTTATGCTTAGAATATTACGTCAAAAAATTATGTAAAACAAAGAGGAGATCATTCAACTTAACCGGTATATACATATACAATAATTCTTAACTGTAGACGGTCTTAAGTTTTTGGGAAAATGCATTTAAGTCTTTGAAAATATTAGTATTTATCATTTTAGTTTATACTTTTAAAAAAAAGTTCACTTTAGTCCTCGCCATTATGACAGTTTTATTAAATATTTATTTTTTTCAATGTTTTTATGACAATACCCTTAACGAGTTATTTGATAAATATAATAATTCAAAAACTAAAATAAAAAATATTAAATTTTCATTTTCATTTCCTCCCACCACACCCCACTACTTCCCTCTCTCCAAAATTTATTTTTTTATCCCCTCTGCACAAAAAAAAAAAAAAAAAAAAAATTAAATAAAATTCACCAAGTCCCCCCACCACTAAATTTTAATCTTTGTAATTTTTTTGAATCAAATTATATAAAATATAAAAATAAATTATTATCCTTATTATTTTAAATATTTTTAATTTGTCTTCACCACACCCAGTATCATCACCCAAGTCATCTATAAAAATTAAATAATAATTGAATTATATAAAATACAATAATGACCAAACCATCTTCACATAATACCATAAATTACCAAACAATTATCCAACAAATAACACATTAAATTTTTACTTTTTTTTTACTTTCTCTCATATAAGCGACAGGGATGAAGGGAGATGAGAGGGGATTATGTTGGGGGTTGCTGGTTTTAGGGTGGTTATGGGAAAGGGGCCTGGGTGGGAGGCTGGTTTCATTTTGTTGGAGAGTTGGGGGTGGGGGAATACTAATATTTTTAGGGACTTAAAAGATATTTTCCTCATGTTTTTAAAGTGAGGACTTGTTAAAATAATGTCATTTTACTTATATTTTAGTCAAAACGAAGCCATTTTAAAGTGTGCTAAGTTGCAACGAAGTTACTTTTTATATAAATAAGTTTACACTTAAAAAAATCTAAGGATATTTTTGTCTGTAGTGATTTTTAGGTGTGGACGTCCACAAACTTTTTGAAGTACGGATGTTTTTTTTTTTAAAACTAAAATTCACGTTGGACATTTTCACAAATTTATTTTCACTAAAGTTGTAGTTTAAAAAAAATTACAAATGACCATATAAGAGAAGGATTATATATTAGATGTGATCGTCCCTAAGTTTTTAAAATCCGAACTTAAAAATTAAAAATAGTATTACTCTAATGATATAAGAGTTAACCGTAATTATTTAGATATTATCTAATAATAAATTTTTAATTTATGTAAAAAGTATGAATATATTTACTTATATTTATTGTATAGTCTTAAGGCATATCAAATTTCAATATATTTTTCTTGATTTAACAATAATTCATTTATTACATCAAGTATCAAGGGCATTATGATATAAGAATAGAAAAAATAGCTACTTAACAGGATGTTGTTAATGGCAAAGGGATAATTAAGTAAGATAGAAAAATTTAGGAAGATAAAATAATAGATATGAAAAAATCACATAGGGAAAGCGGCAATATCCTCAAAAAAAAAAAAAAAAAAAGAAGACAATTTGATTGAATTAATAGAAGTTTTAATTCTAGAGTACCCTTATTAATTTCTAACTTGTTGCGGGGAGGGGATTGGCTATTTGGTTTCAAATTTCTCTTCAACAAAGGAAAGCACCGCGAATTTGCTTTTCAATTTCTATATACAGAAGTCGAGTCAGTCGAGGTCCTGCTTATTAATTTGTAACATACTTTTCAATGCTTGGCCGGCCAACTTTTGCTTGTGTCTTGTATAGGAGTAGAGTCGGTCAAGGTCCTGCTCATTTGGCATATTGCTAATGCTTGGCCGCCCTCAACTTAGACTAAGACTTTCATTTAATTTGATACTCTCTTCACCCCTAAGCTTACGCTAGTCTCTTTCAATCTATTTTTATAACTTTGTGAGAAAGCTTACGTTGGCATTGCAACCCCAGTAGTGAGAAATTCCAGAGCGGGCTTCACTTCAATTGGGTATAAAGCTCTTGTTGCTTATATACATTAGATTAAGAAGAAAGAGAACATACATTGATAGAATATAATCATGGCTTTAGTGAAGAGAAGTTCTCCGTTGACCTTTATTAACATGGTTATGATGATGATGATGATGATGATGTTGGTGTGTATCGTGCAAATGGTGAATGGTGGGGGGTTGAGCCCCAGCAATTGCATGGAGGAGAGGCGACTCGGTGTTAACGCATGCAAGCCAATCATATATGGGCAGCCTCCATCTCCTGCATGTTGTCAACGTGTTAGGGTTAGCCACTTCGAGTGTGTGTGTCCAGCCATTTCACCAAAGTTGGCTGCTCTTATTGATATTAATCGAGCCATAAAGATCCTCAAAACTTGTGGCAGAAGGGTTCCCAGGCACTTCAAGTGCGGCAGTAAGATCAATTTTTCCTTCACTCGAGTTTAATTACATTTTTACTTTGTGGGGGGTGGATAATTTCTCCCACTGTAAGCTATAGACTTTTAATTAATTGATAAATTCATTGAGATGTATTATTATTTCTTGCAGGCGTACAATTTCCATGATGAGCATGGGCTACTTTAATTTCCGATGGCAACTGGATGTTATTGCTATTTGTTTCGTGTTTGCATATGAGTGGAGGACGTATACGTTACCAGAATGTATTGGATATTAAGTAATATAATATATATAGACCCTGCAGTGTATTTCAATAAGCGCAATTCCCACATCTTTGTACTTGATTTTAACCGATCGTTAATCAATGTTTGTGGTGAATTTGGTTGCACATCTATTTCGCAATTTATGACGAAGTTAATTTCTAGCATTAGATTTGCAAGCTCACGACTCTATGGTAACTCAAATATCTGCAACTTAATAATTGTACTACATAGAGTGGTTTAATATATATTCTAGTTTGTGACGATCTCTGGCTAACAATAACCTTTTCTCTAGCTCTTCATTGAAAATGTCGGGTAATTAATCAGACTTTTGCCTTTTTCTTGCTTCTACAGGAGTGAGTCAGTCGAGGTCTTTCTCATTTGGCATATTGCTAATACGTGGCCGCCCAACTTGACCAAGACTTCATTTAAATATTTCCTCTCTCCCTCGAGCTACAACTTATGTAGTCTCTAATTTCAATCTCTTTTCTTAACTTAAATGGTGCTTGATCAACTCCATTGGACATTACTGAGAAATATTTGCAGAGTGCTTCATTTTCATTTCATTTTCCAATCTGGAATATAGCTCAGCTTGTTGCCTCTATATATTGGGTCAAGGCTGTGTTTGTGCAGTTCAAGAGGATTGCCCTAATACTGTTTTCGGTTATTGAATATCAGTCATTTATGCTTTTGAGAAATAAATAAATAAAAGAATACTAGTTAAAATAAATACATAAGCAAGGATTATAAAGGGAAATTACTAGTTTTCTCCCTAATTTTTAAGTCAACCATGTTTTTCTCCTACTTAAAAACATTTCAATTATCCACTTTTTAATACAAAATCGCCAAAAAAAAAAAAAGACTAATTATCCCTTACAAAAGAAAATTTTGAAAAAGTAAGGATAAAAGTAGTTGCCTTAAAAAGAAGGAAAATTAGTAATTCCCCGTTAATAAAAGTGTTTGTTATTTTAGAGAATAGTTGGGTTTCAGAATTTTTATAATAAGTTTTTAATTTTTGTATTAAATTTTATTTTATTTTTTCTAATAGGGGAGAAGGAGATTTAAATTTAAAAACCTCGCATTACTTAAAAATTGAGTGATGTTATTACCATTAAATTAACATTATAATCAATTATATATATTTTTTCACTATAATTATCAATCACACATTATATTTGTTCAAGTAAAATTTAGTTTAGAGTAAAAATGGATCCTATCCTTTTTCTCATACAAGTTTTCAAGTTTTTCTATATTAGATTTTTAACACCTGTATTCAGAATTCGAAAGTCTATCATCTTTTCTTCACAAATATATCACTTAAATCTTATGCATATGCGTCTGCATATAAACTTTCTCCATCGAATGATGTCTAAAAGTTAATTACTTAGAAAAACTGGTGTAAGAAAAGAAAAATAGTTAGTTACTTAGAAAAACCGAGGAGGTACCCCTAGCATTTTGCAAAAAGAACAAAGGGAAAAAAATAGTAATTTTCCCCAGAATATTAAATTACTAACCACAAAAGAACTAAAATTTCAGCTAAGCAGCAGGATTGCTGTGCCCATCTAAAACTACTATCAAGTTGCATTATACCAGCATGAGCTCAGTGGTGTGCATGTGCTGTAATATCTACGCCGAGCATTCATTTCATGCAAAACTGATAAGATGTAGATGGCTAGAGTTTTATGAGTAATTATTTTAAGGGGCAGGACTGGAGGGCCAAAATAAACGATTGCTTTTAACCGATAAGTCATTTGATTATATTGCAGATATCAAGTGATGTACTTCAATTTGATATTTATATAGTATCAATTAAGTAATAGTTTTGATACTTTTTTTATTTTATACGCAACAGAAAAATTATAACTCGCACTATAAAAAAGAACACATAAGATTAAAACACTAATAAAAATAAAAAAAACAAATCAATCAACAAGACATAAGATATACGTAGTTCGGCTCAAAATTGTCTACGTCTACGGAGGATTCATAATCCAGTTTCTTATTATTGATATAGATCACTAAGTATCTTCTTACATCATCAATGATCCTATAAGACCCCTTAATATTTTTCATAGAGACCTCTAACTATCTACCTTTGATCACCATGACTCCCTAAGACCTCTTAATATCTCATCATAAGAGATTTTTACAAGGAACACAATAATAGACCGAGCAACTAAGCCAAAAAGGATCTATGGTGTTTCTTTTGTTCACTTAAGAACATAAAGAAACCACTCCCTAAAGGTTACACCTTAGTGCACCATGCACTTAGTGCTTACCTAACTCTTCTATTCTATCTTATGGTTACATTTTAAAACCTTAGATGCTTAATCTTAAACAAAGAATTTACAAGTGTTTATATAGGGTGTATTTCGTGCCTACTAACCTTATTTTTTGTTGGAGTAAGAGTCTACTTGTTTAGGAAGTCCAAAACTTTCAAAAACTTGAAATTTCGAACTAAAATGAACATCTTGACACGTCTGGGTGCTACGGCGCTGGCCCTTCTTAGGCCCATCGCCACTGCGCTGGGGACCCAGTGCTGGTTGAGCGCCGTAGCATTGGTCTTCTGTGTTGAGTGCCGCGGCACTGGCAGCTCTCCCTCGATTTCTTCATTTCTTTCGCGTCTTCGAGTCCCGTTTCACTTCCCCTTTCGTGTCTTATACGTTCTAAGCTTCTTTATACGTGTTCCACACATTCTAGACTTCTTGTGACTCTCTATTTTGATATTCATCTCAATTCTTATCCAATCAAGATTATTAAATCACTAATTTTTCAACATACCAAATAAGAGCTGAATATACAATATTATTCCAAGCTTTCTCATCCACAAACTGCAAGCGAGAATTAACCCCCCATTCAACTTGAGCAATTGAGCCTCCTTCTTAGAGTATGCTGATATATGCAGGAAGTATTTACAGAGAGCAGAAGCACTGGTGCTGTTGTATTGGTGCTGTTTTAGTGTTCCCGCCAAAAGTTGAAGTTTGAAAGTTTGTTATGAAAGTTGCTTTACTATTAGATAAATTTACGGATCAAGTGTCAGGTGCACAATGCTTTGTGCATCAGTGTACTATATAAGGATCAAAGTTGTAATCAATTGAATCATTGAATCAACGAATCATTCAGTCAACATTTTCTCTATTTTCTATTCTGCTCTGTTTTTCATCTTCTTTATTTTCTTTTCTGCCAAACACATTTACAATCTTATACTCCTCGGTCCTTTATAAATCGACAAAAAGGAAGTTGTATGTTTATTCTTCTCATTCTAGTACTGCTAATTAACATTGACTCTAAATCAAACTTTGATACATATGGAGGAGAGGTTGAAGAGGTGTGGTGAAGTTGGAGATGTCGAGGCTTTGTTCTCGATACTTTCAGAGGATCCGTATGTTTTAGAGCGTTTTGATCATATCCCAATTGTTGATATTCCTTTACATATAGTTGCAGACACTGGAAATACCCATTTTGCCGTGAAAATTGCAAAATTGAAGCCATCACCTTTTCGGAAGCTAAATCACCTAGGGCTTAGCCCCATGCACCTGGCTTTGCAGAATGGGCACGATTAACTGGTAAGAGCTATGATCACAATAATTGACAGTGACCTCCTCCGAGTCAAAGAAAAGGGGAATATTACTCCTTTACATTATGCAGCAGCTCAAATAGAGAATGTTGATCTTTTGGCTGAATATCTGTGTATATGCCCATCATCTGTTGAAGACTTGATAGTTCAATGTCAAAGCGCTGTGAAAAACAATAGGTTTAGTGTTTTTAAACTCTTGCTTGGATGGCTTAGACGGGTCGACAAAGAACAGATCCTAAAGTGGAAGGACGAGGACGGCAACACTGTCTTGAATATTACAACTACTACAAATCAACATGAGGTAATTAATTAATTAAGCTCTTACATATATGCTTTTATATATATATATATATGTGGAATTTGTGATCCAAAATCATATTTATGATGTTGGTAATGTTTGGAACAAATTCGGGAGCATGTCGGAATTATTTTGGAGCCGGAAGCATGTGTGGAAGAAGTGGAATTCTAATGGAACAGTTGACAAAATGCAGAAGAAAACAGGAAAAAATTCCCAGGTGTGAGCGCCGCGGCATTGGGAAGCATTGGCCAATGCCGCGGCACTGGTGGAAGCATTGGTCAATGCCGCGGTGCTGGTGGAAGCATTGAAACCAGTATGTCAATGCCGTGGCATTAACACTGTTACTGTTCACAATCCCAAAAAATTACTAATTTAGGCTTTTTCTTTACATATTTTGGATATTTTAGACTTCATATAAATACCCCATTATACCTAGAGTTAAAGAGGAACATGAGAAACACTCTCAAAACACATTACAACAAACCCTAGAGCTCCAAATTCAATTGTATCATTTCTTGATCTTGTAAGATCAATTCTCTTGTAATCAAACAAAGAATAAGAGAGACTTGGATCCTTGATCCACTGTGGACGTAAGCAATTTGCTGAACCACGTATTTTGTGTCTTGGTATGGTATACTTCTACTTTTCTCTACTGTCAATACTTAGCTCTACAATTTAGCTTGTTGTTCTTGCTTGGATTGTTTTACCTACTTCATTGCTTGTACTCTCTACGTATTCCGCAGCGTGTTAAACTCTACAAATTGGTATCAGAGCTGTTATTGGCTGTCTAAGTTTGTTTTCTGTTGAACATGGCACCACATAAGCATGAAGTAGAGAAATTTACAGGGCATAATGATTTCAACTTATGAAAACTTAAGATGATGGCTTTGTTAGAGAGTCAAGGATTAGAATCAGCCATTGAGGAATCCTCTAGTACAAGTGATAAGTCTTCAACATCTAAGTTAGACATGGATCTTGAAATCATTAATAAAAAAGCCCAGAGTGAAATTATCTGGAGTTTGGTGATGAAGTTTTGAGGGAAGTGGGTATAGAAAAATCAGCACTAGGTTTGTGGAAAAGACTTGATGAGTTATATATGACTAAGTCTCTTGCAAACTGGTTGTATCTTAAGAAGAATTTGTTTGGGTTGTCTTTGGTTGAGGGTGGTTCACTAAATGAACACATTGATTCATTCAATAAGGCTATCATTGATTTGGAGACAGTTGATGTCAAAATCAGTGATGAAGACAAGGAAATTCTGTTATTGAGTTCACTTCCTAAAAGTTATGAACATTTTGTTGATACTCTTCTATATGGAAGGGAGTCATTGACAATGAAGGATGTTAGAGCAGCCTTAAACTCAAAGGTGTTAGTTAAGAAGTCAGAACAACAACAACAAAATTCTGCAGCTGTACTTGTTGTGAAGGAGAGAGCTGAGAGTAGAGAATCTAAAGTGAGAATTTCTTCAAGATCAAAACTGCAAGAAAGAAAGCCATTTCAAAAGGGATTGTTCGGAAAGGAAAGCCAAGTATCAAGGGAAGAGACCTGAAGCAGATGCAGCTATAGTCTATGAAGAAGATTATGAAGTTGCAGAAATATTAGTTGCTTCAAATGGACAGAACACCGGTGAGTGGATTCTTGACTCCGGATGTACTTTTCATATGTGTCCTAATAAAGCTTTGTTCACTAGCTATCAGTCTATTAATGGTTGTAATGTATTAATGGACAACAATATGACTTGTTAAGTCATTGGGATGGGTAATATTAGGATGAAACTACATGATGGAAGTGTGAAAGAGTTGTTAGATGTGAGGTATGTACTTGATCTTAAAAGAAATTTAATTTTTTTAGGCATGTTTGATCAATCCGGTTGCATATTTAAGGGTGAGAGTGGTACATTGAAAGTGATTAAGGGTTCAATGGTTGTAATGAAAGGTGAGCGTAAACACGAGTTGTATGTGTTGAGAGGAGAGGATGTCATTGGTTCTGCATCTTTCTCTGTTGATAATGAGAATATGCAAACCAAGTATGGCATTTGAGGTTAGGGCACTTGGATGAGAGAGGTCTTAAGGAGTTGTATGATCAAGGTGTATTTGGCAAGGGAAGATTCAGCCAATGGGGTTTTGTGAACATTGTGTACTTGGAAAAGCTTATAGAGTTAAGTTTAACACGGGTGAACACAACACCAATGGCACTCTTGATTACATACATTCTGACCTTTGGGGACCTGCACAAATTATCACTCATAGTGGTGCACGGTATTTTCTGTCATTCATTGATGATTATTCAAGGAAGTTGTGGGTTTATGTATTGAACAGCAAAGAGCAGGTGTTTGAAACATTCCAGAAATGGAAAGCACTTGTGGAGAATCAAACGGGTAAGAAAATCAAAAGACTTAGGACGGATAATGGTCTTGAGTTTTGTAATATTGAGTTTGATAAGTTTTGTGCTAAGTATGGTATTGCAAGGCATAAAATGGTGCGGTACACACCACAACAGAATGGACTTGCAAAAAGGATGAACCGAACCTTGAAAGGGTAAGGTGCATGCTAACCAATGCTGATTGTCTAAGGCATTTTGGGGGGAGGCGGTAGTAGCTGCAGCTTACTTGATAAATCGAAGTCCTTCTTCAGCTATTGGCTTTATGTCACCAGAACAGAAATGGTCTGGAAGCACTCCAAAATATGATCACCTGAGGGTATTTGGATGCTCTGCATTTGTACACATCAAGCAAGGCAAACTAGAACCAAGAGCCTTGAAGGAGATATTCATTGGATATCCAAAAGGTGTTAAAGGATACAAGGTATGGTGTACTGATTTTAATTCACACAAGAGTATCATTAGTAGGGATGTGACGTTCAATGAATCTACATTGTTGGAAACCAATTCGGATTCAGTTTTGAAGAAGCCGGAAGATGTGCCAAGCTCAGTTTCTGAATCTGAAACTGAACATCATGAGGTGGAACATGATTTGAGACCTGACATTCCTATAGGTCAGCACTTCAATGATGATGCACATGAAGAATAAGAACTTGAAACTTTCTCTGAAACAGCACCATTACAGTCTAGTACTCCTGAAGCTGAACTTGAAGAGTACTAGTTGGCTAGAAATAGACAAATGAGAGTTGTTCGACCACCGAGCAGGTATGCATATGCTGATTTGATAGCTTATGCATTTAACACTGCTTACACTATATAATATGATGAACCAAAATCATATGCTGAAGCTATTGAGGGTGTAAATTGTGTTAAATGGCAACAAGTTATGCAAGAAGAGATCACTTCTCTTAATAAGAATCAAACCTGGAAATTAGTGGTGAAACCAAAGAACAAGAGGTTAGTTGGCTACAAATGGGTTTACAAGGTTAAGGAGGGGGTTTCGGGTGTTGAGCCTACAAAGTTCAAGGCTAGGCTTGTTGCACATGGCTTTACACAAAAAGAAGTGGTTGATTTTTATGAAATCTTTTCTCCTGTTATAAAACACTCATCCATTCGCATTTTATTATCCATGTGTGTAAATCTGAATTTACATCTTGAACAAATGGATGTAAAGACAACTTTTCTTCATGGTGAGCTTGAAGAAGAGCTATACATGGCACAACTGAAAGGTTTTGAAGAACCGGGCAAAAAAGATTATGCTTGTTTGCTAAAGAAGTCTTTATATGGGCTGAAGCAATCTCCAAGACAATGGTATAGGAGATTTGATAATTTTATGCTGCATTGTGGCTTCACAAGGAGCAAGTATGATGGATGTGTGTACTTCAAAGCATTGAATAACAGCCAGCGTATGTATCTCCTTTTATATGTTGATGATATGTTAATTGCATGTGAGGATATGGAAGAGATACATAAGCTGAAAAATCAGTTGAGTGGTAAGTTTGAAATGAAAGATTTGGGGTCAGCCAAAAGAATTTTAGGTATGGATATAGTGAGAGGCAATGATGTTATTTTCTTGTCTCAACAACGGTATATACTCAAGGTTTTTGACAGGTTCAGAATAAGGGATTCCAAAGTTGTGTCAACTCCATTGGCAATGCATTTCAAATTATTGGCATCTCAATCACCACAAATTGAAGAAGAAAAATTGCATATGCTTAAAGTACCGTATGCTAGTGCTGTTGGTTCTATCATGTATGCTATAGTTTGTACAAGGCCGGATATAGCACAAGCGGTGAGTGTTATAAGTAGATACATGGCTAATCCTGGAAAGGAGCATTGGATGGCCGTGAAATAGATACTTGGGTATTTAAAGGGGACGTCACATTATAGTTTGCTATTCAGAAGGGTTGGCACAGATGATGAAATGGTGAAGGGTTTTGTGGACTCAGATTATGCAGGTGACTTGGATAATAGAAGGTCTTTATCTGGGTATATCTTCACGGTGTTTGGATGTAGCGTATGCTGGAAATCAGTATTGCAGCATGTTGTAGCACTATCAACTACCGAAGCCGAGTATATAGCCTCAGGAGAAGCAATTAAGGAGGCTATGTGGTTGAAAGGTATGTGCTGAACTTTTGGCTATGGATGAAGTTAATACTTCAGTACATTGTGATAGCCAAAGTGCCATACATCTAAGCAAACATCAGGTATTTCATGAAAGATCGAAACATATTGATGTTAGGATGCATTTCATTCGGGATACCGTGCAGAGTGGCATTATTAGTCTGTGTAAAATTTTGACGTCGGAGAATCCTGCTGATATGTTGATTAAGCCACTGCCCTCAGTTCAGTTCAAGTTGTGTATGGACTTAAATGGAATCATAACTTACAATTAAGGTTGTGATGTGGAGGATGGATCCTTGGTTGCTCTCTTTGGTGTTGTTGAAGTGATTTTATATCAAGGAGGAAATTTGTGGAATTTGTGATCCAAAATCATGTTTATGATGTTGGTAATGTTTGGAACAAATTCGGGAGTATGTCAGAATTATTTTGGACCAGGAAGCATGTGTGGAAGAGGTGGAATTCTAATGTAACAGTTGACAAAATGCAGAAGAAAACAGGAAAAAATTCCCAGGTGTGAGTGCCGCGGCATTGGGAAGCATTGGCCAATGCCGCGGCGCTGGTGGAAGCATTGAAACCAGTATGTCAATGCCGCAGCATTGACACTGTTACTGTTCACAATCCCAAAAAATTACGAATTTAGGCTTTTCCTTTACATGCTTTGGGTATTTTAGACTTTATATAAATATCCCATTATGCCTAGGGTTAAAGAGGAACATGAGAAACACTCCCAAAACACATTACAACAAACCTTAGAGCTCCAAATTCAATTGTATCATTCCTTGATCTTGTAAGATCAATTCTCTTGTAATCAAACAAAGAATAAGAGAGACTTGGATCCTTGATCCACCGTGGACGTAAGCAATTTGCTGAACCACGTATTTTGTGTCTTGGTATGATATATTTCTACTTTTCTCTACTGTCAATACTTAGCTCCACAATTTAGCTTGTTGTTCTTGCTTGGATTGTTTTACTTACTTCATTACTTGTACTCTCTACGTATTCCATTGCGTGTTAAACTCTACAATATATATGTTGAATATCATCTATATATATCTATGAACAATGATATAAAATGTTATGAGCTCACAAATATTGATTAGCTTTAAATTCAGTATAATTCTGTTCCAAGCAGGTTTTTATTTTATATAAATTCTCAATTTGTCAATTAATCATAAACCCTTCCCCTCTCGTGAAAAGGAATCATGAAGGTTGTCAAAATGGTGATTCCACATGTCAACGTAAATGCCAAGAATCTCGGTGATTTAACAGCTATGGACATCTTCAACCTTCTAGGTGCTTCGCTGGATGCAGAGGTTCGAGAAATCCTAGGTCGTGCTGGAGCCAAAAGAGCTGCGGAACTTGATGATTCTATTATTACACTTGCTAACTACTTGAGTAGCGGCTTATCACTTGTTGAAGACAGGACAAACACTTGGGAATTTTCGGCTAAAGCCATGATAAAAAATTTGCGAATGATCTCTGCAGTATTGTGTTTGTGATGGCAATATTGATCGCTTTATAGCAGTATAATATTTTTTATTTGTTTGCTTAGAAAACAAGGAGGAAAAGTAAGAAAACAGAGAGAAAGTGTTTTAAAAATAAAAAACAATTCAATTCACTTAATTGAAGATACAGTTTTACATCCTTTTATAGTCCAAAGGAAAACAACTCATCAGCCAAAAGTTTGTTAGATTTTGTAACAAACTTTTGTTGGGAATTTTTACTCATAACAAACTTGATAACTAATTATATGCCACCTCAGCAAAGCTTAACAAATTAAAATTACAACTTAGCTTCTAAAACACAAGTGAGCTCCAGATCATCTTAAGTCAATCAATGTCAGCAACTTTAGTCTTCATAGTTGCACAAACAGCAGGTCACACACAAAAATAGCTCATAGATTAAGTTAATAGCTGAAGAATAGAATCCGAATCAATGAACTCTTCTGATATCCCCCCTTCAAGTTAATGGTCGAGGAAAGACCATTAGCTTGGACCTTAGATAAACAAATTGATCATAAGACAGGTTTTGTGAGAATGTCAACCACCTGATCAACACATGGAACAAACCTGACATCTAATTCATTTGTTGCAACTTTCTCTCTAACAAAGTGGACATTAAGCTTTATATGCTTTGTTCTTACATGGAACATTGGATTGAGTGCTAAGGCTTAAGCACTCTGATTATCACACCACAAAATGAAAGGGTGAGAAACTGAAAAATATAATTCTTTGAGAAGGGACTTGAGCCAGACAAGTTCAGAGCATGCAACAGCTAGTGCTCTATATTCAACTTCTGTGCTAGATCGAACAATGACTGTCTACTTCTTTGAGGACCAAGAAACTAAGTTCTAACTAAGAAAAATGCAATAGCCATCAGCAGACTTTCGATCATTGGGATCACATGCCCAATCTGCATCAGAGTAGGTTGTTAATGTGACTGCCCCACTTGAGAATAATTCTAGACCATGACTTGGGGTTGATTGAAGATATCTTAGGATCCTTTTACAAGCTTGCCGGTGTTTGAGTGTAGGCTAGCCAAGAATTAACTTAGTTTATGTACTGAAAATGACAGTTCTGGCTTACTAAGAAGAACATGCTGCAATGCCCCAACTAAGCTCCTGTTAATGATGGATTCTTAAACATTTTATCATCATCTTTCAATATCTTCTGGCCTACACTCGTAGGAGTGTGACACTCTTTGCAGTTTTGCATGGTTGCTATTTTTAGAAGATCTAAAATATATTTGGCCTGGATAAGTGCAAACCATTAACAGTAAGAGTTACTTCCTAAGAAGTAATTGAATGCACCTAGATCTTTTAGTGCAAAGGTGGAACCAAGTTTGCTAATGAACTGTTCCAAATGTGTTGAATCATGACCAGTGATAATGATATCATAAATATAAATAAATACCAAGATAAGATAACCATTTAAATTTTTAATGAACAAGTAGCAGTCTGCTTTAGAATTATGAAAACCCCACTAAACTAAGGCACTTCTTAGCTTGTTATGCTATGCTCTGGCGGGGTGGGGGGGTGGGGGGCGGGTGCTTGTTTCAAGCCATATAGAGCTTTCTTTAGCTTACACACATGATGAAGTTTGAAAATATCTACAAAACCCTCAAGTTGGGACATATATACATCTTCGTCTAAGTTACCATTAAGAAATGCATTATTTATATCGATTTTCCTTTTGGGCCACCTATGCATAATAGCCAAACTAAGAACAACCTTTAATGTGGACGCCTTGATCACTGGACTAAAGGTCTCAAAATAATCAATACTAAGGGTTTGAACAAATTTCTTTGCAACTAACTTGGTTTTATGCTTAGAAATAATGCCATCTGGATTATATTTTAATCTAAAAACCCATTTGTTGCTAACGACCTTTGTAGCTTCACTGTGAGGCACAAAGGACCAGGTTTGATTTTTAACTAGTGCTTCAAATTCTTCAAACATTGCTTTGCTCCATTGTGGATGGTTCAAGGCTTCAGTGACAGATTTTGGTTCTAGGGTTGTATATGCAGCTTGACATAGGTAGGCTTTTGGTTTGATGATGCCATTTTTGGATTTAGTGATCATTTGGTGTATTCAGGCTACTGTTGTTGGTTAAGGTTCTATTACAGAAATTGATGAATTAGCTAGATTTAGTATATGATGTAAATTTTGGTTTGCAATAGAATTTTGTAGTAAATGTTCTGAAGAAGAGGAAAATGGTAATGTATGGTTTGACTGAAGGGAGTTATGTGACTATTATGAGACTTAAGGATATATTACTATTACTGGAGCCATCCTTACTAAAGTTACTATACTGTTACTGCCATGTGATTTTGGAGTAACACTAAGGTAATAAGAATTTGAATTGGTATAGAAGACTGAATGTTTAAGTTGTTAATGGAAAAAGGCTGGTCTGGAGGAAACATTTCTTAGTAAGGAAAAGAATGTTCATTAAAGAAAACATGTCTTGCAATATATATTGTTTCAGATGCATGCATGCATTTATAACCTTTATGTATAGGACTATAGCCAAGAAAAATGCACTTTTTAGAGTAAAAGCAAAGTTTATTCCTATTGTATGGTCTCAGTAATGGGAAGCATGCACATCCAAAGGGTTTAAAGAATGCATAATCAAGTAGGACTTTATAAAGTTTGTAAAAGGTGAAGTGTAGTTCAAAATAGGTGTGGGAAGTCTGTTTATGAGGTAAGTGGTTATGTGAAAGGCTTCCCACCAGAAATGGAGTGGTAGGTTAGCTTGAGTTAATAAGGTCAGATCTGATTCCACAATATGTCTATGCTTTCTTTCTACTGAACCATTTTGATGGTGTGTGTGTGTGGACAAATGAGTCTAAATTAAATACATTTTGCTTAAGATAATCAGTAAAAAGTCTGAATTCCTCACCCCAATCAGTTTGTAAGCCAAGGATATGAGTTCTAAACTGTTTCTCTACTTGTTTTTGATAAAGTATAATTGTGTCTAAAGCTTCAGACTTGTTTTTTAAGGGAAAAATCCAACTGTACTTAATAAAATCATCAATAAAGTTTAGATAGTATTTAAAACCATCTAAACTTTCATATGGTGCTGGTCCCTATATATCAACTCTAAGGGTTATTTGGTTTTTGAATTCACACAAAAGAAGTGAGATTTGTGCAATTTTCCTATTTGGCATACATTACAAAAGCTTTAATCTAGAATTTTATTGCCAGTCAAAATTATGTTACAATTTTTCAATATTGTTTTCAGAATCAATGAACTTGGATGACCAAGTCTTATATACTATAACTTTCATTTATCAAGATTAACTAGCTTCTGACTTAGTGATACAAAGGCAACATAGGGGGAGTCAATGGCACTAAGTTAACTCTTATTTATATTACAAGAAGGTGCTGGTTTTATAATTTAGGAAAACTTAAACACAGGTTTATAGTATCTGTTTGTAATATAGGCTTCTGGTTTATAACAGAGATTTAGTTCTGAATATGGTAGCAACTTATAAGCCTATTCACAGCAAATCATTGCAGTAGTAAAGTTCTAATCCTCTTGGCTTTAATAAGACAACAATCATGAAAGAATTCAACGTGAACAAGATTATCTTGTAACAGTTTTGATATACTAAAAAGATTTTTGGTTATAGAGGGAACACACAGCATGTCATTTAACAAAAACATATCATCATTTCTTGAATTTAGAGTTGAATTACCTATGCAAGTAATGGTAAGACCTTGACCATTTTCTATTATTGTCTATCCATACTTGTATAGTTGGCCTTGTTGTTGAGATTATTTTCATCAAAAGTCAGATGATGAGTAACCCTTGAATCAAGGTACCACTATTGATCTATAGCACCTTCTTGCACTGTTGGTGCTGCATAAAATACAGTTCTAGTTGCTTGAGCTCCTGAGTTTCCAAATCCTTGGTTTTCATTATACTGGTTATTAAATCCACCATTATTATAGCCTAGCTCCCTTGGCATATATTCATTGTTAAATATATAATAACACTTGACAGTTGAATGACTAGGTTTTTCACATATTTGACATATAATCTTCACTGTACCTTTGTCAAAATTTCCTCTACCACCTTGTTGTCCAATGTTTCTTCTTCTATTGTTGGAAAAATTTCCTCTAGCATAGCTAAAACCAACATTAGCTCTATTATTGCTATTATTATATCCTCCAAAATTTCTAGATCCAGCAGTACCACTACCATGATTATGACCTCTACCATCAGCATCAAAACACCTCTCTTTACACCTCTCTGTGCATAGTTGTCATTAAACACATTCTGAGTACTAATCTTGTTGATTGAATTGAGAGATAACCTACTCTATTGTGCGAGTAATATTGAGTATGCTTCATTTAAAGATATGTTTCTAATTTTGCTACTTATCAAGGTAACCATAGCATCAAAATCAGAACCAACACCTATACCAGTAATTAGATGAGTGATGAAATCATCTTCATCTACTTTGTAACCAGCAATAGCTAACTCGTTAATAATACACTTAAGCTTCATGATATAATCTAACATGCTCATCTGATTCTTTTTAGCAATGCTAATTGCATCTTAAGTTGTACAACTTTAGCCTTAGAGGTGGAACCAAATTGTTTATTAACAGCATTCCAAAGTTCAGAGGAAGACTTACAATCAATTATTAATCCAAGGATATTATCTTGAATTGTAGAGAGCACCTGATCCTATCACATCCATATTTCAAATTCTAGATTCAAAACAACTTCTTGATCTTCATTTGTATTTTCACTAGCTATTGCAACTTTAATAAATTGTTCTGGACAGATTTGAGATCCATCAATAATATCCTCAAGTCTATTTGCCTTAATCATTGTAATCACTTGTGATTTCCAAATGATGAAGTTGTTTCGATCGAGTTTCACGGTAGAGGAAAAAGTGTAAAATGAGATATGTGAAGAATTTTGATTCCACATTGTAGATAAGGTGTTTGAAGTATTGGTACTCACCATTAAGCTCTGATACTATATAGCAGTATAATATTTTTTGTTTGTTTGCTTAAAAAATACGGAAGAAAAGTAAGAAAA
The DNA here is from genome assembly GCA_946807835.1 of Ailanthus altissimus. NCBI lineage: Eukaryota > Viridiplantae > Streptophyta > Magnoliopsida > Sapindales > Simaroubaceae > Ailanthus > Ailanthus altissimus. The sequence goes on along the minus strand of OX327696.1, from coordinate 26,779,884 downwards.
CAAAGAGAATACGATTCAATTCACTTAATTTAAGATATAGTTTTACATCCTTTTATAATCCAAAGAAAAATAACTCATCAGCCAAAAGTTTGTTAAATCTTGTAACAAACTTTTGGGGGGAATTTTCACTCATAACAAACTGGATAACTAATTATTTGCCACCTCAGCAAAACTTAACAAATTAAAATTATAACTTAGCTTTTAAAACATAAGTGAGCTTCAGATAATCTTAAGTCAATCAATGTCAGCAACTTCAGTCTTCATAGTTGCACAAACAACAGGTCACACACATAGTAGCAGCTCTCAAATTAAGTTGACAGCTGAAGAATAGAATTCGAATCTGTGAGAATATTGATTGAAAATCATCGGGATATGATTTGGAGTGCAAGCCAAATGCGTAGGGTGTGCACGGATCGAAGACGGATGCAAAATGAGGTGAAAGACGAAAGGAACATAGGCCAGGCGTAGGCGTCGTGGCGTCCAGTTTAGAACATGAGTGTTGCAGTGCTCAGAAGGGTGTTAGCACTGCGGCGATAAGAGCCCAGCGCTGCGGCGCTGGAGACGTGAACAATATCCCGAAATAAAAAAATTTTCTTATTTCATCTCCTACTTACTTCAGGACTCCCTAAAATAACTCCCATATATTTAGGGTAAACCTAGGACGTCCCAAAACCTATATAAAGACTCTCAATTGGCTTGTAAACACATCTTTGTGATCAAGAAAGAATCTTAGTTATCATCAACAATCTTTGTGGTTCTTTGTGAGAGAAAATTTCTAGAGGAGAAGAGAGAGTTTTCTTTGTGATTTTTCTTGTAAAACGCATACTTTGTGAGTGCCTTGTGATTCATATTAAGAGAAGAGTGTGATCTTGATCTGCCATGGACGTAGACAAGTTGCCGAACCATATAATTCTTTGTGTGTTTTTCTTCTACCATTTCTTTATTTATTCTTTAATTACTTATTCTGCATATATTGCTTGGGTGATTTTGCTTGTTTGTGTGATTCCGCTTCAATAAACTGGTATCAGAGCTTGGTTCTAAGCAGATATGGCCACACCCAAGTATGAGGTAGAGAAATTCAACGGTACAAATGACTTTAATCTGTGGAAGATGAAGGTTAAGGCGTTGTTGGTGAGCCAAAGGTTTGGTTCGGCATTAGAGGAGACTGCAGCTCCATCTAGTGATGAAGAGAAGACGCCAGAGTCATCTAAAGCTGAAGCAGAAAGAATGGACATTCAAGAAAGAGCTCATAGCACAATCGTTCTGCCATTAAGCAATGAAGTACTAAGGGAAATAGCAGGTGAGACGACAACGATAGATCTTTGGAAGAAGATTGACTCTCTTTATATAAGAAAATCATTGGCTAACAAGCTACATATAAAGAAGAAGCTGTATCAGTTATCCATGTCAGAGGGGATGCTAATGAAAGATCATATAAACGCTTCAATAAGATCATCATTGATCTTAAGTCTATCAACATCAAGATAGAAGATGAAGATAGAGCAATTATCCTACTGAGTTCACTCCCTAAGAGTTATGAGAGTTTTGTTGATATGCTACTATATAGCAGATAGAGTTTAACGATGAGTTATATGAAATTATCATTAAACTCAAAGTTATTAGGGAAGCAGATTAAGGGCAGTGCAGAAAGCTTATCTGTAAGATGAAAGCTTTCATATAGAGATAAGAAGAAAAAAGGCTTAAGATTGAAGTCTAGGACTCCTAGGAAGTGTTATTGCTGCAAGAAAAGGGGACACTTCATAAAGGACTGTCCTGAGAAGAAAGTATAAGACAAGAAGAAAGTGGATGTTACACTTGCCTATGATGATAGCTATGATAATGTAGAGACACTTATCGTTACTGATGGTAAGAACTCTAAATAATGGGTTCTTGATTCTGGTTGCACTTTTCACATGTACTCGCGTAAGTCTTGGTTTATAAATTTTCAGCCCATTAGTGGTGGTAAGGTCTTAATAGGTAATGACATTGCATGTCAAATAATGGAAATTGATAGTGTTAAGCTTAAGCTACATGATGGGCGAGTAAAAAAGTTGACAGATGCTAGGTATGTTCTTGACTTGAAGAGGAACTTGATCTCACTAGGGACTCTAGACCAGAATGAGTGTTCCATCAGGATCGACGGAGGGATTTTAAGAGTTTTGAATGGTTTCATGGTGGTGATGAGAGGAGATAAGCGCAAAGGTATTTATGTGCTTAAGGGTGAAGTCGTGAATGGTTCTGCACTATTCTCTGTAGATGATGAGAGTATGCAAACTAAGTTGTGGCATCTTAGACTGGTACATCTAGGTGAGAGAAACTTAAAGGAGTTATATAGTCAAAAGACGTTTGGTGAGGATAAATTTCAGCCCTTAGAGTTTTGTGAGCATTGTGTGCTTAAAAAAGCACATAGGGTGAGGTTTAGCACCAACAAACACAAGACTAAAGGAACTCTTGACTACATACACTTGGATCTTTAGGGACCAGCTCAGATAGCTATTCATGGTGGTGCCAGGTATTTTCTCAGTTTAATTGATGATTATTCAAGGAAGCTGTGGGTTTATGTGTTAAAGAGTAAGGATCAAGCGTTTGAAGTATTCAAGACTTGGAAGACTCTTGTTGAGAATCAAACTGGCAAAAGGGTGAAGAGGTTAAAAACTGACAACGACCTCAAATATTGCAATAGAGAGTTTGATGGGTTTTGTACCAAGCATGGGATTGCAAGACATAGAACGGTAAGATCAACGCCACAGCAGAATAGCGTAGCTGAGAGGATGAATAGGACCATACTTAAAAGGGTTAGATGCATGCTTACCAATGCGAATATGTCTAAGACATTATGGGGAGAAACTGTAGTGACTACAGCTTACTTGATTAATAAAAGTCTCTCCTCAGCAATTGACTTCAAGACGCCAGAAGAGAAATAGTATGGCAATCCTTCGCAGTATAACCACCTCAGAATATTTGGTTACTCTGCCTTTGTACATGTTAAAGAGGGGAAGTTGGAACCTAAAGCTATCAAAGGGGTATTCATAGGATATCCCGAATGAGTGAAAGGATACAAGATATGGTGTAAAGACTTGACACCATCAATGAGTATTATAAGCCATGACGTGACGTTCGATGAGATGATGATGCTGAAAACCTCACAAGAAGATGAGAAAGAAGAACCTATGCCCAAGGAAAACTCAGCACCCGAGTCAATAAAAATTGAAGTGGAGCCTAAAAGTGGATCTGATATGCCCCCAGATTAACACTTCAACGAAGAGATCCTTGAAGATGAACCAAAAATACTGACGAGTTCCTTCAAGTCCACCTAAAGAAAGACTAAGACTCCTGAGATAGAACTTGAAGAGTACCAGTTAGACAGAGACAGGTTAAGGAGAACGATTAACCTATCAGTCAGGTATGCACAAGTAGATTTAGTTGCTCATGCTTTTAATTCTGCTTACACTCTTGAGTATGATGAGCCTATGACATATGGTGAGGCTATAAAGAGTGAAAACAAGAAAGAATGGCAGCAAACCATGGAAGAAGAAATTAGTTCTCTTAGGAAGAACAATACCTGAAAGTTGGTGGAGAAACCTCAAAAGAAGCTAGTCAAGTGCAAGTGAGTGTATAAGGTGAAGGAGGGGATACCAAGGATTGAGCCTACAAGATTCAATGCTAGGTTAAGTAGCACAAGGTTTTACTCAGAGAGATAGAGTCAATTTTCATGAGATATTCTCACTAGTTGTCAAGCAAACATTTATTAGGATTTTGTTAGCCATGTGTGCAAACCTTGATTTACATATAGAGTAGATGGATGTAAAGACAGTTTTTCTACATAGAGAGCTTGAAGAGACGATATACATGACACAGCCGCAAGGGTTCAAGGAGCCCGAAAAAGAAAATCATACTTGTTTGCTAAAGAAATTATTATACGGGTTAAAGCAATCACCTAGACAGTGGTAGAGAAGATTTGATGAGTTTATGATGACTTGTGGCTTTAGTAGGAGCAAGTATGACGGATGCGTGTACTTCAAGAACATAAGTTATGGGGTGATGTATTTGCTTCTATATGTCGATGATATGTTAATCGCATGCAAAAATATAAAAGAAATACAGAAGCTCAAGAAGCAGTTGAATGACGAATTTGAAATAAAAAATTTGGAAGCAGCGAAGAGAATTTTGGGTGTGGATATTGTGAGGGAAAGAAGAGATGTTATCTTCTTATCCCAATAATGATATATAGTCAAAATTCTGGAGAAGTTTGGTATGTCCAACGCAAAGGCTATCTCTGCTCCTTTGGTCATGCATTTCAGACTTTCAACAGCACAGTCGTCGACATTTAAAGAAGAGAAATTGCAGATGACCAAAGTACCATATGTAAGCGTTATAGGGAGCATCATGTATGCAATGGTTTGTACAAGACCAGACATAGCACAGACTGTGATTGTGGTGAATAGATATATGACAAATCTGGGTAAAGATCACTGGCTTGCAATAAAATGAAGTCTGAGATATCTCAAGAGAACGTCAAATCACGGGTTGATAAATAAGAGGGATGAGGACAGCAATGAAATAGTAAGAGGGTACGTAGACAAGAGAAGAAAAGATCATTGACGGGCTACGTATTCACAGTATTTGGGTATAGTGTGTGTTAGAGATCAATTCTATAATATATGATTGCACTCTCTACTACAGAGGGAGAGTATATAGCTGTTAGTGAAGCTATTAAGGAGGCTGTGTGGTTAAAATGCATATATGCGAAAATATTGGCTAGTGAAGATGTGAACATCAGTGTATATTGTGACAGCCACAGTGCTATACACCTAAGCAAGCATCAAGTGTTCCATGAGAGGTAGAAACACATTGATGTGAAGCTCTATTACATTCGAGAGATTGTCCAAAGTGGTGAAGTTAGTTTAACAAAGATAGCGTCATTTAAAAATTCTGCTGATATGTTAACTAAGCCACTGCCCTTGGTTAAGTTCATCCTATGCAAGAACTTAACCGGAGTCACTACTTTGTGAGAGTGACCGAAGATGCAAAAATAAGAGATCGAGTTGCTTTGTGGATAATTTTGAATCAATGAGGGAATTTGTGAGAATATTGATTGAAAATCATTGGGATATGATTTGGAGAGCAAGCCAAGTGCGTAGGGTACCCATGGATCGAAGATGGACACGAAAGGAGGCGAAAGACGAAGGGAACATAGGCTAGGCGTGGGCATCGAGGCGTCCACAAGCGGCGTCCAGTCCAGAACGTGAGCGCTGCAGCGCTAGGCGACGAGCGCCGAGGCGGTGAGAGCCCAGTGCCGCAGCGCTGGAGACGTGAACAGTATCCCGTAATAAGAAAACTTCCTTATTTCATCTCCCACTTACTTCAGGACTCCCTAAAACGACTCTTACATGTTTAAGGTAAACCTAGGACGTTCCAAAGCCTATATAAAGGCTCTCAATTGGCTTGTAAACACATCTTTGTGATCAAAGAAGAATGTTAGTGATTATCAATAATTTTTGTGGTTCTTTATGAGAGAAAATTCCTGGAGGAAAAAAGAAAGTTTTATTTGTGATATTTCTTATAAAATGCATACTTTGTGAGTGTCTTGTGATTCATATTAAGAGAAGAGTGTGATCTTGATCCGTCGTGCATGTAGACAAGTTACCGAACCACGTAATTCTTTGTGTGTTCTTTTTTTATTTATTTCTTAATTACTTATTCTGCATATATTATTTAGATGATTTTGCATGTTTGTGTATTTTTGCTTCAACAAAATCGCTTATTTATGTGCTTCCGCTTCAACAAAACCAATGAACTCTTCTAATACGCCTCAACCACCTATCAAGCTGCGCTTAATCCTCCAGTGGTTGTTGGCAAGATGACGGTCCACAGGCACCGACGAATATAATTGAACGCAACTCTACCACCTATGCAGCTGCACTCAGTCCTAACAGTCCATAGGCATCCCGTGAAGGAAAGATGTTCCTGTATTCTAATTTTGTTATGTTTTATTGTCTTATTGTTAATTCTATGGCCTTTTATGCAATTGTGTGCTAAATTCTTATAGTCTGTAATGGGCTTTCTTACTTTTGTGCACTTTTCGTATGAATAATTTTCCTCTTAAATGTCTATTATGCTACCCTGGCTGGCACTTTTCCATCCCTAGGGCATTGGTCCGGGCGTGCGACATTAGCATATACAATTCTAATATATATATTGGCACTAACATCTACCGTGATTCCCTAGAGGGCATCATCTAAACATCAGAAGCTTAAACGTTAGGTCGACTATCTCGAGACATGCCTAGGGTGGACTGTACGTAGATGAAAATAATTCATCATGTTTCCTTTCCTATATATATTTTCTTACTTAAAAGATTGCCTAATGTCTTTGTAATAGATCAATTAATGTGTGTTTATAATAGCTTAGGTATATAAGGAAACTCTAAATCTTAATGTTATATTTTTCTCATGTTATCCAATTTAGTGAAACTTTTTTTAAAAAAAATATTTGTTGTTTTCTTCATTGTTTTTATTATTATTAAAGGTAAGTGGAGTGTGCTGAAGCACAAAGAATTTTGTCCCTTTATCTCCTTCAAAATCAAACCTGAGTAACTTACATGACAAACTCTTAATTTGTCACTAGACCACATTCCCAATGACTTCTTATTATAATAAGTACGTATTGATGGCTCTTTTTATTATAAGAGAAAATAATATTTTAATCCTTAATTTTATAAATATATAAACTTAATTTTTTATATTTTAATATATACTATGTTAATGACTACCAGTAAAATAATTATGTGTAAAAGTTACTTTTTAAGAGTAAAAAGAAATTTTTAAACATGTATGTATTTTAATTTAAAATTTAAAATATTTTTCATTCCCCCACCTCAAATTTTAATTTTTATTTCTCCCTTTCTCGTCTCCTTTTCCAAAATTCCAAAAAAAAATTCAAATTTTACTTTTTTTTTTTTGCCCTTTTTGATCTCTCTCTTCTAAGCTTCATCAACAAAATCATATTCTCATCAATCTAGCCCAAATGCAAACAAGAATTGGGTGCGAGACTGAAATGTTGTGCCGCCTTGGTTGGATTGTGTCGGCTAACATAATGCCGGCTGACGCTCAACATATCACAATGCTCTATGATGGAAGACTTTTCACTCATCCTTGCTGAGCATCTGGTGCTTTATATCACGAAAGTGCTTCATGAACTTGATGTGCTTCCTGCAAAAGTGCTTGCTCTTGCTAGTGAACAGAATAGGAAGAACGACACTGCCAAGAAGAGCGCCATCGAGACTCAAAGGGAAGTTGCCAATTATTGGAGGAAGTTTATTACGGACAGGAAAACTAAAATGAACACAATTTGTTAGATGTTCTTCTTTAGATAATTTTTATTTTATTATTTTAATTTTTTTTGTTGTGAACTTTACATTTCAAAGGTTTATTTTATACTACATCTGTTACAATAAATTTGTTGAATAGTATTACATCATGTTTATATTTATTTATCATAACTACTAATTTGCCTGCTAATTTTTAAGAAAAAATATACATAATAAAATTTATTAGATTTTAGTAAATTTAAAATATTTCATATTGTTTTGGCATTAAAAAAAAATTAAAACAGTAAAAAATTATGAATTCTAATATATTAATGATCCAAATCTATAAATTAGGATGGAGGAAAATGAAAAATAAAAAATTAGAATGAAAGAAAATAAAAATTATTTTATTTGATTTTTTATTTAGAAATTCTAGTATCACATCAAGGTATTACATTAAAAGCAATAAAAACACAATCATTTAATAGAATTTTTTTAATAACAGTATCTAACGTTGTATATATTGTAATATGAAAAATTAAGTTGATATATATTTATAATATTAAAAATTAAAATATCATTTTTCTTTATTATAATAAGTACTGATTGTGTTGATAATGTCATACGTCATATATTGAATAGAGTTGCCTACATCACTACTAATCAATTTAGGAATCACCATATGTTTAGGTGGGCTTTTTGTCTTTTACTAATTACATATGAATATCTTTTATATGAATATCTTTTGTTAAGAAAAAAAAAATGCTATTTTAGTCCTTATGTAATAGATATATAATTATTTAATTTTTACTTTTTTTATATATACTTTGTTAATATTAAGGGTGGGCATGGTTCGGTTTAATTTTTTTAATAAATAAAATTAAAATTAATTTTTTAATTAAAAAAATTGAATCAGATTGAATTAATTTTTTTTGTTCGGTTCAATTTCTTTGGATTTTTTCTATTATTTTTTTGAGAAAAATCAAATTAGACCGGTCGATTTTTCTCCTAAAAAAATTGAATTGATTTTTTGTTAAAAAAAAGGAGACCAAATTGGCCCAGTCGGTTCAATTCAATTTTTTGATTATCGATTTTTTATCTGTCCTTAATTAATGTCCGTCGTAAAGAATATTCTGTTAAATTAATTCTACTTTTTTAATTATTTTTATAATAATATCTTCAAGACACATAACAAAGCTACATCTTAGTAATTTCCCTTTCTCTTTCTAAATGCTTCCTCTCAAACAAAGTACAACAACTTAAGATGGCATCAATTGCTTCAGATATGAGTTTTCTCACATATTGGCTTCTCAAACAATCAAAGAATTTTGAAGAACTATATTCAAAAGTACATGATATGAAAACCTAAATTTTCATAAAGAAAAAGAAGAAGGCATTCGTGACTCATATTTGCTTCATTTTTCTTAATGTTAGAGAGAATGATTGAATTGAAGTCACGTGCGAACCCTAGCCACTATTGGGCTTTAGATTGATTTCTGACGACAATCAAGGATTCCTGTATCTTGCCTTTTTGATAGTTGATGATTATTGTTTTCAATGATAGTTGGATCTGAAAGGTAAATTGAAGCCATCTTGTTATTTTTCTTTTCCTATTCGACACATTTAAATCGGATTCTCAAGGATTCCTCTATCTTGCCTTTTCGATTGTTGATGATTATTGTTTTCAATGGTAGTTGGATCTGAAAGGTGAAATGAAGCCATCTTATTATTTTTCTTTTCCTATTCGACACATCTAAATCGGATTCTCAATCATTTTAGTTTATTGTCAACAAGAATTCAGGAAAGAGGTTGAATTTCAAAAGCAATCAAAGGAGTTTGTATAAAGAAGAAGAGTGGGTTTAGGGGAAGGGGTGGGGTAGTTTTTTGTGGGGTAGTTTTTTTGGAAAGGAGAATATTTGGGGAAATATTTTTTTAATATAAAATTTATAATATGATAAAAGACATATTTACCTTTAAAATATTGATTTCAAACATAATATTTTAGACGTCAAGGACTCTTGCCTAGCATAGTATATATACGGAAAAAAGAAGAATTAAGTGAGTATATATCTATTAAATTAGGGATTAAACAGATATTTTCTCTCTTTTTTTAAAACATATTTTCAATTTAGATTGTTGTAAATGGTTTATTGTCTATCGTGTGTTTTTAGAATTTTTACACATAAAATTTGTAATTGAAAATTTCTAACCTAAGTTATAATATAGATGATAGTAGAATGTAATACTACGGGTTTAATATTTCAAAAAGAAAACGACCATTACCTATGGTTTCAGTTAATATTTACTTATTAATTATAGTTTAAAAAATGACCAAATTTTTTTTATTATTAAATTTTTTTTGTTATTTTTTAATTATTTACATGATTTTACAATTTTATCTTTACTAATATATCACTATACAATTTTACTACTGAAAATTTGAATGTGAGACTACGAAGATTTGAACGCACAACCTCCAAAATAAAAGTAATAAAACTTCAACACTTGACCAAATTTATAATTAATGAATATTTTATGAAGACTAATATATGTACCCAACAAATAATTAGATGAATTATTAGTTATAAGTTAATAAGATATTAGTATTTAAAATCATAAATAATAATAAATTTAAAAATATTTTAAATAACGTTTAATTCAAGTAAGCTTACAAAAATGATTTTTTTTTAGAAACCCATTATAAACAATTTTTTATTTTTCTAATTATTCTTAAATTACTTGAAATGAAATAAAAATGTATTAATAATTAAATTAATTATAAAAACTATTTTTCCAACAAAAGTATAAAAAAATTATTTTTCGTATTTAGTCATTAATTATCATTTTTTACTTATGATATAACATAAATTTTTTTATTAGCCGTTGTAATAATTAAACTCATTTGAGAGCATATAAGAATTTATCATTATTTGTAGTAATTTATTTTAATTTAAAAATTGATGAAAATAAATTTATTATGCATACTTTAATTGAATTTATTGTATGTTAAAATATTTTACACTTATTATTAGTTTTTATTTTTTGTTCCAAAATTTATTTAGTTGATGATTTATAATTAATCTAATTTATATATAGAGTATATATATTAATCTTCATAAAATTTTCATTAATTATAAATTTGGCCAAATAGTGAAGATTCATAATCATTATATTGAAGGTCAAGGGTTCAAATCTCTTTAAATTAAATTTTTTTTATTTTGTTTTCAAATCTTGAAGGATAAAATCATCAAGTCATATAATATTAAGAGTAAAATTATAAAATCACGTAAAGTATTAAAAGATAACAAAATATTCTTAAATTTTAGTCATTTTTAAAATCACAAAGAGATAAGTGGACATTACCTAAAACCAAAGAGGTAATGGTCATTTCTCCATATTTCGAATATAAATTTTGAATGAGCAGTATAAAAGAATTGCCTTAAAGATATCGTATTCAGCAAACCACTTTATGTTTAATCCCTTTATTCGGATTCAGGTCTGTTTGCACTTTCAAAAGGTGCTATTTAAATCTTAAATTATACAAATTCTTTTGTAATCTTAAGGTGTTTAATTTTCACAAAGTTCTAATTTATCCTGTGTTTTTTGAGTGAAGCTATTTTAATACATTGAAAGAAGTTTTAATTGTAAGGGTTGGTGGGATTGGCTCTTATGGCTGCATAGCTGATATTTCCACAAAAGAAAGCTACCAGACTTTTGCTTGTTAATTGCTCTACAGGAGCAGAGTCAGTCAAGGTCTTTCTCATTTGGCATATTGCAAATGCTTGGCCGCCCAACTTGACCAAGACTTTCATTTAATTTCCCCTCTCTCGAGCAACAACTTATGAAAATAAAAGTTTTATATAGTGCTACCTTATAAGATTATACAATAAAATTATGTTACATATTAAATTTTTTTAAGAACTATACTTAGTTAATTCATTAAATAGTAAAACACCATTAGATAATTTTATAAAGGAAAAAATATTATTTTATTTCCTAATTTAATTGATATATACTAACTTAGCCTTTGTTTTTTTTAAATATATATTATGTCATATTTTGTAGGTATGAAAATGATAATTGCTTCAAAATGAAAATAGTAATTAAAAATTAATAAAAATATTTCTATAAAAACTAACATAGTATATACTAAAAAACTAAAAATTCAGTTGGTATACATTTATAAATTCAGAGACCAAATTGCCCTTTGTGGTATCTGATTTCAATGTCTCCATTCCACACGCTACCTAGCAGAGACGTCAATTCGCTAAGGTGTAAAGAACGCAGAACGTGAAGTGCTCTTAGATTAGAGCAAAGTCCAATATGGTTGTGTCTAAGTTGTCAAACATTTTGCTATGAAAGACTTGGGTGAATGATGAAAATAGAACGTCGAGACTTTTCTCTTGGCTAGTTCCGAGGATTTTAGTTTTTGGACTCTTAACCCAAATGGTACTTGTTCAACCCAATTACGAAGAAATATTTGAAGAGTGCTTCATTTTCATTTCATTTTCCAATTTGGAATAAAGCTCTTGTTGCCTCTATATATTGGGTCAAGGCTGTGTTTGTTAGGTATCCAGGATTCTGAGGAAAGAGAACATACCTAGATTAATTGATAGAAAAATTATGGCTTCAATGAAGAGAAGTTCTCCAATATTGACCAATATTATGACGCTCGCCTCTACATTGATGATAATGATGATGATGGTGAATGGTGAGGGGTTGCCTCCGAGCCAGTGCATGGAGGAGAGACGACTCGAGGTTAATGCATGCAAGCCAATCATATATGGACAGCCTCCATCTCCTGCATGTTGTGAACGTGTTAGGGTTAGTCACTTTGAGTGTATATGTCCAATGATTACACCAAAGTTGGCTGCACTTGTTGATGTTAATCGAGCCATTAAGTTACTCAAAACTTGCGGCAAAAGGGTTCCCAGGCACTTCAAGTGTGGCAGTATGATCTTCTCCCTATACCTTAATTATATTATGAGTTTAATGATTATTTTTAACTTGTGGGGAAAAACTCACAATAAGAATTTTTAATTGATAAATTTATGGAAATTATTTATTTATTTTTGTTGCAGATCTACATTTTCCATGAAAATTTCTTGCTGCATGATGAGCATGAGCTACTCTCTTGTTCCTTCAATATTTATTTTCCGGCGGCATTTTATGTGTCTTTGGTTTTAATTTGTTACTTGTTCCTCTTCGCACAGGAGATGAAGATGTAAGCGGAATCTATGGCAGATATATAAATTCTGCAGTGTATCTCAGTAAGCTATCAATTAGCACTTTATACAACAATAAATCAGTGTGTCACGTAATGAATTTGATATTGCACATCCATTTTGCAATTTACGACTTTTCTTCAATTTAGAACTTCAAAATAATTATCTTCTATTTTTTATAACTCTCAATGGAATCTCAAAATAATTACATCTTTATTTTTTATAACTCTTTGAATTTATATAAAAAAATATATCATTTTTCTGCACACAAAAAAATTCTAATTGACACTCAATATTTAATTAAAAGATAGTGTTAATGTGTGAAGAGTGTCTCAAGGACAAACAGAAGTGTGATGAATGAATTGAACAATAAATAATGAGTTAAAAGTGTATATTTATTTATAATGTATAAATCTTAATCCATATTAAAGTATGAATGCATGAATTCAAATTTAAGTATAATTTAATTAAATTATAGTTAATTAAGATTTGCCATCTGTTTCAACAAGGAAGAATGATTTATTAAATAGAATTCTCCTCTTTGTGAGAAATCATTTTTCATGTAAACTATTACTTAAATAATTAAAATTTAAATAAGATTAATAATTTATGAATAATTATCCATATTTATAAGGTATATATGAATTCAAATATTTAAAGTATGAATTCAATTCAAATTCTAATTAAAAAAAACACAAATTTGATTTAAAATCCTTATCCACGTATAGTATGTTATAACTGACCGATACAAATTACTTTTGATTTGGTAACAACAATGACAAACTTGAAAATACTTTAGAAGATGGATAAAATGTTCTAGTTCGACTGGTGTCAAGGAATGTAATTACCTATGCCTTAACCCTACATACTCATTAAGAGTTGAGTAAAAAGTATTTTATATTCTTTTATAAGACATGTATTCATTTTAATAAGAATTGATGTTACTTAAACGCTACTACTTCTTTCATCGAAAAAAATGCAATCACTTCTCTTAAAATTTTCGGTGCCGCATCAAATAAAACCACCTATCTCTATTAGGAAAGGGGCTTTCGGCCCTCTCTTCGAACCTTCTTCCCATAGCTTTCACTTTTCTTCTCTTTTTCGCTTTCGTCTTTCCGCTTTTTTAATTTTGTTTTCCCTTTTATTTTTTTTTATAGTTTTTCTCTATTGTTTTCTTTGGGCGATCTGGTCGGTGAATAAACCAGTAGGGCATCCTTGGCGACCATCGAGTTCGGTCACCACCAAGCCTTCTTAGCCCCTGCTAAGCCATTTTGGGCTCCGTCAAGCTTCCTTGGACCTTAGGTCCAGCCCCCTCGGGCTCCGTCGACCTTGGCTGAGAATTTATCGGCCCTTGTATGACCTCTGCCGGACGCCGTCGCCTATGGTTTTCCTCTTGCAAGCTTCAGAATCTGTCGCCATTACCATCCACCGCCGGGCAAAGCCTCTGCCTCTTGAGCAAAAATGGCTCAATAGCAGCTGCTTAACCCTAAATCTGGTGGGAAAGCAATCTTCAGCGGTGCTCAAGCCTCTCATCACCTGAACTTTCTGATGTTAGAGGTTTTGAATAAGTTATTGTTAAAAATTATCGAGGACGTAAAATTTATGTGGTGGCAGTATTTTGTATTATTCCTCTTGAGGTTAATTTATCTCTCTTATACGTGGGTAAATTTTTTTCTTAATTGTAAGGATAATCCGATTAATTTGTGCCTTTTTGTTTTGTAAAAAATTATTTAAGTTTATATTAATAGGTGATATATTGTATTATCCTAATAATCCTATAATTGTATATCAGTAAGTCCTCTTAATTCTTAATTAATGATATAATTTATGTTTAAAAAAAAAAAAAAGAATTGATGGCACTTGTTAGACCCATTTTTTGCCAGCCAGTCATTCTAGTGCCACCTATCCAACGTCTAATTTGTTGAGAGAGTCTATGTAAACACGACCATATTGAATTCCTTTCTTTTGATAGTTTTAACAAACTCTCACATAGTTGAATTACAAGTAGACGATTTGATGACAAGAAGGTTATACATCCATCCAACGGTTGAGGAGATTTGGGGTGGGGGTGAACTCTCAATTCTTTCTTCTAAATCTCCCCTTATAAAAGGGAAGTCATATCTCATTTAGGATTCATGAACAATTATTTAATTTTTTTTTATAACAATAAGATTATTATTAATAAAAATTATCATGCAAAATTAGAAAATATGTTTTATATTTTAAGGTTTAATGAGTTTCACTGTTTAATTTAAACTATTTAAAGTAGAATATCTTAAATCTATTAAAAGGTAATAGATTTCTCCAAATAATAACACGTATATTTAACATCTTAGGTTAGATAATATTAATCTAGATATGATTAGCAGGTTAGTAAAGGATAGTCTTTTAAGAGAGTTAAACGTTAACACTCTTCATGTATGTAGGTCTTGTTTAAAGGGTAAAATGACTAAAAGACATTTTTCAGCTAAGAATGAAAGAGCGAATGAACCACTTCAGTTTGTACATACTGACATCTGCGGTCGATTGAATGTACAAGCAAAAGGCAGTTATGAATACTTCATCACATTTATTGACAACTATTAAAAATATGGTTATATTTACCTAATACTAAAAGCTGAGACTTTTAGAAAGTTCAAAGAATTCTTAGCAAAAGCTGAAAAATAATTAGGTAAAACATTTAAAACTCTTTGATCTAATCGAGGTGGTGAAAAACTTGACACAGAGTTCAAGGATCACTTATTGGAGCATAGAATTTTATCCCAGCTTATAGTATCTGGGACACCACAGCAAAATGGTATTGCAAAAGGAAAAAAAAATTGTCTATTAAATGATTTTGCCTACGAATAGTATTATTTGACACCTATTTTAATATTATCAGCCCTCAATTTTCACTGTACACAAGAAAATTCTTAAAAAGTAAATTATATTTCTTAATATAAACCATTTAAACCTCACTTTCTCCTACTTATCACTTGTACGTTTTTTTATATACTCATTTTTTATTAAATAATTAAAAATCTCTCTTATTTATTTATATATTTTTCTCTTTATTATTTTTTAGAAATCAGTTTTTGCTTTTTTTTTCCTCTTAAATAATTTCTCCTAATTAAGATCAGAATTAATCAAAAAGGACCATGTACTAATAATAGGGGCTGATGAGATTTTTGAGCATTTCAAGATTTATAAACTTAAGTAATTTATAAAAAGAGTGTTGTTTTTAATTTTAGTAACAAAAAGATTAAAAAGAAAAAAATAAGAGGATTCAATTTTTTAGGTATTTGTTTATATGTTGTAACAGAAAAATTATTATTTTATTAACATTCAAAAGGTTTTAGTATAAATAGGGGGGTATTGGAGAGGATGCAAACACACGGTTTTGCTTTTTTTATTTTACTCTCTTCCAAATTCATCCAAAGAATTTAACACATAGTATACTGACTTATGAGTGTACGCTTGCAGTGGAAACAATTATTACGTCTTCAAAACCAGAGCATTTCTTTTCATGCATTGCATCTTGAGTTTTATCATGAGGAGCAGAATTTAGATTTTAGGACACTGCTTTTTTTTTTTTAGGCATACCTTAATTTTCTATTTGTTCCTCCTATAATTTTTGTATTGATGCTGCTATTTGTTTTGTTTTTGCTGCTGTTCTCTACTCTGTTTATTTATGCTGCTATTGTTATCTGCATTTTTTTTTTTTTTTTTGCTGATAGCACGAGGAATAAAGTTTGGTTAAAAGGTAATTATATTTAAAGTCAAATTAGCAATATCAAATTTGGTGAGATTTTTTTCATAATTGTAGTACATGTTAAGTAGTTGATATTTATAAATTTTGAGAATTTATAATGTCAATTTTACAAGACTCATAAAAATTTTATCGGATTTAAATTTTATATATATAATATATGGACAAAAAAAAAGTGAGTTAGGATGAATTTAGACTTATTTTGAATTTAGGTTAATGGATAAAATTTAGGATTTGGATAATTAGGAAGTGTTATGCTTAATCCAACTCAATTATTTCGGTCCCGACCCACTCCGATTCCATCTTAACTTCGACATAATATAAATTTGACCGTTGATTTTGACTTTGACCAATTTATTTTTTCTCTCATTTCTTGTAAATTGAAATCTAATATTTTAAATTGAAATAAAATGCCACCAAAGTGACATCTTTTATGTAAAATTATTTATTTTGAAATATGTGAATATTATTAAAAAAATTAAATAATTGTATTTAAATTTATGTGAAAAATAATCGACTCAAAGGAAAGTTATTTTTTGGTCAAATAATAAATACATGTGGTAGTAAATATGTGATAAACTTTGGCATTTGTCATGCGTATAAAATGTCAGTTCAAAGAAAGACATATTATTAGTAGGATTTAATATCAATATTTATTGACCAAATTTTGAGAGTACTGTTTATAAATTGTTATTTCTATTCAAAAACTAAATAACAATGTTGTGCTTGATATCTTATAATAACTCAATTTATTATATCTTATGTCATGTGTATATATGTATGCATGAATAAATGGTCTGGTTATTAATTATGAGTTTTTTTTGTTATTCTATACAATAAATGCTTCTTCTATATCTACCAACTTAAATAACATTATAGTGTTTAACGACATTAACTTCAGAAAATGGAAGGATCACAAAACTATTGTGCTTATGTGTATGAATCTAGACTATGCAATCTAGATAGAAAAATCTTTCACCCCTAATGATGGCAGTACTATTGAACAAATGGTATTTTATGAAAAATGAAAGTGTTTTAACCGCATAAGTTTGATGATCATGAATCACTCTATTCCAGATATCATCAGGGGAGCAATACTTGAAAAAGAAAATGCTAAAAAGTTTCTAAACTAAATAACAAAACGATTCACTTGTAATAAAAATGTCGAAACGAGCACCATTTTGTTTAAACTCATTTCAATGCGTATAAAGGTAAAGAAAACATAAGGGAATACATTATAAAAAAATCTAATCTTGTTATAAGATTAAGGGCATTAAAGTTAAAGTTGTCGGATAACATTCTCGAGCACCTAGTCTTGATCTCTCTTTCTACACAATACAATCTTTTTAAGATCAGTTATAACACTCAAAATGAGAAATGGACTCTTAGTGAGGTCATTGCTCAATATGTGCAAAAAGAAGAGAGATTGAAATAAGAAATGATAAAGAATGGTCATTTAGCAATTTCTTCTAATAATATTGCCAACAAGAAAAGAAAAAAGGACAATAAACGGAAAAGAGCTGTAAACATTGAAACTTCATAGCCTAAGGTGCAAACGAATTAGGATTGTTCCAAGTATGGCTCACCAAAAAGGGTATTATCAACATTATTTGTTTAGAAGTTAATTTGACTTTAGTACCGAATTACACTTAATGGATAGATACATGTGCAACTACTCACATAAGTGTGACTATGCAGGGTTGTCTAAGGAGCTAACTGCCAACTGATACTGAAAGATTCATCTATGTGGGTGATGGAAACAAGGCTTCTATTGAGGCTATTGAATTTTTTAAATTCCAACTAGAATCTGGTTATTATTTGAATTTGCATGAGACATTTTTTGTACCGTCATTTAGACGAAATGTAGTTCCTATTTTTTATTTGGACAAATTTGTTTACTCTTATTCTTTTAGAAATGAAAAGTTTAGTCTCTTTCAAAATTTGAATATTATTAATACCGGTTCTTTAGTTGATAATCTATATCAAATGAACCTTCATGCCTCACAAATGAATGAAACTTTATATGTAAGCAATTGTGGTATAAAGTGCAAATTAATTAATGAGAATTCTTACATGTTATGACATAAGTGTTTATGATATATTT
This sequence comes from Ailanthus altissimus, assembly GCA_946807835.1. Lineage (NCBI taxonomy): Eukaryota > Viridiplantae > Streptophyta > Magnoliopsida > Sapindales > Simaroubaceae > Ailanthus > Ailanthus altissimus. The sequence continues at coordinate 26,761,498 of OX327696.1, read as the reverse complement.
TTAAACAAAGAATTCATAGGCTTATGTTAAAAGGAATTCTAAACTCATTTGATTTTTTAGATTTTAAAATATATATTGAATGCATTAAGGGAAAACAAACAAATCTTAAAAAAGTTGGTTCCAATAAGAGTTTAAATGTTTTGGAATTAATTCATACTGATATTTGTGGTCAATTCTCTACGACTTCTTAGAATGGTCAACAATGTTTTATTACTTTCATAGACGATTGTTCTCGTTATGAGTATTTATACTTAATTCATGAGAATCCTCAATCATTGGACATTTTTAAAGCTTTTAAAGCTTTTAAAGCATAAGTTGAAAATCAACTTGATAAGAAATTAAAGGCGTTAAATCTGACTGTAGTGGTAAGTTCTATGGTAGATATGACAGATCATGTGAACAACATCCATGCCATTTTGTGAGATATTTGTAAGAATGTGGTATTATTCCTCAATACACAATACCAGAGACTCTAAGTCAAAATAATGTAGCTGATAGACGAAATTGAACTTTAAAAGATATGGTTAGAAGTATAAGAAATTATTATTCTTTACCAATATCTCTTTGGAATGAAGCCTTAAATACTGCAGTATATATTCTTAATCGAGTTTTAAGTAAAGTAGTAGCTAAAACCTTATATGAGCTATGGAGTAAAAAAAGCCTAATATTAGGCATTTACATGTCTGGAGTTATCCAGCTGAGGCTAAGCCATACAAGTTTAATAAAAGAAAGTTAGACTCAAGAACAATAAGTTGCTACTTTGTTGGATACTCGGAGAAATCAAGAGGTTTCAAGTTTTATGATCCCTCAAGTAGATCTTTTGTCAAGATAGGGAATGCTAAATTCATTAAGGATGTTGAATATAATGGGAGTGCTAAACTCAAAAACATTGTCTTTAAAGAATAATATATTACTATTCCTAATAATATAATTGATAATGACTAGGTAATTGTACCTATCATTATGCATGATGAAAATATAGATAATCAAGACATTCATAAGATACCTCATGCTAAAATTGAAAAAACCTGCTCCTACTCAAGTAAAGTAGCAACAACAATATCAATTGAAAATGCCATTAAAAAGACTCATTAGGGATAAGAAATCAGAGATTTTGGATGATTATGTCGTGTATTTTTAAAAATATGAGTTTGATACGGGATTGAAAGATGATATAATAAATTTAATTGAGTTAAACAAAGTACGAACTTTCAAAAATAGATGAATGCCATGAAAGATGAGATAGAATTAATGCAATAAAATGACATTTAAGATCTTGTCAAATTGCTCAGATAAGGAAAACCAATTAGTTGTAAATGAATTTTCAAAATCAAATAAGATTTGAAAGGCGTTGTCAAAAGATATAAGACACATCTAGTTGTAAAAGATTTCACTCAAAAGGAATGCATTGATTATAAAGAAACTTTCTCTCTAGTTTCATCGAAAGACTCTTTTAGAATTATTATGGCACTTGTAGGTTATTATGATTTAGAGTTATATTAGATGGACGTAAAGACCGCAGTTCTCAATGGCAATATTGTGGAAACCATATACATGTTGCAACTAGAGAACTTGAAATTCAAAGATTCAAAACATTTTGTGTATAAATTAAAGAAGTCCATCTATGATTTAAAGCAAACATCCCATCAATAGTATCAAAAATTTGATCAAGTGATTAACTCCTTTGGTTTTAAGAAAAATATTGTTGATCATACATTTATCACAAGATCAATGGGAGCAAATTTATTCGTCTTGTCTTATATGTTGATAATATTTTATTGACAAGCAGCGATATAAGTTTGTTATATAAAACCAATAGATTTCTTTCAAATAATTTTGAAATGAAAGATCTTATGGATGCTTAGTTTATGTTAGGCATACAAATTCACTAAGATCGTTCTCGTGGCATACTTGGCTTATCACAAAAGGCACATCTCAATCAGGCGCTTAGTAGATTTGACATAAAAAATTATGTGTTAGGAGACATACCAATTGTTAAAGGTGATAATTTAGTCTGCTTTAATGCCCAAGAAATGAGATTGAGAAGAAAGAGATGAAGAACATCCCTTATGTGTCGGCAGTAAGGAGTCTCATATATGCTCAAGTTTGTATACATCTAGATATTACGTATGTAGCTGGAATGCTTGACAGATATCTAAATAACCCATGAATGGATCACTAGAGAACTGTTAAAAAGGTTATGCAATATCTACAAAGAATAAAAGATTACATGCTCACATATCAAAGATAAGATCATTGGGTATTCAGACTCTGATTTTACTGGTTGTCTCGATAGCAGAAGATCCGCTTCTAGTTATCTCTTCATGTTGGCTAGAAGAGTTGTGTCATGGAAGAGTGTCAGCCAGTCACTCATAGTTTCATCCACTATGGAAGCAGAATTTTTAACTTACTATAAGGCATCAAACTAAGCAATATAGCTGCAGAATTTTATTATTGGGCTGCAAATTATTGATGGCTATAAGAGACTATTAAGATTAAATTGTGATAATAAATTCGGTGAATTATATTCTAACAACAAAAGTTTATCAAAATCGAAGCATATCGACATTAAGTTTCTTATTATTAAAGAAAGAGTTCAAAGTCTTTAAGTGTCAATTGAATATATCAGTACAAACTTAATTATTGTTGATCCACTTACTAAGGGTGTACCATCTAAGGTGTTTCGTGAGCATGTGGCTCCTATGTGTGTGGTTCATCTTGATGATATGCTTCTATAGGGGAAGTTTAATTCTTGATGTTCAATTATAGTTGACATATTTTCTAATTAGACTAATGTATTGTTTTTTGTTTATTTATTAAAAATTCTGAAATAAAGTATATTATTTAAGTTGCGGTTGTGCATAAAGTTTTGAAAGTATATTGTTGAACTCTTTTGAGTCATAAAGTAGGACCAGTTGAAAATAAACATGTTAAAGGATTACATTGCACAAAATTTTTATGCTACACATCCATACTTGATCTATGTCATTGATTATATTGATATATGTGATCATTTATAGGTCTAATTATAAGAAAGATAACGAAAATCACTCTGATCTTATATTAGTATAATTGATGGACCAGATTGTTTAGAGATATCTTTCATTAATGGAGCAAATATTGAGCTCATAAAGTTATTTCATAATATGCTGTTGTAAAGTGACATATATGACATAAGTGGGAGATTGTTGAAAGTTATATTAAAGTGGGTCTACATATATCAATTAATTATATATTATTGACTATCTATTTTGTTGCCTATTAAAAGTGATTAAATAAAATTTATTTATTATTAAGCTTTTAGGGCATCTTATGTGGTATGAACTTTAATGTGTAAAAACTAAATTATTTTATTTTTTTTATAATGGGTTTAAATAAAATAAAATATTATAAATAATAAATTAAAATCTATAACTTAAACTTTAACGTATTATTCATTTACATTCTATCAATAAGTAACGACAATTTTTTTTTATAAAAAAAAATATTTAAATATAAAAAATTATCGACTTCGATTTTTTTGCGTTTCCATAAATTTCTTCCAATTTTTTTTTTTTTTATTAATATAAAATTTTAAATGCGATTATTCTTTTCCCATTTAAAATTTTTATCCAACGCATACCGCTATACTCGGTTAAAAGTTAGAAATGAAAGGATCTTCCGATTGCCTCGATAATCTTGCTGGTTTTTACGTTAACGATATATGGCTTGTCATCATGAAAAGTAATGGTGCCCGCTCAAACCTATGGATACTTAGTTGTCTTTTTGAAACCCAGTGCTGTGGGATGTGTCGTGTGGGTGGAAGGCACTGCCAGTATGCGAGTGTGCCAGCGATGTCGTTGCTCTGCAGTAGTCCAAAAGAGAGGCTCACATCAGTCAAATTCAAATATTTGGCAGTGGCCATTCGCGACTAATAAGATAGTATATGTATCCATTGACTCTTATTGTTTATTTTTTTGAGTCTCCTAGGTAATTTTTGTATGTGGATGGATTAATTTAGTGGTTATGATTTAGATTAGTCAAAGTAAATCATATGAAATCTTAGTCATCTAGCTAGAATAGAAACTAGATAGACCCCCGTGCCACCGAATTCCTTTAAGAATTCCCCCACTAACATGCAAAAACATGTAATTTCAAACGTAATGTATTCATGTAATCATCACATGGCTGAAGTTACTTTTGCAATGAAATTAAATTAAGACCCATAAAGAGGGAAACTTCTTCATTCCCACCTCAACTAAACACATCGATTAATGTAGTCGGGTTCAGACTGCTGATTCTTTCTTTTGTTAATTTATTCCCTAATCCCTATTTAGGTCATTAATTAGTAAAAACAACATTAGTACTATTCTTCTTGTGAAGTTCATTGTCATTCAGTCAATTATGCACATTAATTATTAGATTCTACTCTTATAAGCTTAATTACACCAGTAATATGGTATGGTTGATATATATTGCCGTGATAATATTGTTGTAACGAGAAAATAAACGGATGTTCTCTATGAAAATAATAGTAATAAGTTTAAAAAAGAATTAGGAGAGCATCGAATAAACTATTTATATACTTTTAATTTCTTATGTTCTAGCCTTCTAATAAGAAAGATACAGACATGTCAATCATATATTTCTGTTTTACAACTTCGGTTTCATTATAATTAATGTGGATTCTGTCTAGATTTATATGCCCTAAAATCCATTTATCAATTAATTAGAATAACACAAAGATTAATGCAGGTGGAATTTGAAGTAATTAAACAGCGTCCAAATTATCAATCCAAATTGAATTAGGCACTTGTCTTCCACTTAAAATCTCCAAATTCTTAAGAGATGTGGTGGCCATGAACTTCTTGTCTCGAAATGACTACAAACAAGATGGGCACTAAAAAGAGATAGGCCTAGAAAGCTGAAAAGTCAAAAGTAAAGCAAAAAAGCACTTTACCAAAACCGACCATTAATGTGAAAGGGTGACTTTCCAACACTCCACCCACCATATATATGTGTTACTATGTTAGGTTTCTTAGGAAGAACTAATTAGAGGATTTGTGTGCGTGTGAGAGAGAAATTAAACACAATGGCAAGATCAGTGGCTTTCATGGTTGTGCTAGCTCTAGCTCTTCTGGGCATGTGGGAGATGAAGATGGCCTGGGCAGAGCTAAGTGATGCAGAGTGCAAGGAAGAGAGGAGGATTGGGCTGAACGCGTGCAAGCCAGTGATATATGGCAAGCTTCCGACGCCAGCGTGCTGTGAGCGCGTTAGGGTTAGCCATGTTGAGTGTGTTTGCCCTATCGTTACGCCTAAGTTGGCTGCTCTCATTGACGTCAATCGTGCCATTCGCCTCATTGAAGGCTGCGGCAGGAGAGTCCCTCGTCACTTCAAGTGTGGGAGTAAGCTCTTTCTCTCTTTTTACTCTCTTGCGCTCACACGCAGAAAAATTAATTAGAAACATTAATTACTTTCTGTTTAAATGGTGTTGTATTAACCAAAACTATACCTTATTTCTATGTTTGTAATATGTCTTTCTTCTTTCATAATTAATATATGCAACATTTGTGTTAGCACTAATTCTTCGTTTCTTTTTCATTTTCTCTTTTTCTAGGTATCACAACTCCATGAAAGTTGAATCGCCTGGATTAATGGTGCCTCCCCCCATTCATATACTTTTGTCACTATATATATGTTCGTCGTTGTCGTTGAAGATAAACGATCCATGCCTGTAACTTTCTACGATTAGGCTTTAATATATATCCGTTATATGGTGTGTAACAGCGCTAAATATTATATAAATAAAATGGACTTTGAATTTGAATTCTATATTTTGAGTGCTTCCCTCGTTGAAAATCCATCTATCAGCTGAGTTCTGACCAACAGGAATAATAGTCTATCATTGGCTGATTCCCATTTCTAGAACGGTACTTTATATATATATATATAAAAGAAATTAAAGTTGTTTATGGAGTTTAATTAATTTGCATTTGCAGCATATATAATTTATTATACCACGTAGATAGCTAGCTAGCTGCATACATCAAATTGAAAAAGAGAAATTAATGTTTTGCAAGTTTTAAATATTTATTTTTCTTTACACTTTAATACAATGGAAAGTGGGGGTCCTGAAACACATCTGATTAAAAAAAATGTCAGTATTTCGTTTATTTAAAAAAAAAAAATCATTTAAGAACATGCAAGCAAAAGAAATGATAATTATTGATGAAAGTGTATTCCTCTTTTGATATGTATCTAATCCATTCTCCTACCAAATATGTCGCGAATGATCGAGCAACCTTTATTGGCCATCCTCTTAAAAAAATAGAAAACTTAGCTTTCTCATTGAGTGCTTATCGGGCTTCTATTTATCTAACTCCCAAAATGAAGCAATTAATGTATTTGAAAGTGTTTATTATTAAAGAAATTTTTTTTAATACATGAATATAAATATTAAATTATAAAAAATATTTTTTTTTATAAAATAATAAGTACTTGAATTTAAATTATTGAAGTACTTTTCATCCGCTCCTAGTATTGGAATTAAAATTGTTGAAGGATTTTACGTTCAATCCTAGTATTGAAATTAGAATCATTAAAGCACTTTTCATCCACTCTTAATATCAGAACTAGAATTATTGAATAACTTATTATAATTAGAATTATTAAATGGGTTGGATAATAAATTAGGTGTGTTGAATGTATGAAAAAGTAAGATGGATGTAAATAGATGACAAAAGGAGAAAGTGGCATTACCCAGACATGGTATTTGTATTGGTTTGTTTCGTCTATTGGTTTGTTTCGTCTCTTATTTATTTTATGTCTTTTTAAAATGACATTTACACATTTAAGATTAAGTTAGGTCATATTAAAGCCTATATAAAGGCTTTCTATTAATTTGTAAACACATCTTTGTGATTATAACATTCTTTGTGATTATAACATTCTTTGTAAGAGAAACTCTTAGTTTATAATAGAGAGTGAGTTCTTTTTTGTAAAAAGCATACTTTGTGAGTGTCTTATGATTCAATAATAAGAAAATATGATCTTGATCCACTGTGGACGTAAGCAAATTGTCGAACCACGTAAATTATATGTGTTGTTCTTCTACTTTCTCTCTTTAGATTTCTTAATTGCTTGTTTGTTACACTATATACTTTGAGTTTATTGTTTGTTCGATTGCTTCGGTTTCAACAAATTGGTATCAATGTAAGGTTTTAAGCAAACATGGTCACACCCAAGTATAAGGTAGAGAAATTCAACGGAACGAATGACTTCAATCTGTGGAAGATGAAAGTTAAGACGTTGTTGGTGAGCCAATGGTTAGGCTCGACATTAGCGGAGACTGCAACTCCATCTAGTGAAGAAGAAAAATCGCTAAAGTCATCCAAAGCTGAAGTAAAAAGAATGGACATTCAAGAAAGAACTCACAGTACAATCATTCTGTCATTGAACGATGAAGTACTGAGGGAAGTAGTAGGTGAGACGACAACGATTGATCTTTGGAAGAAGCTTGACTCTCTTTATTTGTAGAAGTCGTTGGTTAACAGATTGCATATAAAGAAAAAGTTGTATTAGTTGTCTATGTTAAAGGGAAAGCTGATGAAAGATCATATAGATACCTTCAACAAGATCATTATTGATCTTGAATCTATCAACATCAAGATAGAAGATAAAGATAAGGCGATCATCCTACTAAGTTTATTTTCTAATAGTTATAAGAGCTTTATTGATACATTACCCTACAATAGAGAGAGTTTAACGATGAGTAATGTAAAATCATCATTAAACTCAAAACTATTAGAAAAGTAAATTGAGGGCAATGCAAAAAATTTATCCGTAAAAGGAAGGTCCTCAGATAGAGATGGAAGGAAAAATAGCTCAATATTGAAGTCCAAGACTCCTAGGAATTGTTATTACTACACGAAAGATGGCACTTCATAAAGGAATATTTGGAGAAGAAAGCTCAAGATAAGAAGAAAGCGAATGCTACGTTTGCCTATGATGATAGTTACGACAGTGTAGAGACTCTAGGCACTACTGATGATAAGAGTACTAAACAATGGGTTCTTAATTCTGGTTGTACCTTTTACATATGCCCACACAAGTTTTGGTTTATAAATTTTTAGCCCATTAGTAGTAGTAAGGTGTTAATGGGTAATGACGTTGCTTGTCAAATAATGAGCAAGCAAGAGAGTTGACAAAAGTTAGGCATATTTCTAACCTCAAGAGGAACTTGATCTCACTAGGAACTTTAGACCAGAATTGGTGTTCCATCAGGATTGACGGATGAATTTTAAGAGTATTAAAAGGTTCCATGGTGGTAATGAGAGGTGAGAAGCACAAAAGTGTTTATGTACTAAATGAAAAAGTTGTAAGTAGTTCTGCAGTATTCTTTATAGATGATGATAATATGTAAACTAAATTATAGCATTAGACTAGCACACTTAAGTGAGAGAAACCCAAATGAGTTATTTAGTCAAATTGCATTTGGTGAGGATAGGTTCCAACCATTGGAATTTTGTGAACATTGTATGCTTAAAAAAGCACATAGAGTGAGGTTTAATACTGGCGAGCACAAGACTAAGGAGACTCTTAACTACATACACTCGGATCTTTGGGAATAAGGTCAGATAGCTACTCATAGTAGGGCTAGATATTTTCTTAACTTAATTGATGCTATTTAAAGAAGTTGTGGGTCTATGTATTAAAAATCAAATATCAAGTATTTGATACATTTAACACTTAGAAGGCTTTGGCTGATAATCAAACTATCAAAATGGTTAAAAGGCTAAGAACTGGAAATGACATTGAGTTTTGCAATAAAGCGTTTGATGGGTTCTGTGCCAAGTATAGGATTGCAAGGCATAGAACTGTGAAATCAAAATCACAGCAGAATAGTGTAGTTGAGAGAATGAACAGGACCTTACTTGAAAGGGTTAGATGTATACTTACTAATACAAATATGTCCAAGGTATTATGAGGAGAAGCTGTAGTAATTGCAACTTATTTAATTAATAAAAGTCTATTCTCGACAATAGACTTCAAGTCGCCAGAAGAGAAATGATTTGGCAATCCTTCTAAATATGACATACTCAGAATTTTTGGTTGCCATACATTTGTTCATGTTAAGGAAAGAAAATTAGAACCTAGAGCTATCAAAGGGTATTCATAGGGTATCCCGAATGAATAAAAGGATACAAGGTGTGGTATAACAAGTTGACACTACTAAAAAGTATCATAAGCCGTGACGTGACATTTGATAAGACGAAAATGTTAAAAGTTTCCCAAGAAAATTAGAAGGAAGAACTTGTGTCTAAGAAAGACTCAACACCCGAGTTAACAGAAGTTTAAGTGGAGCTTGAGTGTAGATTTGATATGCTCATCAGATCAACACTTCAATAAGGAGATCCTTGAAGATAATCCAAGAACATCGGCGAGTTCCTCCAAGTTCACACAAAAAAAGACTAAGACTCCTAATATGGAACTTGAAAAGTAAAAGCTAGACAGAAACATGCTAAAGAGAATGATTAACCCACCAATCAAGTATGCATAAGCAAATTTGGTTGCTCACGCCTTTAACTCTGCTTACACTCTTGAATTTGATGAGCTTAGAGCATATGATGTTATGCAGAGTGAAAATAAGAATGAATGACAATAGGCCATAAAAAAAGAAATTAGTTTTTTTAGAAAAAATAATAACTGAAAGTTGGTGAAAAAACCTCAAAAGAAACTAGTAGGGTACAAGTTGGTGTATAAGGTTAATGAGGGGATACTAGGGATAGAGCCTACGATATTCAAGGCTAGGTTAGTTGCACAAGATTTTACTCAGAGAGAGGGAGTTCACTTTTATGAGATATTCCTTCTAGTCATCAAACACACATTCATTAGGATTCTGTTAGCTATGTGTACAAACCTTGATTTGCACATAGAGTAGATGGATGTAAAGACAGCTTTTCTATATAGAGAGATTGAAGAGATGATTTACATAGCACAATCGCAAGGGTTTATAGAGTTCAAAAAAGAGAATTACACTTGTTTACTAAAGAAGTTATTATATGGGTTAAAGCAATCACCTAAACAGTGATATAAGATTTGATAAGTTAATGATAACTTGTGGATTTAGTAGGAGCAAGTATAACGGATGCGTGTACTTTAAGAGCTTTAGTAGTGGGGTGATGTATTTGCTTCTGTATGTCGATAATATGTTGATCGCATGTAAGAATATGGAAAAAAATAAAAACTCAAGAAGCAGTTGAGTGGCGAGTTTAAGATGAAAGATTTGGGAGCAGTAAATAGGATATTTGGTATGGATATTATCAAAGAAAGAACGGATGTTATCTTATTGTCACAATAGTGATATACAAAATCTAAGAAATGTTTAGTATGACCAATGCAAAGGATGTTTCCACTCCTTTGGTCATGCATTTTAAATTTTCTACAGCACAATTGTCGATATCCGAAGAAAAGAAACTACAGATGAGTAAATTACCGTATGCAAGTGTTGTAGGGAATATTATATATACATTGGTTTGCACAAGACCAAACATATCACAAGCTGTACATATGGTGAGTAGATATATGGCGAATCTAGGAAATGATCACTGGTTGCAGTAAAATAGATATTGATATATCTCAACGAGGCGTCAGATTATAGATTGATTTATAAAATGGATGAAGACAACAATATAATGATAAGAGGATACGTATATTTTGATTACGTAAGTGATCTAGACAAAAAAACATCGTTGACGGGCAACGTGTTCACAATATTTAGGTATAGTATATGTTGGAGATCAATTTTACAACACATGTTTGCACTATCTACCAATAGAAGCAGAGTACATAGTTGTTGAAAAAGCTATTAAGGACGTCGTATGGTTGAAAGGCGTATGCACGAAGGTAATGGCTACTGAAGATATAAACACCAGTGTGTATTATGATAGCCAGAGTGCCATACACCTAAGCAAGCATCAAGTATTTCATGAGAGGTCTAAACACATTGATATGCAGCTTCATTACATTCAAGAGATTGTCCAAAGTGGTGAGTTAGTTTAACGAAGATAGCGTCGTTTAAAAATTTTGCTGACATGTTGACTAAGCCACTGCCCTCGGTTAAATTCATCATATCTAAAGACTTAACTGAAGTCACTACTATGTGAAAGTGATCAAAGATGAGGATATGAAAGATCGAGAATACTTTGTGAATGATTTTGAATAAATGAGAGAATTTGTGAGAAAGTTGATTAAAAATCATTGTCAAATAATTTGAAGAACAAGCCAGATGGGTTGAATGTACGGGAAAGCAAGGCAAACGCGAAAGGAGAATGAAATAAGAAAGTGGCACTGTCTAGACTTAGGTACCGCGACATTAGGAGGCTAGCACCGCTGATAGCACCTGGATGCCACAACTCTAAGAGCTCAACGCTGATGGAAAAAACTGTTTCTTGTTTTGTTTCAATTTGTTCATCTCCTACTTATTACAGGTCCTCCTAAAATGACTCTCACACATTTAAAGTTAACTTAGGTCCTTTTAAAGGCTATATAAAAGGTTTCTATTAGCTTATAAACACACATTTGTGATCATAGCATTTTTTGTGAGAGAAACCCCTAATTTATAAGAGGGAATAAATTCTTTGTGAGTTCTTTTTTGTAAAATACATATTTTGTGAGTGTCTTATGATTCAATAATAAAAGTATGATCTTGATCCGCTGTGGACATAGGCAAGTTGTCGAATCACGTAAATTCTGTGTGTTGTTCTTCTACTTTCTCTCTCTAGATTTCTTAACTGCTTAGTTGTTGCACTATATACTTTGAGTTTATTACTTGTTTGATTGCTTCCGCTTCAACAAAATTATTTAAGTACTTTTCATCCACTCATTTTAATAAGCAAATTACCGACATCATTATTATCATAAACTTTTTTTTTTAAGAAGTTATTGTCAGACTTTTTTTTTTTAAAAAAAAAAAGGTTATTGTAATAGACTTTTAATAGTATCTTTGTTAGAATTGCTAACAATTATATTTGAACATGAATTTGACATAAATATTAATAAAGAGTTAACAAAAAGTTTAATACATAAAGGTTGTATAAAAAAAAATAAAATATAGAGCCGAATATAATGAGGGGCTTAAAAATATAAAAAGGGTTGTATAGGTCTCAAAGTCTCACTGTTAGAAGATAAAAAAATAAAATTATATAGGGTGGGGTTATAAATTTCAAAGAGACTAACGCCCCCGTGTTGCCAGAGGCAACATTGTGACAATGATAGAATGCCGTATCCTTAATAGAGACAATAATCTTAGATATAAAAATGAGCCATCAATATGGGGTTGAATGTGCGTCTCTTTGAATAAGATATTAAATTCAGGCATACTTTAATAATTATATTTTATGTAGCATTTTGATAATTGTTTTACGTTGCATTAATAGTCTTATGATAATATTATATTTGATAAAAATTTTATATATATATATATAAAAGATAACCCTACCCTATATAATTTATTATGCGCCACTAAAGGGAATAAAAGTCCTCGACATTATATGAAGTTCGTGACGTTCTTGAGTCACTTTTTAAAGACTTGCTTTAAAGGAATAGAAAGCCTTTGCCTTGGATCAATTGGTAGTGCTTGGCCGTTGAACTTGACCGATTATATTCTCCTTTACCTTGACGATTGCAATTCTGCGTACAATTTTTTTTTTTTTCTGTCCTAATTATGTAAGAGCTTTTTCCATTGATCATGAAACATTTTAATTGGCATTAGCTAGAGAGTAGATCAAGTTGATTCAATGGGAGAGAAACCGCCAATTCTCAAACGAACCACCATATGACATTAATAAGATGATTTAATTTCGTAGCATGTACTTCAATTAATTAAGAATAATATTACAATTTTTTAAATAATATTTTAAATTTTTTATTTTAAATAATGTATTAAGTAATAATAAAATAATAAAATAGTGTCATTTAAATAATGTAACACTGCTCATTAATTAAACACAATGGCAATGATGGCTTGTGGGATCAATTTTAAGTTCATTTCAAGGGTTACATACAGCTATACTTAGTTAAAAGTTTGAATGTTGATAATCTTGCTAGTTTTACGTTAACGATATATGGCTTCTGATCATGTGAAGTAAAAATGGTGTCTGCTCAAGTCTATGAGATGCTTAGTTGTCTTTTTGAAATCCACAATTGTGTGGACTGTGTCCTGTGTGTGGAAGGCACTGCCAGAATGCCAACAATGTCGTCGCTTTGCCGTAGTCCAAAAGAGAGGCTCCCATCAGTCCAATCAGCTATTTAGTAGTGGCCATTAACGACTTATGAGATAGTAATATCCATTGACTCTTTACTGTTTCTTTTTTTATTCTCCTAGGTAATTTCAGTGGTTATGACTTAGATTAGTCCAAGTAAATCATATCAAATATCACCTAGAATAGAAGGTGGTTAGACAACCGTGCCACCGAAGTTCTTTAAAAATTCCCCCATCTAACATGCAAAAACATGTAATTTCAAACGTAATGTGCTTTGAATGTATTTGTGTAGGAGTTTTGTTGTGATTTTTTTTTAGTAGTAATGTATGTAATAATTCTTTTAAATGAGGTAATTTTTTTTTTATGAGATAATTTTTTTTTTATAAGATCAAATCTTTTTTGTCTGAGAGTTAAATTTCTCTATTTGTAATAGAAATAGATATTTTTATTGAGAGAAATTTTTTGAGACTTGATAGTATTCTTATTGTTGAAAAAGAATATTCGGACGAGTCATAAAAATTTTATCTTATCTCTGTGAAGCGTTTCGATAATTATTTAATATATATTAACAGACCTACTATATAATATTGTGAAATTTCTTATAATATTACATTTAAAACTTAAAAAAAATAATAATAAGAAAGTTACAGATTTCTCAATCATATATTGCTGTATAAGTAATGTTACACTTTTTTTTATCTCAAATAATATATTAAATAATTATTAAATAATAAAATAATGTAATAAATAATTTTAAATTTTAAATTATTTAATTATTCAATGATTAATTAACATATTAATTTAAAATTAAAAAAATTAAAATATCATTTAAGAATCGTAACATTACTATTATTATATTACAACTTCGATTTCATTGTAACGTCCAATCTATTTAGATTTGTATGCTTCATTGAAGGTTGCGGCAGGAGAGTCCCTTGACACTTCAAGTGTGGGAGTAAGCTCTCTCTCTCTTTTACGCTCAACCGCAAAGAAATTACAAACAAAACCTGATAACTAGCCAACCTTAATTAATTTCTGCTTAAATGGTGTTGAATTAACCAAAAAATCTTCCTTGTTTCTATGTTTGTACTATGTTTTTTATTCTTTAATACATGTAACATTTTTGTTGACACTAATTCTTGGTTTCTTTTTTTTCTTTTCTCTTTTTCTAGGTATCATAACTCCATGAAAGTTGAATCGCCGGGATCAATGGTGCCGGCTCCCCATTTCAAAATACTATAACCTTTTGTTATTATATATTATTACGGTCCATACTTATGTGTCATTCTTGAATATATATATATATATATATATATATATATATATACACGTGTCATTTTTTATAGGCCTTTAAGAGATGAGATACTAGGTTCGACACGGTTGGGGGCGTAGGTAACCTGAGTTAGTTGTGTAGGTGCGACGGTGGCTCTGAGGTGTCATCTAATCGGTGGACCAAGAAATTAGTAGGCCTTACACAGTTTGCAAAATTCAGTGCTGCTTATAAGACTGTTGTTTTAGCTCACTAAGCCTACCGTGTTGGTGACTAGAACTATCCATAAGTTGGTCTGCATACGGACTTCCAGAAAATACGTATATAATGTTACACGTTGAGGTGAATTCTCTACCTTACTAATATATTAATATGATTAATATATTTTATTTATTATGTTTATTGTAATTTACACTCTTTCGTCGCGTAGAATATGTATAAGATACTTATTTTAGGCAATAGACACAATAGCACATGCATACACGTACATACATTAGATTCCCACCAACAAATGGTATTAGAGCCATTTATGGTATATTTGAGTGCAATTTGAGTGAATGGATACAAAAGATTCAGTGCAAATGGTGCGTTTTAAGTGTTGAAATGGGTATGCCAAAGGGGAAGCACTGGGCGCTGCAGCGCCAAGGGGCTGGCGCCGCAGCGGTGGGGGTTTGACCTCCCAGCACTGTAACAAGGAGATCTAGCACCGCTGCGATGTACTGTTCACTTGAACAGTAGCACATGAATATTAATTTTTACTGTTCACAGCTACAGTATTTTTGAACGGTGTTTTAAAATTAATTTTGCATGTACAGATTTATGAGATGTAGTGATAAATATTATTACTTTACATTATAAATTGGGGTTTATGAGATGCAGTGATAAGAGTTATCGATCTGCATTATAAACCAGAATTAATTTTTCTGTGCTGGTAATCACAATGAGAGCCTTACTGGTGGGGGTTAATTGTGCTTGCATAGAAAACTTAATTAAATGAGAATCACCATTCTTAGGAGAATGGAGACCAAGGATAGAAAAATCTCTCTTAATCAGATTGAAGAATATTATGTTATGAGATAATATTTTATTCTGATCCGTTTTGTCAATACAGTGTTAGACGAGTCACGTCGACCTTTTTCAATATTACTACAGCATAAAGGACTTGGTCGGTTGGGTTTGGACTATATCGGTTAAATATGAGATGAGAAAAATATATGCGAAAGTATTGTCCAATATTGTTACAGCGTGAGGGTAGTATCGGTAGCATATATTTAATTATTGACAAGTTAATCTGGAATACACTTACCCAATATTGCTACAGCGTGAGGATAAAGTATATTCAGGATCAAGTGGTAAGAGTTGCATGAGATGCAATTGACAAATATTGTCTACCTGTTGGGTTTACAAAAGCCAATATTGTTACAGTATGAGGCCCGAGTAAATTTCAATGGGATCTACTTTCTACTCTATAGTTTAAAAGAGTTTAAACTATCATCTTCCTGTTTAAAAGATTATCAACATTATGTAAAGCAGTGGGAGGGCATTTTAAATCGAAAATGTATAATTAGTATACTCATGATTTAAAACGTTCTATTAGCGATTTAATGATCATTCCGCTAACATCTCCCATTATCTTAGCCTGTTAAGTAATAATGGCCACTACGACCAATTGGTGTGTATAGTTAATGCAGTCCAACTTTAAAGTACTAGAAATTACTCTGACCGATAGATAAATCTCAGAAGTGTTTTGGATTCAGAAATTTTAGATTTATTGTTAATCAGAGTTTGCTGTAAGGTAATTCTGATAACACCTCTCTAGAGGATTGAATAGAGAGAGGTGACTCTCTCTGTTTAGGCTGCTTCACCTATTACTCCAAATATATCTGGTGAGACCAGATGTGTGAAGAGAAGAAGATAAGGCAGATACCTAGGATAAATCCTTAGAGGCAATATTTATTTAAAGATCAACAAGAGAATGTGTAGATGAAAAGTGTTTCTATTATAGTAAGGTTGGGTATTGAAAACTCCTTTACCTTATAAGCCTTATCATATTCAGGAAGACTCCTATAGGTTTGTGCTTGACAAACATAGACATTTCTAGGGCATATGATGCCAGTTCAAGCTAGGTATAAGATATTGCATATCTCTCTCATTTCTGCAATATGTTATAGGGATTGACAGGGACTACAATATGACAGCTTGTAGAAGTAATGTTAAGAGTAAGAAATTGTATTTTCTTGTAGGTCCAAGTTGTTGAGCAACTTGACTTACTTCTTGTATGCAATATAATAATTATATTGCATAATAAGTATAATATTTTATTAGCTGAATGTTAGTTAATAAATGGATATTATATACAATTAGAAATGCCTATAGATCAGAATCCTTAAATAATACGGAGCTGTGGTATATAAGTTTAAATCATATAGGCGTGAGACGCTTATTCGTGTGGTTAAGGGTAATTAGATTCCTAATCTGACCATAAAAGTTTAACCAGTTAATGAATAATGTATTCACAGAGATGACCAAACATACCTGAATGTACATCACATCACTTCGATAAAATCAAGAAAGTGAATACATCAACAGTAAGTTTTCGTTTATTTAAGGAAGAATGAGATTCTCACTCATTATATTCCTCATGGTATTCCACAATATAATGATATTTTAGAAATGAGGAATCGAGCTTTATTAGATATGGTTCGATTGATAATGAGTGTTACCAATCTATATCTGTGAGTATCTGCTCCAAAAACAACCACTTATGAAGTAGAGTTCTATCATAAGCTGTTCCTTCTATTCTGTATGTGATATAGAAATGAAGGAAGTAATTTCATAAATAAGTTAAGATTTGGGCTTGTCCTGTTTACGTAAGAGTTATGCAACACGGTATCTTTTTTTGTAAGAGTTACTTAGTAGGATAGACAAACCTAAGAGGTACAAGTATAGGTTCATTGAGTATCCTGTGAATCCAATAGGATACTAGTTCTATGATTCAGAGAAGCGAAGTGTGTTCGTTTCTCAATATTATGCCACTATTCTAGAAAAAGACTTTCTCATGGGTCGTGGGAATTATAGAAAGATTAAGCTTGGTGAAGTCAATCTAATAATCAATAAACTAAGAATTGAAACTCAGGCTCAATTAATCAGTGACCTTTTAGCACACCTCAAAGGGTCGGAAAGGACGTCTAGATCATCTTTTAGGCATGAAAGATGCTTAAAAGTGAACTTGGAGTTTTCTTAATAGAAGAAAACTATCTTTTGACCTATAAGGAGACGATGTTAGACATCGTTTCAGGAAGCAACAAGAAGCCATGGAAACAAAAGTTGACTTTATGCATCAAAATCAAGTCTAAGACTTAGTTAAGCTACCCTTGGGAGTTGTTCTCATTAGTTGTAAAGAGTTTACAAAAGGGTAGTGGGAGTTAGATAGAAGGTAGAGACCTTCTAAGCCCTATATTGGTTCTAGAAAGGTAATCCTTAGTGATCCAGGATCAATTAAAGGGAAACCTTGGACCTGTATTGATGCTAAAGTTGATTACAATGTTATTGGATCTTGCAGCATATTATGACTTTGAGGTTTGGCAAATAGATATAAAGACGGCATTCCGAAATGGATGCCTCGAGTAAGAGATATTCATGGAACAGCCTGAAGATTTTACATCTAGCCAGACTTCTGATTTACTGTGCATAAAAGGTCAGTGAAAGCACAATAGTCTTCTTAATGCTCTTTGTTGAAGACATATTAGTCATTGGGAATGATGTCAGTATGTTATAATTGGTCAGAAGTAACTCGTAAGTATTTTTTCATAAAGAATTTGGGAAATGCTTCTTTTATACTAGGTATAAAGCTTTATAGAGATAGAGTTAGGAAGCTGATAGGACTCTCCCAAATTATTTCACATCAATAGACCTAGTGTTCATCTTTCGATGAGAGTGTCTCTTCAGATGCAAGATGAGAGAGTTAGAGTGTCTAACACACCAAATACATAAGCTCTTTAGAGATTGATGTATGCTATAATGTGATTGAGACCTGAGATCAGTTTAGCTGTAAGAGTTATAAGCGGGTTTCAGTCTGATTCAAGTGACCGCCACTTAATGGTAGTCAAACATATCCTAAGATACCTTGAGGGTACAATGGATAAGAAGTCGCACAGAGTCAGACTTTTAGTTTGACCTAAATGTTAGAGAGTCTACATCTAGGAATGTGCTCATTCTTAATAGTACTAAGTGAGTTGGAATTGCACCAAACTGGAATTCACTGCTAATCAAAGTACGCAACAGAAGCGACAGTGAAGATTTCTAAGTTTATCATTGGCCTTAGAAGAGTTCCAAGACATATAGATTCTATCCCATGATTTTGCAATAAAGTCAGACTTTATTGGCTTACGAATAAAAAGTCGCACAGAGTCAGACTTTTAGTTTGACCTAGATGTTAGAGAGTCTACATCTAGGAATGTGCTCATTCTTAATAGTACTAAGTGAGTTGGAATTGCACCAAATTGGAATTCACTGCTAATCAAAGTACGCAGCAGAAGCGACAGTGAAGATTTCTAAGTTTATCGCTGGCCTTGGAAGAGTTCCAAGACATATAGATTCTATCCCATGATTTTGCAATAAAACTAGGCCGTAGTACAAGCTGATATGCCAAGAGGACACTAGTACTCTAATCATGTTGAGAGGAGTCTCACATGACTAGAGGGATCTTGGCTAAAGGAGATGTGATTATTTGTAGAAGTATTCCATAAATGATTTAGCAGACCCACTTTCTAAGGCCATGACTCTAAAAGTGTTTATGAAACACGTGGATTCGATGTGTATGAGAAGCCATCAGGAATGGCACTAGAGCAAGTGGGAGGTTGTTAGGGTCGGTGCTTATGTGTCATCCCTGAATGTATATATACTTTTTTATTTATACAAGTGTATATTCCCATTAAATCACTAATATCTATTTATATAGTACTATACAATGTAACGTTACAGACATTGTACGATTTGAAGGAGTTCAGATTAGATCTAAAAGAGTTTAGATAGGAGCTTATAGTTACCCACTCTGAGAGATATAAATGTTAAATGTTAGCACAGTTAAGTGTTAGCTGGTTATAATACTCAGCCACCATTCAAGAGTTGGAGCCTTATCTGTAATGGGATATAGATCTGGGAATACACTAGTAATTACATAGTTGCAATCGAGTGCGAGAAAATGCAAGTTATGCAAGTATATTCTTAAATAATTATCCCTGATCTATTTTTGCCGATGCGGGTTTGTCGGTGGATACATTTTTATATAGATCAGTATATGTCGTACCTATAGGGTATAGATGGTCGTTCCTAGCCGACTGTGAGCTTGGAGGTCGTATTGACATATGGGTATCCAGCTAGGACTAGATATGGGATAGACTCACGAGGGCCTCCGATAGACATCTAATGTAAGCCGTCAACGGAGGGTCCTCTTGAGTTAAGTAGTATACGTGGTCCTTTGACCTGAGTGCCACGGTGGGCTTGTAAGTGATTCACCATACTTTGGTTCCACGCATATCATAAACCTTTCATGGTGTAACCGTTGGGTGTCGCTAGGTATAGTCCGATGCTTATGGAGTCCGGTGTGTACAGATATGGGATCCGTCAACTCGCATAGAGAGTTTGATATCCAGATGCTTCAAGACTATATCTCGAAAAATCTTATGACCATAAGTATCAATATCAGGAAAGAGTTCTGTCATGGTAGAACAATATAGCAAAGCCGTTTGTGCATATTGTTGAGTGAGATACAAGTCTGGAGATAGGACATGGATGAGCACTATGGGATTTGACGGTGATAATCTATATCCCCGCACATCCAAGATATCATGATGGAAGGAGTATACGTATGCGTTGTAACCTCAGCTTGCATGGTTCAACGCGCTGATTTGTATATCTGTGATGTGTGCATAGGGCATTGCTCACGCACTCATGAAATAGTTTCATTTGACAAATCGGGCTTAGGACCTAAGGATTTTCGTAATATGGAGTGTACTCGTTATGCACTGGGACAGCGTGCCAGATTAAAGTGTTTCATCCAACAATATTTAGTAAAATTATGGGAATGCGTACATGTCTGTATTTAAGTGTTAAATATAACAATTAGTCAATAATTATTAATTACTATTTATAAGTGACACGTGGCGCATTGTGGACTCTTGGTTGAATTTACCCAAGTGTAAAATTTGGTGGAACCCACTAGGGGTAGACTTGATAACTATTCACAATAGGCAAAATGATCATTTCACACTTTAATTATTTAATAGTTATATAATTAAAATATCTCTCATTACAATATATTATTATATTATATTATATGATATTCTATATATATTAATATTTTATTTGGGTGGCAAATAGTTGGCACCCATTATGTATATTATATTATTATTTTATTATATATATATATAAAGAGAGATAGATTGAAATAAGTGAAGTGTGTGTTTTGTGTTTGATGAAAGAAAGTGGAGAAAGAAAAGAAAGAAGAGAAAGAGAAGGAAACCGAGATAAGAAGAAGAAAAAAAAAAAGAAAAAATGAAATTGTTTTATTTTCTCTATGCTTCTAATTGGAGCAATTGTGAATTGCTTCAAATTTTCTATTTTTTATCCTTTTGAAAAAAAGGATAAAAACACACTAACCATTTTTGGATTTAAGAGTTAAACCCAGTGCTGCGGATAGGGCTGCTGTTTCAACTCACCAAGCCCACCGTGTTGGCGACTAGAACTGCCCACGAGTTGGTCTCCATGCGAACTCTTAGACAATACGTGTATAATGTTATACATTGAGGTGATTTCTCTACCTTACTAATATATTAATATATTTTATTTATTATATTTATTGTAATTTACACGCTTCCGCCGCATAGAATATGTATAAGATACGTATTTTAGGTAATAGACACAATAGCACATGCATACACCTATATACATTAGATCCCCGTCAATAAGTGTATCATCTCATAAAGTTGTAAATTGAGGGTCTTCTCAAGTTGAGAAGTATTTATGGTCCTTTGACCTGAGTACTATAGTGAACTTGTGAGTAATCTATCATAATTAGGTTCCACACATATTAGAGACCCTTCATGGTCTAACTGTTGGGTGTTGTTGAGTATAGGCTGATACTCATGGAGTTTGGTATATATAGATATAAGATCTATTAACTCATATGGGTGAGTAATATATCCTGATACTTTAAGATTATTTTTCAGAAATCTTGTGACTACAAGCATAAAACTTAGGAAAGAGTTTTTCATGGGATAAACGATATAGTAAAAGTGTTTGCGCATATTGTATAGAGAAATATGAATCTATAGATAGGTTCATAGTTGAGTATATAAAGACTTGACGGTGATAATCTATGTCCCAGCTCTTTTAAGATGTAAATGTTGAAAAGACTATACGAACATGTATTAACCTCAATTTATATGGTTCAACACGTTATTCTGTAATTTTTGTTACAAATGTGTAAAGCATCATTTATGAATTTATAGAAGAGTTTTGTAAGATAAATAAATGTGAATTTAAAAAGTCTTACAATATAAAATTTATTCATTAAACATTATAGTATTTCACTGGGTTAAATGATTTGACCTAAAAAAAATTTAAAAAATATAAATTATTTGAGGACCTCTTGAAAAACACATATATCAAAATTTAAATATTAAATTAATTAATTAATAGTTATTGATAACTAATTAAAATTTGATACATAATATTTGCATGATATGATTGTGTGAGGCATGGCAAAGCCTTGCCTCTATTTCTTTTAAAGCACGAGGTGCAACAATTTTTAATGGCCTTTTGGCAAGAATTGTATTTGGCCATCATTGAAGGAATTGCCACCATTTACTATTATGAGGACAAATGTCCTTCAAGTAAATAAAATATATATTATATTATAAAAAATGTTGCAATTGTCTTTTTAAATAACGGTGGCAATCGGCGATACTAAAGCAGGAGTTGGAAC
This sequence comes from Ailanthus altissimus, assembly GCA_946807835.1. Taxonomy (NCBI): domain Eukaryota; kingdom Viridiplantae; phylum Streptophyta; class Magnoliopsida; order Sapindales; family Simaroubaceae; genus Ailanthus; species Ailanthus altissimus. The sequence continues at coordinate 26,739,000 of OX327696.1, read as the reverse complement.
TTAATGACTTTTAGGTAAGTAAAATGCCACCACTCCTGTTAGCATTTGGCCACAACAAAAGGTAAATTGCCACTTCTCAATCGGTAACCATGAAGTGTAAATGAAATGTTATATAATTGCAATTAAAGAGGCAAGTGGATGGCAATATATAAGGGCAATGTGCATGTGGCATTCATATATATGATAAAGAAAAATAAAATTGTAATAGTTATAATTTTTAACTAGGCGACTAAGTGTTAGTAAAAATAGTCAGGAGATAAAATAGAAGCAAATTGTTGCTTGAAAATTAATTCTTTGGAAGAAATTTAAATGTTATTATTTTAATTTTGTAATTCTACTAAATATTGCGAATTAGAATTATTTAAGGTGATCACTTTACAGTAAACTTCAAAAACTGAAAATACCATGAATTAATTTTAAGGATAATTTTTAATTTCATTAGTATAATAAAACTTAAATTTAGTATGTATATATTACAATAAAAAATTAAATTTTTTTTCTACTATGTTAATTTGTAAGTGAGATATGCCAATAAATTAAAATTAAAAATTATAATGTATACATTTACACTCCATATACAGTACACTAACAAATCTCGATATTTCTAGCATCTTTTCTTTCAATGGTGGTTGTTGTAGTCTCTTTAAAGGCTTAGTTAAGTCTTTAAAGATTGAAATATTTTTATTCATTAATATTCTCAATTTCATATTTGTGGGTAGCTATAATCTAACTTTGATATCACTTGTTATGATTCTTTAACCATAAATAATTAAAAATTATGAAATTGTAAAAAATTTAAAAAGCAATAAAACACAAATCAAACACACAAGATAAGATTTACATGGTTTGGTAAATGTCTACGTCCGGTGGATCAAGATCCTAATTTTTTTATTGAATTAAAAAATACAATGATCTCAAAGATCTCTCTCTTAAATTTCAATGAATTCTTTTTTTTTTTTTTGGTAATACTTTTTAAGCCAAAGTAGTGGCTTATTTATAAACTCTTTTATCCTATACAAACCCTAATCTAGGTTATACCAAAAATAAAAAAAGTTTAGACCAAATAAAATAAAAATTCTAAAATAAATTAGTTGCCTCAATACGACAATACTTGTTAGTATTGCGGCGCTAATTCTCCAGACTTGAGCACCATAGCATTCTCCTTATAGTGTCATAGTGCTAGAGGATTTGATTTGGACGATGCGGCACTCAAAATTCAACACCTAAATGTTTGGACTTGAAAATAATTTTCAAGTCTACACCTTTAACTAGAGTCATTTCGTTGTCCTTTTACTTAATTCTTAACTGTGTCAATTTTTTTTTTGATTTGTAATCATCTTTTATATAATTTTTAATTATCACTCTGCATAATTTTTTTATTAAAAAAAATAGCTTGAACATGCTAACAAAAGAAATGATAGTTGATGAAAGCGTATATCCTCTTTCTTTTTATATGTATCTAATCCATGCTCCTACCAAATATGTCGCATATGAGCAACCTTTGTTGCCCGTCCTCTTAATAAAATTGAAACCTTAGGTTTCTTATCTAGTGCTCATCGGACTTCTAATATAATATCAAATTGAAGCAATTAGTTTGTTTGGAAGTGTTTATTGTTAAAGAAAAAAAGAAAAACTTTTTCATGCATGAATTTAAATATTAAATAATATAAAAAACAAACACTTTCAAACATGTTGGACTTAAAATTATTAAAGTACTTTTCATCCACTCCGAACATTGGAATTAGAATTGTTGAAGGGCTTTTTCGTCCATTCTTAATATTGAGATTTGAATCATTAAAGGACTTTTCATCCACTCCAAGCTTGTAATTAGAATTATTAAAGTACTTTTCATCTAATTGGAAAATTTTCATAAATAATTTTTATAATTTTTTAAATTAAATTTAAATTAATTATATTTTATTAACTAAAACTTTTAATTATAGATACTTTTGTCCTAATATCAAAAATTCAAGTTATTTTTACATTCTTCACCGAAAATTATCAAAAAATTTAAAATTTTACAAATTATATTAGACCGAAAATTTTAAAGTTATTATTACATAGATCAAGGCTTATGCAATATATTTTTTACTTCAAACAAAAGAAATAAATGATTTTTGGTAAGTTTTTTGAACTTTTAAAAAATTTTAAATATTTTTAAAAAATTATTAAAATTTGCATTTGAAGCTAAAAATAAGTGAAATTATTAAATTATATGTGAAAAATGGATTAGAATAGTGTAAGAAACGTTAAAAATAGATAAAAAAAAATGAGAGTTTTTTGTGTAATATATCGATGTCGGCCGTCGTTGCATTGAAAGCCAATCTCGGGGCCATCTCGGGCGCGCACCGCAGGCCTGAGATGGCCCCAAGATGCGCCCTTAAGGCGCACTGTTGCACCACGCGACACTTGTATAGGCTGTCACGTGGCGTAAAATAATTTTTTTATTTTTTAAATTAAATTTAATGTTATTTAAATTAAACATATTAAATTAAATTCTTTTTTTAAATTTAAAATTAAATGTAATTTTATTTAAATTAAATAAAATCTAATTTAAAAGGAATTGATCTATTAAATAATTAATTAACATTAATTAATAAGTTTGTTAAATGATTCATTAATTTTAGTTTGTAACATTATTTATTATTTAATGAGTACCTTTTGTAATTATAATTTATATGATTATTTTTATTTTAATATATAATTAATTATTATAATATGTTGATTAATATATTAGTAATTAATTTATCTTTCTCTTTTATGTCTGTTAAATTAATTGTTTGTAAATTTTTTTTTTGTAAATCATATTGTATGTTATTTAAAATATATGTATGCTTGTTATTATTTTCCCTAATATTAATTTATTAATTCTATTTATTTTCTTAATTGTTACAAGAAAGATAACGTATCAGAAAAATATAGACTTTCAGAGTATATATTTTTTCGTACATCAATGACGGCTTATGCGAAGATGTGAGGTCTAAATTATATTAAAAAAAATTGATAGAAAATCAAAAAATATTATTTAGACAGATGTGTATGGGGCATTTCTTAGATATGTTAGATTTGACGTTCTTTGGTACTTTGGTGCACGAGTTATTGTTGTGTGAGGTGCATACCTCCAACTTAAAATATGAGATGTGGTTTTACATAGAGAGAAAACGCATCAAATTTACCCGATAGGAGTTTGTACTAATCACCGGACTACAAATGCGATATTACCCTCCCGCCCAGCAGCTGAATAAGAAATTGGGCACTCGATTATAAACTACATATTTTTTAAAGGTAAAAAAATTATCATACATATTTCTTGATAATTGGTACAAATGTCTGAATTTGAAGGATATGGACGATGAAAATACAATAAAGTTGAGTTTATTTTATTTTGTGCATTGTGTTTTAATCCCACGTGACAAGCGTAGTGGGATTCAAAATTTTGTATTATGTTTAGTGGACGACTTTGATGAGTTTAATAAGTATCCATAGGGTAATATTGCATAGACCGTATTTCATAACCTACTTAAGAAGGCCGCATTCCAAAAACTTGAGAAAATAAATAAGAAAGGGTTTGCACAATATAAGTTTAAGAGTTACAACGTGTATGAATTTTTGCACACATATCTGGTAAGTCATAATTTTTTTGTACTTAATTTTTTTATCTTAATTATTTATTTATTTTTGTATACGTCAAACTTATATTTTAAAAATAATTATATTAAGTATAAATTTTTGAGACAATTCTAGTGTGCGGAAAGATTTTTGGTATTCATTATAGTGATTGCTTCCCTCGTATTTTGAATTAGACCACTCAAGGGACTCCACAGTTCGATGACGTTAAGAATACAATATTAAGGAAGGATTTAGCATGTGTTGATATTAATGAAAAATATATGTTTATAACTTTTATTTTGTTTTAAGAGTAACTTAATTTTATATTTATAGGTTCTTTCGGTACATCGTAAATTAGTACCAAAAGATCATGAGAAGAAAGAGGCAGTTGTACAAATGGTTAGACGTGTAGGCATTCCAAGCAGAAGCTATGCTAGGGACTTACCAAATATGCATGAATACAGCGGGAGCAAGAGCAAGCGCCCGAGGGCCTATGCCCATTTCAGCAACCCTAACAATGATGATATGGATGTGGAGGGGATGGATATGAATGGGCAAACCCACAAATGTCAGCATCAATGCCAGGAGCAACGGTATATTACTTATGATATACCAAATTACACTTCAAGTGATTGATGCATACACCATGATATACATTAGGAAATACCTCTCTAATGGCCTTCTGGATACTAGCATATTGATCAGATATAAATACAAGGTTCTCAAGATCGCCAATGACTCCTCAGAGTTTTGCCATAAACCACTTCCATTAAGCATTATTTTCAGAATTAGTAATACCCTATGCAAGTGTAAAAATTTGGTTATTTTCATCATTGCAAATAGCCACAAACATTGTTCATAAGTATGCATTTTTTAAAAATGTACCATCAACTGCAATAACGGTCGGATGAAAGATTGGAACCCTCTAATACATGGTCCAAGAGCCATGAAGAAATATTTGAAGTGCTTGCAATCATTAATCTCCAAATGCGTGACTGTACCTAGATTTTGTTGTTCCAATATATGACAGTATGCAAGAAGTAATTTATATGAGCCCTCTGGAGTACCACGTATTAACACCAATGCATGTTTCTTAGACCGCCAAGCAGTAGGGTAAGTTATGTCCACACTAAACTCCTCACGTATGTCTGCTTGAATTTTCTTTGGTCTATAAAGTCGACTCGCAGGTGCAAACTTATTTTTTATGAATTTGCCAATAATTCAAGATTTTGCTTGTCGATGAACATCGCATAGTCGATATAATTGGCACACGTGACTTGAATTAATTCTGCACACAATAAAATATTTCTTTGCATCTGTCGACACTACACGTAATCGCCGTCGGCATCTATCATCATCACAACATTTTATCTCAAAACGATCTTTTGTCGACCTTGACACTTTAAAGCTCCAATGACCTTTAAGTGCTAGCATACTAATGACTTGGTGAAGTTCATCTTTACTATCAAACAAATTTCTTACAAATACATTGCCAATTCCACTATTCGATATCTTATCCGATATGTCCAAGTTTGATGGTGGTATTGGAGGCATAAACGCAAAGGGGTTTTCAGCTTCATAAATATCTATTCTTCTAGCTTCAACATTTAGGGAATTTGTTGAAACATAACAATGTCCGCCTTCTGCTAAATCATCCCCTTCTAAGTTATCAACATTTCTAACATCATCACAGTCCCTTTCCACATCTCCAACATTTCTAATGTCATCACAAGTATAGTGTGTGTCATCACAAGTGTAGTGTGTATAGGCTGGGTCTTTATTGAACAGTATAGGAGAAAAAATGTGATATTCATTCGTTGTGTTTGAAGGAACCACTACTGGAATTGATGGAGATGTATGACTCACTTGATTGCTACCGCTAGCTGACATAAAATGAGTATGAATCGATGATGAATTTTGATTGAGGGGCTGTACATCATCTTCATAAACATGAACTCTAGGATTCACTGTTACACATAAAAGACAGTCCGATCTTCTATTGGCACTAAAAAAGAATTGAATATCACTATCATTTCTAATCTCAATAAGTTTTAACTTATACCTCGTTGCATCAATTTTCATTTTTAAAGTCACCTTACAGTTCACATTGTCAACTCTCAAGGTATAACATACTGCATTTAAAAGATCTTTAAAATTAATATCTTTCAGAATTGAAATTCCAAAATTACTTTAATCAACATAACTTTCTTCCTTATCACTAGAACTCTCTCACTTTCCTATAAAACAAATAATAATTGTATTATACTTCATAGAACCTGAAAAAAAATTATTAAAATTATTTAAAAATAAACAAACATAGAAAATAAAATAAAATAAATCAAAACAGTGCAACATCGCGGACTTGTAAGCTATCTGCAATGCCGCAATGAGATGTGCATAATGTGAGCATCTCGGGGCATTATGTGCACCTCGGGCCCGAGATATGCCTCGAGATACGCACATTACGCGCACCTCAAGACACATCTCAAGCCCGAGATGCCTAAACCTGACAGCAGCCTCACCGACCGCCATCTGATTTTTGCCAAACACACTAAAAATTATATTTTTGGCCGAATTTCAACGTCTTTTACACCATTTTAACTCATTTTTCACATTTAATTCTTCAATAATACCTACTTTTAACTTTAAATGTACTTTTTATCTAATTTTTAATTAATATTAAATTTTTTTAAAAAATTTAAAAAAACTTATCAGATTTGGTTATTTCTTTGATTTGAAATGACAAATATATTCAGCAACACTTGATTTTCATAATAACAATTTTAAAAATATTTGACTATCAATATAATTCTTAGTTCGGTGGAAAGAAAAGAGAGAAAATTTATATTTTTGATTTTAGGATAAAATTATTTATAAATAAAAATTTTAACTAATAAAAAATAATTAATTTAAAATTAGTTAAAAAATAATAAAAAATTATAAAAATTATTTATAAAATTTTTCCCATAACATTTTACTCCTTGTATTATAATTAGAATCATTGATCTACTTTTCATCCACTCCTAGTATTGGAATTATAATTATTGAAGTACTTTTTATAACCTACACATTTTTATTTCACTTTTCAACACTATTAACTCGCTTGCGAATACACTATTTGTTACCTTCTTGTCACTTTTTGACGATTTTATTATTATTATTTTTTTCGTCACATTTTTATCCACTACTTACCATTAAAAATAGCAACAAAAAAAAGTGATACAAAAATTTTTTAAAATAAATTTAAACATATAAAGGGAGAATGAGATAAGAAACAGTGGTATAATTATTAAAGTGAGATAATGATAGATAATGTTACCGGAAATTTATTTTAAAAAAGCAGCGTGGTGTGTGCCTTGTTTGTATAAGTTAGTACTAAATTTAATATAATTGGTGTTGGCTAATTACGATACATCACTTTTTTTTAAATATCTAAGTAGATAATAATATAAAAAAGAGTAATGTTTATTAAAAATTGAATAAATTTTAAATTATAAGATAAATTTAATTAATGAAAGGATTTTAAAGATAAGTTAGATAATTTTCTCAAAAATTCTTCCGCTAAAAAAAATATATTTAACTTTAAATAAATAAATTCATACTCTTTTTAATTATAATTTAATTAAATTAACGATTCATATATGTATACTTTAAAAACAAGTAAACCTATACTTTATAAAAATAAGTAATTGATTATCATTATTAATAATTATTCATTCATAAGTTATTTTATTGTTCACTTACCAAGAATTAATTATTTAATTATTTTTATTCATGCATATACTCTTTCACATGTAAATACTCTTTTTTTTTAATAAAAATTGACTTGTATTTAAAATATTTTATTTTATAAAAAAATGAAGGGTGAATTTGTTAGTAAAAAAAAATAACACGAGCAAGAATGTAATTGACAAGATCCAAACCAAGAAGCTTAGTGGCACCGATTTTGGGAGAAACGACCTCTTTAAAAAAATAAAAAAAACATTGGAATTAGAAAAGAAAATCCAAAGTAAAAAAAAAAAATGGACAATAAAATAGCCCACCAAGAGCCTCGCCCCAACGCCATCGGAAGCCAACGTTCCAACCACCTTTGCCATCAATGAAGACCACCATTTAGATAAGAAATCGTCGCTGATAAAAACCCTAATTGGAGTATTGCCAAACCAACAACAAAAACTGTCGCACGAACTCAAGAAGATCGGTAAATTGCTACCATCTCAAGTCACTCCCATCGTGGCCTCTGCAAACCTCACCGTGATCATACGAACGTAGAAACAGTCTCAGATGTTGTCGACCGATCAATCCCAACCAGCATCGCCATTGATCGGCACTGGAAAAGCTGCAAATCGCAATAAATTTAGAGCCCTTCACTATTATGATATGTCGCCCCTTGCCTCGATCAAGTCTCTACAATTACCACCAACGTTCCTCCATCACCACTCACCCGTGATACATGGCCTAGGGATCGATTCCAGCATTCAAAAACATCAATGACGTGCTAATTTCATATTTTAATCTAGGAATGGCAGTACTTTTTTTTGCCTCTCTTTGACTTCAAATTCTGCAATTAAATGGTAAAGGAATTAGCATCAAATTTTTCCCACCATTATCATCAATGACCTGTTCATTATGATCATGGGTCAAGAAAGTGATTACTTTCCTTTTAGAAGTGGATATTTAAAGGAAAAATAGAGGTCTTCCTTCAAATCTCCAATATCATTGGATGTGCGTGAGTCTATTTCTAGCCATTATATTGTATAGTGGGGGCTTAATGATCGTGTAATTTGGTCTGGTCAACTTGTTGCAAAGTGATTGGTGTGGGCACATTCACGCATGCTCTCTCACGAAGGCAAAAACTGGGCCGGTGGCACTCAGCTGATTAGGATAGTCGAATTGGGGCCAAACAAGGTTACATTAGAAATTAAGATAGGTTTACAACATCAAATTTAAAGTTTTAAAATTTAATGATAGATTTATTGATGAAGTGGGTTTGTTGGATATTTTAGAGGATTCAAGCAACCCAATCACTGTCTTGATACGGGCGAGATAGCGACATATAGATTCTCGCTAGGTCTCACTTATCTCTACTAAGACTTTGTGGTCTTAGTCAATATTTCAGTGGGCACTATCACCCTTGCTCTTTTCCAGTCAGTTTCATCACCTGTTGCCTCTACCAATATCATTATACAAGTATATTTTATTTTCTCAAGCAAATGTAGCTCATCGACAGTCATCGTTCAACCTTTATCTTATGAATAGCAAATTTCAGTGACTTTTTAATTTTTTATGCCGCCTCTAAAAAGAATAAATATGTGCCATCTCAAGCCTGATATTGTTTGACTGTTACTGAACGCAAATTAATTCCCCTCCCCTGAAGAGGAGGAATGCTGTTGAACGTAGATGTTAAAGGAGGAAACGCCCTTCTTCCTTTCGAGGTTATGTTAAAGCGAAGAACTCAAAATTCAACCTAGAACCCTAACCTCCTTGCGCAGCAGAATAACCTGTCAATCAAGCAACTACAACAAGAATCCAAAACAGAAAACAAAAGAGCACAACATAATCTTACATGGTTCGGCCAATTGCCTACATTCACGGTGGATCTAAGAATTCTAGCCTCTCTTTTACAAGGAAAACCCAATGAAGAACTCTCAAAAGGACTTAAATTTTTAGTGAACCCTTATCACTCTACTACGAATAATGATCACCAAACAACAGTTTCACCCTAATGCACACAAGCACTTAGTGTCTACCAAGTTCTTCCTCTCTTTTAGAGTCTCTTTCAATGCTTAATTTGAAATCAAGGGTTTACAAAGTGTTTATATATGGTGTATTTCGTGTCTACTAACCCTATTCCTTATTAGAGTAAGAGTCCACTTGTTTTGAAAGTCAAAAACTTTCTAAAACTAGAAATCTCAAACTAAAACGGACTTTTTCACTCATTCTAGCGCTGCAGCACTCGTCTTTGGGAGCTGCGGCATTGGACAAAATCGCGCCCAATGCTGTTGCACTGTGTTATTATCCTGGGCACTGTGGCACTTAGCCATGGGTACTGCGGCGCTGAGCCTTGTATACCTATCCGCGTTTTCTTGCTTCCTTCGCGACTTTGAGTTCTATTTCGCTTCTCCCTTTGTGTCCTACATATCCTAGACTTCTCCATACATGTCCCACACATTCTAGACTTCTTGTAACTCTTTACTTTGGTATTCATCTCAATTCTTGTCTAACCAAGATTGTTGAATCACCAATTTTCTAACAAACCCTTCCTTGATTCAAAATCTTCCCAATAAAAAGGCTTCGGGATCCAATCCACACCAATACTCTATCACCTAGAGTTGAGTCCAGTTAAGTCTCCACCAAGACTTAACTTTCTCCGGGCTAGTGACTTTGGCCTCCAAAGGCATTCGTGCACCTTACATAGGGTATGGATACGTTGTACTCATTTCCGACCCTCATTACCTCGGTGTGCACGGTTTGGATATCGCCTAGTGGTCTGCATTGCCCTAACACCCTACATTGGGCCACTCATGGCCATCCCAGTAAGCACATAGAGCCTCCTATTGTGCTTCTTACTCTTAAACCCTATAGGTCATTTCTCTACCTTTAGTTTTTCTTTTTCTGCTCTAACCAAATACCTTTTCTCATCGAGCTTGCCTAGGGATATCAAATTCCTCCTCAATTTAGGAACATGCTTTACACCATGTAATTCCCTAGTTTCTCCGCCTTGCATCCTCAGCCTTAAGTCACCAACTCCCGTGATCTCACAAGTCATGTCATTCCCCATTAGAGCTTTACCTCTTATGGCTTCATAGTTGGTAAACATCGATCTGTCGGGACACATATGGACGTTGCACCCAGAATCTAGTATTCATTTGCCAGCGTACTTTTCCCTTGAGGCTACCAATGTGTCTATAATTTCGGTATCTTCCTCAGTACCGATTGCAGCCCACCCTCTTTGGCCTTTTGATTTTAAACAATCCTTCACAAAGTGCCCTTCCTTATTACAAAGGAAACACTTTTTGGATCTCCTCCTTAATTGGTTGCTCTTCTTTCCTTATGCAAGCAAAGCTGCTCCACTCTCAGACTCAGATCTTTTTGTCAATTCTTTTGAGTTCAATGATGCCTTGACGTCAATCATCGTTAAAGACTCATTTCCATACAACAGCGAATCCACAAAGCTCTCATAGCTCTTCGACAACGAACTTAACAAGATAATGGCTTTTGTCTTCATCCTCAGTCTTGATGCCTAGTTGCTCAAGACTTATGATGATCTTGTTGAACTCGTCAATGTGAGCTCTCAATGAAGTTCCTTTGTGCATTGTTAGTTAATGTAATCTCTTTTTCACAAGAAGTCTATTTGCAAGAGACTTCTTTATGTACAATGAATCGAGTCTCTTCCATAACCTAAAAGCGGTTTCTTCATCACCAACTTTCTTTAATGCTTTGTCACTCAACGCTAGGAATAAGGTGCTTTGAGCCTTTTTCTGAATCGTGTCCCAATCTTTCTATCCGGACTTTGAGGTTGTCGCCTCATCACTAGTTGAGTAACTGGCTTCCTCCAAAGCTGAGTCTAACTCTTCCTTCACTAGTAGAGCCATAACCTTCTTCTTCCAAAGATTGACGTCATTTATCTAATTGAGCTTCTCTATTTCTTGCTTGATTATAGTCATAGTTTAAATACCCCATATGTGTATTATCAAACCTTTAGCTCTAATATCAGTTTGTTGAGGGAAGAAACACCCTTCTCCCTCTCGAGCAAGATTCAACCTAGAATCCTAACCTCCTTGCGTAGCAAAATAACCTGTCAATCAAGCAAACACAACAAGAATCCAAAGCAGAAAATAAAAAAGCACAACACAATCTTACGTGGTTCGGCCAATTGTCTACGTCCATGGTGGATCCAAGGATCTTAGTCTCTCTTATTATAACTCCCTAGAGATTTTATAAGGAAAATCCAATGAAGAACCTTTAAAATACTTAAATGTTTAATGAACCCTTACTCTACCATGAATAATGATCACCCAAACAATGGTTTTACCCTAGTGCACACAAGCACTTAGTGTCTACCTAGTTCATCCTTTCTCTTAGAGTCTCTCTCAATGCTTAATCTAAAATCAAGGGTTTACAAGTGTTTATATAAGATGTATTTCGTGCCTACTAACTCTATTCCTTGTTGGAGTAAGAGTCCACTAGTTTTGGAAGTACAAATCCCAAAACTAGAAATTTTGAACCAAAACAGACTTTTTCACGCGTTCTGGCACTGCGGCGCTCGTCCCTGGGCACTGCAGCGCTAGACAAAATTGTGCCCAGTGCTGCGGCACTGTGTTATTGTCCTAGGCGCTGCGGCGCTCAGCCATGGGCGCCACAACGCTGAGCCCTATATACCTATCTGCGTTTTCTTGCTTCATTTGCCTCTTTGAGTCTCATTTCGCTTCCTTCTTTATGTCCCATACGTCTTAGACTTCTCCATACGCGTCTCACACATTCTAGACTTCTTGTAACTCTTTACTTTAGTATTTATCTCAATTCTTGTTTAACCAAGATTATTGAATTATCAATTTTTTAACAGTAAACTAGCTTCTTATACCAACTAATAACTTATAATATATATGTCGAATTCTATCTATTCGATATCTATTCTCGAATGAGTTTATTTTTGTGCTAAATCTAATGTTTGTGGTCTATTGTCAACTAAAACGGGTTATTTGGTGTAAATGTAATGAGTTATATGGTAATGTCATTATGCTGTTCTGTTTTCTTTGTAAAAAAAATTTATCCCCCTTTGATAAGGATAAAATTTCTCATCTTTAATAGAAATTATTATAAAATAATTCTTTGATATGGTGTTCAATTCGTGAATCTTTAAACGAAACCTCAATAGTTATATCTTACGTAGCTCTGATAATCTTATATTAATAGTTCTACAATATAATTTTGTTAATTTAATCAACGATATTAAATTTAATGATGATAAAAAAAACGACCCCACCCTATATAATTTAATATAGGGCAGGATAATAATCCGATATCAAGTTCAAGGAGTAGAAAGCCTTTGTCTTGGATCAATTGCCAGTGCTTAACCGCCGAACTTGACCAATTATATTCTCCTTTACCTCGACGATTGCAATTCTGGATTCAACCTATTTTATTTTTTTGTGTCCTAATTATGTAGGAGCTTTTCCCATTGATTATGAAACATTTTAATTGGCATTAGCTACGGACTAGATCAAGTCGATTCAATGGGAGAGAAGCTGTAGAGATTTACAAAACGGAAAAATATTATATTATTTATTATATTTTTATTAATGAATGTTTTAAGTATTTATAAAGTTTATTATAAAACAAAATATAAAAAAGATAAATTTAGAAGAGAAAGAAACTTAATAGAACTAAATTAAAATGAAAAATAAACTTAATAATAATAAATTAAAATAGAAAAAAGATAAGCCTAAAAGAATCTAATTGATTGGAAAAACGAAAAAAAATTAATTTTAAATTAAATAAAATCTTTTAATTTCTTTTATAAAAAACAACCATTACTCAAATGAACCACGGCATGATATTAATAAGAGAATTACTTTCGTATTCGTAGTTCAGTTAATTAAACACAATAGCAACGATATGGCTTGAAGGATCGATTTTAATTTCATTTTAAGGGTTACATACAGCTATACTTGGTTAAGAGTCAGAATGAAAGGATCTTCCGTTTGCCTTGATAATCTTGCTAGTTTTTACGTTAACGATATATGGCTTGTGATTATGTGAAGTAAAAATGGTTCCTGCTCAAGTCTATGGGATCCTTAGTGGATTCTGTCCTGTGTGTGGAAGGCAATGCCGGTATGCCAGCAATGTCATTGCTTTGCCGTAGTCCAAAAGAGAGGCTCCCATCAGTCTATTCAGCTATTTGGTAGTGGCCATTAGCGACTTATGACATAGTAGTATCCATTGACTCTTACTGCTTCTAGGTAATTTCAGTGGTTATGACTTTGATTAGTCAAAGTAAATCATATCAAAATATCATCTAGAATAAAAACTAGTTAGACCACCATGCCACCAAAGTTCTTTAAATAATTCCCCCATCTAACATGCAAAAACATGTAATTTCAAACGTAATGTATTAATGTAATCATCACATGGCCGAAGTTACTTTTGCAAAGAAATTAAATTCAGATCCATAAAGAGGGAATCTTCTTATTCGCTTCTACCTCAACTAAACACATCGATTAATGTAGTCTGGTTTAGGCCGCTGATTCTTTCTTTTGTTAATTTAATTATTCCCCAATTCCCATTTAGGTCATTAATCACTAAAACAGCATCAATACTATTCTTCTTGTGAAGTTCATTGTCATTATCAATAAATTATGCACGTTGATTATTAGATTGTACTCTAATGATACGATAATAAGCTTAATTACACCAGTAATATGGTATGGTTGATATATATAGTGCCGTTATAACATTGTTGTAACGAGAAAATAATTGGATGTTCTCTGTGAAATCAATAGTAATAGGTTTAAAAAAGAATTAGCAGAGCATCGAATAACAATTTATATACTTTTTTGTTTCTTAATGTTCTAGCTTTCTAATAAGAAAGTTATAGACTTGCCAATCATATGTTGTTGTATAAATAATATTGTAAATTTTTTATCTTAAATAATGTGTTAAATAATTATTAAGTAATAAAATGATGTAATAAGTAATTTTAAAATTTATATTATTTAATTATTCAATAATTGATTAACATATTAATTTAAGATTAAAAAAATTAGAATATTATTTAAGAATGGTAGCATTACTATTGTTATATTACAACTTCGATTTTATTGTAATGCCGATTCTATCTAAATTTGTATACCCTAAAATTTATTTATTAATTAATTAGAATAACACAAAAAAAAAATAATAATACAGGTAAAATGTGAAGTAATTAAACAACGTCCAAATTGAATGGGACATACTTGACTTAAAATCTCCAAAATCTTAAGAGATGCGCTGGCCATGAACTTCTTGTCTCTAAATGCCTACAAACAAGATGGGCACTAAAAAGAGATAGGCCTGTAAAGTTGAAGGTCAAAAGTAAAGAAAAAGGCATTTTACCTAAACCCACCATTAATGTGAAAAGGTGACTCTCCAAGGCTCCACCCACCATATATATATATATATATATATATATATATATATATATGTGTGTGTGTATGTGTGTTATTTTGTTAGGTTTCTTAGCAAGAACCACTCAGAGGATTTGTTGAGAGAGAAATTAAACACAATGGCAAGATCATTAGCCTTCTTGGTTGTGCTAGCTCTAGCTCTTCTGGGCATGTGGGAGATAAAGATGGCCTGCGCAAAGCTAAGTAATGCAGAGTGCAAGGAAGAGAGGAGGATTGGTCTGAACGAGTGCAAGCCAGTGCTGTACGGCAAGCTTCCGAAGCCAGCGTGCTGTGAGCGCGTTAGGGTTAGCCATTTTGAGTGTCTTTGCCCCGTCATTACGCCTAAGTTGGCTGCTCTCATCGACGTCAGTCGTTTCATTCGCCTCATTGAAGGTTGCGGCAGGAGAGTCCCTCGGCACTTCAAGTGTGGGAGTAAGCTCTCTCTCTCTCTCTCTCAACCGCAGAGAAATTACTAACAAAACCTCATAACTAGCTGGCCTTAATTAATTTCTGCTTAAATAGTGTTGAAGTAACCAAAAAAACTTCCTTATTTCTATGTTTGTAATATGTTTTTTATTCTTTTATAATTAATACATGCAACATTTTGTTGACACTAATTCTTGGTTTCTTTTTTCTTTTCTCTTTTTCTAGGTATCACAACTCCATGAAAGTTGAATCGCCGGGATCAATGGTGCCCCCTCCCCATTTCAAATTACTGTATACTTTTGTCACTATATATATATATATATATATATATATATATATAATATGTGTGTGTGTGTGTGTGTGTTGGTCGTTCTCGTTGGAGATAAACAATCCATGTAACTTTCTACGATCAAGCTTAATACATATGTTATATGGTGTGTAACAATACTAAATATTATAGAAACAAAATGGACTTTGTATTTGAATTCTATATTTTAAGTGCTTCTACCGTTGAAAATCCATCTATCAGAGTTTTGATCAACACGAATTATAGTCTATCATTGGCCCATTCTCATTCCTAGAACAGTATTCATATAAAAACAAAATATTAGTTTCAATAACTAATATCCCAAAATTAAAGTTGTTTGCGCAGTTGTGCAAGCACCCCGTACGAGCGAAACCCCCACTTGATGGTCGGGTTCGATCCCATTCCCATTTAGTTGTAGTATGTTTAAAAAAAAAAGAATTGTTTTTTAAAAGTAGTAAAATTTGAAGGATTTTTAATTTTTTAATTATTATTTCAAGTTTTTAATTTATTTAACCAAATAAATTATTTTTGAATAAATATATCATTTCAATGTTTATACAATATCTACTACAATGTACAGTATTTTTATCACAGTTATTAATTTAAATAAAATTAAATATTTTTTATTTATTAAAATTATATTTATGTTATATTATTTTTTATTTATTTTAATTATATTACTACAAAATCTACATAAATAATATAATATTTAATGTAGTTAAATTAAACTAAACAAATACAATAAATAAAAATAATTTTTATAAATAAATACAAACTTAATTGTATTTTTTTATTAAAATTATATTTAGTAATAAGTAAATAAAATTTAAATAAATAAAATTATTTATTTATAAATAATAAAAAATTAAATAAATATAATAGTCATAAATGCCATCTCCACCAAGATGACAAGATGCACAAAGGTCATCTCGGCCATCGCATCTTGAGCCTGAGATGCAATGGCCAAGGGCTGTCTCAACCATCACATCTCGGGCTCAAGATGCGATGGCCATCGCATCTCGATCCTGAGATGACCTCGAGATGCAATGATTGTCATCTTGGGCATCGCATCTTAGGCTCAAGATAGTTGTCAAGATGACCCCGAGATGCAATAGTTGAGATGACCTTTGTGTATTCGACATTTGTTGGCAGAGATAGCTTTTGTGACCATTATATTTATTTAATTTTTTATTATTCATACATAATTAATTATATTTATTTAAATTTTATTTATTTTATATAATTATTAATAAATATAATTTTAATAAAAAAATACAATTAAGTTTGTATTTATTTATGAAAATTAATTTTATTTATTGTATTTATTTAGTTAATTTAACTACATTAAATAATTATATTATTTATGTAAATTTTATAGTAATGTGATTAAAATAAATAAAAAATATAATTTTAATAAATAAAAAATATTTAATTTTAATTAAATTAATAACTGTAGCAAAAATATTATATATTGTAACAGGTACTGTATAAATAGTGAAAGGATATATTTGTTCAAAAGTAATTTATTTGACTAACAAATTAAAATTTTAAAATAATGACTAAAAAAGTTAAAAACACCCTCAAATTTTGCTATTTCTAAAAATTTCTCAAAAAAAAGTTTGTTTGTGTAGTTTTACCATGTAAATGGCTAGCTAACTAGATAGCTCTATACACCAACTTGAAAGAGAGATATTATTTTTTTGCAGGCTTTATTTATTACTTTTCACTTTAATACAATGAAAAGTTAGGGTCTTGAAACACATTTGATTAAAAAAAATGTTTTTATTGGAAATCTTTAATCATATGTAATTAAGAATTACGAAATTATAAAAGATTTAAGAAGAAGAAGAAAATATAAAAATTAAACAAATAAGATAAGATCAAATTTATATAGTTTAGTAATTGCTTGTATTGATGGCAGATCAAGATTTTAGCATCTTTTATTGAATTACAAAGTACAATGATCTTTCACAAAGATTTCTTTCTGAGAATTTCAATGAATTCTTTCTTTTTGATGATACCTCTTAAGCTAAAATAGTGGGTTATTTATAGCATCTTTTGTTTTATACAAACTCTTGTCTGAGTTGTACTATAATTCGGGATGGAGAGATCATTCAAACTGCTCTTGGCGTTACAACCAAAAGGAGCCATCTAGACCAATGAATTCACTAAGATTCTCGCCACCACAAGAGAAGAAGCTGACATTGAAAGATGTGTTTATGTAATAAATGAAGTTCAATGATGCCATCCTATAGAATCATTCTGCATCCATGAAGAATTTAGAGATCCAAATAAGACAACTTGCTATTACAATTAATAGGAGATCTCAAAGTACTCTACCAAGCGATACTCAGATAAATTCAAGAAGAAATATAGAGTAATATCAAGCCATCAACTTGAAAAGTGATAAGATCTTACAAACACCACCACTATCAAGTATAAAGGAGAAGAAAGTACAAAAAAAATGAAGTGCAGCCATTTAGACAGTCTATTTATTTTCCTCAAATGTTACAAAAATGCAATACAAGTGCAGAAACTGAACAATTACAGCAAAGCAGTGCTAAAAATGCAGACACAAGAAATAGATAGCATACCACAGCAGGAAATACCAATAGCAAATAGCTGAATCAGCCTATGCACACTATATTAATTTATTACTGTAGCATTAATGTGGTGCATCCAAACGCCCAAGAGCTTAAAAACATAGAGATATTGAATTCTCACATAAAAAAAAGGTGTTAAGGCATAAAAATAAGAAAGAGAAGCATAGAAAAGAAAGGATATAAGAGAATGGCACAAGAGAAACACTTCACTGGTCTAAAATTTAAATTTTTCCTAAGAAGCACAAGAGAAAAAGGAACAAGTTGTTGCCCAAGATTTAATAAAAAAGATGTGGAAGTTAGAAGAAAGGAAGCTTAACAAGTTTACATATAAAGATGCTTCCACTATTGACTTTGATCTTTCATAAAAGTATAAAAGAACCCCGTTAAGTCAACAACACTAAATCAAGCACTTTTTGAGAGGCAATCCAAGTAATTTTTATTTTTATTTTTGTTTAGTTTTAGTTTTAATTATATTAGTTTCTTTTTGTTTGTAGAAATAAAACAGTAAGATGAACATTCAAAGAAGTAGCATAAGCATTTGTAAGCGTTAAAAGCAAAAAAGACTATAGTCATATCATTAGACAACATCGCTGCATTGCTTAAATTTCAATTATCAATGAAGTTTTTCTTACTTATAAATTTATTTTTAGACAGGACAATGTCTAATTTAAGTTTCGAGTAAGAAACACATAACTTGTGTTTATTTTTGCAGCATGATTTGAGTGATTGTCTTATGAAAAAATTTTCATTTAGTGTTAAGTTTTGGTTGAGAATAGAGGATAAAAAAAAATGGCACAAGAGAAACACTTCACTGGTCTAAGATTCAAGTTTTTCCCGAGAAGCATAAGAAGAAAAAGGAACAAGTTGTTGCCCAAGATGTAATAAAGAAGATGTGAAAACTGAAAGAAAGAAAGCCTAACAAGCTCACATATAAAGATGCTTCCACCATTAAATTTGATCCTTCACAAAAGTAGAAAAGAACTTCGTCAAGTCAACAACGCTTCAAGCCCTTTTTTAGAGGCAATCCAAGTAATTTTTATTTTTGTTTTTGTTTTTGTTTAGTTTCAGTTTTAATTATATTAGTTTCTTTTCTTTGTAAAAATAAAATAGCAAGATGAACATTTAAAAAAGTAGCACAAGCAGAAAAGTAAAAAAGAACTCCATCAAGTCAACAATGCTAAATAAAGCGCTTTTTGAGAGGCAATCTAAGTAGTTTTTGTTTTTGTTTTTGTTTAGTTTCAGTTTTAATTATGTTAGTTTCTTTTCTTTGTAAAAATAAAACAGCAAGAAGAGTATTCAAAAAAACAGCACAAGCATTTGCAAGCGTTAAAAGTAAAGGAAACTATAGTCACATCATTAAACAACACCGTTGCATTGCTTAAACTTCAATTACCTATGAAGTTTTTCTTACTTTAAAATTTATTTTTAGACATTGAAGACAATGTCTAAATTAAGTTTGGAGTGAAAAACATATAACCTGTGTTTACTTTTACAGCATGATTTAAGTGGCTGTCATGTGAAAAAAAAATATTCTTTTAATATTAAGTTTTGGTTGAGAAGATGATCATTAGTCTATAATAAGAAATAAAATATTGGCTAAATTTATTTTCACAAGTTTCAAAGAAATAATAGACGTTTGAGATAATTCTTATATCATGAATCTTGAACTGATTTTGATTTTATTTTTTATCATTTATTCTTAAGCACATTGATAATAAGCTTGTATTAGTTAAATTTTTTGTTTAGAGATATTTCGTGCTTAAATAGTACATTGTAGTCTCGAGAATCAACACTCTAAAATTTTCTTGATTACTACTTGAGGCGAAATTATAAGAATCACATGAATTGAAAAATGACATTAGGTCATCTTTGGACCGGTTGAGCTTTTTCTAAGCCTCCTTATATGTACATTTATCCATAATTACCTTGTTTGAGCTTAATTACCTATTTTTCTATTTAACCACATTATAAACCTAAAGACTTTAGGTTTATTTATCCTAAAATCTATTGGTAGCATCATAAATTTTGAATTTACTTAAAAATATTTTTAAAAGGAAAAAGGTTGTATGTGTAAAAAGGGGTAATGCAATGAAAAGTAATAAATCTTGAGAGGCGTATTAATTTAAGTTTGGGAGTACATTCTGGGAAGAAAAAAGAAGAAGAAAAAGAAAGTGCTTAAATGTATAAATACCCCTAGCATAAGAAAAAAAAAAAAAGAAATTCTTTGCAAAAAAGTGATTAAAAGAAATATAGGAATAATATAAGTTTGTGAGAGGAGATGAATATTTAAAGAGAAGATATCAAAAGATTTCTAGGTAAAGTTAAATATTTATGGTGTGATTTGAACTTCATATTTATCTTTATATCCTACCTAGACCTTAACCTTACGTTACAAGTTAAGTAAAATTCTAAATAGATCACTAAACATATGTATTCTTACATTAGTAGAGAGTTATATGAACAACAAGCTTATGATAGTGTTATTATTAAAAATATATCGAGACATCATCTTTATATACTTTCTTAAGTTATTAAGTAAATCTAAGTTTTATTTAACTATTCACTTGCTTATTGCACACACACAAGTAATCATTTATATAGGAGAATGAAGGATTTAGTGAATGTTAGAATAAATTATTGAAAGTTGGCTATTGCGCTCTGAAAAGACTTGTGTTATTTCAACAGCCTTTGAGACAATAAAGATGATCATCTAATCAACCAATGATTATTTAGTTTTGTTTATTATAGAGTCATGAACAAGTTGTAAATATTTTGATTTTTGTTTTACTCGAAAAAGAGTACACTCTTAAGTTTGGGGATACAAACCCAATAATAGCCTTTCTAAATAACACATTGTACTTCTCACCCTCCACGACTACCATTGAACCTTTATTCATTTTGAGTATTCCATTTTCAACTCTAAATAAACACTCTACTTGATCTATCATTCCAAGAGACACTAAATTCTTTTTTAGTTCAGGAATATGTCTAATTTTAAGTAGTTTCTCTAATTCTTCCATAATATAATTTGAGCCTTTTATTATCAATTCCAATGACTTGACCACCATATCATTTCTTATTAATATTTTACCACCAATAATGGATTAATGATGGATAAATAAAGCTTTATTAAGACATATATGAAATGTACAACCAAAATTAGGTATCCACTAATTAGCATTTTTCCCATTTGAAGATATCAAGATTTTTGCACTTTCAAAGCCTTCTTTAGAAGCTACTGCAACATTACTTTCATTTGATTTCTTATCTTTTATCTTTGTCTTTCTTTGTAGATAATCTTTGAAATAACCCTCTATCTTGTAAAAGTAACATTTCTTGGACTTGCCTCTAGATTTTGATCTTGAATATTTTTTTTGCTTTGCATCTCTTTTCTCAGTCTTACTCATTGTTGTCAAGTCATTTGTAATATTAGGTGATGATTTTTTTGTTGAAAATCGAGTGTGTGATACACGAGTGTACATGTAATTTAAAATTTTACTATATGCAGCGGAAGCATGTTAACAAATACACTCAATTTAACAAATTAAACACATATATCACATATATGAACAAATATAACTATTATACAACAATAAACATGATGAACAATTGTATCAAAATATTATGTTAAAACACTTACCTAATGAAGGTAACTTTACAAAATCTTCAAGTCCTCCAACAATTTAAGTGAAAAGCTCACCTTGAAGTATATTGTTGAACAATTCTAGTCTATAACGGTTTGGTGAGATTATGGAGTTAGAATCGTAGCTTAGTTTTAGAATTTTCAACATGTATTCAAACTTCTTAAATACAATTTTGTTTCTTAAATGGAGACGGTAAATTCATGTATACAAATCTTGTAATTTTTATTGGAAACAATTTCTATAGATTAATTAATTTTAGCACAAATCTTGTCTATAATTATTTATATTTTTCTCCATTTTTATTTACTCATTATGATCCATCCATAAAATAAGAAGATGAGGAGAAGTTTTTACATGTTTTTAATACTTGAAAGAACAAAAAAAAACTCTCCCACTTACCTCAAAATGCTTGGCCGATTCTTCCTCTCCCATGAATGAAAAATGAATTAAATCAGGTGTTAACCAAAATCATTTTTGTTATTTAACACTTTAATTAAATTAAAAACAAGTGTTTCACCAATTTTATTGTTGGTCTCTTTATCAAGCCCCAGACCCAAAAGATCCGACACACGACATCACTTACATTTATTCAATAATATTTAAACATTCATTTCAATTTCTTTCAGAATTATAACAATTGAATTATGATTAGGACAATTAGTAAATCGGATATACGTAAAGTTTTCTCAGAGATTAACAATCTACTACGTCACTAGTAGCAACTTTGTTACCGGAAGCCCAGAATATATTCATTGCAAATTCTTACTTAAAATCAACCAATAACCGCATTTGGTGAAACTTAAACCAAATCTAACTACACAAAATAAACTAATACATAAACATTTATTCAATAGGGACAAATCAAATATCTTATCCCACGTGTCCCCAAATGAAACACTCAGCAACCTAGTAACTTAGAGAACCCAAGGAACAGCAGAAACCTTACCAAATCCGCTAAGCACACGTGTACCTTATTTACCTAAAATCACCATGAACTATAATGAGTATAAAACTCAGTAAGCATACTAATTTTTCATATATCAAATATAAATACATATATGTACGCAATGCATACATATAATATACTGTGATAAATCAAAATCATAATGTTATTAAATCGCATGTCATGTAAGCGCTTATACATTCTTTCAAAACATATAATAGGAATACCATAACTTAACTACTACTTAGTAGGACTTATATATCATATATCACATATCACATAATGAGCCAAATGTCACTCGTAGGTGACATACCGTATGAGAGGAATAGTGCAAGTGAGGTTTTTAAATTACACATATATAATGCTCATGCCCGAAGGTAAAAGTCAAACCCTCACCCAGATCATCAGTAAGTCCTTTCACATGCACCAATACTCCACCACACGAATGTGATGACTCACTCTTCCTTTAGGTACCAATAGGATCCTCCCTATATATGGAACACATAACATATACCAATTCCGAAGGAAATGCCACACATAAAGGCTCCACAAATCATATAAAATACCTACTAAGTAAATAGTGAGTTCAAGCATCCTCAAAACACAAAACGTTTCTCATTGAAATTTTTCACTTCAAAAGCTTTCTTTGTTAAACACATTTTATTTTGAAAGCTCACTTTCTTAAACATTTGTATGTCCATGCTCAATGTCAATGCTCACATTCATAAACATATTTCTTTCACATTTCATATCAAATATACTTTGACATAAAATAAACATATTTCTAAGCACATTTACAAAATCATACATAGACAATTACTATGCTTATTATGATTTCAATAAAAGTTTAGTATACTTACCTCTTAGCACTTTCGGGTACAAGGCTTAATTCTCCTTAACCTATCAATGGAGATTAATCCTTTCATAAGCCTCACAATTTACACAAAATACTTTAAATAGCTTACAAAATTATACATATTGCACTTATCACATCTAATTGGTCTAATTACTTGGTTTCTCAAAACCTATCATTCTGACCACTTACATTTAACAAAAATTTCTTATACATCAAATGATGTCCAATTACTCCAAAATCAGAATATATCTTTCTTCACTCATATATATTTCTTATATACTAATATTATATCATAATTCCTACACATTCCATTTCATAAACACCATTAAATCCAAACTATTATTCTAGCGGGATCAAAATATTTACTAAACAGTATTCAGTCTTGTAATTTTATAAAATCAGATACTAACTCAAAAATTACAAAACTATCACAGAATTACTCTTGACATATATTTCAATCCATGATAAATATTTCACTTCAAAATTCCTACCAAAAGTATTTTAAAAATATTTTATTCCATAGCTTTAAAAATCTATTAATCAAATACTACAATGAGCTGACACTCTTTAAAAAATCATAACAATTTAACCACTTTGATCTAAATTCTCAATTCTGAATATATCATATTAGACATATAAACTTATCATATTCCATAAATTCGTAATTTTTTAAGATCATTAAGCAGATCAAAAATTATTTGTCACTGTATCATACTGTTAACACAGTAAATTTCTAGAATTTCAGGGTCATTTTGGTAAATTCACTACAAATTCAATTCTAAAATTTTCAATCGATTCAAAGTCTCATATGATTTTAAACATGTCTTATTTCATATACTCAAAATTCAAAACCAGAATCGAATCACAACAATTTATAAAATTCCTGGATCAATAAACTATCAAGTAGAAATTCTACAATTCATCATGATTTATCAAACTATTTACATAGATCATCATCAATTCTCACAATATCTTATTAAATACACATCAAATCCTCAATTATATATATTTTCAGAAATCAAAACTTAAAGGAATTAACTTAATTAACACCAATAAATTAAGAAATAGTTGTGATATAACTCTTAAATCTAAAATTTCAATTTCTTTTTCTTTTTCTTCTCTTTCTCTCCCCTCTATTTCTCTCTTCTCTCTCTCTAAAGGGATAGCTCGACCCAAAAATGAGTAAATTAGGATTTCAAAAGTGTATTTTTATACTAAGAGGCTAATTTTTAATATTTACAAATTTGACCCAAAAACTTTTAAAGCATTATAATTTGGTTCCTAAAATAAATCTAAAGTCTTACAAATAAACCCAATACTAAAAATATGTCCTTAAACTATACAAACACTACTAATAACAATATATAAATCAAGTATCACTCACATACAAATAAAATATGTATATTTAAATATATATATATATAAATACATATTCTTACCGATTGTGGATACTGATTACTACACTCTTACTCAAGATTAATTTATCAAGCACTAGATTAATGACCACCTAAATTAATCTTTTCCTAACAAATATAATTACTTTAATTATATTGGGTAATTAAATGGTCAACATCTAAGTCCCTTATTGTATTAAAATACAATGTTATGATCAACTTGTTTTAATATTATATAATAATATAAAATTAAATTATTTAAAATAATTTTGAATAATTATTTTTTATCTTACTAGTTTTACCACCAAGGTTAAATGGTAAAACTAAGATAAAATCAAACCATGGAGCAAATTGTGCCACTTTTCAACATTCTATTGATTAACAACTCTTGTTAATTAATTCAATAATGTACTTAACAATTAAATCTTGAAAAATGCATATCCCGAGGGATCCCAAAATAATTATTCTATTTTACTGAAATTTATTGGATCGAATTATCCAATCCAATCTGCTTCCCTAGTGTGCAACGAGTATACTTCATATTGTGAGACTCTCTAAGTCCACTCCTAATTTGTCATATGAGGCTCATTCATACGTCTGTGAACGATGCCCCACACATACGTTACGAATATTACAAATCAGCGCATTAGACTATGCAAATTGAGGTTATTGCATATTCATATAATCCCTCCATCATTTATATCCTTGAAGAGCAGAAATATAGATCATCACCGTCAAATCTCTATTTGCTCAACCATAAACTTATCTCCAGATTTATATTTCATTAAACAATATCCACTAATACTTTTATGATATTATTTATTTCTACAGAATATATTTTCTGAGGTTTATGCTTGTGGCCACAAGACTTTCTGAAATACAATCTCAGAGTATTAGGATATACAACCCACTTATATGAGCTAATGAATCTCATATCTACATACACAGGACTTTATGAGTATCAGACCATACCCAACGATACCCAGCAGTCAGACCATGAAAGGTTTTTGACATGTGTAGAACTAAAACATGGTGGATCACTCACAAGCCCACCGTGGCCCTCAGGTCAAAAGACTACAAATACTACTCAACGTAGAAAACCTTCTACATCTCAATCTATATTGCGATAGCCGCATTACATTTTGAGCGTAAACAAAATTTGGTGTCGTTGCCGGGGAGGCGGACTAAGCGAAAGTCGGTTGCGTTTATCAAAACTAAAGCGGTAACTTTGTACATTTTTTTTCTTTGTAAAATCTTAGTTTTATTTCCTTTGTTATAATTCATTTTATTGATTCATGGTTGATTCTATCACCTAATTTATTTTATTTTCTTAGTTAAATTGTTATATTTTATATTATTTTAATGACTAATTTTACCGTCTAACTTAATTCATTTTCTTTTATTTATTTATTGTACTTCGCATTTTATTTCTTTTATTTATTTATTACACTTTACTTTTTATTTATTTATTAATGCACTTTAATTTTTTTTAAGTTAATTTGTCGTATTTTATTTTATTTTGATGGCTGGTTCTACCGCCTAACTTAGTTTATTTTTTTATTTATTGTATTTTATTTATTTATTGCACTTTATTTTTTTTATTTATTTATTGCACCTTTTTTATTGTACTATATTTTAATGACTGGTTCAACCACCTAACTTAGTTCATTTTCTTTTATTTATTTATTATACTTCACACTTTATTTTTTTTATTTATTTATTGCACTTTACCTTTTATTTATTTATTATTGCACTTTACTTTTTTTAAGTTAATTTGTCGTATTTTATTTTATTTTGATGACTGGTTCTACCGCCTAACTTAGTTTATTTTTTTCTTTATTGTACTTTATTTATTTATTACACTTTATTTTATTTTATTTATTTATTGTACCTTTTTTTATTGTACTATATTTTTATTTTCTTTTATTTATTTATTGAACCTTTTTTATTGTACTATATTTTTATTTTATTTATTTATTTATTACCCTTTATTTTCTTTAGTTAATATGTTATATTTTTTTTTATTTTAATGACTGTTTCTACTGTCTAATTTTTTTTATTTACTTATTGTATCATTTTTTTATTGTACTTTATTTTATTTTATTTATTATACTTTACATTTTATTTTTCTTTATTTATTGTACTTTCTTTTCTTTTATTTACTTATTGTACTTTTTATTTATTTATTTAGTGTACTTTTTTATTGTACTTTACAGTTTATTATCTTTTGTACATTTATTGTATTTATATTTTATGGTTGGTTTTGCCACCTAACTCATTTCTATTTCTTATTGTGTTTTATTTTACTTCTTAATTTTTCTTGAGCATTTCTTTCATAAAAAAAAGGAGTAAAAACAAAAAAAAAATTGTTAGGATATATGCATCAACTTAGAGACAAACGAGGAAGATTTGTGAAAGAAGTAGAACTAGAACCATCACCACAATTTGTAAGGAAAGAGAATTCACCATCTAGTTTATCTTGTAATTCCAACACAATGAGCCAACACGAAGATGACCCCGTTAGGACTCTAAAAGATTACTTGCATCCTACTCGCACAACCACGCCATCATGCATTATATTTCCACCTAACACGCCACATTCGAATTTTAAACCTGAAATGATACAACTTCTGCCCACTTTTCATGGTTTGGATAGTGAAAATCTTTATGTACATGTTAGGAAATTTGAAGAAGTAATTGCCACCTTATAGCCAACCTGAAGCCATAGATACTGTTAGACTTAAATTTTTTCCTTTTTCTTTGAAAGACAAAGTAAAAAGTTGGCTATACTCATTGAGGCCGATGTCTATAAAAACTTGGGCAAAAATGACCTAAGCATTTTTTAATAAATCCTTCCCACAGCACAAAACTAATGGCCTGAAAAGACAAATTTCTTCATTCTTCAAAAAAGACAGTGAAACCTTATATTAAGCATGAGAAAGGTTTAAAGAGTTACTAAATTTATGCCCTCACCATGGGTATGAAAATTGGCGCTTGGTTAGCTATTTTTATGAGAGACTCACAATTAGAGAGCGCTAATTTGTTGAGATGATGTGTAATAGAGAGTTCCTTCACAAAGATCCTGAGGAAGCCATAGAATTCCTTAATGACTTAGCCGAAAAAGCCTATACACCCTAAACCCTAAAAGCCCTAAAAATCCTAAACCATAAACCTAGCATTACTGAAAGCACAAATAGGTCATGACCCAGTGGAGTTTTCCATCTTAGGGAAGAGGATAACCTCAAAGCCCAATTAGAAGTCTTGACTAAGGAGTTAGAGGCCTTGAAAACCAAAGATAGAAGGGTCACCCACAAGGTTGCTAAGGTTGAGTCACACGATGTCTGTTTTGTCTGTGGATGAGTAGAACATTTAGCTCAGGATTGCCTCACTTATAGTGAGATAAGAGGGATATATAAAGAACAATGTAATACCCTAGTGATGTACAAGAAGCTTTATTCACCTTACTCTAAAACCTATAATCCTAGTTGGAGAAATCACCCAAACTTTAGTTAGAAATCTGACCAACAAGCCAACAACTATTGAAAACACAAACAACAAGCACCCAAGTCTTATGTTATACCTCAATATAATGCACGACCAATTAGGAGTCCTTTAGATGATACATTACAAGCATTTATGGATGCACAAAGTAAGACTGATAAAAAATTTAAAATAGTTCTTGCGCAGGTGATAGACGAAAACAAAGAAATTAAGAGTCAAGTCATTAAGCTGACCAATGCCTTAACTGTACAGGAGCAAGGTAAATTTCCATCTCAACCTCAATTCAATCCAAAAGGACAATTCATGGCACAAGCTTCTACTTCTAATGCACAAAATCTCAAAGAAGTCAATGCTATTACTAGTTGAAGTGGTAAAATTATAAGTGAGCCTACTTCTGAAATTAACACATCTACGAGTAGTAAAGACACCCCCCTTGAAAAAAAGGCCACAGTAGAAAAGGAGTCCAAAAATAAGTTTTCAATCCCAGTGCCTTTTCCTTAAGCTCTTCGACCAGTTGGAAAAAATTCAGAAATTCAAGGTGAGATTTTGGAACATTTGAAACAAGTTAAGATTAATCTTCCCTCGTTACATTTGATTAAACAGGTTCCAACTTATGACATCTATACACCATCAAAAGAAAACTGCATTTTTAGCAAAATAGGTAAGTGCAGTGATTGAACAAAAGACACTACCCAAGTATAAAGACTCAGGATGTCCCACAATCTCCTGTCAAATCAGGATACAAGAGTTTGGTCAAGTTTTGTTGGACTTAGGAGCAAGTGTAAATTTAATGCCTTATTCTATTTACTTGCAATTAGGATTTGGTGAGATTAAACCAACATTTGTAGTCCTACAATTAGCTGGCCGATCAATCAAGAAAGCACAAAAAATAGTAGAAGATGTTTTGTTGTAAATTGATAAATTTTACTACCCTGTTGATTTTCTTGTTTTAGATACTCATTCTGTTAGTAACATGGAGTCAGATATCCCTCTTATTTTGGGGATACCTTTTCTTGCCACTGTTAACGCTCTTATTAATTGTAAAAATGGTCTAATTAAATTATCTTTTGGGAATATAACCTTTGAGGTGAACATTTTCAATATTGGCAAATAACCATGAGAAGAAGACGAATGCTATCATTCATATATGATAGACATACTTGTAGTGGAGGAAGCTTATAAAAATTAAGGCTCTAATTCTTTAGAAAACCTCATTGATTTTAATTTTGAAGAATTATATTATTCTGATGAAACAACTGATGTATTTAGTATTTTTGACTCACAGGATAAAGGGACTCAATTTAGAAGCTAGGCATTGAAGATTTGCCACGAGAGAGGGAGAAATTAAAACCATCAAACCTCGAGACACCACGTGTCATCATGAGTGACCAAGAAACACATTTCTATTTAGTATTATTGGGCTGTTAAAGTCCTTAACTATGATTTGAATGCTGCAGGTCTCCAGAGAAAGTTATAATTGTCAAAAATAGAAGAGCTACGAAATGACGCATATGACAACTCCAGAATTTACAAAGTTAAAATGAAAGCAGCTCATGACAAACAGATTTCACGGAAACACTTCGAACCAAATCAACGGATCTATCTTTATGATTCTTGATTACATTTATACCCTGAAAAGTTGATATCCCGATGGACTAGTCCATTTATGGTAAGACACATTTTTTCTAATAGTGCTGTTGAAATCGAGGACCCCACTTATGGGCAAACTTTCAAAGTAAATGTACAGTGGCTAAAAAGCTATGTGGAAAAGGTAGACCGTTCTATGTACCTAGACGAGATCCTTTTTGTGGATCCTGTCTATCATACTTGATCAGGTTCAATCTATCTGTACAATATTTTATATTTTGTCTATATTTTATCTTTTGACTTTTTATTTTTACTTTTATTTTCTTTCACATTTTGTTTTGCTTTATTTTCTTCTTTTCTTCTTTTTCTTTTTTTTCTTCTTCAGTGTGATTTTATTTCCCGGTCAAGTGGCGGATATGGTACTCCGTGACTATTTAAGTCGATTTCTCAGTTCCCTAAAAACTGTCCCTCAAACTATGCATTCATCTATTTTCTTTCATTCAAAATGGATCACATTTTTGCCAACCTTAAAAAATATTTTCCTTCATTGCCTCAAAATACTCTCGTTAAGATTTACAAAGCACGGTGTGAAAGACTAAGGCTATTGATGTTGAGTATTATCCTTGTGGATCTTCGTTGGTTAATTGAAGCTAATGTTCGATTATCTGGTGAGTCTGCAAATGATTTTGTTTCTCATATGCCTGGTCTTGAAAAAAGCTCTTATGCCAAAAGGCGACGAGTAAAGAGGTTATAAGTCTGTTATAAATATGCTCGATGAAATTGTAACTGGAGTTGTCGTTCTTTAGGATTTGCATTTAGAAACCGAGAAGACAAAATTCAGTTCATTAAGGATGGACTAAGTAAGAAGTCTTTGGATGATATCCTATTGACTCTTAAAACGTATCCCTATGAGCTCGTGCAGCGTGAACTTCTCAATTTATGAAACAAATTCAAAAATGAACATCAATGGTACAGTCTCAAAAATCTGACTCTAAAAGACTCTGTTTGTCAATTTATAAGAAAATTGGATGAGAAGCCTATCCTCGACCCATAGAAGGCGTTTAAGTCGTTACTAGACGTAAAACCAGAGGAAGATGTGAGCCACAATCACAGCTACTTGTAAATACATGTGTTTTTCTTTGTTTTATTTATTTATCAATATCATCATTTTAGTTTATATATGTTCAGTCATGCTTTTCTTATGTGATTCTTGTTTAATTATAATTGTTATTGGTTACATTGTTTTATATGTTAATCTTTTACTGCAATATTGTCGATTGATATATTATCGATCTTGGATAACATGTAAAGATAATAAATATTTGATATATTATCAATCAAGTTAATCTTTTATTGCAATATTATCAAAATGATATATCGTCGATCTTAGATAACTTGTATAAATGAACATGATTTGTGTTAATGTTTGCAAAAGAGTTTAGTTATATCAAATACATGTGTTATCAAATGTGTTATATTTTACATATCTTCCAATTGATTGTTTAGATGTAAAACTGTCAATTGAGTTATAAATATTGAATCAAAGTGTAGAGTATATTTATAAAGTATAATTGTGATTCTCGAAGCCTTGTTTAAATTATCATAAGATATTTCTTCAATTCATAGATAATTCTATCTCATCCACTTAAATAAATTAATTAATTTTCTCTTTTGCTACTGTTTTAATATTTTACTTCATCAACCTATTTTGTCAAAAACTTCCTTGTGGGATCAACACCTCAATCTATACTGCGATAGTCGCATTACATTTTGAGCGTAAACAAGAACTTAACAAGATAATAACTTTGTCTTCATCTTTGATATTGACATCAATTATCTCAAGATCAATGATTATCTTGTTAAAAGTATCAATTGATCTTTAGTTGAAGAACCTTTTATGAGTGTTGATTATACTAGGGTGTACACATGTAAGTATGTGTTCATCATTACAAAAATATGTATCATATACATATTTGTGCACAATTGAAGTCCAGAAATCTAATTTCCTAAGGGATAAACACAATAAATTTTTTATGGTATTTCATAAATGAAACTACAAGTGTTTTTAGAGAATCACCTTGGCAAGCTTTTAGAATTTGTGTTGTCAAAGTTCCTGCCTTAAAGTAAACTCATTCTCAATTCTAGTATCCAACTCAGTGGGCTTGGGTAGTCTAGAATAGCAGTATTTTCCAGCAAGAGTTTAACTTTTAAACCCTAGTTTAACTCTTTAAACTACAAGCTTTTCACTTAAGCTATTTTTTATCGAGCAATAAAGTTGTTCTAAAGCATGGTTTGCAACATTACATAATTTGCACTCATTTAATATTATTTAATTAAATTAAATGCAAATATGTGCTTAAGAGTGTATGCGTGTGTGTGTGTGTTATAGCTGAGAGAGGCAAAGAAAAATGAAGAAACAATTTCTCCATTTGCTTCTTATACACATTTTGGTCCCAACAAATGAAGAATAACCCATGCCTTAGTGTTTAATTGCTTATGATAGAATTGGTTACATTAAACAATTCAAAGAAAAAGACATGTGATGGTTTAGAGTGTGTATTGGTCGAATTTTGCAAGCAAAGGGAAACAATTTCCAATTCTTGTAAAACACTCTTTGGCCCTACTTCTTACATGCCCATGCATTTTTGTTTCATCCATTTTAATTTAATCATATTAAATTTAATTAAATCACATGCATTTATTTAAATCATTGTTTAACTTAATTAAATGATATTAAATATTATTGTAATTATTTTATTCAATAAATAATTTAATAAATAAAATAATGATCTTATTTGTCCAACAAGTAAGGTCATTTAGGTAATTTTTAAGTCAAATAACAATTAGCCTATAATGTGCTACTTGTCATCATCTTGTTGGTCAATAACTATTATTAACTGATTAATACACTTAACACTTAAGTCTTGACACTTGTACAGCCCAAGGGATACTGAAGCAAATGTTATGTTTATTGAAATTTACTTAATTGAATTATTCAATTCAGTATGGTGCTCTAGTGCATAATAAGTACACTTCATATTGCAAGACTCCCTAGGTCCACGTCCGATTTGTTAAATGAAACTATTCTACGAGTCTGAGATCGATGTCCTACGCACATGTCACGTATATAACAAATCAGCGCAGTAGACCATACAAGTTGAGATCATAAATCATATTTGTAATCACTCCGTCATTTATGTCATGGAGGAGCTGAGATATAGATCATCACCGTCAAATTCTCACGTGCTCATCCATGAACTTATCTCCAGGTACGTATCTCAATAAATAATATACTTAAACACTTTTGTAATATTGTTTAACTCAGTAGAAAATTCTTTTTCTGGGTTTATTGTTTATGGCCATAAGTCTTTTTGAGATATAGTCTCAAAGCATTCGGATATACTACTCACACATGTGAGCTGACAGATCTCATATTTGCACATACCAGACTTTATGAGCATCGGACTATACCCAGTGACACATAACTGTCAGACCATGAAAGGTCTCTAACATATGTAAAATCAAAGTATGATAGATTACTCACAAGCCCACCGTAGGGCTCAGGTCAAAAGACCACGTACACTATCAACTCAAGAGGACTAATCATTAATGGCTTTATAGGATGTCTATTAAGGTCCTCATTGAGCCGGTTTAGTATTCAGTCCTCATTGAATACCCGTAAACTATATGAACTTTCGGTAAGCTCATAGTCAGTTAAGAATAACTATTTAGACCATCTAGATATGGTCATGCACTAATCTATAATAAAGGATTTCACCGACAGACCCGCATCGGTGAATTAGACTAGGAACATCGTGTTTGAGAATACACATGTATAATAACATTTTTTAGCACCTATTCCAACTCCTTCCAACTATATTATTACTGATGTATTCTCGAGTTTATGTCTTGTTACAAATAAGGTCTTAACTTTTAGATTTTTCTAACCTTTATAACCTATTAACTATTAGTAGTGCTAACCACTAGCAATTATAATTCTCAGCGATGCTAACTCTTAACTCTGATCTAAACTTCTTTAAACCAGATCTAAACTCCTTCAGATCATACAATGCTAGTAGCGTTACAAGTATTGTACCATTTAATTAATGAAATTAGCGATTTGATAAAATGTACTATATAAATATCATAAAATAAAATATTCATACAAAATGGGATGACACATAAGCACAAATCTTAACACCTTTTGTTTTTAAACGGTTGATACAACTTCTTCTTAATGTACATTCAATTGGTAAAAAGCTCAGTCATGTACAGATCATCAAACTTTTTTCAAAGACCAATTGCAGTCTTCTCACCACTATCCTCTCTCAAAACCTCATTACTTAATGATAGAACAATAACATTGTGTGCTTTTTTTTTTTGAATTGATGCATAATCTAGATCGAATCTTGATGTCTCAGACTTCTTCGCTTCACTGGTTGTGGTTGGAGTTTCATCAAGTGCGGAATTGAGTCATTGAATCATAAGTAAAGCCATCGTTTTTACCTTCCAAAGATTAAAGTCATTTTGCCCATTTAATTTTTTAACTTTATACTTGTGAGATGTCATGATTCGATTAATCTTGACTTTAATACCAATTTGCAAACGAATTTCACACAAGAAATTGAATTCAAGAATTCAATTATCAAAAGAATAATTGAAAACGGAATTAAGAACACAAAATACAAAGATTTACGTAGTTTAATAATTATCTATATCTACAATAGATCAAAATCACAATTTATATTTTGTTTCTTAGTAATTACAAAAAATTGTTCTAGGGAGGAAAGCAACATAATAAGAATGAATGAAAATGATTGATTACACATTAAAAAGTCTAAATCCAAAACTAGCTTTATATATTCCCGGTCCCAACATTAAGGATGGCAATGGGGCAGGGCCGGACGGGATGGGGTGAGGGACGCCTTTCTTGTATCCCATCCCATTTTTTTATTTTAAGCCTTATCGCTACTCTCATTTCCCATAAAAAGTTAATAGGGCGGGGATAAAGAATCTCTATATGGAAAATAATTTTTCATCCTCATCTCATTTCCTATTTCTATTAATATTAAATACTAATTTATATTCACAAATTTTAATAATATAAAATTAATCTATATTATTATAAAAAAGAATCAAACCGACAAGTTAGAATAATATGATAATACCTTTAAATAATATGAATAATAAATAAATTCTTAATGAAATAATAAATAAAACCAAAAAAATTTAAATTTAAATAATATTCTAGTGCCTAGTATCATTAATCTTCCTATTAATTACTTCATCTTCTCTTATTAAAAGTTATAGGATTGAGAATTCATTCCTAAAACAAATAAACTACTTTTAGCTTCTTATTAATTTCTTTAAGATAATGTAATAAATAGTTTAACATAATTAAACTTACGAGAAATTAGACTGAAATTTATTTATAGCAATATCTCCAATAAATATATGACATTGAGTTTTTGTAAAAGAACTTGAATTTAAACTATATGATAAAAATAAACTATAGAGGAACTAGTTGGTTAAAATTAAATAAAATAAAAAAATTAAATTTTTTACAAATAACAAATAATTATATGTCATACTTTTAATTTTTTCATAAATAATATTGAGCAAACATCAAAGTTTCTAATATCTTTGGATATAATTTATTATAATGAAGACTTACAAATCTATCACTTGTATTAAATACAAATTCAGATGCTACTAGAATTAATTTTGTTATAATTTTAAATTTTTTACTTGAGATGAGAGAGTAAGTTCGATGAGAGGACAAATAGCACAATTGTGTAAATTTGATGAGAGTCCGAGAGAATAAAATTAATGATGCTCGACGGCGTAACTAAAAAATAAAAGCTTTTAATACTAGATTTTATGTCTTTTTGTTAAATAATTTTAGTTTTTATTAATAAAATTATATTATTAAAATATTTTTTAATAACCTGATTAAATATAAATTATAAAATAAAATTTTGGTAAACAATATAACTGTATAATAAAGATTATATTTAATATATTCATATAAAATAGGACGCGAGACGGGAAGATTTAATCCCATTTTCGCTCTAATAATAATTTAGAGAATAATTTTTTTTTACATTCTCTCTAATTTTTATAAAAATTATTTTATCCCCACTCTATTTAACACAGAGCCCCATAAAATTCCATCTCTATAGGATATTTTGCCATTCTTATCTAACATTGTAGTCTTACCATGCCACGCCATGGCACTGTAGAGCACAAATTTTGTCCACCTGAGCATTGCGGCACCACCCTTTAGCATTGCCATGATCTTATCTAGTGTTGCAGCTTGAACCTTCTAAGCTGTGGTGCCCAAGTTTTGTCCACCTGTGCACTATGACACCACTCTTTAGCATTGTAAGGCTGAAGCTTTTTTTATTAACAATCTTAATTATCTTTTAACAAATTTTAATAACCTTTGTCATATATCATCTTCTTACCGATTGTTATCAAAATCATATTAAATTATAATTTTTAATTTTCACACTATTTTATGCAAAAAGCTGATTCTTCATTAAATAAGTTATTATGTATTTATTTTTGTAATTATTCGTGTCAATTATTCATATCTACATTGTAAAAAGAAAAAAAAAACACTAATATACAAATATAAGATAAATTTGAAGGTTTTTACAGAAGAAGAAACTTTAATCATAATATAAAATATATCTTTATAAGTATCATCTAAATTTAAAAGCAAAATTAATTATACACTAAAACAAAGAAAAATTAATTATATAGTAAAACTTCGATAAATTAATAATTTTAATTAAATAATTTTTTTATCAATTCTGATTCAAGACTAACATGTTAAATTAATAATTTGATAAATTATTAAAT
Source organism: Ailanthus altissimus (assembly GCA_946807835.1). Lineage (NCBI taxonomy): Eukaryota > Viridiplantae > Streptophyta > Magnoliopsida > Sapindales > Simaroubaceae > Ailanthus > Ailanthus altissimus. The sequence continues at coordinate 26,702,119 of OX327696.1, read as the reverse complement.
AATATATTATAAAAAATCTTTATAGTTTCATATATGATCTATTTATATAAAAATTAATATGCAACTAATTCTATATAATATATCTAATAACTTTCATATGTATTATTTTTTTAAAAAAATATTGAATTAAATTTCGTCTAAAATTTTTTGTAATGCAAAAAGAAATTTTAATGTAACATTCTCGTATTGCAATAAATTATTCAATTTTACTGCCATTTTGAGTGCTTATATGCACGAGATAGACTTTATAATTTTTAACAATTAAAATTCAGTAATTATATAAGTGAGGTACTATTTTGGAAGAGTTAGATTTCTAACTTTATGTCAAGACCTTTAATTAATTCACTTAATTAAGATGAAAGAATATTAGACACATATTTAGAAAAATAAGGTGTACCTTTATAAATTAATAATTTATTTTCTGACACAGTAAATTAATAATTAATTAATTAATATTCACTTAATTAATATATTTTTCTTAATCCAGGGTATTAATTTATTAAAATCTACTGCATATAAACTAGTGAATCTGTAATTACCTTTCATGCAAATTATATATCAATATTAATTTCTGTCATCGTAACCCTTTGTTTTTGAATGTCTACAAAATATTCATTTCTTAAAATAAGTCATAATAAATAAGCAAATTAAACGACGTCGTTATTGTCATTAGACCTGAAAACGGTGTCGTTTCATCACATTCTCACCATCGTTCCCGTCAACCTCGTAGAAATGATGAAGACGAAAAGCATCTTGCCAACGCCATTGACTCGCTAACTCTTGGACCATCTTTATAATATTATCTCCATCAAAATGAGCACTCTTCTCCATTCCCGTCATTTTCACAGTCAACGCCCCTCAAAACATCCAAATCCCCATCTGGGTTCTTTCCTTCTCGCCAAAACCTCAAATGGGTCGCAGGCAAAACGACATAGAAACCCCCCGTTTCACCTCTATCATTCTCCTCTCGCTGGGTCTGATCTCCTGCGCCGTAGTCTACACATTCCTTTCTGTTATCCTCAGACCAAACGAGCACTCTTTGGAGGCCGAGTTGGACTCTGCAAAATTTACACCGATTCAAGAGAGTGAAAATGGCGAGTGTTGTCAAGGGATTGAGAATCTTGAGCTGTGGGGCGCTGCTGTGAAGTGGGGGTCGGCGTTTAAGTTTAACAGTTCTACAATGTGTTGTGAGGCCTGTAAGGCCATGTGTACTGGCAATGATGGGCCTTGTTTGTGTGATACATGGGTTTTTTGTGGGAATAAGGAGGTTTGTGGATCCCGATTTGGTGAGGTGAGTTGGAAATTTAGCGCTTTCTTGTTTATAAACTTTTGATTAATCAACGTTCATATCAAATTTTAATGGCTTGATAATAAAGATGCTTATTGGATTAGGAATTGATCTGATTTTGAATTATATGCAGTGCGTTGAATGACAAAAATTATAGTTTTTTTAAACAAAAAAATTTATCACTTCTTACTTATTGTCTATAGTGCTGGTTAAAGAAACAAAAAGATATCTTCGCCCCTGATAGGCAAGAAGCAGGGCAAACTGTTATGTGGACTTCTGGGCTCATCTTCGGAAAAGGAGAGGTATATCTGTTTGATGATCAATTTCAGGATGAATAATGCATTTTCCATTTGTAAGGGGCTCACATGCTCTAGCATTTTATTAAACTATGGTACTGTCATCTTCATCGACATATCATTTTTCTGTGTCCAGTTGTTAGGAATAGAAAAAGAAAGCAATGGGAGAACTAGTAGAAATCCAACACAGTTATAAAATAAGTAATGAATTTTGTGAAGTTCCTTATTACTTGTGGTTGAAATTCATATTGCAGTCAGGACAGTTATAAGATAAATATAAAGTTATATACTAAGAATTTTGAGTTTATGTCCTTCGGAGATGTCGTTCACATTATAGTGACTGCAGAACCATAATTTCTTGCTGATCCTCAAATGTTGTACTGATTTTGGTAAGGGGTGTGCTTCTGTTTTCATGCAACCTTAAGGGCTGTTCTTCTTGGCTAGTTCTTTCTTGTTTTCCCTGTATTCACTGCAAATATTATTTGCAGATATTTTAGGCGCCTTTCTTGTTTTCAGAAGGCTATATTTGAGCGCTTTTTTTTTTTTTGGGTAGCATTGCTGATTTCTACATGTTCTAGTCTGGGGGAACCTGAGCAAAGAATTTCTATTTTGAACTTTACAATATCTAGTAAGATGCAGCTTCCTTTGCTCATGGAGTGCACATTGGTAATAGGAAATTTTTGGGATTCTTGAACTGTTTGCCACCCAAAATATGTATTGCTGACCTCCATGTTCTCCATCATTGGTGCTCTTGCTGTTGGAACAGTTCTTTTACCTTGTACCTGCACATCCACAATATTATACGATGACACAGAAATCATTGTGAGTTTACCAGTGTACAACATCACCCAGAATAAGTATTTCACTCTTTTATAAAATTACATTGAGGTCCATGATCAAACTAAGAAGAAATGGTAACATGAAGGTGTATCTCACTGATGATTTTTTACTTTGTTATTTATGTTGTACTTTGTGTTGTTTCCTTTTTGTCATCAAGTTTTTGTAGTTTTTTTTTTCTGTTGGTCAACTTATCTTCTCTATTGATGTTTCTATATTTTCCTATTTTAGGGAATTGTTGGATTGGAAACAAAATACGGGACTCTTCATATAAAAGTAAGTCCTTTGCTTTTAACCAAACTCTGGCTTGAGGGTCGTAAATCATTTTTTGAAAAGAAAGATACTGCTTGGCAGTTGCCTTGCATTATCGCAAACAGGCCTTTTATATTAAATAGGTAAAAATTCTAGGCTCCAACAATCTATCAGTTGATATATTCTTTGAAATCTTATAATGATTATAGATACTCTAAAATTGCAATATCTGCTATAAGGTTGTAACTGAAAATACTTATACATTGAAGCCAAAATAATGCAACTCTTTGGTTGGAAAATATGAATTGATCTTGCTTTCATCCTAGATTACTCTCTGATGTTCTTCAATATTGAGGCAGTGATATTTTGCTCATCCTGATATAAGAACTTTAGGAATTTGTGCATCTTTTTATTTCCTTGTCTACTTTGGTGGTAGAATTAGGTTTTATATCTGTTGCAACTTGCCATGTAAAAATCTCATATTTCCTTGTGAAGATTCATTTTTTCTTACATACAAAAAAGGATGATAAGTTCCTGTTATTTGGTATCTGGATTGTTAATGAGCTCGAAACAACTCATACTGCTCCTTTTCATAGTTCCTGTTATCTCTTTCATTGGTTTCATGTGACATCCTTGACAAGTTATGGTATTATTAACAACTTGTTGTGGTGCAGCTCTTCCCTGAGTGTGCCCCTCGTTCTGTAACCTACATTCTTGAGCTGTTGACATTACGCCATTGCGCGGGTTGCCAATTTCATCGTGCTGAGAGCCGGGGTCAATCTTGGGATATAGAAGGAAACCACATAAAAAATGTGAGATGTCATTCTTAATCTTTTGAGTTCGTCATTTCCAATAATTGGGAAATTTGGAATATAGACATAATTATACATTTTTCTTTCTTCAAATCATTATTCCTGATGCATCAGTATTTTCATCTCTGTTTGCAAGGTCAGACTGCAGTTTCATATGAATGTTTTATATGTTTATTGTTTCAACCAGATTGTTTCCTGTTTCTTTACTTCACTCTACTGTGATTTCATATATTGAACTTAATTAAATTACTAACTTCTCGACATACTAAAGGATGATTAGTTATACTATCTTCATACTTGATTTGAGAGCTGCTCTTGTAAACTACGCAGGCTCCTCTAGGTCCGCCATTTGGGTTGATTCAAGGAACACTAGAAGCGCAGGGGGTCACTTTTAAGCCAATTCCAAAAGAAGTTTGCCCCACCATAAGAAGGGGTTCAGTTGCATGGGCGGGTTCAGGTCCAGAGTTTTTCATAAGCCTAGCAAACCACCCGGAATGGAAAAATTCATATACAATGTTTGGTTCTGTTTTTCCAGAAGACATGGAAATAGTGGAGAAAATTGCACAGCTTCCTACTAGGCCTGATGTTTGGAACAATATAAATGTGACTGTCCTGAAAAAACCTGTTCCCTTGAAGTTAAAAAGATTGACTGCAAGTCTTGGAGGTCTTGATGCAAATACAAAGCAAGAGTGAAGTTTTTCTTCTCCTAATGAAGGCAAGTCAAGGAGATGTTAATACAAATGTGAATTCTGAGTGAAGTTTTTCTTTTCATGTTTTGGGGCTAAAGAAATCAAGCTGATCTGCTTTTATGGTTTCTTTCTTGTAAACATTTTGTTTTCCTAATAATTTTGCTTATTTGTGCTGGTTTCTGTTTCATCTGAATATAATGAACTATATATTCTGCAAAGTGCAAGATTGTTTTGCACAGAAGAAAATGAAAAGCTATAGGAACTTACCAAAAGCCTTCGCAGATTCTAATTAGCTGTCATTTTCAGCAGGAAGTCAATACTTTTTTTACTACTTTTTGGTGATGTCGAGAATAATTCATGCCTTTCCTTTTCTTTTTTTAAAGAATAAAGTGGACTTTCATTCCAACAATACCTGGAAAATCCAGAAAACTTGTAATATGGATGCTCATAGAGTAGCAAAATGGCTCTTCTTTTCCATCCAACTTGGTTCATACTCACACATCTACTTTGGATATCTTGAATTATCCATTTAATTCCTTTAATTACCATTCACCTGTTCAGCCACATTTAGAGCATCAATTTTAATTATTGCAACCTTGAAATTCAGTCTTTCTGCTATCTGTAAGCCCATTTAATTGGCCTGAGCCTCTGCTAATTCAATATCTTCCCTGTGATCAGTAGGGGATGTTACTATAGCTATAGGTTGCCCTCTCCAGTTTGAGATAACAGCACCAAGTCCAGATTCTCCTTCCTTCACACACAGCGGCATCAGTGTTGATTCTGCAACACTGAAGGAGAAATACTGCTTGATAACAAATTTTTGTCCGGGCAATCCCCGGATTGATTTAGTGGTAAAGAACTCTGGTTTCAACTAAAAGGTTGGGAAATTAAAGGCTTTCTGAGATCACCTACTTAAAATATGAATATTTTTAGAGTTTCTTGACTATCATGGTTGTCTAAATATAAATTGAAAAAAGGAAAATTCTCTTTGTCTCACACAAGGAATCATTAATATCATATTAAGTTTTCTAAATTAATATCTTAAAATTAGAATTTCAAATGATGTAAAATCAATTATTGGATAATAAAATAATATAATAAATAATTTTAAAAATAGTATTATTTCAACATTTCATTATTGTTTAACACATCATTTTGATATTATAATTTTAAGATGTTTATACTTTTTAAACTAATTTTTTAAAATTAAAATAATTATTTAACACATCATTTGATATTCTAATTTTAAGATATTAATGCTTTAAACTAATATTTTAAAATTAGAATCTCAAACAATGTGTTAAGCAATTATTTAATAATAAAATAATATAAATTTTAAAATTATTTATTACACTATTTTATTATTAAATGATTATTTGATATTATTTAAAATAAAAAAATTTAAAATATTATTTAAAAAATATAACATTATTTTTTTTAAAATTATTATTACACTATTTTATTGTCGAATGATTAATTGTCACTTATTTAAATTTTTAATTTTGGAAGGAATATTAATTTGGGAAGTCTAATACAGATTAGTTACAAAATTTATTAGAAACTTTGTTACAATAGTTTAGGAAGAATTTCAATAAAATTCTTGGAGTAGTTGAGTGTCGAAACAAAATGTCAAAAAACTGGAGACATTTCTAATTAATTTGAAGAGGATTGAAATTCCTGGCATAACTAGAAATATGGTAAAGAATAGGAAGGAAGTTGGTTCACATACTATCCTAATCGAAACGCGGTCGTTTATCAGGTTGACTGAATCCAGGCTTCAAAACTACCCGGCGCAGGAGAGCTGATTATAAATAGGAAAAGCCAAAGCTTCCCACCAAAAACTAACCCTCCTCGTTCCTCCTCCTCCTCCCCCAAATCAAACATACTTACTGAGACAAATCGACAAACGAATGGTGCTCGAATTTCACCAACACGTAATCACAGAGCTCCTTGAAGAGCCCAGCGGGGGACTAGTGATCCTCTCATCGGGCCTCTCTCTCCCAAAGCTAATCTCCTCTCTTCTCCTCCTTCACTCTCCTTCGGAAGGCACTCTCCTCATTATCTCCTCCTCTCCTTCTCTCAAATCCCAGATCATTCATCACTTAACTCCCCATGCTACCCAATTACCCTCCGAAATCTCCTTTGATCTCACAGCCAACCAACGCCACTCCGTCTATTCGTCCGGCCAAATCTTCTTCGTCACACCCAGAATCCTCATCGTTGACCTTTTGACCCAGAGAATCCCCACTTCGTGCCTCGCTGGATTGATCACTCTTAATACTCACGCTCTCTCTGAGAATTCTACCGAGACTTTTATTTGCAGAATCGTCAAGTCTTTGAATAAGAAAGCGTACATTAGGGCGTTTTCTGATAAGCCCACGGCAATGGTTTCCGGGTTTGCGAAAACAGAGCGGATAATGAAGAGTTTGTTCATTAGAAAGCTCCATTTGTGGCCGAGGTTTCAGGTGAATGTGTCAGAGGAGCTGGAGAGAAACCCGCCTGAGGTGGTGGATATAAGGGTGCCAATGACCAAATACATGCTGGGGATTCAGAAAGCGATTTTGGAAGTAATGGATGCTTGTTTGAAGGAGATGAGGAAGACAAATAAGGTTGATGTGGAGGATCTGACAGTGGAGAATGGCTTGTTCAAGTCGTTTGATGAGATTATAAGGAGACAGTTGGATCCCATTTGGCATATCTTGGGGAAGAAGACCAAACAATTGGTTTCTGATTTGAAGACTTTAAGAAAGTTGTTGGATTATCTTGTTAGGTACTTACAAACCCTGTAATTATAGCATTGCGTTTAGCTTAGACAAAACAGTTTATGTGCCTAGTTTAATATTCTAGGGTTATGCATAGTATTATATAATATAATGTGATACAATGTAGATTATGTAATAATATTGAAAATGAGGAAATTAGATAGAGAATAAAAGCAAAATCAATCATAATTTCTTGGTGAAACTTTTAATGCTGTTATGATTTCTGATTAAAATTTGATATGCTGATTTTGGTAGGTATGATGCAGTGAGTTATCTGAAGTATTTGGATACTCTGAGAGTGACAGAGAGCTTTCGCTCTGTTTGGATATTTGCAGAATCCAGCTATAAAATATTTGATTATGCAAAGAAGCGGGTTTATCGGTTTACAAGGTTAGATGGCATGCAATTGAATGGCCAAAGCAAGAGCATAACAGGCAAAAAGAGAAAATCGAAGAGAATTGACAATAATGTAGATGAAGGTAAGTGCTCACCCTGTTATTTGCTTTGCTGTAGTTTATGTCTTAAATTTGTCTTCTGTGGCATGTCATACGTTTTAATACCTAGAGATAACAATAAGCAATGTGTCTGAAAAGCTCTTCTGTATCATTTTCTTTAACTCTTTCTTTGTTGTTGACAGAGCAGATAAGGGTACTTCATCTATGAGTACAAATGATGGGGTAGTTCTGGAAGAAGTTTTGGAGGAGGCACCAAAGTGGAAGGTGTTACGTGTGAGTGAGTGAGTTCCATTGTCTTTGTTGTCTGTTTGTGGTGTTATCATCTATAATATGCTTTAATATGTGACCTAGTGACAGTCTTATCTTGGTAATTGATATTTCATGTCTAAGAAAGTATTTTGTGTTTCAGCCTCATATTCTGTCTTGTGTTGGTATTGTCCGTTGTTATGTCAATTTAGTATAATCATTTTCAATTGGATTCTGTAGCAAGACTTGAAAAGAAATGAATTCAAAAGAATCAGATGGTTTACTCTAAGCTTGAATGTGATAATCTTACTACAGGATGTTCTTCAAGAGATAGAAGAAGAAAGACGAAAACAAGCTTCATTAAGGGAAGAAACACTGCTTGAAGGAGAAGAAAGTGATCATGGCATTGTCCTGGTGGCTTGCCAAGATGAATGCTCATGCATGCAGCTTGAAGATTGCATCAAGAATGGATCACAAAAGGTTCTTGGCCTTCATCATGTGTTACATCCACTTTTAGATTCTTGTGCTCATTTCTGCATAATTGAAATGCATCTTTAAGCTGATAGTGTATTGGCAACCTTTTCAATGGCTGGATGAATGCTTTGGTGCATGTAGTGGTGCACTGGACTCTGCTATTTCATCCCTGAACTGAAATCTTGATATGATATTTTAGAAGATTTATGGGTAGTTTTTCTTTTGTTTTTTACTTGATGAAATTATAAAATTATGAACTATAAAACCCTGAAATAAATATTACACTTTGAGAGATTTGTGCTTAAATGTTGAGTTGGTTTATTTTATACATAGATAATAACTGTATTCACAAAGTTCTTTACATCATAATTGGTTTATAAATGGGCTCCTACAATAAACTTTTTGGGTGTTTCCAACTTATATTGTGCTTTTTTCTAAAGGTCATGCAGGACGAATGGAAGAAATACCTGTTGAGCAAAGTGGAGCTGCGTGGTGTGCAAACACCATCTAAAAAAAAGAAACCTAAGGAGCCCAAAGGATTTGGTATTCTTGATGGAGTTGTTCCTGTTACACCAGCACAGAATGTTGAATCTAGCAGCATAAGCAAACAGGAACATGATGCACTGTTGGCTGCAGCATCCGAGATAAAGAGCCGAGGTAAGAGTGATGATATTGCTGGTGATTATCCTGAGACTTCTAATGGTGACAAAGGACATGGGAAAGGATGTGGAAAAGGAAGGAAAGGGTCAGCACGTGTTCGGCGTTCTGGAAATGAAGATAATAAAAGTAACCAAAAAACATCGAAGGAAGATAAACCCGAAATATCTAGTTCAGGAAATGACGGCCCAACAGATGGAGTACATGCCGGCGCAATTGTAGAGAAAGAGGTTCTGTGTAAGCATCCTCAAAAGACTGATGCTACAGAGGTCGAGGATTCCAAACCACTCCCACCTGTGCACTTTTATGCGCTAGAGAGCGACCATCCTATACTTGATATTTTGAGACCTTCTGTGATTGTTGTTTACCATCCAGACGTGAGTTTTGTGAGGGAAATTGAAGTCTACAAAGCTGAGAATCCTTCAATAAAAGTGAAAGTTTATTTTCTTTTTTATGAAGATTCCACTGAGGTTCAAAAGTTTGAGGCAAGTATACGTAGGGAGAATGGAGCTTTTGAGTCATTGATCCGGCAGAAATCATTGATGATGATCCCAATTGATCAGGTTTGATATTCTTTGGGCAAGAATTCTTTTGTGGACTTGTGTATTTTGACCCTCCTTCATTCTTCATCTTGGTATTGAACTGTTTTGCAGTTTTCCGGACTTCATATATCTTAAACATTGATTTGAAGTCAATAGATTATAACGAGGAAAGCTATATCAACAACTAATGTAATTATTTAGTATATGGAATTTGGTGCGACTTGCCTGCCTTTATACCTCTCAAATTTATTGACTCCCATCCTAGAAAATGAATGCATAGCAAACTTATAGATGAATCTACCTTTAGATTTTAGAGAGAATTTTTCAGATGTCTTCTTTTGCACCTTCCAAGTGATTTGAATTTCTCTCTCTTTGCTACAAAATTTATTAGGACATTCTATAGAGATGTTCCTTATTCTATTTAACCAGCAAAAAACCTGATTGTCTCTCTAGGTATTTCCTCATTTCACAGACTTTTTAAGTTTTTCAGTTTTAGTTTGTGAAGGAAGCAAAGATTTCACCTTTAGTGATGTTATAATTCTTTTTTTTTTTTTTTTCTTTCAAATATGTAACTCAGTTTCCTAAAATCTATTGCATCATGTATACCATATTACAGAATGCTGTTGTTCATGCTCTTTTACATAAAAAAATCATGATCTATAACTGATGTTTCTGAATTCTTTGGATATTGCTTGGATATGATCAGGATGGGCACTGCCTGGGATTGAATTCTTCTACAGAGGCGCAAGCCACCACTTCCCAAAACACAATAACTAGAAAGGCAGGCGGAAGAAAGGAAGTTGAGAAAGAAATGCAGGTGCACAGAATCCCATTTTTCTGAACTTTGTCAGTTTTACTTGCTCCAAATCTCGTATCACTAAAAATCTCCCATCTTTTCAGGTCATAGTGGACATGAGAGAGTTCATGAGTAGTCTCCCTAATGTTCTCCACCAGAGGGGCATGAGAATTATACCTGTGGTCTTGGAGGTTGGCGATTATATTCTGTCACCATTAATATGTGTTGAGAGGAAGAGTATTCAAGATCTATTTACAAGCTTCACATCGGGCCGCCTTTATCACCAAGTGGAAACAATGGTGCGGTATTATAGAATACCTGTTCTTCTAATTGAGTTTTCACAAGACAAAAGTTTTTCATTTCAGGTAATCTGAGTTCAGTCTTGTGCAGAGAATGCTATCTCCTTACCTGTTTTTGTTGGGTGAATGCCATCAGGTTAACCAGAGTGTTTTTGGTCTGATCTTTTGGGTTCTTTTTATTTCAGTCTGCAAGTGATATAGGTGATGATGTCACACCAAATAATATCATATCCAAGTTGTCGCTGCTTGTTCTACATTTTCCTCGCCTGAGAATCATCTGGTCTCGCAGTTTGCATTCAACTGCAGAAATATTTGCTTCACTAAAAGTAAATCAAGATGAACCTGATGAGGCAAAAGCAATTAGAGTTGGTGTCCCTTCAGAAGAGGGTATAGTTGAAAATGATGCAAGGTAAGATTTCTATGTTTTGTTTCTCATTTTTAAACTTTACACGTTCATGTTGATGGTCCACGTGGCCACTAAGATAAATTTAGTAACCATTAGCTAGAGGATTGCTCTTTTATGCACAGTGGGTGGCAAGGGTTATGCTAGGCCTTGTTGTGCCTGGTGTGTGTTGTCATATGGGATTGAACTTTTCATCATTAGGTTTCCCAATAGGAGAAATCTTTTAAAAATGGCAGGAAATGTTCCCTCTCTCTCTCTCTCTCTCTTCTTTTTTTTTTCTTTTTTCTATGGTCTTTAGACTTGGTCGTTGATGGCCAAGAATGTGCAAATGCCTAGCTTGTAACAGAGTTAGTCTCTCTTGATGTCAAGAAATTAATGATCTTTTACTTTCTTCATCACAGAGCTGAAAATTACAATACATCTGCTGTGGAGTTCTTAAGACGACTCCCAGGTGTCACAGATTCTAATTACAGGTCTATAATGGAGGAATGTAAGAGCTTGGCTGAGCTTGCCCTTCTTCCTGTAGAGAGGCTAGCTGAATTAATGGGCAGTCAGAAAGCAGCTCAGACTCTCAGAGATTTCCTTGATGCCAAGTATCCAACCTTGCTGTAGTCTTTTGTTTCTCAATTGATAGTAGCAGTGCCTAATTTATTCATTGTTGTTATATTGAACTAATTCATGTTGGGTTTCTCTTCATGTGCCATTGTCATTAATGTAGAATGGGTAATTAAAGTTGTCCCTGATTTTCCCATTATTTGTATTGTAAGTTTTCCATTCTATTATACTTTTTCAATTGGAAAGATTAGTTGTTATTTCATTGGCTTACTATTGTACAATAAAATTTATCATAGAAATTTGAAGTGCAAATGATATAATCGTTTATGCTCTCTCTCTCTCTCTCTCTCTCTCTCTCTCTCTCTCTCTCTCTCTCTCTCTCTCTCTCTCTCTCTCTCACACACACACACACACACACACACACACACACACAGAGTTATTCAGTTCAGTTAGCAGGAATATATCATCAAGTTCATAAAATTCAATCGTTTTACATATCAAATTTGAAGTTATAGATAAATGGGTTAATCATTGCTATTTTGTGAATGTTGTAATAGCATATCGTCTGCCTTTGCGCTTCATTAAATTACGTTTTAAAGAGTTCCGATATTTGTATATTGGAAATAGCTTGAATGAACCATAAAACTAGTAATATGGAATCAGTAGTAATAAAGTGACAGGTAACATACTATTTTGCTACAATAATGGGACGGGATGGCAAACTCGATGTTGGTTTTGCAGTTTTACAAACATAGTGCAATCAAATGCTTATCTGATACTTGCTTAAAAGCACATAAACTGCAAATTTATGGTAAGCAAGACATGACACTATTTATTTGCCTTTATTATCTTGGATATTGTTTCCTCGTCGATTTTGAAGGCCTTGGCTAATACATCTGCTTTTATCCCGCTTTCAAAGAGGCTACTGCCCACTGTAATTGTTCCAGGGTTTGAGCTCGCAAATACCCCAAGTGTACCACCACCACAATCTCCACCGTACGCCACAAAATGGAGGAGTCCTTTGGGGATGACAAAAAGATCACCAGCTTGGAGTGTTTGCAGGAAGAGTTTGTTTGTCGTGTCGATGAACCCCACCTCTAAAGGCCCGCCCAATGCTATTATAAGTTCAGATGATCTCGGATGATAATGTGGAGGGGTGATGCTCTTGGGAGGATATATTGATTTAGAAACTGAAACTCCTAGCCCTTCCAGTGCTGGAAATACTTTCTTTGTTATTCTGCGAACAGTCGACTCTGCTTTGGCCGTTAAGTTTCCCTTAATAACGAAGTTTCTGAGGCCAGTGTATGTGAAGTACTGCCTTGTTATGTCATTAATGTCAATGCCTGGAGGCACCATGAAATCATCTAAGATATCTGGGTCTCCTGCCTTTGCAGAAATTGCAAAGACAAAAGCAAATGCTATTATTAAGCTGCAAGGCTTTCCCATATTTTTAACGAGACAGGCTAAGAATTGATTGAAATCTCAATTGGGTTTGATTTGCCAACCTCAAGCTGTGGCTCTGAATATATATAGGAAGAAAGAATCTACCTTCAAGCTCACAGCATTGTGTTTGATGGTAACATTCTAATTGTTAATATAATAATTATCTACTAGTTGTGAGCAATAGTCCATTTGAGCCGGAAACTTCTGGCGGGTATTCTTATGCTGGGTTAAAAGAAAAAATTAGGGAAAGTTAGACGAACACAGATTGATAATTGACCTGTTGCTGTCTCAATCAACCATGCTATATCCATTTACTAGGTTGATATCTTCTCTGTTAGAGGGTGTGAGTATTTGCAAGTTAAAAGTACTTCTAGAACAAAAATGACATCATTGATTCATTGTAGTAATCGCTTATCATGGAAGCATTTTGGCTGTTATCCCAGAAATGGTATATGGATTATGGAGGAATATTAAGTGCTTTAGCATGGGAACAAATTGGCATCTATTTTCATTTACTTGTCACTTTCAACATGCAGAATATAACTAGTATGAACTATTTGCACTAATTTATGTTCAGGCCATTGTCATTGGTGTAGAATGGTAATTGAAGTAACATATATATAAACTTTCCCATTTCTATTGTATTTTTTCTATTCATCATCAACTTCCCATTTCATTGGCTTAATATTGTACCATGAAATGTTCCATAGAAATCTTATTGGTAAAAATGTATCTTTTTATGCTCTCTCTTTCTCTTAGTTCTTCTGTCCAGTTAGGAAATCAATACAAGAAGGTGTTATTAAATTCAGAAAAATAATACTAAAAATACACACTACTTATATACTATGATATAATTGAAAGAATATATATATTTTTTAATTTCTTATATTGAGTTTTTTATTTCAATCGCCAATCATATTATTTCGCATCAGTTTGCATAAATGAATTTTCTAATCTTTTTACAAATTAAGGGTGAATAGCTGAAAATAAATGGGTTAATAATTTCTCGATCTCATGAATGTCATAAATGCATTGTTAAATTACCCTTTAAAGAACTTCGATGTCCTTATTGCAAAAAAACTTCATATGAAACGTGAAACTAGTAATATGGAATATCAGTAATAATAAAGTGACTGGTAACCAACTATTTGCTACATAAAACAGATGGGATAGCAGATACCATCTTGGTTTTCTGTTTACAATCCTAGTGAAATCAAAACCTTATTTGCAGTAGCAAATTTATGCTTTATGATACGCATGACAATTGATACTACTCTTGGTTTGCTTTTATTAACTTGGATATGGTTTCCTCATCGATTTTGAAGGCTTTAGCCAATATATCAGCTTTTATGCCACCTTCAAATAGGCTACTAGCCACTGTAACTGTTCCAGGATTTGAGCTCCCAAAATGAACGAGTCCTTTGGGGATGACAAAAAGATCACCAGCTTGAAGTGTTTGGAGAAAGAGCCTGCTTGTCGTGTCGATGAACCCCACTTCTAAAGGATCATCTAATGCAACAATAAGTTCAGATAATGTAATACACGTGTGTGAGTTATATATTAATTGGTGGCTAAAAAAAAAGAAGAGAGAGAAAAGAAATTAAGTAGTGGCGTTTATATATATATATATATATATATTTGTTTTGCTTTCTTCGTTTAAGAAGAAAGAATTGAATTAGAAGAATAAACGAAACAGAGAAAGAAGAAGAAAAATCGGAAAAGAGAAAAAAAAAAAAAAGAAGAAAACAAACCGAGGAGAAAAAGAAAGAGAATGAGAAGGAGAAAGAGAAAGGAAAAATAAAAAATAAAAAATTAGTTGAGTAGTTTGATTTATACTCAGTATTTCAATAGGTAATAATTTTATAATATTAGAATATTTATATTTTAATATTTATAATACATATCAATATTAATGATATATTTTTACACTCTATGATATAGGAGGTGTACCGATAGCGAATAAATCTCACAATCCAGACCTAGATCAGAATTAGCGCACTTTAGTGAGTGGATAACTATATATATTTTATATATTTTTAATACAGTAATTATGATTTAATTACACGTTATCAGATTTAGTTATGATTTATTTTAGAAAGATAAATATTTATACTATTTAGTATATTCAGAAATGTTTTAAACTTTATTATAGTATAATTTATAATTACGTTCAGTATAGAAATATTTATTTTAGAACAATTATACTTTCATGATATTATATAATAGTAGTTTTTGAACCACCATATGCGTACCCTCCCTTTTAGTGTAGTTGCTCTGCGCATGCGTTAGACCAGTTTAGTTTGTTCTGTCTGAGCGATATAACATTCCGTCGAGTTAGATCAGCTTAGATCCCCCACTCTACTTGTATATGAGTTACTCCGCCAGGTTAGACCAGATTTTTTTCGGGTACAAATTTGGTGTGATTTTCAGTATATATGTAGTATATATTTACAGAGCTATGTTACATATATTCAATTTGATAATAGATTTTATGATAATTTGCACTTTCAGATTTTCAAATCCCCAGTATTATATTATAATTTTTTTTATTTTAACACAAATTTTATGACAGTTCATACTTTCAGTACAAGTTTATTGATTACTCAGTATACAGTTTTATTATTATTTTATTTTATAGATTTATACATGTACAATACATATAAAGTATATAATATTTTTAGATTATATCCACTCATTGAGCCACAAACTCACCTTTTTTTTTTTTTAAGTTGTCACAGGAATTCGTACAGTGTGATACAGTCATCACATTTTAAGGTTGGCCCATGACACGCATAGCTGCATAAGCGTCTTAGTCTGTGTAATTGTATATCTTTTCGTATATTAAAATACACGTATACACTTTTTGTTGAAAATAGTAACTTAATTGTATCATATATATAAGTAAATAATATGTTAATTACATGTCATCGCAAGATTCGCTTCGATTCTAAAAAAAAACTCGAGTAAGATCCTGTCAAATAATCTTGAATGATAATATAGAGGGTTGACGCTCATAAGTAGATATATTGTTTTAGAGACCGAAACTCCTAGCCTTTCTAGTGCTGGAAATACTTTCTTGGTTATTCTGTAAACAGTAGATTCATTTTTGGCTGTTAAGTTTTTCTTAATAACGAAGTTTCTGAGGCCAGTGTATGTGAAATATTACCTTGTTATATCACTGATGTCAAAGCTTGGAGGCACCAAGAAATCATGTAAGATATCTGGGTCTCCTGCATTGGCATAAAATGCAAAGACAAGCATTTGACTATCTTTAAGCTGCAAACTTTCCCATTTTGTTTCTAAATGGGCATGCAAAGGACTGACAGAAATCTCAGTTGGGTGCGTGATGGTAACATTCTAATTGTTTATATAATTATATCATAATCTACAAGTTGTGTGCAATAGTCCATGTTGACCAGAAATGCATGCTTCTGACGGGAATTGTCATGGTAGGTTAGAAAAAAAGAAATAAGTGTCTAAATACAAACTAATTAGATTGATAATTGGCTTCTTGTTGTCTCAACTATGATATATATATATATATATATATATATATCCATTTACTATTTTGATATCTTCTCTGTTAAAAGGGCGTGAGTATATATGCAACTGGTATGGCATTCTTGTAGAACAAAAATGAGCTCATTGATTCATAGTAGTAATTGCTTATAAATGGAAATAATTTGAAGGACATCCGAGAAATAGTATTTAGAATATCAAAGTGCTTGTCGAGCAATGAGAATGAATTGATATCTATTTGCATCTTATTGTCATTATAAAAATATCAAATATGAGTAGCGTCGCACTTATAATTATAAAATAATTATTATATAAATTTTATATTTTAATTGATGTATTATTAATTAATAATTATTATTTATTAAAAAAATTATTTTTTATTAATATAATAATTATACGATAACAATAAACATCACCTAAGTTAATACGAATTTTGTATCATAAGTATGCGAGCATAATATAATATTATTGTATCTGATACAAAACTAACACGTGCAACACTAGCATTAGGCCGATCCGAGAACAAACCTGCTTTACAAGGTTGGCCCATTACAAATTTGAGTCTTGCCTCATTTAGTTAAGGTTTTGGGCCCAGCTCAATTATTATGGTTGTACCGCAACAAGAGTATGACGCTCGCACAGACAATACAACAACGACACGACAACAATCCGAAGCATTAATCAAAGCAAAGTCGTTCCGTACGGAGTAAAAAAAGAGCGGGCTCAGGGTTTGGCCTCCAATCTGAGTGGGATATTGTATTGTCATAGTGGTCGGCGACGATTGTGGCGGAGTAGTTGCTTAACTGTGCGCACGTCAGACCCCCGCGCATTCTAGCGTCATTCCCCTGCCCACTCAATCGGTTATTGCCCTTGCGCCCAACCACCCCGGCCCAGGCTAAACGTCCACCCCCCACAAAACAAAAAATGATAATTACATCAACCGTCATCCACATCTCCTCCTCTTCTCAGCTAATCTGCGCCGACCCATCCCTTACTTTGCGCACCCCACTACCATGTCAACACCTCCCACAACGACGAAGAGGGTGCCGCCGCCGCCGCAGTGCTGGACACAGGAGGAAACCATAACCCTGATCAACGCCTATGGTGCTAGGTGGCTGTCTCTCAATCGCGGAAACCTCCGGACCTACGACTGGAACGTCGTGTCCTCCGCCGTATCTGCCTCAGTCCTGGAGAGTCTAAGTCGTCCATACAGTGCCGCCCACAAGATCGAGAAGTTGCGGAAACGGTACGATTCAGAGAAACAGCGGTCTCTTTCGTTTCCAGGTCGGTTCGCCTCTTCTTGAGACCTTTTTCCTTTATTGGATTCCATGAATTTTGGTTCGTCCTCAGCCGCTGGATATAGTAATCAAAGTCGTGATTTCTTTAATCAGAAAATCGTGGGTGTTAATGGGTTTCGATTAAAAATTGGCAATGATAAGAATTTGATGAGAAAATATGAGAAGATTGAAGAGGGTTTGAATCAAGATTATGGTTTAAATCGTGATTTAGGAAGTGGGTTTCTGAGGAATGATGAAAATATTGATTATAACGATGATTTTGAAGGTTTAGAGTCTAGGACAAAGGATAATGCGAAGGTTGATGGTGATTTTAAGACTAATCTTGGTTTTGATCACGATTTCGGAGTTGGGTTTGGTGTCGAAACGCAAGATGGTCAGAATTTTGTGTCGTCTCCAGGGTTTAGATTGAAGAGCTATAGGAAGAGTGATGATGATAAGTCAACTCTCATCCTTGATTTAAATCACGATGTTGATAGGTTTCCTGTGAGAACCTTTGGTGATAGGATGGTTTAGGCCGAATAATTTTGTCAAAACTGATGGGAATTTTAACCCTAATGCCTATTCTGATCACAGCGCTAGCTGATTGAGGCTACTAGTGGAAGTGGAAGTGAGTTTTATTCTAAAGCACTAGGTGATGGAGACTTTGTGCCGCTGGGATCTAGGTTGAAGAATTATGATAGGGTTGATGGAAATTTAATTCGTAATGTTGATCTTGGGGATATTAACGGATATGGTTCTCCTTCAAGATTGAGGTTTGGGATGAAGAATGGTGATGGTGGGGTGAAAAGAGACTTGGATCCGTTTGAAGACGTGGCTCATCAATTATGTTGTTGACAGACACGTTTGTTAAGATGGAGAATATGAAGATGGAAATGACAAGGGAGACTCAGAAAATGAGGATGGAGATGGAGATGAAGCATAACCAGATGATATTGAAGTCGCAGCAACATATTTTAGGTGCTTTTGTTTCGGCGTTAGTTGAGAAGAAGTCGTAAATTTATTTCCAGGCCGATTGCTTTGACAAGAACATCGATCTGTTACCAGTTTACCACATGCTACCAACCTGTAGCAGTCTTTAGTAGTGTGGTAAATCATAGTGGTTAATGCAGAGCAATGAAAAGGTTATTTTAGATAACCATCATCCTTGAGTGGATTTTACTTCCCAAAAATGTTTTAAAATCTTGTTAATGTTATATTTGTTATGATGGGCGCTTCGGGTCAAAGCTAGTTGAAGTGATATGCAATAGTATTACTTCCTGGCAACATGTTTTTCTTCAAGGCTTATAGATGTGAATGGCAACCCAAAATTTGCTTCTTTTTTTCCCGATAAAGCAAACTGCATGTCGTTTAGTTGTACTCTTCTGGTGCAAAGCACTCGAAAAAAGAAAAGATGGAATTTACATTTCTCAAAATCAGATGGGATGAGGCCTATGCCCTAGGGATGAGAGAAAATAATATTAGAAACTGTGTCATGTGAATAGAGAAGAACCGTAAAACGAAAAAGGATGTGAAAATGCACTGAAAATATAGGGCCACCATGTGGATGTAGACTTCATTTTAACAGTGGTAATCACACCAAGTACCAAAAAAAGCATGTAATGTCAATCAGGTCCCACTAAGGGATCTTTATAGGTCAATCGTCAGTATCTCGAGCGTGACTGCGGGGACTATTTTACCCACTACCATGATCTTTTGTGATAATCTAAAGTTCTGGTAATTGTGATATACCGATATTTATTTCATTGCTAGCTAGTCTCGATGATCTTGTTTAAACAAATTACAAGTTGAAGCAGACCACCTTTCTACTTTCGTATGTGAATATTTACCTTAATTAATTGTGAGGTCATCTCTACAAAGTTTGTGGCTCTAATCAATGGGGCAATCATGGTTCCATAATACAACAAAGGAAAATCTTCTCTCTCTTTCTTGAAAAAGTTGATGACCAGTTGCCCATTTGGAAAGAGCTAGCTATTAAATGACAAATTTCAGAAGTTAAACTTTTTTTTTCTTTCTGAAACTAGAAGTTAGCTTTCGTTTTGCCAACAGTTGCCCTATTGCATTCATCATTGCACATTATGGCCCAGAACGATCTCAATCATCCCCTCACCACGCCTAAAGAGAATATTCTTCACATCTTGCTCGATCTTCAAACATGATCATGAGGTATCACCATGAGAGATGGAGCTTGCAAGGAAAAGAGGAAAAAAAAGTGACACGTAAAATCAAGATCAAGTGGGGAAACTCTCCTCTTGTTTCATCTTTCTTTTCGCTTTGTCCATTCTTTATCTGACTTATTTGGATGGAAAATCACTTTTTGCTTATTAGGAATTCCTTGAAATTTTACATTGCAAACAACCTCAAAAGCTTAATGGTTGCTTAAATATGGTTAAAGAATAAAAGACAGAAACAGTAATTACATTTACTTTTGATTAACTAAAGCACTTGAATATCTAGCTTACTTTGTTGCATTGATGGGTTATTTGTCACTTCTTCCACACCCACCTTCATCTCTTCAGCTTCGTAAGTTGAGTGAACACCATAAAACACATAAAATAAAGTTATCAAACTTGCCCATATTGAAAATCTTTGAAAGGAGAGCACATTCAGCGTTGTCAGGAGAAATACATTAAGGAAAATTGATATAGCAGCTGGCCAAGGCATGAATGGAACTGACCATTCCGTTGGATGCCTGAGGCAAGGTACCATGTAGTGGAATAAGGCCGTCATCATGAGCATGAAGCCACCAAATAGCGGCAAACCCCAGCGTTGTTGCTGAAGTTTCATTGATATGGAGAAGCCAATAGCACTAGATGTGAGGAGGAAGAGGAACAAGAGTGTGTGAGAAGGACGATTGTTGCTGATGATCACGTATCGGCGGTAAATGAGAGCGTTGGCAACAAGGTAAAACACCAAGAGCGTGCTGATGGAGATCAGCTGAAGCACTATGCTGAGGTCGGTGAAGAGTGCAATTGATGCTGTGCATAGCCCTATAGCATACAAAACATAAACATCGTGTTATTTCTTCTTTTTTTTTACCTTAAATTAGAATCCCAACATTTAGATGATAAATTTTGCATGCATGGTTTCTGTAACTCTGAAAAGTAAATTCTCCCGTGTTAAATTTTTTTCATTGTATAGCAAGGAATAAGACTAAAGATGAAAAGAAATTAATCTCTCCAAAACTGATAAATTACTTCCTGCCCCTAACTCTTATAATATTGTTAATATCTAGGGTTTCCCTCAACATTGTAATTTAATACTATGGACTTATATGAGGAAAGTACAAATCACTAAAAGACTTTTGGTGGAATTTTTTTTTATGGAATATTAGACTTTTCCATGTTGATGAAAGAAAAGAATGAAAACTTTTTCTTCCTAGATCCTAATGAAGTGGGTTGTTAAACAATTAATATATGGCTTATTCCCAGTCTCGTTAAAAGAATTGAAGAAAACATGGACAAAACATGTGGTGGCAAGAATATGTCGGTCAAGTTCTAATCTTGAAGAAACTCAGTGCGAGCATTTTAATCATAAAAGTGATGGTTTACTTTCTGTGCATACCTCAAAATGATATTTGTAATTATTTTTCCCTTATTTGTTTAGTAGAAAGCATTTTCTGTTTTCTTAGATAGCCTTAAGCATTTTCTTAGATAGTATTTTCGGGGAGATTGAAGAAATTAAGCATCACTTACCCAAGAAGAGTGTGGCGTTCAATGGAGTTCCGGTCGAAGGATGAACCTTGGCTAACCAGGATGGCACCAGCCGGGCCCTTCCAATAACACAAAGGTACCTTGCTTGGCCTAACATGGCTACCAAGAGTGAAGCAACAATTCCCAAGCTTGCTCCAGCTCCAACAACATTGCTCGCCCACTCCCATCCAATCTCTTGGAAAGCGAGTGAAAATGATGCTTTTTTCACTATCTATAACCATTTATAGAAGTATACCTAATTATCAGGATTTTGTACTTGCAGGACTTGTTTCTGCGATTATTTAATTTATTTTAAATTTGGATTGAAGTACTAACCTTATTGTAAGGCACCATGGCACACAGTGACAAGGCCGTGAAACAGTATAGCAAAGAGACAATGACAACAGAACCCACAATGCCCAAAGGCAGGCTCTTAGAAGGGTTTTGAATCTCTTCTGCCATGGTCGAAACTGAGTCATAGCCGATATAGCTGAAGTAAACTATAGCTGCTCCGTCGAGGACTCCTTTAACACCAAAAGGAGCTAAACCTCCTGGCTTTACTAAGTTTTGGGTACTTCCATTGCAAAAACCAGCAATTATGATGAATCCGAAAAATACCACATGAAAGATTGTCATAACAAGGTTCAATATGGAGCTTTCCTTTGTGCTGCAATCCCAAAAAGATACTTCAATCACTTTCAAAATCGACAGTGGCCTAATTCTATATCCATTTCTTGAAAGTCCAATAACAATATAGGAAAATTATAAATAATCAATAACGGCCGCATTAATTGGTTAGACAGATATTGATTAATAATATTATTAAACCTATCATGGGGATAAATGAAGAGACAGTAATCAATCACAATCCAGCAACGAGGTCCATTTATCCAAAGCCAATAATTAATAATACATAACTAAGTCTATTGCCCACTTACCTTTGTCAACGAAAGATGAGTTACAAAAACCTGTCTGCACTCGGAATAAATTTTTAAAAATAGCAAAACAAAATTATATTAATCACTCATTAAGTAGTGTTATGAAGTGAGCAATATACAAAAAGTTTTAAGAGATCAAACCTATGGCATAGGCAGAGAGTGAGAAGAAGAACAAGTGCCACAGCCGGGAAATCCAACATATCGTAACCCTTCACTAGCCCATCTACTTCAACTCTCCATGCGTTTGGATCATTTTCTCCAACAGCTTTGCAAAAGTAGTCTGTAAAACTTCTTGCAACGGCAGCATTTGATAATACATACTCCATCAGTATATTTGTCCCAGCAAAATACCCCACAAACTCTCCTACAAGATCCCAAATTTATAAGATTGTTAACAAAATCTAAATGAAGAGAAGAAAGAAGACACGAAACATAAGAAATATAACCACTTTAGGATGGGATTATAAGGCTTTCTTAATCATTTCTTTTTCTTTTTTGCAAAACTGTGCATACCGAAAGTCACTCTTAGATAACTGAAGGCGCCCCCGGCAACAGGAATCTGTACAGAAAATTCAGTGTAACACAAGGAAGAAAGAAGAGCTGATATTCCAGCAATAATATAAGATATGAAAACCGAAGGGCCGGAGATTTCAAGGGCTACAGGGCCAGTGGTGACAAAAACACCAACACCAAGCATCCCACCAACACCAAGAGCTACCAAATCATACCACATAAGTTTCCTTTTCATGTCTGCACCAGACCTTAACCTCACTTGGTTAAGCTCTTGTTCCGGTGTCCATGTTGCTAGCATTCTCTTTCTAAGCCTGTGAGGAGTTTGAGAGAGAGATTGGAGGTACTTGGAGAAGAAAATGTTGTTGGTTGTGGATTGAATGCTTGCCATGTTTGTGGTAGAAATGAGAGAAGTGTTTTTTGTGCCTTCCATGGGAAGGTTGAGTTGAGGGTTTTAAATATGCATATGGGGTGAGAGAGAGAGGAATGAGGATATATCAACAGATTTTTTTCCTAAAGTTTGATGGGAAGAGAACCCAAAAATAAGTGTCTCCAGCTTTAGTGAAAGTACCTAATTGTCCTTCTCCGAAATTGAGAGATTGACAATTAGACCCTTGTGTAACACACATACACATTTGCACAGCTTTTGAGTACTCCAAGAACATAAAGAGGTTCTTATTAATACTGTTAGTGAGAAGCATGCAGAAAAAGGTAGAAAAAGGCCCAACCATTTTGTAAGAGGAATCACTATGTGAGGAGGAAGCAGTTTGACCCGATCTTTTGGAATATATATATATATATATATTTTTGCCCATTTTAAAAAAACAACTTTGAAAAGATGTGACAAGCATCCACACTTTGATAAAGCAATTAAAGATTTCTTCAAGAATAATTGGACTTGATTCCTCAACAGAATATATATCGATCACAGACAGTTTCAGTTCATACAGTTTGCAATGCCTGCTGCCAGAAATTCTTGGAATTTTGGACTTCACAACACGTGTAAATGCACTCAATTGGATTCATTCGTCTTCAATTTAATTAGTTTTAGTGTTTTAACACATACTAATACAACCGTATATATATACCTAATTAATTCAAGAATGATTCTGATCAAAGCTTGGTTGAACTACAGTCTCAAAAATTTTCGTTTTATAGTACTCATATGACTTTTTTTTTTTTGATTTGATGATACATAGTTGGATTATGTGTACATCACGGTGGCTGCTACCGCTATACATTTGCATATTTTCATCAAATATTTTGCTGAAGAGCAAAGATTTGTCACAAAGTACATCTTTTTCTTCTTATTTTTTTCCACTTTATATTCAGGAACAAATCTGCACTTTTCATTATATTTAAATTTCATATTAACATAAGCACATGTGAACCTATACAGCCCAAAAAAAGAAAAAAAGAAAAAGCATAGGCATATATGTCATATCTGGCATGCCTAGGATGGCAAAAGTGCATCTGAGGCTTGTGCATATAAAACTTTCTTTATGTCAAGCTTGTGTGAAAGTGCATTTGAAAGTGAGCCAAACTCACTTCTGTTGTTGTATTAGCTTTTTCTTTTTCTTTTTCAAAATCTTGTCCATCTACAAGTTAAATTTTACTGGTTTTCGTTTTACTACTAGATATAATGGTTAAAGATCCGTGTTATCCCAACATCCAAGTATGGTTTTTAAAGTGGATGGTTTTAATAATCCCTTCAGAATCATATCAGTTAGCTGACAAATGGTAATTAGTATTCTAATTAGGCATTTAGAATACATATATATATATATATATATTGAAAGAGGTATTTAGAATACATATTATTCGCCAACATCTCTTAATTAAGTTATCAAGATTGGCTTGCTTTACTCGAATGTACCAATTTTCAGTCTAGTAACCTAAGCTCATAACTCTTAGCCTCTTAAGGTATATACCTCGGTATTTTTCTATCTGTAAATTTGAGAAAAAAAAATAGAAAAGAAAAAAAATCTGGGTTCTGGCCTATCGCCTTTCACATTTGAGTTGCAAATCTTTTCAATAAAGCAATGCTTCTTATCTTGAACTTGTTGGGGGTTTAGATTGCTACATCTAATAGAAGAACTTTATTCAAGATACTTGATTTGCAAGCATCCCAACAACAGCTTTATGTAACTTTCATTGAGAAAATGGATGAGAATCGGTTGTATCGGTTAATTGTTAGATGTGAAAGTGGAAAATATATAGAGAAATGCACAAGTGGAAGATGGTGCTGCACCATTACCATCAAGTCAAGCTTATCTAGTGCTTCTATATCTTTTCTTAGTTCTTTTCCTCTTCTTAACATCAATATATATAATCAAGTCAAAAGCCCTCTCTCTTGGTATGAATCAATTCCAATATAAATCTAGCCCTGATAATATAATAGGAATAGAGAAACATTCTTGAATCTTGATACCCTAACTAGCTAGCATGCACTCTTTAAATAATCTAATCGTCATCTCGCCATCATCCTCCCCTAATCATCAGTAATATAATGGACCGATAAATCCTTCTTTTCCCTTGTTGAATTGAAACAGAATAAAGCATTCAAGAATATCATTTTGAGATCGACAGAGTGGTCGTGGTCCTTTCGATGTCCACAGGTTCCAATGTGCTTCATCTGGGGACTGTTTTCCTGTGAACATCCACTTGGATTTTGATATTCTAGATGTTGAAGCTATTTAGGCAACCCACTTGAGAATTGTCTAGAGTGTAGTCAGGCTAGAATTAATGGTTATCTTAATGATACTTCATGATTCCAAAGTGAAATCATGGAATTCTTCAAGTGGATATTGTTTGATCAAAATCATGGCCAATAACAGTGGATCACAATACACTGTGACTAAAGTCAGTGTTAGTTTTTTTTTATATATCCTTGCCATTCCTTTTTTGATCGTGGGGTGTGGTAGCTATATAATCTCAAGATAAATTGACTTCTAATCACCACTAACTAGAAAACATTTGCTTCAACTCAAGCATTGCTTCCAAGCAGTCAAGCACATATTTGTTGCTTTATTATGAGCAGCCAGACAATTAGAAGACTCTACAACAGTTGATGCTCATAATTTAAGTAGAAAGTGCCGCAATATTAATGTGCTTGCAATGTCGTGGACTTGAAAAAAACTTTATTTTAAGATAAGATTAAAACTATATATAAAGAAAAAACGGGAGAACGATTTTCTTACCTATGTTCTTGGCCTAATATTTTTTCACAAACCCAATTTAAGCATTATGAGTACATGGCTGACTTCACGTGCAACTTGCTAAAGAATTAGGTGGAATATAAAATGTCTACCTATTACAGTTAATCACAGATTTTAAAGTATGTTTAGAGTCATAAATTATAAAGGATAGAAACTGAGATGATTGGGATAGATGTATAATTTCTGCCATTAACATTGGAATTCTTCAAACACATGATACGGTAGTAAGCATATTCATTTAACTAAAATAATGAGAAGCATTAAGAGCGTAGAATTTTGTGCTGTGCTTTCAAATTTGATTGGCTCTTAAGTTGCACGCTGGGCAGAAGGAAGCAGCAGTTGGTGCAAGCTAGCTTTTTTGCTTTTAATTTTATTTAGTGGGTCATCCAAATTTCCATTGACCTCATTCCTCAACTCTCCCTCTTACTTAGTGCCGCCACAGTATCTTTTTTGCAACTAGTGTTTCTTATGGCAAAGGAACCTTCATAAGGTCATATCTTATATGAAAATTGAAAAGTGCTTTATTTTAAATATAGGAGACTATTTACTAATAAAAAGGTGAAAAAGATTGATAGTGAGAGAGTCACTTCTACAAACAAAAGGCCTTTTTTTTCGGAGGAGGAATCAACTTGGATAATGTATATATCCTTAAAGACTTTTTCCTTGAGCAAGTGGGCTTCCGGATGGTCGATAGTTGTTTAACGTTGCACAAGATAAACTTTTAATTAGTTACTCAAGTGGTGATCATGGTTTATCAGGCGGTAGGCTATTATTAATTATATTGTTGCTTCTTCTTGTTGTTTATGAATGAGAACTAATCGCAATCACTATGGTGCATTATTACAATTCGGCATGAATATTGAATGATCATCAAATCTTAGCTGAAGGCAAGAGTGCAAATGAGAAGAGAAAGGGCAGGGATAGCGACAGAAACTTAAAAAGCTGTTTCTTTCCTCAGCAATTTCATCTACTTCCTGAGAAATTAATTAATTCCTATGCTAAAGGATGCAAAAGTCTACAATACTATGATCATAAAGTGTATTCATTTATAAGCGTAGAAGAGTTGATTTCTGATTGTACATCTTGTATATATCCACGCAATTATAGCACCCGTTTGTTAAGAGATTATAATTAACATGGATATATAGCATGTATCATAGCAACTCAAGCTTCTTCCATGTCTCCTCAACTGAAAAAAAAAATTAAATTTAATAAATAAATATAGTAGCAACTAGATTGTTTTATTTATAATTATATATATAAGAATAGAGGATTTCTTAAATTTCTTATTTTGATAAACTTGAACCACTACAATTTTTTTTACTATCTTTAATATTCAAACTCATATATGTGGGCAGATGAATTTTTCTCAATAAATTTTTTCTAAATCTTTAATATTCAAACTCACACATATGAGCACGTCGATTTTTTTTAATAGATTTTTCTTTAATCTTCAAACTCACGTATACCCATATTTAAACTCACACATACCCAAAACTAAGAGAGAATATAAGTAGCGTAATTCTTTTTTTTTTAAACATAAAATTAGGTAAAAGAATTATTTTGTTGGGTATTTAAAGTTTGATTAAGATTAATGATTTAGAGTTTGAATATGATTAAAGATTTTAAGTTTGATTAGAATTTAAATTAATACAAAAACTACAAAACCCATGAACTTTCAAGCTGCAACTTGAAACTTCCAATCCAATAGTTCTATAACTCACCAATTGTTTTAAGTTAACCTTAGACTATTCTACTAAAAGTTAAATGTTGCACTCTCATAACTCATGTTAAATAAATAAAAAGCTTAGTTTAATTTAAACCCTTTTAATTAAATTAGGCTTGGCCTTAAACTAATAATAATTTAATTAATCTTTTAATTGATGTTCATAATTAAAGTTATCATGACAAAATGTCTTATCTCTTTAGTTAACTTATTTACTCCTTAGCCACCAAATACTTTAATGATCTTTTTTTTATATGTTTATATTTGTAAATAAATTTATAAATAAATATTATTATTTAATAAATAATTTGTTGAATAAATTATCATGGATTTAAATGATCAAGTATTATAAACAGTTTAGGTGAACAACATTTATTAGATTCTATCTTACAAATATATGTTTGTACGACCTATAAAATTATATCTCCAAACTATTGAAGTTTTGACCGTTTATATGAATCTCACTCTGTGATAACTTAAAAAATATACTGTATGAATGTAAGTTCATTATTTGCTCAAGATTAAGGCCAATCAAGTTTATTAAAAATTTTGTAAATTAAGATCAATGAAACCTAGTTAACTGGGTCAAATTTTACATTAATCTTGTTTAGTTTATCATATACACTAGTTTTTTTATTCGAAGTCTGTAATTCGATGATTAAGATAAATCATCAATTATAAAAAGTATAAAAACTACAGTTTTTTTATAATGAAATACTCTTTTCATTAATGATTATGAACTATATTTAATTTATAAAAAACTTGTAATATATATCTTATATGTTATCATTATATGCTTAATACATAAATCACATATTTTATAAATATAAAATTAATTAAATAAAATTTTATTATACATACTTTAAAGGCACAAAATAACATTATCCTCTTTATAACATCATTAAATATACTATTTTAAAGTTAAATAATAAAGAATTTAATATCAAAACTTATCGTTAACTATCTAGGTCACCCCTTGATAAGGGGTTAAAGATCTTCCTTTCCGCCACTATCTTAGAGATGATCTTTCTTAGTACCCATATGGCATTAATAATAAGCTTGCCAATCCCATTATGTGTTCCAGCAGGCATTAGTGTTTATGGAGGCTTCTCGATGCTTCCCACATGACTCATGTTCTTATATTATATACAAGAATATGAGACCATTTGTTAGGAAATGATTATAACTTCATTACCCCTTTCATATTTTTATAATCAAAAGCCAACATTCTAGGGTGGGAACGATTGAAAGTCGAAAACCAGGGCCTCGCACGCAACCATTTCACAAACTCATTTCTGTTTTCTATATATAATTTGATAAGAAACAAATTCCAATATGAGCATGAGATCATATACGGACTTGATTATTTAGTCTTTTTGGATGAAGTGTATAGTTGATGCTGTGTTTGCACAGCTTTAATATTTTTCTCTAGCCCCTATAACCCTAATTCATTATAATATAAGACTTGAAGCGGCTATCAACTTTTTTATTTTCTTTTTTCTTCCTTTTTTCCTCCTCAATTGCCGACCCAATTAACGGGACAAATTACATCATGCATGAGTTTCCTATTTGGTTTTAAAAAAAATAGTACAGTAGTGGGGTTTTTAGATCCAACATCGAGCAGAAATTCAGTTTTCTAACTCTTCCTTTTACATAATGGAAGGCTTTCTAATGCCCTAGACGTGGTCACAATCCAATAAAATGTTGCTTTTAGTTTTATATTATCATTCTCTTGTTTCATTTCCTGCTATACATCAATGTGTCATTGTCTCTACATTACGTTTCTGCGCATTCCATTTAATGTGCCAACACTAAGTACATCCACAACAAAAAAGAATTATAATTAATAGGATAATTAAATTAACTAATTGACTCTTAACGAAAATGAAGTAGTATATATAGCAGTAGAAGCCAACTAACACCTAAAACAAGGCAAATATAGAACATGGAAAAGTAGTTTTAATATGGAAAATACGAAAGCAATATATAAATATCACTCGAGACAAAAAGAGAACTGATCAAAATATATTAGCTTCTGTCCTTTACTGAAATGCTTTTGTACACTACATGGCAAGGTTAAAATTTAAGGAACTTGATCCAATTAATTAAATAAGTCCACCATCATTGAATAGAAACCTATCATTTTTCTACTCAAAGAGAAAATAAAAATAAAACCATAATGCTACCAAAATCTAATAATTTCCTTATGACATGCGCAGCATAGCCAATGGAAAGTGATTTATTTGCATGAAAAAGCTATGATTAAAATAAACCAAGCGTCTATGATTTTTTTTCATGCTTTGGTTGAGCCATCAGTCTTCTTACTTTGCATTAACGACCAAACAATGTGCTAATGGGAGATATGTGAGAAAGCTACAAGACGTTGTAGTACCAAGAAAAACTTTTTGGCAAAAGTCGTTCGTATAAGACATGAACTTTGAGGCTGGACACCATAAGCTATATGTTTCAACATCATTATTAGTCAGCAATATTGGCAAATAGCAAGGGAATGTGATCTTTCGGCATTTATCCACTGCAAGTAATAAAGTCCGAACTTAATTTGTCTACCCATCAATATCATTGACACTTTAACTAACTCTTTCAACCAAACATGCAAGACTCCAAAAAAATCTCTCTCATTTCTATTGTTCATAGACACCATTACCATCAATTTCCCCCATCACTTGAATTGGCATATATTAATAGATTTTGTAAAATATGCATTGCTATCAGTAGAGCTAGAATATATTTGCCTTCTTACGTAAGTGTCATTATCTAGGGCAGGGCTTGCAGACAGAGATGATATTGCTTGTACAGTTCAGTGAACCCACGACTTGCCCACCCAACATATTAAGTCATCCAAACAGCATTCTGAAGAGCTTTATTTTAAAGCATCAAAATGGTAGGGTTTAGGGAGGTTGGATTCTATGTATCGATGGGAAAAGAAAAGATAATAATTGTACAAAATGCAGCATTGCAGCTACATGCTTTTGATGATTGAACCTTAACTTAACAGCATCAATATTCCTGGAAACTCGCAAGTGAACGCAGCTGTCATGAATTGATAACGATCATAATTCATATTGAAATGGAACTTCCCATCAATTCAACTGATCTAAAAGCAGGGACCCATCTGCTCATACTACACATTTAATGAAGCAAATTAATTTTACTATATACTAGAGTTGGTTACATTGGAGAATTGAATGGCCCCCAAGCATGCACGTATAACCTAAATCATAAATGATTGTCCGGTACATGACCAATCAAATACAAACAATGGCAAGTGGGTTTTACAGAATTTTTTTTTTTCATTTATCTAAATAGTGGTGCACTTACAATGTGCAAGAACGATATGAAGGCACTGGTGGTCACAATGGATACAATCATTCAAGATCATGATGATTAGTATCAGGATTCCAGGATAAGTACTGGAGTTTGGCAGCGGAGAAATTCCAAGGGAAATATCACGAACTTGTAATTTTTTTTTATTATTATTACATCCAGTATAAACCAAATCCCTTCCATTCTTGCGAGAGCAAAATTCTAACCCAAACATCTTATTTCAATCTAAGAGATTTTACTACTTGAACCAATTAGGTGATACCCGCAGGAAAGTGTTGTGATTTTAAATGAGTCAACGTTGAGAATTTTAGTTATTTTGAACTTCTGAGTTATGTCATTGAGCCTTAGGGCATCCAGTTGTTGTAAAAGATCATACAGGGAATCTTTAGATCCTGTTACTATCCCTCGCAGAACCCTGCTTGATTACAGAGATCACTACTAAACAATTATTGGACGTTCTTAATTTTGTGAAGTCATTACTGATAATCAAAAGTTCTTGTTGAATTAAATCAAACTTATTTAAGAAATATTTAAATTATCTTATTTAAGTTAGTTTAAGATATTTTTAAGTTAGTAATTTTTTATATGATTCACTTTATTAAAAGTTGAATTTAAATTGTACAAGGATTATGAAAACAAATTCAATAAAAAGTTAAACATCACTCCATATATTAAAAAATTAGAAGACCGATAAAAAAAAAACTATATAAGGGATCACATAAAAAAAAAACTTAAAGTACTAGATTATATAGTGAATTATTTGTAGATGTAGTCTAAATTACGATAAATTTTTTATATAATTTGTTAATCTTGATATATAATGTACTTTTATTATATTTTTTAAATAAATTATAAAAGTTAAAATACTAACAGTTCTTTTTTTGATACAGACCTCTTTGCAGAATCGTTTGTTCTTCCTTAATATTTTTCCTACTGTTGTTACATAAGACTCGCATAAAGTAAATGTTCTAATTAAAGAAACTGGAAGAATAGAATAGATGGAAGTAAAGTAATCACATGACATGAAGAATAGATTCAGGAGCCCATCTCTTTAGGCTTTTAGAAAAGGCGTTGTTCAAGTATATATCCCCATGTAATTTATATATATAATAAGCTTTTACTCAGTTGGAATGAAGGTTTCTGTAATTTCCATATGTAATGGAATTGGAGATCGTTTCCCTTTCACACAGACATGCACCAATGTGTACAGATGGGTGTCTTTTCAGTCCATTGATAGGGCGTGGGGTGCAACTACACTTTTGAAGCCAACATTTGTTACATAGTAACAAAGACCATTTGTCTCATAATAATCTTTTTTGGGCAGTCAACATTTACCTCTCACATTACTTATTTTTATCTTAAAAAGATAGGGGGATAGGCTACTGCCCAAAAGATTTTATCCCCTATCTCTCCCAAAGTTTGAACCATGGTAGCTTGACATGATTTACATAAGACCTATTATCAGGTCATGCCCTCGAAGGCAAAAATAAAATACTCCTGTGTTGTTTCAAAATTTTTACGTAAAAATTGACAAAGTATGGCCATTTTAAAACAAGAAAATAGTAAATAGATAGTGCGAGAAACAACATAAAGATAACATATATAATTTCTCAAAAAAAAATTCATAGGACCATAATCGACATATGCAATAGATAGAGGAAAATTGTTTAACTCTCATTATTATCATTTTCCCGAATAGTGCATTACATCCACCGATTATAATTAGATTTTACTTGTAATATATTTTTTGTAGCATAACTTGTAATGATAAGAATCAAAGCCAGATTTTTTTTTTTGACAAATTCATTAAGTGAATTATTAGTATGCAAATATGGTAACATTAATTAAAATCGAAAAATATTATCATTTTAAGCATCATCGGTCAAATTATTCTATTTAATGTCTCTGAAATTGTATAATCTTCTCTTCTTCTTTTTTTTCAATTTCTTGTATAAACAAAGCATTTATAAGACCTATATGAATAAAACTCAGAGTTATATTTTTTTCTTATTTTCTAAATTTTCTTCACTGCCATTGCCAACATTTTCGTCATCCTGTTGTCAAACCAAGATGATAGTCGGCATCCCTAGACGCTGCATGTTCCATCCCCTTAGTCTCCACCACCATTCTTCTGCCATTAAGAATTCTAAATCATCGTCATTATCTGACTCTATTGTTCACTGAAAACATGAACTACAGGCTAAGCCGCCACTTTTCGTTCAATTTCCAACCAAAACCATCGACTATTACCCTTAAGCGTTAACATCATTATGCTTGCCGTCATTAGATTTTTCATACCTAAGTGGCACTAATCATTTTTTAATTACTATTTGTCAGAAGAGTATTGCTACACTTTCCAACTCATATTTCAATTTCTTCTCATCTCAAGTGATGTTTCATGCCTTAATTGAATGATGAAAAAATGCAATGGCTATTTTAGAAGTTACAAAAATTCATCACTCAATAAATGTATATACTACATCACTTAGATATGAGTTGGGAAATTTGGTATCATTCTTATTAGAATCTCAACGGGGTGGTTAATAATCGTTCTACCCATATAAATTAATTAATTACTATATGGCCTCTGAGTTTATGAAATTATAATTATAGCCCTAAAATATTAGCTATTTATAATTTTTCCCCCAAAAGGGGAAAAAACAAATAAGTGAAGGGACAGAAGAGTAATGGTTAGTAGCTTTTGGTTTAGATAGAGAGAATTTGGTTTTGGATTTTTTTTTTTAAAAAAAAAACAGAAAAATTGGTTTATGTTTAAAAAAAAAGAGAGAAATGATGAAATTCATGATGAGAGGATGATATTAAAAAAAATGCTATTAAAATCCTTAAAAGCTAAAAAAAAAAATCATGAAAAATTTGTAGGAAAGTCTTATGACAAGTTCATAGGAAAAAAAATTTTATGACAAAATTATAGGAAAGCTTTATGATAAGTTCGTACTTTATAGGAAAGTATGGTGTTGGAATTGGGTTTCCAAAAATTTATATAGCTAACTTGAGGGGGGATGCTAAGAATCAAAGTCAAACTTTTTTTATAAATTCAATTAAAATCAAAATACGTCACTTTAAGCATCGTTAGCCAAATTATTCTATTTAATATTCTTGAAATTATATGATTATTATTTTTCCTTATCTATTTAATATGCTTGAAATTATGTGATTATTTTTTTCCTTGTCTATCTTTAATTTCTTGTACAACTAGAGCTTTTGTTAATGTTCAATTTCTTAGATAACTAGAGTTTTTGTAAGACTTATATGAACAATACTCAAATTTATATTTTTTATTATATGTTAAATTTTCTTCACATAACTCTATGCCCCAATATTAGAAGACTAATCTACCCCTTATATAAATAGAACATGCAAATGGAAGGATTTGAACCCAACACCTTCAAGTGAATGATGTTGGGTACCAACCTCCCTGCCAATAATTTAACTTTTTTTTTATTCAACAATTAAAACTAAACTATAATTTTAGATTGTATTTGGCAGCATTTCATTGGGATAATTAGAAATGATAGATAGTAAGGGTATTTTTTTTCCCTCTTTAGAAAAGATAAAAATAATGAAGTGGACCTTTTAAGAGATGAAAGAACCAAAGAGAAGAATTTGTATTGGATAATAGAAGTCTAAATAACAAATTAATTAGAGTTATTAACCCTTTTATACTCCAAAAACTATAAATAATCCGAAATTTGCAAATTAAATTGGCGAAATCTAAATTTCTTATAAAAAAATTTTAAAAAAGGTTGAATTTCCTATAAAAAAAAAACATGGCAAGTTTTCTAAAACTAAAAAATAATAATCTTAAACAATAGAATTTAGCTAAGTATATGAAAATATGTGTTGTAACAGAAAATTTTGAAAAGAATGCAGTGACACTAATTGGTTTTGTTTAATTCTAACATTATAGCCTCTGCCACTAGAAGGTTGCCAAGTGTCGTACACTATAAAGATATGGAGAAAGCAATACCATAGAAAAAAAATTCACAGTGAAAAACATAAATTTTGCACTATTGCAAAAAATTTGCAATTGGGAAAATGGCGGATCCTTAATGACTAAGATTAAGGCTCCGTTTAGTCTTGTTGTAATTTAATTTTGAAAGCATAATAGATAGTAAATATAAATAAGGGATAATTTTAACAATACTTTTTGATTTCGAAAATAAATATTAATGCTTAATTATTAGAGAATTTTTGTTAAAATTAACGAAAAAAAGAGTAATAAATTAAAAATCAATATCTAAGTTTTAAATAAATATATATTAAAAAAAAACCCTTAAAAATTTTTCCTTTCTTTTCTCTTTCATATCTTAAAAATCTTTAAATTATCTCATTCTAAAAACTTTAACATTATCTATTTCACAACCAGTTGCCACCAGCCGCATTCTAAACTCTAAAAGATAATTTTAGCTTCCACGCGCTTGCCCATTTTTTTTTTCTAATTCCTTGTTTTTTTTATAGTTCTTTGTTTTTTTTTCTTTTCATGTTATTGGATTAGCTTGGGTTAATTTGAGATTTAAGTTTGTAGTTGATTTTTTGGAGTTGTTGATGTGTTATGGGGTGGTTGATGTTGTTGACTTAATCTAAAAATATTGAATGGATAATTTTGTGATGATATTATTAAAAATTAATAATTTAAAGAAAAAATTTGAAATAATAAAATAATAAAATTATTAATGAAAAGATATAATTGTTAAGTTAACTTTATTATTAAAAGTAATTTTATTTTTTTTTACATGTTTTGATATGTTTGTAGTTAATTTTAACATAACATTTTTTAGCGGTTGGATATTAGTATTTATTTTAAAAATTAATGAGTGTTTTAGATAAGAGTAATGCTATTTATTTAAAGTTGTATTCTAAATAATGGTGTATCAAGTAATTAGTGAGTGACGAAATGGTATAAATTTTAAAACTATTCATTACACTCAATGATTACTTGACACATCATTATTTAAGATATAATTTAAAATTTAAATTTGAGATATGTAATATTATTGATTAGATAATATGCCTAATCTTATAAGATATTGCTTAAAATAATTATAATTTCAAAAACATAATATTACAATTAGTCCAATATGTATATTGCACATTTAATTTATATTAGTGGTGAATGGTGACGAATTACTCAAAATGAAGTCATGATTAATGGGAAGGAAATTTCCCCGACCAAGAAAAAAGCCATTAAAAAGGGGGGGAACTTATGACATCTTAATGCCACTAATGATAACTTTAGAGAAAGTAGTTTCAACAAAAAAGAAACGTAGAGGGGGTTTTTCTCAAATATTCCCATTTGGGAAAGCCCGATTTGGAGCATCTCACCAAAGAGGTTCAAGAGATTATGAAAAAATAAAAATAAAAGAGTGGTGGTGAATGAATAAATTGGGTCGGTGGTGGAGGTGGTGGTGTTGGTGGCTGTAATGGGTGCTCATTCAATAGCCACGTAGAAATTCTATGAACCAAGCATTTTCAATTAATTGTTCATAATTAATCTGTGCTTGCAATGATTTTGTTGGCTGCAAGGGTGTTGCCCTTTGAAAGGTTAAACACTAAACATGATTTTTTTTTTAATGATAATGCTGATTATAGTGTAAATCACTGTTGAAGATCGTTTTCTTTTTGTGAAAAAGTGATTCCAAATTCGCTAACGTGCTTCACAAAACAGGTAATTTTGCTCAAGTTTTAATGCACTTGATTGGCTTGTGTTTGCCATGAGATGCTTGAACCAAAACTGGTAATGCAAGAAATTAAAAAGAAAATTATGATGTTATCTTTGAGGGGGACCAATTCTAATCTTGTTAGTATTTTTAATTAAACCCATTGAAAAAAATTCTCACAAAGCTTTGCTTAGTGAAATGGGTTTCTTTTTGTTGTTCTTATATTGGCAAATGGCAATTGTGACTAGGAGAATTGAATCAGGCACTGCACTTCGTTGTGGATAAACAAAAACATTATCTCTAAGGAATTTGATCATTAAGTTTCATTAAATTATGCAGACACCATGTTCCCTGGATGACCAATTGGAATCACCAATTCTAAGTATCAAAATCCAGGATGACAAAATTGACCACAAGCTTGGAACCCTGTCAGGACCCTCCCCTCAAAGTAAAACCATTTAGAAAATTTGCTTCCTAACAATAGTAACTCAATATATAAATGAAAGTTGGAATTTTACTTTTTCCATGTGTTTCTTTTTCTTTCTTCTTTTAACACTAACATTGATTAGGTATCGACCAAAACCTCATAATCTTGTTTATAATAGTGTTGGTAGAACCATCTTGTTTATAATTAAGATGACATTCTCAATCGGCATTCAAATCAACAGGTTTTGGTTTTGGTTTTCTTTTCCATTTTTGTTTGTCATTTTTGTTTCTTTTTTGTTCTTCTTTGGGACCCAATTGGTCCATTTGAAAAGTTTTGTGCAGATTCTTGCCTCGCCATTGGAACATTTTACCCTCAAATGAACATTTAAGACTTCTTGCTCAGGCTGCAAGTCTTTTGCAAAATGAATTAATACATGCTACTCAAAGAGCTACTCGCATTCCAAATCAGAATGTGCATAGGACAGCAGAAATTGGAAAATGTAGGAGGAAATTGCAATTAAATAGCAAATATGTCCAAAAGCTCTCTTTTGATTTCTTGATTGCATATATCGTTTACAGGCAACAGAAGCTTGCACTGTGCTACACATAAATGGATCTCTAGCCATTTCAGGACAACGTCAACAGAAGCTCATTTCACATAAATTTCTCTTCTTGGACAGGCTGCATGCTGCATGTGTTTACAGAGGATTCCTGTTTACATCTTTGTATAACAAATATCGGGTCCGGGTTTTACCAAGTGCAGCATACCTGAAATAGAGAAGAATGTATCATTGCATACTAGTTTGGAGTTCATTGGAGGAAGATAAAGAAAAATTCCATATTCCAGCTTTCTTAACTAGAAAAAGAGGAGATATGTTATATTCCTCACTTACCATTGTGGCACAAATGGTGCCATCCAAATGACATCGCCAGTTTGAACTGGGTACCTGCAAACACAAGATAACAAGAGATGCTGCAATAACAGGCTTTATGAAGGTAGTGGTAAATATAAAACTAAATAGAGCCCACCAAATTCCAGAATAAAGTGATCAAGGAGAACTAGAAAACCTAGAAAACCTAAAACCTTTACTAGCAATTGCATGCTTTCCTACGATCTCAGCTCTTGAATGAAACTCTTACCAGCTATCACCCAAGCGATAGATGCCCCTTCCCTCTAGAAGCAGCAAACCATGCTGATTATAATGGACCTCCTGCAAAAGCAAACAAACCAAGTACATGGTATAATATACACCTCATGAGTAAGGGGAAGCATCCGCAGAAGATGAAAACCAGAGTAATTATACAACAAATCTTCAAATGTAACTCAGAACGAACAGAGTTTTAACACAAATTTTACATCAAGAAGGCAAGCAAACATAGATTTACTTTTCAAAATGTACTGTCATAACTGAATTACTTTCAGTTTTGGCACAAGAATAACAAAATCAAAGTTCAATGCCTAAGATCTAAAATGGAATGTTGTGTACATCATGGAGGTCCACGCTCATATGCTAGGAATAGATGCAATACTTCTGAAACTTTTTAGGAAATAACTTCCAACTTATTTGATGCAGAATTATATTACTTATTAGTAGTGGATTTCTTCTATCTGGACCAGTGATAGTTTGAAACAGGAGAAAAAAAAAGGCAGCATACCTTTACATTAAGGAACTCTCCAGGTTGAAAATCCATGATCTGCAGGCGCGGACACAAAAGGTGAACTGTTAGTTAAGGAGGTTCATGATCTGCTATTTTACCAATGCTACTGCCAATATACCACACATTTACTAACAAAGAAAACCTGCAACCTTGAGCTCACATACAAAATGGTCGGAAGCAGTTAAAATTAAAAATGCAATTGTCACTGGAGGTTGCCAATTACAGTATGAGAATTAAATTTCATATATACACAATCATCAGAGAGAGCCTAGGGGATGCAGCTCAAGGGCACCAGAAGCGTACAAGAGAATCTATAATATCTAGGAAAGCAAGAAGCAAAACAAAAGATGTTGGTTGTGTTATCCACGTAAAGATCCTGAGGAATGTACAAAAGGAACAACTTTAAATGGGGCTTGTGTACTCTAATCTCTTTGAAGAAGAACTATCGATGTCTACTTGCCCACAAAACTAAATAAAAGAACTTCAACATTCAAACTTTTAACTCCTAATCCAGGCACTCATAATTAAACAGAATAAATACATCAGGCAGATTGTTATTCAGGAAGTAAATTATGGCTCACGTGGATATTGAAGTCATAAGGCACTGTTGAAGGAAGAAGCTTCCTAAGCTGAAAAACCTGGTGAGAAGTAAAGAGATTAAAAGTATCTTATCAGGAAAAATCTAAACATGATTTGAGTAAATTGACAACATCAAATAAAGCACAGAAGCATGAATATTTTTTAGCATAGCTATCAGTCGTCACTTCAGAAACAATATAACACGATATAATTCATATATATTTATAAGAAACAGTTCAAAAATATGAAGAAGACACTGCTTCTCATAAATATGTCACAAGGTTCATACTGACCCAATGATATACATTTATGTACAAGAATGCTCCATTGATTATTCTATATTTTGAAATTAAAACATAATATAAGGAGGAAAAGAGTTCAATTCATAGTGACCCAATGATATACATGTAAGTACAAGAATGCTCCATTGAATATTCCATATTTTGAAATTAAAACCTAATATAAGGAGGAAAAGAGTTCCTCTATTGAAGGGGTTGCCAACCAGATATCAGAAGATAAAGCAAAATATACCCACAACTAACCTCTCCAGGAGTTTCAAGAAGAGGCTGCTTGTCTGTTGAACCAACAATCTGCTCAGTTTTATGATTGTCCTGGGAGGCATACCTAAAAGTAAAAGACAAAAACCTTCTTGGAACTTATTCTATTGAAAAAGCAAAATATGATTATTGAATAAATAACCATCAGGACAAATAAGATGTCTACAATGTAGGGGG
This sequence comes from Ailanthus altissimus, assembly GCA_946807835.1. Classification (NCBI taxonomy): domain Eukaryota; kingdom Viridiplantae; phylum Streptophyta; class Magnoliopsida; order Sapindales; family Simaroubaceae; genus Ailanthus; species Ailanthus altissimus. The sequence continues at coordinate 26,661,994 of OX327696.1, read as the reverse complement.
CAACAAACCTTCGCTCAAATAAAACAAGAGTAGCAGAACCATCAGCTCTCAGAGAATGTTCAAAATTAGGAGGTAGATAAGCAAACCAATCCGCCTACGTAAGAAACATATAATATCAAATTTTTTAGGCCCCTATTGATATACAATTATTACATTTGAAAAGTACGATTACAGCTTTCAGGTCAAATTTGATAGCTAAGCTACATGCTCCAGTCTTTGCCAACTATAAAAGATGCCACTTTTTCTACCAGCTTATGCAATACTGAGATAGCACATACGTTAAAGATACTGTAAATTGCCTACTAACTTTGCAGTCAACTGTGCCACAAGTTAGTTGATGCATGCATATCAAACATTCTCACCATCAGTTTGTTGCTAACACCAGATGCATTAGTGAGTGTCACAGAACCTTGAACCACGAATATGAACCTAAAATATTACAGAAAACTCAGTGAACACAACAAAAAATAATTGTGTTTAGATCAGTCCATAGAGAAAAAACTAATATATATATATATATATATGCACCTCTCTACATCAGGAGGGGGCAGACCTGATCTGGAATTTTCTGCAAAGAATATAAGCTTATATCAGCAATCATGTAAATGCAATTGAGTGATGTACACAGATTGCAATGTCATATTGAGGACATGAATTTAGGCCAAAACATGGATGATATACGAATTATAATATTTACTGCAAAGGAATGGATAACATTCCAGGAATGTCCAACTGCCCAAGATGGAAAATGTAGAATATTAACATGAATAAACAGTCTGATCAATAAGACCGGAACAAATCCAAAAAAAGGAAGTGGTTCATCTCAAGGTCAAGCAAAACTAGATGTAAACTACGGAGTTGTATTTGGTGTTAGCCCTGAAATTTATGGAATATGAGGTGGAAACACAACATCTGCAAGTACTGGAGTTGCCACCACAGAGCACTTAAATTAGATTTTCTAAAATCCAATTCACCAACACTCCATGCGAAATATGGAAAACAATTTGGGTAGAAAAAGAGAATAAATTAGTTAAGTACATCCAAATGACGAACTAGAGATGTGTAACTTCGGCGTACAGGTGCAACAATGAGAATTTTGAGCAATGTTAAGTTAAGAAGTAAAGCACATAGTAACTATTGATAGTTGTTATTTTATTCAAAATACTCACTACAGATAGAAAGAATACAATCATCCATCGAATGTGAAAATCACAGCAAATTTCATACCCGGGAACCAAACGAAACAAACATAATTAACAGGCAAAATAGGAACAAACCCTGAATATATGCCAGGTACATCACAAAGTGTGAGCCCATTGCTGGCGTGATTAAATAAGCTCCCAATGTATTTGTCCTGTCAATTAAATTTGAATGACCACACAAGCAAACAAAATCTGAACTTTCTATTGGTAGAATCAAATGGAAGTGAAATAGTACCACTCAGGTAAGGGACTGAATACATGACTTTCGGGCGTAATCAAAGCATGGTCGCTTTTGTAAACACTGCGTGTGAAACCGGGCAAGTCTGTGAAGAACAACAAAATTAATCTTAGGTCAGTTAACTTCCCTCAGAACTATCAAATTATCAATAAAAATGAAGAGAATAAACCTTTTTTTTCCCATAATTGGAGTAAAACATGTTTTGGGAGATGACACAAAACGTATTTCATATAACAAAAAATAATTGCAATCATATACCTTGTAGATGAGAAGGGGAGAGAGTTGGGTTTGTGACTTTCCAATACATAGGTTTTGAGCTTGTCTCACTATCCAATATTGAAGGTGCTGAACAGAACCCTCCATCAGCCACCCCCAGAGCAACAAAACCTGAAAAGAATTTAACAATAAATCAATCTACATATAAAAATATATTCACATGTATCTCCAGTTTTGTTAGTGGGAAAATAAAGGGAATGGAGAAATTACAAAGTATTCAAGATAGTATCAGAATCAGGCAAAGAGTAAAGAAATGGAAAGAAATAGTGAGAAGTGAAGTGTACTTAGAGTGACATAAAGGAGAAGAAGAACTTGGGAGCTCTGCATATTTTGTGGCCACTGACTGTATCCGTATGTACTGAGATAGAACTTGGGGACGAGTTCTGTATTTGTTCAGTTCAGCTTCTGCTTCTGCTTCTCGCTGCGTTGTGTTTGTTTCGCGTTATCGAAAACGACAATGGAATACAAGTGGGATGGGAATAGTGAAGTCCTTGTAAATGTTGGTGGCCACGGCACTAAAATTAAAGAATTTGAGGGGTCATAAATTAAAATTGTCTCTCACTTTCTTTTCATTTCTTGTTTTCTTCTTCTTCTTTTATTTATAAACTATAGAATTTTAAAAAATAAAAAGAAAAGAAAAGAAATACAAAGGTAATGAGTGAATTGATATAAGAGAATTTAGACTTCCTAATTGTTGGTATTTTTTGTAAAAAAAAATTTACCCACTAAAATATCAAACTCTTTAATTTTAAAAATCTTATTTAAATTCAGATGATCGTAAATGTACTATACTTTAAAAACTTGGAGTAATCAATATCTATAATCGATAAGAATAAGTATTTATATACATATTTTATTTATATGTGGGTGATACTTTATTTATGTATTGTTATTAATAGTGTTTGTATAGGTTAAGGATATATTATTAGTATTGAGTTTAATTGCAAGACTTTAAATTTATTTTATGGACCAATTATAATACTTTGAAAGTTTTAGAAGTAAATTTGTAAATACCAAAAATTAGCCTCTTAGTATAAAAATACATTTTTAAAACTCTAATTTACTCATTTTTGAGTCGAACTACTCTTTTAGAGAAAGAAAATAGAGAAATAGATAGGAAAGAAAGAGAAGAAGAAGATAAAGAAAAAGAAAAAGAAATTAAAATTTTGAATTTTAAGAGATATATCACAACTATTTCTTAATTTATTAGTATTAATTAAGTTAATTTTTTTAATTTTAATTTTTAAAAATATGTATAATTGATGATTTGATGTATATTTCGTAAGATATTGTGAGAATTGATGATGATCTATGTAGATAGCTTGATAAATCTTGATGAATTACAGAATTTCTACTTGATAGTCTTTTGATCTAGGAATTTTATAAATTGTTGTGATTCGATTCTGATTTTAAATTTTGAGTATATGAAATTAGATATGTTTAAAATTATCTGAGACTTTGAATCGATTGAAAATTCAAGAAATTGAATTTTTAATAAATTTACCAAAATAACCCTGAAATTTTAAAAATTTCCTGTGAAAATAGTATGATACAGTGACAAATAATTTCTAATCTGTTTAATGATCTTTAAAAATTACGAATTTATGGAATATGATAATTTTATATGTCTAATATGACATACTCAAAATTGAGAATTTAGATTAATGTGATTAAATTGTTATGATTTTCTAAAGAGTGTTAACTCATTGTAGTATTTGATTAACATATATTCAAGGTTATAGAATAAAATAATTTTAAAATACTTTTGGCAGTGATTTTGGAGTGAAATATTTATCATGAATTTAAATATGTGTCAAGAGTATTTTAGTGGTAGTTTTATAATTTTTAAGTTAGTATATAATTTTATAAAATTAGGAGATTGAATACTGTTCAGTAAGTATCTTGATCCTGTCAGGTTAGTAGTTTGGATTCGATGATGTGTATGAAATGGATTGTGTAGGAATTTTGATATAATATTCATATATAATAAGGATATATGAGTCAAGAATTATATATTCTGATTTTGGAGTAATTGAACTCATTTGATATATAAGAAAATTTTGTTACGTGTAAGTGATCAGAATGAGATTTTGAGAAATTAAGTAATTAGACCAATTTGATGTGATAAGTGCAATAAGTATAATTTTGTAAGTTATTTAAATTATTTTGTGTGAATTGTAAGGCTTATGAAAGGATTAATCTCTATTGATAGGTTAAGGAGAATTAAACCTTGTACTCGAAAATGCTAAGAGGTAAGTATACTAGACTTTTTACTGAAATTACAATAAATATAGTAATTGTTTTGTATGATTTGTAAGTGTGGATAGGAATATGTTTATGTTATGTCAAAGTATATTTTGATATGAAATGTGAAGATATGTATTTATGAATGTGAGCATGGACATATATGACATATATGTGTTTTTTAAAGTAAGCTTTCAAAGTGAAATGTGTTTAACAAAGAGAGCTTTTGAAGTATAATATGTCCATGAGAAATATTTTGTGCTTTGAGGGTACTTGAACTCACTGTTAACTTAGTAGGTATTTTATGTAATTTGTGGAACCTTTATGTGTGACTTTTCCTTTAGGATTAGTATATGTTATGTGTTCCGTATGTAGGGAGGATTCTATTGATACCTAAAGGAAGACTGAGTCATCACATTCATGTGGTGGTGTATTGGTACATGTGAGAGTACTCACCATTGATCAGGGTGAGGGTTTGGCTTTTACTTTAGGGTTTGGCTTTTACTTTCGGGCATGAGCATTATATATGTGTGATTTAAAAACCTCACTTGTACTATTCCTCTCATACGGTATGTCACCTATAAGTGATATTTGGCTCATTATGTGATATGTGATATGTAAGTCCTACTAAGTAGTAGTTGAGTGATAGCATTCCTATTATATATTTTGAAAGAATGTGTAAACGCTTACATGACATGTAATTTGATAAGATTATGATTTTGATTGATTACAGCATATCATATATATACATTGTGTACATATATGTATTTGTATTTGATATATAAAAAACTAGTATGCTTATTGAGTTTTATACTCATTATAGTTTATGGTGATTTCAGGTAAATAAGGTACATGTGTGCTTAGCGGATTTGGCAAGGCTTCTGGTGTTTCATGGGTTCCCTAAGTTGTTAGGTTGTTGAGTGTTTCATTTGGGGACACGTGGGATAAGATATTTGATTTGTCCCTATTGTAAATACTTATGTGTTATTTTATTATGTGTGGTTAGATTTGGTTTAAGTTTCACCAGGTGTGGATATTGGTTGATTTTAAGTAAGAATTTATAATGAATATATTCTGAGTTTTCGGTAACAAAGTTGCTACTGGTGACGTAGTAGAGTGTTAATCTCTAAGAAAACTCTGCGTATCTCCAGTTTACTAATTATCTCAGTCATAATTCAATTGTTATAATTCTAAAAGAAATTGAAATGAATGTTTAAATATTATAAAATGAATGTAAATAATATCGTATGTCAAATCTTTTAAGTCTGGAGCGTAACAAAACTACTCAAACTATGCCCTCGAGTTAATTATTGATATTTTAAGTAGATAATATTTTACCAAAAAAATCTACTAATAATCATCATTTAAATTTATAATGCTACTTTTATTTAATTCATTTACTCTCTTAACTTCTCAAGTACAAAAGTGTACACAATTAAATGCTTAAAAAAGTAGCACACAACTTCGTAAAAAAAAAATTGCCCACAAAATAATACTAGTAATCTATAAAATATCTTAACTACTAAACAAACTTGAGACTAATTAAACTTAAATAAAAAATATATATAACAAATATTTTTTTATTGTAATAATGAAATGTGATTGTAACACCTTTAAAAAAATTTAATGGGAGAGAAATTGAATTTATGATCTTCAATTCAGCCAAAAAAATGCATTTTAAATCTTTTATCATTAGACCATTGAAGTAAATGTATTTGCAACACCTTTTAATTTAAGAGAAATCAAATAAACTGCTATAGTAAATGAATGAGTGTTTGGTTGTGTTGTCAATTTTATATTTATATCTAAGTATATTTTATCATAATTTAAATCAATATCAATAATTTTATAGACTTCATTGACTTTTACATTTGTATTTTGAGTGGTAAATATCTAAAAATCTTCAAAATGTTCGGTTCATAATTTTAAGAAAAATTTTGAGCAAAATAATAATAATAATCCGACAACTTCAATCTAATATTATAGAATTAATTAAATTATTTTAATTAAATTCTTATTATTTATTTTATTAATTTAAAAATATATTTACATGTTATTCTAAAAGGATAGGGCTATTTGAACTCACCGAAATATTCAATAAATTTATTTTCTTAATCAATCTATTATTAATATTTAAAATTTTATATTATAATCTTATCTTAATTTTTAATATAACTTTACTAAATTAAATTATTACAATAAAATTAGTTTTTATTAAATACCATCTAAGAGTCAATTATTGATGATTTTCTTAAGTTTTGTGAAGAAACAATCATAAAAATTTATTTGACATTTAGAATGATTATACGAAATTTATTAAAAACAAATAGTTTTATAATAATTTAAATTAATAAGATTGTATTAGTAATAAAGGCTAGTTAATAAACTAAAATTAAAAAATTTGAAACTTAATAAAAGCAAATTTGAGATAACTAAATAGATAAAATCCAACCAGAATATAAATATATATTGGGTGCATAAAAATTTAATAAAATAAACACTCTTGACCTTTAAAAAAAAAAAACTTTTACTTAAACACATAAGATTTTTTTTTTGGTGATTGCTAAATTTTTTTGAATGGTTAAAGTTTAGTTTTAAATAAGCAAATTCTTAGAGAGCAAAGATTTTAGATTTTATTTAGTATAAAGAATTTATACGAGTATTTAGTAAAAAATTAATTTTGTTAAAATAATTTAATTTAATAAAATTATATTAGAAATTAAGGTAGATTTAAAACATAAAAATTTTAAAAAAATTATTTTAATTATAAATTTATTTTTAAAAAATTATTTTAATTATAAATTTATTTTTAAAAAATTATTTTAATTATAAATTTATTTTTAAAAAATTATTTTAATTATAAATTTATTTTTAAAAAATTATTTTAATTATAAATTTATTTTTAAAAAATTATTTTAATTATAAATTTATTTTTAAAAAATTATTTTAATTATAAATTTATTTTCAAAAAATTATTTTCAAAAAATTATTTTAATTATAAATTTATTTTAAAAAATAGGTTTGTTAAATATTTTAACGAGTTCAAATAACCCGTATATGTTTTATAACTTTTATTTTGAAAACATAGGCCAAACCGAACTATTATACTAAAAAGGGGACGCATCCTTATAATATGACAAAGCCTAAGGGCACCTACGAAAAATTTCAAATCCAAACCCAATTATCCAATTAGGGTTTATCATCCCCCACTACAGCGGCTTGCCGCCAATAGGGCCAAACATAGAGCCGTTAAAATTCAAAACCTTCACATTTCAATTGAAATACACCAAGGAAAGAAAGAAAGAAAGAGAGACGTGTGAATAAAGGGTTTATATTCCAACGGCTTTGGCGCCATCCCGCCATTAGGGGTAAAATATAGGACCGTAATAAATTCAAAACCTTTACATTTCAACTGAACTAAGAAGCGGAGAAAATAGAGTTTGACGTTATAATTAGGGCTGGTCTCTGATTATGTTGTGAAGATGACTTCAACGGAGTGGCTTCCATAGCTTCTTCACTCTCAAGTAGTTCTACACATGTACCTCCAGCGGCTATTCCCCCAATGTTGGATTGCATTTTGGCGTCAACTGGTTCTTCTGCATCAGCAATCTTTGCTTCTCTTCTTGATAGTTTCACTGACCTCCCCAAGGTATTCTTAAATTCTACCCAAAAAATAAAAATAAAAAAGCCCCGTATATTTTTTAGGAGAATTGAATTTGTATGTTCTTTTGGGAAAGAGCAATGAGATAAAATAAGAGACGTCCTATCTGTTTGGACAATTTCTACGAGCAAAGACAAGAAATTTGTTTGTGTTTTTTGTTGTGTTGGTGAGAAGATGCTAGAATCAGTAATGAAACATATTAGAAACTTGGTGTAAATGCATTTATTTTTGGCTTAATTCGTTTTCTTTTTAAAAGATCTTGTCATCTTTATGCAACAGTTGGACGTAGTGTTTACTGTTTTATTGGCCTAATATACTTTCATGTATGTTTTGGTTTGTTTGATTCACACAGCATGCTATCAAGGAGGGTCAGAAATTGGATTCTGATCAGTGTAACTATATTGGGTCAATGGCGGGAGCACTCTGTCATCTACTTAAGAAACTTGGTGCGTTCTGGTCTCAAGTTCAGTTTCAAGGGTTTTGACAGTAAAATTCTATTACACCACCCTCCCTGTTTTCTCAGAGTTGCATATTAATTTAATTTGTAGTTCATTAGCTTATTGGTATCATTAACCCAATTTGAGTTTGCTAAGGTGTGGTACAAATTCACTTCACAGGTAGTGATAATGATGTTTTTCAGTCATTTGTGGGGAAAATTTTTATTCCGCTGATGAAGATGAGACATGCATTGGATCGTGAAATGCTTAACCAGGTAGAACATTTAGCTGTCTTAAAGTTTACTACAGCACTTTAGCCATCTCCTACATCTATCTTTTTTTTCCTTAATGCAATTTTTATTTTTATTTTATTCATCTTTATTTTGTCAATTTATTTATTCTTTGCTCTTGATCTTAGATTTCAGAATCATTCTTCAATGTTGTGATCAAGACCAATACCTGGGGAAATTTGGAAGAAACCTTGGTGCCTTGTATTCTTAGTTCAGTTGGTGTTCCTTTGGGTATGCTTAAAAATGAAGAATCAGATGTCATTGAATGGGGTAGTTGCTTACCTTTACAGGGCTCAGAGAGCCAGATAAATGCTTCAGATATGGATAAAGCGTGCATGCTATCTTTATGTACGTCAATTTCGTTGCCAACATCATGCCATATTTTAACCTTAATACTTGATGCTGCTCTAAGATGTCTTCAAGCTGCTCCAAACACAGAATCTATGTTAGAAAATGGCTGTTGTTTTGCAGAAAAGTTAGCAGCTAATTTGCTTTGGGATTTATGTAATCTGACTGAGCGATTGCTTTTGCAAAGTTTGGAACACCGGTCTTGTGCAATTGGCGGCCTTCTCCTCCCTACAATTCTCAAAGCGTTTGCTTCTCGCCACTCTTTGGAAATTTCAGTTCAAGGGCATATGTGTATAGTTTCTAGGTAGAGACATATGGCAAATAATGGTGCTAACTGCTTGAGTTACTTTTTCTTGTTCCAATGATTCATGCATTTTGTATTTGTGTCTAACTTTTCTATTATCATTACATCTGGTTTGCTTCCAGGAATTGTTTCTTTAAGAAACTTTGGAAATGCTGCAGAACCCTATTTTCTCTTGGGACTTTGGAGAGGAGAGATGCCTATAATTTTCTCTCCCTGTATTTGTCTTATTTGTCTTGTTCAGAGGGATCTACAAATGCTGACGGGAGTGATAGAGTTGAAGAATTTGACATAAGAGCTGAGCAAGAGTTTTGGGGTGAAATTAAAAGAGGCTTGGTACTTGCCCACAATCTCTTTCCCACTTTCATTTATCCACCCGGAGTTGGTGTTAACCATAGCAGTTCATATTCATTGCTTTGTTTTTGTTTTCATTTATTTTGTGAAAGGGGTTTTTCGAAAGAATTCTTGCTTCTTAGGTTGATGAGGAAGGCTTAGCGAGGAAGCAGTCATTACATATATTGAAGGCAGTCCTGGAGATAAGTGGAGAAAACCAAGGGTCCTCTGGTATTTCAGAGTAGAAATCACAAGAAAAGAATTCAACAGCTTGAGGTATGACAAAGAGGGAGCTTTGGGCTGCCAAGGAAGCCAAATCGCTGGGGGTAGGGAAAGTCTGCAATTCAACTGATTTAAGCCAGCAGCAGTGGGAGGCATTCGTACTGCTGTATGAAATGCTCGAAGAATATGGTACTCACCTCGTAGAAGCTGCTTGGAATCACCAGGTAATGACACTTATTTTCTCCATTTATCATTTAAACATTTGATTTCTGAAGAGCTTTTTATCACGGGAAATTTGATTTTGGTGGTCTATATGATGATCATATGATATAGTCTTCGCTGGATACATAAATAAGCTTTTGAACTAATGAGCTATTATTCTTAGAGTTTGAATCTCAATTTTTCACAACATTTCTATTAATTTTTCTTGTCTGTCGCAGGTAACCTTGTTACTTAAGTTTTCTGTCTCTCATGATAACCTTCCAGGCTCTATTGGTGGAGCACATCAAAATCAGATGAAAACTTCAGGTGAAATCTTTAATTGGTTATCAGTTCTTTGGGAACAGGGTTTTCGTCATGGTAATCCGCAAGGTATCAGTAGCATATTTAATGTAAACAATCTGATATTGTTTTTAATATAATTAAATTCAGATTCTATTTATGATTCCTTTTTTCCTGCCCCCTTTGGTTATACAGTTAGGTGCATGATCATGCAGTCATTTTTGGGCGTTGAGTGGAAGAGTTATGAGAACTATGCGAAATCAGTACCTGAAAGTTTTGTTCTTGGTCCATTCATGGAAGGATTGAATGACCCTGTGCACCACAAAGATTTTGGTTAGTTCTCAATTTGACGGATCCTGAATAAAGAGTTCACTCATAGAGCATACTGATTGTATTGTGTTATGTCATAGGAGATAACTAATAGATGTATTCAATATAGAAGTTGGAACTAGTTGTTTGGTTGATTTTTCCATATTTGCTGGCTGCTATACTTCTAGAAGCATGCATATTACTGCCATGTGAAACATGGCAGCTAAGTAAGTATAAGCATTTATCGCATGCTGATATGGATTGTTCAAAAAGCTAAATAGTTTATTGTATCGTTGAGTGTGTTTATTTTGCTTTGATTTTTACAATTGAAATGATGTTTATATGTACTTGTATTTTCAACAGATCCATAGGCAAAAAATTCGTGCTTGGCAAATGCGATGTGTTTTGTTGCGTTTTGTTGATCATGATATTGTGGGCCAAGTTTCACATTACTTGCATATGTCTCTCTATGTAAGTAAATGCCGCTTCATGACTTCTAAGTTTTTCTCCTGTAACATATTTTCACAGGATATCTTCCTTAAGCAATAAATAGCATACTAAGACTTGATTTATAGCTATCTGCATGCACCAGAGTATTATATGGAAATTTAGTCTATGGATATGGCATTATTTTAGAAACTATGGAGCTTAATTTGTTTATTTATCAAATTCTTATGTAACATTGTTTTCTATTATACACAGTAAATTGTTTTCTTCTGCCTTTTTGCAGAGAAACAACTTACCATCTGTTCGCCAATACTTGGAAACATTTGCAATTAATATTTACTTGAAGTTTCCATTATTGGTAAGAGTTATTATGTATTATTTGGTGCTGATGCAGCCATTTTTTGTATGGGAATTTTTCATAAATGGCCTATATTTTTAGGCAATATTTTTTTAGCTACAAATAAATGGATTAATCTTTATTATTCAAGAAATAGATATAATTAGACAATTATATCCTTGAGTAATATTTTCTCTTTCCCTAAACATTTGAACCCGCAAATTTTAAAAATGTTGAAGTTTTTTTTGTTTTTGTTTTGTAAATAAATAAGCAACGAAGTGTAATATAATAAAGTGTGAGGAAATAAAGTGAATCAAAGAGAAAAAAGATGAATCAGAGAGAAATAAAATGAATCGAAAAAAATTTAGAAAAAGTTTCGTGAATCACCTCCTTTTATTTTTAAAAAATATTATTATGTTTTTATTTTATTTTTTGTTTTCTTTTTTAATTATGAATAAATAAATATTTTTTATTTAGTAATAATTTAAATAAATAACAACTAATTAAATAATTTATCAATTATTTTAATAAAATATTATTAAATAATAAAAAATATTGTATTTATTTATGATTAAGTTATAAATAATAATAAGTTATGAAAATAATCATTGGGTGCGTCTCAAGCAAGTTGCATGCCACGCGACCTGCATATACACACTGCATATGCACGTCACGCGTGTGACACACCCTAAGTGAAATATATATTTTTTTATTTTTATTATTAAATAAATAAATATTAATATAATAAATTTATAAATAATAAATAATTATTTACTTAATCATTAAATAAATAAATAATTTTTTTATATTTTAATTATCAATTATTTTAATGAAATATTATTTAATAATATTTTATTAAATAAATATTTAATTAGTTGTTATTTATTTAACTTATATTTATTATTTATTTATAAAAAATAAAAATATATATATTTCGTGCAAAGTGTGTCGCAATGCGACTTGCATACGTGGCATGCATGTGCACGTTGTGTGGCATCCAGCACGCGGGACGTGCCTAATGGGTATTTTTATAACTTAATCATTAAATAAATAAAATATTTTTTATTATTTGATAATATGTCATTAAAATAATTGATAAATTATTTAATTAGTTGTTATTTATTTAAATTATTACTAAATAAAAAATTTATTTATTTATAATTAAAAAAAACAAATAAATAAAATCAAATAAGTTAATTTTCTTTTAAAAAAGAGAGGTGATTTTCGACTTGCGAAACTTTTCTTAGATTTTCCTTGATTCACCCTATTACTCTCCAATTCATTTTATTTCTCTCCGATTCACTTTATTTCCTTAGACTTTATTATAATACACTTCGATACTTGTATATTTACAAAATAAGTGCCAAAAAATTTAAGATTTTAAAAAAATTTCAAGATTCGCGGGTTCGAATGTTTGAGGAGAGAGAAAATATAACTCAAGGACATAATTGTCCATTTCTTGGCTAATAAAGATTAACCCATTCATTTGTAGCTAAAAAAAAATATTGCCTAAATATGGGTCATTTATGAAAAATTCCCTTCTTGTTTTTAATTTGGAAATTTGTTCAAGTGCACTTAAGGGACACGGACCTGTTACACAGGAAGTATGCAGAACATGAGCACCCTAATTATCTTAATAAGACTAGATATTTAATATGTGAAATATAGATATGAAGAGTATACTTGTAACTAACATCTATTTTCTATTAAAACATTGAAGAAAGTATTTAAAATTGGAGGTTGGAAGTATTTCAGGAACCTTGTATTCTTACTCACAATTGTTTTTCCATTCTGAAAGGCATTTTCTTATGTAATAGGCATGCTCCCCAAGTTGTTATTCTCTCCCATGCATATTTTTCCTATTGGGTATAAAATACTTTTGTAAAACTGAAACTTCTAATTTTGAGGTTTGGACACTTTATGCTTGCCGGATCATGTAACTTTTGTTTTGTTATCCAATTTTGGCCTGGTTGGTTTGTACCTTTTTGTCATTAGTTTATTAGTTCCATGTGATGAACGGATGCTTTTATTAATTCTTGTATTATTGGTTTATATCCCAGGTTAGGGAGCAATTAGTTCCTATTTTACGAGATTATGACACGGGGGCTCAGGTAAATCTTGTCTTGGTGTTAGTGCACCTGCCCCCTGCTTATGTTCTGGCTCCTGTAGTTGGATGGATGCTAGATATGATGCAAAATTATAACTTGTGGTTTGTGTTTTTGGGCAATCATTTTAAAACTTATGTTGAGCTTTGAATTTAGGATATACTGGAAACATGGTGGATGTATGGATGGACTATAATTTTAGTAAATAATGTAATGGTGTATCATTCTTGCTTGAAATCATGTCGAAGTTATATCATTTGAGCATTCAGGGAACTGCCAAATAAGCTTGATTGGGTTGCATAGATTATTGGTCCAAGTGTCTGACAGTCTCACCCTCACTGCTTAATTATCTTGAAGAGCTGTATGGTTTAGTGCTATTATTGGATCCTTGCTGAGGCTTACTTTTCTTTTTTTGTTTTTAATCTTTTTTATTCATTTCACATAAACATTATATGATGTGACATTTTATTAGTTCTTTATTTCACTGATATATAATTCTCTATATCTTACATACGTATTTTCTTGGTCTGATAGGCAGGATATTTTGAATATAGTGTAAACAATTCAAAATATATTGGAATATTTGATTGATTCTTGGGCACTAAATGCAGGCACTTTCTTCATATGTGTTTATAGCGGCTCATGTTATCCTCCATGCATCCAAAGAGGTTCAATTGAGTCATTTGGATGACTTACTTCCTCCTATAGTTCCGTTATTGACCTCACATCACCACAGCTTACGTGGTTTTACCCAGGTCTGTTTATCTTGAAGCTGATGAGTGTGACTTTCTTCTCATCCCTTAGTTATCTATAGTAAACTCTTATGTTCTCATTGTATACAGTCTTATGCCACACTTTCCCAATTTCTTTTGCAGTTGCTGGTATGCCAAGTTCTTTGCAAATTGTTTCCTACTTTGGAATCTGGAACCTCTGAAATAAAACCTTTAGAGAAAAGGTGCTTTGAGGATTTAAAGTCATACCTGGAAAAGAAGGCTGATTGTATGCAGTATGATATACATCTAGTTTACAAATATCATAGTTCAGTAATTTTCCTGTTTGAAGTATTTTTCTAGTGATGATAGAACTCCTGGGATGCTTTCAATATTTTTATGTTCAACATAGAAGAAACAGGTCCAAGTTTATTATCAATGAAACTTTGTTCTGTGATGTGACTTCTTTATGTGTGAGTGTGAATGTATGTATGCACAATATGTGTGTGTGAGTTAAATTTTAAAAATCTCCATTTCATAGTTTCCTGTATATATAATGTCTATAAAACCTTTAATATATTTTGGTTTTATTTTTGTTTTTTCAGCTTACGAGCATCAATGGGAGGATATCTTGATGCCTATAATCCCAATCTGTCAATTACTCCCGCTGGAATTTTTGTCAATCGTGTTGAGGTTAGAAAGTTCTTGATTGAAGTTGATCAGAATCCACAATGTCATCCTTTTAGAAAGAGAAGCATAGGTCAAATTTTTGTGGATGCCATAGGAAATATGTGACTATGATTTGAAGTATGACTATAAATTCAATGGCCGAAACTCCAAACTTTATCTAGCAAAATATAGTGTACTGGGCAGAGAGTGTTACGTACACGAATTCATTCTATCTACATACATGCATTTCTTCTGTAAAATTTCCATAAATGTTACAAGGGAAGCAATGGGACGTTGCAAATACTCGGGTTTTCAAATTCTAAAATTGACCAAAAGAAGATAAATTTTATTTGTACCAGTGCTTCTCTGCTCAATATTTAATTGTCATGTTTGATTCATGAATTCCTTAATACTAAATTTTCTAATTTTGGAACATCTCAGCCAAAGTCAATTGAGACGTGTCAATAAATAAGCCATATGGTTGGCAGTACAGATGAATTAGCATTTTCTCTTCATTGGACTTGAATGATGTTTTTTAAGATTTTATTTTCTCTTTTTTGGGCTTTCAATGAAGGAACTTGAGTTTGAATGTGTTCCAACATCCCTCATGGAGCAAGTAGTCAACTTTCGAAATGTAAGCACTTGATTGTTTCTCACGGCTTCTATCTTTTCTTCCTCTTTATTTCGTTTTTCTTCTTGGCTTCGATTCTCATTTTCCAGTGTTTCAGTATGTCAGGGAAGACCTGAGATGTTCAATGACAAAGGATGCAGTGACCATCAAGAATGAGAGCTTAAAAATTGTCGAAAATCCTGACCATGCAGAAACATTGTCTAATCTTGACAAAGTAGAATTGCTTACCCAGCTGAAAGATTCATCAGTAGACTTTCAGAAAAAAATTACTCTCTAAACATGAGAATCTAGATAATGGTACCAGTTCCTTTTTTGGTAACAGAGAAACCTACAAGCAGCTTCTAGGTATGTATAAAATTTGATAACTAACAAAATGAAGAGGTAAAGAGCAGATATTTTGGCCCTTTACTGTAATTAGTGGATTATTTTAGCATGTATTATAGAACCATGTCCCTAATATATTATGTCACTATGCTACACAAATTGAATAGATTTATTTTGGTTTTAATGTGGACAGCAGAATTGGAGAAGGAAGATGAGCTTTTTGATCAGGTATTGCAGGCAAGAAGTCTGGCTATGGAAACAATAAGGGCTAGTTGACAACAGTTCATCCTTGTTGCATCATTAATTGATCGCATTCCTAACCTTGCAGGATTGGCACGGACATGTGAGGTATGATGTAAATGCTCATCATATTCTTTATTGATTTATTGCATAAGGTGGTGATAGGACCAGAGTCAGGATGTTAATCTTTGGTGGAAATGGGAGCAATGTAATATTACTGAGATCTATTTTATTAAGAATATAGAAACTATACATAGAAGTATTTGTGACATCACTTGTTTTAAAAGAAGATAAGAGGATTATGTGAGATATCTGGTAATACCAAAATGCATGTTATTATCTTCTTTTGGCACTGCAAACTCAAGAAACCCAAGTGTCTTAACTTTATAAGAGGATAGGAAAGTGTAATTTTTTTTATCTAGTTGGGGACCAATATGTTATCAACAACTTTCTTTCTTCTCTAGAGGCTACAGTTACATATTTGTTTGAAGGGATTTTCTAAATTTTTCCCCATCACCCTCCCATCTTCTCCTGGTGGTGCTCTCTATGTCCAAGTTTTTTGGCATTTTTATTTAGCTTATCTATTTTTCATGTCAATTATGTGAATAATAGGTATTTAAGGCTTCTGTGTTAGCTGTTGCAGATGCAAATATAGTACATGACAAACAGTTCCAACTCATCAGGTATTGATAATAATTTGCTACAATATGTTCTGTAATGCTGGTTATTCCATCTGCTAAATCCTAGCTGTTTTGGATTATAACGAACTCTGTCAGTTATGTGCAGCTTCTGTATCTAAGGTGATATCTAGGTTCTTGCCTAGATGAATGAGTCCTTATAAAAGAGTTCATGATTACAGCCCTTGGAAATTAGCTGCATGTTTGCTTCATCCCTGCACCATAAAAAGATGGATTCAGTTAGTTGTAGTTAGCTGCAGAATGATTCTGCCTTATTGTTGCATTTCAAAAGCAATTGTAATTTTGTTTTAACTGTATTTCCTGGTCAAGTCAGTTACAAGCATTTCATTTTCCAGTGTGACAGCTGAGAAGTGGGTTCCAATCATAGAAATTCCTGTCAATAGTGTGAAGCATTTCTTAGAGAGAAAGAAATGTGAAGGCTTCTCTATCTTGGGGTTGGAGCAGACTGCAAATAGCATACCCCTTGATCAGTATATGTTCCCAAAAAAGACGGTGCATCATCTAATCCAAAATTTTTCTCCTCACCCCAATTTATTTTTTTCTCATATTTTACTTCTCATAATC
Organism: Ailanthus altissimus; assembly: GCA_946807835.1. Taxonomy (NCBI): domain Eukaryota; kingdom Viridiplantae; phylum Streptophyta; class Magnoliopsida; order Sapindales; family Simaroubaceae; genus Ailanthus; species Ailanthus altissimus. The sequence goes on along the minus strand of OX327696.1, from coordinate 26,644,907 downwards.
CATTAGTGAAAGCCTTTATTTATAAGAAAAAAAAAACATTCCATATTTCTCTCAAATTATAGGAAGTGAACTTGTTTGTCTTCTTGCCAGGTCTTGGTCCTGGGACGTGGAAAGGATGGTACACCTGTGGGCATAATCCACATGTTGGATGCTTGCATTGAAATTCCACAATTGGGAGTTGTGAGATCACTCAATGTTCATGTCAGCGGGGCGATTGCTCTCTGGGAGTATACTTGACAGCAGAGGCTTCAGTAGCTCTATATTATTGATGGAAATTCTTCCAAATATACAGAATGCGGACTCCCACTATATCTACAGTGATAATCCGTCAAAAGCCAACTCCTAAATTGTTGTTATTTATTTATGAATAATTTTTTAGTTAGGTATGTTGAGAAATTAGGTTTTCTTCTTACTTCTTAGACCCATGGATTGTGGGGGAAAGGAGAAGTTAGTTAAAATGTTAATGACTATTCAGTCATTGGATAGATGATTAAACATCTTTTTATGACAACATATAGGATGTATTTGAATCAAGTTTTGCCTTCTTTCATAAAGAAATACATGCTGTTACCAATTTGAAATTCGCTCCTTGATAAAACAAATGGGCTGCTGATTTGTAGTGAGTATTATGATGTTGACGATGGATGTAAGAGAAATTGATTCACTAAGTTTGATTTTGGTATATGGGAAAATTGATTCGTTAAGTTTGATATTGGTATATAGCTGATGAATTTTAAATGCTGGATGCTTTCTGTAAAGGGGAGAGAGAGAAAGGAAGTTCACCCGCGTGTACTAGAGTGGTTTGAAAATGAGAAAGACATGGATGATACTTTTGCATGAACTACTAAACTGCAAGTTCTCTTTTTTTTTTCCAATAAAATGACTGCTAAACCAAATTATTTCTTTCTAAAGTAATTTTAAGAAAAGCAGCTTCTTTAAGAAGAAGGTACCTGTACCTATCTGATATAGCAAATTCTTACCAATGGCTTCATGTGCCTCCTTTCTGCTAATCTTTTTCATTACAATGTGGGACTGTCTATATTTGGAAGCCAAGGTTTTTGTAGTTCTAATGGATGAAGAACCTGTTATTTCTCTTACAACTGGAAGCTCCCACCTCAGGTCTGATTGATTTAGCCTTAATTATATTAGCTTATTTTTGCACTGACCTCTACCACCGTTGTCGTTGTTTTTTGCTCGGGGGCAAATGATTATTTTGAACGTTACTGTAGGAGCGAGATGGATACAATGGCATACAAAGAGGGGATCGGCAGCGGGCACGACAAATTCTTAGAGTCTCTCCTCCACACAGATTCCTACACCAAACTCTACAGCTATACTCATTTGCTCAGTGGCTTTGCAATCCACATTCATTCTGAAGAGGTAAATTCATTCAGTACAAATTGAGCTTAGCAATATCTAAAATTCATAGAATTTCATCTAGGATGACATATATATTCCTTAATTTTCATTACCAGATAAGTCGCGGAGGAAAAAGAAAGAAACAAAATATAATATAACAATGGTACTAAATACTAATTTTTCAGGTACTCGACTTTCTTCAAAATGCAAAGGGAGTTAGAGCCATACATGAAGATATCAAAATGGAGAAGCTCACAACACATACACCTGATTTCCTTGAGATCCCAGCAGGAGTTTGGCCAACTCTTGGTAGAGCAGAACATGCCGGTGAAGGGGTAGTGATAGGTTTTATTGATACTGGCATCAATCCTGAACATCCTAGTTTTGCCAGTCGGTCCTTTAGAGGCAAGCTAGAAGGCAGTAAATTCAAGGGGAAATGTGCCACTGGGGAGATGTTCTCCTCGAGGGCGTGCAATGGAAAAATAGTAGGAGCACAATATTTTGCCCGTGCAGCAATTGCTTATGGTGATTTCAACTCTACTCGTGACTATGCATCTCCCTTTGATGCCGATGGCCACGGAAGGCAAGTTAATCATGCTAACATATTAGTATGGTGATGAATTATACACTTCATAATTTTTGGCTAATAATTATCTTAACTATCACTAATGTTGTTAGAGATAAAAATTGATGCTGGAAAATTATAATACCATGCACAAGCTTTTAATTTGCATGGCTTGCATCTATGCTCATTTCAGTCACACAGCATCAATAGCTGCAGGAAACCACGGAGTATCAGTGATTGTCAATGGTTTCAATTATGGATATGCAAGTGGCATGGCTCCAGGAGCAAGGTATTTATGATAAGAAGAAAAATAAGCAGTGGCTCTTTTTTTTCTGGTTTAGTATGTGTTTATTTATTTTAATTCTTAGACTCATATTAAGGGTTAGTCTGCTGAAGTTCTGCACAAGTTATATCTCAGTTCTAATCTTTACTGTTTTCTCTTTTTCATTTTTTTGAACAGGATAGCTGTATACAAAGCACTATATACTTTTGGAGGTTATATGTCGGATGTTGTGGCTGCTGTTGATCAGGTCTGTGAGGATGGCAAGCCCATGAAAGAATTTGACAAATTCATTTGGTTGCATGAAGTATATGCAGATGTCTTTTAAAGTGACTTTCGACTTGTGCTATAATATTTGCTTGCTCTAGGCAGTGGAAGATGGAGTGGATATTATAAGCCTCTCGGTAGGGCCATCAGCCGTCCCCTCTGGTCTAGCTGCTTTCCTCAACGCACTAGAAATGGAGCTCTTGTTCGCGACAAAAGCTGGTGTGCTTGTTGTTCAAGCTGCCGGCAATGGTGGCCCTTCTTCCAGTTCAATCCTTTCTTTTAGTCCTTGGATCACAAGCATAGCTGCTGCTATCACTGACCGCAAGTACAACAGTACAATCAAGTTAGGCAATGGACAGAGCTTCTCTGGCACAGGGCTTGCACGTAGTTTTCAGTCCTAAATGTTCTAATTCATTAAGCACAAAAAAACATGTTATTCTATCAACGTTGCTTTTCTTATTAACTTCTACCAAAATTGGATAATTATGCCAGAATCCTGATTGCCATCATTGTGCAGCTCCAACGGCAGGAAGAGCATATTATCCAATAGTAGCAGCAGCTGATGCCTGTCATAGGAACACTACAACTGGTATCTTATCACTCGAGAGCTGCCAACATCCAGAGTTCTTCATCCACTCCCTAGTCCGAGGAAAGCTAATTATCTGCACATATACTTTCGACTTTGAATACGACGATGCAAACTTTATAACTATTGCAGACAACATTAAAATGACGGGGGCTGCAGGATTTATTCTCAGAATGGACCCTGATTTAGGTTCTACGCCAATAAAGGGTTCTGCTATAACCCTACAAGTCCCTGGAATTATCCTCAACAACATGCAAGCTTCCATGGTATGGGTCATTATTATTCATAACTAAAATATCATTAACAAAATTCTCCTCGTCATAATTATGATTTTCAAAATTTTAAAGCCTCCTAGGATAATAGCTGGTACCTTTCTTTATTAACAAAATCTTTTTCATAAGCAAATACATCTCTCGTGGGCAAATTAATGGCATGCAGCTGTCTTTGTAATTATTGCTGTAATCAGTAACTTCTAGATTGATATTCTTTTCATCTCAAAGCTAGCTAATTAATATCACAAACTACCCAGAATAAATGATATATGAATTGGCAGTATCCACTTACCATGCAGGCTTTATGGGAATATTACAATTCCAATACTCTGAGGAGCAGAAGTGGACAAGCAGTGTTTTTTAATGCGAGAGCACGAATATTTGATGGAAGGCAGGCAATTTATACTGATCAGGCACCAGTTGTGGCATCCTACTCCTCCAGGGGTCCTGATGTGAACAATGCACTTTTGCAAACTGCTGATGTCCTCAAACCAAATGTCATGGCTCCAGGATCCTCAATTTGGGCGGCGTGGAGCCCAAGTAGCGAAGGAGATCAAATTTTCAAAGGTAAAAATTCTTTTATGTTGTCTTGCCTGTAAACAGTATCATGATGCCACTCTGATTATAGCACGATTTGACAATATGATCCATCCATAAAGAATATGTTGGTATAGAACTGATATTTCATCTAACATGGAGGCTGGCGCATATGTGCCGCAGCTAAATCTGAAGCTTTTGAACCAAAAAAAGCAGTTTTATAACTGAATAAATTTCACCTGCTTCAGGGTTCTAGTCTTGTACGAAGTAATGAAAACAAATCGAAAATTTGAATTTCCAGCAAGGAAAACTGAATTTTATGCATATTTGACACTGTCCAGGGCAGAACTTTGCACTGCTGTCTGGCACCAGCATGGCCACCCCTCATATTGCTGGCATTGCAGCTTTAATCAAGCATAAACACCCTAAGTGGAGTCCTGCTGCTATTACATCTGCAATGATGACAAGTGCCGATGTAACTGATCACTCTGGCTCTCCCATCTTAGCACAATCGAATAATGAACTTGTCCATGCTACCCCATTTGATTTTGGTGCAGGATTTATTAACCCAGCTCGATCTCTTGACCCAGGACTCATATTCAATGCTCATTTCCAGCAGTACGTACAATTTCTTTGTGCTGTTCCAGGCATTGATGATGATTCTGTCAGACGAGTGGTAGGAGTTGGTTGCCCAAATAACACTAAGGCATGGTGCTCAGATTTAAACACACCAAGTATAACTGTCTCAAATCTTGTTGGCTCAAGGAAGGTGATTCGGAAAGTAACAAATATCAGTAGTGCTAATGAAACTTACACTGTGAACGTCAAGGTACCATCAGGTGTGAATGTCACTGTTTCACCAAGAGTGTTTAAGATAATGGGAAATGCTTCAAGGCAGCTAACAATTGTATTGCAAGCCACCAATTCAACAGGATCTTACTCATTTGGGGAGATGGTGTTGCAGGGGAATAAGAAACATGTTATCAGAGTTCCCATAGCTGTTTATGTGAGCACCCCGCTGGGCTTTTGAATTCTTTGAATTTTCAAATTGAAATATGAGATCTCCTCTTGAAACTTTAGCTATGCTTATCAAGCTATTGACTGTCCCCAAACAACAAATCTTATACGCCAACCTTAGATGCATTTGAATAATATCTGAACCTTTAAGAAGACGAGCTTTATAAAGATAAGTTTCTTGCACTTGGTTTAAATCATTGCTCCTTAATCTGAGTTACAAATAAAATATAATAAAGAAGATAAATAAATTTAGTGTTTTGACTGCATACAGAAGTCATTTCAGCATATAGACATGCAATTAGTCCGAGATGAATCTTTTCTTCTATTTCTTGACTCTGAAGTTACCTAAGGGCTCGGTGGAAGTGATAGCAAGCGTCTGCTGAAGCTTTACCTACGCTTTCCTAATGTTGAGAGTAGTTTTGGAATAAATCCCCTGTTGTTTTGTACCTGAAAGAATTATCGAATCAAATTAGTTAGGAATAAAGTAGCTTATAGGAACAGAAGTTAATTTAAGTTTGCATTTCAGGAAATGAAAGCAAATGCATCTCTCACCTTTAAGCTTTTCATAAGAGCTTTCATTTTATTGGTTTTAGATCTACTTTGCTTGTTTTTCTTTCTGTCTTTCTCGCCTTTGGGACTTGTCAAACATTTGATAAAGCTTGGAATCAAAATTTTCCAATTGTCCAGACACGCAGGAGTCCCTGCATTACTTTGCTTTCTGTGGACAGTGGCAGTCTACCAAAACAATTAAAAAGATCAACAATCACAACCTTATTACTTCGCTTTACAATCCCAGTCACCCAATTTAACAATGAAAGTTATATATACAAAACTAGATTAAGAGAACTTCAGTTTAAGAAGATCAGTGAGATACTTTGGTTAAGGGTTGCTGATTATTGTTTGGAGGAATTGGCTTTGGCAATAAGGATGTGGAGGCAGCTGGTGATCGAGCAGAATCCCTTAGAATGTGGGAGTATCGAAGAAGCTCAGCTCTTCTATTATATCCTTTATCAGAAGCACCATTCTTATATTGATTGTTGATATGATGAAGATAATGATGGTGGTGGTAGTGGTGATGATGATGATGATGTCGACTTGGTGACACCCTTCTCCTCCGAGGCTTCTCTTCATACACTGTGATCAACACTGCCTTTTCTCTGCAAAACTTTGCCTGAAATTCCCATAACCATAACCACCCTTATATTATCAATCTCTTATTTCAGTCATAGACTGTAAATTTACGTACACATAAATGAGACATAAAATCAGAGAAAGAGAGCTGATTTACCATTTGGGTTGGCATGTTAAATGGAAAACTTGACAGATTATACCAACTCCTCCTCTCCTCCTTGTGGGTATATAAGCATGCATATGTACAATTTATAAATACAATATTTTTGTGTGCATACATGCACAGGAAATTAATGGCAGTGTTTGGAGAAGGGGATATTGGAGTTGGATATGGCAGGCCACAGAGATTAGAGAAGTTGCCAACAGAAAGCCTTTGGTTTGATCGATCAATCGTTCACAAGCATTGCTAAATGTTAATAGGAGTCAAACAAAGATGGAAATTAAATTAAAAAAAAATCTCGATGTTTTGTTTTTGTGGGTTTACTTTAAATTATTCGAACTCCTCTTGACACTACATTAGTGTGTTGTAGTGACCAAAGTCTCTTTCGGATGGGTGTCTTTGCCTTACACCTGGCTACCTAATAATCAATAGTATCCCCATGGAGATCGTACCTAATTCAGTTGTTCAATTACAATTTACATTATTTGGGAAGTTTTTTTTTAAAAAAAATATTGTGTAACAGTTTAATAGTAAAAGATTAATAGTAAATTTATCTTTATTTTAATAAAGATCTTAAATTTAAATCTTTTCTTTTGTGTTAAAAAAAGATTTTATAAAAAAAATAAAAAAGATTTCTTAATTAGATAGAGGTGGCTTATACTAAAACTAGCGATGTTCATAAATTCTTTCCAATAGCGTTACAGTTTTAGTAATAATTTCTTACATCACTCTTTTTTTTTAACTCTGACATTTTAAATTAAAAATTAAATAAGTAAATTCAAAAATCTGTTGAATAACTTGAAATAAATTTTTTAAGATTTAACTTTGCTGATGCCGGGGGGAAAACATAACAAATGTGGGGAGCAATGAAGAATTGCTGGTGAAAATTCTGTGTAATAATATATATATATATATATGTATGAATTTGTAGGTACTAAGAAAAAGAATTATAATAAATTTATATAAATAAATGTGTGTTTCAAGGTAAGTTACAGATGTTGCTTTCCTTAAAATGTTATTTGCCTCCACCAATTAAGTGATACACATTAGTTAAGCAAATAGGCCTCCAAGATATAATAAAGCACTACTTATGTTTACATGCATTATACATCGACGAAAACAAACTAACCTTAACTTTATACATCTATCGAGATTCAATGTTTTGTTTCAAAAAAAAAAATTATTAGGGACTTTAATGTAAGAAAATGAAAAAGAAAATCTGCAAAATTCGTTCCTCCTTTTTGGTAGGAGAAAAGAGAGATATAGGAAATTTTAAGTGATGTTTAAGTGGCCTAAATAATGTCAAGTTTCATGTGTTCTAAAATATTTTTTCGAGCACTAAGCACGCGATTATGCCTTTTAATGATTGATAGATCTACAGAGCGCTATATGAATTGAATTTTCTAGAAGGCACATTTGATTAGGATGGAGATATAGGCTAAGATAGGATAAGTTTATTTTTATAGGATAAGTTTTATTTCTATTTAAATAAGATGGCATTTAGAAATATTTTTTGATATATTATCTCATCTATATGTATATCGTTAATTCATTTAGATTTTAGTCGTTGATTGTATAAGACTACTAGTATAAAATAAAGTCACCCTCAATCGTGCAAAGTATCTCATAGCTTGTAATCTCTTCAATTATATAGAAAGCATTTTTTTTCAAACATTTAATGTGCTTATCTTTCATTCTTTTCTTTATGTGAGTTTTTTAGGCTATTTAGCACACAAAATGCTAAAGCCATATAGTTTTCAAAAGGGTCCCCAACATTTTATATTAAAGTAAATTCAAAGAAGATTATGAAAGACGTTGCTATATCTTCGGATGCAACTTAAGAAAGGGGTAAGAACCCTAAAGTTAAGAAAAATAACGTACCTCTTTACGAGAAGCTTATCAATCCAAGCCATGATCTAAAAACACATAGTGAAACAACTTGGTGTCACTATAGAGAAGGCAACATATTGCCTTAGGGAGTTAGAGCAGCATGTGAAAAAACTCAATGTGGGTTTCAATATTCAAAGGGATGAGCTGTGTTTTCTCATTGACACATCTATTGAGACTTATGCTGATAAGTAGTAAGATTGGATCAAGACTTTTTAAGAAAAGATTTACACTAGTATGAACAAGGTTTAAGCCTAAATGGAGGACATGTGTCGAGAGTTTGAAGCTACCAAGTACGATATAGTGTTGTGCAAGCGAGCGATAGTGAATAGAACTGTTGCCGCTTAAATTACAGTGGCTGCACTAAGAGTTGAGACTTCTAAACTAAAAGAGTTCGGTTGCAAACATAACACTAAAGAACTCGACAACTACTTCTAATAAATAGAGAGATATTTTAATGCCATAGACATTTAGGACAAGCATAAGATAAATATTGTAATCCTATATCTTTTTTATTATACAATTCTATAATTGTGTAAGAAAAGTTAAGAAATACATATGAGTACCTGTACCATTAATACTTAAATAGAATTGCAACGAAAATTGAAACGTCAATTTTATTCAAAAAAACATGACGCGTGACGCTAGAAAGTAATTAAAGAAATTAAAGCAAATCAAGTCCATATCAATAATGAAAGAAAATCATCTCTAAAATTTGAATCCATAAACTCATATACACTTAAAGGTAGATAAACTACCAAAGAGCTAATGGTGTGAACTTGATATTTCTTAAAGACTTAAACCATGATTTTATGAAAATTTTAAGATTTTTGTCTTAAAATAAAGTTTTAGGATCTTTAATATAGGGATGATAAAATAACTTGGGTACTTGTAATATTAGATCTTATTAGGAAATTTTTGATAAGGCTTTAAGTAGTTTCGAGATTGGTTTAATAAATAAAGTTTAAATTTGCAACGACTTTTAGGTGAATGTAAGTTTAAAGGAAAAATATGCAATAGCTATTCGTGGATTCTTACTTATTTTAAGTCTTTTTCTTAGAAAAAAAAAAAGATTAAATGACAATCTTTTAAATAGTAAAATTGCCTAAATGATATTATATGGTTAAAAATCTAAATTCATATATGAAAATGTGGTAGATTTTTAAAATGTTGGATGAATTTGTGATATAATATTATTTAAGATATCTTATAAGGGGTTTATTGGAAATTAATGTTATATTTTTATGTATTTTTACTATATTAACTTAAAAATTCATTTAAAGTTTATGAATATCCATTATAAATTTAGGAGGTATTACATATTCGATTAACCGAGATTGATAATAAAATCTTAAACTTAAAACAAATTTAAGAAGAATTTAATATTAATTTTAAAATAAATCTAGATACTAATTTAAGAATATTAATCCCAACCCCATGTGCCCTCGTTCTACATTCCCATACGACACATCTATTAAAAGAACAATAAGAGAAATAAAATTAGTAAAAGATCTATGAATGATCTCCCAAAGTAAACAGATTTTGGCCGGTAGATGCTTTCGGTTTCGGATATATACATTTTTCTTTATTTTATTTTTGTGTGGGTGTGTATGAAATATTATATTTTAAATGAGAAAGGCCAAATGTCGGGCATGCTAGAGAAGGGACAAAACCTAAAGTTTAAAGTTTTTTTTTTGGAAGGCATGCCATGGATTTCAACGAAGGCTAATTTTGGTGCGTTGCTATATTTCAATAGATGTGATTTGCCTTGGTTGATGTTAAAATACAATTCATGTTCTTTGGTTATATCTTTATCTGAAAAAGGTGCTGATTGATGTATTTTTATGCTTGATATTACTTGTGCTCACAAAATAATATTGTGCGATTTTCTCATTTTATATATGTATCATTTAATTAATGATGATTTTGAGCTCTTTTGTATTTTATTATAACATATTTGATATATGAGAAATTAATTAATTATTAAAAAAATAATAATAAATGTCGGGCTTTTGTATAATTAGGTTGGAGAATTTTTAAAAGAATCTGACAAAAATTTATTCAACGAAAGTTGTATTTAAGCACAAATAGTTGTTATCATTTATTGGATGTATTAAGATTAATTTTGATACAACGGTGAATACTTATTATAGTGTTATTGATTTTAATTTTATGACTCGTAACTATTTAAGAATTGTTGTGTTATTTGAAATTATAAAATATAATGATCTATTTTCTATTTCAATTGTTAAAATAATAATTATTTTTAAATGTTTGATTACACTATATTATTTAAATCTTCATTCAATTATGGTTATATCAAATATAGAATAAGTAATAAATGATATTTTATTTAAAAAATTATCTTATTCTAAAATAAATTATGTCTTTAAAAATATTCATATATATCTCGATTCTTTTAATTTTTTAAAAGTATGCTTTGCTCCTAAAAAAAATAAACGTGGTAACTTATAATTTAACTAATTAAATCAGAACTTAGTTTTGAGTCAACTTACGCTTAATGAAATTCTGTGTCAAAAGGCTCGAACATTTTATTTTGAACGATTCTCGTTGTTGAATTTTAATAAATGAAAGTTCGTTTAAAATAAATAAAAAATAAAAAGTAAAAACTATACGCATGACTCGATTCATATTTCGTAATTCCTGGGTCAAGCTTTTCCTTTAGAAACGGATGACTTTCTTCTTCACTCCACCACCACCACCTACTACAACACTCCAATGAGTCCAAGTCCATCCATCCAACCTTTATTTCTAAAAGACAGATTTAAAGGAGAATCTGGGGGAACTCGGGAAAATTTTTATTGCAAGAGATGGGTTTGGTGTAAGAACTAAGGTAAGTGTTAGATACTAAAATCCTCATGGCTATTTTACTTTCGTCTGAAACGCGCCTCAGTCTTTGTCATGCAACAAACCGCAGCTGCACTGACACTGCACACCCCCTCCTTCCCCTTGACCCTCCATTTATTTAGCGCCTTCTTCTTCTTCATTCTTGTTTGCTTCTGCTTTTGCTTTGGTTTTCAGTGTTTCAGTGGTGGTTTCGTTTTAGGCAGCCAAGATGAATGCTCTTGCAGCTACCAACCGCAACTTTCGCCATGCAGCTCGCATTCTTGGATTGGATTCCAAGCTTGAGAAAATCCTTTTTGTTGGATCATAAACTTGATCATTATGGGAGCCTAAATTCAAAATCAATTAAATTAGAGTCCAAGTCCATAATCAAGGTCTAAAACTACTAACCTTCTACCTAGAATCTTTTAGAGTGTGGTAATTAAGCATATGAATAATTTGGAAGGATGGAGAAGAATGAAGAAGAATGAGGTGTATGGTTATTGTAATTTTGGATTAATTTATTTGTGTGGTGTAGGATTGTTCTTAAGTAGTATAAATACCCCTCCCCATTTTAGTTTAGGCATCAAGAAAAATTAAGAGCTTCTAAGTGAGTGAAGAAGCAAATTCTAATAAAGAGTGAGTTGTAGTATCTTGTTTTTGAGTGAGAGTGCCCTTGTAATATTTGTTTGAGTTTAAATAATAGTTGTTTGTGTGAGTGTTTCATTTCCAACAAAGTGGTATCAGAGCAAGTTGGAAAGTATACACTATTGCATATCAAATCGAAGGTCTCGACGAGAGAAATTCGACGCCACTAAAATCTCCCCAATCTGAGTTCGGACGCGCCTCCACTCGCCGCCAGAAGACTGCTGCTAGAAATTCGAGTTGACTCATCGAGTTAAGCCGAGTTGGAGCATTGACCGAGCCGCCAAGCCGAGTTGACTGAGCCGTAAGCCTGTTGACCGAGCCCCTTGACCGAGCCGTCCAAGCAAGTTGACTGAGCCGTCAAAATCATTGACTGTTGACCAGGTTAGGGTTGACTTTGATCGTTGACTTTGACCGTTGACCGAAAAATTGAAAATTTTGACCAGGTCCCACCCAAGGTTTTTCGGTGTTCCGGATTCATCCGTGCAATCGAATTTTGTAAATTCTCATTATATTGAGAGATATGGCAAATGGTATAGCACCATTCCAAGTTCCGACACTCAACAACAACAACTACAACAACTGGAGTATCAAAATGAAGGCACTTCTTGGATCACAAGATGTGTGGGATATCATAGAGAAAGGCTATAACGAGCCTGCGAATGATGCTGCTTTTGCTGCTCTTACACCAGATCAAAAAACAACTTTGAAGGATTCAAGAAAGAGAGACAAGAAGGCTCTCTATCTCATCTATCAAGCATTAGATGATGATGGCTTTGAAAAGATTTCGAGTGCAAGCTCTAGCAAGGAAGCGTGGGAGAAGCTGCAAACCTCTTACAAAGGATCTGAGCAAGTGAAGAAGGTCCGTCTCCAAACATTAAGAGGTGAATTCGAATCCTTACATATGAAAGTATCTGAGTCTATTTCAGATTATTTCTCAAGAGTAGTAGCTGTTTCTAATCAATTAAAAAGAAATGGTGAAAAGTTAGAAGATGTGAGGATAATAGAGAAGATACTCCGTTCGTTGGATCCCAAATTTGAGCACATCGTCGTGACGATTGAAGAAACTAAAGATTTGGAAGAAATGACGATCGAGCAACTCCAAGGATCATTGCAAGCATACGAAGAGAAGCATAAGAAGAAGCATGGGTTTACTGAGCAACTCCTCAAGCTACAACTCAAGGATATGCATGAAAGCCAAAGCAATGATAGAAACCAACGTGGTCGAGGCAGAGGTAAAGGCCGTGGACGAGGTGGAAGTCGCGGTCATGGACGAGGCTGGAATTACAACAACAACAATTCCAACAACTATGAGAAAGGAGAAAGCTCAACACGAGGCCGTGGAAGAATCAATCCGAACTCAAGGTATGAAAAATCTCAAGTTCGATGTTATAATTGTTAGAAGTTTGGGCATTATGCTTCAGAATGTAGAGCTCCCAACAACAAAATTGAGGAGAAGGCCAACTATATAGAGGAGAAGACATATGGCAAAGAAACTCTTCTTCTAGCACGAAAGGAAACTGATAGTGGCCAAGCAAATTTCTGGTATCTTGATAGTAGTGCAAGCAATCACATGTGTGGAAGGAAAGACATGTTCGTGGAGCTAGATGAGTCAGTAAGCGGAAATGTTTCATTTGGAGATGATTCCACAATAGCAGTGAAAGAGAGAGGTAACATCCTTATCCGTTTGAAAGATGGGAGACATCAGTTTATTTCCAATGTCTACTATGTGCCCAATATGAAAAGTAACATCTTGAGTTTAGGGCAACTGTTAGAGAAAGGTTATGATATTCATATGAAGGATTATAATCTTTCTATAAAAGATGATAAGAATAACTTCATTGCTAAAGTGCCGATGTCAAAGAATAGAATATTCTTGATCAACATACAAAATGATGTTGCAAAGTGCCTGAAAGCTTGCTACAAAGATGCATCATGGCTTTGGCATCTTCGATTTGGGCATCTCAATTTTGGAGGTCTAGAGCTGCTATCTAAGAAGGAGATGGTGAAGGGACTACCTCGCATCAATCATCCTGACCAGCTTTGTGAAGGGTGTCTAGTCGGGAAACAATTCAGAAAAAGCTTTCCAAAGGAGTCAAAGACAAGAGCCAAGAATCCACTCGAGCTCATCCATACCGATGTGTGTGGACCGATCAAGCCAAGCTCTCTCGGTAACAGTAACTATTTTCTTCTCTTCATTGATGATTTTTCAAGAAAAACCTGGGTATATTTCTTGAAACAGAAGTCAGAAGTTTTCGAAGTCTTCAAGAAGTTCAAAGCAGCAGTGGAGAGAGAAAGCGGTAGAAAGATCAAAGCCATGAGATCCGACCGAGGTGGAGAATTTACTTCCAGGGAGTTTCAAGAGTTCTGTGAAGCAAATGGAATTTGTCGACCAATGACAGTTCCTAGATCCCCCCAACAAAATGGCGTGGCAGAAAGAAAGAACAGAACAATCCTCGACATGGCACGAAGCATGCTCAAAAGCAAGAAACTACCCAAGGAATTTTGGGCGGAAGCAGTAGCGTGTGCAGTCTACTTGTCAAACCGATCTCCAACAAGAAGTGTATGGGGAAAGACACCGCAAGAGGCATGGAGTGGAAGAAAGCATGGCATTTCCCACCTGAGAATCTTTGGAAGTATAGCCCATGTTCATGTACCGGACGAGAGAAGAACGAAGCTTGATGATAAAAGTGAGAGTTTTATCTTCATCGGCTATGATGCTAATTCGAAGGGCTACAAGTTATACAATCCAGACAATAAGAAGATTGTGATTAGTCGAGATGTGGTCTTCAACGAAGAAGAAGAATGAGATTTTAACTCTCATACAGGTGACTTCAATTTCTTTCCTCAGTTTGAAGAAGATGAGCAGACAATGAGGGAGCAACTAGGACCTCAACAAGAACTTGAAACTCCACCCACTTCACCAACATCAACCACTCAAGGAGACTCATCACCTTCGTCATCGTCAAGTGGGAGTCAAAGTGAAAGAGTTGTGCAACGTACAAGAAGCCTTAGAAATCTCTATGAGGTAACTGAACGACAAGATAATCTTACATTATTTTGTCTGTTTGTCGATTGTGAACCAGTGAGCTTTCAAGAAGCAGTACGAGAGAAGAAGTGGAGAGATGCGATGGATGAAGAAATCAAGGCCATCGAGAAGAATGACACATGGGAACTCACCTCACTTCCCAAAGGACATAAGGCGATAGGTGTCAAATGGGTGTACAAAATAAAGCAAAACGTCAAAGGAGAGATTGAAAGGCACAAGGCGAGGCTAGTTGCTAAAGGCTATAGTCAAAAGGCTGGAATTGACTATGATGAGGTATTTGCTCCTGTTGCTCGATTGGAGACTATTAGACTAATCATTTCTTTCGCAGCTCAAAACAAGTGGAAGATACAGCAAATGGATGTAAAGTCTGCCTTCCTAAATGGAGTTCTTGAAGAGGAAGTCTACATTCAGCAACCATTAGGCTATGAAGTCAAAGGCCACAAAGACAAGGTGTTGAAGTTAAAGAAGGCTCTTTACGGGCTAAAACAAGCACCAAAGGCATGGAATAGCCGAATCGACAAGTACTTCCAAGAGAATGGCTTCAACAAATGTCCCTACGAGCACGCTCTATATATCAAGATCAAAGATGAAGATATTTTGATCGTGTGCCTCTACGTGGACGATTTGATCTTCACTGGAAGCAACCCAAGCATGTTCAATGAATTCAAGAAAGTGATGACGAAAGAATTCGAGATGACAGACATAGGGCTCATGGCGTACTACCTTGACATTGAAGTTAAGCAACAAAAGGATGAAATTTTCATTTCACAAGAAAGATATGCAAAGGAGATCCTGAAGAAGTTCAAGATAGAGAATTATAAGCCGATAAGCACACCGACGGAATACGGAATCAAGATGTCCAAACATGAAGAAGGCGAAAGTGTAGATCCAACATTCTTCAAAAGTTTGGTAGGAAGTCTACGCTATCTAACTTGCACGAGGCCCGATATTCTTCACGCAGTTGGATTGGTCAGTCGCTACATGGAATCTCCAACAACCACTCATTTTAAAGCCGCAAAGATAATTCTTCGCTATCTGAAAGGTACAATTGACTTTGGCTTGTTCTATTCAGTTTCTAATGATTACAAGCTTGTTGGATATAGCGATAGTGATTGGGGTGGAGACATAGATAATCGAAAGAGCACTACTGGATTCGTATTTTTCATGGGAGATACTGCTTTCACATGGATGTCAAAGAAACAACCGATTGTCACATTGTCCACTTGTGAAGCAGAATATGTTGCTGCTACCTCATGCGTTTGTCATGCAATTTGGCTAAGAAATCTATTGAAGGAGATAGGCTTGATACAAGAAGAGCTTACCAAGGTTTGTGTCGACAACAAGTCAGCCATTGCCTTAGCCAAGAATCCGGTATTCCATGATCGAAGCAAACACATCGATATTCGCTACCACTATATAAGGGAGTGTGTTGCAAGAAAGGATGTGCAAGTTGAATATGTGAAGTCACAAGATCAAGTTGCCGATATTTTTACCAAACCACTGACAAGCGAAGACTTCATAAGATTAAGGAACTTACTAGGGGTCACAAGATCAAGTTTAAAGGAGGGTGTTGGATCATAAACTTGATTCATTATGGGAGCCTAAACCCAAAATCAATCAAATTAGAGTTCAAGTCCATAATCAAGGTCCAAAACTACTAACCTTCTACCTAGAATCTTCTAGGGTGTGGTAATTAAGCATATGAATAATTTGGAAGGATGGAGAAGAATGAAGAAGAATGAGGTGTATGGTTATTGTAATTTTGGATTAATTTATTTGTGTGGTGTAGGATTGTTCTTAAGTAGTATAAATACCCCTCCCCATTTTAGTTTAGGCATCAAGAAAAATTAAGAGCTTTTAAGTGAGTGAAGAAGTAAATTCTAATAAAGAGTGAGTTGTAGTATCTTGTTTTTGAATGAGAGTGCTCTTGTAATATTTGTTTGAGTTTAAATAATAATTGTTTGTTTGAGTTTAAATAATAGTTGTTTGTGTGAGTGTTTCATTTCCAACGCTTTTAATCCCCTTCAAAAAAAAATCAAAATTATTCATATCCACCCTTTCTTTTCTCCGCCTAACTTGTGATCAATACTGTTCAGTTGTTAGCTTCATTTGTTTTTTTTTAATCTTGCTGCTGCAGGTGTAATGTACCATTCCGAAAGACGATGGCTCTCTTGGATTTAGAATCCAACATGACAACGTTCGTGGCCCCATGAAAGGTGGCATACGCTACCACCCTGAGGTGATACTGATAAACATATCGGTTAATTTTTTATTTATTAATTTCGGGTCCTTATATATGTCTCTCACTTTGCATTTTCAAATTAATGAGGTGATGCCACTCATACTCAAGCTAGATTGTTCTGGGTTTTTTAGTATGGGTTCATTTTAATATTCTTATCATCAGTAAAATGTTTTTGCATTCCTATGTTGACTTTCTGATTCTTTATTTGCAGCGGATCTCTTTCTGTTCAATCTTGTGCGTTAATAAGAAAAGTGACATGTCAATATTTGATTTATATATGTTGGTGTTCTTATACATAGTACATGGAGCCGATTACAGTTATGATGACAATAAAAGGATGTGCTTTTGTAAATATCTTGCTCGATTCCATGGATTGAACGATCTTTCTTATTCAACTAGCAGAAAATATTGATTCAATAAAGAGAATTTCCTAAATTTAACCTATATATGTTTCAATTACCACAATTGGGAAAGTAATGAGGGAAGAATGAAAAATAGAGGAGTTTATTGATCTTTCTATCATTTAACCATAGCTCTTTCGTGCACAGCACACATTGTTGACCTTTTTGATTTTATTGTGAGAAAACAATATTTTCTCTTATTGAATCCGTTTTCTTGGTTAGGATTAGCTATAACTGCCTATTAATGCCTGTTCCAGAAATTAAATTAACTGCATTTGTGTGATGTGGTCATAATTTCATTATGGAGAATAGTTACTTGATGTTTTAAGTAGGTAGATGATACTTATATGATGTCTCATAAATCTTCCTTGGAATGATTGCTGCATGCTTAAATCTTATAACTAATGACATATTTTGTCATCTTTTAGATGGTGTTTAATGATCAAACGTTTGTCCTTGTCTTTTTAATTTTTGTAAAACTCCTTTCCTTACATTAATTTTCACCTTATTGATCATGTGCCCTTATAATTAGGCTTGAACTTATTTGTTTTCTGATGTTAATGATGAAAATTTTAATATTTTATTATTGAATTCTCGATTGTCTAGAAGTTATCCTAGTATTTCTTTTTCTAAACTCTCGCAAAGGATTCCTTGAGCATGAGAATTTGTTCATAAGTATCATCTGCCTATATATATGTTCCATATATAGAGCTTAACTGCATTATAAGGTATCATATCCGAGCTCCCATCATTTGTTCTACAAGCTTTATAGAAATGACATTAATGGATCATATTTATCCAGGTCCCTGTGGAAGACCATTTCTTTTAATTTGAGAGTGCAACTGTGTATGATACTACTGCTTTGCATCGAACTATGAGACTGGTTGTGGTATAACTCTTTCAGATAGTTTCAAATGAAGCTTTTAACATCTGACTTTTGTAATGGATTCCCATAACATTAATCCTTTGCTTGTGTTTTTTTCTTTTCCGGGTTGTATCTAGCAATAATTGTCATATTTATAAATTGTTCAAGGTTGACCCAGATGAGGTGAATGCTCTGGCTCAACTAATGACATGGAAGACAGCTGTGGCAGACATTCCATATGGCGGTGCAAAGGGAGGGATTGGCTGCAATCCAAGGGAGTTGAGTACAAGCGAGTTAGAACGTCTAACTCTTGTTTTCACTCAAAAGATTCATGATCTTATAGGAATTCACAGGGATGTTACTGCCCCTGACATGGGAACTAATTCACAGGTATGCCCCTATTGTTGATTGTTTTTTCTTACAGCCAATTTAGGTTGACAGCATTATGTTATAAGTTTGATACTTTTCCTTGCTCTTCAACTGGACAGACTATGGCATGGATCCTGGATGAATACTCAAAATTTCATGAGCACTCACCTGCAGTTGTTACAGGAAAGCCAATTGTAAGTATCCAAAAAGAGACACAGCAACAAAAATGTGATCTATCTATGGTAAGTGTGGAAGGAATTGAGTTAAATCAATGTTTCCTGTATTGGCTGGGATTGTAGGATCTCGGGGGATCACTCGGTAGGGAAGCTGCAACTGGAGTCGGTGCACTTTTTGCAACAGAGGCCCTGCTGGCTGAACATGGAAAATCAATTTCCAATTTGAAATTTGCTATTCAGGTAAATCCATTTATTTGACATTCTTTCTCTCTTTTTTCTCTCGAAAAACATCAATTGCTACTGTTTATATGACATTCCATCTCAATAATATGCTACTATTGTTAGGGTTTTGGAAATGTGGGTTCCCAGGCTGCGAAGGTTGTTGCAGGCAGCGTGATAAGGCGTAATTGTATAAACTATTTTATCTTCCTAACTTGATATTTGTTCAATTTATCTCAATAATTGGGCTATTTATGCATATTAATGTTGTTTTATAGGTTGAAGCATTATCGGAGCAAAAATACCGAAAAACGGACGCAAATGGGAGCATTAGAGATAAAAATACAAATGGAGGCACTGTTGCTACAGTGTACTGTAGCAACAGTACCACTGTTTGCTACAGTGCAGCGCCGCAGCACTGGATTTCAGCGCCGCGGCGCCAATTGCAGAAAGTGAGCGCCGCGGCGCTGAATTCTGGGCACTCCTTAAGGGCATTTTTGTCCTCTTTTTGCAACCCTACCTATATAAACACCCATTGTTTAGCCAAAGGAAAAGGGGGAGGAAAGGGGCAGTAGAGAGCACGAAAATAAACACTTCATTTGGGTCTTGGAAGCAAGAATCAACAACAAGAGGCAAAAATCAAGGGGAAGAAGAAGAATTTCTGCATTTTGGAGGAAGAACATCACCATTGCATCAAGGGAAATTTCTTCTTCTCTTCAAATTCGTATTTGTTGTTGATTCCAACATGTATAATGATGTTGTTAGATGCTCTAAACTTATATTTTCAATTATGAACTAAGTTTTATTGCTAGGATTACAATGTGAACTCAATATGTAGCTTGGATTGATTATTTTTCCTTATTTATCATATTGGTATGGAATTGTTCAATTTGTTCTATGCTAAATGCTTCTAATTACATGAAAATGTATTAGATTGATTAGGGAACCTTAATGAACTTGACAAAGGAAATTTTGTGTTGGCCATGGATAAATTGATGTATGATCATGGTGTAAAAGCATGAGTTTCATATGAGATAGACATATACTCATAGGCATATATGACCATTTAGAGAATTTGAACTTAATGAATCTTATTTCAATTTGATTATCATAGATATATAGATAGTTAATTGAATGAGATATACTCACTTGACCTGCAAAAGAGGCTTGTGAGGATATTAGAGTTCTTGGTTGACACTCATATTGATAGTTCTAAGGGGAGTAGTTGGAGTCAAGTGAAGTATTGAGGGATTATTGTAATCCTAGGCATCTGAGTATTTGTGCTATCACAATTGTTCTCCTTGCTCAATTCTTGTAATTATTATTATTTCTTGTTTAGTTAGTTTAGATATTAAAACCATTAAATTGCCAATAGCTTTAATAAGAATAGGAGAACATAATTTTAGTACTTAGCAAGTAATAACAATTCCCCGTGGGATCGACACTCTACTTATCATATATTACTTGTTGCGATAACGTGCACTTGCGTTAGTTTGTGTTATAGAAATCACACAACAAGTTTTTGGCGCCGTTGCCGGGGAATTATTTATTATTCTTGTTGATACTAATACCAATTCATCTTATTCTTAGTTTAAGCATTTTTCTGTCATTGTATATTTTGCTGTCATTTGTACATTTTACTGTCATTAGTTCATTCTTTTGTTTTTCAGTTATTGTAGAGTGATATATGATGGCTGGAACATCAAGTTTGTTAAGGGATTTTGCAGTACTAAGAGTAAGCGACATCCAGTCAAGCATTCAAATACCTTTAATTGATGTCGATTACTTTGAAATCCAACCGGAAATGATTCAGTTATTGAAAGCTTCAGTACAGTTTAGTGGGTTGCCAAATGATGATCCTAATGAGCATATTGGAAATTTTTTGGAAATATGTGACCTTTGCAAATATAATGGAGTCTCGGATGATGCAATTCGGCTTCGCCTATTCACATTTTCACTCCGAGATAGAGCAAAGAATTGGTTGAGGTCACTACCACCGGGATCTATAACAACGTGGGATGAGTTAGCGCAGAAATTCCTTACCAAATTCTTCCCACCGACAAAGACAACGATGATGAGGAATGCCATAACTTCATTTGTGCAGAATGATGATGAATCTTTACATGAAGCATGAGAAAGATTTAAGGAAATGCAGAGGATATGTCCACACCATAACATCCCAAAATGGTTACTTATGCAAATTTTTTACAATGGTGTAGTTGGACATATGAGGATGATAATTGATGCTGCAGCTGGAGGTGCATTTATGAATTTATTTGTTGATGATGCATATGAATTGCTGGAAGTGATGGCCTTTAACAACTCTCAATGGACAGCTGACTATGTTGCTTCATGCAAGATTATTGAGAGCGTTGCACAAATTACTTGTGATTTTTGTGGTGGTAACCATCTAAATGGACTATGTGAAGAACCTACAGATTATCCAGAAATTGGTTACCAGCAGCAGCACAATCACAATTTCAGTGCCTATTATCCAAAATGTGTAAATCATGCGTCTTGGAATAACAAACAAGAGGAAACTCCGCTGAAATTAAATCCTCTTGTAACACCACCAGAAATTCTGCAACAACAGCAACTTGAGATGGAATCCTCACTAGAAGATATGTTCCAACATGTAAGTAGGACAGCTGAGTTGTTACATAGCCAATCTTCATCTCTGCAGAGGTTAGAAATGCAGGTGGAACAATTGACAAATGCTGGCCACAATCATCTTCAAGATGCTTTGCCAAACAATACTGAAATTTTTTCAATGAAAAATGTTGAAGACTACAATGGAATCATTATAGAGAGTGAGGTTGAGCAACATGCAGCCAATGAAATAACCAAATCAGAGGAGATTCAGCACATGGATAAGAAATTTTCCCATTGCTTCAAGATCGATATGGTTATTCCGGATGATGCTCACCCATCTCCAAAACAGCAAGTATTAAAAGCCATCATGGATTATGCGTATGAAGAGACACCGCTGCACAAATTAAGAGCCAAAAAACGGAGAAATAAGCTCATCAAGGAGCAACCAATAGATATCGGCCAACGAGGTTCAATTATCCGGTCTAAGATTAAAATCTTTCCAGTAAAGCTCAAAGCAAGGAGGTCGGCGGTGTTCCTTAAAAGTTTTCTCATGGAACTATGGAAGTCGAAGAAAAAGAATATCATTACTTATAGGCGTTGACCGAAGTTCCATAGGCGAGATTCTTCAGATATGCAATTTGATCCACCATGATCCATAAATGAAGAAGTCTAGCTAGAGACAATAAATCAAGCGCTTCTTGGGAGGCAACCCAAATGCATTTTAATTTTTGATTTTAATGTTTGTTTTTCTTTGTTCCAGTGTGCTATAACAACAATTAGGAAATCATAAATGCATGGAAAAGAATCGAAAACAAGAGCCAACATGGTGCAACCCAATGGAGCTCAAAATAAAAGTCAAGAAAATTTAGGGTTTTGGGCACTAACTCTAGCAACAACTTCCACCTTGAATCGAGCATCAAGCTATTGTCTACAAAGGGAGTTTCTCTTACTTACTTCTAGTTTTTCCATTGTGGACAATGTCAACTTTAAGTTTGGGGGAGGAAATTTTTTTTTTTTTTTTCCATGTTGATCATGCTTACGTTATTACGATTATTGTTTTTAGTTGTTTGTTTTACAATTTGTTTATTTTCTTTCATTTTAGTGTTTAGTTTTGGGTTGGTTGAATGATTAGTAGTCAATGATATGAAATAGAAACATGATTTCAAATGCTATGTTCTTTGGGAAACAATGAATGTTGTGATTGTTTACTTGGTAATCTAGGACAAGTTCAGCTTCACTTTGTGACCACTTGATATTTCGAGCACATAGTGATAAGGGCAAATTTGTCATATATTTTCTCATGTTTTTATTATTGATATTTTATGGTTTTATGAGAATAGATGGCTATTTATGTGCATTATTGTTATTTATAGGGACTTGAACGAAATTTAAAGAAAGAACGCAAAAGGAGCGAAAACAGGGACTAAAATGCAAAGTTTTCAAATTATGAGTCCAGCGCCCCCGCGCCACAAGTATTTTCGCCCCAACGTTGGAATAGTGATTGAAATTAGAAAAACGACCTGTTTAAGTCGCGTCTGGCGCTCCAGCGCCGAAGAGTTACCGCGCCAGCGGTAAAGCCGTTTTCATGCAGCGCCCCAGCGCTATCATCACACCGCTTCAGCGGTGCAGGCTTTTTCACACAGCGCCCCAGCGACAGAAGCATATCGCCCCAGCGGTAGAATGAGTCCTAGTCCGACGAGAATTGAGATTTTCAAGCTCATATCAATCCCTATATAAAGCCACTCGCTCCCAACCTTCAAGGAAGAATCGAAGATGACCCAAGAGCACCAAGAATACAGAACACAAGTCTTGGAGAGCAATAGGAGCTTAATTGAAGCAACTTTGGAGAGAGATACAAGACGTTCTTCGACATCAAGAGTTTCTAGGCAGCGCAATTAAGAGCAATTCGACGTCTATATCGGTTTGCGATTGATTGTATCATGATTTATAATTATTTTTACTGCTGTTCTCTTGTAGCCATGAGCTAAATTATTTTCTAGGGTTAATATTTGAACTCAATATGTGCGCTTAAATTGCCATATCTTTTAGTATTTAATAAACTTAGTCATTTATTATTTAAATTACTTGTGTTTAATGCTTCAATATATCTGGCCAATATATGGTGAATGAGTTGGTAATATTATTGATAAACTCGGAAGAGGAATCATAATATTTAGACCTAGGTAATTTGATGCATGATTGTAGAGTAACATTCAATGTTGCATATGCAAGTTTCAACTTAGGATAGGAATATACCTAATTGGCATGTATGATCAATAAGACCTAATCTTAATGAATCTTAATTTATTACAAGTACCATAGGAATATAGGTATTTGGTAATTTAAGGTATACTTGCATGACCTTGGAAGAGGCTTGTGAATACATTAGTGTCTTGATCAATAATAAAGACTAAGTGAGTTAAATATTAGAGGATTAATCATTAGAAACATATTGAGGGATAATATTAATCCTAGGTTTTCTCTACATTGCTATCTTTAAATCTCATTGCATTGTGTTTTTACTTTTATATTTTCTACATTCATTCTTAGATTTTTATTTTTCTGAATAATTATTAAAAAGATATAATTTTAGTAATTTGTTAAAAAGAAAAAATTATCTCTGTGGGTTCGACATCCGACTTATTTAGTCTCTTTATTACTTGCATACGATAGTGTATACTTGCACTTAATTTATGATATAGAAATATCGCATTACATAGTTAGAATTATTTAGTTTTATGCTTACTTAGAAGACTTTTATGCACTACAAGAATAAATATGGTCTCAAGAACACGCTAGAACTTGTTTGAGCATCACTCAAGGCGAAATCCTAGGGCATACATAATTAAGGATATGATTTTAGGCCATCTTTGGACCGATTGAGCCTTTCAAGCCAACCTATGTATAATTTTGACCGTAGTCACCCCCGTTGAGCCTAATTATCATTTTTTCTTGCTAACTATATCATTACCTTAGCCTTTATTTTTATTATCCTTTATAATACCCATCATGCCATAAGTATAGCACTTCTTTTAAAGACTTGTGTGAACTTTTATAAATGAAGGGGTGAATTAAAGAAGAGCTATGGGTTTAGTTATAAATGTTGGTTGTTCAAATATGAAAAGCTTAAGTTTGGGGGTATAGTGACTTATATGTTAAAAAAAAAAAAAACAATTCAAAAAAAAAAAAAAAGAAAGAAAGAAAGAAACGAAAAGAAAAATTGAGTTTGCTATACCCCTAGCTTAAACGAAAAGAAAAGAAGAGCAACAAAATAGCTAGAGAATCAAAGAAATAAGTTTGGGGGAAATCGGGTGAAAAAAAAAATGGTTGGGTTTGAGTAACCTCAAGAGGAATGTGTGTTTATGGTGTAAGTTGATCCAAAATCAATTCATTTTATCATACCCTCACCCTAGCCATGCATTACAAGCTAACTAAAGTCCTATTTGATCTTTGATTATGTGTGTGCCTACATTAGTGGAGAGTGATGCGAAAAATAAGCATATGGAGTGTTAAATAAAAGCAAAAATCTCATAAAGACCATTTCATTATCTTATGTGCATAAACTAATCCGAGCGCATGCTACTAATGATTTTAGCTATTCACACACACACCAAGTAGGTCACTTGTAGGTATGAATAAGTGTTGGATTAACATGTTGAACGGTTAAGATGTTTAGAATTTCCTTGAGAATAGTAGTCATGAGAAATTTTTTAGATAAATTACTAATCGTTTGCCAACCCAATGTTTTATATCTTTTTATTGTTTGTTGTCATTTTTTTTGTGTTGTCCGTGTGCTCTCTTACTCGAGGACGAGCAAGTATTTAAGTTTGGGGGTATTTGATAAGCCGTAATTGTATAAACTATTTTATCTTCCTAACTTGATATTTGTTCAATTTATCTCAATAATTGGGCTATTTATGCATATTAATGTTGTTTTATAGGTTGAAGCATTATCGGAGCAAAAATACCGGAAAACGGACGCAAATGGGAGCATTAGAGATAAAAATACAAATGGAGGCACTGTTGCTACAGTGTACTGTAGCAACAGTACCACTGTTTGCTACAGTGCAGCGCCGCAGCACTGGATTTCAGCGCCGCGGCGCCAATTGCAGAAAGTGAGCGCCGCGGCGCTGAATTCTGGGCACTCCTTAAGAGCATTTTTGTCCTCTTTTTGCAACCCTACCTATATAAACACCCATTGTTTAGCCAAAGGAAAAGGGGGAGGAAAGGGGCAGTAGAGAGCACGAAAATAAACACTTCATTTGGGTCTTGGAAGCAAGAATCAACAACAAGAGGCAAAAATCAAGGGGAAGAAGAAGAATTTCTGCATTTTGGAGGAAGAACATCACCATTGCATCAAGGGAAATTTCTTCTTCTCTTCAAATTCGTATTTGTTGTTGATTCCAACATGTATAATGATGTTGTTAGATGCTCTAAACTTATATTTTCAATTATGAACTAAGTTTTATTGCTAGGATTACAATGTGAACTCAATATGTAGCTTGGATTGATTATTTTTCCTTATTTATCATATTGGTATGGAATTGTTCAATTTGTTCTATGCTAAATGCTTCTAATTACATGAAAATGTATTAGATTGATTAGGGAACCTTAATGAACTTGACAAAGGAAATTTTGTGTTGGCCATGGATAAATTGATGTATGATCATGGTGTAAAAGCATGAGTTTCATATGAGATAGACATATACTCATAGGCATATATGACCATTTAGAGAATTTGAACTTAATGAATCTTATTTCAATTTGATTATCATAGATATATAGATAGTTAATTGAATGAGATATACTCACTTGACCTGCAAAAGAGGCTTGTGAGGATATTAGAGTTCTTGGTTGACATTTATATTGATAGTTCTAAGGGGAGTAGTTGGATTCAAGTGAAGTATTGAGGGATTATTGTAATCCTAGGCATTTGAGTATTTGTGCTATCACAATTGTTCTCCTTGCTCAATTCTTGTAATTATTATTATTTCTTGTTTAGTTAGTTTAGATATTAAAACCATTAAATTGCCAATAGCTTTAATAAGAATAGGAGAACATAATTTTAGTACTTAGCAAGTAATAACAATTCCCCGTGGGATCGACACTCTACTTATCATATATTACTTGTTGCGATAACGTGCACTTGCGTTAGTTTGTGTTATAGAAATCACACAACACAGCGACATCACAGGTGCAGTGAAAAATCCCAATGGAATTGATATTCCAGCTCTGCTAAAACACGGGCAGAGCACTAAAAACCTGAAGGATTTCCAAGGTGGAGACAGTATGGATCTAAATGCTAAATGACTTACTTGTTCATGAATGTAATATTCTTGTGCCGTGTGCATTAGGTGGGGTGCTCAAGAAGTATGTTATCTGCTTGACTAGTAACTTCATAACCTATATGACATCTTTCCATTGTGATTACTTTATGAACATGATAACTCTAGTACAATTTTTTATCTTTATGCCATAGAAATGTGTCCAACCATTTTTTAGGACAGCAGCTTGCTATCTAATATGAATAAAGTTTATTCCTATTTAAATTGGAGTTATTGTTAATCCTGCATTTTGGGTAAAAAGTTACCAACTCATAAAGACAACTGTGCCTCGTATATTCTTTTCATTTTGTTTGGTTTGTTGAAAGGGAAAATGCTGCTGATGTGAAGGCAAAGTTCATAATAGAAGCAGTCAATCACCCAACTGATCCAAAAGCAGATGAGATATTAATGCAGCAGTGCTTTAGTTAGATATTTGATGGCTGGCTTTTGCAGAATTCAAAATCTTAGACAATGAAATATGTCTTCTTTGCAGATTTTGTCCAAGAAGGGAGTTGTTATACTCCCGGACATTTATGTCTTCTTTCCATAATTCTATGCTCTAGTCTAATATGTTCATTACCGTGTCACTTTCTGTGTTTGCATGTGTTGCAGAACATCCAAAGATTCATGTGGGAAGAAGAGAGGGTTAACCTTGAGCTTAAGAGGTACATGATGAGAGCCTTCCATGACATTAAGGCAATGTGCCAAACTCATAACTGCAACTTGCGGATGGGTGCCTTCACTCTTGGGGTGAACCATGTTGCACGTGCTACCCTGTTGAGAGGTTGGGAATAATGAGGTGAAACTTACATTTTCCCACCCTCCAAAGGCATCGAGTGGTTGTCAGCAAGTTACAGAAGCAGAAGAAACTTAATAGTTCCTTGTTTTAGTTTTACCCTTTATTTTCTTCAGTCATGGAGTTCGGCAAGGTTTATATAACTATAGTTTGAAGCTCAATTCAGACATTTAAAGTAACGAACAAAACAGACATGAAGACTAACAAAATCATGAAGAGAAGAAACACAGTAGCTGAATTTATTTCTCTTTGCTCACTGTTCTGCAACTCAGCCATTAGTCACACTATTTCCTATTAAATCTTTGGCCTTACTGGTATGATGGTTGGCTGTTTGATATTAGTTGATCAGCGTTAAAATGTATGTATACTTAACCATATTCCCTGTGGAATTACATATTTCGTGCTTGGTTATAACATGATAGGTATTTATAGGAGAATATGCGAGTCTTATCTCAAGCATGCAAGTACCTACAGGAAGAGGTTTAAAAACTTCTTGTTTTAATTGATTAAACCGTGACAAGAGCACAGATCTTCCGTTTATAAATCTACATATAAATCTTTTTTTTTAAAAAAAAAAGAATGAGATGCAAGCTTTATGTTTTCTTTTCATATTAATTAATGGTGTCAGTCAGCTAGGTTGTAAATGGATGAGAAAGATGGTCAAAGCCAGTTATTAGAGCTGGCAAAAATACCACAAAAAGGTTTTTTTACCAGATACTTGGATGAGTTTCAGCTTTGAAAGTGAAATCTGAAGAACAAAAGGTTCATATAATACAATTACAAGAGAAATGAGAGCATTTAACACCTTATGTTTGATTTGAGTAAACATCTAATTTTTGGAAAAACACGAAGTTTCATTGATTCTCTCTATTCTTGCACACAAAAATGATGTGTTTTTACTGGAAGTTACATCTCGCCTGGTACTTGATGTACTTGGAATTCGCACCATTTAACAAGAAAGAAATTGACAAGTGGAAATGACAAAAGAAAATCACACATTCAAAACTAAGAAGTCGTAAGAAAGAAAATCAAATATTCAAAACCAACACGTCCTAAGAAAAGAAATTCTTTCTGTGGAAGAATCAATTTCAAGTTCTTCAAATATTCGTTGAAGGTTTAAAGCTAAAGAATTTGTTAGAAACTCTGAACTTTTAAGGATGAAGAAGGAAATTACGCCATCCTCCAGCTAGGGGAAGCTATAAGAAATTGTCGGGTAAGATATTTATTTTCAACATGAAAATGTTTGTCATTTTCGTTTATCAACCATAAGAAAAGGTTCATCATAATTGTTTCAGTCATTAATGATTGTGTGTCATGATGTGAACAGGCTCTAGAATTACTGCTAAAAATACAATGCTGAAAATCCAGGAGTCTTGCTAGTAGATGGTATGAACAAGAGCAGCCTAGCTACACCGGATCTTGCTGTTCTTGTTTCATGCAATTCTAGCTACGATGATATCGCAAGGCTCCTCAGGCATGTTGGTGCAGGGAGAGTGCGCATCTTAAATGACATTACTCTTGCTCCACAGCACACTCAAAATCAAGTTCTCACCACAACAGAACAGCAAACACCGACTCTTTCAAGGTCCCCAGAACCAAGAAATTTGTCCATGGAGATAGTAGACTGGGTAGACTACTTCAGGTTCTATTGATGGAAGTGATGACTGATCTATTAGTGGTTGTTGTATTAATGGCAACAGCGACTTTCCAGGCTGGTGTAAGCCCTCTGGTGATATTAGGCATGATTATGGTAAAGCATTTCTGGCTTCGAAGACCTCTAAATTCGCTATTTTATTCCTTTGTTGTCTTCTTCAACAGACTGACGTCTGCATCCTTGATGACAATGATAGCATTCACAAATAACTTTCCTTTCTTGTTGGAGCTGTGTGCAGCCATGCTTGGAATGGATTTACTTACGGGCCCGGCTGCAGAATCGCATCGAATTGACCATCAGGGTACTTGAGGTCTTGGCTTGAGAGCTACTAGAATAAATTAAAGTTTATTACTTTGCCATCTGCAATCCTAAAAAGATTTGACGGTATATCCTATCAGGGATTTCTTCCATAGCAGAGTGTACCTTTCTTCTCAGTGCACAATCATTCATTATAGAAATATGTCCACAAAATTCATTAGAGCTCAAATTGTGAATTTGCCTGAGAAATAGAAACTCAGATCAATATACTCCACTACCTTAGATAAGTTACATCAAATACTAATCAAGAATGAAACACAAATTGCTAACTGCAATTTGACTAATCCTTTTTTGGACCGCTCAAGGTCTCATCCTGCCAGGTTGCCTGCCATTGCTTGTCATAAAATGTTGTCTCTTCCAAAAGCTTCTTCAGGTTTTCAATATCCTCATTCTTTCTGATTAGAAGTACTCCAACAACAGCTACAAATAATAGTGTCTTACAGAAGAAGTTGCCCATTTGGTCAACTAGACCTACCCCAGTCAAGCTATCAACCAGATAGGCCATAAAGAAGCCTATCATTGCAGCACGACCTGTGCCAAGCTCATAAAACAACGATAGTTGGATTAGAATCACAACTTATGTGCATTATAGTCTACATTGAAAATGGAAGATCTAAACAAACCATTGAGCAATTCGGCTTCTGGTAGATGGTATCTCTTCATCCATGCCCACCAAGGTATAATTGAGGTGTCAAAAATTACAGGGTCATCATTGCTGGATGATTCTGGGTTATTCTCAAGCCATTTTCTTCTCCTAGCCTCTGCAACGGATTATCCCAAGAGGATCATTAGTACCAAGAAACCTCTAACTATCAGAAACAAGTATGATATTTCCCCTCTGCACCTCAACCAAACCTCTCCCCAGAAAAGAAAAATAAAATAAATGAAAGAACATATGTATAAAAATATGCCTGCAAAAGTCCAGCTATAAATTAATAGATGGAAAGTAGACAGATAGTAGATAATCAATATAATCTGGATTGACCCAGTTTAAGAAAACTTTTTCATTATCAATACTCGTCACAAGTTGCCTTACAGATGTTACTCTGGAAAAGAATATTTTCAAATTTAAGCCTATTAAAGAAAACAGTACAAGATATACAATTGTGATGCCACAAACAATCAAACATATTAGCAGATAGAAGATATACACATATATATTATAGGAAATCCAACCCCGATTGATTTGGAGGGTCTCCCTAGCAATATGGGTACACTGCCATTATCAATCACAAGATCCAGTGCTTGCACATAAGTTCATCTTAAATCATGCCCCTACTTGGTACTATATTAGCAGCTAATCTAATTAAAAAGTTGGTTTTCCTAACATACTCAAATTAGTTGCAGTGTCATCATATGAGCTGTGACAACTACAGAAATAGTCCATCTATTCCAAATCCGCAAAATGCCAAACCTTTCATGTTAAGTCCATACAAGAGTATCTGCTGTCATTCTCAATAACTCAAATCTTTTATTGTAGTCCAAGCTAACAGTTACTAATTCATTTCACATTCTTTCTCATGCTTGCTCAATTCACAACACTAAACGAGTCTCTACCACTATTTAGAGCCAGAACATGTCATCCTTTCCCTTTTGACAGTTTGGTATATAAATGCCATGCCTTTTCCTCTTTCATCACATCTATAATCAATCAGAACAATACTGTCCTAAAAGTATAAACATCCCTTACTCTCGGTGAAAACAGAGTTCAAGGAAACATAATATCATAGTCTATAAGATCTTAAATTCCCAACAGAACCAATATACATATCCAGCACAACATAGTTCAAATTTTGTTTTCTGAGTAAATTTAACTAAAATAAACAAGATTCACATCAAATGAATTCCTTTCTTAAGCCTTACCCACATTTCCATACCCACCACATACTATACTAAACATCAAAAAACTATATCAAAATTACCCTTTTCTTCAAAAGTGATCATGATCTAAACCGGATAAACGAACAACTATCAAACGAAAAACAAAAGTAAACATAAACCAGAAACCTCACCAGCATCAATAACAGCATCCCAATTAGTCTGCCCACTTTTCTGAAACTGCATTAAATCCCAAGTCCCATTAACCCATCTGGGGTCCTCAAATTTGCTCACAACCTTCATTTCTTGTACTTCCACCACCCCATTGGACTCCACCGGGGCCTCTGGCACCTCCTGAACCTTAGTTTCCTCAACAGTAGCAGCTGATGCTGAAACTCCAGCTCCATTATCGGCTGCCGAGACTTTAAAAGTGAAGAAAGATTCTTTTTTGGTGCCGAGAGAGAGAGTAGGCTTTTGGGTAAAGGAAAACTGGGTTCTTGGGAGGTGTGATGATGGAGGAGAAGAGAGAGATAGCAAAGCAATGGATATGGACATGGTTCAGTTTAGTTTTTATGGTGAGGAGAGTTTCAAAGAGTTCAGTTCATGGCTGTCTTTTGAAGAGCTATCAAGAGCCTTTCGATTCAGCAAGCGTATGGGATTTTGTCCTTATACTGAAAAAGTATATAGAGTATTAATTAACCAATAAAGCCGATCACCTCGTTCCCGTCGTTTAGTGCCAGCATTTTTAATGGCGACTTGGCGAGGTGCTAAGTTTTTGAATCAATCTCTTCATTTGTAATGAGTTTAATGTGAGTTTAATTTGTATTATGAGTTTAACATAAGTTAATTTATATATTATTTTGATAAATTTAATAATAATTTATAATGAATTTGATATGAATTTAATTTGTTAATGATTATAATAAATTTGATATGAGATTAATTTGTATTATGAAATTAAATATTAATACAAATTAATATAATTACTTGTACATAAAAGAAACCAAGAAAGCATTAGGGTATCTATTATTTAACGTATAAAATAATAATTTTTTTTAACAAGGGATTTCAACTGTTTATTAATTAAATTGTCAAGTGTTTACACTCTCTTTTTAAGTGTACTTCTTTGATTTAGAGATTAGGATTCAAATCTTAATGGATATTTATTTATTTATTTAGTAAGAGTTAATTTTTGAATGTGTGTCAATATAAAAATAAAGTCTTATCTCTTGATTAATTGAAGTTTAAACGCATATTAATTGGTCTAATTTTTTTAGCATACAAAAATGTGTAAATAAAATTTTATTTTTTAATTAATTAAAATTTAGACATACAACAATGTGAAAGTAAAATATTATCCCAATTATAATAAAGCCTTTAATGCTAATAAAATTCTAATGTAATGTTTGTGATTTAAAAAAAGAAAAAAAAAAACCATAAGTGCCTTATCCTCTATTTTTTTTTAAATTTCAAATATTATATTATAAATAATTTTATAATATTATATAATAAATTTACTAATATATATTAGATATTTATTGAAATGCTTCACAAGAATAAATTAAAATTTTTTAAAATTTTTGTAACTCACCCACACTTACTTCATCAACAATAAAAATATAATAAAATTTTAAAAATAAACTTATTTTATAAAAAATATCTATTCATATTACGAATTAAAAAATTCAAACTTCGTACAAGAGATTTGACCTAAAAAAAAAAAAATTACCTCATATAAAAAAAAAAAACCTCACACAAAAAAATTATTGTCTAATATACTATTTAAACGAAATTATAAAAAAAACCCTCACAGCATAATCAAAATACACCAAATTCAAGCTAACTATATCGCACATCAAACAAGCAAAAGTCAAGTAAAAGTCTGCAATATATAACTTCAGTAAATGGCTGGCGGCGACAGAGCTTGTGGTCGAAACAGTAGCTAGAATGGTCTCCATTGTAAAAATATCTTGTTGCATGGTCACCGAAGAGAGAGACGGAACTAAGAAGGTGATGTTGGTTAGATCCAAACAAAAGTCGTCTGAGGAGACATTGCGAAAACTAGAGGAAATTAGTGGTTACACGGCGGCAAAAATTGTGGGCTATTCGGCCACTAGGGGACGCGACGGCAAAGGGCCACACACTAATGCATCAGTCATACATGATGGCATGGCGGCGTCGCAGGTTCCCAAACCGAAGACGTTGATGAGGTGCACACCGACGGAAGGGGAGATAGCCTGAAAGCTGGAAAGTGAAAACTGAAGAGTAAAAGAAAATGAAAAAAAGTTTTAAGGAGATGAAACTGTGAGCCGCCCTTTTGAGATTTGCTTCTTGCCGGAGAGGGGGGGCTCTTACCCCTTCTCTGCCGTCTTAATTTTTATGAATGATAACTTTTTGAATATATTTAAGTAATCTATTGGTATCGTTGATTGACATTTACAACGTGATGATAATATTAACTATTAAAATATCACTAATTAACAACCCACTAAAACTTGTACAATGAGTAAACTCATTACAATAAGTATATTTTTGTTAATTTGTGTACATCAAATTTAAGACGTTTCATTTTGCAGTAACATAAGTTGAAATTAAACTAAATCTATGTTAAACTTAAATATAGGTCATCCTATTATAATGTAATTAACATCTTTTATCTAAAATGAGATGTAAACTTTCAACCGTCCATCCAATCCCTTATAATCTAACATATCTCACAATTTTAATCTTTTTTTTTATTTTTTACTTTAATTAGTTTTAATCTTTGAATGTAAGATAACTTCATCACTATGCATTCTAAATTGATATCACAATTAGTCCATTCTAAATGATATGTCAACACTCAATTAGATTATAAATATAAAGAATTTTTAAAATAATTAATTACACATTTTTACTATTCAATAAATAAATATCAAACTATTTGAAATAAAAAAATTGAAATACTTATTTAAAATACATTTAGTATTGTTAATAGTATCTTTTTAAGCATTCATCAATTTATACAATAAAAAAGATAATATCATATTACACACTAATAAATTTAAATAATTCTTACGAGGAATAATAACTCCACCCATAGGCCCTAAAAAAAAGAAAAAAAAATATACCTTAAAATCTGTCAAAGTTCAAATCCTTAACCAAGACCAAGAAATACACAAAACTTACTCCTGAAGGTCTAGAACAAGTGCTCAAATACAACATTAATTGTGTTATGAATTTATGTTATTTTTATCTTAGTTAATTGTAGTAGACACTTAAAACAAAGGTCAGGGGATGAGAATCTTAAAGTTAAAATCTCTTCCTCTTTTTCCACTTTACGGTGAGTGTAGTAAGAATTTTCCACCTAATAAGGCACGTGGGGCCCGGCCCATTTAGGTCCAAATGCCAACTTATTTTTTTATAAAAAAAAAAGTTGTTGGAACTCGGGAACATTGACTTTTTTTTTTTTTTTCCATTTTCATTTACCTTTGGACGGAACTATTTAACTTTAACCTTTACATTTTTTTTAATTCATAAGACTGCATTTCTCATTACTTCACTATTATAATTCGAAAAATCATTTGTTTTTGTTTCTCAAAATTTAACCCAAATGCAAGTCCAAATTCCTTCACTTTTGAAAATGGATCCAAATGATTGGCTTAAATTATAGCTCAAATGGAAGCTCATACGCTTTTTTTAAAAATTAACCTAAAAGATGGATTTGAGCCCTATATTTAAAAAGTCGCTTAGGATAAAATTGTTTAGACAAATGAGTAATATAAAATTTATTTTATTGTAAAAGGTTTTACTTGAGAATATGAAATTAATTATAAAGAAATCTTTACTTTAGCTGCTCAATTTACTTTTGTTTGGAGTTTGTTAATTGTTGTTGCAGTTCGATATTAAACATTATTCCAGATGAATGTGAAGAATGTTTTTCTTTATAGAGATCTTATTGGTTTATTGATAGAGTTTGTTAGTTAATTATCCACATCCCTTAGGTAAGATCTGCAAACTTTATCGTACTTCATACGGCCTTAAATAACCGATCGTGCCTGATTTACAAAGTTTAGTGATACTATTCTTTAACATAACTTTTAATCTAATTCCTATGACTCAGATTTTTTAACCCGCAAGATAACACGTGGTTGTGTTCTCTTACTTTAAGAGAACACAACCATGTGTTTCTACTCTCAAGAATTTTCTTATTAGTATTTCTACTCTTAAGGATTTTCTTCAACAATACTTTAAATTAAAGAACTTTGAAACTCTCAATTATTTCCTTGGTCTTGAAGTATCATTTGATTCTACTGGGTATTCGCTCTCAAAAGTTGAATATGCATTGAATTTACTTACTAGAGTTATCCTGACAGATAGTAAGATTACTTTACTCCCTTATAGCTTGATACCAAACTTCAATCTTCTAATGAAACTTATCTCAGTGATGTCAACTTTTATCACTAATTGGTTGATAGTTTAGTATATCTCACTGTCACTCTACCAAACATTACTTATGTTATTTATATTATCAGTCAATATATGGTCACTCCTCGTGCCACTCATTTTGCAGCAGTTCTTTATATCCTCCGCTATCTCAAGGGTACACTTTTTTATGATTTTCATTTTTTTGTCTCACTCTCTTCTTGTGTTACAAGCCTATGGTAATGCTAATTAGGTAGGTGATCATATTAATTAACGTTCCAATATTAGATTTTGTCTTTTCTTAGGATATTCTATTCTATCATGAAAGAGTAACAAATAGACAACCACTACTCATTACAATACGAAGGCTTAAGTATCATACTCTTACTGATACTACTCAAGAGATTATTTGGTTTGAATAGCTTCTTGAAGACATGAGTATCTCTCACTTTAGCACTACATCTCTTTATAATAACAATCATATTGCAATTTCGATTGCTTATGATGATGTCTTTCATGAGCATATTAAGCATATTGAGAGAAATTATCACTATATTAGGCAACATGTTTCTCAGGGATAATTACTCTTTACTCCATCTATTTTTATGATCAACCTACTAATATCTTCATCAATGCTCTTCTCCTTAGACATTTTCAAGCTCTATTGTCTTTTTCAAGTTTTAGTGTCCAAACTCAAACTTGCTTCTACTACGCAAACTTGAGTTTGAGGAAAATATTAAAGATATCTAGCAAATCACCCATTTACCATATATATATACACTTTTTTTTAATACTATGTAATTATTATATTATATTATATTTTTTTATCTATTATTATTTTTATTTTTATTTTTGTGTCAACCTAAAGTCTATATAAAAACTCATATTATATAATTTCAATACAGTAAAATATGTAATCTTTTATATTGCTCAAAGGTTTGATTAAATTAACTAACCATGTTATAATCATGGAATTTTTTGAAATCCAAATTGAATAGCTTAAGTCTCCCTTCTTTTGAGCTTTAGTTGCACATGTCAGATAGTCGAGTGAGTTTAGCTTTGCTTTAATCACCAATAAAACTTATTGGGACCATTTTAAAAAATTTGTTCCATTGAATTTGTGTTGAGTTATTTGAAGAGAATGGTTGTCATTTATTGTGTGGATAGTAAACGGGGTAGTTTGTTGGATATTTTCAGAAGTCACATTTAAGGAGCCCAATGATTAGTCCATGCAAATTAGAAATACATTTTCTTCGCTAAAGAAAGAGATTACTCGATTCATTTTCGCATCGCTCATGATATATATAATAACTCGGGCATCCCTTTCAAACACATATCCCATTTTTGCGTAGCTGAGTTTTAAAAATTCACGAAAAGCAACTGGTCGTATTGTATGCGTCAATTGCCATTTAACTAATAAGCCTATGAATATTGAGGAGCTGCCATGGATAGATTCAATCATGACTGTCTTGACCACTAAAAGTTAATATTCAAAGTTATTTTGATACCATGTAGACTGTAAAGAAGAGAAAATATTCTCTAACGATTTTTATTGATAGTAAAAGCCTCTATTAAATAGAGGCTTTATAGCTATAAATAGAGGCTTTTACAGCTAACAACCAAATCTTAAGGATCAGGTAAATTATATAAAATCATGATCCAATGAAAAAATAAATTAAAGAAAATGAACATGAATAAAAAGA
This sequence comes from Ailanthus altissimus, assembly GCA_946807835.1. Taxonomy (NCBI): domain Eukaryota; kingdom Viridiplantae; phylum Streptophyta; class Magnoliopsida; order Sapindales; family Simaroubaceae; genus Ailanthus; species Ailanthus altissimus. The sequence goes on along the minus strand of OX327696.1, from coordinate 26,607,427 downwards.
AAAAAAAACCTAACAACCTCTTAAAACTATGATACATGATATGATAAATAAAGAGATAAAATAAAAACAAATATTTGCTTTCTACGTAAACTACTTAAAGGAAAAAGGATAGAAAATAAAAAATCTAAGCTATATTCGTTACTTCCCTTTTAGAGAAGCAACTTGTGGCAAAGCTCTTATTAACTTTGCTTTTTTCAATCTCTCTAATTTTTTACTTCATTTTTCAAAACTCAACTGTCAAATAATTGAAGAATCTCATTTGTATTTGGTTGTTTTCTTAATGGAATAGTTGTCTTTTTTTATTCAATTGTCAATTATATCTTTTTTATCTACTAGTGTAATTTTATGTAGTCATTATTTCTTTTTTCTTATATGACTTTTGCCTGAGAAGTTTAACTTCTTGATGAATAAAGTGCACTTGACCTACCACCAGGCCACACAAATGAATACTATGTGGTCACTATCCTTTTTTTTATTTTTTGCAAATCTCAATAAGTAAGATAAATTTATTAAAGTAAAATAAGAGAAAATTATAGTTCATTTAGGAGGACATAATAGGTCTTACCCCTTAAAATACTCATAATTTCTAAATAAGAGAAAAATAGAAAACTAAATAGGCTTAACAAAATTACAATCTTTCAAAAAGGATCAGTGAAATTTGTAGTTGGAATAACTATTGGCATCTCTGTATAACAAAAATCTCTGATGGCAGTTATACCTACCATGTAACTAATAGTATGCTGTGTATAGGGTAAACATGTATATTTTTTTTTTTAATTTACATATCACATACATAAATACATATAGCAAAAAATAAACAAACATCTCATTACGTTAATAAGATAGTAGAGAACTCATCATCGAAGTGTGTTTTGCACAATTCTAATCTAAGACATAATGAGATTCTTTAAACTAAAATAATAATTTCTTATTCTTGACGAATTATTTTAACTTGAAGTAACTCTTGTTTCCTAATCTCTCGAAACTTTAGATAATTTAGCTTATTAAATACTTGTATTTAAAAACATTCATTCTAATTTATACGAATTGAAATGAAGTGAACCAAACCACTTGACCTTTCACCGATTAAGTAAGCATGACAATGATCATTTGAATCTTTGTCATGCTTACATAAAAGATGAATTAATATTTAGTAAGTGGTGGCCAAAGGAAAAGAAGATTGGTGGCCTTAAAGAGACTTTACAAAAAGATATATCATGCTTAATCAATTTAATAAAGCCACCTTTTGGCATCAAATGCACTTATCATGTAATTGAATTTGGCTTTTCAAATGTTTTATATGTATAATATCAATTACACTCTTTGGTTAATTAATTTATTTAGTTAAAATTAATTATTAATATTTAATAATTAAATAGGTCAATAAAAAAATATGTCATATGCCTATTTTAACAAATTAATGGCATAAAATGCGATATATAATAGAAAGATTAAAGTGACAAGTTCCACTTGCTTAAATCTTGAGTTTAATACTTAAATCTTATGATCTCCTCGAGAGACCCTGAAATAATTTTAATTTCTTAAGAACTTCCTAGATTGAACTATTTAATCCAATGTACTACCCCAGTGCATAACGAGTACACTTCATATAGTGAGACTTCCTAGGTTCACACTCATTTTGTCTTACAAATCTTTTTTGTAAGTCTATAAACGTTGCCCTACACACATGTTATGAAAATAATAATACGGTGCGTTAAACCATACAAGTTAAGGTTAATACATATTCGTATAATCCATCCGTCATTTATATCCTGAAAAAGTGAAAACATAGATCATCACCATCAAATCTCTATATGCTCAACACTAAAACTTATCTCCAGATTTGTATTCCAATAAACAATATCCGCAAACACTTTTGCGATATTGTTTCTGACATGGGAAACATTTTTTTTAAGTGTAATACTTATGGCCATAAGACTTTTAGGAATACAATTTTGGAGCATCTTGAAATACTACTCACCTATATGAGTTGACAGATCTCATATCTACACATACTTGACTATATGAGCATCGAACCATACCCAGCGACACCCAGCAGTCAGACCATGAAAGGTCTCTGACATATGGGGAACTTAAGTATGATAGATCACTTACAAGCCCACCATGATGCTCAGGTCAAGAGACCATGAATACTACTCAACTCGAAAGGACCCTCCATTGACGACTTTATGGGATGTCTTGGAGGTTTTAATTGAGCCCGTTCAGTACCCAGTCCTTATTGAATACCCACATGCCTATATAAGCTGCCACTAAACTTATGGTCAGTTAAGAATAACCATCTGTACCATATAACAATAGACATATACTTATCTATATAAAAAAAGAATATAGGGTTTAAGAATATACTTGCATAATAATATTTCCTAGCATATATTGCAACCCTTTGTAACTATGTTATTACTAATATACCCTCAAGTCTTTGTCTTATTTCAAACAAATATCTAACTCCACAGATCTAGTTGACTCTTATAACCTGCTAACTCTTAGCAATACTAACTCTTAGCAATTATAACTCTCACCGCTGCTAATTCTTAGCACTGGTCCAAACTCTTTTAAATCAGATCTGAACTCTTTCGTATCATACAATGTCTAAAGTGCTATAAACATTTTACCATATATATTTAATATTAACGATTTTATTTGAAATGCTTATTGTATGAATATTAATTGTTTAATATTTATACAATTAATATTCATACAATATTAGAATGGCACGGAAGCACCAGTTCTAACAGTAATATCATTATAATTCAAGCCAATGTTCGCCAAATAATCTATTATACTATTATTTTATCTAAAAGTATGAATAAAATAAAATTGCATATTAGAGACATACTATTGACGGGATTTAGGGCAAATTTAACTTAAGATTAGAAAATAGATGAATGAGAAGCAAAGAATCACACTCAAGAATCAATCTATGCCAACCACGAGCGTAGGATATTTCAATAACCAAAATCACCCCTATGATTTTAGTATAAAAAGTTGTCTCAATCTATAAATGATAGGAGAAGCAGCCAATAAAATTACCTTTCTCATCCCGAAAGACTCCTCCACAAGTTGTTATTCCCAGAATGCCTTTAGAAAGACCATTAGTATTTACCTTAATCCATCAATTTGGAGGGAAGTTCCAAAAAATCATAGAAATCTTTGGAGCACGGCTAGGCTTAGGGTTTATACCCAAACTCTTTATGATTAATCAATCATGGCCATATAAGATATATCCAGGATATAAATTCGTAAACAATCTAACATAAGTAAAGCAATCTGCCTTAATCCCAGGCAAACCAAAACCACCCTTATCAAATCGAAGTCAATTTTTACACCTCCAAATAGAATATAACAAGTATGCTGCGAATAGAAGCCAAATGTTATACAACTGTGGACTGAAAAATTTACCAAAATTATTTTTCATAAATCTATAATAGTAATAGCATTTGGAAGGCTTGTCTAGAAATTATGGGCGAGCTAACTCCAAAGATCCTTAGAAGAATAGTAAGAGATAAATAAAAAATCTACCGATTCATAATCTTTTAAATAGAATGAACAAGCCAGTACAATGCAAATACCCCGTGATCTCAGAGGCATATCTGTTGGTAACAGGTGTTGAAGAAGGCACGATATGAAAATACTAATCTTTGGGGGAAAAAAATTCTTCTAAAGAAAAGATAACATTGCATTAAAAAATGTCTAATCTTGAATAAAAATATAACTCTCCTTTAATGACAAGGATCCATCTCAAGCAAAAGACCAAATAAATTTATTTGTTATATGATTAGAAGGTAAAATAATATCAGCTACTTGATCATTTAAGTGAGGAAAACCGCATAAAAAAATTTGGAATGATCCATCTTTCTTCATGAGTAACATCACCCACCTTGCATTGAAGGACTAAGGAGCCTTGCAACTCTTAAGGAAGAATAGGTTTATCAAACCACTTATTAAATCAAAATTAATAAAAGAGCCATTACCAATTATCCACCTAGTTCCCATATGAAAGTAAGACAAGATAGACTTAAACTAGACCAAATAAAATAGCATAAATAAGACTTCATTTTGTTACTAAAGTTATATTGCCCCTTGAGGAAGTTCGAGCAAAAAGTTGCTGAATTATAAATGTCCCAAAGTGATCTGAGAAGGCAAGCTTTATTTAAAATAACTAACCATCGAAACCCCCATCCTCCATCTTTTTTAGGTAAGCATAGACAATTCTAGGAGACCAAAACCATTTTCCTATTGAGATGATCACCAAAAATAATAAAATTTTGAGCATATCTATGTAATCTTTTCAAGAGAGAAACTGACCAAAGATAAACTTTAAAACTATACAATAAGATAGTTTGAAACACCATACGTACTAGTTTAATTCTATCTACCATAGAAAGAATTTTGCCATTCCAACTTGCAAGATGTGCAATAGCCTTGTCTGTAAGGATTTGTAACTGATGAGCTTGCAGACAGCCTTTAAAAATTGTCACACCCAAACAGAGAAAAAGAATGATACCTTGAGAAAAACCTAAAACATGTGAAATTTCTTGGTAATAATGCATAGATAATTTTTCAAGAAAAAAAAAGCTTTTTTCTTTATTAACCATCTGATCCGTTGCAATGCTATAGTTATTTATGAAAGTCATAAGAGAAGTAAGGGATTTACAATCACCTCTACAAAATACAAAGACATCATCTGCATACAAAATATAAGATGGAGCAATGCATCATTTAAGAACCGAAATAGGAGATATTTTTTTATGTCTATTAAAGCTTGAATACCTTTTGAAAGAGCTTATTCAGCCAAACAAAATAGAAGATGAGATAATGGATTGCTCTGCCTTACACCTTTATCACAACCAAAGAAACTCTTAGGAGATCCATTAATCAAAATAGATAACTGAGCAAATTTAAGAATTATGGAGATCCAATTAATGAATATAAAATTAAAGCCAAAATGTTAAAAGACTTACAAGAGAAAATTTCAACTGATGGTATCAAAAGCATTTGATATATCCAACTTTATATCAATATTTTCTGCAAAAGATTTCTTATCTAACATATTTATGCCTTCTGAAACCATTAAAATGCAATCATAAATATAACGACCTCAATGAAAACCATTTGATTCTGATATACCTATGTAATTATGATACCTGCCAATCTGTCAGCTATTATTTTGGTAATGATTTTAAAAAAGAAATTTTCCAAAGTAAATGATCTAAATTGGCTAATAAATATTCACAGTGTCTGCCACTTTCGGAATTAAAACAATAAAACTAGAATTTAGATTAGACAGAATAAAACTTTGAGTGAAAAATTGCTTAACTCCCAATATTATGTCATTTTTTATAATATCCTAGCAATGATGATAAAAAAAAAAGACCTATGAATCTATTTGGACCTGGTGCATTTGTGGGATCCAAAGAGAAAACTGTTAAACACAATTTATCATCTGAAGGAATGCTGGTCAGAAAAACATTATCTGCATCTGAGACTACATTACGAATATTGTTATAGATTTGCAAAATTAATTATGGAACCACATTACCACTTGTATAAAGATTACAAAAATAATCAATAATATCAAATGAAACCTGTAACATATTATCATTCTATGCATTACTGATAAGCAATCCCTTTATATTAGACTTTACAGCTTGAATTTTAGCATAAGAGTATAAAATTTTGGTACACTTATCTCCCTCTTTAAGCCATCTCACGTTTGCTCGGTTCCACAAAAAATCATATTGTAACTTAGAAACATAGAGGACTTCCACTTTTGCTGCAACTTCAACTTCTAATAACTCATATGTGATACCAAAAGTAGCTATATCTTCTTGGATAGAAGTAAGAGAATCTCGATCTTTATTCATATGATCATGAATATTACAAAAAATATTCTAATTCCAACTCTTTAAATGAGATTTAAGCACCCGTAATTTTTTAATGACCATAAAAATTGGACAACTATGATACTAAATCGAATTTCAAATGTCTGCTATCATATCTTTAAAACTTGGATGATGAATCTATGTTGATTAAAAACAGAAAGAGCGAGGACTTGAACTATTCATAGAATTGAAAAAAAAGCTATGCAAGAAGAGAGGCTCCAAGTCTCTTGCAATTAAAGGGTAAAAATGGCTCGATCCAATTTTCTTTCCATGTAACCTCCATTGACTGTAGTTCTAGCCCAAGTGAAAAACAAACTAGAAGTAGGGATAGCTAAAAGGTCATAAGAAGTAATAAATTTTTTTAATTCAGAACAAAAACGAGGGCCTAGAAACTCCCCTTTAATCACATGCACACCTATCATGGCATTAAAATCCCCTATCACGAGTCAATGAGAAAGACAAGAAAGAGACCTTAGTTCTGATCAAAGAGTCCATCTCTCAAACATATTGTGATGCTACATAGATAAAAGATAATTAACATAGATAAAAGATAATTAACATAAATAAGAGTTAATTAATGTATTTAATAGTAATATACTAAGACCCAGTAGAAGTAATATTAATCATTCCACTATGTCACTCTTAAAATCCTATAATTTTGGCAGAGTATTATGTGTATAACCTACAAATGAAAGATGTAATGAATTCTAGAAAGAATCATAAATAGAATGAAGAGCAACCATAGATTTGCTAATTGCCACAAACAACGGTTTATGCTTCAAACATAAGGTGGCCAATTTATTTTATGATTGGGGATTGGCCACACCCCTAATATTCCAATAGATAATCTTCATAGGTTCGTATGATAATTTGATCCCTGTAATTTATAAATCGCTTAAATTTTCTCTTTTTCTTTACTCGAGGTTTTTATTTTAGATTTAGAAATAACAATCTGAATCCATCTTTCATTGGTGGCTTGGTGAGAACACTCGTAACCTTTTGCAATTCATTATCCAATACACCCTTATCAACACTATTTTCAACCATTAAATTCCATACCTAATCATAATTCAGCACCTCCAGCTTCGGGTTAGTTTCTTTATCAGAATTAGATTTACTTTAATAAACTTAATTAATTAGTTGAGTTTCATCATCTTTCATAATCTTAAAAGCAGGAACAACATCAGCACTATCAACAAGTTGTATCTCAACTTTGTTTGTATCTATATAGACTTCATTATTCAGCGCTACAATTCTAATTCCATCATCCATCTTTTCTTTATTAGTTGCTTATATAATATCTCTTTTTTTAGCACAATCATCTACAGACCTATTAATCTTTGAAAGGATCTCATTATTATTCTCCAAAAATTCAGTCGAACCCATTTGGACTTTTTTAAAGGCAACTAGTATTTTTTCTTTCCTAACCCAAGTCTTGGAAAGAATCGATCTATTTTCACCAATATTCTTCGAATTAGTCAAATGACAAGAACTAATCTTATGACCAATGACACTATATCCAAAACATTTAGGCGTGAGTCTATCATACACCACTTTCACTTGAAAGTCATACTCATTACGCTCAACAGTCAAGAATGTAGGAAGAGTTTCAAAAATATTAACTTTCATAAGTACTTTTACATAGTAACTATAAGTTCTTTCTCTTGTTACTCTATTTAATTGAAGGAGAAGACCAATCCCTTGTGCAATTTCCAAGATTATTTTAGGACTTCAATACTCTCAATTAAATTCATAAATTCTGAGCTAAACTTATGCCTTTGAATAAATTTCAAGATAGTATGGATCAAAATTAAGTTTCTACCGATACAATCTAAATTGACCCGATGTAAATGTGCAAGTGCCTTCACCCTACACCACCCTTTACTGCATTTGAAAAATGTAGTACATAAAATCTCCGGTCATGAGAAATAATTCCCAACTATTTTTTGAATTCAAAAGGATGAAGCTCAGCTTTTAGAGCCTCCAATTTAAAAGGTTGCGAATCTTTTTTTTTAAAATAATTTAACCAATCAGATTTATCTTACTCAATTCCATATACTTATAGTACTCCGTTTAATCAATATGAATAAAATATTGATCACCGGGGAAGAAGATGAGAAGGGTGAGAATCCAAATCAGGGACAGGTGAAAGAATAGAAACAATGAATTTCTTTGCAATTATTTGTTCTATGGTTGAATGAATAGATTTCTCTGGTTGGGCTGTCATGTTAGCCTCTTTGTATCTATCTAACAAGTTAACTTCTTCATCAAGAATCTCCATCAATGTTGAATTTAAAAAAACTCCCTAAACAAATCACCATGTAATATCACCGGTGATCAGAAGAGCAATGCTGAAACAGTAATTGGAACAGTGTAGTGACAGTTTTGTTTATGCCTCGCACCAACGGCTGGCTGTAGCAAAGCCACCAGCGGCGAGCTGTGGCTGTGATAGCCGATCACTGCCAGCAGTAGTAGAATAAGGGGTAGCGACAATTCAGAAGGGAAAATCCACCCGAACAGCAGCAGAAACTGGCCCCTAGCACAACAGCCAAAACCACCAGCAGCAATCCACTCGCACACCCACGGCAGGCGGTACAGCAGCAGAAACTGACCACCAGTACAGCAGCCAAAACCTTACGCCACCAGCAGCAAGCAACATAGCAGAGTAACTCAGATAGCAGCCATGGATACCGAGTATTACCAGCAACGTAGAGAGAGAAGCAGCTGTTCAGAGGGATAACCACTAGCACAGCAGCAACTAGACAACAGCCGCAGATTTACCACACTCAGATGAGGAAGAAATCGGCCACACAATCAGCCATTTCCACCGGACAAAAACCACCAAATCAGACGAATATTAGCTGATCAAGAGAAAAATGAGAAGATTTGAAAAGAGAATCAAGTAAAACGCCGGCGATCGGATAAGAAAAACCAAATTACTGTAGCCAAAGCAATTGGTTACTATAACCTAGTTGAGAGAATATTTTACTGTAGATTTACACGGTTTGTAGAAGCTGTAACCTAGTTATGTGTCACTATCCTTAAGTAGCAATATTGTTGACATTACTGTTGAAAATAAAACGCTCGCATAAACAATTTTTATTTTAAATTCAAACAAATATTAAAAGAGCACTCTCACTCAAAAATAAGATACTACAACTCATTCTTTATTAGAGTTTGCTTCTTCACTCACTTAGAAGCTCTTAATTTTTCTTGATGCTTAAATTAAAATGGAGAGGGGTATTTATACTACTTAAGAACAATCTTATACCACACAAATAAACTAATCCAAAATTATAATAACCATACACCTCATTCTTCTTCATTCTTCTCAATCCTTTCAAATTATTCACATGCTTAATTACCACACCCTAGAAGATTCTAGGTAGAAGGTTAGTAGTTTTGGACCTTAATTATGGACTTGGACTCCAACTTGATTGATTTTGGGTTTAGGCTCCCATAATGGATCAAGTTTATGATCCAACACCCCCCTTAAACTTGATCTTGTGACTCCTAGTAAGTTCCTTAATCTTATGAAGTCTTCGCTTGTCAGTGGTTTGGTAAAAATATTGGCAACTTGATCTTGTGACTTCACATATTCAACTTGCACATCCTTTCTTGCAACATACTCCCTTATATAGTGGTAGCGAATATCGATGTGTTTGCTTCGATCATGGAATACCGGATTCTTGGCTAAGGCAATGGCTGACTTGTTGTCGACACAAACCTTGGTAGGCTCTTCTTGTATCAAGCCTATCTCCTTCAATAGATTTCTAAGCCAAATTGCATGACAAACGCATGAGGTAGCAGCAACATATTCCGCTTCACAAGTGGACAATGTGACAATCGGTTGTTTCTTTGACATCCATGTGAAAGCAGTATCTCCCATGAAAAATACGAATCCAGTAGTGCTCCTTCGATTATCTATGTCTCCACCTCAATCACTATCGCTATATCCAACAAGCTTGTAATCATTAGAAACTGAATAGAACAAGCCAAAGTCAATTGTACCTTTCAGATAGCGAAGAATTCTCTTTGCGGCTTTAAAATGGGTGGTTGTTGGAGATTCCATGTAGCGACTGACCAATCCAACTGCGTGAAGAATATCGGGCCTCGTGCAAGTTAGATAGCGTAGACTTCCTACCAAACTTTTGAAGAATGTTGGATCTACACTTTCGCCTTCTTCATGTTTGGACATCTTGATTCCGTATTCCGTCGGTGTGCTTATCGGCTTACAATTCTCCATCTTGAACTTCTTCAGGATCTCCTTTGCATAGCTTTCTTGTGAAATGAAAATTCTATCCTTTTGTTGCTTAACTTCAATGCCAAGGTAGTACGCCATGAGCCCCATGTCTGTCATCTCGAATTCTTTCGTCATCACTTCCTTGAATTCATTGAACATGCTTGGGTTGCTTCCAGTGAAGATCAAATCGTCCACGTAGAGGCACACGATCAAAATATCTTCATCTTTCATCTTGATATATAGAGCATGCTCGTAGGGACATTTGTTGAAGCCATTCTCTTGGAAGTACTTGTCGATTCGGCTATTCCATGCCCTTGGTGCTTGTTTTAGCCCGTAAAGAGCCTTCTTCAACTTCAACACCTTGTCTTTGTGGCCTTTGACTTCGTAGCCTGATGGTTGCTGAATGTAGACTTCCTCTTCAAGAACCCCATTTAGGAAGGCAGACTTTACATCCATTTGCTGTATCTACCACTTGTTTTGAGCTGCCAAAGAAATGATTAGTCTAATAGTCTCCAATCGAGCAACAGGAGCAAATACCTCATCATAGTCAATTCCAGCCTTTTGACTATAGCCTTTAGCAACTAGCCTCGCCTTGTGCCTTTCAATCTCTCCTTTGGCATTTTGCTTTGTTTTGTACACCCATTTGACACCTATCGCCTTATGTCCTTTGGGAAGTGAGGTGAGTTCCCATGTGTCATTCTTCTCGATGGCCTTAATTTCTTCGTCCATCGCATCTCTCCACTTCTTCTCTCGTACTACTTCTTGAAAGCTCACTGGTTCACAATCGACAAACAGACAAAATAATGTAAGATTATCTTGTCGTTCAGTTACCTCATAGAGATCTCTAAGGCTTCTTGTACGTTGCACAACTCTTTCACTTTGACTCCCACTTGACGATGACGAAGGTTATGAGTCTCCTTGAGTGGTTGATGTTGGTGAAGTGGGTGGAGTTTCAAGCTTTTGTTAAGGTCCTAGTTACTCCCTCGTTGTTAGCTCATCTTCTTCAAACTGAGGAAAGAAATTGAAGTCACCTGCATGAGAGTTAAAATCCCATTCTTTTTCTTCGTTGAAGACCATATCTCGACTAATCACAATCTTCTTATTGTCTGGATTGTACAGCTTGTAGCCCTTCGAATTAGCATCATAGCCGATGAAGATAAAACTCTCACTTTTATCATCAAGCTTCGTTCTTCTCTCGTCCGGTACATGAACATGGGCTATACTTCCAAAGATTCTCAGGTGGGAAATGCCAGGCTTTCTTCCACTCCATGCCTCTTGTGGTGTCTTTCCCCATACATTTCTTGTTGGAGATCGGTTTGACAAGTAGACTGCACACGCTACTGCTTCCACCCAAAATTCCTTGGGTAGTTTCTTGCTTTTGAGCATGCTTCGTGCCATGTCGAGGATTGTTCTGTTCTTTCTTTCTGCCACGCCATTTTGTTGGGGGGATCTAGGAACTGTCATTGGTCGACGAATTTCATTTGTTTCAAAGAACTCTTGAAACTCCCTGGAAGTAAATTCTCCACCTCGGTCGGATTTCATGGCTTTGATCTTTCTACCGCTTTTTCTCTCTACTGCTGCTTTGAACTTCTTGAAGACTTCGAAAACTTCTGACTTCTGTTTCAAGAAATATACCCAGGTTTTTCTTGAAAAATCATCAATGAAGAGAAGAAAATAGTTACTGTTACCGAGAGAACTTGGCTTGATTGGTCCACACATATCGGTATGGATGAGCTCGAGTGGTTTCTTGGCTCTTGTCTTTGACTCCTTTGGGAAGCTTTTCCTGAATTGTTTCCCGACTAGACACCCTTCATAAAGCTGGTCAGGATGGTTGATGCGAGGTAGTCCCTTCACTATCTCCTTCTTAGATAGCAGCTCTAGACCTCCAAAATTGAGATGCCCAAATCGAAGATGCCAAAGCCATGATGCATCTTTGTAGCAAGCTTTCAGGCACTTTGCAACATCGTTTTGTATGTTGATCAAGAACATTCTATTCTTTGACATCGGCACTTTAGCAATAAAGTTATTCTTATCATCTTTTATAGAAAGATTATAATCCTTCATATGAATATCATAACCTTTCTCTAACAGTTGCCCTAAACTCAAGATGTTACTTTTCATATTGGGCACATAGTAGACATTGGAAATAAACTGATGTCTCCCATCTTTCAAACGGATAAGGATGTTACCTCTCCTTTTCACTGCTATTGTGGAATCATCTCTAAACGAAACATTTCCGCTTAGCTCCACGAACATGTCTTTCCTTCCACACATGTGATTGCTTGCACCACTGTCAAGATACCAGGAATTTGCTTGGCCACCATCAATTTCCTTTCGTGCTAGAAGAAGAGTTTCTTTGCCATCTGTCTTCTCCTCTATGTAGTTGGCCTTCTCCTCAATTTTGTTGTTGGGAGCTCTACATTCTGAAGCATAATGCCCAAACTTCTGACAATTATAACATCGAACTTAAGATTTTTCATACCTTGAGTTCGGATTGATTCTTCCACGGCCTCGTGTTGAGCTTTCATAGTTGTTGGAATTATTGTTGTTGTAATTCCAGCCTCGTCCATGACCGCGACTTCCACCTCGTCCACGGCCTCTACCTCTGCCTCGACCACGTTGGTTTCTATCATTGCTTTGGCTTTCATGCATATCCTTGAGTTGTAGCTTGAGGAGTTGCTCAGTAAACCCATGCTTCTTTTTATGCTTCTCTTCGTATGCTTGCAATGATCCTTGGAGTTGCTCGATCGTCATTTCTTCCAAATCTTTAGTTTCTTCAATCGTCACGACGATGTGCTCAAATTTGGGATCCAACGAACGGAGTATCTTCTCTATTATCCTCACATCTTCTAACTTTTCACCATTTCTTTTTAATTGATTAGAAACAGCTACTACTCTTGAGAAATAATCCGAAATAGACTCAGATACTTTCATGTGTAAGGATTCGAATTCACCTCTTAATGTTTGGAGACAGACCTTCTTTACTTGCTCAGATCCTTTGTAAGAGGTTTGCAGCTTCTCCCATGCTTCCTTGCTAGAGCTTGCACTCGAAATCTTTTCAAAGCCATTATCATCTAATGCTTGATAGATGAGATAGAGAGCCTTATTGTCTCTCTTTCTTGAATCCTTCAAAGTTGTTTTTTGATCTGGTGTAAGAGCAGCAAAAGCAGCATCATCCACAGGCTCGTTATAGCCTTTCTCTATGATATCCCACATATCTTGTGATCCAAGAAGTGCCTTCATTTTGATACTCCAGTTGTCGTAGTTGTTGTTGTTGAGTGTCGGAACTTAGAATGGTGCCATACCATTTGCCATATCTCTCAATATAATGAGAATTTAAAAAATTCGATTGCACGGATGAATCCGGAACGCCGAAAAACCTTGGGAGGGACCTGGTCAAAATTTTCAATTTTTCGGTAAACGGTCAAAGTCAACCCTAACCTGGTCAATGGTCAATGATTTTGATGGCTCAGTCAACTCGCTTGGATGGCTCGGTCAAGGGGCTCGGTCAACAGGCTTACGGCTCGGTCAACTCGGCTTGGCGGCTCAGTCAATGCTCCAACTCGGCTTAACTCGATGAGTCAAGTCGATTTTCTGGCATCAGTCTTCCGGCGGCGCGTGGAGGCGCGTCCAAACTCAGATTGGGGAGATTTTGGTGGCGTCGGATTCCTCTCGTCGAGACCTTCGATTTGATATGCAATAGTGTATACTTCCCAACTTGCTATGATACCACTTTGTTGGAAATGAAACACTCGCACAAACAACTTTTATTTTAAACTCAAACAAATATTACAAGAGCACTCTCACTCAAAAACAAGATACTACAACTCACTCTTTATTAGAGTTTGCTTCTTCACTCACTTAGAAGCTCTTAATTTTTCTTGATGCTTAAACTAAAATGGGGAGGGGTATTTATACTACTTAAGAACAATCCTACACCACACAAATAAACTAATCCAAAATTACAATAACCATACACTTCATTCTTCTTCATTCTTCTCCATCCTTCCAAATTATTCACATGCTTAATTACCACACCCTAGAAGATTCTAGGTAGAAGGTTAGTAGTTTTAGACCTTAATTATGAACTTGGACTCCAATTTAATTAATTTTGAGTTTAAGCTCTCATAATAAATCAAGTTTATGATCCAACAATTATCAAAAAGAAACTCTAAAATATTTGGTGATCTTTGATGCGACAAAATATGGGAAAAGCTTATTTTACGTAAAAGGAAGAAATACTAGAGAAAGTCTGTGAATTATTAAAAAAAAACCCCTTTAAATAAATCCAAAATACTAATTCCCTTTGTATTTCATAGAATTTTACCATTATGATAAAAAAAAGATAAAGAAATGTTCATAATCAACTCTTTTTAGCAGAGGAAGAAGGCATATAGATGTAGTACCCAATACCCATAAAAATGGATTATACTACTCAAATGTTAACAGTTCTGCATCAGTCCCTGCAAGAGCTAACGAATAGCAATAACCCAAATGTAAAGTAAGATAGGATGCGATCATGTGAATAGGCCTAAATTATCATGGTGACGCCCGCCAAGATTCTTTTAGAAATTTTGGTGAGATGTCTTGTAAAGGTGGTGAGCTTTTTTCAGTGCTTTTCTCACTATACGATCTGCCACAGTGCCTAATACAGCGATCAAGCCGAACGAGCCAACAGCTATATACATGTTTATTTCCGTAGGCCATATAACGACCATTGAACAGCCGTAGTTCCAAAGCAAAAGAACCATCGATAGATAAAGTGGCCAAGTAAACGCGCTACAAGGAACTAGAAGGCAACTCATAGCAACTGACGTATAGAACGCTGTATTGTTGCCTAATGCGAAGGCAACGAAATTTCCTGGCTTCATCACTGCTCTCCCAGCAACATGTGATGACGACGAAGCACTCATCTGAGCAGCTCCAGAAAGTGGAGGGTTGCAGTCATCGTCCTGAACTCCGCCCGCGGGACTAAGTCCTGCTTGGTAGGTTGCTGTCACGATCAGTGTGGCCACTACAAGTAAGGCGCTGCGCCCTTCGCTTGACAATGAAAGTCTATCATGAAAACAGCGGATGGCGAACTTTTCATAGATGGGGATCTTGGACTTGAAGTAATTTGCAGCTGTGTTGTTACTAACACGTGGAAGCGATGAGCCTTTTTTTGCTCCAGCTTGGCATAAAATATCTTTAATCATCGTATCATCAAGAGACTTTTGGGAATGCAATAACATATCTAGAGCTGTCAGACCTTCATAATTCTTGGTGTTTACATCGACCCTGTTAATTAGCAACCTCATAACCTGCATAAAATATATAAACAACTAAAACGGATTTACTTGACAAATATTAATATTGTGCAACAATGTGAAAGAAGTAGCTTTTCTACTAACTGAGCTTACCCAGGATAGATTCCTGGAAGTGGCAATGTGCAAAACAATATTGCCTTCATCATCACACCAATCTAGCACTTCATCTTTGTTTACCCGCGGAAGCCATCCCAACAAGACCTCAAGAGCCTCAACCATGTCATTTCTTGCAGCAATATGCAAAGCACTTTCTTTCCGAATGGTCCTATCTTCAATGCTAGCAGAGCACGCCGACAAGAAATCAGCTAATACATTGACCATCCCCGTCCCAGCTGCATAATGCAAAGGAGTTAAACCTTCCCTCCCTTCGACGCGGGTAAGTTGGTCGTCATTGCAAAGGAGTTGATACACTATGTTTATGTGTTGATGTTGCAAAGCTAGATGCAGGGGACTCAGGCCATCTGGGTTCAACTTCCAAGCAAACGATGGTTTTAAGTTCAATATCTCCATGGAAAAGCGTTCATGCCCGGCAGAGACTGCTACATGTAAAGGAGTATCGATAAACGGCACTTGCTCAACTCTTTCCAGAATGAATAGATCTAACTTGATCAATGCATACAATGCTCCAATATCACCCGCTTCAGCGGCCTCCATCAATTTTTCATCCATTACGAGGCTGATTAGAGAAATACGAGCTTTGAAGGATTAAAGGATTTTTTCTAGCACGTTACATAAAATAGTCGATTTATATACAGAAGTGATCGCTGAACAGGAGTTCATCAACCGCCCTCGAGATTCGATTCATGTTGAATTAACGTTCATAACAAGAGATGTTTTGTACATTACGTGGTAAAATGCAAGCCAACTTTGTGAGATTCCGCACGTCTTTGACAAATTTCCGCCGGTCAACATATAATATTGTTTTTGTTTTCTTTGTTTTTGAAAGGGTCAACCAATATATTGTTAAACGGTTCGAATTGTTTTTAAAATTTGTGAAAATTCAATCCTAAGTGGTAGCAGTAGACTAGAGATCTTTGTACAGTGACTGAGATTTGTCCCAATCGCAATTAATCATCCGACTTGTGAAAGTCGGCAAGAAACCACCTTTGTGTGATCCGTCCAAATTGCCACTTTTGACACAACGTTGGTACGAAGATTCGACGTCTAATTTGTTTTTTTTAATGTCTATTAGGATATTTATTGTTTTTATTAACAGTAATGATATGGATTTTAAGTAATATGATATGTAATTATTAAATAATAAAATGATATAAATTATAAAATTATTTATTATATTTAATAATTTTTTTAAAATATAATTTAAAATATGTAATATTATTTTTTTATTAATTATTATATATATGTTAAGAGTTTATTTATTGTAACTAATTTTAATTTTTTTATAAAAAAATCATCTTTCCGTATTGAATTTTTTTTGTAAATAACTAAAAAAATTAGATCATTTTATAATTTAATCAAATATGCAATCTCTTAATTTTTGTACCCAAAATTTCTTGTCATGGACCAAAATGCCTTTATCTTATATATACAATCTCACCCTTTTAACTTTTTAAATTTAAACTCATTGTTGCACTTCATAATCTAAATTTTAAAAAATAGTTGACACCGTCAAATCTATTCTTTTTAATCAACATATGTCACACTTTTGAAGTAAATGTGAGATTATTGTATTTTTTGTACGTTTTAATTTTTTATTTAATTTTTGCAATATTATAATAAAATCATATTGATGTAAAATAGTTAGATGAAATTTGTTTGTTATTTTAGTTAGTTTATAACTAAAAAATATTATTGTAATGTCATACAAGTTATTCAAAGGAATACAATTTATAATGTAGATGATTATATATATATATATATATATATATATGAAAGGGGGGAAAAAAACTCCATAAAAAGATTGCACAAATCAAGCTGGAGCGATAGGGCGTATGATGTTGTTGTCTATCGACCCAAGCTTTGTCAGCATGATAGGTCGTGTGGCGTGATAAGGATTATGAATCGCCCAAAGCATGTTGCAACTCGACTATATTGCACACATCAATCAAACAGTTGCATAACCCCTAATTTTTTTTTTCAAAATCTTTCCATTTCTTTAATCAAATACATTTTTTACCATCCTATAATTTTTAATTTCACCAAAAATTCCAACAAAAAAATTTCACACCAAGCTTTTAATTTCAACTCTTAATTTTTATAATTTATAACTAATAATTCAAACTAACAAATTCAAACTCATCACATATTTTTCTTCAAGTTACAAAAGGCAAATAATGTCGCCCTCTCCACCAAATACGTCATCCACACCACCTTCATTTCTCACTGAAATGAGAGATAAAATAGGTTAGAATGTTGCAAAAAATATTTGGAGTATTGTAGGAAGAGTTTAGTGGAAAAATTATAAAATTAAATTCTTTGAAGATATTTTTGTCTATTTCTTTTAACTTTTTTATCATAAAAATTTAAAATTTTCTTTTGGATCTAAATTATAAATTTTTTAGGCTATTACAAAAATATTTCTCTTATTTATTGAGAATTAGATGCTTTTTTTTTTGTCTCTCGGAGAATTAAATTGACCACAAATTGTTTGCACCTTACCAATTTGACATGAATTAAGTAAATTAAGATTGAAAAAAATGACACAATTATTAAATCAATCAACTTTAAGTCACTCATTTAATAATTATGTTAAATATATGTTTGAGTATTCATCGTCGTCAATTAATTAATGGCACGTTATCATTTGTATGATTGAATTTGATAAATTCATTTAAGATAAAAATTAGTTTAATTTTGTTTAAGATTCTTTTAACATAATCATATTTAGTAATTTAAATAACATAATTTTAAAATTTTAAAATAATAATTATATAAATCAAATTATGTTTATAATTATATAAATGAATTGAATCATATATACTCTTGTAAGCGAAGCGAATTCAATTGGACTCATTTTTAAACATATCTAATTATATTATATCGTATAATTTATCTATTAAACAAATTGAATATATATTTACTTATGAATCATTTGAAATAGTAAAAACTTCAATACAAATTTATTAAGATATAATACAAATTCGATTTGTTTAAGTAAACTAAATTTAAATTTCAATAATATTCTCTATTTTTTCACTTTTTTTATTTACTAAGATGAAATATTAAAAAAAAAGTGATAAAAATATCATAATTTAATAATTTTTTTGTCACTTCTAATTACATTTTTGTTATGTGTCATTTTCTATTAGTTTTTACCACTTCACCTTAGTTTTTATATTTTAATTATTAATTATGATAAAATAAATAAATATAATGTTGAGGATATCAAGTCATGCACTTCAATTGAATACCTCAATGGCATCAACTAAGCCACAACCTTGATATCCTATGTGCAACGAAAAATCATAACTCACACCATAAGTAAGAACACATAAGATTAACACACCAATGAAGATAAAGAATACAAACCAATCACAAGACACAAGATATACGTGGTTCAGCCCAAATTGCCTACGTCCACGGATGATCCATGATCCAACTTCTTCCTATTGAAATAGATCACAAAGTATCTTCTTACATCATCAATGATCCCACAAGACCCCTTAGTATCTCTCATAGAGACCTCTAAGTATCTACCATTGATCATTATGACTCCCTAAGATCTCTTCGTATCTCCTCATAATATATTTTTACAAGAAACATAAGAATAGCCCGAGCATCTAAGTCAAAATGATCTATGGTATTTCTCTTTTATTCACTCAAAGAACCTAAAGAAGAAAACACCCCCAAAGGTTACACCCTAGTACACCACGCACTTAGTGCCTACCTAACTCCTCTATTATCTCTTATGGTTACATCTTAAAACCTTAGATACTTAATTTTAAACAAGGGTTTACAAGTGTTTATATTTAGTGTATTTCGTGCCTACAAACCCTATTCTTTATTGGAGTAAGAGTCCACTTGTTTTGAAAGTCTAAAACTTCCCAAAACTTGAAATTCCGAACGAAAACGGACTTTTTCACGCGTTCTGGCGCTGCGGCGCTCGTCCTTGAGCGCCGCGGCGCTGGCCCTTCTTGCGTCCAGCGCTGCGGTGCTGGTCAACTCCCCGCGATTCCTTCTTTTTCTTCGCGTCTTTGAGTCCCGTTTCACTTCCTCTTTTGTGTTCTACACGTCCTAGACTTCTCCATACGTGTCCCACATGTTCTAGACTTCTTGTGATTCTCCACTTTAGTATTCATCTCAATTCTTGTTCAATCAAAATTGTTGAATCACTAATTTTTTAACATATAATATAAATATACCGAAAGGTGATTAAAAACTGATAATAAAAAGAGAGATTGTGATTAAAAAATTATGAAAATATAGTTAAAATAACAATTAAAAAAAAGATCGAAACTAGGAACAATTCAATTTCACTTGGGTTGACACTTGACAAGGCCCATTTACAGCCCAAGTCTCTCTAAGTCCGATCCAAATCCTTTTATCGTCTCGCCATTGCTCTCTCTCTCAGTCTTCTCTTTCATGCTCTCGCTTTCCAACTGCACCGCCATCAAAATGGAAGTCGCCACCGCATCAGCATCGTGCTTCGCGCTCCACACGCGCATGTTAGCAGCAGCACCACCGCGGTCCTCTCCGAGAGCTATAAGCTCTAACCGAACCCCAAATTCTTCTTCGTCTCTCAAAGCCTCCCTCACCACCAACTTTCTTTCTCCATTCGCTAATGGCAGCGTCTCTTCCGACTTCTCCGGACTCAAGCTCCTACCTGACTGCCTCAACCCGGCTTCATTCTCCACCTCCAAGCCTAAGAGACCTGTCATCACCATGGTACTTCTCTTTTTATTAATTTAATTAACTAGCTATTTGAACTAATTGTTAGCATTGGCATTAACCTTATCTAGTTTTTTTTTTCTATTTAATTTGGGTTTATTTATTTATTTATTTTTGTACTAAAGATAAATTTCTCAAATGAAGCTTTCAATTAAGAGCTGAATGTTCAATTTGAAGCTTATTACAATGTAGGTTAAAAAAAACGCGTCATTGCTTCGTGCGTGCTTATCCGAAATTGCAGTGTTGATTTTTCAAGACTTGAATTTTACATATGAGAATATGCTGGTGTATATATAATTTCATGTCTTGATAATTGATCATCTTAATCCGACTTGGCATCTTGATTTGTGAGTATTCAATAATCTATCTTGTTTTGTCATGCTTTTGTGGGCAGGTTATTCCTTATACGCAAGGAAGTGCGTTTGAGCAACCTCCACCAGACTTAGCATCTTACTTGTACAAGAATCGAATTGTTTACTTGGGCATGTCTCTGGTTCCTTCTGTTACAGAGCTGATACTTGCTGAATTTCTTTACCTTCAGTATGAAGATGAGGATAAGCCTATTTACTTATACGTAAACTCTACTGGAACAACCAAAGTAAGAAGTCATTATCTGTCATCCCCTGATTTCTTATAAATGTCACAAGACTAGATAACTCCTTTGGATTTATATTTTGGATATTTGAGCATTACGTGATCTTATATTGTTAGTTTTACAAGATATTCTGTTGTTCTGTTGGTTCTCTTGCATCTGCCTGGATCATGAATAGGTGTGCGCCAAGCTATGCTATCATGGTTGCAGTTATAATCTATGGTGTCTTCTACTTCCTTTTCTTATTAAGCAAGAAAAGGAAATAATAAGTTGCTAAAAGCAAGTTACCTTGGCTTTCTAATCTAATAATTCATGCTAATAACAGAATTTTCCACTTTTTCAGGGCGGTGAGAAGTTGGGTTATGAAACTGAGGCTTTTGCGATATATGATGTTATGAGGTGATCCATCTTAATGCTTTACCTCATAAGCTGTGTGTCAATATTTGTTTGTGTTAAGCAGTCTGTTATCTGCATTAAGCGAATATTAGAATGGTTCTGATCTTTATTTTCCTGTTTTCTTTGCAAGACTGACTCCAAGTTTGAACATCAAGCTTGTCTCATTATGCTTTTGAAGTGTTTATGCCTTGTGCATTGAGAACAATGCCGAGGCTTTTAGTAACTGGCAGATATATGCAGGTAGTAAAATGTTACTCTGTGAAAACTATCTGCCCATAAAGCCAGCTTGAAGCTTCCCTATAGTCATGAAACAGATTGATTGAATAAACTTATGTCAGAATGTATTAAATTTAACAAGAATTTCTATGCTTTCTTGCCATTTGAAAGTCAGATGCACTACCCAAATCTAGTTTATTGGATTGGCTGGAGAAAGACACATGTCAATTGAAGAAACAATCCCAAACATGAAAAAAGGTTGACTCATCAATGTTGGAAGAAAAACTTTGGCCTAAGGTTTATACATATATAATATCTTGGTCAGCAGTAGTAACCTCCAAGTTCAGTTCGTTAGTGTACCTAGTGTCAACCTTAGGCATGCTTATTTTCACTGATTGCAATCTTACTGATTGAGTTGTCTTAATTTTTTTTAGTCTAATCTCATTTTTGTTCCTTTTTTTCTTTTAATAAGATAATTCTCATTGTGGTAGTTGGTGACCAATACCCTGTGTTGTAGTGTTTTTGTGTGACTTTGTTATTGAAAATAAGCTTGGTGGAAGAGTTAATGAATGCAACCCTACCCTTATCTTCTGTATCTTTCCTCCTAATTCTGAGTATTTTCTGCACTGAATGTTTTATTTACCTATTATTTTCCATTGCAGATATGTCAAACCACCCATATTTACTCTTTGTGTTGGTAATGCTTGGGGTGAAGCAGCACTACTCTTGGCTGCTGGAGCCAAGGGAAATCGTTCGGCTTTGCCCTCATCAACAATCATGATGAAGCAGGTTCTTTCTTGACCAGTGATCTTCTAATGCCCTAGCTTTTAGGTATCTTCTAAGATATTGCTTAGTTGTCTTGCAAGGCCAGATATATTGGAATTTGCTAAAGGGCTCATCCTTCATGGACATGGTTGAGTTTCTTAAATAAAATGATCTTATTCTTTCTCTGCCGGTCTGCAGCCAATTGGAAGGTTTCAGGGTCAAGCAACAGATGTTGAAATTGCAAGAAAAGAAATAAAGAATGTGAAAGAAGAATTGGTAAGATTGATGCTTGGTTATGTGACACATTGCCTCCTTATTATTCTAGATTTTGAGCTAAATTTCTATTAGGTATTATTTCATCATGATTTATTTTAGCAGTTTTAAGGACAACCAGGAGTTTATATATGACATAATGTGTTCCTCATATATCTGGATCTGTAAAAACAGGTTGGAAATTCATTTAAACTTGCAGATGTTTGAGAAGTTGTGATGGCTAATTCCATAACCTGTGTTATTGAAGAGCATTGGCCTGACTTGAAATCTGCTACTATCTTATGTGACACACATGGTCTAGTTATAGCTTTAGAACTGGCCATGTACTTCCATATACTTTCATGTAATTTCATAGAATTCCATAATAGGTACATCTCATTTGTTAGTTATCTGCTCTCTCTCTCTCTCTATATATATATATATATATGACACACACACACACACTCTTCAAATTAATCTATTGTGACCTTGTGCATATGTGGCCTCATGAGGGAGAGAGATTAAGCTGATGTGTAATCAAATTTCACACACAAACTCTTCAAATTAATCTATTACACACACACTCTTCAAATTAATCTATTGTGACCTTGTGCATATGTGGCCTCATGAGGGAGAGAGATTAAGCTGATGTGTAATCAAATTTCATGAATGTTTGAGCTCCGTTTCTAAGAAGTTTCTAATTCTTAAATAAAAAAAATGACTTTGTTGTCTTTTATGTTCAATAAGGAAAGAAGAGTAAAAGAGAAGAATTTTGGTTTGCCAATTACATTTGAAATTCTTCTGCCATTTTGATAAACAGCTTTTCAGATGTTGGAACTTGAGAGATGGACTTTACTTCATTCCCTATTAATTTATATATTCTGTTTCTTGGATAAAAAATTGGCTGACATTAACAACTTCTCATCTGGATATGCATGCAACCGTAGCTAATGTTCAACTTATATATATATATATATACACACACACACACTTCAAATTAATCTATTGTGACCTTGTGCATATGTGGCCTCATGAGGGAGAGATTAAGCTGATGTGTAATCAAATTTCATGAATTTTTTAGCCCCGTTTTCTAAGAAGTTTCTAATCCTTAAAAACAAAAGAATGACTTTGTTCCCTTTTATGTTCAATAAGGAAAGAAGAGTAAAAGAGAAGAATTTTGGTTTGCCAATTACATTTGAAATTCTTCTGCCATTTGGATAAACAGCTTTCAGATGTTGGAACTTGATAGATGGACTTTACTTCATTCTCTATTAATTTATATATTCTGTTTCTTGGATAAAAATTTGGCCGACATTAACAACTTCTCATCTGGATATGCATGCAACCGTAGCTAATATGAAAACTAACATGAATGTTCAACTTATTGTCAAGGTTAAACTCTATGCAAAGCATATTGGAAAAACACCCGAGCAGATTGAAGCTGACATAAGGCGTCCAAAATACTTTAGTCCCAGCGAAGCAGTTGAATATGGCATCATAGATAAGGTTTCTTCAGTAAAAATGGATTTTCCATTCAACCTTTTTGTAATGCTGTACTAAGTACATCTACCTTTATCTTTTGCAGGTACTGTACAATGATAGAAGCCCCAAAGACCATGGGGTTGTGTCTGACCTGAAAAAGGCACAACTTATTTGATGCTGGGAAAACTCAAAACTGGTGATTCCTTGGGGTATTCAGGTAAGGTACAATTGCGTGTTATTGTCTGGCTGAATCATATGATGATGAAATTGCTTGTATACATGATAAATATAGTTTTATATAAAGCTCTTGGTTAATAGTAAATATTCCTCATTCAAGCACGACTGGAAAATGCTAAAGACTTCTTCAACTTTTTTATGACTCTCGTGATTACTTGCTTTGTATTCTTAATAATTTTGACGTTGCTCTTGTTTTAGTTGGTAGTCAACTGGTGCCATAAGGATCTCATTATTCTCACCTATCTTTAGTACTAGTTTACGGACAGATTGATGCATCACAAGGTTAGCATCCCATAGGAGAGAAGACTCTCTAGTTTGTCAGTTTTGTCACCATAAGCCTTACAGGCATGATGGTACTGTAGTTTCATCTGAAGAGTGAATCAGTTTACGAACATGCCTATGCTTAATGAAATCATTAAAGCCATAACTAGTGTCTGATTTGTAAATGCTTTGACTGGTACTGAATAACATCTAGATGGTAGCATGGTAGAAGAACCAACAGTTTTAGACTCTTATCTTGCAGTCAACATTATTGCACTCTTTCACCCCCTTCATATGCCCTGTGAAATTTGTACCCACACTTGGCCAAGTCCTATTCCTACTACTGCATTTCTCTGTTAGGTGGTTTTAAATTGAAAGTAATTGCTTGTTCTTTTCACAGTCACACCACCTTTACATTATGGGTCTATTTTTTTTGCCCTGAATATTTAGCAGAGAGACAACTGGAAAAGTATACCCTCCAATAACTATAATTGATGATTTGACTATGAGGTTCACTTGCATTACAGCTTGCATATTGCTTTCAATTTTTCTGCTAAGATTGTTGGAATTGAGATTGAGAGTGATGGAAGGGAAATTGTTTGTTGGAGATATGCTCTGTGGCTTTGGTTAGTTTTAAATGCTGTCCCAGCCTCAACATCTTGTCCCTTGCATTATCCAAAATATTTTTGCTAAGTGTAGGATGGGGATACAAGCAGGTATGTATTTTAGAGACATCGACCATACACATAATTTGGTCCCCAAGACTCATACAGTGTCTCTCTTATTATTTACTCTAGTGGTCAGGCCAGCCCCATTGATGGAGGATGATGTCGTCATTCAAGTCCATTATAGCTTTAGTCACTATCTCAAATTGATATGTCTCTGTCAAGATATTTTGATATTAACATAAACCAATTACTCAGATGCGTGTTTAGCTAAGTTAAATCCTTTCTGTTTGTAAGTGCATTCAAATTATATTTCATTTTTCTATGCTACTTAATAGCTTCATTAATTTGTTATTCACCAGAACGATGTAGATTTAATTGACACTTTCAAAACGCTGAAAAGTGGTGGTTAAAAAGAGGTTATGATAATGCCAAAGTCGATGCATTCATGGAGGAGCAGGGATTTAAGTCAGAAACACAAGATGATTTGGTCATAGAATATGTTGTTGCAGAAGAATGTGGATATAGATATGCACTGTACATGGATCACATCATGTTTATGTACATGCCCGTCCAAGCATGTAATATCTATGATTTTTTTCACATCATCAGTTGTGCCAACCCTAATTAATGGGAGATTAGAAAGAGTGTTATGGTGTATTCAGCGCCAACTTGTTGCTTGCATGCTATGTTATGCTTTTTTTTTAAATAAAAAAATTTGTTTCGTCTGTATTACGAGCAATGCCTCACGACGGCAGATTAAAACACGAGGACTCAAAACATTAAGAAATTTTGATTATGATAAACCATAGTAGGGTTATCAGAAGAGCCATCGCAATATGGTCCAAACCTGAAGTCGAAAGAAAAAGAATTAAGAAATTGTCAGGTGCTTCTAAATCGTTCTGATGAGTAAATGACCTTAATACCACTGTAATGTACTGTTCGGAAAAGTATAAATATCTTTATATTTTTACTTGACGAATAATAATAATAATATATACAAAGATGGAACGGGGCATTAGTTAATGGTTGTTTTTTATATATTAAATAATAAATGTCACATGAATTTTTTTTAATAATTTTATATTATAATTTTGTGTTCAATATTATTTTTTATGAAATTGAAAATTATGAATAAATACTCAATGTCAACACTATATCAATAAATAAGTCGTTAAAGGTATAACCATTAAAATTTTGGAGAAATGTTTAGTCTTCAGCTTTTCAATATATATATATATATATACTATGTTGGTCTTTGTAAAACGTTTTTGGTAATTTTTATAATTATTTTTGTTTCCGAACAATTATCATTTTTGTTATTATAGGATTAACATAGTATATATTAAAAGAAAGTGAGAATTAAATTTATATATAATTAATTATTAAAATGACATTTTTTTAATTTTAAAAAAGAATATGGAGGAATGATATAATGATGGCTTTGTTCATATTATAGTAAGCTATAGTGTTATCATATCGATAAATGAACAGTCAGAAGACAATTAAAATTAGGAAAAGAGTTATGAAAGAATGATCTAATGGGTGATGCTGTTAATAATATGGTAAGTGATATTACTCGATAATATAGTTTAATTACTCTACAAGATCAATATTATCAGAAAGGCATTACAGAATCGTGCCACATGCCAAGTTATTCTTAATATGATACGTGATATTGCTCACTAAATTATTGTCGAAGGGACGTGCAGATAGGAGGACCTTGATAGCGGCAGAGACGAGGGTAGTACTTGGATGTCAAAATGAATAAGAATGCTTTAATCACAGTCATGGGAGTGGGTTTCATTTCGTAGTTAACAAATTCATTGGACTTGTAATCTTAACCGATTAGATTAGTAACCTTGAATAGATTCAATTCAAACCTGTCAATTTAAGACTTCAAACCCTTTCACCGTATCTCAATTCATGTTGAAGCATGACCTACTAGTGACCTTAACAAATAGCTGTTCTTATTTTTTGCATTTTGAGCTGGGTATGGCTTCTCTCTTCCAGTGTTTCTCTAGGTAACATTTGCATATTGCAGTGCTATTGTTTGGCTGTACTCTTTAAAAGAGAATAGGACTGCCAGATGGAGGACAATAAGCAAGACTCACCTACCCCAATTTCGATTACTTTTTTCTTGTTCTACTTCTACACCTCCCCTCCACTCCAAGGCACAAATTTCACATTGTATCTTAATCATCATACGTCGATACCAAACGTGTCAAAAGCCACATGCTCAAACTCAAACCCAATTTGTATTTTTTATAAGAAAAAAAAAATAAACTTTTAACTTAATTATTCTTAGTGCTCTCGTCCCTAATTTTGAGTATTATCTATATTCAGTTTACCTATTTTGACAGGCCTCACCTCAGTGCGTTACAACCAAATGGAAAGTGACGATGATGGTTCAGTGTCAGTGGGTTATTCCATTTGTTATTAGCTTATACCTCTTTTCTTTTGACCCCCACAAACAAATAAACATACATTTAGGGGATGCTACTACTAATGTACTAACTCAACTCCTAATTGCAAATTGCTTGGTGGGGTTTCCCTATTAGCTACCCTTCGGCTTTTGACTCAACCTTCAATATTTTAGTTTAGGTACCTATTCCACGGATTTGCTTAAGGGGATCAAGGATTTTACTCCAACTTTTAATTTTACTTTGTATAGAAATGAGCCATGAGAACATGCATATTAATATAGAAGAAGAACAACAGCTTCCCGGGGGAAATATGAAGTTACTTTCGTAATTTTTTGACCACCCATAATAAAAAGTAAGAATAAAAAATGAACCTAGTTTTATTTTTACCAAGGGAGGGAGGAAAAAAATCAACTCTCGGTCGAATACCATGTATTTATTTTGTTAATTCATTTATTGCACAAGGTTCATGGCACTTCTAAAATGTCTGCAGGTGCAAAGGAAGTAGCCAAAATGTGGAAAAGTGGTCAAATGTGCGGCGGCGGAAACCCAGTTGTCAATGTTGTAACCTTTGCTAATTACACATCATCAATCTAATCCTACTCGGCAAGTTTCTTTTGAACTCTCCAGTCCCAAAATGGAAAAAAAAAAACAGGTGTCCATTTTCTTCAACAGCAGCCCTCTAAGGCTTGGCTTCAAGTATAAATAGGGGATTAAGATTTGCTAGCATCCCATCTCAAATACTTCTTGGTTCATCTTATTAATCTTCCTCTTATAGCCAAAACCCCATTCTTTTTTTTTCATATTGATAAAGAATTTGGCTGTTTGGCCGAAATGGGTTTTGTTCCAAAATATCAGTACCATGTTCTTATTGTGATGGTGCTATTGCCTGCAATGTGTTACTCTCAAGATACATTTACATGCTCCAGAGCTACTTACTATGGTAGCCCTGATTGCTTAGGGACACCATGTATGTAAACTCTTACCCACAATATAATATAATATGCATGATCCTTCATTTATGTATAATATATAAAATCTCATGCACAAGTTTACGTCACCACATTATTAACTCCATTATGCTTCAGATTTACTTATCTTTATATTCTTTTACCTTTCTAAGCAGTTTATGAACTTAGTATTTCATGTCAACTAATGTGCTGTTGATTGTTCTTCAGCTGGGGCTTGTGGGTTTGGAGCATATGGAAAAACCGTAAATGATGCCAACGTGGCCGGAGTTTCAAAGCTGTGGAGAAATGGAACTGGCTGTGGAGCTTGCTATCAGGTTATAATAATATTTCAACCCACTCGATCATTTCATTTAAGAAAGTTATTATAACAACTATAAAGTGAAAAGTAACTCCCCTGGCCAAGCTTGCTAAGCCTGTGCATGGAAGAAATTTAAAACCTTATTCACATTATGATACTGTTTGCAAAAAGCAGTTGCATAATAATTCGAAGTTCTAGATCAACGCTAATTAATTTTATTACCACTAGAAATAAACTAGTAATTCTTTTGCTTTTGTAGCAGTAATGACACTCAGTTGTTGTTAATTAATTATCAATATCAGGTTAGGTGCAAAGTGCCACAACTTTGCTCAGATAATGGGGTGAACGTAGCGGTGACTGACTATGGCGAAGGAGACCACACAGACTTCATCCTTAGCCCACGCGCATATGCAAGGATGGCTCGTCCAGATACATCTGCAGAGTTATTTGCTTATGGTGTCGTCGATGTTGAATTCCGGAGAATCCCTTGCCGGTATTCCGGCTACAACCTCATGTTTAAGGTCCATGAACATAGCAGGTACCCTGAGTACCTAGCCATTGTTATCCTTTACCAAGGTGGCCAAAATGATATCCTAGCAGTTGAAATATGGCTGGTAAGTATCAACATTTTCCAATGATTTACATTAAATAGAATAGTTGTTTTGCATATCTATTGGTTCAACTGTTAAAATCTTTGAGTTGTACATGAAATCTAGGAATAAATAGGAGGGATTTGGTTAATGCAATAATAATAATGGTGACAAAACAATTGCTAACGTACATGTCATTATGTATGTGTTTTGGATGACACAGGAGGATTGCAAGGAATGGATAGGGATGAGAAGGGCATATGGTGCAGTTTGGGACACCGCAAATCCTCCAAAAGGAGCAATCAATTTGAGGTTTCAAGTGAGTGGAAGCATGGGGGTGACATGGGTTGTGGCAAATAATGCTATTCCTTGTGATTGGAAGGCTGGAGTTGCTTATGACTCAACAGTTCAGCTCACTTAAATTAAAATGAGTTCAGATCCCAATTAAGTTCTATATTGATTGATTAGAATATATAGGAACAAACTTCTGGATTCCTGGTTTTTAGTTTGTTTATGTAATCATTTAAAATTTGTAGGCCGGCAAGGGCTACTTTGCCTTACTATTAGTTGTTTATGTCATCATTTAGTATTAGTAATATATGTACTAGATGCTCAATATAAAAAACAAAATTGGGATTCTACGCCATAACACAACTAATAGTTGCCTTACTATTAGTTGTTTATGTCATTTTACTATATCCATCAAATGAGCATATGAATAAAGTTCCACTTTGTTAGATCTTTGTCTGTCCTCCATTTGCCCAAAAAAAAAATGAAAGTGCATGTCTGCTCTATTCTATCAAACCTTTGTTAATTGTTATTACTCTTGCCCTTATCAATGAAGTTTCAATGTTTACACTTCTGATAACATAAATTATAGAGCTAAATAGCAATACTACTACTAACCATGTAAAAAACAATATTTGCAACTCGTTACCAATTGATTCACCTTCAAATTCATACACACAGAAAAAGGATATAAATATATATAGATATTCGGCCTCAGTCTTTGGCCTACATCTACTCGAGCTCCATTAAAAAAAATTATTTCACATATTCGAGTCGATTAAAAGAGAGTATTAAAAGGAGGAAATTGCCTTTTTCCACACTCTTTAGAGATTATAGAATAATAATCACACTAGAAATTAAGGAGAAAGAACCCAAAAAACTACTAACTCTAGTTTGTCAATTGTTTCCCAATTTCTCAAGCTCTCTCGATCTCTCTCAAGGCAATATAACAACAATACAAGTTAAAAGTGGCCCGACTAAAATTCCCCTAATAAGTAAAACTAAATACTTTTGCATTCAGACTCTACCCATAAACGTTTGCATGAAAAAAAATACAAAGAAATCTATGTAAAACTATAACTAGTTGGCATTTAGTCAAAAACTTAAGAATTTCAGAACAAGGTTATCCCATCAAGTGAAGATGTCAGAATGCAGTCCCGAACTGTCCAAAGACAATTATTCTCCCTTAAATTTACTAGTGATGAAAACAATTTAACCACCAACTTCAAAGCATCCATGAAGGATTCAAGAAAAATTAGCAATAGATGATGAACAAAAAGCATTCAATCACTTTCGAGAACTAAAGTGAAACCAATCTCTCTCAAAAGCTTGTTTAATTTAATAACCAACGCTGTCATCGTCATAATTTCAGTATAATAAACTGTGTTATATATTGGAATTCTCTCTTTAAGTTAAGTTTTCACCTAAACAAATATAAGCATAATGATTGGTGATTGATAAAAAAAAATGATAAAAAGAATAAATCTTGACCATTTATGTTTAAGTATTAAAACATATCAAAAGTGCTTAGTTTAAAAGTGAATCTTAATTCTCTTATAACACTTCAGCACATAATGGAGTCGACTATAGTCTTTTCTGATTACATGCTCCAAATATTTTAAGTGAAAAACAAAAATTACTGTCAATTGTAAAAGTGAAAATTAAAAAGAAAAAGATCAGCTAAAAATCAATTTGTAGTTAGAAACAATATATATATATATATATATATTAACTTAAATCTGACTTATGAGTGCTATTGTCCCTAATTGTGAGTAATATCTATATTTTGACCACGAATAAACATGTCTCAATGGATGATTATGATGATTGATCAGTGGGTGAATGAATCGGCTGCTTTTTAGCTCATATCCTTTCCCTTTTGCTTAAAAAGTCTGCTGAGTTGGATAAGAGCAACTAGTTAAAATCAGCTGTGCCTGTGTGTTCCGAATATAAAATGCTGCTGGTGGTCACATCGGTTTTGGATCATTTTCCTTCACAATCTGAGAGAGATCTTTTGTGAGATTGAGACTTGAGAATGATCAATAAATATTTTACGGAATCACAACTTCATATTGTGCTATTTATTAATCAAATTTGTGAAAGTACCTCATTGCTTTTGCCCGTCAATATAGGCCATTATTGCCGAATCATGTAATTAATGGCTTGCATGTGTATTCGGTGCTTGTTCTTGATTCATTTCCTATTCTTTTAAGATCAGATTAAATTCTATGTAATCAGTAGAATCTTGATTGGTAAACTTATTAGAGCTGTGAAGATTCGGTCTACAAGAATTTGATATATCAGTTTTTGGAGTCAACTTCTAACAGTATGTATACTAATTTCTAAATGCAAATGGCTTGGTGGGATTTCCCTATTGGCCCTCCGTTTTTGACTCGACATTCAATTTCCAAATAATTATTATAGGTGTCTATTCCTAGTCCTTAGAAAAAAAAAATAATCATTGTAGGTGTATATTCCTCGAATCGAGGATTTGAGTTTCAAATTTCCTTTCTGGAAGGTGTGCCATTAGTAAACATGCATGTAGAAGAAGGAAAAGCAGCTTCCAAGGGAAAATATGAAGTTATTTGGTAATTTGTTGTCCAGTCCACCCATAAAAATCTAAAATCCGAAAATGGACCCAGTTTCTATTTTACCAAGGGGGAGAAAAAATCAACCTTCGGTGGAATATGATGGTAATTTTATTAATTCATTAATTGAACAAGAAAGGATATACATGATCTATTCTTAAAGAATTACAATAACTTGCTCGTTGTTATGGAAACTTCTAAAATATTTGCAGGTGTAAAAAATGGTCACAATGTGGAAATGGAGACAAATCAACGTTTGGCAGAAACCCAATTGCCATTATAACTTTTTCTAATTAATGAGTGTAATTAATTTCAGAGAATGGTCTTGAGGGATCAATAATGGAGTCTACTTAGACACACCATCAATCTAATTCTAATCCAACTGATCTGCAAATTTTCTTTTGAATTCTCTAGTCCGTCCCATAAGGAAGAAAAGAGGTGACAATTTCCTTGAGAGCTGCCTTCAAGGCCGGCCACAAGTATAAATATGGGATTAGCATCCCATCTTGGAACTTCTTAGTTTGATTTCATTCTTCCTCTTATAACCAAAACCCCGTTCTTCTTTCTTCCTGGTGGTGAAGAATTTGTTATTTGACCGAAATGAGTTTCGTTCTAAAATATCAGGACCATCTTCTCACTGTGATGGTGCTATTGCCTGCGTTGTGTTACTCTCAAGATATTTTTACATGCTCCAGAGCTACTTACCATGGTAACCATAATTGCTAAAGGACACCATGTATGCATAATCTCACCATTGTTCACATGCATGCGCCTTCATTTATGTACTCAAAAAAGTTTTTTAAAAAAATCTAAAAATAACAACTATTTTAAAAGTCATAATTTTTTATAGCCAAAAATTATTAGGCTAATTTTTATTCGTCAAAAAGATAACAAATAAATAAAATTATCCTTATTAATAATGAAGTCGAGGATTAATGGCATAAGGAGTAGCCACGCGCCATCCTCATGCCTTAAGGCAATACGTGCAGCCATGTTATTAGAATTGGCGATCGACCTTCTTCTTTGACATTTTTTATCAAATTTTGTCAAATTTTTACTATTTTTTGGTCTAAATTTATCTATTTTTAATTTATACCATTTCACGTATATTTATTTTAATTAATTTCAAAGTGTGTTTTGGGTCCAAATTCAAATAGCTTGTGGAAAAGTCAAAGAGAAATACAAAAATGTTTTAAGAGTAAAATAGTTTAAAAATTATGTATTTAGTTAATAAAATTTATAAAAGTACTGAAAGGCTAAAATAAATGTTTGGTTAAAAAAAGTAGCCATTTTCTAAAATTTCCCAAAAAAAAGCAAACACACTCATGCTGTCATGCACACGTATTCGTGAACACATGTGAACTTCAGATTCTTTATCTTTTTTTCTTTGTAAACAATTTGTAATCTTAACACTTTAAATGAAACTAATTTGCTGTTAATGATTCAGCTGGAGCTTGTGGGTTTGGAGAATATGGAAGAACCGTAAACGATACCAACGCGGCCGACGTTTTAAGGCTGTGGAGAAATGGAACTGCCTGTGGCGATTGCTATCAGGTTATAATTAAATTTCCACCCACTCAATCATTCCATTTAAGAAAATTAAATTATAACAACTATAAAGCCAAAAAAAAAAATCTCTTAGAGCCAAGCTTACCAAGCCTGTGCATGGAAGAAACTTTAAAAACCTTATTCATTTTACAATACTGTTCGCAAAAAGTAAGTACATAATTATCATTACTAATAAACTAGTAATTGATTTTGCATTTCACCAATAATGACTATTATAAGTTATTGTTAATTAATAATAATTATCAACACCAGGTTAGGTGCAAGGTGCCACAACTTTTGCACAGATGATGGAGTGAACGTAGTGATGACCGAACCGACTATGGGGAAGGAGACCACACAGACTTCATCCTGAGCATACTCGAGAATGGCACGTCCAGAAGCGTCAGCGGAGTTATATGCTCACGGCGTCGCTGACGTTGAATTCCGAAGAATCCCTTGCCGATACGACTGCTACAAACTCATGCTTAAGATCCATAAAAACAGAAGATTCCCAGACTACCTAGCCGTTGTTATTCTGTACCAAGCTGCCCAGTACGACATCCTAGCAGTTGAAATATGGCTGGTAAGTATCAACATTTGCTCTCATATACAATCAAATAACTCCATGACGTGGTACAAAAGGTTTAGAGTTCGAATTCTGTCATTGACACTTGACAGGAGGATTGCAAGGAACGGAGAGGGATGAGAAGGGCATACGGTGGAGTCTGGGACTGTGCGAATCCGCCGAAAGGGGTAATAAATTTGAGGTTCAAAGTGAGTGGAAACATGGGGCTGACGTGGGTTGAGGCAAGCAATTGCATCCCTAGTAACTGGCAACCTGGAATTGCTTACAACGCGGGAATTCAGCTTACTTAAAATTAAAATTTAGTTTATAATCCCTCTTTTTAATATTACATTATATATTTAACTAATTAGACTCTCTAATTATAATGTGAGCCAAGTTCTACCACCCATGACTTCCTATTAGTTCAAGTGATTTTACTAAATTTGACCAATTGACACCCAATATATTTTTTCTTTCTTTTTTTCTTAAAAAAAAAAAAGAAGAGGCCCAATAATTTACGATCCATTTTATTTACTCTATTTTCCAATGTAATCGATCTATCAATTCGGGGGTGCTTTAAATAAACAAAGAAAATTGACAAACAAGTCCACTTCAGAACTGGAAATTAGCCACTAAAGAAAAAAAAAATTCAAATCATTTCTTCAAGAATTCTTACTGTTGTAACATAAATTTCATCTTCAGTTTAAAATTGTGGCATCCAAACACGTCCAATGTAGAAAGGTCCATACCATTAGTACAGCAACATAAGTACTATGCTTAGCCATATTTAATTTTCTATGAGTTCAGTAAACTAAAATGAAATCCTGACCGTTGATTTTGTGTCTCATTCAACAAATTCAAAGGACAATAATCGACATTACAAAGTTTTATAATCTCTTTCATTTCTCCTTTGAAAAACAAAGTCCAAGTAGCTTGTTTAGAGCCATATTACTACTACTGTGCATTGAGAGTTATCCTCCTGTACATCACCAATACAGTGGCAACAAGTGACGTTACAGAATCGATTACTCAGGAAAATGTAGTAATCTCTACAAGCCAGGACGGAAACAAAACCACCGAGATCTCTCAGTAATTTCAACTCTGAAACACAAATCACAATCTGCAATTGACTGGTGAGGTTAGAGTAGAGCTGTGAGATCATTCTCAAACCATCAAAATGCCTGCATATGGAAAGGCAAACACCTTAAGAGAATATAATATTTGGCCTCCAAACACTTTGTATTTTGATGATACTTTAGATGTTAATATATAGAATGAGAGAACAGGTGAGTAAGTTAAAAGATATTTAAAAAAATGGGGTTGAGCAAAGAAAAGGAGAAATAGAAGAATGTTGGATCATAAATTTGAGCTATTATGGGAGCTTAAACTTAAAATCAATCAAATTAGAGTTCAAGTTCAAAATTATTAACCTTCTACCTAGAATCTTCTAGGGTGTGGTAATTAAGCATGTGAATAATTTGGAAGGATGGAGAAGAATGAAAAAGAATGAGGTGTATGATTATTGTAATTTTAGATTAGTTTATTTGTGTGGTGTAGGATTGTTCTTAAGTAGTATAAATACCCTTTCCCATTTTAGTTTAGGCATCAAGAAAAATTAAGAGCTTCTAAGTTGAGTGAAGAAGCAAATTCTAATAAGAGTGAGTTGTAGAATCTTGTTTTTGAGTGAGAGTGCTCTTGTAATATTTGTTTGAGTTTGAATAAAAGTTGTTTGTGTGAGTGTTTCATTTCCAACAAAGTGGTATCAGAGCAAGTTGGAAAGTATACACTATTGCATATCAAATCGAAGGTCTTGACGTGAGGAATCCGACGCCACCAAAATCTCCCCAATCTGAGTTCTAACGCGCTCCCACGCGCCGCCGGAGACTGCTGCCAGAGAATCGAGTTGACTCATCGAGTTGAGCCGAGTTAGAGCATTGACCGAGCCGCCAAACCGAGTTGACCGAGCCGTAAGCCTGTTGACCGAGCCGTCCAAGCGAGTTGACTGAGCCGTCAAAGTCATTGACCGTTGACCAAGTTAGGGTTGACTTTGACTGTTGACCAAAAAATTAAAAATTTTGACCAAGTCTCTCCCAAGGTTTTTCGGCGTTCCGGATTCATCCGTGCAATCGAATTTTGCAACTTCTCATTATATTGAGAGATATGGCAAAAGGTATGGCACCATTCCAAGTTCCGACACTCAACAACAACAACTACGACAATTGGAGTATCAAAATGAAGGCACTTCTTGGATCACAAGATGTGTGGGATATCATAGAGAAAGGCTATAACGACCTTGCGGATGATGCTGCTTTTACTGCTCTTACACCAGATCAAAAAACAACTTTGAAGGATTCAAGAAAGAGAGACAAGAAGGCTCTCAATCTTATCTATCAAGCATTAGATGATGATGGCTTTGAAAAGATTTCGAGTGCAAGCTCTAGCAAGGAAGCGTGGGAGAAGCTGCAAACCTCTTACAAAGGATCCGAGCAAGTGAAGAAGGTCTGTCTCCAAACATTAAGAGGTGAATTCGAATCCTTACACATGAAAGTATCTGAGTCTATTTCGGATTATTTCTCAAGAGTAGTAGCTGTTTCTAATCAATTAAAAAGAAATGGTGAAAAGTTAGAAGATGTGAGGATAATAGAGAGATACTCCGTTCGTTGGATCCCAAATTTGAGCACATCATCGTGACGATTGAAGAAACTAAAGACTTGGAAGAAATGACGATCGAGCAACTCTAAGGATCATTGCAAGCATACGAAGAGAAGCATAAGAAGAAGCATGGGTTTACTGAGCAACTCCTCAAGCTGCAACTCAAGGATATGCATGAAAGCCAACGCAATGATAAAAACCAACGTGGTCGAGGCAGAGGTAGAGGCCATGGACAAGGTGGAAGTCGCGGTCGTGGACGAGGCTGGAATTACAACAACAACAATTCCAACAACTATGAGAAAGGAGAAAGCTCAACACGAGGCCGTGGAAGAATCAATCCGAACTCAAGGTATGAAAAATCTCAAGTTTGATGTTATAATTGTCAGAAGTTTGGGCATTATGCTTCAGAATGTAGAGCTCCCAACAACAAAATTGAGGAGAAGGCCAACTACATAGAGGAGAAGACAGATGGCAAAGAAACTCTTCTTCTAGCACGAAAGGAAACTGATGGTGGCCAAGAAAATTCCTGGTATCTTGACAGTGGTGCAAGCAATCACATGTGTGGAAGGAAAGACATATTCGTGGAGCTAGACGAGTCAGTAAGTGGAAATGTTTTGTTTGGAGATGATTCCACAATAGCAGTGAAAGGGAGAGGTAACATCCTTATCCATTTGAAAGATGAGAGACATCAATTTCTTTCTAATGTCTACTATATGCCCAATATGAAAAGTAACATCTTGAGTTTAGAGCAACTGTTAGAGAAAGGTTGTGATATTCATATGAAGGATTATAATCTTTCTATAAAAGATGATAAGAATAACTTCATTGCTAAAGTGCCGATGTCAAAGAATAGAATGTTCTTGATCAACATACAAAACGATGTTGCAAAGTGCCTGAAAGCTTGCTACAAAGATGCATCATGGCTTTGGCATCTTCGATTTGGGCATCTCAATTTTGGAGGTCTAGAGCTGCTATCTAAGAAGGAGATGGTGAAAGGACTACCTCGCATCAACCATCCTGACCAGCTTTGTGAAGGGTGCCTAGTCGGGAAACAATTCAGGAAAAGCTTTCCAAATGAGTCAAAGACAAGAGCCAAGAAACCACTCGAGCTCATCCATACCGATGTGTGTGGACCGATCAAGTCAAGCTCTCTCGGTAACAGTAACTATTTTCTTCTCTTCATTGATGATTTTTCAAGAAAAACCTAGGTATATTTCTTGAAACAGAAGTCAGAAGTTTTCGAAGTCTTTAAGAAGTTCAAAGCAGCAGTGGAGAGAGAAAGCGGTAGAAAGATCAAAGCCATGAGATCCGACCGAGGTGGAGAATTTACTTCCAGGGAGTTTCAAGAGTTCTGTGAAGCAAATGGAATTCGTCGACCAATGACAGTTCCTAGATCCCCCCAACAAAATGGTGCGGCAGAAAGAAAGAACAGAACAATCCTCGACATAGCACGAAGCATGCTCAAAAGCAAGAAACTACCCAAGGAATTTTGGGCGGAAGCAGTAGCGTGTGCAGTCTACTTGTCAAACCGATCTCCAACAAGAAGTGTATGGGGAAAGACACCGCAAGAGGCATGGAGTGGAAGAAAGCCTGGCATTTCCCACCTGAGAATCTTTGGAAGTATAGCCCATGTTCATGTACCGGACGAGAGAAGAACGAAGCTTGATGATAAAAGTGAGAGTTTTATCTTCATCGGCTATGATGCTAATTCGAAGGGCTATAAGCTGTACAATCTAGACAATAAGAAGATTGTGATTAGTCGAGATGTGGTCTTCAACGAAGAAAAAGAATGGGATTTTAACTCTCATGCATGTGACTTCAATTTCTTTCCTCAGTTTGAAGAAGATGAGCAGACAACGAGGGAGCAACTAGGACCTCAACAAGAGCTTGAAACTCCACCCACTTCACCAACATCAACCACTCAAGGAGACTCATAACCTTCGTCATCGTCAAGTGGGAGTCAAAGTGAAAGAGTTGTGCAACGTACAAGAAGCCTTAGAGATCTCTATGAGGTAACTGAACGACAAGATAATCTTACATTATTTTGTCTGTTTGTCGATTGTGAACCAGTGAGCTTTCAAGAAGCAGTACGAGAGAAGAAGTGGAGAGATGCGATGGACGAAGAAATCAAGGCCATCGAGAAAAATGACACATGGGAACTCACCTCACTTCTCAAAGGACATAAGGCGATAAGTGTCAAATGGGTGTACAAAACAAAGCAAAACGCCAAAGGAGAGATTGAAAGGCACAAGGCGAGGCTAGTTGCTAAAGGTTATAGTCAAAAGGCTGGAATTCACTATGATGAGGTATTTGCTCCTGTTGCTCGATTGAAGACTATTAGACTAATCAATTCTTTGGCAGCTCAAAACAAGTGGAAGATACAGCAAATGGATGTAAAGTCTGCCTTCCTAAATGGAGTTCTTGAAGAGGAAGTCTACATTCAGCAACCATCAGGCTACGAAGTCAAAGGCCACGAAGACAAGGTGTTGAAGTTGAAGAATGCTCTTTACGGGCTAAAACAAGCACCAAGGGCATGGAATAGCTGAATCGACAAGTACTTCCAAGAGAATGGCTTCAACAAATGTCCCTACGAGCACGCTCTATATATCAAGATCAAAGATAGAGATATTTTGATCGTGTGCCTCTACGTGGACGATTTGATCTTCACCGGAAGCAACCCAAGCATGTTCAATGAATTCAAGGAAGTGATGACGAAAGAATTCGAGATGACAGACATGGGGCTCATGGCGTACTACCTTGGCATTGAAGTTAAGCAACAAAAGGATGGAATTTTCATTTCACAAGAAAGCTATACAAAGGAGATCCTGAAGAAGTTCAAGATGGAGAATTGTAAGCCGATAAGCACACCGACGAAATACGAAATCAAGATGTCCAAACATGAAGAAGGCGAAAGTGTAGATCTAACATTCTTTAAAATTTTGGTGGGAAGTCTACGCTATCTAACTTGCACGAGGCCCGATATTCTTCACGCAGTTGGATTGGTTAGTCGCTACATGGAATCTCCAACAACCACCTATTTTAAAGCCGCAAAGAGAATTCTTCGCTATCTGAAAGGTACAATTGACTTTGGCTTGTTTTATTCAATTTCTAATGATTACAAGCTTGTTGGATATAGCGATAGTGATTGGGGTGGAGACATAGATAATCGAAGGAGCACTACTGGATTCGTATTTTTCATGGGAGATACTGCTTTCACATGGATGTCAAAGAAACAAGAGATTGTCACATTGTCCACTTGTGAAGCGGAATATGTTGCTGCTACCTCATGCGTTTGTCATGCAATTTGGCTTAGAAATCTATTGAAGGAGATAGGCTTGATACAAGAAGAGCTTACCAAGGTTTGTGTCGACAACAAGTCAGCCATTGCCTTAGCCAAGAATCCGGTATTCCATGATCGAAGCAAACACATCGATATTCGCTACCACTATATAAGAGAGTGTGTTGCAAGAAAGGATGTGCAAGTTGAATATGTAAGTCACAAGATCAAGTTGTCGATATTTTTACCAAACCACTAACAAGCGAAGACTTCATAAGATTAAGGAACTTACTAGGGGTCACAAGATCAAGTTTAAGGGGGGGTGTTGGATCATAAACTTGATCCATTATGGCCTAAACCCAAAATCAATCAAATTGGAGTCCAAGTCCATAATCAAGGTCCAAAACTACTTACCTCTCCCTTTCACTGCTATTGTGGAATCATCTCCAAACAAAACATTTCCACTTACTGACTCGTCTAGCTCCACGAACATGTCTTTCCTTCCACACATGTGATTGCTTGCACCACTGTCAAGATACCAGGAATTTGCTTGGCCACCATCAGTTTCCTTTCGTGCTAGAAGAAGAGTTTCTTTGCCATATGTCTTCTCCTCTATGTAGTTGGCCTTCTCCTCAATTTTGTTGTTGGGAGCTCTACATTCTGAAGCATAATGCCCAAACTTCTGACAATTATAACATCGAACTTGAGATTTTTCATACCTTGAGTTCGGATTGATTCTTCCACGGCCTCGTGTTGAGCTTTCTCCTTTCTCATAGTTGTTGGAATTGTTGTTGTTGTAATTCCAGCCTCGTCCACGACCGCGACTTCCACCTTGTCCATGGCCTCTACCTCTGCCTCGACCACGTTGGTTTTTATCATTGCGTTGGCTTTCATGCATATCCTTGAGTTGCAGCTTGAGGAGTTGCTCAGTAAACCCATGCTTCTTCTTATGCTTCTCTTCGTATGCTTGCAATGATCCTTGGAGTTGCTCGATCGTCATTTCTTCCAAGTCTTTAGTTTCTTCAATCGTCACGACGATGTGCTCAAATTTGGGATCCAACGAACGGAGTATCTTCTCTATTATCCTCACATCTTCTAACTTTTCACCATTTCTTTTTAATTGATTAGAAACAGCTACTACTCTTGAGAAATAATCTGAAATAAACTCAGATACTTTCATGTGTAAGGATTCGAATTCACCTCTTAATGTTTGGAGACGGACCTTCTTCACTTGCTCGGATCCTTTGTAAGAGGTTTGCAGCTTTTCCCACGCTTCCTTGCTAGAGCTTGCACTCGAAATCTTTTCAAATCCATCATCATCTAATGCTTGATAGATGAGATAGAGAGTCTTCTTGTCTCTCTTTCTTGAATCCTTCAAAGTTGTCTTTTGATCTGATGTAAGAGCAGTAAAAGCAGCATCATTCGCAAGCTCATTATAGCCTTTCTCTATAATATCCCACACATCTTGTGATCCAAGAAGTGCCTTCATTTTGATACTCCAATTGTCGTAGTTGTTGTTGTTGAGTGTCGGAACTTGGAATGGTGCCATACCATTTGCCATATCTCTCAATATAATGAGAATTTGCAAAATTCGATTGCACAGATGAATCTGGAATGCCGAAAGACCTTGGGAGAGACCTGGTCAAATTTTTTAATTTTTTCGGTCAACGGTCAAAGTCAACCCTAACCTGGTTAACGGTCAATGACTTTGACGGCTCAGTCAACTCGCTTGAACGGCTCGGTCAAGGGGCTCAGTCAACAGGCTTACGGCTCGGTCAACTCGGCTTGGCGGCTCGGTCAATGCTCCAACTCGGCTCAACTCGATGAGTCAACTCGATTCTCTGGCAGCAATCTTCCGGCGGCGCGTGGA
This sequence comes from Ailanthus altissimus, assembly GCA_946807835.1. Lineage (NCBI taxonomy): Eukaryota > Viridiplantae > Streptophyta > Magnoliopsida > Sapindales > Simaroubaceae > Ailanthus > Ailanthus altissimus. The sequence goes on along the minus strand of OX327696.1, from coordinate 26,565,191 downwards.
GGTGCGTCAGAACTCAGATTGGGGAGATTTTGGTGGTGTCGGATTCCTCTCGTCGAGACCTTCGATTTGATATGCAATAGTGTATACTTTCCAACTTTCTCTGATACCACTTTGTTGGAAATGAAACACTCACACAAATAACTTTTATTTAAACTCAAACAAATATTACAAGAGCACTCTCACTCAAAAACAAGATACTACAAATCACTCTTTATTAGAGTTTGCTTCTTCACTCACTTAGAAGTTCTTAATTTTTCTTGATGCCTAAACTAAAATGGGGAGGGGTATTTATACTACTTAAGAACAATCATACACCACACAAATAAACTAATCCAAAATTATAATAACCATATACCTCATTCTTTTTCATTATTCTCCATCCTTCCAAATTATTCACATGCTTAATTACCACACCCTAGAAGATTCTAGGTAGAAGGTTAGTAGTTTTGGACCTTGATTATAGACTTGGACTTCAATTTGATTGATTTTGGGTTTAAGCTCCCATAATGGATCAAGTTTATAATCCAACAGAAGGAACTGCTTTTCTGCACTCTTCTTGACTACGACGGGAAATATTTCTCCTACAGAATGGAGGAAAGTCTCTGACAGCTGAAACTCTTCTCCTAGGAGGATAATTTCTATTCAATGTTTTCTCCAGATTATTGCCATCTTGAAGAGTTTTTGGTGAATCAGGTGGTGACAATGCCTTCGAACCATTTTGCGGGATCATCTCTTCCCTAGGAACACCAGTTGGCTCCCCATTCAAATTTTTTGACACATTCGAGATTTTGCATTCTGAAGTGTTTGCATTTTCAGTTTCTGGCAACAATGTTACTTTGGGATCAGGAAAACCTAAATCAGGCCTATCTGGATATGCATGCAACCGTAGCTAATGTTCAACTTATATATATATATACACACACACACTTCAAATTAATCTATTGTGACCTTGTGCATATGTGGCCTCACGAGGGAGAGAGATTAAGCTGATGTGTAATCAAATTTCATGAATGTTTGAGCTCCGTTTTCTAAGAAGTTTCTCATCCTTAAAAAAAATAAAGAATGATTTTGACAGGACTTGATCCGAGTCCTCCTCGAGAATCAAGACAGATTCTGTGATGACGTGAGATTAACATATTATTTATTCATACATATAATACAATAAGGCTGTCTGCCTCAACAAAAGGTGTACACGTGTACTCCAATATACAAAAACATATACAAATATACAGACTGAGACACTTATGCAGCTATGCGTGTCGTGGGCCAACTTCAAAATGTAATGATTGTATCATACTGTACGAATTCTTGTGACAACCTGGGAAAAATAGAGAAAATAAGAAAAAGAGTAAGCTTGTAGCTCATTGAGTGGACATAATTTGAAAATATTATATACTTTATATGTATTGTACACGTATAAATCTGTATGATAAAATAATCATAAAATTATATACTGAGTAGTCAATAAACTTGTACTGAAAGCATGAGCTGTCATAAAATCTGTGTTAAAACTAAAATTATGACATAATACTGGAATCTAAAAATCTGAAAGCGCAAACTATCATAAAATCTATTATCAAACCGAATATATGTAATATAGCTCTGTAAACATATACTACATATATACTGAAAACCACATTAAATTTGTACCCGAGAAAAAACTGGTCTAACCTGGTGGAGTAACTCACGCATAGGCAGAGTGGGAGATCTGAGCTGGTCTAACCCGACGGAATGCTGCATCGCTCAGGCAGAGCAAACTAAACTGGTCTAACACATACGCATAGCAACTACACTAAATGAGAGGATACACATATAGTGGTTCAAAAACTACTACTATATAATATCATGAAAGTATAATTGTTCTAAAATAAATATTTCTACACTGAACATAATTATAAATTATACTATAATAAATTCTAAAATATTTTTGAATATACTAAATAGTATAAATATTTATCTATCTAAAATAAATCATAACTAAATCTGATAACGTGTAATTTAATCATAATTGGCTGTATTAAAAATATAAAAAATATATATAGTTATCCATTCACAAAAGTGCACTAATCCTGAACTGGGTCTGAATTTTGAGATCTACCCGCTATCGGCACCCCTCCTATATCATAGGGTGTAAAAATACAACATTAGTACCGATGTGTATTATAAATATTAAAATATAAATATTCTAATATCGTAAAATTATTACCCACTAAATCACTGATTATAAAATTATTACCTATATAATATCTTTTCTTCTTTTTTTTCTTCTCTTTCTCTTTCTCTTCCTCTTATTCTTTTTTCTTGGTTTCTATTTCTTCTCCCTTTCTTTTTCCTTTCTGTTCTTTTTCTCTTTTCTTTCTTCTTTCTTTTCTCCTTCTCTCGGCTTCCTCTTCTTCTTTTTCTATTTCGATTTTGTTTTTTCTTCTCAATGAAGCAAAAACCAAACAATTAAATATTTATATACAACAGCCACCGCTCTAATTTCTTCTCTTTTTTTTTTGGCCACCAATTAATATATATATCATACACGTGTATTACAGACTTTGTTGTCTTTTATGTTCAATAAGGAAATAAGAGTAAAAGAGAAGAATTTTGGTTTGCCAATTATATTTGTAATTCTGCTGCTATTTAGATAAACAGCTTTCAGATGTTGGCACTTGATAGATGGACTTTACTTTATTCTCCATTAATTTATATATTCTGTTTCTTGGATAAAAATTTGACTGACATTAACAACTTCTCATCTGGATATGCATGCAACCGTAGCTAATATGAAAACTAACATGAATGTTCAACTTATTGTTAAAGTTTAAACTCTATGCAAAGCATATTGGAAAAACACCCAAGCAGATTGAAGCTGACATAAGGCGTCCAAAATACTTTAGTCCCAGCGAAGTAGTTGAATATGGCATCATAGATAAGGTTTCTTTAGTAAAAATGGATTTTCCATTCAATCTTGTTGTAATGCTGTACTAAGTACATCTACCTTTATCTTTTGCATGTACTGTACAATGATAGAAGCCCCAAAGGCCATGGGGTTGTGTCTGACCTGAAAAAGACAACTTATTTGATTTTGGGAAAGCTCAAAACTGGTGATTCCTTGGGGTATTCAGGTAAGGTACAATTGCGTGTTATTGTCAGGTTGAATCATATGATGATGAAATTGCTTGTATACATGATAAATATAGTTTTATATAAAGCTCTTGGTTAATAATAAATATTCCTCGTACAAGCGACTGAAAAATGATAAGACTTCTTCCTCAACTTTTTTATGACTCTCGTGATTACTTGCTTTGTATTCTTAATAATTTTGACGTTGCTCGTGTTTTAGTTGGTAGTCAACTAGTGCCACAAGGATCTCATTATTCTCACCTATCTTTAGTACTACTTGTTTATGTTAAAGGAAATGATGATAAAATAATTGATAACATAGCTGAATGTGTGAAACAATAAGCACAAACCTTTCTGCAACTGAGCAAGCACATTGCACCATTGCAAATAAAGACAAACATTTGCAATGGTGCAATATGCAGAGCAAGTATAACAGGGATGACAGTAAGCAATGGTGTACCATTGAGGATTAAGATAAAGAATTGCAATTGTGCAAAATGCAGAATGACAATAAGAAGGACTTGTACCAGACCTTGAGCAGATGGCAAAAGCGCAGGGAAGGAAATGCAGCTTAAAATCAATCAAATGGCTATAATTGCCTCTAGTACAAGATATTAGGAAAACAAAATTTATTTGATATGTAACCAACATGACCAATGTATAGTTAACCAGAACCAAATAAATTGGTTGAGTTATTGTTATGTGTATAAATACAAACCTCCAAAACCATGTATGCAACAAGCAAAAATTTCAACAGATCAATACATTCAATTAGTGGTCATTTCAAATACTCAAACTCTCAGTTTTTCTAACTTGGTATCAGAGCCAGAATGGCCTCTAGCTCTAATACTCAACTAAACACTCAGCCCTCTCAAAACACAAGCACAACTCAACTCAGCAACTCATCAATAACCTCATTTGTGTTTTCAACACCAATCAAGCTTACAAACACCAACTACCTTTTCTGGAAATCGCAAGTGCTACCTAGTATAAGAGCAAATGGTCTAGTTGGTTTCATTGATGGCACCAAGTCATGTCCAAGAATGATGAATGTAACTCTTAATGATGACAATACTGTCATCACTACATAGAACCCATAATATCAACCATAGCTAAAGCAGGACCAAACACTTATGAGCTGGCTTCTACCATCTCTAATTGAGGGTATGCTTGGAGCAGTTATAGAATGTAACAGTTCTTACCAACTTTGGTCCACTCTTAAAACTCTCTTTGCTTCATACTCAAAAGCTAGAATTATCCACCTCAAAAATTTGATTCAAACAACCAAAAAAGGATTAATGACCATTACACAATATTATATGAAAATAAAAGGCTTTACTGAAGCCTTGAGGTGTGTTGGATGCTCAGTGTCAGATGATGAGCTGATTGATTATCTTCTTGGAGGGTTAGGCAGTGCCTATGACTCAGTTTTTATGAATGTCACCTCAAAAGCAAAAGCTGACAAGCTCTTTCTTGCTGATGTGTATACCATGTTACTCAGCCAAAAGAATAAGTCTGAAATGAACTCCACAGAGGATGTCTTTGAGGTACCTGTTAATTTTAATGCAAATTTTACACAAGCCAACTTCAAAAAGAACTGGCAAATGAAGGGAAAGCAAAACACTTTCAAATGAGGTTACAACCAAGGAAACAGCTACAACAACAATGTGCAGCATCCTAAAAATTACCAAGAGAAAGGAAAGACACATCAGAATGGTGGACAAGACTCTACCACAGTATGCCAGATATGTTTCAAGCTAAAACACTCAGCGGCTGAGTGCCTGCACAGGTTTAAAAAGGAATTCACACCCAAATGAAACAACTTTCAGCCTAAGAGAGCCTACATGGCAGCAGTCAATCAAGAAGATGACTCAGTATTGTACCTTGACAGTGGAGCCACCAACCATATCACTAACAACCTAAACATCTCTATGTCAGCACTGAATACAAAGGGAATCAAAAGCTCACAGTAGGTAATGGCCAAAATCAAACCATTACTCATACTGGTCACACTTTTCTTCCTTTGCATTCACAATTACACATCAAACACTTAAGCCAAAATGACATACTACATGTTCTAGAAATTAGCAAGAATCTCATAAGCATATATAAAGTGACCAAAGACAATGACATAAACATAGACATGTTGGTATTATAGTTTTATCTGAAGAGTGAATCAGTTTACGAACATGCCTATGATTAATGTAATCATTAAAGCAATAACTAGTGTCTGATTTATAAATGCTTTGATTGGTAACTAAATAACATCTAGATGGTGGCATGGTAGAAGAACCAACAGTTTTAGACTCTTATCTTGCAGTCAACATTATTGCACTCTTTTACCCCTTTCATATGCCTTTTCAAATTTGTACCCACACTTGGCCAAGTTCTATTTTACAGCATCTCTCTGTTAAGTGGTCTTAAACTGAAAGCAATTGCTTGTTCTTTTCATAGTCACACTACCTTTACATTATGGGTCTTTTTTTTTGCCCTAAATATTTAGCAGAGAAGTATACCCTCCAATAACTATAATTGATGGTTTGACAATGAGGTTCACTTGCTTTACAACTTGCATTTTGCTTTCAATTTTTCTGTTAAGATTGTTGGAATTGAGATTGATAGTGATTGAAGGGAAATTGTTGGTTGGAGATATGCCTTGTGGCTTTTATTAGTTTTAAATGATGTCCTAGCCTCAACATCATGTCCCTCGCATTATCCAAAATATTTGTGCTAAGTGTAGGATGGGGATGCAAATAGGTATGTATTTTAGAGACAATGACCGTACACATAATTTGGTCCCCAAGACTCATACAGTGTCTCTTATATTATTTACTCTAGTGGTCAGGCCAACCCCATTGATAGAGGATGATGTTATTATTTAAGTCCATTATAGCTTTAGTCACTATCTCAAATTGATATGTCTCTGTCATGATATTTTGATATTAACATAAACCAATTACTCAGATGCATGTTTAGCAAGTTAAATCTTTTCTGTTTAAAAGTTCATTCAAATTATATTTCATATTTCTATGTTACTTAACAGCTTCATTAATTTGTTATTCACCAGAACGATGTAGATTTAATTGACACTTTCAAGACGGTGAAAAGTAGTGGTTAGAAAGAGGTTGTGATAATGCCAAAGTCAATGCATTCATGGAGGAGCAGGGATTTAAGTCAGAAATACAAGATGATTTGGTCATAGAATATGTTGTTGCAGAAGAATGTGGATATATATATGCACTATACATGGATCACATCATGTTTATGTACATGCTCGTCCAAGCGTGTAATATCTATGATTGTTTTCACATCATCAGTTGTGCCAACTCCTAATTAATGAGTGTTGAAGCGGAAGCATACAAATAAGTAAAATCACCTAAGTAATATATATAGAACAAGTAATTAAGGAATAAAAAGAGAAATGGTAGAAGAAGAACACACAGAAAATTACGTAGTTCGACAACTTGCCTACGTCCACGACAGATCAAGATCACACTTTTTCTATTATGAATCACAAGGCACTCACAAAGTATGCCTTTTACAAGAAAGATTACAAAAAATACACTCTCTTGCACTATAAGGATTTTTACTCACAAAGAACCACATAGATTTCTTACTTGATCACTTAGATCTATTGGGTTATCACAAAGATTTCTCAACCTATCACAAAGATATATTTACAAGCCAATTGACAACGTTTATATAAGTTTTAGGACTTCCTAAGTTTACCCTAAATGTGTGAGAGTCGTATTAGGGAGTCCTGAAGTAAGAGAGAGACGAAATAAGAAAGTCTCAATTCAAAAAACACTTCTCGCGCCCAGCGCTGCGACGTTCAGTACTCACCACCGTAATGCTAGTGCGCTCGTCGCCCGACGCCGCAACACTCACATTTTGTTCTAAGCGCCGTGGTGCCTAGTCCTGGTCGCCGTGGTGCCTAGTCCTGATCGCCGCGGTGCCCACGCCTGGACATTGCTCCCTTCGTCCTTTACCACATTTCACGTCCGTCTTCGATCCTTGCGTACCCTACGCTCTTAGCTTGCTCTTCAAATCATATCCCGATGATTTTCAATCAATATTCTCACAAATCTCCTAATTGATTCAAAATCATCCACAAAGCAACTCAATCTCTCATTTCCGCATCTTCGGTCACCCTCACAAAGTAGTGACTCCGATTAAATCCTTGCATAGAACGAACTTAACCGAGGGCAGTGGTTTAGTCAACATATCAGCAGGGTTTTTAGACGACACTATCTTTATTAGACTAACTTCACCACTTTTAACAATCTATTGAATGTAATGGAGCCTCACATCAATGTGTTTTGACCTCTCGTGGAACATTTGATGCTTGCTTAGGTGTATGGCACTCTAGCTGTCACAATATACACCGATGTTTACATCTTCACTAGCCAATACCTCCACGCATATGCCTTTCAACCACATGGCCTCCTTAATAGCTTCACCAACAGCTATGTACTTCATTTTTATGGTAGATAATGCAACCACATATTGTAGAACTTATCTCCAACATACACTACACCCAAACACTGTGAATATGTATCCCGTCAACGATCGTCTTTTGTTTAGATCACCTGCATAATCTAAGTCTACGTACCCTTTTACCATTTCACTGTTGTCTTTATCCCTTTTATACATCAACCCGTGATTTGACGTCTCATTGAAATATCTCATAATCCACTTCACTGCAAGTCAGTGATCCTTACCCGAATTTACCATGTATCTACTCTTCATACTTACAGCCTGTGCTATGTCTGGTCTTGTGTAAACCATTACATACATGATGCTCCCCACAGCGCTTGCATACGGTACTTTACTCATCTGCAGTTTCTCCTCTTCGGATGTCAGCGACTGTGCTGCTGAAAGTCTGAAATACATGGTCAAATGAGTAAAGACAACTTTTGCGTTGGATATACCAAATTTCTCTAAAATTTTGAGTATATATCATTGTTGAGACAAGAAGATAACATCTCTTCTTTCCCTCACAATATCCATACCCAAAATTCTCTTCGCTGCTCCCAAATCCTTCATTTTAAACTTGCCACTCAACTGCTTCTTGAGCTTCTATATTTCTTCCATATTCTTACATGCGATCAACATATCATCGACGTATAGAAGCAATATATCATCCCACAACTTATGTTCTTGAAGTACACGCATCTATCATACTTGCTCCTACTAAAATCACAAGCCATCATAAATTCATCAAATCTCATATACCACTATTTAGGTGATTACTTTAACCCGTATAATGACTTATTTAACAAACAAGCATGATCTTCTTTTTTGGGCTCCTTGAACCCTTGCGGTTGTGCTATGTATATCGTCACTTCAAGCTCTCCATGTAGAAAAGTTATCTTTACATCCATCTGCTATAGATGTAAATCAAGGTTAGCACATATGACTAACAAAATCCTAGTAGATGTATGCTTGACGACTGGAGAGAATATCTCATGAAAATCAACCCCCTCTCTGTGCGTAAAACCTTGTGCAACTAACCTAGCCTTAAATCTTATAGGCTCTATTTTCGGTATCCCCTCCTTCACCCCATACACCTACTTGCACCCGACTATTTTCTTTTGAGGTCTCTCCACCAACTTCTAGGTATTGTTCTTCCTAAGAGAACTAATCTCTTCTTTCATGGCTTGCTGTCATTCTTTCTTATTTTCACTCTTCATAGCCTCACTATATGTCCTAAGCTCATCATACTTAAGAGTGTAAAAAGAATTAAAAGCATGAGCAACTAGATTTGCTTGTGCATACCTAACTAGTGGGTTAATCGTTCTCCTTAACTTGTCTCTGACTAGCTAGTACTCTTCAAGTTCCATCTCAAGAGTCTTAGTCTTTCCTTAGGTGGACTTGAAGGAACTCACCGGTGTTCTTGGATCTTCTTCAAGGATCTCATTGTTAAAGTGCTGATCTAGGAGCATATGAGATCCACTTTTAGGCTCCACTTCAACTTTTATTGACTAGGGTGCTGAGTCTTCCTTGGACACAAGTTCTTCTTTTCTTGGGAGGTTTTCAGCATCGTCGTCCCATCGAACGTCACGTTACGACTTATGATACTCCTTGGTGGTGTTAAATCTTTATACCACACCTTGTATCCTTTCACTCCTTCGAGATATCCTATAAATACCCATTTGATAGCCCTAGGTTCTAACTTTCTCTCCTTAACATGTACAAAAGTAGGGCAACCAAATATTCTGAGGTGGTCATACTTGGAAGGATTGCCAGACTATTTCTTTCCTGGCGTCTTGAAGTCAATTACTGATGAAAGACTTCTATTAATCAAGTAAGCTACATTCACTACAGCTTTTTCCCAAAACGTTTTAGACATCTTCGCATTGATAAGCATGCACCTAACCCTTTCAAGTAGGGTTCTATTCATCCTCTCAGCTACGTCATTCTATTGTGATGTTGATCTTACCATTTTATGCCTCGCAATCTCATACTTGGCACAAAATTCAAAAAATACATGGCACCACCGCGAGTCACTGTCTGAGTTGGTCCCCAAAGATCCAAGTGTATGTAGTCAAGAGTCCCCTTAGTCTTGTGCTCGCCGATACTAAACCTTACCCTATGTGCTTTTTTGCACACAATGCTCACAAAACTCTAAGGGTTTGAACTTATCCTCACCAAATGCCTTTTGACTAAATAACTCCTTCAGGTTTCTCTCGCCTAAGTATGCTAGTCTAAGATGCCATAACTTGGTTTGCATACTCTCATCATCTACAGAGAATAATGCAGAATCACTCACGACTTCACCTTTAAGCACATAAACGCCTTTGTGCTTCTCTCTTCTCATCACTACTATAGAACCCTTCAACACTCTCAAAACCCCTCCGTCGATCTTGATGGAACACCTATTCTGGTCTAAAGTCCCTAGTAAGATCAAGTTTCTCTTCAAGTCATGAACATACCTAACATCTGTCAACTCTCTCACTCGCCCATCATGCAGCCTAAGTTTAACACTACCAATTCTCATCATCTGACATACAACGTCATTACCCATTAACACCTTACCACCATTAATGGGCTAAAAATTTGTAAACCAAGACTTGTGCGGGCACATGTAAAAAGTACAACCAAAATCAAGAACCCATTATTCAGTGTTCTTACCATCAGTAGCGACAAGTGTCTCTGCGCTGTCATAGTTATCATCATAGGCAAGCGCAGCATCCGCTTTCTTCTTGTCTTGTACTCTCTTCTCGGGATAGTCCTTCATGAAATGTCCATCTTTCCTGCAGCAATAACACTTCCTAGGAGTCCTAAACTTCGATCTTGAGCCTTTTTTCCTTCCATCTCTATATGAGGGCCTTCTTCTTACATATAAACTTTTTGCATTGCCCTCGATCTATTTTTCTAATAACTTTGAGTTTAATGATGATTTCACATCATTCATCGTTAAACTCTCTTTGTCGTAGAGTAGCGTATCAATAAAGCTCTCATAACTCTTGGAGAGTGAACTCAGTAGGATAATTGTTCTATCTCATCTTCTATCTTGATGTTGATAGACTCAAGATCAATTATGATCTTATTGAAGGCGTCTATATGATCTTTCATTGGCGTCCTCTTCTTTATATATAATCTGTTAGCCAACGATTTTCGCATATAAAAAGATTCAAGTTTCTTCCATAGACCTATCGTCTTCGTCTCACCTGCTACTTCCTTCAGTACTTCATCGCTTAATGACAAAACGATTGTGCTATGAACTCTTTCTTGAATGTCTCTTCCTTTTGCTTTAACTTAAGATGACTCTGGCATCTTCTCTTTATCACTAGATGGAGCTGCAGTCTCCTCTAATGCCGAGCCTAGCCTTTGGCCCATCAATAACGTCTTTACCTTCATCTTCCATAGATTGAAGTCATTCGTACCGTTGAATTTCTCTACCTCATACTTGGGTGTGATCATGTCTGCTTAGAACCAAGCTCTGTTACCAGTTTGTTGAAGCGGAAGCATACAAACAATCAAAATCACCCAAGCAATATATACAGAACAAGTAATTAAAAAATAAATAAAGAAAGGGTAGAAGAAGAACACACAGAAAATTACGTAGTTCGGCAACTTGCCTACGTCCACGGTGGATCAAGATCACACTCTTTCTATTATGAATCACAAAGCACTCACAAAGTATGCCTTTTATAAGAAAGATTACAAAAAAAAACTCTCTTGCACTCTAGAGATTTTCACTTACAAAGAACCACAAAGATTTCTTATTTGATCACTTAGATCTATTGGGTTATCACAAAGATTTCTCAACCTATCACAAAGATATGTTTACAAGTCAATTGACAACTTTTATACAGGTTTTAGGACGTCTTAAGTTTACTCTAAACGTATGGGAGTCGTATTAGCAAAAGGGAGACGAAATAAGAAAGTCTCAATTCAAGAAACACTTCTCGCGCCCAGCGCCGTAGCGCTCAGTGCTCACCGTCACGGTGCTCACATTCTGTTTTTGGTGCCGCAGCGCCCACACCTGGACACCAACCTCTTCATCTTTCATCTCTTTTCGCATTTATCTTCGATTCTTGTGCACCCTACATATTTGACTTACTCTCTAAATTATATTTTAATAAATTTTAATTAATATTTTCACAATAAAAAATTAAAAAGAGGGTTATGGTGTATTCAATGCCAACTTGTTACTTGCATGCTATGTTATGCTCTCTTTTTTTTAAATTTGTTTCATCTGTATTAGGAGCAATGCCTCACAACGGCAGATTAAAACACGAGGACTCGAACATTAAGAAATTTTGTTTATGATAACTATAGTAGGGTTATCAGAAGAGCCATCACAATATGTTCCGAACCTGAAGTCGAAAGAAAAAGAATTAAGAAATTGTCCGGTGCTTCTAAATCATTCTGATGAGTAAATGATCTTAATACAACTGTAATGTACTGTTCGGAAAAGTGTAAATATCTTTATATTTTTACTTTATGAATAATAATAATACATACAAAGACGGAACGTGTCATTAGTTAATGGTTGTTTTTTATATATTAAATATTAAATATCACATCAGTTGAAATTTTTTTAATAATTTTATATTATAATTTTGTGTTTAATATTTTTTTTATGAAATTAAAAATTATGAAAAGTGGTTAAAGGTGTAACCATTAAAATTTTGGAGAAATGTTTAGTCTTCAGCTTTTCAATATATATATATATATATTATGTTGGTCTTTGTAAAACGTTTTTGGTAATTTTTATAATTATTTTTGTTTCCGAACAATTATCATTTTTGTTATTATAGGATTAACATAGTATATATTAAAAGAAAGTGAGAATTAAATTTATATATAATTAAATATTAAAATGACATTTTTTTAATTTAAAAAAATAATATGGAGGAATGATATAATGATGGCTTTGTTCATATTATAGTAAGCTATAGTGTTATCATATCGATAAATGAACAGTCAGAAGACAATTAAAATTAGGAAAAGAGTTATGAAAGAATGATCTAATGGGTGATGCTGTTAATATTATGGTAAGTGATATTACTCGATAATATAGTTTGATTACTCTACAAGATCAATATTATCAGAAAGGCATTACAGAATCGTGCCACATGCCAAGTTATTCTTAATATGATACGTGATATTGCTCACTAAATTATTGTCGAAGGGACGTGCAGATAGGAGGACCTTGATAGCGGCAGAGACGAGGGTAGTACTTGGATGTCAAAATGAATAAGAATGCTTTAATCACAGTCATGGGAGTGGGTTTCATTTCGTAGTTAACAAATTCATTGGACTTGTAATCTTAACCGATTAGATTAGTAACCTTGAATAGATTCAATTCAAACCTGTCAATTTAAGACTTCAAACCCTTTCACCATATCACAATTCATGTTGAAGCATGACCTACTAGTGACCTTAACAAATAGCTGTTCTTATTTTTTGCATTTGAGCTGGGTATGGCTTCTCTCTTTCAGTTTTTCTCTAGGTAACATTTGCATATTGAAGTGCTATTGTTTGGCTGTACTCTTTAAAAGAGAATAGGACTGCCAGATGGAGGACAATAAGCAAGACTCACCTACCCCAATTTCGATTACTTTTTTCTTGTTCTACTTCTACACACCTCCTCCACTCCAAGGCACAAATTACACATTGTATCTTAATCATCATACGTCGATACCAAACGTGTCAAAAGCCACATGCTCAAACTCAAACCCAATTTGTATTTTTTATAAGAAAAAAAAATAAACTTTTAACTTAATTATTCTTAGTGCTCTCGTCCCTAATTTTGAGTATTATCTATATTTAGTTTACCTATTTTGACAGGCCTCACCTCAGTGCGTTACAACCAAATGGAAAGTGACGATGATGGTTCAGTGTCAGTGGGTTATTCCATTTGTTATTAGCTTATACCTCTTTTCTTTTGACCCCCACAAACAAATAAACATACATTTAGGGGATGCTACTACTAATGTACTAACTCAACTCCTAATTGCAAATTGCTTGGTGGGGTTTCCCTATTAGCTACCCTTCGGCTTTTGACTCAACCTTCAATATTTTAGTTTAGGTACCTATTCCACGGATTTGCTTAAGGGGATCAAGGATTTTACTCCAACTTTTAATTTTACTTTGTATAGAAATGAGCCATGAGAACATGCATATTAATATAGAAGAAGAACAACAGCTTCCCGGGGGAAATATGAAGTTACTTTCGTAATTTTTTGACCACCCATAATAAAAAGTAAGATTCAAAAATGAACCTAGTTTTATTTTTACCAAGGGAGGGAGGAAAAAAATCAACTCTCGGTCGAATACCATGTATTTATTTTGTTAATTCATTTATTGCACAAGGTTCATGGCACTTCTAAAATGTCTGCAGGTGCAAAGGAAGTAGCCAAAATGTGGAAAAGTGGTCAAATGTGCGGCGGCGGAAACCCAGTTGTCAATGTTGTAACCTTTGCTAATTACACATCATCAATCTAATCCTACTCGGCAAGTTTCTTTTGAACTCTCCAGTCCCAAAATGGAAAAAAAAAAAACAGGTGTCCATTTTCTTCAACAGCAGCCCTCTAAGGCTTGGCTTCAAGTATAAATAGGGGATTAAGATTTGCTAGCATCCCATCTCAAATACTTCTTGGTTCATCTTATTAATCTTCCTCTTATAGCCAAAACCCCATTCTTTTTTTTTCATATTGATAAAGAATTTGGCTGTTTGGCCGAAATGGGTTTTGTTCCAAAATATCAGTACCATGTTCTTATTGTGATGGTGCTATTGCCTGCAATGTGTTACTCTCAAGATACATTTACATGCTCCAGAGCTACTTACTATGGTAGCCCTGATTGCTTAGGGACACCATGTATGTAAACTCTTACCCACAATATAATATAATATGCATGATCCTTCATTTATGTATAATATATAAAATCTCATGCACAAGTTTACGTCACCACATTATTAACTCCATTATGCTTCAGATTTACTTATCTTTATATTCTTTTACCTTTCTAAGCAGTTTATGAACTTAGTATTTCATGTCAACTAATGTGCTGTTGATTGTTCTTCAGCTGGGGCTTGTGGGTTTGGAGCATATGGAAAAACCGTAAATGATGCCAACGTGGCCGGAGTTTCAAAGCTGTGGAGAAATGGAACTGGCTGTGGAGCTTGCTATCAGGTTATAATAATATTTCAACCCACTCGATCATTTCATTTAAGAAAGTTATTATAACAACTATAAAGTGAAAAGTAACTCCCCTGGCCAAGCTTGCTAAGCCTGTGCATGGAAGAAATTTAAAACCTTATTCACATTATGATACTGTTTGCAAAAAGCAGTTGCATAATAATTCGAAGTTCTAGATCAACGCTAATTAATTTTATTACCACTAGAAATAAACTAGTAATTCTTTTGCTTTTGTAGCAGTAATGACACTCAGTTGTTGTTAATTAATTATCAATATCAGGTTAGGTGCAAAGTGCCACAACTTTGCTCAGATAATGGGGTGAACGTAGCGGTGACTGACCATGGCGAAGGAGACCACACAGACTTCATCCTTAGCCCACGCGCATATGCAAGGATGGCTCGTCCAGATACATCTGCAGAGTTATTTGCTTATGGTGTCGTCGACGTTGAATTCCGGAGAATCCCTTGCCGGTATTCCGGCTACAACCTCATGTTTAAGGTCCATGAACATAGCAGGTACCCTGAGTACCTAGCCATTGTTATCCTTTACCAAGGTGGCCAAAATGATATCCTAGCAGTTGAAATATGGCTGGTAAGTATCAACATTTTCCAATGATTTACATTAAATAGAATAGTTGTTTTGCATATCTATTGGTTCAACTGTTAAAATCTTTGAGTTGTACATGAAATCTAGGAATAAATAGGAGGGATTTGGTTAATGCAATAATAATAATGGTGACAAAACAATTGCTAACGTACATGTAATTATGTATGTGTTTTGGGTGACACAGGAGGATTGCAAGGAATGGATAGGGATGAGAAGGGCATATGGTGCAGTTTGGGACACCGCAAATCCTCCAAAAGGAGCAATCAATTTGAGGTTTCAAGTGAGTGGAAGCATGGGGGTGACATGGGTTGTGGCAAATAATGCTATTCCTAGTGATTGGAAGGCTGGAGTTGCTTATGACTCAACAGTTCAGCTCACTTAAATTAAAATGAGTTCAGATCCCAATTAAGTTCTATATTGATTGATTAGAATATATAGGAACAAACTTCTGGATTCCTGGTTTTTAGTTTGTTTATGTAATCATTTAAAATTTGTAGGCCGGCAAGGGCTACTTTGCCTTACGATTAGTTGTTTATGTCATCATTTAGTATTAGTAATATATGTACTAGATGCTCAATATAAAAAAAAAATTGGGATTCTACGCCATAACACAACTAATAGTTGCCTTATTATTAGTTGTTTATGTCATTTTACTATATCCATCAAATGAGCATATGAATAAAGTTCCACTTTGTTAGATCTTTGCCTGTCCTCCATTTGCCCAAAAAAAAAATGAAAGTGCATGTCTGCTCTATTCTATCAAACCTTTGTTAATTGTTATTACTCTTGCCCTTATCAATGAAGTTTCAATGTTTACACTTCTGATAACATAAATTATAGAGCTAAATAGCAATACTACTACTAACCATGTAAAAAACAATATTTGCAACTCGTTACCAATTGATTCGCCTTCAAATTCATACACACAGAAAAAGGATATAAATATATATAGATATTCGGCCTCAGTCTTTGGCCTACATCTACTCGAGCTCCATTAAAAAAAATTATTTCACATATTCGAGTTATTCGAGTCGATTAAAAGAGAGTATTAAAAGGAGGAAATTGCCTTTTTCCACACTCTTTAGAGATTATAGAATAATAATCACACTAGAAATTAAGGAGAAAGAACCCAAAAAACTACTAACTCTAGTTTGTCAATTTTTTCCCAATTTCTCAAGCTCTCTCGATCTCTCTCAAGGCAATATAACAACAATACAAGTTAAAAGTGGCCTGACTAAAATTCCCCTAATAAGTAAAACTAAATACTTTTGCATTCAGACTCTACCCATAAACGTATGCATTAAAAAAAAATACAAAGAAATCTATGTAAAACTATAACTAGTTGGCATTTAGTCAAAAACTTAAGAATTTCAGAACAAGGTTATCCCATCAAGTGAAGATGTCAGAATGCAGTCCCGAACTGTCCAAAGACAATTATTCTCCCTAAAATTTACTAGTGATGAAAACAATTTAACCACCAACTTCAAAGCATCCATGAAGGATTCAAGGAAAATTAGCAATAGATTATGAACAAAAAGCATTCAATCACTTTCGAGAACTAAAGTGAAACCAATCTCTCTCAAAAGCTTGTTTAATTTAATAACCAACGCTGTCATCGTCATAATTTCAGTATAATAAACTGTGTTATATATTGGAATTCTCTCTTTAAGTTAAGTTTTCACCTAAACAAATATAAGCATAATGATTGGTGATTGATAAAAAAAAAATGATAAAAAGAATAAATCTTGACCATTTATGTTTAAGTATTAAAACATATCAAAAGTGCTTAGTTTAAAAGTGAATCTTAATTCTCTTATAACACTTCAGCACATAATGGAGTCGACTATAGTCTTTTCTGATTACATGCTCCAAATATTTTAAGTGAAAAACAAATATT
The DNA here is from genome assembly GCA_946807835.1 of Ailanthus altissimus. Lineage (NCBI taxonomy): Eukaryota > Viridiplantae > Streptophyta > Magnoliopsida > Sapindales > Simaroubaceae > Ailanthus > Ailanthus altissimus. The sequence goes on along the minus strand of OX327696.1, from coordinate 26,547,922 downwards.
ACTGTCAATTGTAAAAGTGAAAATTAAAAAGAAAAAGATCAGCTCAAAATCAATTTGTAGTTAGAAACAATATATATATATATATATTAACTTAAATCTGACTTATGAGTGCTATTGTCCCTAATTGTGAGTAATATCTATATTTTGACCACGAATAAACATGTCTCAGTGGATGATGATGATGATCGATCAGTGGGTGAATGAATCGGCTGCTTTTTAGCTCATATCCTTTCCCTTTTGCTTAAAAAGTCTGGTGAGTTGGATAAGAGCAACTAGTTAAAATCAGCTGTGCATGTGTGTTCCGAATATAAAATGCTGCTGGTGGTCACATCGGTTTTGGATCATTTTCATTCACAATCTGAGAGAGATCTTTTGTGAGATTGAGACTTGAGAATGATCAATAAATATTTTACGGAATCACAACTTCATATTGTGCTATTTATTAATCAAATTTGTGAAAGTACCTCATTGCTTTTGCCCGTCAATATAGGCCATTTATTGCCGAATCATGTAATTAATGGCTTGCATTCTTGATTCAATTCCTATTCTTTTAAGATCAGATTAAATTCTATGTAATCAGTAGAATCTTGATTGGTAAACTTATTAGAGCTGTGAAGATTCGGTCTACAAGAATTTGATATATCAGTTTTTGAAGTCAACTTCTAACAGTATGTATACTAATTTCTAAATGCAAATGGCTTGGTGGGATTTCCCTATTGGCCCTCCGTTTTTGACTCGACATTCAATTTCCAAATAATTATTATAGGTGTCTATTCCTAGTCCTTAGAAAAAACAAATTAATCATTGTAGGTGTATATTCCTCGGATCGAGGATTTGAGTTTCAATTTTTCTTTCTGGAAGGTGTGCCATTAGTAAACATGCATGTAGAAGAAGGAAAAGCAGCTTCCAAGGGAAAATATGAAGTTATTTGGTAATTTGTTGTCCAGTCCACCCATAAAAATCTAAAATCCGAAAATGGACCTAGTTTCTATTTTACCAAGGGGGAGAAAAAATCAACCTTCGGTCGAATATGATGATAATTTTATTAATTCACTAATTGAACAAGAAAGGATATACATGATCTATTCTTAAAGAATTACAATAACTTGCTCGTTGTTATGAAAACTTCTAAAATATCTGCAGGTGTAAAAAATGGTCACAATGTGGAAATGGAGACAAAACAACGTTTGGTAGAAACCCAATTGCCATTATAACTTTTTCTAATTAACGAGTGTAATTAATTTCAGAGAATGGTCTGAGGGGTTAATAATGGAGTCTACTTAGACACACCATCAATCTAATTCTAATCCAACTGATCTGCAAATTTTCTTTTGAATTCTCTAGTCCGTCCCATAAGGAAGAAAAGAGGTGGCAATTTCCTTGAGAGCTGCCTTCAAGGCCGGCCACAAGTATAAATATGGGATTAGCATCCCATCTTGGAACTTCTTAGTTGATTTCATTCTTCCTCTTATAACTAAAACCCCGTTCTTCTTTCTTCCTGGTAGTGAAGAATTTGTTATTTGGCCGAAATGGGTTTCGTTCTAAAATATCAGGACCGTCTTCTCACTGTGATGGTGCTATTGCCTGCGTTGTGTTACTCTTAAGATATTTTTACATGCTCCAGAGCTACTTACCATGGTAACCCTAATTGCTTAGGGACACCATGTATGCATAATTTCACCACTGTACACATGCAAGCTCCTTCATTTATGTACCCAAAAAAGTTTTTTAAAGAAATCTAAAAATAACAACTATTTTAAAAGTCATAATTTTTTATAGCCAAAAATTATTAGACTAATTTTTATTCGTCAAAAAGATAACAAATAAATAAAATTATCCTTATTAATAATGAAGTCGAAGATTAATGGCATAAGGAGTAGCCACGCACCATCCTCAAGTCTTAAGGCAATACGTGCAGCCATGTTATTAGAATCGGCGATCGATCTTCTTCTTTGACATTTTTTATTAGATTTTGCTAAATAAAATTTATACCATTTTACGTATATTTATTTTAATTAATTTCAAAGTGTGTTTTGAGTTAAAATTCAAATAGCTTGTGGGAAAGTCAAAGAGAAATGCAAAAATATTTTAAAAGTAAAATAGTTCAAAAATTATGTATTTAGTTAATAAAATTTATAAAAGTACTGAAAGGCTAAAATAAATTTTTGGTTAAAAAATTTAGCCATTTTCTAAAATTTCCCAAAAAAGGTAAACACACTCATGCTGTCATGCACACGTATTCGTGAACACATATGAACTTCAGATTCTTTATCTTTTTTTCTTTGTAAACAATTTGTAATCTTAACACTTTAAATGAAACTAATTTGCTGTTAATGATTCAGCTGGAGCTTGTGGGTTTGGAGGAATATGGAAGAACCGTAAACGATGCCAACGCGGCCGACGTTTTAAGGCTGTGGAGAAATGGAACTGCCTGTGGCGATTGCTATCAGGTTATAATTAAATTTCCACCCACTCAATCATTTCATTTAAGAAAATTAAATTATAACAACTATAAAGCCAAAAAAAATAAAAATCTTTGAGCCAAGCTTACCAAGCCTGTGCATGGAAGAAACTTTAAGAACCTTATTCATTTTATAATCCTGTTCGCAAAAAGTAAGTACATAATTATCATTACTAATAAACTAGTAATTGATTTTGCATTTCACCAATAATGACTATTATAAGTTATTGTTAATTAATAATAATTATCAACACCAGGTTAGGTGCAAGGTGCCACAACTTTTGCACAGATGGAGTGAACGTAGTGATGACCACACAGACTTCATCCTGAGCATACGCGAGAATGGCACGTCCAGAAGCGTCAGAAGAGTTATATGCTCACGGCGTCGCTGACGTTGAATTCCGAAGAATCCCTTGCCGATACGACGGCTACAAACTCATGCTTAAGATCCATGAAAACAGAAGGTTCCCAGACTACCTAACCGTTGTTATTCTGTACCAAGCTGCCCAGTACGACATCCTAGCAGTTGAAATATGGCTGGTAAGTATCAACATTTGCTCTCATATACAATCAAATAACTCCATGACGTGGTACAAAAGGTTTAGAGTTCGAATTCTGTCATTGACACTTGACAGGAGGATTGCAAGGAACGGAGAGGGATGAGAAGGGCATACGGTGGAGTCTGGGACTGTGCGAATCCGCCGAAAGCGAATAAATTTGAGGTTCAAAGTGAGTGGAAGCATGGGGCTGACGTGGGTTGAGGCAAGCAATTGCATCCCTAGTAACTGGCAGCCTGGAGTTGCTTACAACGCGGGAATTCAGCTTACTTAAAATTAAAATTTATTTTATAATCCCTCTTTTTAATATTACATTATATATTTAACTAATTAGACTCTCTAATTATAATGTGAGCCAAGTTCTACCACCCATGACTTCCTACTAGTTCAAGTGATTTTACTAAATTTGACCAATTGACACCCAATATATTTTTTCTTAAAAAAAAAAAGAGGCCCAATAATTTATGGCTCATTTTATTTACTCTATTTTCCAATGTAATCGATCTATCAATTCGGGGGTGCTTTAAATAAACAAAGAAATTTGACAAACAAGTCCACTTCAGAACTGGAAATTAGCCACTAAAGAAAAAAAAAAGTTCAAATCATTTCTTCAAGAATTCTTACCGTTGTAACATAAATTTCATCTTAAGTTTAAAATTGTGGCATCCAAACACGTCCAATGTAGAAAGGTCCATACCATTAGTACAGCAACACAAGTACTATGCTTAGCCATATTTAATTTTCTATAAGGAGTTCAGTAAACTAAAATGAAATCCTGACCGTTGATTTTGCGTCTCATTCAACAAATTCAAAGGACAATAATCGACATTACAAAGTTTTATAATCTCTTTCGTTTCTCCTTTGAAAAAAAAAGTCCAAGTAGCTTGTTTAGAGCCATTTTACTACTACTGTGCATTGAGAGTTATCCTCCTGTACATCACCAATACAGCGGCAACAAGTGACGTTACAGAATCGATTACTCAGAAAATGTAGTAATCTCTACAAGCCAGGACGGAAACAAAACCACCGAGATCTCTCAGTAATTTCAACTCTGAAACACAAATCACAATCTGCAATTGACTGGTGAGGTTCAGAGTAGAGCTGTGAGATCATTCTCAAACCATCAAAATGCCTGCATATGGAAAGGCAAACACCTTAAGAGAATATAATATTTGGCCTCCAAACACTTTGTATTTTGATGATACTTTAGATGTTAATATATAGAATGAGAGAACAGGTGAGTAAGTTAAAAGATATTTAAAAAAATGGGGTTGAGCAAAGAAAAGGAGAAATAGAAGAATACATCTGTAAAGACTCCTAGCACTATGAAGAATTCTCCAGCATAACAGCAGAAGCAGGAAGTCTATATAAGTGCAGAAATGTCAACTTGCAGTGTTATCCAATCGCCCAGACAAAGGTTGAATCAATTATCTTTTGTACATTAAGATGCATTTTATCTGTTTTAAAGTGTGCAAGAGAGTTATGACATCACATATACACGTATTTATTACTTATTAGACGTCACCCAATTGAACAAAGAATGCATTTGAAAACATATTGTCAAACTCTATCAAACAAAGACGACATAACACAATTCAGCAGATGTGTTTATACACAAACAAACACATACATCTACATTTTTTTGTGTATTAAAGCCAGAAAAGAAGTTAAAAATGAGAAAGCAAAAGAGTACCTCTTCTTTTTGCAGATCCAAACGTCTTCTGTTACCCTGCCTCAGTACAACCGACCAGTGCATTCTGAAGAACCACAATAACAACTCTTCCTCTTAATATTACCATAAGAGTCATGAACTTGATCTACAACATAATTGTAATGATAAGTTAGTTCTTGCAAGGGAGGAATGTTCTCAGCAGAAAAGAGCATTATGTGAGGCATTCTCTTGTCCTTATGATCATAAAGGACGTTTTGGGCATAAAGATTAGGAGAACAACTATGGTTAACAAATCTCCCCACATTGCCATACTGTGCTGCATCAATGGTAAATCCGCCATCCTCCACAACTCCACCAGAACTTGATGGCACATCAGGCATGAGACTCGAAAGTCCATCCCAAAGAGAACTGTCATTATAATTATTCCCAATATCAAACAGATACTCATCATTACCAGTTCTTTTTTCTGCTTCCTTCTCTTCAAGCAGCTCCCCCACATACTCGCAGATAAAACTTCCTGAAGGAATGGAATTTAGGGATCTCACACCCCATCCCCGTGTTTCAGTTTTAAATATCTCAAGCTGCAATTTTATACCGAGCTGGCTGACTCTATTATAGCATGAAGGAGGGCACTTGCAACCAGGGCCACACTCATAGACAAGAGGCTTTGCTTCAACAATAGCCCCATTGTGATTGTATGGAATCTCACCTCCATTTTTGGCCACACAAAGACATTTGCCCAACTCTGAGCACCCATTACTGCAATCACAACCCTTCGGAGGAATAGCACTGCACCAGTCTGGATATATCATATTAGTTATGTATGTAAATGGTGGGGGCTTCTCGTCATCAATGGTGTTCACAGCACAAATGGGAATCAACTCCTTTCCTTGTGAAATATCATCTACACATAGACCCTCACGCACTTTAAATTTTTTGCACTTCTTGACCACTTTCCAAGAAAGCTCTGGCTGACCCGGAATTCGGGCCAACCTAAACTTGAAAACCAGCTTACCATGTGGCCCCATATCCTGCCAATATCTCTCCACCAAATATAGCCCATCATAAATGTAAGTCCTAGATGAATCTGAGCCCTTTGTCTCACCACGAATTACTCTTACAGGATTTTGTTCATGTTTGCTATTCACTAAAGCTAGATTCCCACGTTCAAGCTTCTGATCTTCAGGTTCCTTGTCTCCATTCATCACATTCCCTCCCTGACCAGTGTAAGTCAAAACATCTGAGTTGTCCAAGTTATCATCATAACCCCCAGATGCCACAATACTTGTAGCAAGAATTTTTCCATTGTGCTTGACATAATCTATACCACCCTGAATTTGGCGATGAAGACCAATCATATTAAGTTCCACTCGGTAATGAAACTCATCACCCACTTCAACTCCTGGAACAGATCCAATAATTTGTTTGCCTATGTTGACGTATTTCCCTTTTTCCTTGAGAATCCTTGCTGCTTGATAATCAATCCTCTTATGAGTATTTGGCTTTGCTTCTTCTTCCTGCAACAGCTTCCTAGAGACAGCTTGAAACAGACGCAATGTCTCCCTCACCTTGTTTCGGGCGCCACTGGCATCATTTTCAACACCTGTACCACTTGAACTACTAGGACGAAAAGGAGGAAGGGTCACATTAAAAATATGTGATCTTTGACCCGGATGAAAGTTCTTACATTCTCCATCGTGCCTGAAATCATCATCCGCATCCCTGATCACCAGTGCACCCATAGTTTCACAAGCGTTTCCTCTCACAGATGAATTGTTCTTACTGTCTGATCCCCCAGAGCTTTGAGCTTTATTCATTGTCTTGGAAGCAGATTTAGGTAGCAGCAGGAAATTATTCTTCTTTCCTTTTCTTGCACCTGTGGCACTATCAGAATTAGGTTTGTAGACCCTTTTCCCGTTCCTCCAAGGACAAGTTGGCGACGCCATGAGGCCGTTTACAACAACCAAGCCCAATGCAAGCAAAGCTTCAGAATCTTCCTCTTGGTAATGATTGTTGCTTTCTGATAAATCTGAACAGCTACTATCAAGCTGTGTCTCCCCTCTGTAAACCACGATATCCCTAACGGGATTTTCCTCCAAAACTCCAACATCCATGTTGCTCGAGTTTATGACTGCCCCTGTCTTGCTGTCAAACCGGTACCGTTTAGTCTCATGAACTGATGGTATAATGCTCTTTCCAATCGTATCTTCCTGAGAAACTTCCATCACATTCTTAGAGGAAGTGCCAAACTCATCCTGATTCCTCATTTCCACGGTAGCATGCCCTTCAAATTCAGCCAGAGCTTTGCCAGTGGTAATTTTAGTATAATTTCCACTCGTATCTTTCTGGACAACATTCATCAGATCCTCAGAAGAAGTTCTAAACTCATCATGATTCTCCATTTCCATGGTAGCATACCCTTCAACTTCGGCTAGACCTTTGCCACCAGTGATTCTAGAAACATCTCCTCCAAATGCCCTCGGGTAAGCATCTCGATCAAAACTATTCTCTCCCTTTTGCTTCACATCAATCTCCACTATATCCCTTAATGGTTTCTCTTCTGACCAAGGCTTCTCTTGAACCAAACTCTCTGAAGAAGAAATTGCTTTTCTGCACTCTTCTTGACTACGACGTGAAACATTTCTCCCACAGAATGGAGGAAAGTCTCTGACAGCTGAAACTCTTCTCCTAGGAGGATAATTTCTATTCAATTTTTTCTCCAGATTATTGCCATCCTGAAGAGTTTTTTGTGAATCAGGTGGTGACAATGCCTTCAAATCATTTTGCGGGATCATCTCTTCCCTAGGAACACCAGTAGCCTCCCCATTCAAATTTTTTGACACATTCGAGATTTTGCATTCTGAAGTGTTTGCATTTTCAGTTTCTGGCAACAATGTTACTTTGGGATCAGCAAAACCTAAATCAGGCCTATCCGCATGATTAGAAGAAAACACATGATTTTCCGACTCAGGGCAAACTGCACCAACAGTGGCTTCTTCATTGGGCATCCAATCAATCCGTGAGGCAAACCTTCCACACCCAGGTGGAAAATCCCGAACAGCAGAAACTCTCCGCCGCTTATACTTGGGTGTACCACCTTGAGAACTACAATGACCATTTTCCATTGGCAATTTTCCTGATCTACCATCGGAATGATTACCACTAGTCAATGAAACCACTCTTGCTGACTCTGTATGCAGCAAATTGTCCATAACCCCCATCCCAACTCATAAAAGAGAAAGTAATTGAAAACACCCTGAAAACCAAGCTGAATCATCATTAATCCTCTCCATAACTAAACTGAATTATAGCCTCAAACTAAATATTAAACATAAGAGCGAGATGGTAAGCAAATCAGTGAAGGCATCCATGAGCCAAAATGCAAATACATGCAGAGAAATGTCACAACAAACTATTAACTGAAAGGCTAACAAAGACAGATCCAGAATAATGAACAATCTAAATGCGCCAAAATCAAACAAAACTAAAGTGAACCCATGCCAAAAATTTACAGATTAAACAAAGCCTTAAAAAAAGAAACAAGATCCAGCACTATCAAGAATTTTATGACTGAGAACCGTGGCCGTCCCAGGTTCCCATAACAACTAAAACTAAATAACAAAATATGATTGAAAAGCGGACAACAAGGTGACCCAAACCACCATAGAAGATCTAGTTTCTCCAGCCCAAATAATGAAAATCCTAATGATGACATGCCTCAAAAAATTTTGTTGTCCCTTATTTTCTACCAAACCAAACAGAACCCATGCAACCCAGAGCTCAATATCCGATGTAGGAAGAAGAGCACAAGAAAACCAATTGTTTATGAATTTACGAAAATCAGATAACACATCAATATATAATTTAATATACTATAAAATAATAAAACTAATTAATGAACAAGAAAGATATTCACATCCTAACTCTCGCTGTTTCCAGCATTATCTCAGTAACCAAACAGAACCTGTGCTACCAAACTCGAATTCACAACAATCTAGGAAAATGGAAAAGAAATCGATGCCAAAACCGAAAATTACATGCAACATCGAAATGATTAAAATCTAGTAATCAAATAAAAAATTAAATAATAATAATAAACAAAAATATTCATTCCACGTTTCAGTTCATTCATTTCATATACCAACATTTTCATCGTACAAATTAACGAAACAGAATAAGAGAATGTAACTCAAAACTATTACATATGAAGTCAATTAATCAAATTAACTGAAAATTCGACCGAAGAAGCAAAACCATATATGTAGAGAAGTAAATAATAGACCTGGAATTGAAGCTTGCAATAAATCAGCGGTCAGGAAAACGCGAGATCTAATCGCATGATCGTCAGATTGTTAATTTCATCAACCAAATTGATTCAGGTTTTCTGTTTGTCCGCAAAATGGAGTGTGAACGTCTTCGGCTTCACAAACAACTATGCATAAGCCGAGCTAAATGTGAGGTCTCGTAACTCTCGTTGCAAAGAAGGCGCTTTGCGCTGTTAATCATGCTAAAACGACGTCGTATAGTACTCGCCAAAAAAAAGTTCTCTTGATTAGCTAATAACCTCGCTTTAAAACAACAACTTTACTTGCATCCTCCTCCACCTCGGTTTTGATTTGACACGGTCCAACGTCCAAACGGACGTTCCTTTTTTAGCGGTTTGTCAAGGACAACGGTGTCGTTTTGTATCAACGTGCACGTGTCATGTTATCACGATGACGTCTAATGTCATGTACATAACGGCATATGCGCAAGTTCGTAGTTGTGAAGTTATAATCCAAGGCCTTAAAACTTTTATACAATTTGTCAATTTCTTATAAAAAAATTTAGATTACTAATTTATATTTTTCTGATAATTAAAATATTAATTGGTATGTAAAAATAAATTTTTTGTTTATAAAAATAAATGCAGTAGAAATTAAATTATCTTAATCATAATTATATGTATAGGGATAGAAAATTACTTCAATTTTTTATTATGTCAGATCTTAAATTAATTGATTGTAATCTTTTTTATTATCTTCAGTCTTCAAACTCAACATGTATGGACGCGTGAATTTTTTTTAATCTCTAAAACCACTAATACCCAAATCTGAGATAATTGTGTTAATTAAATTCTTTTTCTACATAAGAATACGTAAAAGAAATTTTCTCTGAATGGTTATGGTCTATTTTTCTTATTACATACCTCTCATATATATAAGAATCTCCTTTAAGTATTTATAATTTAATTAGGATTAAGAAATTAGAGTTTGATTATAATTTGAGTTAGTAGAGGGACTGTAAGACCCATGAGTTTCCTAGCTCCAACTTAAAAGGTCTAGTTTTTGTTATCTCATAATATATCAATTCTTCTAAGTTAACCCTATGTTATTCCACTAAAAGTTAAGGGTTGTACTCTAGTAACCCATGTTATAAAATAAAAGCCTATTTAATTAAAACTTCATTTAATTAAATTGGATTTGGTCTTTAGACCAATAATAACCACTTAATTGACCCTCTAATTATTGTCCATAATTAAAGTTAGGATCAAAAAAAATATCTTGCCCCTAAGTCCTTGAATGCTCTAATGATCATTTTTAATATATCTATATTTGTAAATAAATTTATAAATAAATATTATTATTCAATAAATAATTTATTGAATAAACTGTGACCACATATTCTAATGATCAAGTACTGCAAGCATTATAGACGGACATTAATTATTAAATTCCATCTTGTAAATATATGCTCCTACGACTCATGAAATTATATCTTCAAGCTATCGAAGTTTTAACCGTTTATATGGATCTCACTCTGTGATAGCTCAAAAGATACAACGCATGAATGTAAGTCCATTACCTGCTCAGGATTAAGATCAATCAAGCTTATTAAAGTTTTTGTGAATTAAGATCTACGACATTTAGTTAACCAGATCAAAATTTACAATAATCCTATTCAATGTATCATATACATTAGTTTCTCTACTCGAAGTCTCTACTTCGATGATCAAGGTAAATCATCCATTTTAAGAAACAGAAAAATTACAACCTTATATAATGAAATATCATTTTTATTAATGATTGTGAACATGAGTTAATTTATAAAGAACTTGTGATCTATACCCTCTGTATTAGCATCATATGCCTAATACATAGATCACATACTTTATAAATATGAGCTCATCAATGTATACTCAATTATATGTATGAATAAACTTTATTAATCTAATAAAATATTATTATACATGCTTTAAGGGTATAAAATAACATAAAATGTCTAACAATCTCTTACTTGCCCTAAAGCATATCGACATTTGTCGAACTCTCATATCATATATATGAGTTTCAAAACACTTTGCTGGCAATAATTTGGTGAATGGATCCGTTAGATTTTTTGCTGATGCAATATTGGATACTATAACTTCACCCTTTTGCATTAGCTTTCGTATCAAATGATATTTTCTCTCAATGTGTTTTCCTTTATTATGGTATCTCAGTTCTTTGGATTGTGCTACAGCTCCGCTATTATCACAATAAATAAGGAACTTGCAGAGCTATGCAGCTTCTGACGCAGCTACATATTCAGCTTTTATGGTAGAGTCTGTAATGCATGATTGTTTTACACTCCTCCAACTAATAGCCCCACCACCTAAAGTAAATACATATCCGGAGGTAGATCTCCAGGCATCTTTATTCGATTAGAAATCTGAATCTGTATACCCAATAGGTATAAGATCCTCACTAGAAGACACGAGCATATAATCTTTCGTTCTCCGAAGGTACTTGAATATATGCTTTACTATAGTCTAATGTTTTAGTCCTGGATTAAACTGATATCTGCTGACCATGCCGACTGCATAATAAATATCTGGTCTAGTACATAGCATTGCATATATGGGACTTCCTGTTGGGATTTGTGCTTACGTGCCATCCCTTTTATGTATAAATATTTGCTTTATGTTTATACATTTATGATTTCAATATATCACTAATTATTTTATTTATAAATATGGTAAGATGCTTGTAACGTTTTAGACATTGTATGATCTGAACGAGTTCAGATCTGATCTAAAGGAGTTTAGATCAGAACTAAGAGTTAGTAAAATCTAAAGAGTTAGAGCCTTGTCTGAAATGGGACAAAGACCTAAGAATATATTAATAATGACATAGTTGCAATGGGTTGCAAATGGTGCTAAGAAATGTTGTTATGCAAATATGTTCTTAAATTTAATGTTCCTGATCTACCTTCACTAATGCGGGTCTGCTAGTGAAGATCTTAATATAAATATAGATCAGTGTATGTCTATATTTGGATAGTCCAGATGGTTAGTCTTAGCAGACCATGAGTTTAGTGGAAACTCGTATAGAAATACAAGTATTCAGTAAGGACTGAATATTGAACAGACTCACAAAGATCTCCAATAGACATCCCATAAAGCCGTCAATGGAGGATCTTTCGAGTTGAGTAGTATTCGTGGTCCTTAGACCTGAGTGCCACGGTGGACTTGTGAGTGATCCATCATACTTTGGTTCCACACATGTCAGATACCTTTCATGGTCTGACCTCTGGGTGTCACTAGGTATGGTCTGATGCTTATGGAGTTCGGTGTGTACAGATATGGGATCCATCAACTCAATTGGGTGAGTAAAATATCATGTAACTCTAAGATTGTATTTCAGAAAGTCTTATGGCCATAAGTAGACATCCAAGAATTTCTTGGGAAAATAATATCGTAAAAGTGTTTACGGATATTATTTATTGAAATACAAATTTAGAGATAAGTTTATGGTTGAGCATATGGAGACTTGACGGTGTTGATCTATATCTCCACTCTTCTAGGATATTTATGATGAAAGGATTTTACGAATATGTTATAACCTCAACTTGTATGGTCTAATGCGCCGTTTTGTAATATCTGTAACATGTGTGTGGGACATTGTTCACGGACGTGTGAAATAGTTTCATATGACAAATCGGGCATGGACCTAGAGAGTCTCACAATATGAAGTGTACTCGTTGTGCACTGGGGCGGCGAATTGGATTGAATAATTAATCCAACAATTTTCAGCAAAATGAAAAATGTTTCTAGGTTTCTTTTATTATTCACTTGTCAATAATTGAAGGTAAAACACATTATTGGTTTACAAGAGTTGTTAACCAATAAGAAATTGACAAGTGACATAATTTTGTTCCATAAATTATTTACCATGTATTTACCTATTTACCTTGCTTGGTAAATACATATATGGTAAATGTAAATAATCAAGATAGTTTTGAATTATTAATATTTTATATATTAATCAAATTATTATTATTAATTAGAATAAGTGGCAAACACCATTTACTAATGGAGAATGCACTTGTTATTAATAATAAGGAAAGTTTACCACTTTGTAATTCTTAAATGATGCACTAAGGAAGTGGTAAAACCACTTAACATTGATTAAATGCCATTTACTCTCTAGATATTGATTCAATTGGTTGAATCAAATTGGTGAGTGAAAAATATGATAGATTAATATTTGTAATGGCAAACATGGTTAAGTGGTGGTGGAGCACTAAGAGTAATCATTCTTTGCACTTAAGAAAGAATTGAAAGAGTTCAATGTGTGCAAGATAGAGTGAAATTCGTTCTAGGAGAAAGGAGAGAGAATTGAGAGCTTTTCTTAAGTGTTTTTCTCAAAGTGTTGAGAGAAAATGCAAAGGCTTACCAAGCTACAACATATAGAGTTGTAAAGAATATAGAAAACACCCAATTCTTCTCATCTCTTGGTAGTAATCATAAGGACAAATTGTTTTAAGTGTTAAAACAATCATTTGCTGGAAATTCAAGGCTGCCATTCTAGCTTCACAATCCCACCGGATTTAGTTGTGAACTAGAATTGTGCAAGGGAACACTTCAAGGTGAGCTCAACAAATTGAAGCTTGGAGTTCTTGAAGATTTGTAAAGCTACCTTCATATCCGGGTAGGTTATTTATTTGTTATTCATTTTATATCATGCATGAAATATATATATGAGATATATATGTACTTGAATGATCATACATGTTTGAATATGTTACATATTGTTTAATATGTATGAATACTTCCGTTGCGTATTTAATTTTTAAAATTATACACATCTATACACATCACACACCATATCACACAACACTTCCTACTACTAATGCATAAGGAATTCCTCCCATGTGATCTATTTCTTTAAGAGTTTTTGGACACTAATTCTTGGATAGATCAATTCCATGTCTAAAAGGAAGTGTTCCCATTTTGGATTCATACATAGCAAACTTAACCAGAATTTTGTTTATATATGCAGCTTGAGATAAAGCTAACATCCTATTTTTACGGTATTGTAATAGCTTAATTCTAAGGATGTAACTAACTTCACCCAAGTCTTTCATATCAAATTGGTTAGATAACCAAATTTTAACTGATGATAATGCTTCTACATTATTTCCAATAAGTAGTATATCATTTATATACAGGACTAAAAAAATCACCAACTGCCTATCTAATTTCTTATAAACACAAGGTTCATCAGGGTTTTGATCAAAACCAAATGATTTGATTGCCTGATCAAATCTAATGTTCCATGATTTAGATGCTTGTTTAAGCCTATAGATAGATTTGTACAGTTTACAAACCATGTGCTTTTGGCCTATAACTATAAATTAATCTAGTTGTATCATATAGATATTTTCTTTAATATTGCCATTAAGAAAAGCAGTCTTGACATCCATTTGCCAAATTTCATAATCAAGATTTGCTGCAATGGATAAGAGAATTCTAATAGACTTAAACATGACTAGTGGCGATAAGGTCTCCTCATAATCGATACCTTTTTTATGAGTGTACCCTTTAGTAACAAGCCTAACTTTGAAGGTTTTCACATTTTCATCTACTCCTCTCTTTCTCTTGTAGACCCATTTACACCCTATGGGTTTTATTCCTTCAAGTTTCTCTACAAGTTCCCAGACTTTATTGAATACATAGAATTCATTTCTGATTTCATAACTTTATGCCAATGGTTTGCATCTTTATCAACCATTGCTTCATCATAATTAGTGGAATCTAGTTCATACTCATTAAAAACTGCCTGAAGTGACTCTCCAATTAACATGTACCTAGTTGGACATCTAATAATTCTCTCACTATAATAAAGTATCGATGGTTGTTGTTCTCCAACTGACTCTGGTTGGTTATTATGATCTGGATTGTAAATTAACTCATTGACTCTATCAGATACAATATTAGAGTTTCTAGATAACTCATCAAGAATTATCTTACTCCTAGGCTTGAAATCTTTCATATAGTCTTCTTAAAAAAAGATTACATTAGTACTAACTAATACTTTCTTATCTTGAGAATTATAGAAAAGACTTCCTCTTATTCCTTTAGGATAGTCTACAAACATACAAACTTCTGACTTAAATTTCAACTTGTCTGTCTTCCTTTTTAGTACATGTGTTGGATAACCTCATATATATATATATAATGTAAACTTGGTTTATGTCCTATCCACATTTTCAGAGGTATTTTAGGGACTGACTTAGATGGAATTAAGTTAAGAAGATACATGGCTGTTTCTAAGGCATAACCCCAAAATGAGATGGGTAAAGTTGAATAACTCATCATTGACCTCGCCATTTTAAGAAGAGTTTTATTTCTCCTTTCTGCTACACCATTTTGCTGGGGTGACCCTGGTGCAGTCAATTGGGATAATATCCCATTGTCTAACAAATAGGTCTTGAACTCACTACAGAGGTATTCACTACCTCGATCAGATCGAAGTGCTTTTATGTGTTTTCTTAATTGCATTTCCACTTCTGCCTGAAACTCTTTGAATTTATCAAATGCCTCAGACTTGTGGCGTATTAGGTACACATAACCGAATCTAGAATAATCATCAATGAAAGTAATAAAATATTCATAACCTCCTCAAACTTGTGTGCTCATGGGCCCACATACATCAAGGTGCACTAATTCTAATATTTCAATAGCTCTATTATCTTTAACATTAAAAGGGTCTTCTAGTCATTTTACCTTCTATACAGGATTCACAGGCTGGTAATGGTTCAATATCTAATGAACTCAAAGGTTCATCTTTGACTAGTCTTTGGATCCTATCTAGACTAATATGATCAAGACGTAGATGTCATAGATACATTTGATTAGTGGGAGTCACTTTAACCCTCTTATGGTGATTAAATTCATTATTTAATTCTGTGTCATGTAGTGAGTTGATTTTAGGATATATACAGTATAGATTGTTAACTAGTGTACCGGATCATATAAACGACTTATTTCTTTTTATCACTACAGTTGAGTCAAAAATATCAGAATAACCAAATTTATTCAAATAACTAACTGAAATCATATTGCGTTTGAGTTCCAGCACCAATAAACAATCATCTAATACTAAAGTTCTAAAATCATCAAAATAAAGTTGAACAACTCTCACTGTCTTGGCTGCAACAGTTGCACCATTCCCTAGCTTTAGACTGATCTCTCATTTATTGAGTTATCTAGATTCTTGGAACCCTTGTAATGAATTACAAATATGATTAGTAGCTCCAGAATCTACTATCCAAGAATCAGTAAAATCAACTACTAAACATGTCTCAATGAAAAGAATTTTATCATAAGGTGAAGCTGTCCTTTTAGTTATTGAAAACTTAACTAAATGACAGTTTCTCTTCAAATGCCCTTTAATGCCACATTGGAAACAATATCCTTTGGGCCTTACTACCTTTTTATGAATTTGCATAAACTCTGAATTAGATGCTTCCTTTGGCTTATTCTTCCTCTTCTTACTACTCTTTCCTCTATGATTGAGACCAAAAGATGAAGATCAGCCCTTAGTCAATTGACTATTATAAACATTTATTTCATCTTGAGGTGCATTTTCATTAGGTACTTGAGTGCATTTATCAGTCATGACATATTTGTGCTTTTCAACTGTAAGTTCAATATCTAAGTTCCTTTCCCAATCCACATAATTATTTTGGTTAACTTGTCTTGGTTAAGGATGGATGCTAGTGGGCTGAATGAAGACGTGATTCAGAAAAACAAATTCATACATGGACATACACTATCTGAAAGCATGTGTTACTTTTGAATGAATACATGAAATGCATTTATGTAGAACTTTTTAACCACATTATACATCGGTAATCTAATTTTCATTCAGAATATACCTCCGCAATGTGGTCGCATCCGTCATAAATCAGACTAGTATCATACGAATTTATTATTATTATCAAGATATCTCATATCAAATAATAATAAACTACCAATTCTTTGGCCCGTATATTTAATTGATAAGAACTTTGTAAAGAGGATATCAATCAACCTAAGTTGAGTGTACAACCATTATTTCAATCATTTATATTTTTCAATTAAAAATGTCACCGTAGGGTAGTCAGTTTCGCATGAGTCCTATATTGGATCTTATCTTTTAGGGAAGTCCTATCTAGTAACCGGTTCTAATTAATACCTTTCATAGGGAGCTCACAAGATTTGAGGCAAGGCATTAATCTACCTTATTATAGGACTAATAATGGATGTCATGGGCTTTATGTTTAAAGCTCTCTCTCAGTCAATATTTTAATTCTCAGAGTTTTGAATTAATTATAAAATGACGTTCTACTCATTAATATCTAATTTTATTTTCATAAAATAATTAATAAGGCCACGTCAAATAATAAATTAATATAATATTAAAATTATGACAATAATCTTATCCTAATCTCACTAGAACATTAATGTCATATAATATGATATATTTTATACATGAACATGTGAATGTGGCACCCTTAATCTATATGACACATTATTCATCCAATCAATTAACTATATAAATAAATAACTCATAATTCATGACTTTTCTTAGGAATAAAACATTAAAAACTAAGCCTAAATTCTTCAAAGTCTTCCTTGAAGTCGATTTGAGCTCTTCCATAATGTTACATTTTCTTACTTACCTCCTTTTATGAGCTTGAATTTTGGGCCTTTTAATTTTCTTTGGTTCATTTATTTAAAAATTAAATTGAGCTTATTTTAGACTTTAAAATTTCTTTGAGCCTTCTTAAAAATTTAAACAAAAATATTTTTAAATCCAATAATTTTAATAAAATAATCTAAATAAAATTTTATAAAATTTGAACCAAAATTAAAAGGAGTTTGGGTTAACTTTGAATTTGTAAATATCCAAAATTAATCCAAAATAAATTTTGGTCAAACTTGGGGACCTATTAACAAATATCTCAAAGTTCTCTAACCAAACTATGATTACCCAAATCTTAGAAGGGACTGAGTGAAATAAAATAATTTTGTTAGGGGCTATTTGGACAAACTTTTAGGGGTCTGTTTATACAAAATATAAATTTCTTGACCAAAAACAAAAATCTTTATAATAAGGAAGAGCCTATGTGATATTCGCCAATGAAAACCCTAATTCCACAATATTCACACAGCGCCGCTCCCGCTCTCTCCCAGCCCACTGCCTGCCGCAATTTCAACTTTACTTCCAGCCGTTGATCGACACCGTGAACAGCACGGTAAAGATAACCCAATTGCTGACGAAGCTTGCCTCCGACTTCAAAATACACCGACTACCATGAAGACCCGCGTACAGCCTACACTGCCACGAAATTGTCGCCCAGCCACCGCAGCTTGTGGTCGTATCGTTACACCAAGCAGCAGCTACGTCGCCGTCAAGTGCTGTTTCGTTCGGGACTTGCCGTCGTAGGTGCCGAGCGTTGTTGCTGCGACGACTTGCCCCCAGCGGCCATGCACACCGCTGCAATCTCTCAGCAGCTATGCACACCGTTGCAAGCTCCCGGTGACCATGCACGCGTTCATGGCAATTCTTGTTTCTTCTTCTTCTATTCGTTTTCTTCCTTTTTTTTAATTACAACAAAATTAATTAAAAAAAATTAATCTAATCAAGAGGGGAATTTGTGATATTATTTCATCACCCTCTCTTGTTACAATTTCATGAAAAAATACAAACAAATATCTAACCATGAATTATTGGGCGTAACCATTCATCACATAATTAATAAAAATAACAATATAGATTAATATACTATTGGTGCCACAATAAACCATTACTCTCATACACAAAATAAACTATACATGTAATATGAAATAAGGCCGCTCTAATATCAGTTGTTGGTTCGTATGTAAAAATAAAATTTCTGTTTATAAAAATAAACACAGCGAAAATCAGATTGTCTTGTTCATAATTACATATATAGGGATAGAAGATTACCTCAATTCCTCGCTGTGGCAGATCTTGAATTGACTGACTATGCAATCTTCTGTACTATCTTCAATCTTCAAACCTAACGCATGTGAGCGCGTGGATCTTTTTTAATCTCTAAAACTACTAATACCCAAATCTGAGAGAATAATATTAATTAAATTCTTTTCCCACGTAAGAATACGTAAAAGAATTTTTCTTTGAATGGTTATGGTATCTTTTTCTTATTACATACCTCTCGTATATATAAGGATCTCCCTTGAGTATTTAGAATTTGATTAGGATTAGAAAATTAGAATTTGAATAGGATTTGAGTTAGTATAGGGACTGCAAGACCCATAGGCTTCATAGCTCCAACTTAAAAGGCCTAGACCTTATTATCTCATAATACACTAATTCTTCTAAGTAAATCTCAGGCTATTCTATTAAAAGTTAAGGGCTGTACTCTAATAACTCATGTTATAAAATAAAAGCTTATTTAATTAAAACTCCTTTTAATTAAATTGGGCTTGGTCTTTAACCACTAATAACCATTTAATTGACCCTTTAATTATTATCATAATTAAAGTTAAGCCCAAAAAATGTCTTGCATTTTTAAATACTTATTTATCCTTAAGTCCTTGAATGCTCTAATGATTATTTTTAATATATTTATATTTGTAAATAAATTTACAAATATTATTCAATAAATAATTTTTTGAATAAACTGTGGCCACAGATTTTAATGATCAAGTACTGCAAACATCTTAAGTGGACATTAATTATTAGATTCCATCTTACAAATATATGTTCCTAAGACTCATGAAATTATATCTCCAAACTATCAAAGTTTTGACCGTTTATATGGATCTCACTCCGTGATAGTTCAAAAGATATAACGCATGAATGTAAGTTCATTACCTGCTCAGAATTAAGATCAATCAAGCTCATTAAAGTTTTTGTGAATTAAGATCAAAATTCACAGTAGTCATGTTCAATGTATCATATACATTAGTTTATCTACTCGAAGTCTCTACTTCGATGATCAAGACAAATCATTCACTATAAGAAACAAAAAAATTACAACCTTACATAATGAAATGCCCTTTTCATTAATGGTTGTGAACATGATTTAATTTATAAATAACTTGTTATCTATACCCTTTGTATTAGTATCATATGCCTAATACATAGATCACATACTTTATAAATATGGGCTCATCAATGTATGCTCAATTATATGTATGAATAAACTTTATTAATCTAATAAAATTTATTACACATGTTTTAAGGGTATAAAATAACATAAAATATCTAATATAAAATTACATCTCAAAATATACATTGAATTTTTTATTTATAACTTGTATGTTAATAACTGTCTTAATCGTATTAATTCTTAAGTATTACGCAATATAATGTCCTCTTGTAAGAAAAAATATTTCGACGTTTAAATCAATGTCTATTTAAAAAAGAAAGAGATATTGTGAGTTGAGAGTGTTGTAAAGATAAATAAAGTATGATATTTATTGTATAAGTGAGTAATCAGTAATTAATTATTAATGAATGAATAATCTGTGAACAAATTAATTCTATTTACAGTGTATGAATTTTAATATTATTTACAGTGTGTATAAGCATGGGCACTCAATTAATTATTATTAATAAGAGATTAAATATGTTATTGCGTTAATAATCTAATAGTAAATGATTTGCAGTGCATTATTCATCTATTAAAGTGGAGATTGTGAGTTCGAAACCCCCCATCCCCTCCCATATATATCTAAATATATATAAACAAGGGATTTAATTTAATTTTAAATCATCAAGTAAAAATAAATATTTATGTGAGATTTATTTATTTGTGAGAAGTTCTTCTTAATGCAGAACGATAATTAATCAAATATAATTTAAATGAAACAATAAATTTAATTTAATACTATCTCGTCATAACTTATACAATCTATTAATAAGGCCCATAAAATAGTGGGTTAAATTACTTAATATGTTAAATATTATTTATATGCTAAGATCCTTAATTTTATAAAATTGGACTTTTTCAAATTATGGATTGCCACTTAAAATGAGTGTAGCAGTCAAGGGTTGGTTGGGTCATTTTATAATGGTCCAACATACTTTAATTTTATATATATATATATATGTGGACCTTTAAATAAAAAAAAGGAGAATATCAATTTCTTATTGTTAAGTTTATTTGGGTGTTTTTGATATTGTTTTTATAAATTCTAGACTTTTTTATTGTTGTACTTTCAATGGAGATTAAATTCCTAACTGTATAAAATTTGTGTAAGAAATTGTATCAAAAACATATTGCTATTGAACTTGCCCCATTTGTATATATACAAGTTATTTTTAATTGATTTGTAATGAGAAAATTTATGACATCTCACCTTTTTACTTAAGTCGACAAAGTCTTTTAATAATAAAGTGGACAATGATTCATTTTTAATTTAAACCTTTTATTCAAAATTTCAAATAAATAAAATTTGTGATGAATATATAATTTATAAAAAAAAATCATAAAAATAAACATTAACCACACACTCAATTTAACAATAACACCTTCCAAAAAAAAAAAACAAGTAACGTTTGACCATTGACAAAAGTTCGGAGCTCCTCCAAATTCAAGAGGCGATGTTTCAATACGATCGATTATATTGTGAAATCTAATACAAAATGCCAAAATCTGGAAAAATGCTTTAAATATCACCGTTGATCGCATCACCAACCGTTGATAAAAAAAAGGCGCGGGAATCTCACAAGAATAAAAATGAAGATGACAGTAACACCGCCAATTAAATTAGGAAGAAAAAAAAAACCCTAAAAAGAGAAAATATCAGATCGGTTTCGAAATTCTCTTCACTTTCACCTCCTACTCAAGATTCAAGAATCCATCCTTTAAGTACTGAAGAAATGGAAGCCCACGATCCTTTCGCGGCAATAACCGAGCGGTGCCACGTGTCATCCTCCCAGGAAGAGCGTTTACGTCACTGCCGTTTCGCCGGCGAAGAACTTGAAGAGACCGAACAAGAAAATGACTCGGAAGAATCCCCTGAAGTTCCCGTAGAATCGACTGGCATCATGATGATGTCACCTCCCGAGAGTTCTGAGCACAGTGGCATGAATGACGACTATACCCCTAAGGAGAACGACATTTTTCAAACCCCGCCCGAAGGTTCACAAATCTCAGGCTTCGACGATCAGCGAAACGGTCGAACGGTTGTTGTTGAAGAGGAAATTGCGGTCGGTTGCGCGGGGGGCGAAACGGCTGTTGATTTGGGGGCGGATACGGATCTAGGGTTATCGGAATCGGAGTTGATGCAGAGATTCGAAACCGTAAGTGAGGTAATTCACTCAAAATTAAACAAAGTTAGGGATTTAAAGAGAGAATTAGGCATCCGCGAATGTCTAAGCGAAATTCCATTTAAAAAATCAAGAATTTCAGATAAAAATCCTTGTTCGGAATCTCCAAATCGATGTTTAAGGGAAAATTTGAATTATAATAAAGATAGTCCGTACAATTGTGGATACAAATCTCCTCAAAGTAATCAAAATAGTGAAGCTAGTGGCGGAAGTTCTGCAAAAAGGAAGCTACAATTTTCAACTAAGGTTTTGGACTTAGAAGCAGAAGTTAGTCATAGGAGTTTGGGATTTAGTGAAGGTTTAGATCGTAATATAAGAATTAGTGAAGGTGATAGAGCAGTGTGCAATAATGGTAATAGCAAGGGGGGTTCAAATTTAGGTCAAAAGAGCATAGAGGAAATCGACAAGTATAGGTATGTTGGCCCGAGTGCTCGTAATTCAAGTGACATTGAGAGAAGAACTCAGGCAATACGTGCATTGCCAGTTTCAATTTGTGGGCCGAGGGAGAAGAATGCGGGGAAGGAATTGGATTTTGGAAATCATTGTGGGGAGATCACACTATTGGACGTGTTGAGGCTGCTGGCAAGCAAATGCGATTCTGATCATAGTCTTGAGAGTAGAAGCATCTTAGATGTTGCAAAGAGTAGGGGCATGACTTTTCCATAGCCAGGGGTTTAAAGGTTGCTTTATTTTGTAAGAGATGAAAAGATAATTTATGACATTTATACAGAATGGAGGATTCAAGATGGATGATGATTTTTCAAGTGGGATTGAATTTTGGGTGGACTTTCTTATGGTGGGTTTGGAAATGCAATTTAGGAAGAGAAAGAAGTAGATGAATCTTTATATCTTTAGGTATGAATTTGTTTTAGCAAATGCTGCTAGCCTTGATGGCTGGGCACCAATGGGAGGAGGTAGGTGGAACATACTGAACGTGTAAGTTGGAAGACAGATGCTTTCTGTGGATTCCTAATAGTATATGTCATTGTACTCGGTTTGGGAAGCTTCATACGAGCTGCAATGTTAGCGTGTTTGGAGCATGTTGGCAATTTCTCTACAGAAGATCTTGTATGTAACTTTATTTCAACTCTATTGTTCCTTAATGCGAACTACTTGTTTGTTTAATATGAGTTGGAGAAATTAAAGCAAGCCTAAGCCTTGGTTCATATCCTTAATTCCAGCTCTCGTTTGATATGCCAAAATTTGTCAAAGAATATATGAGGTGAAAGGTACTTGTTTTTCTCATTCTTCCCCTTGAATGCAGGATACGTATAGTTTATAATTGTCTATTCCACCCCCAAAAAAAAGTTCACGTCTATCAAAGTGCAGTAAATGTTAAATTGAAAGGTGACAAGGTGATTCAATATCAGCAAAGTTGCTTTTCAAGTCGAGATAAAAGCACTATGGGTGGACCACATGTTCATTGCAGCATTAGTTATGTGTAGTGGTGCGCATTCTTGACTTCTATCGTTTTCTTACATTGGTTTTTATAGGGATATTTATATATATATACATAGAGAGAGAGAGAGAGAGAGAGAGAGAGAGAGAGAGCAGATCTCATCTTCTACAGATGGAACATCTTGTGAGGTTCGTCAGTCTCTTTCTTATACCACTCATTTAAAGAAATTTACATGATGCAAAAGAGTATTTAACACAAAATTGTTAATCTGCCTGAATAAGAAACATGAAGTTCAAAAATCAAATTCTGATCTGATGGTACGTGCAGATGTGTTTAATCTATATTTAACTGAAACTTTTATAGGAATAGATAGACCGGGTTTTTATCAAATGTAAGATGATTTAATCACATGCCCTCCGAATCCTAAAAAGTTGTTATATTTTTACCACTGGTTGATGGCATTAAACTATGATGGAATTGCTATCCAAAAGTGAAGAGTAATTAACTGTGGAGGCACTTAAGAAACGAGATGAACCCAGAACAGATTTAAACATGCATAAGTTTTGCTTTCCTAGCATTTTCTTCAATATGGCACGGGGAAGCAATTAGTCAAATATGCAGTTGGATTCACAGCCTATGGGAAAGGAGCATCCAGGAAGTGGAGATTTCTTAATATTCTCACATCTAAATGAATCAATCATCTTCCTAAAGCATGCTATAAAGATCACCATACTATGTTCTAGCCACTCAAATACAGTTCATTATATTCAAAATAACCATTAAACGAGCAGTTGTTGTTCCTTTTTTCCATACATCTTTCGGATTCAAATAACCAAGAGAACTATGCAGGTGTGCAGCCAAATGGTGTAAATGATGAGTAGATGTCAGCCAAATGGTGTAAATGATGAGTAGATGTCAATATACGTTGCATGCAACCCCCTGTTCGCCTGGAAAGTCCTTGAAACTAAAGCAACCCCACTAAGAGTGTGTTGCAATGTTCTTTTGCATGGAAAACACTATATTTGCATACATAACTCTGAAAATTGCCACCTCTACTGCATCTTGAGCTATATATTACAATCTGTTGTCAACCCTATACAAAAAAGCCCACCCAAGCCAAATTCATCTCTTAGTATTCCATGTTCAAAAAGGTCAAGGGAAAAAGATCAACCAGCAAACATCATCCACAGAACTTTCAGTATTCGGCATGCAAAGTGCATCAATCCCAGACACGGGACCTGGCAGGAGGCAAACCTATATAGCCCTAGTAATCAAGTACTATTTGACCAATGCTGTTACAGTCGGGCAGCATTTGGGTATACCGAGCTACTACTAATTGCTTGCCTGTTGGCTGAAACTTAAAGCTGGGTGAAGGAGCTCTGCTTCTGGAAATGAGCCATTGGATGGCACATCCAGCAGCAGATCCTGATCAGAACTTTCATCAACAAAATGCAGAGATTCCAGCATGAGGGAGCTGCCATCAGTAGGCAAGGCAAATAAACTTCTTGGACTAAAGCAACAGCCATCATTGTCCATGTATTCCTTGTTTTCATAGGTAGCCTTCACTGTCACCCTTTTGGGGCTCTTGATCATATTCTTTGCTTCTGAAAATGCAAGGATACTTTTAGAGAGCAGTTCCAATGTGGATTATCAAAATGACTATGTAACACAGTCGACATTCAATCTAATATGATATATTTACTAATTCCATCATTGGAAGACTGTCACTTGTTCATGGGATTTAGCAAATCAACTCTTCAAATTGAAAAAACTTGAATTTTAGATGTATCCACACATGCATGTATACATCCATTTGATTAAACTTTTCCCCGTAAAAATATCTTCTGAAATTGGTGGTGATAACTATGAGCATCAAGTCCTCGGGTATTACAGGACAAAGTATGTAGAGAATACAACAATTTCTAAGTTGTAGCTCCCCTATGTCAATACATGAAGAAATTTGTATCCTCTGTGAGCATATATATGTTTACCATGAAGGAGCCTAAATATGGATGGCAAAAGATAATTAAAATTATGCAAACAGAAACTAGAAAGCCTTTTTTTCCATTCAACATGCGATGAGGAGATTGAAGCTTAATTGGTAAAAAATTGACCTTACATTCATCAGTAATCTGACTGCAATTTATACTTGTTAAGAACATAGTTCCCTTATGGGAATCCTATTTATTTGACTCTTGTATAGTTTGTCTTCTTTTTCTTTGGAGAGCCTAATTTGTGTCATTCAAGTTTGGGATCCATGTACCTGTCTGACCCTTTTGAAGCTTAGATTGGGGAAAAGTTGATTTAAAATGCAACAGTTAACTGAGTGCATTTTAAACTTGTTAAGAATATAGTTCCCTCCATGTTACAAGAATCCTATTCATTCATCTATCTTGTTTAGTTTCTCATTTTTCTTTGGAGAGCCTAAGTTGTGTCATTCAGCTTTGGGATCCATGTACCTGCCTGACTCTTTGTAGATTGTTTGCCTGATCAGAGATATAGCCTCCAACTAAAAGTTTGACTAACCTGGAAACTTTTGATTTGAGCCTTCACGTAATCTCTTGGCATGTAATACGATATTCGATGCAGTGGCATCTGGCCCTCTTGCAACATACGATTCTCCTGTGCCACTCATAAATTTCTGCCACCAAAAAGTGAGCTACTAATTAGCAGGACATTTGTCAAGCAACTTTCTATGGAATTAAGTTATGGTAAGGATCTTCATGTAATAATATTTCCTATAATGAGAACTTAATTCGAACCTTGAGTGAATGATAGAATTCCACCCAACTGGATGTCGTCAAATTTGACAATGCAAGCCTTTTCAAGGTCTTACAGTCGTCAGTTGTCACCCCTGGGAATGAGAGATCAAATACCCCTTCTGCAAGCAATTGCTGAAAGAAGGATAAGTTCTCCTTGAATTGAAGGCTGTCAAACATGCTTTGGAGGCTGCAGATGCAAAACAGAGTTATCAATAATGTGCCTCAACTTAATAACATTTTCTCCAAAGTTACATCAGAAATGCAATGTGTTGCCATGCATACACACGGGACACTGATACATATATTTTATAACCATTGCTTGTTATACACGACCTGATTCCAATATGTAGGTTATTTTGCTTACTACACTCCACTACAATGCAATCTAAGTTAACACACCGCATTATAGTTGCAGGTTTAGGTTTGTGATTATCCTTACTACACAGCATCGCAGTGAAGTGTAATTATCCTTATACTGCATTGGACATGCACTCAAAATCTATTGAAATAAACTGGTTTCAACTTCATAAAGATTATCAACATTGCTAACATTTGAGCAGAATAACTCTGTGCAAAAGTTTAGCAAACTTGTTAAAATACCATGATAATACAATGGCTGGTTGCCTCTCAAATCAAAACCTTATTCATTGTATCACTATGGTTCACATTTCAAAAATTCTCTGCAGTCGCATATTACATAAAAACACAAGACAGAGATACTAACCTATCTGGAAATTTGGCAGTATCAAGCAGAGGCAGATACATCAGTAATTGCTGCTGCTCTTCATTCGACAAGTGTCCAACAAACTTTTCAAAATTGAGAATATACTGCACCAAATATGAATACTGATCACAATATCTCTAAAAAATTTAAAAGAGAACAACATTCACGAAGAACTTTTCTGAGCATGGCAATAAATTCAATGAACACCACTTATAAGTAACTAGGATAGATTCACAAAAGATCCTTCAGAAGAAATTAAAATGATAGTGAAACTTCGAATGCGCATAACAGTTGTAACAAAAACTTGGAAAAATATAACGAGGGAAAACTTAAAGATATACAGAGATCCTTCGGAAGAAATTACAGAAAGTGAATAATGTGCAAGTGTTAAAAGCACACCATCCCTTATAGCATATGCATAACTAAAGTTAGATGTGCTTTATATTGAGAAATGTAGAACTGAGGATAAACTTCCATATTTGCATGATTTTGTACTAAAACCTTATCAGTATAATTGTTATAGATAAATAAAGTTTACATTAAATGGCTTTTGTTTCACCACAAGACAAGGCAAAACTGAATTCAACTTACATTTAAGTCTATGTCACAAAGTGGTGAATTATGGCTTCCCAAGATGTGTAATTTTTCATGCTGAGATTTGTCCCTGCAACACCAAGAGGCAGAAATGTTAACCAAGGTAAATTATCTCCAGTTTGGCATAACAATACCTTTAGGCGTCTGTGCTATGATACCTGTTATGCAGTACATATCTATAAGACAAACATATATTATACACAAATATATTCGTAGCCCATGTAAGCAGCAACTCCACCCAAGCTTCCAGCTTACCACATGATTAATAACACAAACCAATATTCACTTTCAGTTTTGCTGAATTACTACATAACTAAAAGACAGCCCAATTTCACCTTTCACTCATACTGTGAACTCCTTGATCATCTTGAGACTTACCTCCAGGTCCATATTCGCATTTATATTGCATTTTCATTGAGTGGAAAAAGGACTTAAACACCAATACTTGTGCATTTTTGTTATGGAACAATTGACAGAAATGTTTTCACAAGTTCCAAGAACATGTATAAAGCAATTACCTCTTAAGTTGATCTAGTTGCATCCCTTGTCCAACAGAGTTCTTAGCTTTATCCATGCTACGACTTGAAAAGTTGACACCCTTGTTATCATTATATACAGGAAGGGTCACAGAACAAGAGTATGCCTCATTTGCTGAGTATTGCTTGTTTTCAACTGACAGGGAGCTAGCTTCAGACTCCTCTTCTCGAGCTATTGAGCTTGGATGTCTAATGAGAACGCTTCCATGTCCTATTTCAACAGATACCATTGGTGTTTCACTCTCAAAAAGCAAATCCTCCTCTGACGATCCAGATAAGTATGAAGACTGTTGTTGTTCATGTAAAATGGTATACAGATCTTTGGTAAGCTTCTCGACGGAAGATTGCTTCGGACGATTGACACAGGTCCTCTTCTTAGAGGGTACCACTGAGTCCCACACATTTGATTGGGCTGGACCTGAAAAGGAAAGCACCAGGTATTACTTACGAGGCAGCATTGCCAAGCACATTGAGTTTGATAGATTATTGAACTGGTAATGGAAGCAGTCAGCTTCCAACGTAGCAAAATTCATTTATTGATGACACTTTTTTATTTTGCAAAATTGATAGATACCATTTTATGGTATAGGCAACTAAATACCATATATTTTTGTCTCTATTGTAGATTTTAGTATGAAACTAAGCACTGGATTATGCAACTCAAAAAATGGCCAGGTAGAAAACTATTCACTCTCTTTTTCTCAAAAGAGGGAATGAACATTATTAACTTTAATGATTGCCCAACCTGTCAAATCACTTGCATCTGCACCCCCAAATTGTACACAGCTCTCAGAATTAGATATTGCGGACCCAGAACTAGATCTATTACTTGTATCTTCATCAACTACCTTTCGGTATCCCTGGTAGTAATCAGGGGCAAAACCTCCAACTACAAAATTATCATTATTTTCCTTTCGTTTGAGAACTTTCACGTCTTTGTTCTTGTTTATAGATATGCTCTTCACTTTGGAAAACCTGTGATCCTCATAACCATCAGGTTCAGCCCGTGCATGAAGTGGGGTATAATTTGCAAGAGTTCCCTTTGTTCTCCATCGAGATCCACATGCATTGCACAATACTGGCTTCTCAGGAGGCCCATTACGCCAAAGAGGAGTGCCTATTGTAACACATGGTTATTAGCAATAATACACATTATACAAAATCCATTTACAATTATAATTAAATATGTAAGATAGATTAAGAAGACGAACTAATCATTCTCTAGCTTGCATTGTCAAACAATTTAACTGACTGCACAAGCAGTGAGGGCCATACTTGCAAGCAGTGCTTGTTAAGTTTAGCATAATGATAGATAATAATGATCTTCCATTACGAAAACAACAATGTAGGAGCAGCTTGTGTTTCGGTTGAACACATAGTGATGGATTCCAACACTAAGGTCGAGCTGCAGTTAGTCAATCCAGAACAAGGCTCTAGCAGGTACCAAAGTGCTTTTAAGGATCTGTAATACAATATACACTTTGAAATACTGCAAAAACACACATGTATTCACTTCAGCTTATGGATAGACAAGGGATGAAGGTCTATTGAACTCATAGTTGGGTACAGATACAGGATAAAGACAATGTAAGAGATTCTGAATGGAAGATGGGAACCTAATAGCCGAGAGAAAAGGCATAATTGGAAACATGGACAAAAGTATTCCAGGATATTCTCATTTGTAATAATTTTCAAGCTTGGGAGAACAAATATTAGAGTTTCTTTTCAACGTGATAGTTTCCAGTTCAGTTGTCCAACCCTATTCAGCATTGCTTAAACTTTGCATCATTCCAACCTCTAAAACTAACAATAGGGCTGGTACATAAGGAGTTGTAAGTTGCAACAAATTAAGGATATCATTATAGTGATCTTTAATAGATTTTACAATGCATGCTCATACTCAAGCAATGCTTGAGATACCAAGTTTTGAAAAACCAAACTATTGTTGCACTGATAAAAAAAGTGTTATGACTTAAAACATTTGGTCCCAGTTCAAGAAACATTTTAGCAATTGAATTAGAGAATTTCATGACTTAAGCTGCTAAACGGTTAACTATAAAGGTTAATTACAAAAGCAGGCGGAACACAATCAGAAACAAAAGCTCTACATTGAGAAAACACAAGAAAATAGTTTAAGACAGTTTTAAGAGTAGTGTGAAGTGCAAGAACTAGTACAAACACTAACTCCTGCAAACAAGGAGTGACAAAACAATTCAGGAACAAATAAGTACTCCTCAGCTATAATCCTACTCTGGAACTCTAATTAAAAAGAAAGTGGACAATATATCTGCCATTGAATTCAATCTAAGTTCTAACGAACTGACACTTGGGCATTAAAGAAAGTACATTCTTCTTTTTCTCTTGGCACTAATCATATATAAACAAGCTTCAGCTTGACTTAGTATTTAAGTTTATAAACAACAATAGAGCCATTTCTCAATCCAATATAGACATGGTAATTTCTGAGAAATTATCATTGAGTCCAATCTCAATTCTGAACAAGATGAAAACTTTCAGAAACGGTCAAGAACCGCACAAAACAAATGAGGAAAACCAGTAATTGGATTCAATGAAAATCCAAATTTGAAAGCAATATCAATTCAAAACAAAAAGAAAAAAAAAACACAGTTTTGAATCCAAAACAAGCAAAATAACACAAAAGAACAGCACATAGCTTATACCCTTCAATTAATTAGCTTAACATATAGCTCTACCCTTCAATCATAGAATTATTTATCCAATAAGCTTATACAAAATTGTTTATTTACTATAGCAGCAAAACAAAAATTGAAGAACACAATTTTTTTCTCTCTTGCAACATTAAAAATCATTATTAAAAAATATAGAGAAACAAGAACTCACTTGTAACTCCACAGTGATAGCAAGGACCCTGCTTGCCCATATATCTCTCTCTTTTTTTTTTTACTTTGACTTAAAGAAAAATAATTCAAAGAAAATTCTGATGAAGGAAAGAGAAAAAAAAAGCAAAATTTATTGACAAAAGTTGAAAAATAAATAAATAAATTCTTGAATAATTAGTTTTGTGTAATTATCTTTCCTCAAAGGCTAATAATATACAACTGGGTACAAGGGTTCCTCTGCAACAAACCCAGAAAGCAAAGCTTGCTCAAAAAAAAAAAAACAGAAAAAAATAGCCAAATACCCAGAAGAGTATTTTCTCAGTTTTTATTTATGTCTTCGTAGTTCTTTTTTTTTCTTTAATGTTATTTTTTAAAAATTTTAAATCACCCCAAGAAAAAAAAAAGAGTAACACAAACAAAGAAGAATTGGAAAGATACAGATGGGTTTTTCAGCTGGGAAGCTGTACAATCCAAATGGAAACAGGAAAAGACAATTCAGAGAGAGAATCTAATAAATGGCTGTAAAAGAGAGGAAGAAGAAGAACAAGGCGAAATGAAAAATGTGAAAGAGAAGGAGAGTGTTTGTGTGTTGATGTTTATATGTAATATTATAATATTAATGACTTTTTTTTTAATTTTTTTTGCACTCTTGTTGTATTGTTTGTGAAGTAAATGCTCAGCTTTCTTAGGTTCTATCTTTTTTTTTTTTTCTTTGTTTTGATGTTATTGAAAAAAAGTTAGAAACAAAGAAATCAAATTATTTTCAATTCTATGTTTATTTTATTTGTTTGTATTAAAAAAATAGTTTAAAATTTTGTAGCCTATATTACAAGTGAAGGATTGCAAAAGCAAATGGAATATTATTCCATATATCTTGTTGACGATAGACTTTTCTTCTGTATGTATTGTGTGTTAAATTTTCAAAACCCCCTAAAATAAAATTTAGAAAAAATTAAATTATGATTTTAGAAGCATTGAAGATAAATTAGAGAAAAGAAAATTACATAAACAACAAAAAAAAGGTTAAAGAAACAATGAGAGTTGGCTTGGCAATTTATTTTTTCATTTCATTTTTTTGTATTTTTGTAAAGATAATAAATATATATATATAAATTATAAAATATACTTATGATGTTGATAAAATATTAAATTGGATCTTCTATAGAGGAATAATTCTAATGTCACCCACCGCGTTAGAATTCGTGGTCATAACTGACACGTGCTGCCGTTTTATTTGCGGAAGCTTCGAAGTATATCAATTATGGCCCCACGTAAATGTAATTTCGCTTTAGCTTTGTGATTTATTTTAGATCCAACGCCGGTGAATTGGGCCGCGACTCAATGCTATTGCTATTTAAGTAGGCTGTCATTGTAAAGATGAAACTTGCTAAAAAGCTAAAATAAAAACCTAAAGCATCACCTGAAAGGGAAATTTAATAATATTTAAAAAATAATAATTGTTATTTCTTCAGTTTAGGCATTTAGCATTTTATTTCCTTATGTAAAAAAAAAAATAGATTTTTAATTTCTTTAAAAATTTAACAAGACAAATGCTATGCTTAGCCCATGACATGTAGTGGGTATCCCATGAATTTGAATTGTTTTGAATTTCTTTTTTTTTTCAAATTTTTGGTTCGTCTTCCTTTTGTGAATGAAAATCAACAATACTTTGAGGTATTTTAGCCGTCGGATTAGATGGCTTTTTCATCAAAAGATTTTGACCCAAAACCCACCGATTTATAGATCACGTCATCTTCGAAATCGGACGGCCAAGAATCATCAATCTCTCGGTCAATTAAACGAAAAAACAAGTCATGCCAAGTAACATGACCTATAATCTTTATACTTTGGTATTATTTACGGCTAACAAAATACATTATTAAATATACACCGTCCAAAACTAAGGATGGGCCCAATCACATGTATTAATAATTCAAATAAATATGAGTTTTTAATATAAAAAATATTAACCTTGACCATTAAAATTTACATTTTAATTCCGAGATAATTCTTAGAAATCAGGTTTGATTCTATCGACGGCGCAGATTGGTCCATCGTGACACGTTGGCGGGTAGCACGCCAACGTTGAAGATGATGATAAAATAATTTTCTTTAATTCTTCAGGAAAGTTAATTTAAAAAATAAATAAATAGAAAAAAAATACAAAAATTAAAATAAGGGTGAGTCAGACTCCTTTTTTTGGTGGGTCCTACAGCGAACTCATAACTGCTGCTGGTCCTTAGATCGACCAATTCTCCACTTCTCTCCTTTGTTCTGTTCGCTTTCCTTTCCCTTTTTTTTAATAGTTTCAAGTAAATCTTCGAAAAGAGATCACCTACGCTCACTCACACTGAAATATATATATATATATATATAATTATTGAATGTGTTGATTCTCACTTTAATTAAAAAAATAATATTTAAATTTATAATTAGAATAAATACTTTCTGTTAAGTTAATTTTTTGTGTTTAAAGTCCCTAATTTTAATATCAAAGTTAGAACTCAATAATTAAAATATGAATAAGTTTATTGTCAAATAAAACAATGAGTAATATCAAAATTAGATTTTAATAATTAAAATGTAGATGAAATTCAAATTATAGTAGCTAAAATATAGATAGATATTATCAAATAAATAATCAATGTTACATTTCGTTGATAAAAGTTTCTTTCAAAGAGAATTGTTGATAAGTTCAAGGCCCTCAACAAAGATCTAATGGGATATTATTATTTGAATAATATTATATTTTTTAAATAATATTTTAAAATTTTCATTGTTGATAAATCTCAGACCTTTAAAAAAAAATCTCATAGGACATTAGTATTTGAATAATATTACATTTTAAAATAATATTTTAAATTTTGTTTACTCTAAATAATATCTTAAGTTATTAATAAGTGGTGAAATAATAATTTTTAAAGTTATATTATTTTACTTTTTAATAATTATTCGACATGCTAGCTTACGTCAGGATCACACTTTTTGATATCATCGTTCATGTTAACAATAATAACCATTAACAAGGAGATGTTGCGGGCCATCAAGTGTAATTCGGTAAAGAATGCCACGTGCACAACTAAGGCACAAGATTGCAAGCATGTAGTGAGAGACAACGAGTTTCTCCATCTTAAACTCAAATTTTGGAGTTAAATAAATAACTTACAAAAAATAGAAATTCAAGCAGTCTTAAATCTTAAAGGGGTTGATAAAGAAGGACTTAATAATAATTTACTCCGCGGCATAACCAATGAACAATCAACTCCTTTTTATTTATCTATTTTATTTATATATATATAATTAATTTAATAGGCTACGTAACTCATCACATAGTGAGTTATTGAATATGTGGCAGAATTTTGTAACACATTATAAACTGTACATAAATTATAAAAAATTATGAATTTACTAGGCAATGATATGTGACAGCATTGTTCATCATATAATAAGCTCTATAGCCCATTAGATAATATTTTAAATTTCGTTTACTCTAAATAATATCTTAAGTTATTAATAAGCAGTGAAATAATAATTTTTAAAATTATACTATTTTACTATTTAATAATTACTCGACACGCTAGCCTACATCAGGATCACACTTTTTGATATCATCGTTCATGTTAACAATAATAACCATTAATAAGGAGATGTTGTGGGCCATCAAGTGTAATTCGGTAAAGAATGCCACGTGCACAACTAAGGCACAAAATTGCAAGCATGTAGTGAGAGACAACGAGTTTCTCTATCTTAAACTCAAATTTTGGAGTTAAATAAATAACTTACGAAAAATAGAAACCCAAGCAGTCTTAAATCTTAAAGGGATTGATAAAGAGAGACTTAATAATAATTTACTGCGCGGCATAACCAATGAACAATCAACTCCTTTTTATTTATCTATTTTCTTTATATATATATAATTAATTTAATAGGTTACGTAGCTCATTACATAGTGAGTTATTGAATATGTGACAGAATTTTGTAACACATTATAAACTGTACATAAATTATAAAAAATTATAAATTTATTAGGCAATGACATGTGACAGCATTGTTCGTCATATGATAAACTTTGTAACCTACTAGATCAATTATATATATATATACATATACATATACATAATCGAGTAACATCATATTTTTGACGTAATATTTTTACATAGTTTTTAAACAATTAAATAAATACATATTTAATAACTCGGTTACAACTAAACACATGTAATTAATACATATTTAGAATTTAATCTAAGCCATTAAATATACGTTGATCTAACGCTCTAAAAATTAAATAATATTACATATTTCAAGTTGCATACGAAAATGTATCCCAAATAATGATTTGTCAAATAATAATTGAATGATAAAATAGTATAATAGGTAATTTTAAATTTTAAAATAATTTATTATTGATTAATTATTTGACATATTAGTATTTAAAATATAATTTTAATTACTCCTAAAAATTATATAAAAGTGTCAAAAATACAATACTATGAATTATATCCTTGCATATATATATGTTAAATGAAACGGTTTAAAAATATTAGGACAACAAAATTATGTTAGAGCAACAAAAAAAAAATGGTGTCATAAATTATCTCTCTATATTTACGAGTATAATTAAATATAAGTTACGGATCTATACCTCTAATGATAAAATCCAACACAACTTTTGATTTACTCGTATTGACTGGTGGATACAAAAATTAGGTTAATTATGATTTTTTTTTCAATTAATTAATAATACAAGAACAAATAGTGAAGAAAGCTTTTATTGTTTGATGAATCTCACGTGAGAAATCTTGGATAATACACCTAAACCAGGCATGCTAGAGACAAGTTGGTGGGATCTCTAATTGTGATGTTTTGAGCTCAATTATAATAATAATAACAATAATACCACCAAAATAATGATATTAATAATCAAATAGCCTACAAATTAGGTGGTTACATGCATCTAGCACTCTTGTGTTTGACCTCATTGCTCATTACCATCTTATTTCATATCTATATATATTTGGTAAGAAGAAATGGGGCCTTATTTTAACACCATGTTAAGTTGTTCTTATGCACTTGTGCCTTGTGGACATTTGGATCACAAGAATTGGCTCTAATTTCTCTGTGTGTGTTAATCTCGATGACAATTATTTTAAGAATATGCACTTTTGTCTCGTAGTAATTTCATGGGAGTCACTGTAATTTGTAATAAGGGGATGAGATGATGCCGCATGCCTAGTGGGTAAAAGGACTCATGGGATTACAATATTATTAGACTAGACCTCTTTTTCAAAAAAAGCACAATTGTATTGTCCATATCTCAATTGTAATTGTGTACAAAACTCCATTTTTAATGTGAATGTAAGTGGGGTTTCAATTTAATCTTTGCTAAGGTGAGTGGGGAGGAGGAGACTTTTAGGGTAGTAAGTGATAGGAATGATAAAATCCCAAGTAGAGAAGATTGATTATAGGCTCTTTTGCAATGTTGTGTATTTTTTTATCTTAGCACAAGGTGGAAAATACGTTAAAAGGATTAAGGAATAAAATAATTTTATGGTCCCTCTTTGCCTGATTTCAATGCTTTTTTAACGACATTGATGTTTTGACCACTTAAATCATAGTTGCGTTACTATTTTAAAGTGGAATTTCATTTTTCGGTTCGGAAATATCATGTTAATTCATCTCACTCACCACGTCGTCTTGTACAATTATAATAATATAAAATTTAACTTGTATATTTATCTCTTTATTCTAATAGAGGTCTTAAGTTTAAATTTGTTAAAAATTTTAAATGTGTTTTTAAATAAATAAATGTATTTTAAGTATACAAAATATGAAAAAATAAAATCAAGAAAAAAAAGAAGAGAAAAAAGTCGAGTAGTGGAAAAATAGCACAAGTGCCACGATACTCAATATTGAAACTTAAGCACCATCAACACCAAGAAGCAACATTGCGACGTTCAATATTAGAGATGTGACCTTTAAAAAAATCATCGAGCTTCTCAAATATTATAACTTTTTAAAGAGATTTAGTGTTTCTCATGAGTGACATCTCCTCTATTTATATATATTACAAACACATATTTATTGAACATATAACTTTAATTTGCCATTCTCTTTGGTTTACAAATTCTCTACAAATTAATTCAAAATCATTAATTAATGTACAAGAAAATTACATAAAGTATGCACTATTACAATTTTACTTGTCATTAAATCTTGAAAACTATACTTTTATGCAAATTCTTTTGTCACACCGTAAATATTTTCTAACATTTCATCGAACACTTGTCGCGTGACAAGGCTTCCGAGAGGGTATTTGGCCCATGGTGAGTTATACGGGCTGAAATTTCTAGAATGCTCAATTAACTTGGGTTAAATCCACATTTATATGATAGGTGAGAGAGTATTCTAGAGATGACACATTTCTTGAAATATTCTTATGGTAGATGGCATATTTCGAATATTTCTTTGAACATTTGTTACTTTAGATATAAACCATTAGATTAAGTGAATTTTAGTCATCCATTATACATAAATTTAGTTATAAATAGATGGAGCTCTCATTTGAGCAAACCATCATCCAAGAGTTGTAATTCTCTGCATTTGTAATTTCTTTTATAGTTTTGTAATTTATCTTTAGTATTAATATAACATAGCATTATCTCAAACACTTAGTGTGCTTCTTTTTCATCTCTTTCTTTGAGTAATTGGTCTTGTAGGCTGCTTAACACTTGAAAAGTTTATAAGGCCATAAGGGTTCGAGAATAATCTGTGACAAGTAGTATCAAAACAGGTTCAAAGAAGATGGTGAAGGATGTTGCTACATTATCGAGGGTTACTAAAGAGAAGGGTAGAGACCCCAAAGCTAGGAAATATGGGAGCATTCCACCTGAAAAGTCCGTTAATCCGAACCATGAACTAGGGGACATGGTTATAAAGCTCGGTGGTGTTGTGATCAATGAGACAGATCGCCTTGGGGAGTTGGAATAGCAAGTCAAAAAGCTCGAGATAGGTCTCGACCTTCAACGAGATGAGTCGCACTCCCTCATCGATAGCTCTATTAATGAGTGTATGCTGACAAGTAATGTGATTGGATCAAGACTTTTCAATAGAAGGTCTACAACACCATGGATAAAGTTTAAGCCCAAATGAAAAAGCTGCGTAAAATGTTTAAAGCTGTAAAAGAGGACGTGGCGCTATGCAAGCAAGCGATCCCTAATAGGTAATTACTCAAGGTACAATGGCTATACCAAGGGTTGAAACTCATAAACCAAAGAGTTTAGTGGCAAACGGGATGCCAAGGAGCTTGAAAATCTCTTTTGGCAAATGAAAAGGTACTTCGGCTATATGGGCGTACGAGACGAACATAAGGTAAGTACCATGCTTTGTACCTTTCTGATCATGCAATTTTGTCGTGACGTAAGAAAAGTAAGGAGATTCACAAGGGTACTTACACTATTAACACATAGGAAGGAATTACAATGGAAATTAAAGCGCAAATTCTATTTGAAAAATATGGCGCATGATGTTCGCAAAGCGGTTGAAGGAGTTAAAACAAACTAAGTTCATTAAAGAGTATGTAGAACTCTTTGTTGATGTTCAAATTCGCAACATAAGTGAAGAGGACTTGTTGTTCAATTTCATAGACGGGTTACAATCATGGACAACCAACGAGTTAAAGCAGCGTGGAATGAAGAATATATCTGACGCCCATACTAAGAGTGGGCAAAAAACATTAGTAATCAAAAAACCGAACCAATCAGTTCGGTTTGGTCCATTTTTTTCACAAAATTGGTTCAATTATATTTTTGAGAAAACCGACCTATCCGATTCGATTCAAGGTCGGTTTTTCCAAAAAAAAAATGAACTGAAAAACTAAATTTTTTGGTAAAATTTAATTATATTGCCACGTGGCACTAAATAACTGGAGGTTTGAAAATACAAACATATATTTACCTACACATAATTTCACTCACTCATTATTATAATAAAAAATTAAAAAAACCTTAATTGTAATTTCATTAAATAGAAGAATTTTATTTTATGGATATTGTTAGAAATTAGTATATTATTAATTAATAAAATTTTAAATTTATCTCAAATTAAGCAAATTATAATTATGTTAATATGGAATAGACCCAAAAATTAGGTCAAAAAAAGCCTATAATTTAAAATAAAAAATTGAAAAAAAACTAAAAAAATAGTTTAATTTTTTAAAAATTTACATAATATATAAGAACAAATTTAGCGACTTATGTAACGTGTTATATGAAAATATTTTTGATTATATAATATATAACGTGTAATGTAACGTACAATATATAATAATTTAGTTAACTTAATTTTTTAAAGACTTATATAATAAACAAGAACAAATTTAGTAGTTTATGTAACGTGTTATATAAAAATATTTTTGATTATATAATATATAACGTGTAATGTAACGTATAATATATAATAATTTAGTTAGCTTAATTTTTTAAAGAGTTATATAATATATAAGAAAAAATTCAGTAGTTTATATAATTTACAATTAATTTTTTTTATTATATAATATATAAAATATAATGTAACGTGAAATATATATTAATTTAATCAAATTAATTTTTTAAATACTCGTTTAATATATATGAACAAATTTAGTGACTTATGTAACATGTAATGAAAAAATAAATAAATGAAAATTATCTACTAAATTATTTGGATAAATGAATTGTAAAAGACCCACAATTTAAATCTGAAAAAAGCCAAAAAACAAAATTAAAAAATTTGATTTTGGTCTTACTTATTCAAAAAACTAAACAGAACGGTGCCTACCCTTAGCCCTTACAATGGCAAAGATAATTATGAATTGCCACAAGGGAGAAACGGATAAATCCAAGCATTCTAAACCCAATCACAATAAATGTGGGGGAGTCAGGGAGTTTCATCATCCAGAGAGCAATGAGGAGAAAGGCGAATAACCTAAGTAGAAGGAGCGCAAGCATGATGGGCATAGAGGTAATGGTCCAAAGATAAGCTACTTCCTATGCGACATAGATTATTGGATGAAGGACTGTTCGAAGAAAAAGAATTTCAATGCAATGTACGAGGCACAAGAGAAGGGCGAATAAAGTCGTATGAGTTTTATGCAGCTGTTCAATTCCCTCAAAGACAAACGGGTGCCAATGTGCCAACAGAGACAACACTTATATACGTTGAAGCCTACATCAACTGTATAAAAAACTCAAATGCTGATTGATACGAGGGCTACACATAACTTCATCAAGTGTGTGGAAGTGGAGCACTTGGGCCTTTACGTGAAAAAAGTAAAAGGATACCTCAAATCTGTAAATGCTAAAGTAAGCGTTGGATAGAGTGATTTGAAGAGTCGAAATCCACATAGGAACTTGGTACGGGGAGGTAAATTTCTTGATAACACATCTTAATGATTTTGATGTGGTAATGGGTATAGAGTTCTTGCAGCAGTATAATGTGGTGTTACTCTCAACACAACTACATGTGTATTTTGGAAGAAGGACTTTAAATGATACCAATGGTAGACAAGCCCAGGGGTGGGCAATCAAAGTTAAATGTCAAAATCCTTTCCACAATGCAACTAAGGGAAGATGTTGTGCACAAATGAGACATTCATCCAACTACAGTGAGGGGGAACGGATGACAAGGTGAAAGGGGGTGAGGATGAGCTACTGAAGGATATTGTAGAAGTGCTCGGGGAGCACAATGGGGTCATGCCTACTGCCTTACCGAAAGAACTGCCATCAAGATGAATAATTGAGGGTAAGTTAAAGCTTGAGATTTTGCTTCCAACTATAGTACAGACTCCACAACTGGAGTTAGTAGAGTTTGAGAGCAGCTTGAGAAGTTAATAGATGCGGGTGTCATCTAACATTTTAAGGTGTCACATGATGTGCGTTTCCAGCACAAGAATTAGGTTGAAGACACACGATGACATGTCAAGCATGGTGTGAGGGACTGAGTGATAAAGACGATTTTTTCACCATAACGCAACTTAGCATGCTCACTTTACAAGGGCCTTGATCGTAGAGACGATGGGACAATGTTTGTTGTTAAAGGAGTTGGCAACATCTCGCACAAGATGGAAATACCTTCGAGATAATAGCCTACATCTGGTGTTTTTCGCAAGCTGTTGGGAGTAATACTGTGTGTAACTACCCAAATTCCATATCAGATAGACTCGTTCAAAGTGAATGCCTTATAAAGAGAAATTCCCCTACCCTTGTAAGGCGCCTTTTGAGGATGGTGATTCGTTCCGCCCATAGAGGACAAAACCGTGAGAGGAAAGGATGCGTGCGTGAACTACAAAGCGGACAATCCCTTGCATAGAAATTCAAGTGGGCTCTTTCACCGTGGAGGGATGGAAGGTGCGGAGTATGAACCACACAAACGGGAACCTTTAGATATTTTCACACGTTATGAAAAATAGGAGGAACTCAAAATGAGCCTCGAGTACTTTGTTAAAGGGTTTCCTGATAGGAGAACACACTCAGAACACGAAGGCGCAGAGCGACAGTTTGAAGAACGGGGTGTGCAAGCTCCACATAAGACATGTTGAGGGTGTTGCTTGAATTTGGTAGGGGAGAATGTCACATCCCAAATGTT
This sequence comes from Ailanthus altissimus, assembly GCA_946807835.1. Lineage (NCBI taxonomy): Eukaryota > Viridiplantae > Streptophyta > Magnoliopsida > Sapindales > Simaroubaceae > Ailanthus > Ailanthus altissimus. The sequence continues at coordinate 26,506,121 of OX327696.1, read as the reverse complement.
CTCATGCATTTCATCGAACACTTAGCTTGTAACAAGGCTTCTAATAGGGTTTTGGCCTAAGGTAGGTTATATGAGCTGAATTTTTTAGAAAACCTAATTAACTTGGGTTAAACCCACATTTATGTGGTATATGGGAGAGTATTTTAGAGATGACGTATTCTTTGTAATAGTTTTGTGGTAGGTGGCATCTTTTGAATATTTTTTTGTACATTTTTACTTTAGATATAGATCATTAGATTAAGTGAATCTTAGCCGTCAATTATACATAACTTTAGCTGTAAATAGATGGAGCTCTCATTTGAGTAAACCACCATCCAAAAGTTGTAATTCTTCACATTTGTAATTTCTCTTATAGTTTTGTAATTTTTCTTTAATATTAATATAAGAAAACATTCTCTCAAATACTTGATGTATTTTTTTTAATCTCTTTCTTTAAGTAATTAGTTTTATAAGCTGCTTAGTACTTAAAAAGTATCTAAGACTGCACGAATTTAAGAAAAAATTCAAAACTTTGCTTACTTTGATAATTAAGAAAAGTTGTATCCATTATTCTATTTTTTTGGAACAAAATTTTTTCGTCTCCATGTAAAAAAAAGAAAGTTAGGTTGAAATTTAGATCTAACAACGCCGTGGTCTTTAGTTTGTAATTTTAAGTGAATTGTGTGCACTCATAAAATATACTTCAATACTTAAGTTAATTATATTTAAATGAGATTAAAATAAAAGAGAAATAGATTGAGTTCTCTTAACTAAAATGACGATTTAAATTTTGTATCATACAATTCAATAATATAAATTCAGAGTCAAAATAGTATTTAATAATATCAATTCTATATCATTGTTATGTGATTAATAACTAAAAATTTAAGTCACAATTTTAAATTAAACAAACCCATAAAAGAAATATGTCTAAAAGTGATTAAAAAATATTCTCTTCTACAAATAAAAATATATTTATATCATTTTATTTGTTAATATTGAGCGTGCGCACACACACACATATATATATATATATATATGCGTCTAAAAGTTACTTCTTAATTAGAGTTACATCATTATTTAAAAAATTAAAATAGAAAGTGACAAAGAATAATTTTTACATTTTAATTAAAAAAATAATTTTCTTAACGTGTAATTGTTTACAAAAGTTGAAAAAGAAAAAAAAAAGGGAAAAAAAATGAATTTATCATATTAAAAGGTGAAATATGTCACCTTTTTAATCTCAAATTTTGACTATTGAAACTTGAGAACCACTCACCTCCCATCGAGAGAGGAGTTCCGGCTTTGAAAATATTTTAAATAAATATAATAATATATTTATATTTTTACCCTTTATAATATACTATTTTAGATTGTGGCCTCTTGAAATTGTATTTTTTATATTTTGACCCCATAAATTTTCAAGCCAACATCTGTACTGTACCAAAACCAAATTCTCCCAGGGAAAGGGCAAAGTTTCAAAGAAAAAGAACCAGCGATCCTCGTATTGCCTCATATTTATTCGCAGACCCCATAACATCCAACATTTTATCCAAATGGCCAAATATATGCCTATATGAATACTGTTATACCTTTTAAATATGATTTAATTTTTTTTATTTCAAATAATATGTTAAGTAATTATAGACTATAAAATAATATAACGAGTAATTTTAAAATTTATATTATTTTATTCAATAATTATTAGATACCTTAATTTTAGATATAATTTAAAAAGTGTTAATTTATTGCTTTACTAAAAAATAAATAGCTTTTAATTAAAAAGTAATACTATAATTTTTAAATAATATTTTAAATTAATGTGTCAAATAATTATTAAATAATAAAATTATATAAAATTTAAAATTAATCATTACACTATTTTATAATTTTATAATTATTTAACATATTATTTCAAATAAAAAAATTTAAACACCATTTGATTTTATTCTTAATGAAAAGTGATCAACCAACAACCACAATGAAACTCTGAGCCAGTATACTCCTAACACGTGGAGGGCTCCGATTGGCGAAATAGGCGCCCAAAGATGCCATGCCGTGAAACCAACCATAGGATATTAGCATTAGCAGACCAAAAGCGTTCATTGACAGCGCTTTGTGCTTTGCAGCATGCTTCATGCCCAAATCAAAATAGAAACTGCATTATTTTTTTCACTTTTATTTTATTATTATTTCGTTTAAGTGATTATGCAAGGCAGGTAAAGCTAATCAATAATTAAATTAAGTGAAAACGTGTTAAAATTGAAATAAGATTTGAATACATGTAATAATACACAAAATATATGTTTATATCGATCAAGTATAATTACTTTTTATTTTATATGTAAATCAAATTTAATTAATCAATTTTCTTTTTTTTTAAAAAAACTTATTCTATATTTATTTTTAAGTATTATTATTATTTTTATAATTTAAATAGGTTTTTTTAAATGGGGTAAAAAATCTCATTCATAAAACACCATTTTTTTATTTTTATTCAAATTTAAATGATTGTTATATAAATATAACGCGCATTCACAATTATTCGAGATACATCCATTCACAATTATTCGAACTACATCCAAAAAGTAAAGAAAAATAATTGAAACTCAAAATCATCAAAATCGAGGGAAAAAAAAAACAACAATGAAGGTAATCCTTTTAATGGATAATCCCTTTTGACTTGAAGATTATATGTCAAATATGGGGCCAAGGCAAAAATTTACAAAAGCACATACGTAATATGTCAGCTAAGTTAAGTTTTGTAGGAAGATGTTTCAAGGTCCAAATAATTACTCAAAAAAAGTAATGAGACAAAGATTGATCTAACCGTCCATTAAAAGCCTAAAATCAACGGGCGTGATCAAGTCAAGGGATAGAGGGGCTTTTTTTTTCTTTTTTTTTTTATTCTTGTTAAATATGATTTCAAGGGATCAGATTTAGACGTCTTAAAATAATTCAATTTTTTTTATAATTTAATAAATAAATGGGAAAGTGGGCTCTGAGGAGGATTTGCAATTGATGAGACACATGTTGCTGCATAATGGGCCCACCGAGGAATATAAGTTTTTATCAAAACTAACTTTAGGATGATGCATTGCTAATGTGGTAATTAGGCATGTTTTGGACTTTGCCCACTTTTGAAAAAAAGTGCTTTTTGGTTTAAAGAAAGAAATGGGGTGAAATGAAAAAAGCGCTTCTACTTCTTTGTCTACAGAAGTGTGCTAGAAAACGAAGGCTAGCAAAAGTCAGATTTGGCAAAGTGAATTTTGTTGGTTAAGATTTAAGAATCCTTCCAAGGAAAGATATCTAACTGGAGATTTCCCCGTGTGATTCCTTTTTTTTTTCGGCTTAAGGAAAAGCATATCCAGCTCATAACTGCAAAAGTGATTCATTTTTGGGCTAGATTGGGGAACCGCTGGCCCAGGTTAGATGGCATTTTCATTACGTGGGCCGAAGGTGGATAACCAAGGCCGGCCCAACATCATTTTCATTTTTCTTTTTTTTTTAATAGATTGTCCTAATATGCATAATTTATCTTCTTTTTTTTTTTTTTAAGAAAAAGAAGTCCTAAATAAGTAATTTGGCACCTATATGAGTTGCTAATTTGGATACCAACTTTTTTGTTTTTTCAAAAGCAATAGATAAAAAAACATACTAAAAATTTATTTAACTTACATATATTTAAAAATAATTTCAAGTTAGAATCTTAAAAATTATTCGGAATTTGAAAACAATAATTACAAAAAAAAAGTTGTATCTGTATACCAATCTCTAGATTATGTTATCTATGTTATTGTTTAATATGGCCTATTATAATTATGTATATTTTCTGAGCCAAAACATCGTAAAAAGCCAACTCAAAAGCTACATTCTTTGTCGTTGTTCACCTTTTTGAGCAATGTGTTTTTTTTTTTTTTAAAGAAAAAGTGTTTTATGTAACAAAATGTAAATCTTATTCCTTTCTACTTTTAGTACAAATGGGGTTTGAATTTAAATTTTTTTTATTATACTCAAAAACACTTTATCAGTTAAATTAATTGACACTCATACATTTAAGTAATATTATCTTTACATACTTTATATCATAATTTTATATCTTAATTTATATGATACCAATTAATAAGTATTACCAATTATTAACATGATAATTATATTTCACCTACCAATAAATATTATGTTATATTAATATATTTGTATTTTAAAATTTATAAATATTCGTATCGATAAAATAAAAAATAACACAAATCATCATAATTTAATTTTAAAAAGGAAAAAGATGTGTAAATATATATATGTTTGTATATGTATATAATTTTGATAGGTAAACAAATTCATTTATTATTTAACGTTCAATTTTATAAAAAATCAGCACTTAATTTTATTTAAAATTTTGTTAACCACCAGTAAGTGCTGATATTTTTTTTTGTAACTACCCTCACCAAATGACAAGTGATTTCAACTCAGCTATGTTAATCCTTACAAGTCACGATCAACATGCTTCCCCACCTTATCTCAAGAGGCAAGACAAAGAGTCCACAAAACGATTGGTCACCTCCAACTAATTCATCTTCATAATGCAAAATTTTGGATTTGTAATGAATGGAGTAGACAACTATTCATAGCTTGTAAACTATATAGATTAGGTGAGAACGATATGATGTGTTTTGGACGGTGTGAAAATACTATGAATAGAACCAAACCTCTATTCTATCAAATCAAAACATGAAGGACAATGATCAATTGATAAAAAGATAGGCTTAAGTGTTTAAAATTGATGATATATAAAGCCAATTCGCAACTGGGGTATCTTAACTTTTACTGATTTTTCTTATTTTCTTATTCAAAAGCTTGGTTTTTTTTTTTTTACCCGAAAGCAGAAATGTTAGGAAAAGCTGGAGAAGAAGAAAAAGAAAAAGAAAGTTATAAATGATGATAAAAGTAAGTTGAAGTTTTGAGATTTGGTCGGTTTGAAGTTATGGTTCAAAATGAGGTCATACATAGGTAGATGTTATCATCGCCTTGTTGAATAAACATGAAAATTAAGAAGACATACAAGTGAGGGTGAGTGTGAGAGTCCCACCTGGGAATAGATAACACCATCAATGTTATTTAATACACAAAACATGACACTTTCAATATAGTTTTCTTATAGTGGGAATGTGGGATTGACCTTATAATGTATGGTCCTAATGCATTGCAAGGATCAAGTGAACTTTATTGTCTTCGATTTCCAATTACTTTTATTTTTTTTTCAAGATTTGCTGTTGGATTTATGATTTTACCAACTTACATCACCTCATTGACCTTTATTTCATTATCTTCACCAACAGAAAACGACAATTGAGCATCACCATTAAATATTTAAGGGCAAGATTTATAATACTATATTTTTAATACAATATTTTACATAATTTTTAAACCGTTAAATTAATATATATCTAATAATTCAAGTATAACTAAATATACGTAATTAATATATTATAATTAATACATGTTTAAAATTTAATATGAGTCATTAAATGAACATTAATTTAACAATTCAAAATTTATGTAAATTATTACGTAAAAAGGGTGACCTAAATCATGTTATATATATATATATATATTAAAATGCAAAATCTCTACTCCAGCAAAAGAATAAACCATTCAAGCAATGCTGCTATTAAATATCTCACTCTTATTATTACTCGCGAGCGTTTGCCACGTAAGGAATTGAATTGAGATAAATTCCAAAAAAGTTGGCTAAGTTAGAGATAATGGCAACTCTGCACTCCTTGCAATGAAACTTCAAAAAAGTTGAAAAAGTATCAGATACCGGTTTATGAAGGTGTATCCATCTATTAGCTCATCGATCGAATTCTACGGAACAGCTATCATATGTTGCTCAATATCTTAAATCTAAAGCACAATCCTATCATCTGTCCAATTTTGTTCAATTTCATTAACAAACAAATTCCATCAAAGAATTTTTTTTCATTTTTCCATCAAATAAAATCATTCTTGCGGTAATATCAACTCTATTTAGGAATCTGACATATGCGATAAACAAAATCTGACAAAATGCTGCTGCTTCAATTATTCAAATCCTTTTGATAGCCTCAACTGCAGCAAGTGGCCATGGGTGGAACCAATGAATCTGACATTATTGAGTACACCCAAAAGCAATGCAAAATGAGACGTCCACTCTCACAGAATAATTCTATCTCTACCGCAATCTAGCAGTACTCCACGGAATCATCTCATCAGAGCATGTTTTACGGTGGTGGTTGATGATGGGTTCTGTGTATCTTCCTTACCTTTGGAGTGAAGTGTATTTGCTAGCTTTTATGCTTCAGCTTTCACAAACAAAGCCTGTCTCAGCATGGCTGCCATCATCTCCCTCATATAGTCTTCTCCTCACCTTCGAGCTGTGTTTTCATTATAATCTCAGCTTCCTTGTCAATTGATCTGAAGTATTCTTCAATGCCAGCTTCCTGCACATAAACACATGAATTTTTATTATACAACCAAACCAAGAACTTAAAGAATGAGCCATTTAGTTTTTATTCGGGGGACAAAGTGTCAGGGGTCAAACGAATCACGCATATTTCCATATTGATATGATATTGTCCACTTTAAACCTAAGCCCTCATGGTTTTACTCTTGAGCTTTACTCAAAATGTCTCATACAAATGGAGATATGGTTAACTTCTTACAAACACATTATCCTCCCCGTATCTAGTCAATGTGGGACTTTATTTGCTTTTTCTTAACAATCTTTCCCTCGAACAAAAGACCATTGAGCCTCCCCTCAAACAATATTCAATCCGTTGATCTTGTATGAAAGATCTTACTCCAACAATCTGCTACTCATCTTCGCTGCGTTGACCGCTCACACCTTACGTAAAACACCAGAGTACCGCCTACTATTGAGAGCCCACTCTATCAAGTCAACTCCACATCACAACGTTGGCAATGACACGCCTTACGTGAAGCCGGGAGCACAACAACGCCTGTATATAGAGCACATCCACGAATCCATCATAAACAATGGGCATACCAGGCTTACCACCTTCTCCTTCGACACCCGAGGATTTCCACCACATGGCAACTTGAGAGCATAGCTCTGATATCACTGTCAAGAGTCCAACGAACCATACATATCTCCACATTGGTATAATATTGTCCATTTTGAACCTAAGTTCTCATGGTTTTACTTTTAAACTTTACTCAAAATACCTCATACCAATGGAGGTGTAATTAACTTCTTATAAACTCGTGATCCTCCCCTTATCTAGCTAACGTGGGACATTTGTTTGCTTTTCCTTAACACAAAGAAACAAAAGAAACTGCCAAATCAAAAGAATTACAGAGCGTGGTATAAGTGCTTTGTCATGAAAAAAAAATGTAAAAAGTCGGAAAGCAAGAGCAAAGCTTTCAAATTGCGAGTCATAGTGATTTAGGAGCCTGAATCTTGTACTCCACTAGCTAAATAGTAATCAACTCAGCTTAGTATTTAGGAAGAGGAACCCTAAGTCTTATAGCTTACTTGTTTGGCTGAACTTTTTAAATAGAACTTTTAATAGCAAAGCTTTTAGATTGCAAGCCAGAGTGATTTAGGAGCCTGAATCCTGCACTCCACTAGCTAAATGGTAATCACCTTAGGTTAGTATCTAGGAAGAGCTTTTCAAATAGAGCCTTTGAAAGTAGAGCTCTTCAAAATAGAACTTCTAAGAAAAAATCATTGATTGTTTGGTTGTCAATCAAAAAAACTCTTTTGAAGTACTAGATCGTTTAGTTATACATTGCTAAAAGTGTTTATATGTTATTAAATTATTAAAAATGACACTTAATAAAATTTATATTCAAATTCTAAAAAATTCAATATTTTTTATATATATATAAATTTAAATTTATTATGTATTTTCTCAAATTCAATTTCTTAAATAAGTAAAATTAATACATAGTAATCAACGAATCAATATAAATTATTGTCTTTGGCACAAAAATTGAAAATAAAATAATACTTATTTTCATTTAAAAAATAAAATAATTAGTAAAAAATTTTAGTAGATTCATGTAAAAATATGATAGTTGTAAATATAAGAAAAATTGGAGATATGATGAATTTTAAGAAAATATTGAAAATATGATAATTGAATAAGGTTTATTTTTATTAAGGGTATACTATAGAAATAAAAATATATTATTAGGGTATATGTAGCATTATACAAATATTAAAAAAAGCTTTACTCCTAAAAGTCCAAAATTTGAGTTTTACAAGTAAAAACAAAATAGCTTTTTTAATCTTCAAAAGCTCTTCTGTAATTGCAACCAAACATCATAAAAAATTTTGAAAAGAACTTTTGACATTAAAAAAACTCTTTTGGCCAGTAGAGAAACCCAACCAAACAGGCACTAAGTCTTATAGCTTACTCATTTGGCTGAATTTTTCAAATAGAATTTTTAAGAAAAAGTTATTAATCGTTTGATAATTAATTAAAAAAATTATTTTAAAGTAGTAGACTGTTTGGTTAGACATTATTAAAACTATTTATTTGTTATTAATTACTAAAAAGAACACTTAATAAAACTTACATTCAAATTTTAAACAATTCAAATTTTTTTACATAAAATAAAATTTATAATTTAATCTTTAAAATTTATTAAGGTATTTTTATAGACAACATAAAAGCGATTCATACTAAAATTTAGTTTGCGATCATTGTGAAATAATAACCAAAATAATAGGAACTCTAAATATTAATAAATACAAATTTACAAAAATTCAAATAAAAATAATATATAGTAATCAACGAATTAAATAAATTACTATGTTTAGTATAAAGATTAAAAATAAAACACTTTATGACATAATTTTTTTTTTAAATAAAGCCTTGTATAGATAATGGTTGCAAATATATGAAAATATGATGACTTTCAACAAAATTATTAAAGGTTTTTAGTTAAATAAGGTTATTTTTATTAAGGGTATGCTATGAAATTAAGAAAATATTATTAAGATATATGTATCAATACACAAATATAAAAAAAAAAATTCAAAAAGCTCTAATCTTAAAAACTCAAATTTTGAACTTTAACAAGTAGAGGCAAATAGATTTTTAGATTTTTTAATTTTTCAAAACTCTTTTCTAATATCTACCAAATGTCATAAAAAAAATTTGGCATTAAAAATATTCTTTTAACTAGTAGAGAAACCTAACCAAACACACACTTAATGCCTGTTTAGTTGCGCTTTTCTTTTGTTTAAAACAGTTTTTATTTTTAAAATATCAAAAACTTTTTTTAAAAGTTTTTAATAATTTTTGTTTGCAATTAGAAAAAAACTTTTAGAGACTGAAAAAACTCTTTTTGTCTCTATTTATAAAAATTTAAATTTTAGGTTTTTTGCGTGTGAAGCTTTCTGAGGTTTTTTTAAATATATTTGTATAATCACATACACTCATTTAATATTTTCTTAATTATATGTTGTACCCTTAATAAAAATAAATCATATTTAATAAATATGTTTTTAATGAATTTTTAAAAGCCATCGTATCTCCATATCTTTACAGCTATCACATCTCTCAGACTTTCTACCAAAAATCTTTTGTCATTAGAAAATATTATTTTATTTTATTTTCAATTTTTGTACTAAAAATAATAATTTTTTTGATTTGTTGATTGCTATGTATTAATTTTACATGTATTTTTTTTGTGTTTTAAGAGATTAAATTTGAGAAAATATATAGTAAATTTAAACTTATATTTTAATTTGCCTAAAATTTAAATAAATAAATTTATTTGATATTTGTTAAGTATTATTTTTAATAATTTAATAACAAATAAGTACTTTTAATAATGTATAACTAAACAATTTAATACTTAAAAAAAAAATTAATTAACAACTAAATGATCAATGACTTTTTTAAAAATTTTAATTTTTAAAATTCTATTTTTAAAGACTATTTTAAAAGTTTAACCAAACAAACTTTTAATCTTCCTTTCAAACAAAAGAAAACTACCCACATTTTCCAATTATGCAAAAAGGACAAAAAAAACTGATAACTTACTGTATCTTCTTCTTATTTAAATTCTGCATCTCTTCAACCATGTGGCGATAACATAGTTTGCTCAGGGATTTTTTTAAGGCTACATTCCTTTCTTCTGCCTGAATGAGAAGTAAAAGAAAAACAACATATTAAGCCAAAATTCACAAAACTTGTGCCCCAGCTTATTACAAACTTTCAGAATGGTAAAAGCATAATTGAATAAAATTCAATATAGACATAACATATACTTTTTCAAAGAGAGACTGCAAAGTAAGAAAAGTAAAGTAAGCAAATTTTGGTTTATAAATTTGCAATCCATTATGCTTCAACATAATCTTGCTTCTTGCAAGCCATAGAAAAGATTATCATAGCCATGAGGCTTGGATATTTAAAATCAATTCAAGAATTTCAATAAATATAAATATGCTAAGTTTTCAACAATCTAGCATTCACTTCCGGGGTGGATAAAATGAGATGATAAACTGGTGTTCTGTTTTTTTCTTTTATTATTATTACTATATGTTACTATCATGATCATGATCATTATTTATAGATGAATTTGGTCTCCCTTTAAATTAGTGACTCCTACCACAATCAAATAATTAGAGTGGTTTCCACCACTAGATATTATTAGCAACCTAACATCATATATTATTGACCCCTCACTTGTCATCTTGCCTATATAAATGGCATATTGGCTTTTGTAATACTTCATTCAAGAAAAACAATTAAAGATTAATTATATATATATATATATATATAAATAGGAAGTCTCTTTGAACTTCATTTGTGTTTTATTTACAATGCGTCATCAACACGATATGCAAGTATGTTGAATTTTTGACTTATTTTATTTTATATGTATTCATATTTAATTATTATTTATATTTGTATGCTCTTATGAATATGTTTTGTGGTTACTACGTAGTGAGATTTTTCACATTTAAAAATAAATACGAAGTTAGTTATTACGTATATGTGCTTTTATTATCTTCTATTTTTATTATTTATTGTTTCAATATTTATTATTTATTATCACATAAGTACATAACATTATCTAGCTTCCCATGCCAAATTTTACCTTCAAGCCTTAAGTTTAAAGAACACCATTGAAAAGGAAAAGCTTACATGCACTTCATCTATTACTACCTTGCTTTAGGAAGGAATACACATTTTTGATGGTTAAATCTCTCTGCAAGATTTTCTTAGAAGATCTACGGGTTTTTCATTGTAAGATATTCAGTTTTGAAGCTTGTATGTAAATGGTGTTGTAATAAAATTATGACTTTGGATTTTTCTTACACGAACGCATTATTTTCCTTTTCAATGGTGTTTTCTAAACCTGAGACTTGAAAGTGAAATTTGGCATCACATACTAAATAATGTCACGCACTCATGTGATATCAAATAAAAATATTGAAACAATAAATAATAACATAAGATAATAAAACCACATATACATATATATTAAGAGTAATGCTAGGCATCTCAAACTATATCCCAAAAAATGATGTATCAAACAATTATTGGATAGTAAAATGGTTTAATGGGTGATTTTGAAATTTGTACCATTTCACCACCCAATGTTTGTTTAATATATTATTTTTTTAATACAATTTGGGATGTATAATAAATAACTTCGTTTTTATTCTCTGATGAAGAAAATCTCACTATGTGATAACCATAAAACATACTCATAAGAATATACAAACATAAATATGATATAAATAATAATTAAATATAAACACAAATAAAATAAGTTAAGAATTTAACCTACCTACAGATTGTGTTGATAATATATTGTAAATAAAATAATAAAATTTATAAACAAAATACAAATGGAGATTAAAGAGACTTCCTTTTATATATAATTAATACTTAATTATTTTTCTCAAGTGAAGCATGACAAACGCCTAAAGGCCATTTATATAGGCAAGATGAAGAAGGGGTCAATAATATATAACGTTAGCTTGCTAATAATATCAAGTGGTGGAACCACTTTAATAATATAGCGGCGGGAGCCACTAATCACAACACAATCATCCATTATTTTTTTTTTCTTGCACGAGCCAAGGTCCCATTCCCCTCTGTATTTAAACTTCTCACTTTTTGTGTTCCTATGTATTAGCTCACTAGTTTAACCCTAGATAAAACACCACTTATAAGATCAATATGTCTACCATTTGAAAGGGAATTAGAAAAAATAATTGAAAAGTTAGGGTTCCCGCAACACCTATCACCAAAAGAAATACGGAGTGCATCTTTGGGGATATATACCATAGTAATAGTGCAATTTCTGGTCATAATACACAAAGGAAAATTACACATTTGTAGATAGAACAGGAAAGGAAGAACAATCAAATGGACTAAGAAGTTGGAACACATTAATTTGAAAAGGTAAGGCTCTTAAACAGTCCAAGTTAACTGTTTGCAGTCAATAAAGATCAAAATAAGATGAGCAGGGGAGAAAGTTATGAACATTATTTCAGGCACAATTGATCCAAGATGCCAATCAAAACATGGATCAAACAAAACCAAAGAATGGTATCCTGAGAAAGAGAAGCAAATATGACAGCCCTAGAGGGAATAAGAATATTATCATGAAGAAAACCTGATGATTCAAACAAATATGGTTTCTACAAGTATAGAAAAAAAGACTTTACATGGCTACTGGAAGAAGAGTTACTTATTGAAACCCAATCAACCAGATGGATTTTAAGCTCACAATCAAAGTAAGAGATTAGAAAAAGAGATGTTCTAAGAAAGAAAAACTAATCAAAGTTAGTTTATAAGCAATAAGGTAAACTAACAACTAAAGAATCAAAATGTAAACCCAATAGTACTGAAAATTAGACACATTGATAATAACATTCACTAGGATTGGAAACACGAATAAAAGTGCATGAAGCAGAATTGGAAGCATAATAAGAAACTAAATTACATATACCTAGGCAACAACAACAATGAAAATTTTATGTAACAGTATATAAACCCGTTGGAGACGCTTCTGGAGCTGCAATCTGTAAGATAGAATTCTTCATTCTTCATATCCAGAAAGAACCCTCACATAGAACAAGGCTCTTCTACCAAACTCTAATAGCTTATTCATTCTAATCAATTCATTAATTCAACGTGAATATATCTTACACAAACACATAAACATAATTCAGCAAAATAAAAACAACAATTTTAGAGCACTAATGATTGCCACAGTTAAATTTGATTGAAAAAATCTTTACTTCCTTCCCAAATGTTATATTTGGTCATAAGGAAAATACTAGCATCATTGACGTGCTGCAGACTGACTTCATTTCAGATTTGATAAATGGATTAAAATCTAAGTCATGAAACCTCATGCTAGTACACTGTACTTGTAACTGTTAATTATAAATAAATAAAATCAACCCCAAAAAAAAGTGAAATGAACTTAATTTGTACAGAGTGTCGTCAACATATTAATATTCATCTTTTTCTTCTTTTTAGCTTAGTCAAACTAAAATAATTTTCCCACCTACCTTAAAATAAGTGGCATCAGAATCAATTGTATACAATAATTTTACAAACCAAACTAATAAAAAGCACAAATATCAAATAAATGAATGTAACCAACCAATGTGCTTCTAATTGATTGTGAAATAACACTAATTCAATCTTCCAGCTGATTTAACAATTAAACTTCATGAATCAAAGCAATTGTAGTTCAAGTTTCATCAGCGGCTCAGTCTAAAAAAACAGAAACTCCATTACATCATAGATCACAAATTGCAGCTAACTTTCCTAATCTTAATGCCAAAAAACCTTTATCTAATCTCAAGTTTCCACCCCAAATTAATCACATAATGGTAAATAGTAAAGAATACAGCTTACAGAAGCAAAGTCACGCATAACTCCCAGCAATTCTACAGATAATGGAAGTGAAGCGAGGCGCAGTAGCCGCGTCTCCGTGAGAGCTGAAGCAAATCAAAATTGGTGAATTGTGAATCTCAGAATAGTAATAATACTAAATAGCAGGAACAAAAACCACTCAGACTTTCCTCGAGTGACTAGTATAGAATGTTATATTTTCAATTGACTGTGAATCTGGAGGCGACAAATTGGAGTTTCCGCGCCGATCGCCATCGCGAGGTAGACGATGAATTTTATCTCAATTAAAACCATTCCAATAATATAGCATTCATTTCTTTGATAGTAGAGTAACAAAATATATTAATTTGCAATAAAAATTTATATGCAGTTGAAGGTTAGTTTAGCGGCAAGTCTCGTGTATTGTTTTTTTTTTACTAAGATTAGAAGTGATCAACTTATTTCTTTCATTTTGTGATAATTTTTTAAAATATATTTAAAATTATATGTGTTACTCTTAATAATTTAAGCATAATTTAAGTAAAATATGTTTAAAAAATTGTACTTATTATTTTTTTAAAAAACTTCAATTATATGATTTAATTATAATATTAATAAATATTATAATGTAATAGTAATATGATTGATAATCTAAAATAAACAAATAAATATATGATATTTCTTTTTAAGTTAGTAAATTTTTTTTTTTGAGAAGTGTAGTTCTGTTGTAATTTATATAATAATGTAACATATAATGCTTTTGAATTTTAAACCATATTAGCCATTTTTAAGGGGTTTAATTATTTTAGTCAATGTTTTTATTTTATCATTATTTTAACTAAACAATGAGTTGTGAGGATAAAAATATCCCCATGGCCCCAATAGTTTAAATTCATTAAATTCGAACTTACTTTTCCAATTCTCACTTTCAACTATCTCTAAACACTTATTCTAATCGTTTAAACTATAATTTGATAGCTATATAAGTAAATACAAACTATAATATATAACATCAATTCACCTAGTCCGCAAGTTCAAATGCTAAATAAAATATTTAATTATTTTTATATTGGCAAACAACAATAAACAATGTACTTATGTATGCACTTTCTTTAAAATTGTGCCATTGACAACTATTACAAATTTAATAAACAATTGAAAACCACAATGCAAGCTCCAAGTATTATAAAATATTACAAAAAAAATAATTATTTGCATCTATTTGTATACGAGTAATAGTGTGAAGATTCTTTCTCTCCAACATGTAATGATACGATAGAAGCAACCGAAAAGAATATTCAAGAGACTCCCTCAACAATATGGATGGAACTTCTTTAGCTCGCCATGCTAAATGAATACATCTGTAGAATATTGGCTTACATGTCGTTTGGCATGTAATTCCTTTTGCTAGCCATGCTCTAACTTGTCTAAAGAATAAGTATGATTTGTGTCATATTTTCCAAGTATGAACCCTGTTCTATTTTCTTATGACTGATGTCAGTTGCACGAATACACCATTTACATAACACATAATACCTCAAAATGATCATTTGTTGACCTCGTTACCTTAAATCTCCAAAACAATTAAGTCTTCATTCAAATTGTAAAATTTTCCAAAATAAATTCCTCAAAACTTGTTTTCGATAATGCCGAGAAAGGCATAGAATCCAGTGGGGGAATAAGATGCAAAAGCTCAAGTGGATTATAATTGTTATTGGATAAAGGAGTGACACTTGGATAAGAGTATATCTCTTATCTTCTTGGAAAATCATCATTGTTAGGTTACCTCGTCAAAAGCAAGCAAAGTTTCACCCAGTTAGTAATGAATCAGCTCAGAAATTTGTCAACTATAAAGAGTTGCAACTTGTATCGTGTGTGTGTGTGTGTATGTGTGGTGCTATGCAGATCAAAAGATACTCATGGCTATTACATAACAACACTATTCCAATACATCTTCAGATACAGATATTTGCAGGAAAAAACATTTACATTGAACTCAAAGCCAGAATTATACGAGCACCTAAAAGCTGCAGGTGCCCATAATATCAAAATTCACACGGGAAGAAACTGTAAACTTGCCCGAGTGGCAAGGCAAGAAATAAATGATATTAGCCAAACTTGCAGAAATATCTCTTAACTTGAGCACAACCAAAATAGATACTGCAAACTGCGAATTTATTAAGAGAGCTGTGAAACCCAGCATCTATGGGGGGATATTCTCTATGTACAGTAAGCAAAATTAAGGGTACTACGAACACCACTAACAACCCCGCATATTTCATCATATGAGTATTAAAAGAGGTACGGTTTAGAGTAAGAAAACGAGAATATACACACACATGCTTCTTGTAATCCAAAGTTAAACAAGTAGTGTTCGTCCAGCTACCCAGAAGAAGCAAGAATTCAGATTCTTCTTTTCTTCTTGTTCTCCTCCCTATCATTAGCATGTTTCAACTGAACACCAAGATAACAACCATTAAAACAAATCATTTTTATAAACCATAGCAAATTATAGCAAAATTCCCAGACTAATCACCCAGCAGAAAAAGTGAAACCTGGTGGCAAAAATTTTCCAGGCAACTTACCATGATCACGAGAATACGAACAAAAACAGCAACAAAATCAGCAAAAAGAATCAGAGCATGCTTCACATAATCCCCATCACCTAAGTGAGCTTTCTCAATTATATCCTGGGTGTCCACCACAATGTAGCCCACAAACACCAAAAGGCCAAAGTATAGCTGCAAAGGTAATCCCGAACACAGGATAAACGTTCAACAATGTCAATGTCGATGGAAAATCCAAAATGCAAGATTTTCTGTGTGAAAGTTGACAGTAACAATCCCCTAACCTCAAACTTGAAGAGTGCTGTTGAACCCCCAAAGATAGAGGAAGCAAACTGCAACCAGAGAAGCATGGAAAAGCCTGAAGAAAGCACGCCACCTAGGCACAGATACTCTCTACGCCTTGCCAACATAGCAGCTACTGAGAAACAAGCAAAGGCCACTCCAGTACCCACAAATGCAGAGATCAGAATGCTGTAACAAAGTAGGAAACAAAATTACAATCATAAACCAAAATGTTACGAGTGACCAAATCACATAGCAAAATGTTACCAATAAAAAAAGGGACACAAGCATTAATATTGGAGAACATGTCTAATTACTTGGGGCTTATAAACACAGGTAGAAGTTTTATAAACCCCAATAGCATGATGTTGGAAGACAGCTGTAAGTAAATTTCAGCACCATTAATCTTTTAAGGTTGTTAGCACATTTTTATCCAAACGGGTTCTAAAACATAGTATGTGATAATAAAAGAAGGAAGCAAAAATCAATCATACTTCACCGTTACTCCTGAGGAAATATCTAACACAACCCAAAATGAAAAAAAAAAGGTAGACATGGACCTCTGATCAATCTGAATGGCCAAATCAATCAAAGGACCAATGGAGGCACCTTCAAAAATGGCGGCTGCCATAAGCAGAGAGACCTTCTTTTTCTGCTAACCATAAAAGACAGACAAGTAAGCACACAGGACATGAGATTGAGAGAACAAAAAGCAAGAAAACACAAAGTGGATAGATTATAGTACATCCTCATAAGTAGGGGTGGCAAGCAGCCAAGCAATTGATCCAATCATTGCAAATGTTGTAATAACGCCACCGATATTCCATAGGAGATGCAGGTAGACTCCAATAGCTGATGCGACCAACGCACAACATAGTGAGAGATAAACCTAAAAGTTAGGCCAAAAGAATTTTAAAAAAATAAAAAACGAAAGAGTTGATACATCAACCGCTATTAAAAATGAGAACAAAAGGAAAATAAAGAAAGCAGAAGCCCTAATAACGACTAGAAATACATCAACCCAGTGGAGATTAATCAGATTTCATCAAAATCTAGCAGACTTATACTAATTTCCAGGGATTGGTCCAATTTAATTGGCCACATCAAACGGTTACCAGTAAAATATAAGATCCAGTATTTTCTCCGCAAATGAACAAGACAGATTTTTCAAGAGTGCTCTATTGAAGAATGAGTCTTAAATAATTCAAAACCTGCGTACAGAGCCGAATGAGAATTTAAGGGGGAGGACTAGACGTTAAAACTAAAAAATTTATTAAATTTAAGTTTAATTATATTAAAGTTTTAGTGTATAATTTTATTAAAATATATATTTTTTAAATATAAAGTTTATTATTATTTATAAAAAAAAAAATTAACGCTTAGCTAGGCCCCCGCCACTGCCTATATATCTTAATAATCGAAACAATACTAACATTCCAAAAAGATCATCAATGAAATAGCATATGATAAATAAATAAATAAAAATTTAATGGAGAATTTAATAATTTGCAAGAAAATATATGGAAAAGCCTCTTACCTGTTGAAGGTGAGACTGGATGATTGGAGAGATCTGGTGGAAGTTCTTGAAAGAGTCCAAAAGTCGAAATTGATCTCGCGACTCGAAGCAGGACGAGAAAGCCATCTGCATTGTTGTTTGCTAAGGAAAGTACGAACTCGAGGAAAGTCGCAATTCAAAAACAGGTAAGGGAACCTGGTGTTATTTTTTTTGGGTCAAAGGAACCTGGTGTTATTTATAGCCTTCGAATTTTCATGGATGTGTCAAGTTACAATATCACCCTTTTGTACGACTCTATTAACTTTTGTATCCTCCTCTTGTTCTTAAGCGGTTTCGGGTCGATAAGAGTAAGACAACCCGACTTGGACCAGTTTACACTCTAACGTTCAATGTGTCTCGGGTCATCTCGACAAATTCAAAAGCTGCTAGAAGGATCCAATTTCAGTTAACAAGAGGATAGTTACGGAAACTGAGAGGTCAATCTGGAAGATTCGCGGGTTTACAGGGCACATTTATAATTTTGCTGACACAGGTCTCTTGATGAACAAACGACGTGCTAGCCAATAGCATGTTGCCAAGTCAGCAGTTGGGGGGGGGGGGGCGCTGGGGGGCTCACTTGAAATATATCTTTAACAGCGTCACTTGAAATATATCTTTAACAGAGTAAAATATTTTGGGTGACCACGAATATTAGTATGTCCTATCAATCAAGCCTCAATTATTGCCAAGCGATTCAAAAGCAATTATCAGAATTTTGTTTTTTTTTTGTGTGTGTAAGCGATTCAAAAGCAATTATCAGAATTTGATTTTTTTTTGTGTGTGTGTGTGTGTGTAAGCGATTCAACAGCAATTATCAGAATTTGATTTTTTTGTGTGTAATATTTTTAAAAGGCGAGAATATTTTTATTTTTTTAATTAAACAATATAATTAAAATCAAAACCAAAAGGTGTAATTTGTGCCAACCTCAAGAGACCGTGTTAATATCCCGAATTTGATGGCATGGTGTCACTGCAATATATAATAGGAGGTTTCGATGCAAGTGACTTTTAACACTGCTTTTGCATGCTTACACAGAAGTAAAAAGATAAGATTCCGCAGTGATAAAAGCCAGAGGAGAGGGAATTTGTATTAGAATTTTAAAAAAAATACTATAATTTTTAAATAATATTTTAAATTTACTTGTAAAATAATAATTAAATAATATAATTTCTAAAACTACTCATTACATATTTTATTATTTAACACATTATTTAAAATTAAAAAATTTGAGATACCTTTAAAAGTGTAGCGTTATAGATTACCAAATTCTCAATAGCTGTAACTGGCCATGAGAGATGAAAGTCCTTTCAGCTTTTGGCCTTTTGCCTCCGTCAATTAGTTTCTAGCTTTATGGTATGCAGTGCAATTTCTTTCTCAAACAGATTTTGCGAGAATCATTGCTCTTACTTAGATATTCATGTACAGCGCCAATGCATGATGAAATATGGTGCAGGAGATAAACATTCACATCTACCGTTCAGATTTTGGTTATCTTTCTCAAATTGTCTAGAAATTAGTGTCATATCAAAGTTAGAAATTGTAGAGGTCACTAATCCCCGAGTATTATACCAGATTTTATTTTTTATGAAGTGGTCTAGCTCTTCCATAGAGTGGATTAAGCACTTAAGCTCATGTATATACGACTTTGATTTTATTTGTAATCAATACAGTTACAAATCTAACATGTAGCAGATGAAATTTACAAGGGATTAGCAGAACAAAAACAAAAATTCAGAGTTAAAAATTGCTGATACCTTTATAGCAATTAGTGAATGGAACATGCAATCATGGAAGCTGCAAGTAGAGGGTTAGCAATAACTATAAACCTTGAGTTCAAAAGTTGATCAAGCTGGCAACCGAGACATCTTCACAGGCCTGGCAACATCCTGTTTGTGTGATGGATTGCCAGTTGTGTGGTCAAGGCTGAGCCCTTGCCTGAGCAGCTTCTGCTTTTTCAAGCTCTCATGGCAAGGAGCAAAGAATTCGTGTTTTAGAGCATCTTCTGCACTAAGCCTCCATCGTGGGTTCACTGTCAAGCATTTGTCCACGAGATCAAATAGAGAACTTGGAATCACTTCAAGGAAGTCTCGTCTTTTTGTGTTTAATTTACACCAATCTCGTAGGTTCATCAGTGCCAAAGACCGTGTATCATAGAGATCCTGCATTAAAACAGTAATAATTAATAGGTACCTTTATAATTAACTTTGAATTAAGTGATTTAACAATAAAATGGATCAAATACTTCAGGGAATGACAATTCTTGGTTGTGTAGTTTGGCAACTTCCCATAGGTCTTCAGCGCCCCTTAATTTTGCAATATCCCTTATGTTCCTGCAGGATAAAAATATGATTGGGAAAATCAGATACAAGGATGAAAATGAAATAGGTAAAATGCTTTACAAATCTAAAGAGATTCTTACTGTTCAGGGTCGCCAAAAAAGGGTGCTCTACCAGTTATTAGGTAGAGTAAGGTGACTCCAGCAGACCAGATATCAAGCTTGGAACCTTGATGTTGAGATCTAAATAATACCTACACAAACCACTAACATGAGTTTCTGTTTGCTTCGTTGCAAATTTAAAAATGAAGTGAAGCTTTCAATTGTGCTAAGGAGTTCCTAATTTTTTGTGAGACCAAATAATACTAAGGTAAGCAATGAGCTTAAACTAAAACCTGGTAAAAGAAAAATCAGTTTTTTAGGTTTTGGTAAGAGAACTTTTGAAGGACCTGTTTGGACTGATCGTTCATGTTAAGCACATTATTTGAACAGAAGAAGATCAAAACTACTTTGACATTCAAATGCACCCTTAAGTACTTGTGATAAAAAAAAAATGGCTCGCTGACCAGAATTCACTAACATCAAAGGGAAATAATTTCTAACAATGAACTATGAAATGTAGTTCTCCATTTCTTCTTATTGGCACAACAGCCATAAAACTTATACAGATAAATGCAATATTTGGCATATAGGAGCGACCTCTCATTGCATCTCTTTCCTAAATTTCAAACTTCTCTCTCAGAATTTTCAGAATTCATGCTAAAAGTTAGCAACTCAGGGGATAAAGTGCTTTGAGATGATTCCAGTAAAAGGTTCTTGGAACTTTGGAATACTTTCTTATGTACCATAAAATGAAGCTCTTGCATCTTTGTTTTCAGTAAAAAGATACAATGCTACAATTAATTCATGACATGTTAGAGTATAATAAAATAGGGAATTTAAATTGGATCATATGAAAGCATTAATTGGTTGATTATAATGCCTCACCTCTGGTGCTCGAAATCCTTTGGTTCCAGCACAAGGACCTTCTTTCTTGTGCTTTCCATTTCCTAGTAACAAATGAAATATGATTAATTTAAGCAAGGAGTATGGTTTCGTAGAACCAAAGTTTCTGACTCTGATATATGAAACAAACCTTTATTATTCATCAAGCCGGCTCCAGTAACAGCAACGCCATTTGAGTGCAGAGGCATTGGAGTAAGATACATAAACTCTCTACCCACTTTTCCAGGAGGCGCAGCGACCCGCTTTCTCATAGGAGCTGGACAATTCAGTGCTTCATAATTTGGATTTCGCATAGCATCCTGCAAAAGGCTGATGAGCTCCTTCCTACCTTGGCATGGTAAAGGTTCTCTCAGTCTTTCTGCAGAAGGAGTCCTAGTGCTTGTAACTTCTTTGGCAGAGGTTATGCCAGAGCCTTCTGCACCTTGACTGTTGATTATGCTCCGACTACTTGATTTATTGTAGACATTTCTTTGTCCTAAAGCCTTTCTTTTGAGGTTCTTAGGTTCCAGAGTTGACTTGGAGCCTTTTGTTGCCTCCTGTTTGACCGTGGCCAAAGATTTTGCACACAGGACCCTCCTACCATTCATAGGAGGGATGTATTTGGCAGAGGGAGGAGTAGCATGATTGAAACTGACATCATATCCTGCCTTTAATTTGCCTGTAAAATATGCAGCATAGCCCATTAATTCTTGTGGTCAAATCATGCAACATGACCAGCATAATTTGGGCACAAACATATAACTTGACTAAAGCTACAACTTCATTTTCAGATGAAAAGGTTAAACAAGATTGTAAATGACAGGTGTAAAATGGACATACTCAATCCAGCAATCTAACAACCAACAGTCAATGAAACTTTTTATGTTATTCAAAGGCCTTGCACTTTTTAACAAATAGCTTGTTGGGTACAAAAACCGGCTTTAGCCAAATGTAGACGAGTGTTCATTCCTATAACTAAAGTTGTGTCAACTTTATGCTTGATTTACGAAGTCAGATAGAAATAGAAGCTTACTTGTGGTTCCGTACTTCTGATACAGATCCTGCCAAAGCAAAGAAAAAATAAAAAAAGTAATCATCAATCTATGTCAATCAGAAAGCTAGGGAAAAAGAAAGACAAACAAATTGAAGAAGCAGATCAGGAGAAGTATCACTAACCACAGCAAGATTGAAGTCAATAAGATAGCCTTTAGTAGCCTTACGAGAGAAGAGAAAGTTTCCAGGCTTGACATCTCTGTGAACTACTCCCTGCATGTAAAGAATGCCTAGATCATGTAATAGTACTAGAAGCGTGAAAGTCTGCTTGGGACATATGTGGCTATAAATTATAATGTATACCTGCTTATGCAGACTTGCTAGTGCTCTGAACATACAGTAGCCATACCACTGTAACTGAGAGATATCTATCTCTTTTTTCAATACCTAAGAGTTAAAACAAAGAGAAAAATCATACAGAAAAAAGAAAAAAAGGAATACAAAATGTGGCCATTTGCAGAATCAAAAATTACCTCAGGTCTGTCATGCTCAACATGCTCTAGGACAAAGCAATCAGTATCACCACTCTTAAAACAGCCTTGATATTTTATAATAAAGTTTTTCCCCCTGTATGAAAAAGAGATTACTTGTATATTATAAATCAATATTCCTAACGGAGAAGGACAAAAAATGTTGTGAGTGAACTTTTTTCCGGCAACCTTACCCAAAACGCTCCAACATTCTCAGTTCATTGTTAATGTGGTGTTTATTAGCATTTGCATGAGGACCTGCAGAGTCATAAAACACAATTTGGCATCAACTACATGCAATGACAAATGAAAATAGGGATCACAAAGATATAAGATTTCTCACTTACATTTAATAGCAACTACAGTTCCGTCATTCTTCCTTCGTGCTCTGTAGACAGTGCCATAACCACCTGCCAGATGGAAGGAAGGTTAATACCAAAATCCACATGTAAATATAAAGGATGAAAGGGATGTGAACAAGAAAAAAAATTAAAATAATAACCATACCTGCACCTACTTCCTCTTCCACAATATATGATTCAAAGTTAGGCTCTACTTTTGTCTGGCTTCGATCCTACAGAACAAGCATCAACGATTCTAAAAAAAGACAATATAACTAAAATATGGTGCACAACATACCCTCAAAAGAATGGCTTTAGCATAATTTAAAATGATAAAGACCATAGATCAAACAATTAGTATAAAATATGACATTCTGAGATGTTTTAGGAACCTACCTTAGGAGAAATTGAGGTAGAGTATCGTTTTTGATCTTTAATATCATTTTGGTTCTCTATTGCTTTTGCCATGGGGACTGACATCTGATCCCTTTTACTGTGCTTCTCTTTGGGAGTATTCAGAGCCTTACTTTGCCCAGAAGACTTACTGAGAGCCTGCAATTTTGGATCCAGTCCATCCCTGCAAGAGAACTTTGTCTTTGCAGAGGGTTTCCTCAACTGCTTATTTGCAACAGCAAGCTCAATTGACAGTGATAAAGCCCCCTTATCCACATTAATGTCATGCTCATTTTGCAGAGATGGCTTGCCATCACAACTTAAAGTATTAGTATTTTTAAATTGATTTCCAGGAGGCATATCAATCAGGGCTGTATCTAACACAGGCAAGAGATTTTCTATTCTGTTTGTGCTACATAAATCAATAATCTGTTCTTTCTCTTTGTCTTTGACAATTTTGTAGCATTCACTAATTCCAGCATTTGTATCTTCACAAGCATCATTGACAATCCCAGTCTTAGCCAAAGAGGCATCACTTCGTTTCATATCTTCTAGACAGCATGTGAGATCAATGCTTATGCTATCATTTAGATGCCTACCATGATTCAGCAATGTAGTTGTCAATGCTAATCCTGAATCAAACTCGCAAGCTGTTAATCTTTTGGGCACCATCCTCCGCGAAAACACCTTCATTCCCGCTTCACCTTCTACATGAACAACTTCCCCACACTTACAACTTAACTGTCCAGAACTGAATTTGAGAGATAGCAATGGCTTGAGCATCACTTGATCAACCATGACTGATATGTCACTTTGTTGTGTATTTATGCTCCCGCTGATACCATCAGTTACATGATAATGTAACTGTGATAATGTTTTGATTCAAAAAAACAGATTGGAATAATAGTGAACTGAATTGTAGATTGTTTATGACAAAGTCCTAATTTAAGCTTAATTTATCATAACAATCAATTACTTTAACCAAAAAAAAATGTCTGCTTAACTGGATAAGACAGAAATGAAGGGGGAAAAAGAAAATTTACAATTCAGCTGCAATTTTTTATATCTGAACTGTATCCTTACTGTTGAAAATTGTATCTTACTTTTTGGACACTGCAGTTTAGTTCCAAACCAAACGACTCCTTTAATTATCAAAACCTAATCACAACTAACACCACTAAAACCATAACAAAATCACTCAACGCAAAATTTGAATATAATTAAATAAAATTACCTTTGTAGTGGCAGTATTTTGAATCCTCTTAGGCAATGGCACTGAAAATCATCGACCAAACAAAGTTAGATCCAATACCAAAACGAAAATAATAATAATAATAACAGCATTTACCTTCACAACCGTCAAGATCATTAAAACGTCGCTTTCGGCTCATAAAAGCTAGCCTCAAAAAGTCCTCGGAGCAAGGCCATGGTTCAATCCGCGGCCTGAAATCATAGACTATACCGAAACTAGTGGCGACAAATTCAGCGAAATTTAGTAGGACGGTAGGAGAGAGCGTGACAGGTAGATTGTCTGCGAGTGAAATCGGCGAGTTAGGGATAAGGCAAAGAGATTGTACGAGTTCGGGAGTAGCACGGAAGAGCGTGCATCGGGACTCGATCTCCGCCGGCCGGGCCGGGCGGCCCAGGGAGAGGAGAAGGGCCAGGATGTGCCATGATTTTTCCGACGCTGACTCGGTGGTGGTGAGTTGCTGAGTTGGCATCACGAGTTGAGGTGGAGAGAAGAAGTTAGGGTTTGAGATTCATTAAAAAACATGAGTGTATCTGTGCATAGAGTAGGCAGAAAAATGGGGGTGGGGTGGTGACAGAAGGCGGGAATGAGGAGCTTATGAAATTCGAGATTTATCACGTGCCAAGTTCCCGCCAAAGCAAGGCATCCAGATCAGCAGCAGATCTGTCCTCCGTGTTTGTGTGTAAATAACGAAAAGTTGGTGCTTCGCCTTTTTCTGTATTTTTATTTTCGAGTTCACTCCCGCTTTGACCAAAATGCCCCGCTATGATGCTCTTTGTGGGTCCTACTAGGAGTCGTATTATTATCTTATTATTATACAAATACAACCGCATTCGCTCCCAGAAAGTAATACCGCGAAGAGTTTCTCTTACATAATCATCAATCTCAATTCAAGTAAATTATGATAAAATGTTTAATTGAACGGATAAAACTCATTTCTCTATGACTTTTCCATGTGAATTTTCAAGCAGAAAAAAAAATATAAGTTTGAACGGACAAAACATTTTTGGGAATTTGCCTTATTAGCTAAAAGAAGTATTTGACAGTTAGTTTTTTTTTTTTTAAGGAAATTTCAGAGTTAGTTAGATTGAATTTTTAAATAATTTTTTAAAAGTAAAATATTTAAATATAATTTTTTTTAAAAGTACTTATCATTTAATTGTTAATTAAATTTTTTAAAAATATAAAATCATTAAAACATATGTTATTAAAAGTGTTTATTTATTATTAAATTATAAAAAAAATATTCTATTTTTAAATTTTAATTACTTTAATTCTTTTTATATAAAAATTTAAATTTGTCTGATTTATTCAAATTCAATATCTTAAAACACGTCAATGCCACTTGTCACCTTACTTTCATGGAATCGCCCTAAAAAATTAATCTTCTCTCAACCTACAGAGACATCACATCAAAAAAATTTCCTTCGCCAAAGAGGAGGCCAAAAACATCATCCCCCCTTCTCATTATCTACATATCACTTATATGTTTCTTTCTCTCATGCTTTTTTCCTTTTTTTTCATGTTTTCAGTCTTTTATTTTTTCGCTTTTTCCTTCTTTTTTGGTCAGCTTATACTTATTTGTCTATCGGTTGCTGTCCCGCCTGCGGTGACGTAGTCCTCCACTGAGACCATCGGTCTTTGCTGAGCAGCGTTTCCTTTGTCAAACCCTGTCCTATGTGAAGATCTGGCCAAGTCATCGACGTTTTTCTCTGATTTTACGCCGATAGGAACCCGCTGTGATGCGCCATCTGTGTTTTCACGACTAGTGCAGCTTCCTCGCAGGATTTCAACTAGGTTTCAGGTCGACCGTACCGCTGTTACTATACACGATCCGATTTTCAGTCGATCTACACCCATTGTCGAATGGCAAGCTATTCTTCCATAGTTTTTATTGCTATTACGTAGAGTTGACATGTTTAGGATTGTATCGAGATTGTGATTTTGTATATAATAACAATAATGTTTTGTATTGTCTCTTCTACACGAAGGTTGTATTTGATTCCTCCCACGCGAGGGTTTTGTTTGTCCTCGTGTGTGACGGTAGTTTGTCCCTCATTAGGGTGGGCAAGTGGATAGAATCTCTCATCCTTAATAGGGTAGAAAATCTCAATGGTGGGATAATATATTTCTCTTAACTAAAAAGTATTAAGTTTGGGCATTCTTAAGTAGAAATATTAGTATAATGTCCCGATAATCAGTCTGATATTAAATCAAAAGTCATATTATGTAATATGTATGACTTAGTTCAATGATATTACATTTGTCACGATTTAAAAAAAAAAAATTAAACACAAAAATCTAAGGACAAAGTATATTTTTGTCTCATAAATTTGTCATAATTTTTAATTTTATTTCACGAGTTTTAAAAAATTTTATTTTATTTTAATCGGTTAGTGAAATTTTATTAATTTTAACACAAGAAAGGTAAATATAGTCACTCTATACAAAACTATAAAATGTACTGATACAAAATATACATGTGTCAATCATTGATTAATCACTTAAATAATAAAATAAAATAAATAAATAAAAAGAGAGCAGCCGCTGCCGTCATCAATAGTCAACTGATTGTCGGTGACCAATTGTGATTCGATTCAAAATTAACATCATTGTACTCAAATTTTTGTGATCTACTATGCAATGGTATGATTTTTTTTTTGTCAATGAAGTACCGTATATGTGCTAAAAGTGAAGAAAAAAAATATGGTGGAAGGCGACATACATTGCTGTTTGTCATCGAACGACAGAACGGTGACGTGCACCACCCCTTCATTGGCCACGCGACCACTAACCTATGGTGGTTGGCTATGGCCACCACCGTTCACTCCACCGAACCCACCATTGGACAGATTGACGGTGGCCGCCACTCTCCCCTTATTTTTGATCCACTTTTGGGTTACATTTTTTTTTTTTTTGACAAAAATGATTACACTATTATGTAGATATAAAAAGATAAAATCTAATGACATAAATTTTGACTACTTTTGTGACTCAAATCCGACAACCAACGGTGGCCAGCAACGACAGTCGTCGTTGTTGGTGGTTCAATTTTGTTTATTTTAATTATTTTTTAATTATAAAATAAATTTTTAATGAATATTAAATTTTAAATTTATTAAAACGTGTCACATATTTTTTTTAAATTTTTAATAACTTATTAATTACTGACACATGTACGTTGTTTAATGTACTTACATCACTATTTTTAATTAATATAATAACTGAAAATAAATTTGTCAATGTACTGTCAAAAAAGATTTTCAGTCAAATTTAACGAAATCTACTAACAAACTATAACAAAATTGAGTTTTTTAAAACTCGTAAAAGAAAATTAAAAATTAAGTTAAACTCGTGAGATAAAAATATCTTTTTTTTAAAATCTAAAATAAAATTAATATATAACAATTATTTTATTATTGTGTTTAATATAAAAATTAAAAATAAAATAATACTTTTCAATAACAAAATTTTTGTAGTATTTTTAAAAAATATAATTGCTTTAAAGATATAAAAACATGATAACTTTAAAAAAAATGTTTAAAATATATTAGTTGAATAAAATTAAATATTATTAAAGACACACCGAAATTAAAA
This sequence comes from Ailanthus altissimus, assembly GCA_946807835.1. NCBI lineage: Eukaryota > Viridiplantae > Streptophyta > Magnoliopsida > Sapindales > Simaroubaceae > Ailanthus > Ailanthus altissimus. Next base: position 26,477,498 of record OX327696.1, on the reverse strand, counting down.
TAATATATATTATTAGAGTATGTAACATTAAAAAAAAAACTCAAAAACTTATAATTTTCAGAGCCTAAATTTTAAACATTTACAAACAAAACAAAATATATTTTTTATCATCTAAAAATTCTCTTCAATTACAATTAAACATTATAAAATCTTTTAAAAATAATTTTTAATATTAAAAACCTCTTTTGATCGGTAAAAGAATCCAACAAGTGAAACCGGCACTAAATGCACATGGCACTAAATGTACATGTAAGTCGGAAGAAAGTAATGCTGGTCCTCATTATTTATTTAAATTTTTTTAAATATTAAATTATTTAAATACATATTATTAGTACTTATTTGTTATTAAATTACAAATAAAAAACTCTTATTTTTAAATTTTAAATAATTTAATTTTTATATATATAAATTTTAAATTTACCTAATTTTTTTTAAATTCAATATCTTAAAACACAAAAATCTAAATAAAATTGATATGTAACTATAAAAAATTAAATAAATTATTATATTTAATATAAAATTTAAAAATTACATAATACTTATTGATAACAAATTTTTTTGATAATTTTTAAAAATTATGATTCCTTTAAAAATATAAAAAATATAATAACTTTTAAATAAAAATTTAAAAATTTATTAATTGAATAAAATTTAATTTTATTAAAGACACATCGTAAAGTTAGAATAATATATATTATTAAAATATGTGACATGACATAAATATAAAATAAAAAATATTCAAAATCCTCTAATTTTTAAAACTTAAATTTTAAACTTTTACAAATAAAGACAAAATATTTTTTTTAACATGTAAACATACACTTCAATTACAACCAAATATTATAAAACTTAAAAAAAAATTTAATATTAAAAATCTCTTTTAATCAGTAAGAGAGTCCAACCAGCACACTAAATACACATGGCGCTAAATGTACATGTAAGCCGGAAGAAGAGTAATGCTGGTCTTCATTATTTATTTACTGCTTAAATTCCAAACAAATACATTGCAATTAAAAAACAAGCCAATACCTAAATCAAAAAATTAAAAAAAAGGCCAAGACCATTATTTCAATTTTTTCCAAAACTCAATAATCTCTTTGGCACGGCACCTCATTCTCAGTAACTGGCCAAAACTGCTCCAGATAAGATCAACTTGGCAGCTTCTACCAGATGGAAAATTTCAAAAAGATAGGTCTAAAAATTTATATCAAGAAGCTATTTAATGAGTTTCACACTTAAAGTAACATATGAATTGAATGAAACATATTTGGCAAAACCAACTGATAAAGACACAATAATATTAAAATCCAATATACAAAAAGATGGGAAGGAAGCAGGCTAACTTTCCATCCAACAGAGCAATAAAAGATTATACAAGGAAATAGATTAAAAATTGCCCACCTGATCATAAATGGTGTCAGGTCATTCCGTCGGGGGTGAAGACATTAAAAGGTTCAAGAGGAACCCGACCATGATGCCAATCAGTCCCACAAAAGCTGCAAACATGAGTGAAAAGCCAGGGCCACCTTTCCGTTGTGCTCGTCTCCTCAGCATGTCCTAAAGGAGGGATAAGATCATTTGATTAGTAGTTGCCACCATAATCCTAAGCAGTCATAAAATACTCTTAAGTATACATAATAATTAAACCTAATCTGAATTATGTCCACCCTCGAAAACTGGAGACCAACATCATCAAGTTGACTTTAGCTGATAATACTCTCACTAATCAGTTCTATGAATATTAGAATGCATGCGGAAAAGGAAGAAGGAGAATCACTAGTCAAACTGACCGAAGGGAAACTGAATGCACCAAAAATATGTCAACTGGAAGGCATCAATATATTTTTTTTAGGTCATTTGTCATTATATATCATCATCTTCAGTAGTTGCCAGTACAATTATCCAACATACCTGCCATGCTTAATCAGCATTGAAAGGAAAATCTCATGGGAATCACCTAATAAGAAGCCCATCCTTGCTTTGGTTATAGTTGCTACATTTATATTTCAACTATCATTGGCCTACAACTACCCTTCAATGTCTCATTTATGGATTTACAGTTCATCTGACCATTGCAAACCACTGAATACACAAGTTAGATAGCTATATTTGAAAGTTCTGATTTGATTTCCATAGTTGTTATATGCCAATAAAATTTATTTAGAAAGGAGGTCATTATGTGCATGTCATGTTTTCTATAAAAACCAACTTATTTGGTAGAACCTTCAGTAAACAATAGTTAGAATCCTAACAGATGTTAATGGTGTCTAATATTAAGTATTAATGAATAGAACCATGTACCAAATCCTGTTGCAGTTGCTGTGTTTGCCGAACAGCAGCATCTCTTTCATCCTTCAGGCCCTGTAAAGCCTGAATGCATGTACAAAAGCAAATTTAAAAAATAAGAATGAATCAGTAGGAGAAAAATGCAAGAAGAAATATATAACTAATTACAATATGCCCGTTAAGAAATTGAGAACTAGGATAGCTGCTTTAAGGCAAAATTGTTGAAAAGAAAAATAAAACAGTAGATCCTTTTGCATTTTGCATTCTGAATAACTATCAAGCATATAAAAAGATGTTGATGTATTTCCTCTTATTCAGAATCAGCACTTACTGCAGGCGCATAAAAAATAAAGGGCAAGACGAGTGCATGCTTATTCTACAAGGTGTACGGATCAAAAGAAATCACAAGGACATCACATAAGTTGGTAGAATACTGGATTAAAAAAAAGGTTAAAATACTATCGGTAAATGAACTTGAAAATGACAAAGAATAGTAAGAACTTTTGGTTGCCAGCACTATTGTTGATCTCAGTCAACACTGATCATGAACAATTTGATGCAAGTAACAAATAATGACTGGCAACCAGACACTTCTAAAACTTCCTTTTTTCTGGTGTTGACTTCCCTCTAATCACCAAGTTTAGATTATTCACAGGATTTTGACTCTCATTTCCAAAAACACCACAATTCATTCATAAGACTGTTCTAACTGTATCTACAATGTGAAAACTAACTCCGATAATTCCTACACCATGAAACACGCATGTTGAACCGCCGATCTCAATCTTAGGTTTCTGACTATAAGAATCAATAAGCTAATTTTAGTACAGAGAGAAATGACTGTACTAAGTACTATCTTGATAGAGTTTCCATGTTAACTGATGAATGTTAATTGAACTACATTGCTGTTGTCAAATTGCATACATCCACATGCAGCCATGTTTACTTGTGCATATACAATCTGCCAAATTCCATAGAGTAATTACAAAATTGAATAACAAAAACAGAATAATTTCAGAACTCACAGAGTTGGCATCAGGACTTCGTGTGGCACTCCCTAAAAATTCATCTTCTATGTTTCCTTGAGGTGAGCCAGGAGAGATGTAGACAACTCTGAGCTTGCACTCCTCCAATGTCTTCCCACTATCTTTGATAAACTGAAATGCAAATTAAACGTCATTTACCCTAAATCAATCAATTTCCAAATGAAATAACAGAGGAAAACTGTTCTTTGGGTCAATATTATTACAGTATCTGGAGGAAGCTCATCAACATCAGTATTTGGAGGCACTATCGTACTCTGCAAGAGAAATTTATCTTTACATTGCATATCTGGAGGAGATTCTCGTTGAGCTTGGAGAGTAACTGCAAACCCAGCAAATAGTTAAAAAAACATGTTACATGCCCAAAAGCTGAAGGAATAAATGACAAAACTTATAGGTTAATAGATGGCTGGTAAACAAAGTGCATATGCAAAATTGGACAAAGCTGGGTTGTACATTTCTTAAATAAATAAATAAAAACCAGATATAAGATTTTTCCTCATAAATCTCAATTAAATACCCAATTGCTACTTTGCTCACATCTAAATTACATACATTAATAACCATAAATAGCATGAATCACAAACAGAAATAAAGCTCAATCAAGTGTGAAAGCAAATAGCGTGTAGCACCTCTAATAACACATGAATCCCAAGGCTGTATCACGCCAGTGTTGGGTCTTACAAAGTACTTCTTAGGTGAAGTGGTTTTGACCTAGCATAAACAGGAAAACGCTTCAATAGAACAAAATTTAAATAAATTTGAGAATGGCCTGGACCATACCCACTGAGAGATAATAAGTTTTGTATATAGTTGAAAAGTAATAGAGAAGTGTATCCCAAAAAAAAAAAAAAAAGAAATAGAGAAGTACCTTGAAAGCAACATGATGTTCTGTGTTGTTCACAACTTTAAGATCACAAAAGCTTTGTTTTTCTATCTCAACTGCAGAAAGAATCATGAGCATAAGCTCAGAAGAACATTACTTGAACAGCTAACAACCAAAATAAATAAATAAAGAATCATTCTACAATGTGACTGGATTTCGAGGAAACTATGTCCTACCTGTTTTGTGATTAAAATTGGCACTTTTTCCAGCACTCATTTGAGTTTATTCATTCCAACAAAACAAGTGACCAAAAATATTGTTGACACAGATTATTTGAAAAACAACTCTCAAAAAGGTTTTACTTTGTCTAAGGTAGAGCAAGGTTTCAAGGATAAATTGCACCAATAAGTTCACAACTCCTTTCAAATGTTGCAAGGTCCATTGTGGCTTTCAATTTATTTATACTCCAATAATGTGTTTCTTCATAGTTTATGTTGACAATATTATGAATGAGAAGAGCTCAGATAGCATAGGCCTTGACCAATAAACGGGACACGCACTAATTCAATACCCTAAGAAAGCCAAATCTAAAAAGGAGCTACGAGCATTCATGAGCATAAGAAAACCAATATAAACACAAAAGCTATGGAAAAATCCAACCAATTTAAAGTAATCTTGCAAAGTACTTCGAACTCCGGAAGGAAAGACCATGCTGCCAACCCACTGGCATTTAGATCCCCAGACAACTCTCACTATCTTCATAATGTAACATAAAAATTTCCATGATTCCTAAACACAAATGACCTTAACTTCCAACTACAGAATGATTACCAAAGCATAACATCAGGAGAAGTCAAAGTTACCTCAAATCAAGAACTAAATTTTCAAACAAGGAAGCAAAAGAACAATAGTAAAAATATGGTTCATCATCTCCTTAAAGTCTTAAGAACACTACCAAATTTACCCTAGCTAGCATGCCATCATCATTTTCTCCTCCAGGTTTGTCATCAATGACTCCCTTCAGATGCAATGTTCCCAGCTTCCCTTCCTCTTTGTCTTGCCATCGTATTCATCCTCACATCAGCTACATTCAAATTTCATACCAAACCCTAGTGACATATCATTTCCGAGGCAGTATTAAATATATCTGCTTTATTCCATCCTATTAACGTGATATCGACGAAGTCCTTTTCTACAAATCACGCATACAAACACACACACCAAACTTCTAGTGGTAGTTGTGATCGCATGTAATTTCTTATGTAGAAAAACTTAAACAAAGGCAAATAAGGGGGAAAAAATGGGGACGAGCGAAAAAATATACGTACAGATGAACCTGAGCTCGTCGGGATGAACAGAGATCAACGGATTCCCGTCGCCGGCAGTCATGACCGGGCCCATCAATCAATTCTCTTCTCTCTTGCAAATCAACGATCGGTCAATCAATCGCAATCCAGTAGACACTTCAAACACATAATACAGACAACCAAACCCTAAGTCAACAATCTATATTTCCTATTCGTCGAGCAAAAATAGGAAGAACAATTTTTGATATAAAGAAAATAAACAGACGGAATTATGAGAACCAAACAAAATTTCAAACGAAAGGAGAAAAAAATAATAAGACTAACATGTGGTGCAACAGAATTATCTCGGTTCAAGCAAACCGTTACAGTGTCCCGATAATTTCGGCGCAAAAGTTGGGTCTAATCTTTCTTTCAGGTGGTCCTAATGGGAGTGAAACACGGGCTCTTAGTTAAAAGGAATTGGTAGTATAAAGATTCTGTGCACTCACCGCTTCTGCGGTTAATGATGATGGTAGTGGCAAAACGCAGAGCTGATTCAATCGAAGCAGAAGCACACAGAGAGACAGAGAGAGAGAGAGCGCGGGGGAGGGAGGGGGAGAGGGAGAAACGGAGGTGACACGTGTCATTTAAATTGAAGAATGAAGGCCCGTTCAAAGTAAAAGACTGGAGTCGGGACCCACTGCGCGGCACATGTGTTGTAAAGTTAAGGTCTTACGTGTTGCCGTTGAGTTTAGGCGGTATGCCTTTCTGTCATTAATCCCTTCCCCACAACAATTAAAATAATCATTTATATTAAATATTAGAATACATATTTATAGAATCGCCACCTTACGGCAAAAACTGATATAATTTTTTTTTATAAAGATTTTTAAATCTCTAAACTTTGTCGTAAATAATAAGTTTATTTTTTTATTTTTAAAATCACTAAAAACATTTCATTGACGACAACAATAAAATTTAACTTATTAAATAAATTGCATCGGAATCAGAAAATTGACTACAATATCAACTACGTCAACGTTTATTTGCTCTGAATTTATTGGCCCAAACGTTTTATTGGTATTATTATATTTAAAATTTTGTTGTTGATAATAATATTATTTTATTTTAAAAAAGTGTTAAAAAATAAAAATTAATGAGAAAATTAATGAGTATATCTGAGTAACTCATTTTCCTCAATTTTATTCTAATAATCGTAATATTCCGGGATGCTTGGAAAAGATTAGAAGCTACCAAGGCCACTTATTTCCAATAATATCCTTTGTTGACAAAATTAAACACAAAGCTTAAGAGCAGCATATTCCGCTTTCTTGAGAAGATTAATACCTTCTATTCAAACACATTGGTGTTCAGGCTTTTAAGTAAACAAAGCAAAATTTCTGTCACAACACAAAAGATAAATCCGTAGACGTAAAGCTTTAGGATCTTGCGGAAAGAGTGTTATTCACTTCGAAAACACAATTCGTATCAATTTGCCATTTGCTACATTAGTAACCAGCTCAAAAGTCAAAAACTTGCTATACTTCCCAAATGCACTCATTTACGAAACCAAACTCCCTTTTGGCATCCCATTGCTGACTGAAATCCCCTCCAACAAAAGTTCATTCTGTTTTTATCATCAAAGTAAAATGGCACGTGGCATGCATATGGAGTAGATTCATTCGGTAATTAAATTTCAGCAACAGCCGGACAATGGCGTCAAATACCACAAAGAGCATTTAGATTATTTAGATCTAAACACGCTTCAAAACATCTAAGGAGCATATTTAGATCAATGCAGAATTAAATGAATTAAAAAACATACCTCCTATCATTAAATTCTACACAATGTGAAAGTATGGTTAAGCTATTTTAAACCTTTCACAATCTCTATTGATGGTGTATGTGTAACTATATGAGATTGAGATAATTTAAGGACCTAACCAACGCTTAATTTATAAGCATCTCTCCGTCAAAGATGCCACTCACCATGTTCTTCATCATGGGAAGTTATTGATAAATTGACAGTTTCTGTTGATCATGGGTGGTTAATTCCCATGGACCACTTACATGGAATTGAATAATTCTAACATATATTCCATACTAGATCATCATAACATATTAAAATATACAAGATTCTAGATTAAGTTATGCTTTGCCAAACAAATACTGATAGGTGTTGCTCAACGAGCACACAATTGGCTGAATTAATCAGCGCAGAAACTGAAGACTGCTAATGAATGTCTATTCATCTATGCACACGACAATTTCCAAAATAAGAAAAGATAAAATGGAATATGGAATATAGAATTACAGTTTCTGCGTTATCTCAGGATTGTGGAGACTGCTCTGAAGGCAAAAATAACGAAACAGCATGAGCATTCGTTTTTTTCATTTGAAAGTGGAGAGTCTAGGAAGCTTGTCTCTTAGATAGTACAGCCTTGCCCTCCTGACTTTCCTGTGGTTGACTACTTTTATCTCCTTGATGTTTGGCGAATAACTGTAATGACAAAGGATGAAATGTTGATTAGGTCAGATCCTCGTTGAATTTTCCTGTTTCCTCTCTAATAGTACATATAAGAAAACATACTTGTTGAACACAGAGACAAAATAAAATTTTAGTGACAAGTCATGAGATGAAGATTTATCATCACAAACTGATATGCTCTTTTCACTGAATTCTAGGCGTCACCGGGCTGGAGTTGTATCACATGCTCAAGTACAACTGAAGATCAATCATAGCTCATAGAGCATGTAAGATTAATGCACCAATAACTTTCTAAAGAGACAAAATGATATTGTAAAGCTGATAAACCTTTCAATATCAGTTATATGCTAAAGAAGATGCATAGCCCCAAAACTAACCAAAGATCTTTTTCCATGACATGATATTTTCCAGAATACACTGAGATAGCTCCATTGATTACAGACATGGTGAATTAAAGATGATAAAACTTCTTTTCTTACTGTGCCTTCCACATTGTCTAGAAGAAGCTTAACCAATCTTTGAGCAAAACATTAATACATGAAAATTCAAGATATTGTTCTTTGAATGATGAGAGATTTGCTGAAGACCATATCATACACAATTAACATGAAGATAAGAAGAGGCTGACTAAGCATTATTTAGCAGATTATTTACATGTTGACTTACTTTCATAGAATGAAATTAAAATAAAAGGTGCAATTTGTAATGACAAGGGATGAGGACACCTATACGTTAAAACTCAAGAAAATGTATATCAAGGTCAATAGGTGAGAATGCAACCAAGAACGTAGAATTATTAATATCAAAATCTAAACTCCAGGCAGGTAAATAGAGGACTTGATAAATAGTATGTTCCATCTTGTAAGGATCTCACTCCATATCAATACAGGTTATGTCAAATCCCCTAGAAAACTTTCGATTTTCCTGCATTTTTACATGTAATGGCTAGGGATAAGAGAGAGTTTGTTTGAGAGATTTTATCAATAAATAACTCCAAAGAGAGGCAGCTTCAGTTGCGACCGTCCCATTTGTGTTTACAACATGAACGGAATTCTTAACACATAATAGACCTAAATCATTTTCGGAGCTCCACATCAGGATACAAAACATAGGACATCAACCAATTGCCAGATATACAGCATTATGGTTTTCTACCTGGTCAGTTTGTCATATTTTGGGTAAAAATAAACTAGCTAGTTAATGTGGAAGAAGAGTATGCAACAAATTAATCCTCTACCAAACTCAAAACCATAGTTTTCACCAAAATTTAATATTACTGAAAAAGAAATACTCACAGAGGGAATACAATCTCAACCCCTATGCCAGCAATAATCCTTCGGATTCGAATGGTAGTGTGGATACCAGCATTTTGCCTTGAGATAACGATACCTTTGTAAACAGACAACCTACGCCTATTTTCAGGAACTTCCTGTAAGCCAACCACATAAACCAAAAATCTTAAAAACTTCATTTACAAATACAGTTAAGAACCCACTAAAGGGAATCAAAAACATAAATTACCAATTTAATCTCCACAATGTCACCCGTTCTAATTTCTGGAATCGGCCTTTCCTTCTCTGATGCCTCAACAGCCCTTTTATTCAATATCTACTCAAGGAACAGAAACATCTTAAATATGTACATGAAAATCAAAATGCATATTCTACATTATCATTTCTTCTTAACAATTAAGTTTAGCGACTTATCCTACAGAATATGTTCCATTTCCCAACTACAGGAATCTAAATTTTATAGGAATCCTTTCCCACATTTTTGGAAACACAAAAATAAGCATGACCCGGAAAAAAAAGGAAATAGATTTAATCAATGAATAATTACCCCCATTATTTCTCCAAGCTTAATGCGTGGCTTTCTGGGTGCTTTCACTTGGTCTTCTTCTTCTTCAACCTTAGCCTCAGCTTCTTCTTCTTCTTCTTCTTCTACAACATCTAATTCTGCTTCAACAGCACCTCCCTCTGCTTCAGAAGAATCTTCTTGCTTCTCTTCAACATTTTCACTCGCTTCCGCTTCATCTGACTCCGCTCTCACCACAAAAACTTCTTTCACTGGCGCATTCACGAAGAAGCCCAAATTCCACCCAATTGGCTTCGCTGAAGCTTTAGAAACCGAAACCCTGCGGTTCATGAAGGGAACACGAGAAAGAACTGCTGAAAACCCTTGCTTCTTTGAAGGAAGACGCTGAGTGGAACTTCTTGGTATCATATACAGAGCCTTAAATGAAAGAAAAAAAAATGTACAAGTTCTTGTAAAAATTTGAAATTGCAGGCAAAATAAAAGTGATTTAAAGCTTAATGAGTATTATTAAAAAAAAAAGGGAAAAGAAAAAAGAAGAGATTACCTGATGAAGAACTTGGGAGGCCATGGTGACACTGTGGACCGAGACACTGAGAGAAACCGAATCAAATTGCCTTATCTGTTGAAGAAGTCCGGGTTCGGTTTCACATGCTCAATCTGTGTGAAGCACACGTGCGACTTCAAAATTTGATAATTGATTTTTTTAAATAAACAAAAAAAATTAGTATTATATTTCAATAACTTTACTGATACTCAGATTTTAACTTTTTTTAGCCCCTATTTTAATTTTTTATTTTTTTTAGTCAAATTCATTCATTTTGGATGAAAATATCTCTTCATATATATTACTTTATCGGATAAAAAAAATATACTCTCACTCACACTTCTTTATAATTAAAACATGCTACAAATTTTTTAAAAAAAATCTCATAATCATTTTAACGAAATAGTCATTGGAGTCTTCACCTTTTAAACAAAAAGATAAAGACGAATTTATAATTTAAATTATCATTTTATATTGTAATATAATATGAGGACGTGTTATAATTTTTAAATGAGAATTTTAAATAAATTTATTAAAAATATATATTAACTTGTTGAAAATAAATTTAAGTTTAAGTGAGACATATTAGTTCATGATGGAGAGATAAAAAAAAATTTAAAATTTTAAAATTTTATCGTGTAGATTGAACTGAGGAAATAGAATCCTATCACCTCAATTCTATGGTGTGATAGAATTCTATGACGTATGAGTTAGTATTTGAAATTGTGTGGTTGAGTTTTTTAAATAAAATTTTTAAAAGTAGAATTTAAAAAAATAATTATTATTATTTTGTTATTAATTAAAAAAATTCTTTTAAAATAGTAGATCGTTTAATTACATATTATTAAAAATACTTATCTGTTATTAAATTACAAAAAATGACACTTAATAAATTTACATTAAAATTATATATCGTTCAATCTTTTATTTATAATTTAACTTTAAAATTTACCAATATATTTTTATTGATAACACAAAAAGGATTTGTGCTAAAATTTGGTTTCGCGATCATTTTGAAATAATGGCCAAAATAGTTGAAACTCTAAAAATTAAAAATAAAAATTTACAAAAATTTAAGTAAAATTAATATATAACAATCAATGAATTAAATAAATTATTATATTTAATATAAAATTTTAAAATATCACATATCTACGATAGTTGCAAATATACAGAGATATAATGATTTTTATCAAAAAGTTAAAAATACATTAGTTGAATAGAGTTTATTTTTATTAAAAGTGTATTATAAAATTAAAAAAATATTAATAGGTATATGTGTTAAAAAAAAAATTAAAAAGAAAACTCAACTTTTAAAATTTTAAGCTAGAAGTAAAATAATTTTATTAATCTCAAAAATACTTTTCTCTAATTTTAACTAAATGTCAATAAAATAAAATTTAAATAAATTTTTGTATTAAAAAACTCTTTTAACTTATTGACCAACCAGACGTGCATAAATAAATTTATTATTATGTAAATTTTATTTTAAAAAATTAAAAAAAATATATATATATATATATGGATACTTATTCAAAGCGAATCAAATTTACGTAATCACAAATAAGAAAAATTTACACTCTTCCACACGTGATGATTATCAAATTGCAACAAGCCAAACTCTAAAACACTAAAAGCTTTCACCCTTTTTCAAAAAGCGCCGCTCACATTGAAACTACCCTCCATCGGAGATGGACTTCGGCCTCTTCTCCAGTGGTCTCCTAATCTCCATCAGCCATGCTTTCAACCTGTGGTTTCTTATTATATTCCCGCTTTGTTTCTTTCTGTCCATTGTAGCTCTCTCTCTCTCTCTCTCCTCCTGTGGGACTCTTCACTGACTTAGATGGGAACCCCCGCTGCCGCCACGCCGTCACGCTGGGCTGAAGTGATGGTGTGCGCCTTCTTGCCGTCGCATCTCCTGACAGCCAAATAGCTCACCGCCTTCGCCATTTTTGCCGACGCCAGCTTTCTCCGACCGTGGCTTCCCCTCCATCGGTGCTTACTCGGATCGGACTGATACTGCTCTACTTTGTTGTTCCCCTAGAGACCATACAACAAAACGTTCCTGCCATGAATGCCGTCCGAGTAAGTTTTTCAGTTGGGATCAGTGCCGGACTCCGACGGGCCACCATTGAGGTTCTGTTTTGGCCTTGCCCCTCTTGCATCCGGATCGTCTCTACTGCCCTCCGGCCACCAAGCTCCGCCGCCGGCCTTCTCTCAGTTTTATATATTAGGCTATTGCTTGGTTGTTGTAGTTGATCAGAGTTTTGGTGTACTTTGATTGTGATCTATTATACCGGTATTTTTGTAATTTTATTAGGGTAGTTTTTATGTAATAATTATTTTATTTGAGGTAGTTTTTCTTTTCAAAGTAGTTTTTTTTTTTAGATAAATTTTTTTTTTTAAGTTGAATTTTTTTATTTATTATAAAAATAAATATTTTTTTGAGATAAGTCTCATTCAAAATTTTATTATATCTCTAGAAGAAGTAAGTTCGGATAGTTTACAAAATTTTTATCTTATTCCTATAAAGTATTTTAATAAATTATTTAATAAATATCAACAATATTAAAAAGTTTTTATAATATTATATTTAAATTTTTAAAAAAAATTACACTCTTCTGTTTTTTTAATTAAAATTTAGAAAAATCTACCTGTAACTATTCATAAGATAGGACTTGAATCTTAATTCCAACCGACGGTACTCACATTCGACCAGGAATTGGTATTACTTTTTGTAATTTGAAAGAAAATAAGAATTAATCTTTTGTTTACAAACAAAAAAAAATTAAAATAAAAACAGAGACTTTAGAATTACATACTTTTGTGTGATCAATACTACACGAATGTACATTTAGTTCACAAGTTCGACATAATCTCCATTGTTAATAAAATAAAATTTATCACTTATTATCCAGAAAAAAGTCTCAAAAAAAAATCCAAAATAAATTACGTTATTAATTCCTGCCATTTTATATGTATCACAGAGTTCGTTTATGAATATTTTTATATAATAACAATAGGTAAATACATTTATACTTCAAAAATTTGATCTAAAAAATAATTTTATCTTTTTATTTTTAAAATTATTTAAAAAAATTAACAACGACAACAACAAAATTTTAATTTATCATTAATATTATAATATTTAAAATTTATATGATTTACACGATAATAATATTATTTTATTTAAAATAATGTCATAGAATATCAAAAATTATGGAGAATGATAAAAAAATATTCTTGGATAATTTTAAACATAATACATAAATTTATCATTTGAATTAAATTTTAAACGTTTAAATGTCTTTTTTTTTAAATAATAATAATAAAAATAAGAATAATAAGCTCCTTATGCGCTATGACATGGCAATTAGCGTTTAACAAATAACACACCATTTTTTAAACTATTGGTTTTTATATTGAATCTTTTTTTTTTCTAAAAGGATTATTGAATTTTATTTTAAATGTATTATTCGGGGAAATCCGAGATATATATTTCTTATTCTAAAAGATAGTAAACAATGACGGATGCATTTCCTAACTTATTGTTATGATGGGAAGATTATAAGTTTGATTAATTAATAAGGTTGATAAAATAATTTTGGGTGGAATTTTTTTATTTAAGTCAGAAATTTAAATTTTTATCTATTTATTTTGTGTAATCCAATAATATAAAATTAGCAATATTAAATATTATTTTGAATTTTAAACTACATTAGTGTATTACATAAAATGAATGATTGAAAATTAAGTTGATCTAATCTATCTATTTAGATATATTAAAGAGAAAAATGATCTAATTGGCTACGTCACTCATTATATATAGAGCTTTTTGACACGTGTTAAAATTTTATAACATATTATAAATTATATAAAAATTGTGGATTGATTAGATAATGTTATGTGACACCATACGGTGAGTTACCGTATTACGTATTACGTAGCTCATTAAATTATCTTTATCTGTATATATACACACACAAATGAATGCTAATTAAAATATAATTCCCATTGACTTCAATTAGGTTTATTTCATATTTAAAAAAAAAATCAAATTTATTGTTGTTGACCTATAAAAAAATAATTTCTCAGGCAACGAAAAAATCAAATTTATTGTTGTTGACCTATAAAAAAATAATTTCTCAGGCAACGAGCTTTATATTTGTTTGGTTGCAGAAATTAGCATTTTGAGCTTTGTTCGTTTGAACCGAAATCGTGAGCTTGCTAAGTTTTTAGTTGTTGTAAAACTTGAAAATATAAATAAATAAAAAATTATTATTAAGACCTCGCAGGGAGTAGTTTCGATGAAGACTCTTCGACACTTAAGTCAGGTGGCTGTTTAAGAAAGAAAAATAGTGAAAAAGGTAAAAATTCTGAAATCGAAATAATGGATTCAAGATTTAATATGAGACTTATTTTGAGCCGTTTTTCTTTCTTTATATAGTATTGGTCTTCCTATGATATATTTGAGTTTTTGTTCTTATATTCGCCAAATTTATGGTTCTTTTGGATAATATTCTAATTTATTGACATAATTTGAGGGATATCTTATAAAACAGCACAATTCTCTCTTCAAATTAATGTTAATTGCCTATTTAAAGAACTTGTCTTGTTTATGTTGTTTGTATTTCCATGTTAAGTCATTGAGTGCTGTTCAACCTTTACAATGCGTGGACTTGTGCGGTCTTTATATACGGACGGTTTGGTATATTTGCCATGTTGGTCTCTTTATGATTTTTTTGTACTTGCTTGCTTGGTCTACTGAGTAGGTTGTTGTGTACTGAACCTTTTAGTTTATAGATAGCCTGAATAAGACTTGAGTTGATCAGTCTTACCCTTATTAATTGGCTTTAGTAATCGAGCGAGTTTTATTTGTCCGGTCTTTATTCTTTTAATAGTATTTTGACGGTCTATCCTACTATCTAAGTCTCCTAGTACTTTAGGCCCTTAAACTGGCTTTTTATTAAGCATTATTGTGAGCCGATATCTAAGTTTCTAGGAATTAGGCCTTTAAAAATTTATAGCAAAAACAATTGTAGTAACAAATAATAAATAAATGTTAATGATTTTTTTTTTTCTAAAAGGAAAGAACTGGAACATGAAATACCTCAATTGATAAAACATTCTTTAACAAACAATGTCTTACCAATTGCTTCTTTAAATAATTTCGTATGACTAAATTATAAAGTAAGATAATTACATCTATCCAACAATGAAAAATTGACACTTTTAAAAAAAAAAAAATTACTCATTAAATCTCTATAATTTTTAAGATATGTTAATGTGTCATTTGATTAAAAACGCAATCTTTTTTTTTTTAAATTAGTATAAAAAAATTTACTTATTTATACAAATCAAAATTAGTTACGTGCTAAATTTAAAGTTATAAAATTTACTTACATTATATTTTTAAAAGTTTTGATTCTTATTTATATTTTTTATTTTGTAATATTTATTTATTTAATATTAGATATTTGCTTCTAAATTTAAATAAAATCAATTGTTAAGGAAGATAAAGAATAACAAATAAAAGAGAAAGTGACACGTATCATTTTTCAACGACATTTTTTTTATTAATTTATTAATAATTAACTAATTATATAATAACACGTATTCAAATTATGTGGTAACATGTGTCCATTCTTACATTTTTTTTAAAATTCAATTAATAATGACGGTAAAATAATAAATGACTAATAAAAATTGACTTTTCATCCAAATAAACGGTAAAAAATTATGAACTAAGATAATTGTGGGTATTAAAAATTACTTTAGAGTAAAAGTGTTTATTAGGCCATATTATTGGAGTACATATGACCTTTGCCCTTGTAAGGTTGCAAGGCTTAATATGAAGTGTCAAAATCTTAGTAAGGTTAGAAATCCTTAAAATATTTTATTTTTAGATTTTATTATTAAAATTTTATTCAAATAGAATTAGATATTTCTTATTCTGGTAGGACTTGCACCGAGAGATAACAGGAGTTGTATTTGATAATATGTATCTTATTTTAGTCTTTAATTTATAATTTTTATATGTGATTCTCAATAATAGAGTTCTTTTGAAATTATATGAGCAAACATGGTGATTGGGTTATAACCAATGATTGTCCCAACTTGATGAGTCTCGTAGATCGAGGATAATATGGCAAGAGGAGAACTATAAACTAGCCTAATGAGGTTCAACTTAATGATATCTACATACCCATATTTCTACTAGGCTCATGCTTATAGCTTTAACCTTGTAAATTTTAGCGAGCAGACTAGGGGTGTGTAGTTATTAGGCTTTATAAGCTCAAATCTAGGGGGAATAGTAACAAACATAATCATTTATTTAATTTGTCAATTGTTATGCACTAATTTTAATTTGAATCTTGTGTTTTAAGAGATTGAATTTGAATAAAACAAAGTAAATTTAAGATTAAATTATTTAAATTTAGATATAAACTTTTTATAAAGTGTTATATTTTAATAATTTAATAAATAAATATTTTTAATAATATGTAACCAAACATTTTAATACTTTAAAAAAAAATTAATTGTCAACTAAAAGATCAATAATTTTTTTTAAATATTTTACTTTAAAATTTTCATCTGAAAAACTCAATCAAACAATAGAAATAAGGATAAAATTATTTTTGTTTTTATTTAAGCACTTTTTTTTTTGAAAAAAAAATTATTTTTAAATTTGTAGGATCAAAATTTAAGATGAGAATTGTTTGGTTTTAATTAGGTGTATAATTTTAAGATTTAATTCAAAAAAATATTGTTTTGTTTGAATTTTAGTTGGGCTCTCTATTTTTGTGGGGTGGCATAATGATGTAGATGTCATTTTCTTAGTAATGGAGGGGGGGGGGGGGGGGGGGGGGGGGGGAGGGGAATATAATGTTCATTCAAATAATTTGTTTCCATAATCAATTTATTTTACTTTTTTATTTTGATCATTATCGTGAATTTTTTTAAGGGTTATATCATTATTTTTTATCCTAGTTGATATATATTACTACATAAACAAGGTCATCCGTACATATTATGTGGTGAGATATTATTAGACGAATAAAATAAACAAATATAGGCAATAAATAAAAAAACATGATAATAATATTATTTCACTCGTCAAATCATATCATGTTATATGAATTAGTTTATATAAATAGTTTTTTATGTGAAGTGTTATTCACACTTATATATCTATTTCTACTCTATGTTATTTTAATAAAGTTACTAATTTTATAATTTTTTTCTTCTTAAAATTCATTTTACGATTGTTGTTTTATTGTTTTTTGAAAGGTGACTCTTTGTTTTTTTTAATGAAAAAACAATTATTTTATATTTTTTGTTAACTAAAATTATTTTCATGATTTTTTTTCTTTTAAAGCTTATATATTACATGACAAAATAATGCATTGAAATTTGTATAGATCAAATCCATTTATAAGTATACCCCAATATTTACTCCTATATATTTACATTTACACTTTTTATCCTTCAATAATGGAGGGTTTGGTTTGGCCCTTTTTTTTTATAAATATTTTACACATTAATTATATGATTTAATATTTTTTAAAAATAAAGATATAAAATTGAAAAACCATCGTCTGAATATCACTTTATCATAATTATTGTGGTCTAAAATTTCAAGTTTCATTTATGATCTGTAAAATTAAGTTATGGAAAAGAAGGTAATTAGATACATAAAAATAGAACAATGCCTCTATTATGGGCCACGGTCCCTTCCCTTAGACATATCTTTAATGTTTGTTAGCTACCGTCAAGTCGGTCAATTATATTATATTTTATTTTTTAAATAAAAATAAATTTTAATATTTAGTGGATAAAATTTTTCATTATTGTCTAAAGCTCGTGAATATATAAATAGACTGATAAAGAAACTTGCATTAAGAAATAAATTGAAACAAGAAGATCATCCCTTAACAACTGAAAAACATGAGGAGGAGCTTCTCAATCCAAACTTGCTCCTTTTGAACAGAGAGCAAATGATAATGGTCACTTGTTATGAAGTAACTCTTTTTCTTATTAATTTTGCTTGAATTTTCAGTGCTCCGTTTACAACTTTCAACAGCAAAATATGAACGGTTCTATAATAGGCCTTTTCATCCTATCTCCATTTGGGCCAAAAACACAAAAATCCGCAGCAAAAGCAGTTGTTTTACTATTTAAACTCGTGTCTGAACGCCATTATTAATTGAGAGAAGTATTAATGAAATTTTTTAGTTTGATTTAAGTGTTTAAAATATTTTATTATTTTTTAAAAATATTTTAAAGATTTTATTTGTTAGTATTTATTGTTTTTTTATAGAATCTGTTTTAATAATTTAAAATTATAATTTTACTTTTATATCGTTACATGTGCATTTAAAAAAATTAATTAATTAAAAAAATCATTTTATTATTATTTATTTACAAAAAATAAAAAATACCATTACCTCATTCTTCAATTTTTATTCTTCTCTCTTCAAACAAAAAATTATTCATCTTTTTTTCTACTAATTATTTTATTTTCAATAATTTTTTTGTTGTAATTTTTTCTTTTTATTCTTATTAAGTTTATGACCAAATCCCTTTATGTGTCTTATTGAAATTTGGGTGAAATGGTGGATTTTGGATGAAATAGGTCGTGGGTCATTCACCATTTTCTCAATGCATCCTTCTTTCTTCTTCTAATTATTTAATTTTCAATAATTTTTTTATTGTAATTTTTTTTTATTCTTATTAAGTTTTTGACCAAATCCCTTTATGTGTCTTTGTTGGGGTTTTGATGATTTAACAATTTTAATTAGATAATAATTAAGATGAATATTAAAGAGGAGAGTTACAAGAAGTTTAAAACGTGTAGGATATGTATGGAGAAATCTAGGATGTGTGAGATACGAAAAGGAAAGCAAAATAAGACTCAAATAAGAGAAGGAAGAAAAGAAAATGCGCGGAGGAACTACTAAGGCTGAGCGCCGCAACACCCAGATTAAAAGCTCAGTACCACAACGCTGGGCTCGACAAAGCTCAGCGCCGCAGCGCCAGAGTGGGAAAATTTTCATTTTTTATTTGGATTTTCAGTTTTGGAAAGTTTAGGACTTTCAAAATAAGTGGACTCTTACCCCAATAAGGAATAGGGTTAGTAGGCACGAAATAACCACAATATAAACATTTGTAAACCATTTAGTTGAGATTAAGCATTAAAAGATACTCTAAGAGAGGGGAAGAACTGAGTAGACACTAAGTACTTATGTACGTTAGGGTAAAACTATTATTTAGGTGTTCATTATTTATGGTAGAATAAGGATACACTAAACATTATATTTTTTTTTAGGGTTCTTCATTGAGTTTTCCTTGTAAAATCTCTGGGGAGTTAATAAGAGAGACTAGGATCATTGGAT
Organism: Ailanthus altissimus; assembly: GCA_946807835.1. Taxonomy (NCBI): domain Eukaryota; kingdom Viridiplantae; phylum Streptophyta; class Magnoliopsida; order Sapindales; family Simaroubaceae; genus Ailanthus; species Ailanthus altissimus. The sequence goes on along the minus strand of OX327696.1, from coordinate 26,457,815 downwards.
CCACCGTGGACGTAGGCAATTGGTTGAACCACGTAAGTTTATGTTGTGAACTTTTATTTTATGCTTTGAATTCTTGCTATTTTGCTTGATAAACAGGTTATTCCTTTGTACAAAGAGGTTAGGGTTCAAGGTTGAACTTGGGGTCTTCGCTTTAATATAATCTCAATAAGAAAAATGATGTTTCCTCCCTCAACAATCTTATTGAAATTTGGGTGAAATGGTGGGTTTTGGATGAAATAGATTAAATGGGTTATTGGTCGTTAACCATTATCTCTGAGTGCTTAAGAACCATGTGTAATAACTGCTTATCTATAACCGGTAACAATAAATATTTATGTAAATTTAATATTTATATTTTATTTGTACGTAGGTGATACTTGATTTATGCATTGTTATTAGTATTTTTTTTTTTGAATGGATTAGGGTCCTATTATTAGTATTGAGTTTATTTGCAATACTTTATATTTATTTTAGGAACCAAATTTTAATACTTTAAAAGTTTTGGAGGTTAATTTGTAAATACTAAAAATTAACCTCTTAGTATAAAAATACACATTTTAAACCTTAATTCACTTATTTTTTGTCGAGCCACCCCTTTTAGAGAGAGAAAAGAAAGAAATAGAAGAGAGAGAAAAAGAAGAAGAATAATAAGGAATTAAAATTTTAAGCTTTAAAATGTATATTATAACTCTTTCTCAATTTGTTAATGTTAATTAAGTTGATTTATTTAAATTTAAATTTATGAAAATATGCAAAATTGGAGATTTGATGTGAATTTTATAAGATATATTGAGAATTGATGATGATTATGTAGATAACTTGATGAATCATGATGAATTTGTAAAATTTCTACTTGATAATATTTTGATCTGAGAATTTTATAAACTTTTGTGCTCCGATTCTGGTTTTGATTTTTTAGAATGTAAAACTAGACATGTTTAGAATAATTTGAGACATTGAATCAATTGAAAATTCTACAAATTAAATTTTTAGTGAATTTATAAAAATAACCCTGAAATTCTAAAAATTTTCTATGTTAACAGTATACTAAAGGATGAACAATTTTGATATGTTAAATGATCTTAACAAATTATGATTTTATAGAATATGATAAATTTATATGTCTACCATGACATATTAAAAATTAAGAATTTAAATCAATGTGATAGAATTATTATAATTTTCTAAAGTGTATAAGCTCAATATAATTGATCAATATATTTTTAAAACAATGGAATAAAATAGTTCTAAAATACTTTTGGCAAAGATTTTAAAGTAGAACATTTATCATGGATTGAGATATGTGTCAAGAGTAATTTTGTGATAGGTTACTAATTTTTGAGTTAGTATATGATCGTATAAAATTGAGAGACTGAATACTATTTAATAAATATCTTGATCCTATCAGGATAATAGTTTGGATTTAATGGTGTTTATAAAATGGATTGTGTAGGAATTATGATATAATATTTATATATAAGAAGGATATATGAGTTAAGAATGATATCTTATGATTTTAAAATAATTGGACATCATTTGATGTATAAGAAAAATTTGTTAAGTGTAAGTAGTCAGAATGACAGGTTTTGAGAAACCAAGTTATTAGACCAATTCGATGTAATAAGTGCAATATCTATAATTTTGTAATCTATTTAAAGTGTTTTGTGTGAATGGTGGGACTTATGAAATGATTAATCTTAATTGATAGGTTAAGGAGATTTAAGTCTTGTACTCGAAAGTGTTAAAAGGTAAGTATACTAGACTTTTACTGAAATCACAATAAATATAGTAATTGTCTATTTATAATTTTTGTAAATGTATTTAGAAATATGTTTATGTTATGGCAAAGTACATTTTGATATGAAATGTGAAAGACATATGTTTATGAATGTGAGCATTGACATTGAGTATGAGCATATGTAATATATATATTTTTATGAAAGTGAATGTTTCAAAATGAAATGTGTTTAATAAAGAAGACTTTTGAAGTGGAATATGTTCATGAGAAATTTTGTTGTGTTTAAAAAATGCTTGAACTCACTATTTACTTAGTAGGCACCTTATGTAATTTGTGAAGCCTATATGTGTGGCATTTTCTTTAGGGATTGATATGTGTTATGTGTTCCGTATATAGAGAGGATCCTATTGATACCTAAAGGAAGAGTGAATCATCACATTCGTGTGGTGGTGTATTGGTGCATGTGAGAGGACTCACCGATGATCAGGGTGAGGGTTTGGCTCTTACCTTCGGGAATAAACGTTATATATGTGTAATTTAAACATCACTTGTGTTATTCTTCTCATACAGTATGTCACCGACGAGTGACATTTGACTCATTATGTGATATTAAAGTCCTACTAAATAGTAGTTGGATGATGATATTCCTATTATATGTTTTGAAAGAATGTGTAAACACTTACTTAATATGTAATTTGATAAGATTTTGATTTTAATTTATCACGGCATATCATACATATGCATTGTGTATATATATGTATTTGTATTTTGATATATAAAAAAATTTGGTATGCTTACTGAATTTTATACTAATTATAATTTATAATAATTTCAGGTAAATAAGGTATGTGTGTATTTAGTGAATTTAGTAAGACTTCTGCTATCCTTTAGGTTTCTTAAGTTTTTAAATTGTTAAGTATTGAATTTGTGAACACGTAGTTTGAGATATTTATTTTATCTTTAGTAAATAAATATTTATGTATTATTTTATTAAATGTGATTATATTTAATTTATATTTCATTAAATATATTTATGGATTAAATTTTTGATAAATTTATTAACAACTTACTAAAAATTTTTATGTAAAATTTAAATTTAAAATTTTATATAATATTATTTATGAGGGTACATTATTAAATAAATGTAAATTATGTCGTGTGTCAAATCTTTTGAGTTAGAGATGTAATACCATATCTTATTCTTTTACTTATTTAGTTACTTGGGTTCAGTAAATGCATTTGTTCTATTACGTTTGCCTTTTTTTTTAAAAAATATTTATTTAATTTTTTTCACTAAATTAGGTAATATGTTCAAGTATCTGATGTAAAAAGTTAATTTGTGTAAGCATTTAGATACATATATTAGAAACTAACATTTCTTTTACATGTGAATTCTTTTTGAATCTGAATCTGAATCGGTGGATCATGGATCTTCTTGTTTAGTTAGTATTCTCATCATTTGGAATGGTATTTTCTTGCCGTTCAGGCTCCTAAAATTGTTGCTGTTACATTATGGTGAACGCCACTAAAGAACTGTTATTTCCTGGTAAATACAGGATTTTCGATTAATGCTAAAAGGATCTTGTATTTTGTTACTCTTTTAGGAGTTTGAGAGAATATACTGTTGTTAGTTCACAGATTTTGCGTGTGAGTGAAATTTGTTGAGAGAAGAACTTTTTTTTTTTGGAGAGAAGAATAGAGATTAAAAAAATAAGTGATGATATTTTTAGTTTTCGTAAATAAATAAAGATAAAATAAATTTTTTTAATTAATTAAATATTTTTAAAAATATAATATAAGAGTAAAATTATAATTTTGGGTTGTTAAAAAAAAGACTGTATCCAAATAAACAGTAAACACTAATGGACGTGAGTTTTTAAAAATAAAAATTATTTTAAATACTTAAATTATATTAAAAGAGTTCGTCAATATTTTTTTTTGGTTGATAATTTAGTTCAAATTTAAATTTAAAAATTTTTAAAATTTAGTTTAAAAAAATTTGAATTCTTTCAAATCTAAATTTTTTAAAACATTTAAATTTGGCCAGATTCAAATTTTTACAAAAATTCAAAAATTCAAAAATTCAATTTGAATTCAAATTTTTAAAAAAGAATTAAATTAATTTATAAAATACTTAATTTTTATATTTGTGAATCTAATAATAATTATAAAATATATATATCAAAATTTTTAATTTAATTTAAATATTTAAAAAAATTAAAAAAATCCGAATTTAAATCTAAATTCAACTAAAAAAAATTCGGGTCTGAATTTTGCAATTCCCAGTTATTATACAATCCATCGCCACGTGGACAAAAGCAACCTGACCCCGGTCACTGTATCACGTTCGTCATAGCCTTCGTGGCGCTTAACCACAACGGATTGCCAGCTCCAATCTCTCCCCCATTTTGCCACGTGTCGTGGGTGTCGATAGACACTCTCGTCCCCATTCATTCGTCTCTCCCGCCAACTTCGTTCTCCCTCTATCCCATGGTTAAACTGAAAAGTCTCTCCCTTACAAAAACAGTTACCCTCTGTCCCATCAGTGGTGCAAATTGGTCAAAGTTGGTATCAAATCAATCTCTGTTGAGTTTTTTTTTTTCATTAGGTAATATTCTCGCAACATCTCGAAGATGGATTCTTTTTATTTTATTTATTTTTTGTGATAGTTGTAATCTGGGTTTGTGTAAAACTATACGAAGGTTATGATAGATTGGTGGTAAGTTGGATTTTTTTTTTTTACTTGATTATAAAGATGGCAAACAATTTTGATACCGTGAGGCAAACTCCACCTGGGATTTTGATTATAAGAAAAATAAGAGGCAAGGATTGGAGCCTAACGACATATAGATACATAATTTTGTTAGTCACTTTCATTGCATATACTTGTTACCATGCATCGAGAAAGCCTAGTAGTATTGTCAAGAGTGTGTTGTGTCCATCTGATAAGGAATCGGAGGGGAAGCCTTGGCCTAGTGGTGAATTCTTTGTTAAGCCACAAGTGATGGATGCTGTTCAAAATGGATCGAAAAGGAAAGGTTGGGATCCGTTTGATGGAACCGATGGGCCATCAAGATTGGGTGAAATTGATCTTGCATTTCTTGCTTGTTACTCGTTAGGAATGTATGTTGCAGGGCATTTAGGAGATACTTTGGATCTCAGGTTGTTTTTGACAACAGGAATGATAGGGAGTGGCATTTTTGTGGGATTATTTGGGATGGGGTATTTTTTTAATATTCACGTGTTTGCATTCTATCTTGTTATGCAAATGGCTGCCGGTCTGTTTCAGGCCACCGGTTGGCCTTCAGTTGTGGCCGTGATTGGGAATTGGTTTGGGAAAAGGAAGAGGGGTTTGATAATGGGTGTTTGGAATGCACATACTTCTGTTGGGAATATTACTGGGTCTCTTCTTGCTGCTGCTGTTTTGGACTATGGTTGGGGATGGTCGTTTATTGTTCCTGGTGCATTTATAATTTTGGGAGGGGTCATAGTTTTCTTGTTCTTGGCTGCTTATCCTGAGGATATTGGGTTTCCTTATGCAAGCGATCCACTTGGCACTGGGCAGACCATGACTGATGATGAAGAATCACAGACCCAGAAAGGAAATGTGGCTGAAGAAGAAACAAAATTTGGTTCACGAAAAGGGTCAACTACTAGGAAAAGTGTTGGACTTCTTGAAGCTTGTTTGATACCTGGTGTCATACCATTTGCTTTCTGCCTTTTCTTTGCAAAGCTAGTGGCCTACACATTTTTGTACTGGTTACCATTTTATTTAAGTCAGACAGGTATTTTGAACAATCCTTTTATTTGCGTATTGGCTTTTCTAATTTTAATTAACAAGGGATTCCGACCAAAGTTACTTGAAATCTTGCACCTTCTTATGTTGCAACCTGACCAAATGGAATCACTTTTTACCTAATTATGAACTTTTGAGTAAAGATTAATGTAGATTGTATCTAGTTGTGAAAGTTTGCAAATTAAGAATATTCTGGCATATAGTTGAATATTGAACTGGAATGAGGAGACACTGTTAATAAAGATTTAAAAGATTATGTGATTGGTCATGTGACTGATATTTGATTTAACAAAGATAAAAGAATGATAAATAGCCTTATAGGGTAAATTATTATTTGGTTTCATAATTATTGAAAGCAAAGGTGGGTTTGTGCTAATCACTTTAGATTTCTAACAATGAGAGTTATCTGTTTTTCTCTTGTTATTCTACTTGCATCTAACAACTTATTGGTTTGAAAATGTCCGGGAATTTCTAGGAAGACATATTGATTGATGATTAGGTTCTGTACAGGTGATTATTAGGTTCCCTGAGAAGATTCTATATTACATCATTGCCTGAAACACTTTTTGTTAATATTAGTGACTGTAGTGTGAACCTGCTATTGAAGCAAATAGATGTTACCCTAGGATTGGCTCCTTATTGAATTACATTAGATTATGGTTAAACTAGTTATGCTATTACATCTTTGTGGATTGAATACCGATATGCATCTGTGTCTTTCTCATGCTTATACATCATTTCTGGAGGGAAATGTTTATGGCCTTCTTTCCATGTGAAAAAGAAAGAAGATAGTAATATATATTGAAAGTTAAAATTAAGATTGCACGTTTGGAATTTTTGTAGCACTTTCTGTTTCTGATGCTGTAAATTTGCTGGCTTTTATGAACTGTCAAGGTATTCATCTGTGTCTTTCTCATGCTTATACAATGTTTCTGGATGGTAATGTTCATGGCCTTCTTTCCATGCGGAAAAGAAAGAAGATAGTAATATATATTGAAAGTTAAAATTTAGATTGTACGTTTGGAATTTTCGTAGCACTTCCTGTTTCTGAAGCTGTAAATTTGCTAGCTTTTATGAACTGTCAAGGTATAGTATCATACAGATACTTAATATTTTAGAATACATAACCCTTTTGATTGTTTGAATTCTTTCTCATACATCAAAGCATAACTCTTCACTATCTTCTTCATTTCTATGCTTTAACAGAAATTGGTGGAGAATATTTGTCTGTCAAGACTGCTGGAAATCTCTCTACTTTATTTGATGTAGGGGGAATTGTTGGTGGAATCCTTGCTGGTTATATATCTGATAAACTTAAAGCTAGAGCCACTACAGCAGCCAGCTTCATGTATGTTGCAATTCCATCCATGCTCTTGTATCGCTATTATGGGGGTGTCTCTCGGACTGTCAACATTGTACTTATGATGGTTGCTGGCCTGTTTGTAAATGGACCATACGCACTTATCACAACTGCAGTTTCTGCAGATCTTGGCACGCATAGTTCTGTTAGAGGAGATTCTCGAGCGCTGGCAACAGTAACTGCCATTATAGATGGTACTGGATCAGTTGGTGCGGCTCTTGGTCCCCTTCTTACTGGATTCCTTTCAACAAAGGGGTGGGATACTGTTTTCATTATGCTAATGGTTGGTGCTCTTATTGCGGGGCTTCTTTTGTCACGTCTGGTCATAGCTGAAATTGCTGAGAAAACTAGTAAGCCCGTGACTTCATCCAGCGGATGGCATAATTCTGAAGGTAACTTATTCACCTAGTTTACACACACACTGAATTAGGATGATTCGGTATTCAAATCAAGCCAGTTTTTTCTTCACGGCATATTTCAATGTTGTGAAGCATCCGAGTTGAAACTGTAGCTACATTGTACTTATGATGGCTATTGGCTTATTTTATCATTTTAAGGTTAATTTTGATTTCAGTAGGCATTCTGTATTTCATATATTCACATTAGATACTAACATACATACTGATTTTCTTTTTAATCCTTCTAATTCTTTTACTTGAAAAAGAACTTGAATTGGGATGCGGAGCCTAGAATAAACTTTTAACAATGCATGATGATCACAACTGTAACCAACGTGGGTGAGCTTATTTTCATTCAAGGCCCATGTGAGGTTGATTACACGGATAAATATGTAGTGCGTAAATGCATCATACTCTTGTTCACGATATGAGACAAGAGAATGCAAGGTAATGATGATCTTTTTTCTGAATGAATGCTGAGATTTTTCTATTATTTTGCAGCTCCTGCTTCTCGACCACTTCTTAGTGACCAAAGGTGATGATCAGGTATGCTTCATGGAGTTATAGAAGTTCAATGGATTGAATCATATGATAAATATAGTTGTAACAAAAGAAATAAAGCAATGTACTATGAAAATTTTAGCAGGCTTTGGCTGGGTTTATATATTACCTAGTTTGATCAACTTTTTGTAAGATAGAAATGACTTTATAGAATTTGTTTCTTCTTGGATTCTCATGCCAGTTGATTCGCGGAAGAAGCGGGTCAGGGTTTGGCAAGTGAAATTAAAGTTTAAACTAAAGAACTTGGTTGAATTGTGTGAAATGCTACATCTGAAGAAACACCACCAATTTTGTTATAGCAAATTCTCATGATTTTGAGGGAAAAGAAAAATATGGTTGGGATTCATCTGATGCATTAAACTGTAACACAATAATGTATTTTCCTACACATTTGATGGACCATAAGTTAGTCATTGATATTTGAGATTTAGAAGATAGGCATTTAAACGGAGGAAAATGGATTTTCCAGTACAGGGTTCTTAATTACTGGATGAACTTATGTTCTGAAATTCGAGAGGGCTATAATTAAATTTGATTTAAATAGTTTTCTGGTAGAATTTTTTTGGCTTAAAGTGGAGGAGCTTCTTAGCTTAAGTGATAGGTTTTTAAGAGAAGCATATAATTACTCTCTATTAGTACGAGGTGGAAATTTTTTATATTAAAATTGTCACTAAAATGCTTTCTAAAAGATTGAAAGTGACGAGTGAGGACATGTGGAGGTGTCAGGATAAAGGGCGTTTCATTATTGATAATGCAAATGCTTTTGTTTGTTAATCCCTGTCATACAATTGGCTAAGCTTCGAGCCAACTGCTAAACAACAACAAAAAAAAGAAAAGGCCATAAATAGCTGGACTGAAAGGACAAGACTGACCTTTCCATTTGCACACCTCAGCTTCATGGATTTCACCAAACAAGCATCTAATGTTTTTGGGTAGCAAAAGGCCAACACGTGTCTACTATTATTCTTTCTAGACTCTTCCACCTCTTTGCTATCTGGCGGTGGTGGCGACTGATGTGTAAATTAATTATTAAATAATAAAATAATTTAATAAATAATTTAAAATTTTATATAATTTTATTATTTAATATATTAATTAAAATAAAATTTTAAAATATAACATTATTCTTAAGTAACAACGTATTTGTAGGGATTTTTTGATCTTATAACATTGAAACGAAATCAATTGAGAAATTGTTTATTTTTTATTTTGATATTTTAATTTATAGTACTTCTCATTTATAAAGTGGAGATATAAATTTTATATCTTAATTGATATTATTAATTGTAACTATTCTTGTTAGATATTTATAAATATTTAAATTTTTGTATGATAAAATAATTATACAATATTAATTAATAATTGATATGTCAATTATCACATTAACTGAAATATAAAATTTATTTTAGTTTTATGTTATTGTTTAATTCAAATGTAGATCACAATTTAATCTAATTCATTTAAAGATTGTCTATCACTCGTATAATTATGACTTGTAGCCGAATTTCTTTTCTAATCCTTATTTTATTTTATATTAGACGACATGAAGTTGTATTACTTCTTACTTTTTAAAATTAAAAGTAATTTAAAAAAAATAAAAAATCTATTAATGTTAACAACTTAACGATAAAAAGTTAGCACACATTTACACCTGTATTTTTTTTTTTTTTTTATGGAGGTCTCTTGTTAAATTCTCCAGCTTTTGTGATCAATTTCTCTCTTTTGTGTAACAAAAATATATATTAAAAAAAAAGAGATATAACACGATTTTCTTTTTCTTTTTAAAGAAAAAAGAAATAAACATTCCAAGTTGAAGGAATAAATTTGTTAAAATAGGGCAGGAGGTAGGATAGAATAGGCTGAGTAAGTCAGGATTAATGTATGCAGGGTCCGTGCTTTTGTATTGTTATGCTCCTAAATAAATCGGACACTACTATTCACTACTCACCGTAAGTCAACAATAATCACAAACTCTTAGTTATTAGGTAAAGATCAAACCGAATCGAATTAAACCATAAATGTAAATTAGGGCTCGAACTCGAACCAATACTGAATAGTCTATATGCTATAATACAATATTTATAAATAATATACTCGTTTTTTATTATTTTTATTATTATATTTCTTGTTTTTTTGAAAGAAAATGTTTCTCACATTTTAAGTTTTAATGAAATTTTTGTGTGTACCACAAAATTATAATCCAATAATAGATTGAATTATGTAATGCATTTAAAAAAAAAAATTGTGAGAGAAATCGATAAAAGTGGCACTTAAAAAAAATTATTTGAAACTTAACAAATTACACATATCTTTACATTAATATGACAAGTGGATTTAAGTCCTTATAGTTTTGTTATTGAGCTTTATCCAAAAGGCTTTATACCAATAAAGATATAATTCACTCCTTATATATTTATGATTTTCTCGATCTTTTGCTAGTGCAGAACTTTGTTAGCTTCCTTAACAATCATCCTCTTGATAAATGACCACTGACCTTCCCCCTAAATGATATTTCATATGTCTATTTTTCATACAAAAAAATCTCGCTTTTAACATTACTCATCTTCACTGTGTTAAGGTCACACCTTATATGAAACACCAAAGTACTGTATCATTATCTTGAGAGCCTGCTCTATCAGGTTAACATTACTTATCTTTATTGCATTGAGGTCATACGTTTTAAAACACCAGAATACCGCACCATTATCTTGAGAGTCTGCTTTATCAGGTTAACTCTGCATTATTGCGTTGGAGGACACGCATTACATGAAGCTCAGGAGCACACTATTACCTGTCCATAGAGTTTAACCCGAATTCTATTGCAAAGCAAATTAGGGCTTATTAGACTTACCATCTTCTTATTCAACACCGAAGATTCCCTCCACATGGCTAACTCTGGGGCATGATTTTTGTCACACCCCAGACCCAAAAGATCCGACACACGACATCACTTACATTCATTCACTGCATGTGCACTCATAAATAATATTACACAAAATTTTCAACTTTCATTCAACACAGAAATCCTTAGCAAGTTGCTAGTAAGTTCAACACTAAAATCAACCATAACCTAACATATAAATATAAACTTCTCTTGACAATATTTAAACATTCATTTCAATTTCTTTCAGAATTATAGCAATTGAATTATGACTGGGACAATTATTAAACCGGAGATACGCAGAGTTTTCTCAGAGATTAACACTCTACTACGTCACCAGTAGCAACTTTGTTACCGGGAGCCCAGAATATATCCATTGCAAATTCTTACTTAAAATCATCCAATAACCACACTTTATAAAACTTAAACCAAATCCAATCCACACACAATGAAATAATACATAAGTATTTATTCAATAGGGACAAACCAAATATCCTATCCCACGTGTCCCCAAATGAAACACACAACAACCTAGCAACTTAGGGAACCCAAGGAACAGCAGAAGCCTTGCCAAATCCGCTAAGCACACATGCACCTTATTTACCTGAAATCACCATAAACTATAATGAGTATAAAACTCAGTAAGCATACTAATTTTTCATATATCAAATACAAATACATATATGTACACAATGCATATGTATGATATGCTGTGATTAATCAAAATCATAATCTTATCAAATCACATATCATGTAAGCGCTTACACATTCTTTCAAAACATATTACAGGAATATCATCACTCAACTACTACTTAGTAGGACTTACACATCACATATCACATAATGAGCCAAATGTCACTCGTAGGTGACATACCGTATGAGAGGAATAGTACAAGTGAGGTCTTGAATAACACATATATAATGCTCATGCCCGAAGGTAAAAGCCAAACCCTCACCCTGATCATCGGTGAGTCCTCTCACATGCACCAATACGCCACCACACGAATGTGATAACTCACTCTTCCTTTAGGTACCAATAGGATCCTCCATACATACGGAACACATAACATATACCTATCCCGAAGGAAAGGCCACACATAAAGGCTCCACAAATCACATAAGATGCCTACTAAGTCAACAGTGAGTTCAAGCATCCTCAAAACACAAAATCTTTCTCATTGACATATTGCACCTTAAAGCTTTCTTTGTCAAACACATTTCATTTTGAAAGCTCGCTTTCAAAAACACATGTATGTCCATGTTCAATGTCAATGCTCACATTCATAAACATATGTCTTTCACATTTCATATCAAATACACTTTGGCATAACATAAACATATTTTAAAGCACATTTACAAAATCATACATAGACAATTACTATGCTTATAGTGATTTCAGTAAAAGTCTAGTATACTTACCTCTTAACACTTTCAGCTACAAGACTTAAATCTCCTTAACCTATCAATGGAGATTAATCCTTTCATAAGCCTCACAATTCACACAAAATACTTTAAATAGCTTACAAAATTATACACAATGCATTTATCACATCAAATTGGTCTAAATATTTGGTTTCTCAAAACCTGTCATTCTGATCACTTACACTTAACAAAAATTTCTAATATATCAAATGATGTCCAATTACTCCAAAATCAGAATATACCATTTTTGACTCATATATACTTCTTATATATGAATATTATATCAAAAGTCCTACACAATCCATTCCATACACACCATCGAATCCAAACTACAAACCTGACAGGATCAAGATACTTACTGAACAGTATTAAATCTCCCAATTTTATAAAATCATATACTAACTCAAAAATTATAAAACTACCACATAATTACTCTTGACACATATCTCAGTCCATGATAAATATTTGGCTTCCAAATAACTTCCAAAAGTATTTTAAAACTATTTTATTTCATAACTTTAAAAATCTGTTAATCAAATACTACAATGAGCTGATACACTTTAGAAATTCATAACACTTCAACCATATTGATCCAAATTCTCAATTCCGAGTATATCATATTAGACATATAAAATTATCATATTCCACAAATTCGTAATTTTTAAAGATCATTCAGCAGGTCAAAAATTATTTTCCAATGTATCATACTGTTTACACAGGAAATTTCCAGAATTCCAGGGTCATTTTGGTAAATTCACTACAAATTCAATTTCCGAGATTTTCAGTCGATTCAAAGTCTCAGATGATCCTAAACATGTCTAATTTCATATACTCAAAATTCAAAACCAGAATCGAATCACAACAATTTATAAAATTCCTAGATCAAGAGGTTATCCAGCAGAAATTCCATAATTCATCATGATTTATCAAACTATCTTATAGATCATCATCAATTCTCATATGATCTTACGAAATACACAACAAATCCTCAATTATACATATTTTCAGAAATCAAAACTTAAAGGAATTAACTTAATTAATACCAATAAATTGAGAAATACGTATGATATACTTCTTGAAATTCAAATTTCCAATTTCTTCTTCTTTTTCTTCTTCTTCTCCTCTTTCTCTCTCCTCTATTTCTCTCTTCTCTCTCTTAAAATGGGTAGCTCGATCTAAAAATGGTAAATTAGGGTTTAAAAGTGTATTTTTATACTAAGAGGCTAATTTTTGATATTTACGAATTTACCCCCAAAACTTTCAAAGTATAACAATTTGGTCCCTAAAATAAATCTAAAGTCATACAAATAAACCCAATACTAATCGTATATCCTTAACCTATAAAAATATTACTAATAACAATATATAATTCAAGTATCACCAACATACAAATAAAATACGTATATTTATACATATATAAATACTTATTCTTATCAGTCGTGGATACTGGTTACTACAATTTTGATACCACTGTTGGGAGCTCAATGAGCCATACATATCTTCACATTGATATGATATTGTCCACTTTATGCCAAAGTTCTTATGGTTTTGCTATTGAATTATACTAAAAATGCCTTATACCAATGAAAATATAGTTTATTTCTTATATACTCATGATCTTCTATATTTTCTGTTAATGTAAGATTTTATTTATTTTTTTAACAAAAATTTATTGTAATTGTACAATGTTTGTACAGTTAACAGTTCTTCTATATTTTCTGTTAATGTAAGATTTTATTTATTTTTTTAACAAAAATTTATTGTAATTGTACAATGTTTGTACAGTTAACAATTCTTATTATACAAAATAATGCTAATGTCTTAATTTTTTTAAAAAATAATATGTTAAGTAACTATTAAGTAATAAAAATAATGTGATATATAATTCTAAAAAGTACACAATCTCATCCTTTTATAATTATTTAACATAATAATTTTAAAAATTACACAATTTCATCACTTTATAATTATTGGACACATCAAATTGAAATAAAAATTTTAAAATAACATTATAAAAGTATATCATTATTTTATACATAATGATAGACATTTCAAATAGTATCTTAAATAATATGTTAAGTAACTATTAAATGGTGAAATAGTATAATCGATAATTTTAAATTCGGTGAGTAGGCATTATTTTAAGAGGGAATGGTTGTCCGAGCGGAATCCTTTTTAGAGGTGATATCTTATTTACTTCCGCAAAACCTAAGTACTACTAGATTGGGAATCAATACAGTTATTGAGGGACAATTTGTGCAGAGGTGCATGTTTTAACGGGCACATGTAGTTAGATTAAATTTGTGTTATTTCATCATCTGATAATTATTTGATATGTCAAATTAAAGTAATAATTTTAAAATAATATTATAAAAGCATATCATTACTTTATAAATAATATTAAATGTCTCAAATAATATCTCAAATAATGAGTTAAAAAATTAAATGGTAAAATAATATGATAAATAATTTTATTATTTAATAATAATTAGATACTTCAATTTAAAATATAAAATTTAGGATCATTTAAAAAGTATAAAATTTCGGTTATTTTATTCGGCAACCTCTAATTTGATTACAAATCTTGAGTTTTTTTTCTTAATTTTTTTTTTCACACAAGATATCTTGAGTCAAGTCAACGAGACATATAAACCACAACTTCTAATTTTCAGTGTCTTTTGTTCTCTTATAAGAGCAGTACTCTGTTTGCACAAGTTTGAGGCATGGAGGTTTTGTACACTTGTAACACGATTGTAAAAGAAAAATGGGTCATTAAACAGGTATTTTATAAATTCCATTCGAAAATACTAATAATGAAGGTATCTAGGGTTTCGGTCTACATTTGCTACAGATGTATAAGAAATTATAACAATACAACAAAATTAATTGAGACCAACAATTGAATTGTTGGTATTCTGAATTAATTTACATCTTACTCATTGATGATAGAATTGCATCATTAGCCATGGCTTCATGCCCGGAGAGGAATCACCCTTTGCTTTCCCAAAAATAAAATAAAAAGCATAAAATGCTTACACACGTGTCAACAACTGTGTCGGATAGCATCAAATGTCCATTCACTCACATGTCAACACACATACTCTGTAGAACTTCTAAGCATCACCTATCCTCTCATCTATATATCAACCCCTCAGTACTCTCCTCTTTCCCTGCACTTGTCAAGTCCGGAGGCTAGTAGTAGTACCAGTAGCTTCAAATCTTCCCTCTCAATTTCATCGGCAATCATACAACAATACTTTAGCATGGCTCTCTCACGCGCCATGCTCGTGCTCATCTTCTCTCTCGCTTTCTTCATCTCAATTTCCGCAGCTCAAAGATCCCCCGCTTCATCACCAGCACTTTCACCAAAATCTGCTCCCACCCCACCACCCACCGCGGCTGCACCTCCTCCCATGGTGATGCCACCATCCCCGGTCTCCTCACCGCCACCAACTACGACCCGACCTCCCTCCCCGAGCCCAACAATGGCACCGGAGGTTCCTAGCCCAACTGCAACCACGAGTCCACCACCTTCTCCACTTGCACCAGGACCAGAGTCACCGACCACACCCAGTTCGCCGCAAGGGTCACCGACCACACCCAGTTCTTCGCAAGGGTCACCGTCAACGTCGCCGTCACCTCCAGCGCAGACGCCTGGCTCAGGAGCTTATGCGCACAGGAATAGCTTGGCCTTGTTAGCGTTGGTTATTGGTGGAGTTGGAGTTGCTCTACTCTTTGTTTAGGAATAAAAAAGAGTCATCATTTGATCTATGTGGATTCATTTAGATATTTATTTGTGTATATTTTGTTATGTCTTTTCCTTTTGGTTGGATTGCCGGAGCTGCATTTGTGATTTGTTATTTTGACTTGACTGAATAAGAGACACTGTGTTTTGTGCCATCTTTCTTTTTACTACTAACACTGAGATTCCACATCAGGCTTAAGCAAGTTTGAGGCATAGCTACTTCATTGATTCTGTTACTTAAACATTAGACATTAAAATAGGGGAAGAAAAGAAAGGAAGACTGGAAGAAAATATTTTTGCTTATTTGTCTCGGTTACTAATTTCACATGTTCTTAAAATTGCAGTCAATGCTACATCTACTTGAATAACAAAAGTAAAGCTATTTATTTATTCAATTTAAACTCTTAAAGTGTTTAATTAAAAGAAAAAAAGAAATAAAATAAGTTAGGTGGGTTGCTAGAGTGGTTGATAGAGTGATGAATAAGTGCAATAGTGGAAGTGGTGGGGAAGGAATGGAGAAGGAAAAAAGTTAGGTGCTAGCTGTTAAGGTACCAATTTGTGGAAGAAAAGGAAGAGAAGTGAACAGCTTTTAGAAATGGGAAGGTGCTGTTTTGGAGTTTTCTTAAGTGAAAAATTGAGAAAAGAAGGAAAAGAGTTAAAAGGAGAATGGGCATTTTAGTGGTGGAAGCATAAGGTAAAGAAGATATTGGTTGGAGGTGGTGGTGGGGGGACTATCATCTTGAGAGACACATCAATATGAGTAGGAAAGTGATATTCACATGGTGTGTTAGCCCCACCTCACATAATAAAAACATTACATGCATGTGAATGTGAGTTTTGCTGGGGGGGGGGAGAGAAGATCTTTTGCTTCTAGGCCATAAGTATTTGCAAGAGACAATCATACATGAGATAACTCATTTCTAATGCAAATAAAAATACCTTTCATATTACCAAATTCCAAGACAAACAAGAGCAGAATGATCAAAATATCATAATTTCTCTCTCTTTCTTAGTTTCTCTCTCTCCCATGGTGTTCCAATCAACATAACCTTCTCTTTCATCTTATCAAAAGTTTTCATGATGTTTACTATTGTCAAACTAGCTTAGCTCATACCATTAGAAAAGTTGAAATAGTTGCATCTACTAACAACAAAACTGGATTAATTATCCCTGGGTAATTAATTTTTTTTTTCAGCAGTAGCATATTATTATATGATGAGTGCATATTTTTTTGCCGAAAATGCAGAGAACCAATTCATTCTGTGGGAAAAGAGACGTCAGATTCTCGGATCAAATTTAAAGTATGTTGTATGCCCTTGCTAAGTAAAGCTATATATTTTTATAAAAGCATTGGATTCCTTTGTGGAAAAGCTAAGTAGCAAGTAAGGCTATATACTCGTCAAAACTAATTTTTTTTATCCTTGCTTTTCTCCACAAGGACTTGACATGGATGTAATGATATCGTTGTAGAACCCCCTACCGAGATTTCTTTTTAAACTGTGCAAATTTACTTTGGTCAAGTGATTTTCTCAACTTCGCAATACAGTTTGTTTGTCCATAGCTGTTTTGTTCACTGAAAATGCATTATCTAGTTGTCATTTACATTTTACAGTGGTAACCGATAGAAGGCAGGACTAACTTGGAACTCAGGTTTTGTTACTTGTCTTGCATTTCTGAGATTGTTCAAGATAGCATTAAAGTTGGACAAGGAAAATAAGGGGACGAATCTTGACCCACAATGGTTGCTTTATGCTTCAGAAAGGGGGAAATCCAGTGAGATTAGTTAATATAAAGAGGAGGAACTTCTGCATTTGTTCAATCTACATTATCAATTACACCGAGTGAAAATACCTCAAATCTTTATAGCAAAAGAAGTCACAATCAATTACAGTCAATCGAATTGAACTATGCTATGCTTTGCAGGGTTGAATTGAAAGAAACAACTAAAATGCAAAATAATGAGAAAAAGGGAAACCTCAAAATAAAAGGTTAGATCATCTCCAAGAACAATTTCTCTAGCATTTCAACTAACTTGTATATTTAGTATTAATCAACTTAATAAGTATGTCCATGGGATAACCTAAATTACCTTTGTCATCTTGTTAGTAAATAAACTGCGAACCTAACTGAGATCCCTGCATGGTCAAGTTTCAAAGCCAACCAAAGGTCCAAAATCCACCATTGACATTGTGGTCAGGCACTTGACTGGTGTATACTCTACTTATTTTAACATATCTGCATCTACTTCTTTCTTTGTTTTCTTCGGCATTCGAAACAATCTGTACATGCAGGTTTACTTCTACTTGAGTAACTAGCTTGTAGCTTGCGTGGAGGTACTTTCAGGTCATCTACAAGGATTTGGCGAAGCTTCTCATTCTCCTCCATAAGTTCCTCAATGATTCGCTGGTGTTTCATCACCTGTATGCATGTGCATAGGAATTTTAAGAATCTAAAAAAAATAAAATAATGCAGGACTTGTCATATATGTCAAGAATGATTCATTAAAGCAATTTTAGCAGCTCCAACTACACTAAATTACAAAACTCAGTTCGTAGTGCAGGGGAATCCAGAAAATCCACTCACAAATTCCAATGCTCAGGAAAATTAACATTGTAAACATTGCTTTCTGCAAAAGAATTTTTGGAGTTTATGCACTGGATGATCAAAATTCTCCTGAGACAAATAAAACCACCACAGCAAATTGGATTCAGGATCGGTTAGAAAGACACTTAGAACATTACCATTTGAAGCATGTTGTTTTCAGACTGCAAACGTCCAGCCTAAGAAGCAAATTCACCCAATCAGAACATGATTTGGACATTCAAGTACAACCACACAATATAAAGTAGAGCAAAAATCAAGTCTATGACCAATTTCAAAATATTTATGGCCCTGGCTTATATTGCTGAGGAAAGATTTGTCAAGAATGTTCAGTTGCTACAGTAATACAGAGTCAGCCCGCAGAATATGAATAGAGTCTCATGCATTTTTTACTTATACAATAATCATTACTAGAAACACTAACAGTCAAACAATATTACGTCTTTTACCAGATCAGTTATGCACTATGGCGCTGGCTCTTGACAGTGAAGAAAGTTGTATTATAGGAGTTAATCCGTAAGATGTAAACTTGTGTCATTTTAACTGCCAATGGGAAAGGGGAGGAGATGAACGGTCAATAGAATCAGACGATACTATAGGCAGTAACAAGTACAGAGAACTGTTTGTTTTATCTTCGTAATACATTATGAACCCAAATTGTATAATATTGTTCACTTAAAAGGGGTAGAAGGGGAAAAATCATACTAAAAAAAAAAAAAACATAATTGAGACAGACATATGCCAATATCCTATCATAAAGTTTTAAGTACTCCCAGAATAGGCTGATTCCCTACTCTGATGCCATTATCTTGTTCAAAATTTATTCAAAACATCCTTATTCTACAGGATCATCAGTACTGACAGTGATTATTCACTCAATTACTGGCCACTCTTACTAAAGAATTACTACACTTCCGTTTGCTGGCTTCTCCTGCAAGAGCTAGAATATATATAATAAACTAGTCTTTATGACATTTATCTATTAGATTACTTCTAGGCACCAACTTTCTCCACTAAGAAAATGAATCAAAGAGTAAAATGCCAAGGTGGCGTGGGGCCTTTTATAGTTGGTACTATAGCCTACTAAAATCAAACAGCAAGCTGAGTAACAAATACATCACATCTATGCGTACCACTTCATTTAGGTCTGTGCCCTCTTCCCTTAAAACTGGATTCTGTAGAAAATTACCAAGGACTTTTTCAGTTCTGCCAAAAGATGTGTCATCTGGAGTGCTTTTATATGCAGGCTTTCCATCCTTTGCACCTGCATTTATGTTTCCATAATCAGGCAGCACTTGAGATCCTGGCATTTTAGTTGTCAACTGCATCATATTTCCAATTGGGTTTTGGCTTGATGGGTGATTTATCATTCCCATGCCACTTTGCAAAGAAATTGGCGGGAAACCTTGATCAATGGAGGGATTGGGAACCATTTCAAACTTCATCATCAATTTCTCCATTGCTTGCTAGTAGAATTGAAATTCAGATTTCAGATAAAAATAGAAAGCAGTGACAGTTAATATACACATCAAAAGATCAAACAACACAATACCACAAAACAGGACTGAATCTGCTGCATCACGCTAGGCTTCACAGCAAGGCCTACAATGCAAACACCAACTTCAGCCATCAAATGATAAAATTGTTTGTTTTTATCATTATTGGAGCATTATTGAGAATGATTGAGTGGGTATTGATCTTAGAAGAGGTATTCAAATAGACTAATATAAACTTGTCAGGTTCTCGGTGGACTTGATGATGAGTAGTTAGGCCTCCAGATAATGCAAACACTTGCAATTAGGAAAACTTTGATCATTTTTTATTTTTCAATCTATAGATCCTGTAGATTTCAGGAGACAAACTCCTCTATAACCATAAGTGTCAAAGGAACATGCGAAAAACATAGAAATGGAAACCTATTAAAATCATCTTTTTCATCACTAATTGTGTTTTTATTCTTTAGATATAAACTTGTGGAAGATTAGATGCAGTTTGCTTCTATAACACACCATCTAACACAACTCTTAACATTCCACCACTTATATAGATTGTTCTATCCTTGTTTAGAGATGACAAAATTTAGTCACTTATTTGCTTAATGCAAAGGGCTTCAAGTCCTTAATCTTTGTGCTCCACTGCCATCTATTGAGTTAATTAATTTTATTGTACCTCAACGAAAAACAACAAGGAAAAAAAGTCCAACAGAATGCTGTAGAACTACCCACTTACATTCAAATCTGTAGCAATTAACAATATAGCAGGTTTTTATATTAATGCAAGAAGGACAGTTAGAACTTGCTGAGGTTATGTTAAAAATATGTCCCATGATAACTTGAACACCAACAACCTCTGGTGCAGCATGAGTTTGCAATTGCCCAAGAATATTAGATTTTCTCAGTAATTTATGAACTAGCATCTCCATGTCGCACTATTTATTTCTTCATAATGCGTCATAAATTACATACCGGCTCCAAAACCATATCCAAAACCAACTCCACATCCAATGCCTGCTTCAATACTTTTAGCACCAAATTTCCTCAACTGAAGCATGAGAAATGAGGACAAGTAGACTTTTAGCAATTATTAACGACATGAAAAAAATATTAATAAAAGAAGCAAAAATACTTAATTCTTCACTTACAGCATTATTTACATGTCTGCTAACACCAGAAAATGCATCTGTTGCGCCTCTTGTTGCACTCATAACTTCGCCCACCATTGGTAATGCACCTGAAACACAATATAAACAAGAATTTGCTGCTTAACAAACCACCAACAGACAAATGTGTAAGAAAGACTAATAATACCCAATCAATTTTATTGCCTTTTCAAGAAAGATAATACAACTTTGAGTCATCTAAACCATGCGAAGTCATTCCATCAAAAACAGAAGTTCGTAAATCTAAGTTTTTCATCAACCCCTACAATTCTTCAGTCAAACAGCAAGCTTAGAATCAGCACGATAGCTAAAGGCCGTTGACTGACCAAAAGGGCTCCCATCTTTCAAATGGAAGTAAATCAACAGAGATAAAAATGCATGCTTAATTTCAAAATGAAAATGCTTTCTTAATTTCAAAGTTTTATCTATGACACTACTCAATTCATAAGTCACGGTACTATAAGCTTATTCTTCCTCTTCATATTTGTATCACTTCAACCTTGAAAATTTTGAAGCAGAAAATTCATATAAAAATTCCAAGAAAATGAAACAAAATTCCATGGGACATCCAAACATAAAAAAGTCAACTTGTATAATGAGTAATAATAACACATTGCTTAATGTGATGCTGTAAGAGGGGAATTTTCTTATACCCAATGCATTCTTTAGAAACGCACATACTAAACATAAAGTCACACATTACAAATTCTCATTTGTTAAAATTTATACAATTGAACACACACAAAACAGCTAAACCAAAGAGTAACAACAAACAAAGTGACAGAAATGATGCATACGTGGCTTGTTAGCAAGAAATTCTCGATGGGTTTTCCCATTCTTAGAATTGAACAAGCCTCCCAAGTTCATATTTTTCAGATAGAGAGAAACTTATACATAAATATTGCGTATATAGAATGTGTGTTTTGTGGGATTGTAAAACTTGTACCGAGATTTACAGGTCGGCCAACGCCGATACCGACACCACAACCGATGCCAAAGCCTGTAAATACTTGAAGCACTTTGAAAGAAAACGGATTCTCCATTCGGATTCCTTCAAAAGCTTTCCTCTGATTGGTCATCACCATGCTACTTCTACTACTATTACCATTACTGCCCTCCATTCTTCAACAAGCCCTATTTCACTCTCTCCCACTTTCCTTATCTGTACATATTCTTTTCTCTCTCAAGAAGCTAAACACTGCTTTATTACTACTCTGTCTGTCCAAAATCTTATGTTACGAGAAGGGTGTTTTTTTTTGCTTCGCTCTTGTTCTGAAATACAACATTTTTCAGTATTGGTTGCAAGACAGGAAGGTAGGTGAGGTAGTGCTTGTCTGCTAACTGAAACTGTTTCTAGTTGTGTACTTTGTTACTTAAGTCCAATGAAATTTTGCCACGTAAGCTAATGTTGCACTGGGTGTTTCTCTCTAACTGAGGAGATGTACCTAAGTTCTCTAACAGAACGTCAATTCTGATATTCGGATCGGACCGTCAGAACAATGAACTTTGTAGATGGGCTGGTTTTGGTGGGTTTCAAACCGACACTCTGCTTGGACTTGTAGATCTCTAGTAGCTTTATACGATGGGCCCCGGCCCCTTCAGATGTAATGACATTTTCAAAAATCAAAATGACGTGATTGGATATATTGAATCGAATCATTCATTATGATTTTTATTTTTTTTCTTTTTCTTTTTGGAGATGGTATTACTTGACGTAAATGACTATAAAATGTAGTCAGTCGCAGAATTTGCCCTCGCATAATCAGTTAAGAGAAACGGCTTTTGAATTAAAAGAAAGAGGATTGCACTATTTAAAAAAACCAAATTGTCACTTTAATTCAGAATTATTTCATAATTAGGGCTTTGACTCGCGATTAAATGAATTAATTTGCTAATTAGTAGCCTTTTCGCTTTTGGACAAGTAACTAAAGTCGTAAATTAATCTCTTCGAAAGTCAAATTTATGGGGACATGCTTTGGACATTCAGACAAAATTAAGAGCAAAAGCATCATTACCAGCATAAATATTTTCTAGACAATTTAAAATTTAATTCTAGCAAGTACTTTAAAATTTTTATTTACAGTGATTTTTGAATTTTATTTATTTTTGAATTGTTTTGTATTTTTTCACATTTGCATTTTGATCTACTAGTTTTTATATAAATTATAAGATTGAAAATTATTATTTCAGTATTCAAAAAAATAAATAAATTTTTTTTTTAAAAAAATTTATTTTTAAGTTGGTGCCTATACAATTTCAATTTTGTCTTGTTGAACGATATTAATAAATTTATGTCTTTGTGAACAAAATCATGAGCTTATCTGTGCTTATTTTACGTTAGATGGTATTAGAGTCTCGTCTTGAGATGGTAGGCTTCAGTGACTTGAAAAGAGATCGTTTGAATGTATTTGAGTAAGGAATGGAAGCAAAAATAATAGAATTTCAGCAACACATTGTAGCATTAACCGAACTAGTTATGAAGTCGATAAATAATGATCAAGTACAACAAGAATCAATGGTAACAAGGAGAAAACTGCCCAGACAGCCACATTCTACACCAATAAATGTCAATTTGGAGAAAAAGAATAGAGATGAGCTTGAGGTCAGGCCGCGAGCAAAATGAGCATCTATTGGTGTAAGAAGAAGGCCTAACTGATTTGTCCCTCCAATGGATGATTTTGAAGAAGAGGAAATCAAGGGAGAACTTGATAGCGAGATGATGACTCTTACAAGGTAAAAGCTAATTTGCCTATTTTTAATGGTGCTACTGATATAGAACAGTTTCTGAATTGAGAATATGAGGTAGAGAGTTTCTTTAAAATTATAAATGTAAGTCATGAACGTAAAGTAGCTTTAGTGGCTTACAAGCTACGTAGAGGTGCGGGTGCTTGGTGGAAACGCCATCAAGAAGGTCTAAAATTAAAAGGACTGCTACCTATTTATCATTGGCACCAAATGAAAACGCTTTTAAGGGGACGTTTTCTACCATTGGATTATGAACAAACTCTCTTCCAACAGTTCTAAAATTACGTTCAAGGAACTGGTTCTATTTTATCTTATAAGAAGAGTTTCTAAAATTACAAGTTAGGTGTAACTTGACAGATAGGATCCAAGATAGATTGACCATGTAACAAATATGTGTTAGGATTTGTGCTTATGTGTCATTTCTGTTTGTATGAATATTTATACAATTATATTTTATTAAATCGCTAATAACATTTATTAAATGGTACTAAAACTTGTAACATTATAGACATTGTATGATCTGAAGGAATTCAGATCTGATTTATGAGATGTCTACTAGAGGTCTTCATGAGTCTGTTCAGTATTCAGTCTATCTCTAATCGAGTTTCCATTAAACTCATAATTTGCTAATACTAACCATCTAAACCATCTAAATATAGACATACACTGATTTATATATTTATTAAGGTCTTTACTGACAGATCAGCATCAGTAAAGATAGATCAGAAACATATTATTTGAGAACATATTTACATAATGACATTTTTCTAGTACCATTTGCAACTCTTTACAACTATGTTATTACTAATATATTATCAAGTCTTTGTCCTATTTCAGACAAGGCTCTAACCCTTTAGATTTCTCTAACTCTTATAATCTAATAACTCTTATTAATGCTAACTTTTAACATTTATAACTCTTAGCGTTGTTAATTCTTAACACTGATCTAAATTCATTTAGACCATATCTGAACTCTTTCAGATCATACAATGTCTGAAACGTTACAAGTATTTACTATATATATAATATGATTAGCAATTTAATGAAATGATAATAGTATAAATATAAAATAAATATTCATACATAAAATGGATGATACATAAACACAAATCCCAACAATTTATACAATAATTTGAATGGCAAGTACACACTATTTTCAACAACTTCCACTTGCTTTAGTGACATTCACGATGATATCTAATACTTATTGTGTTTACGTATTTCTCAAACACTTTAAGGGTTAAGGTCTTAGTGAGCGAATCCACTACATTATTTATAGAATCTACTCTAAAAATTATTACATCTCCTCTAACCAAGATTTCTCTAATTATGTGGTATTTCCTCTTCACATATTTAGACTTTTGGTATGCCCTTAGCTCTTTTGCTTGAGATATTGTCCCATTGTTGTCACGAAATAGCGGGATATGATCTATTAAACTTGGGATTACTCCGAGCTCTGTGACAAACTTGTGTATCCACACTACTTTCTTTGTAGCTTTTAAAGCTGCAATGTATTTTGCCTCTATGGTAGAATTAGTTGTAGACACTTGCTTAACAACTTTTCAACTAACTGTGGCACCATTAAGAAGAAACACATATCCAGATGTAAACTTTATGTCATCCAGATCAGACTAAAAGTCTGAGTCAGTGTATCCACTCACTTGTAAGTCACTTTCTCTATAAATTAAAAACTTATCCTTTATACCTTTAAGGTATTTTAGGATATGTTTCACGGTCATCCAATGGTCTCTACTTGGATCAGATTGAGGCCGGCTTGTAACACTTATAGCCACATTAATGTTAGGTCTCGTACATAACATGACATACATCAAGCTACCTACTGCTGATGCATATGGTATATTAGACATTCTAACTCTTTTATCTTCTATTTTAGGAAACATTCTCTTATAAAGAAAAATGTCATGCTTGAAAGGTACATTAACTGTTTTATAGTTGGTAAAGTTATACATTTCAAAAATATTTTCTATGTCCAAAGATTGAGAGAGTCCTATATGTTGGGTGTGTTGGGCGAATTTACTTAGGGTTCTTGCATGTGGGTTGTGTTCATCATACAAACAATATACATATCTCATACATACATGTGCACAGCGGAAGATTAAATACAATGAACACAGAAAATAACATTTGATTAAACTAAAAAATTCGAGATTGAGAGAATATCACCAATGAAGCCTTTGGATTAATTTTCTTTGAAGTCCACCATGAAATGAATCTTTGATCAATTCTAGCAATCAACAAGGGTGGGTTTGATTGTCTAGAATGGCAGCATCTTAATCCAGCATATGTGTTTAACTCTTAAACATTTTACAAAGTTAAACCATTTAACTTAATTAAATTTGTTTTTCCTTTTATTCAACTCTTGAATAAATAAAACAAATCTTGTTTTTAGTTATTACATTTAGTAACCATTAATTCAATTTGTTTTGTTGTTCTAACACTTAAAACACAAAACAAACAATTTCAATTTCTCAAATTGAATTGGCTCCCAAAATGCAAAACCTAAAAACTAAATCAATTATGAATTTTGAATTTCATTTCACTTTATATACAAATGCATTAATTCCAAACTAATTTGAATTTCATTTGCATTTCATTTGACTTAACCTAACCTTAGTTAACATTTAACCTTAGTTAGATTATTTTAACTTAACCTTTAAGTTAATAAATATTTAATTAATTTAACCATAGTTAACTAACTTAACCATGGTTAGGTTAACCTTTACTTAACCTTTAAGTAAGGTTAACTTAATTAACTATATGATTAACTTTTAATCATAGTTAATTAAATCATTTATTTAACAATTAAATAAATAAATATTTATTCTTATTATTTAACAATTAAATAATCATAAAGTGAAATTACTATTATATCCTTACTCGGTTACCAAGTTAACCTAAAGTGGGTCCCACCAATTTAACCACATACTTTAGTTAACGTAACCTTAGTAATTGCTGAATTATACTGTATTGAACAATTCAATACGGTACACTGCCCAAGTGCTCAAAGAGTACATTTCATATTGGGACTCTCTAGGTCTACACCCGATTTGTCAAATGGAACTGTTCCATTAATCCGTAATCGATGCCCCACGCACACGTTACGAATATTACAAATCAGCGTGTCAGACCATACAAGTTGAGGTCATAACGTATACGTATAATCCTTCCATCATTTATACCCTGGATGTGCGGGGATATAGATCAACACCGTCAAATCCCCATTTGCTCATCCATAATCTTATCTCCAGATTCGTATCTCGATAAACAATATACGCAAACACTTTTGCTATATTGTTTAACCCTATAGGAAACTCTTTTCCCGGGTTTATGCTTGTGGCCACAAGACTTTATGAAATACAACCTCGGAGCATCGGATATACAACTTACCTACGTAAGCTGACGGATCCCTTATCTACGCACACCGGACTCCATGAGCATCGGACCATACCCAGCGACACATAGCGGTCAGACCATGAAAGGTCTCTGACATATGTGGAACCAAAGCATGATGGATCACTCACAAGACCACCGTGGCGCTCAGGTCAAAGGACCACAAATACTACTCAACTCGAGAGGACCTTCCTTTGACGGTGTCATAGGATATCTATTGGGGTCCTCATAAGTCTGTTCAGTATCCAGTCCTGACTGGATACCCGTATGCCTATACAAGCTCTAAGCTCATGGTCAGCTAAGAACAACCATCTGAACCAGTCAGATATAGACATACACTAATCTATATATAGTGAATCACCGATAGACCCGCATTGGTGATTATAGATCAGGAACATTATCTTTGAGACATACTTACATAATGATATTTCTTAACACCTATTGCAACTTTTTGCAACTATATCATTACAAGTATACTCTCAGGTCTTTGTCCCATTATAGACAAGGTTCTAACTCTTTAGATCTCGCTGACTCTTATAACCTGCTAACTCTTAACAGTGCTAACTTTTAGCATTTATAACTCTCAGCTTTGCTAACTATTAGTTCTGATCTAAACTCCTTTAGATCAGATCTGAACTCTTTCAGATCAAACAATGTCTGTAATGTTACAAGCATTATACCGTATTAATATGATATTAACAATCTTTATTCGAAATGTTTATTGTATAAATATTAACAATTAATATTCATACAATATTGGAATGGCACGTGAGCACCAGCTCCAACACTATAAGCCTCCTTACTTTATCTTTATAGAGCTTTATACCAAGTATACATGAAGCCTCCCCCAAATCTTTCATGAAAAAGTTCTTACTTAAATAACTATTGACTGATTGTAACATACAAATATCATTTCTGATAATGAGCATGTCATCTATATAAAAGAACAAGAAAAACAATCAAGACCTTTTGATTACATTAACAAAATAAAGATTCCAACTTCGGGAAGCCTGCTTTAATTTATAAATAGACTTCTTCAGTTTGCATACTAAATTGGAAGTTAGGCTGGATGTAAAACCTTCATACAGCTCCATGTAAATCTCTTCCTCGAGATTTCTATTTAGGAAAGCCGTCTTTACATCCATCTGTCAGATCTCAAAATCATAGTATGCAACAATGGCCAATAGAATTCAAATCAACTTTAGCATGGCAACTGGTGAAAAGTTTTTTCATAATCGATTCCAGAATGTTGAGTATAACCTTTTGCTACCAGTTGGGCTTTAAATGTCTCTACCTTTTCATCGAGCCCACGCTTCTTCTTGTAAACCCATTTACAACTAATAGGAACAATTCCTTCGGGAAGCTTAACTAAGTCCTAAACTTGATTGACATACATAAAGTCAAATTTAAATTTCATAGCTTCTTTCCATTTTCCAAATTGATGTCCAACATTGCCTCTTTATAAGTTATAAGATACTTTTCTTTAACTAAGAAAGCATCAAAGACACATTCAGGCATCATTCTATACCTTTCATGTGGTCTTGACATCCTTTTTGACATACATAGAGGGTATGTTAAAGGTATTTCACTCGATTGAGTCTCAAGTTCCATCATTAGTTCATTAATTTTTGGATTGACTTCATCAAATTCAATCATTCTATAATCTCCATGACCCATGAGAAACTTTTTCTCTAAGAAAGTAGCATAGCGACCAACGACTGCGTTTCATTACTCTGGATCATATAATAGATATCTCATAGAGTGTTTGGGATATCCAATGAATCGATACTTGTACCCATTGGATTCAAGTTTATTATATTACGTAGCTTTTACATAAGCATGACAACCTCAAATCTTAACATACTTAAGACTTGATTTCCTCTTAGCTCATATTTCATATGGAATAATAGGAACAACTTTTGATGAAACTCTGTTCAACAAGTAAGCAGCGATTTCTAGAACATAACCCCATAAATATTCTAGAAGATCGGTAAAGCTCATCATCGATCAGACCATATCTAATAAAGTTTGATTCTGCTTTACCAAAACACCATTGTGTTGAGGAGTACTTGGGGAACTATTTTGAGCGAGCTCATTCTCCTTCAAATAAGCTGTGAATTCACTGATTATGTATTCACCACCTTGATCTGATCGAAGGTATTTGATATACATACCGGTTTGTTTCTCTACTTCGTGTCAAAATTCTTTGAACATTTTATAAGTTTCTAACTTGTGTTTCATAAGATTCACATGTCCATATCGTGACAAATCATCGATAAAGATGATAAAGTATCAAAAACCACCCATAACAGTGTGATTCATTGGACCATATATATCATTATGTACTAGTTCCCATAAATTAGTGGCTCAATGTTCAATACCTACAAAATGAGATTTAGTCATCTTCTCTCGAATATAAGATTCAATAAGGGTTCTATGTGAAGATATGATATCTGACCATCTTTAACCAGACGGGTTAAGCGTCTCACACCTATATGACCTAACCTCATATACCATAATTATATGTCATTTAAAGCTCCCAAACTACTACCTGTGTTTACCTATGCATTTAAGACATTTTCTGTTGCATTCAAAATATAATGACCATTCATTAACTGACATTCAGCTAATAAAATATTATCTGCATCACATAAATATAAGGAACAATTTTGAATAAATACATGATAGCCCTTAGTATCTAACACATAGAGGGCTATAATCTGTCTAATAATTTTTGGTACATAATAGTAATTATACAACATTAAAGTTCGATTACATGAGATAATTAATTGAAAATTTTCAACTGCTTCGACCTGTAGAAAATCACTATTTTCAACACGAAGCTGGACTTGTCCCTGCTGTAACTACTTAATTTCCTTCAGACCCTATACTACATTGCAGATATGAGAAGGACATACAGTATCTAATACCCAACCACTAGAAGCATCACATGCTAATGAAATATTAATAATAGGTAAATAAATACCTGATGGGTTCTTCTTGATTGTGGCAATATAATTCAGACAGTTATGTTTCTGGTGTCCATTATCGCCGTAGTAGAAATTCTTTCCCTTATTCTTTTTTTGATCATTCTATTTGGATACAACCTATCTCTGAGGACCTGAATATGGTGTCTTTTTCACATTCTTCTTCATTTTAATCTTCTTAAAAGTCTTTCAGATAAAAGATGAAGCACCAGTCTGAATTATAAAGGTCATATCTTTATTTTTAATGTCCTTTTTAGTTATCTGCAACAAGTTATGCAACTTAGCATAAGTCGGAGTCAACCATTGCATGTTAAAGCTTATAATGAAATGTGCAAAAGACCCTCACAGAGACTAGAGAATCAAGTTATTCCCTAAGTTGTTATTCAAAGAAATGCTTATAATCTCTAACTTTTCAATGTAGGAAATAATCTTAAGTATATAGTGACTTACCGGACTACCTTCAACCAACTTAAGTTGAAAATATGCTTTAGAGATCTTATAGAGTTCTACATGTGGTCTACCTCTAAACAACTTCTTTAGATGGAACATAATGCTACTCGCACTATCCATGTACGCGTGCTTCCTCCAAAGCTCATTTGACATTGAGGCAAGGATGTATGACTTGAATTTTAAATCGTCATCGACCTATTTCTTAGAAGTCAAAACCTCTTCGACAATGGAAGCTTCAGAAACACCTTTAGGCATTCTCTGATCTATTATGTATCAAAAAATTTCTGAATCCAAAATAATTCTGAGATTCATCAGCCAATCTGAATAGTTATCGGTACCCTTTAGCGAATTAGCATCAAGTATATGTACCAATAGGTTGCTAGAAGCCATCTTATCTTCATAAGACAAAATAAGAGATGTTAGTGGAAATATGTTAAAATCGTCAATTGATAACGCTTTAGATCATGGATATAACTAGTATATGTTTTTTAATCTAAAAGCATTCTCACACTACTTTACATATTTTTCATAATCTCTTAAACGAAAAAAATAAAAATTTAAACAATTTAAATTTTACAGTGAGAAGTAGATCCAATCAATATTCTACTCGGGCCTCACATTTTAGCGATATTGGCATTTATAAAACTCAAAAGGTAGACAACTCTTGTCAATTGCATCTCATGCAACTCTTACTTCTGATCTAAAATACACTTTATCCTCACACTTTAGCAATATTGGATAAGGGTATTTCAGATTTACTTGTCAATGATCAAATATAAGTCACTGATATTACCCTCACACTTTAGCGATATTGAGAAAAAAATTGAGATGATCATATTAGTATCATATTGGCAAGGTGGACCATGTATAATATTATCTCATCATGTAATACATTTCAATCTGATTAAGAGAGGATTTTTATTTTCATAATTTATTCGCATCTAATGAGGATCTGATTCATAATCACTAATTTGTTTTATGCAAGCACAATTAACCCTCACTAATAAGGCTCTCATTATGGTTAACAGTATAAATGAATATTTACTATTTATAATACAACATATAACAATTATATTTGTATTAAATAATAAAATACAAATATTTCACATGCAAAATCTAAATTAGAGTATATAGTTTGGAATGATCAATGTGAAAAATTGAACAACTTGGCATTATACATATAATGCTCTGAAAAAAAAATTGTACTTTTGTTTTACTCATGCCCTAACTTTCAACCTAAAACGCCTCGGCATCAAATTACTTCCAGCGTTCTGTATTGAATAACACCCATGCATTTGTATTCTCAACGCTCCAGCTTTCTACATGCAACATACTTGCTTCTACCTTGTGAACGCCTTAGTGTTATATACATGAACGCCCCAACGTTCTACCCTCAGAATGCCTCGACGTTCAAAACTTGAACACCCCAGCATTATATATATAATACCCCAATGTTTATGTCGACATATAAATGCCCCAACATTCTCTCAATAGTAGGTCATTTTTTTTACACTTTAAACACTTCAAAATGCACTTCCCATTATTTCTGGGCATTCCCAACATTTCAAATAACACACCAATAACCCAAAAACATACAAACATGCTCTGATATCACTTGTTAACGTGTTTTAGAGTGCATGCATGTGGATTGTGTACATATTGAAATAATTAAATGCATGTCTCACATACATGATTTACAGCAAAATTAAATACATAATCAATATATACACAAGCATTCTAAACAAAAAACAACTTAAGGTTAAGAAACTTATTATTGAAGAACTTCAGTGAAGAATCGTCCTTCGAAGCTCACACGAAAGTCCACTCGTGATCAATTTTAGTTCGTAAAGATTCGTGGGATTACAAAAGTTAGAATAGTAGTTTCTTTGATCAATTTCTAGTAAGATGAAACTCAAAATTCTCTCAAATATAAGCTTATTTGTTAAGAAGAAAATGAGGACTACTTTGAAACAAGTTCAAAACTTATTTTTATACTTAGTAAAAGTGGGGATCTAAATGGAACACTTGCAATCTTTTAGCTACCTTACTTTTTGTATGGTTGACACTTATCACTCATGCATTTCATGTATGCTGCCAAGTGGACATGCTCATCCATGAACTTATCTCTAGAAGTATTTTCGTAAACAATATCCGCAAATTCCTTTGCGATATTATTTAACCCTAATAGAAAATTCTTTTTCTGGGTTAATGCTTATGGCCATAAGACTTTATGAATATGTTCTTAGAGAATTTGGATATACAACTCACCTATATAAGCTGACAGATTCCATATCTATGCACACCAAACTCTATGAGTATCGGACCATACCTAGTTACACCAAGTAGTTAAACTATGAAAGGTCTCTAACATGCATGAAATTAAAATATGATGGATCATTCACAAGCCCATCGTGGCACTCAGGTTAAAGGATCACAAATACTATTTAACTCTAGAAAACTCTCTATTGACGGCTTCATGGGATGTCTATTAAAAGTCTTCGTGAGTCTGTTTAGTATCTAGTCCTTACTGAATACCTGTATACCCATACAGACTTCTAATAAACCCATGGTATACTAAGACTAACCATTTGAGCAATCCAAATACGAACATACACTGATTCAAAAGGAATATCGATTGACCCGTGTTTGTAACCATGGATCAAGAATAATATTTTCAAGAACATATTACACAATGAAATTTCTTAGCACCATTTGTAAATCTTTGCAGCTATATTATTATTATAATATTCTCGGGTCTTTGTCCATGTTTCAGACAAGGTTCTAATTCTTTAGAATTGCTAACTCTTAGTGTTGACCTAAACTTTTTTAGATCAGATCTAAACTCTTTTAAATCTACAATGTCCAAAAAGTTACAAGTTTTTTACTATATAAATAATAATAATTGATGAATAAAAGAAATATTTATTGTATAATATTAAATAAATAAGCATTCTTACAATAATTTGAATGGCATGAAGCACCATTCTTAACATAGTTAACCTATAATTGGAGGTTGTTGAAAGAGAAAATAAAAAGCGGTGCCAAAAAGGGATTGCTACTAATCTTAAACAAAAGGCTACAAAGAAGACAACAGTCGCTTATCTAGGAAAATGACTTGCTTGAATGAGGAGTTATCATAAAACATTAACAAGCAAAGACAGAGAATAATAACCTCTTTGAAAAAGACAAAGCCTTTTGGCCACTATTTACACATTTAGAGTTCCATACTAGACTAAGAAATGGAATTCAAGGCTAGAGATGGGCTTAAAAGTCCCTTAAATAGCACTTCCTCTATAAATAGAAGAGATTTTCTATTTAATAGAGCTTGTCACGACCATCATAACCTAAGTCTAAAACTTTTATAGGCATTGATCTTTTTATTTAAAAGTTTTTTTCTCTTATTAAATGTAGTTTCTCCAGAAGCAAACTACTAACTAGCAGCAATTGGGATAGAGAAAAGAATAATTATAAAATTCCAAAAGGCGTTAGCAAATCGACTCTACTTCCCTATTAAATATACCTTCCCTTGAACACGAATTGTAAATGTGCTTTGTTGCTTTGTTGAGATTAGAATGGAGTTCGTGGAGCTATTTGAAAGTTTATTATAGCATTTTCTTTATAAAAAAAATCCTTTATCTGATCAATAATTTTGCCCTCCCATCCACACTGCAGGCAATAATGACTTGTTAACTGCCCAATTTTGAGGAAAATCTTTCTTCAACAGATAAAAACTTATTCATATTAAAACTTTAAGCTTTGATTACTTAATTGAATGCAAAGTTCAGCAAGAATTCAACAAAGAATACCGCCCTAGAATAAAAAGACTAGTAAACTATTAATTATTAAACCCAGAATGCTAGCTTTACTTGAAATATTAAAGAGGTGACTGTGCTAAAATCTAGAGTTTGCTACTAAAAAGCTACATAAGCCAGTTGTGGTGGTGAAAGCGAGGTAATGAACTTCACCCTTATTAATATTCTTTGCTCCCGTTGGACTTGATTTCTATTCGAGATTGAGCTTTCCTCTTTACTCTTTAGAGGCCTTGACTTTTGATTCTTCCACTTGGATAATAAAAGAAATATTATACTCTTAAGGAATAGCGTAAAACAGGAGTATACATACGTAGAAAAAGGAGAAAAAAAACACTTTAGCTTACTATACTCATTTTATACTAAACGATTGGAGCACCGATTTAAGCACCTCCTGTCCTTACTGGTAGACAGTTGCGCGTAGTTACTTACCTCCTTGAGGGCATGGAAGGAAAAGGGAACATAACAGGAGAACAGCCCATTGGAACAACAACAATAATTTGCCCTACCATAGTTGAGTTTTTGTTAAAAGGCCTTTTTGATTGTTGAATATTAGAATTTCAATTCATTATTCGAGGACAAAAATTTATAGTGATAAAATCTATTAATTGGCTTATTAAAACTGGTTTCATTCTTTGATCTATTAGGTAACGAGGCTTTCCTCCTGATGAAACTATTGGCTACGTGCATCTTTTTTCTGCATTGTTTTTCGATTCTTGTTCTTAGATTCTTAAATTTTCTTGAGTGGTTTAAGCGCTGATTCGAGTCCTGAAGTGTGTTCATTCCACATATTTCATCCTGAGTTGGATGAAATATGTTACAGAACCCTAAGGTCAGCATTGTTGAATTTTTATTGGGAAGAGCAAAAGCTTAAGCTGTCACTCAAATGCAAACTATCTATATCTTTTAAGCCTACCGCAATTAGTCTACGCCATTATTGAACTTGAACCTGGTGAAGAACTAACATATGGTAATGGGTGACCTATTTTAAATAAATAGATATAAAATAAATAATACTGGAAACCAAAGCCACCCATTTTGACTAGCCATGCATCGATCAAGAAGTTGCAGAGTCACAAGCGTTATATTTCTTTAGCCAAGTAAAATATATCTGGCACTGGCAGCGTTGTTAAACGCTGTCCAGAATGATCACACTGCGTTTAATGAATTTATCATAACTCAACCCAGCTTCATTCAATGCATTTTCTATATTCTCGGAAAACAAGCCTTAATCTTCTCATTTTGAACAACCACAATTTAAAAGAAAATTACATTACATGAAAATGAAATGCCGCAACTCACAAGCATGCCCTTCAATTATTCAATTACGGAGAAAGTTTTCACCAGCTTAAATTTACATGACATCCTGAGAGCTATGTTTAAACCGAAGGTACAATATAACCCAAGCCAAACCCTCTTAGCTTCCATTCTCACGAGGGATTGAGACAATAACATTCAGTTCAGAGGCACCCTCAACAGAAGATGGAGTTGCCATGACAAGTCCATCTGAAACGGACCCAATCCAATATGCAACTCGAGCAGGCTTGTTCCCTTGGAAAAAGGCAATCTCATTGGCCCCTAGATCATTCCAACTGATGACTTGGCTCTTAAAGTTCTGTACCGGCTGAAATAGCTCTTTCGAACAACTTTCAATCTTGATCGCATTGGAGAATTCTTTCAGAAATACTAGAAATTTTGATGCCATTTGGGCCCCAAGCTCACGTTCTGCCTCCTCAACACAGACCAACATAAGTTTTTTGCGCCATTCAGTCTCCAAATTATCGTTTTCGCAATCAGTAATCTTAAAGATCATGGTTTTGCTACAGTTTTTGCTTTGATTGGAACTGATAATGGGGGAAGTGGGGGAGCAAGTAGTCTTTTTGAGATTAGGAAGATAAAATATTGGAGTTTTTGGTGCTACATTTTTGGAAATCAAATCATTGTGAATATCAGCCCATTTCTTGAGAAAATCTTCCTTGGTTAAGAGATCTGCTAGAAGAACGCTGCAGCTAATCCCAATTGAATACCCACCACACTCAAAATTAGTAACCTGAAATACAACACAAAACAAAACAAACACAGCTACCCTTATAAAATAGTCTCCATTACATAATTAAATATTGCATAACATAACTATGATAATTAAAACTAATACATACATATATACATATATATAGAGAGTACCTGAACATAAAATAGTGGGGAATACTGAGGATTCTGTTCATCGACATCCTTCCAAAACACAAGCTCAGCCTCAACATCTTCATTTTCCTTGAGACCAAGAACATCTGACAAAGTCATGGCAATCTTGGCCTCAATGAGCCTTAACCCACTATCATTGGACACGATCTCTAGTTCTCCATGACCATCTTCACCTCTCCTTAGCCTTCCACTGAGCATTGGTTGCTCAACCATAGCTCTACTCAAGGACTCCATAATCCATCCTGCTACTATCCATCCAGAATCCTCATCCATCACCTTCTTGTAGTAAAGAATCATGTTAATGCACCTCCGAAAAATGCTTGAATCAACCGGCTCCATGACTGACACTCGACGTGTCACCCGTGGATCGGTGGGCTTAAATGGAGTCACTGTTAGCACAGCTTCAATCTGTAATTTGGGGACCAAATTTTGGCTTGCCATCTTGGAGAAACTAGCTTGTGGACATGTTCATCATTTTTTGGGCTATTTATAAAGGCTGTGTGACATTGAAACTCTTGGAGAATGCACTATCATGTTGCTAAATTACAATAATGGCCCAAAAATGTGGTCTAATTAAAATTTTTCCCAAATTGGAGTTCTAGACAATTATATCCATTCAAAAATCCTTCCCAAATTGGAGTTCTAGACAATTATATCCATTCAAAAATCCATTACTTTGCTATTGGTTTTATTATTAGATAGTGAGTGTAAAAGATTGGTAAGCCTTGGTATACCTACTTGGAAGTGTTGGAAATGGAAAGAAGAGTGAATCTTACACGAAATTTTGGTAATCAGACGATCTAATTTCTCAATTTGTACTTTTATTTCTTTTTCTTTCTTTTTAAAGAGAAAACAATATATGGGAATAGGGATACACTTATGAAGTGTCCAAAAGCTAACTTTTCCCAGGAAAAATAAATTGATAGGACCAATCTGCAAAAGCAATTAATTTAGTTTGTTCGAGCATCTACTAATCCCACCTTCACAGTTGTCTTCCTCATCTTTTTCTTTTTGGTGTGTGTGTTTGTTTTCCAATGACAATCTCCACCCTTTGATTTAATATGAGCTGGGAGTTGCAACTTGCAAACACGCAATAAATTTATCAATTTCGTTAGCTGTTGGCCTCCCCATTGCACATTTATCAGTTTCGCATAAGCCAAAATAATTCTAGGTGGATGAGTTAATTTAGAAAGGATGACAATTCTGTATGATGGTTAAGTCAAGCAACAACAGCCCAGTCAAATGAACTATCTTTATCAATTTCCTGCATTCACACTTAATGAGCAGCAGTAATGGAGTTAAAGAAGCTTCAAGGTGTTTGTTAAACTACCACCAGTCTACAATTATTACGGAAGCTAGCAACTTATTATTATTATTATTATTATTTTGTTTAAATGGGAAGCTAAAAAAAGATTAATGTTGCCCTTCTTCATAAAAAATTGGCGTGTGTAACAAAACTCGTAGTACTGACAATAACTTGTAGTACCCAAAATGCCAAAATTACTAGTATCTACATTTACTGATCTAAATAGATACAGGCATTTTACTGTTCATTGTATGATAGTAGTGACGAAAGGATTTGCATTCGCAACTCATTAATGGATTTGCATGTGAGAACAATTTTGAATTTGTACAAACAGTTGAGGGCGCCACCCTGGACCCGGATTGTACACATAATATGAAGAAGAAATTAACCTACATTAATCTCTATTTAATGCAATGGGGGCCGAAGTTAAAATAGCAAAAGGACAATGCATGTGTTGTTAAATCTCCGGTGGGATTGCAGCATTTACTACCCACGATTATGGGCTCAAATTTCTGAAATGTTGATTCAACGTCTTTCGTCAGCTGCATCTGCAAGTCGTGTTTTCATTTAATGAGAGTGGTTTGTATTTGACTCGGGACCTTTTGATGTGAAAGTCCTCTCACTCGAATAGCTAGCAGCTACAGAAGCTTAGGACCTGCATTGCAGCGTCGGCATTACTGGCAAGACTTCATATTAGTTGGAACTTTGTACTGCAATTACAATGAAAACTTCGTATGGGAAACACTTTACAGCTAGTTGGGAGACTAAAAAAATGGCCTCTCTTTAACTTCTGTTGAAAATGAGCAGTGGACGGTGGGCATCAAGTAGCATGCTTGTCAAAAGAATAGTTACAAGAAACCCATTTGTATGCAGGCCTTTTCAGGCTTCAGGCCCATAACTTGAAATATGGTTACCAATTAAACTATCTTTCCCGGGCAAAGTGAGAATGTGGTTGACAATTAAGCGTTTCATTTCCACCACTTGTTTTGTTTCCGTGTCCAACCTCTGGCCTCTCTCTCTCGTATAGTATCAATCGCAAACTTTAACAGCATTTCACTGAGCAACAATGGCTATGGCTTATTTTTCTCCTCTCTGCCTGAACTCTTCTTTATATCATCTTCAGAGAAAAGAATTTCATTGTCCGCAAAGCTATTCTTGGTTTTGTTTTCAAACAAGCAGCAGAAGCAGAAACAGAAACAGAACCAAACCCAATTGTCTATCAATCACTAAAGCTGAATCTGATGTCAGGAAGGAGGATATTGTCATTGTAGGTGCTGGGATTGCGGGACTAGCTACTGCAGTGTCTCTACACAGGTTAGATGAAGCAAAAACCCACAAAAGTGTGAATAAATTGAGCTAGTTTTGTGGAGTTTGCTAGTTATTGTTCATACTCCAGAAGGCTTTTTCTCGAATCGGGTGAAATTAGGAGATTACTTATCCTTTTGTTCTATGCTTGAAATGCTTTCTTCTATCAGAATGCTATGAATATTTAATTTGTTTTCAAGTGAAAAAATTTACCAGATTTCTGCTATTTATTGATTTATTTTGGATTTTCTCGGAATACTTTTTTGAATCCAACCTTAGTAATTTAGACTAAGGAATTGTTTCTCACGAATTCACAAATTTGGAATCATTAGGCTTGGGGTTCGGTCATTGGTGCTTGAGCAAGCAGATTCACTGCGAACAGGAGGAACATCACTCACTCTTTTCAAGAATGGTTGGCGAGTATTGGACGCAATTGGAGTTGCAAGCGAACTCAGAAGTCAATTCCTTGAAATTCAAGGGTATATTTTGTGCTCCTTCACCTTGTCATAAACATGAACTTAAAACTGTGACCTTTCGAGTATTAGTTTCCTTCACTGTTTTTTATGCATATTATTGAACACACTTGACGTAAAAATTAATAGTTAAATTTTATTCAGTTTTCCTACTTCAGAAATTCCCATTCTGATTGAGAAACATCCTGTAATTTAAAAAAGTTTATTTACCCTGAAAGAAAAAGAAAAAAATGTTAATTCGTCATAGCAATAAAACTCAAATCCTTTGTGACTCCTGCCTGAACTTGTTCGCGGGATCAGCTGTGCAGGATGGCAGTAAAGTCAGAGGATGGAAGGGAGCTGCGCTCCTTCAGGTTCAAAGATGAAGATGAAAGGTAGTAAATCCAGTCATCTTGAGTCTGTGTCTTCGAATGTTGTGGAAAACATAAATCTTCCTCCTCCTTTTCATGATTTTGCAGCCAAGAGGTCCGCGCTGTTGAGAGGAGGATTCTTTTGGAGACTCTTGCCAATAAGCTGCCACCGGAGTCAGTCCAATTTTCTTCTAAGCTGACAAAGATAGAAACGACAGCATACGGGGAAACACTTTTGGAATTGGTTGATGGAAGTCGGTTATATGCAAAGGCAAGTTATTTGCAGAGACGAGTCTAGACCTCTTAGTTTCAGAGTTTTGGCCATGTTTCTTTGCTTACCGAGTTCTGACTGCCTTTGATATAAGAAGTATGAACTTGGTCTCCGAGGACTCGCCTTTTGATGAATATTTAACCTATGGTCTTCCTTCTTCTGTCCAGATCCGGTCTTGTCCACTTCCTAATTGTCAAGACCGAAATATTCTGGCTAATTTGTCGAGCTTAATGAATAATTATGTTGTTATCTGAGTTCTGAATTCTGATGACTAAAAATTGATCATTCTGCAGAGCGTTATTGG
This sequence comes from Ailanthus altissimus, assembly GCA_946807835.1. Classification (NCBI taxonomy): domain Eukaryota; kingdom Viridiplantae; phylum Streptophyta; class Magnoliopsida; order Sapindales; family Simaroubaceae; genus Ailanthus; species Ailanthus altissimus. The sequence goes on along the minus strand of OX327696.1, from coordinate 26,417,041 downwards.
CTGTGATGGAATTCGTTCTCCAGTAGCTAAGTGGATGGGATTCTCTGAGCCTAATTATGTAGGGCATTGTGCTTACAGAGGGCTTGGATTTTATCCCAATGGACAGCCATTCGAACCAAAAGTTAATTACATCTATGGAAGAGGATTGCGTGCCGGATATGTTCCTGTATCTCCTACAAAAGTTTACTGGTTCATCTGCTTCAACAAGTCTTCGCCAGGTTACCTTGCACTTGTTATGCTTAGCTTATTTCTATTCACTTCTACAAGTTACATCTTTGTGTCAATTAAACCTTATCTTTGTCAGATGGAAAGGTAGATAAGCTTAAATGAAAAAACGTAAGGTGGACATTCATCTGATGCCGTAGCAAATTGCAGCCTCATTTAGCACAGGGCTTCCTAGAGAATGTCCAGCATTCGACCAGACAGTTGTCCCATGAAATTCTCACGGTTGTTTCATACATGTCTTGTGGCAGGTCCTAAAATTACTGATCCGGTTGCATTGAAGAAGCAAGCTAAAGATTTAGTAAGGAACTGGCCTGAGGAGCTAAGGAATATAATAGATCTTTCACCAGATGAGACAATCAGCAAAACTCCTCTGGTAGACCGTTGGCTGTGGCCAGCGATAAGCCCTCCGGCTTCAAGAGGAAGAGTTGTGCTAGTTGGAGATGCATGGCACCCGATGACCCCAAATCTTGGGCAAGGAGCTTGTTGTGCATTGGAAGATTCAGTAGTCCTGGCAAGAAAACTTGCGAATGCAACCCAATCTGAAACTGCATCCGTGGAAGAAGCTCTCAGATCATATGAAAGTGAAAGATGGCCCCGTATCTTTCCATTGACCGTACGTGCAAATCTTGTTGGATCACTTTTGCAATGGGAAAATCCAGTTGTGTGTTCTGTTAGGAACAATATTATCATACCAAAGCTAGTTAGGCTAGGACCAGTGTTGGAACACACAAACTTTGACTGTGAGCCTCTATTGGAAGGCATAAAAGTTTAAGATTTCAGACCAACAGTAGGAGCTTTCACACAAAGACATGAGAAATATGTTTATCATCAGTGTTAGCTGAACCCTCCCGAAAGATATTTGTATACAAATGTTTAAAGAAACTATTATACCTTCATCAGTATTACCAATAAATTAATTTTTCCAAGTTTATAGAGTCCTATAGTTGTGCTCAGTGTACAGATTAATTTTTAGCACACCATGGAAAACTATGCATCATCTCAATGACCAACCTAAAGAACATGGAGGTCACGTGGAGCTAATGAAACTTACAGTGCTTCCTGCATGGTCATATACAGCATGGATGAGTTTATCAAAGTTCAAAAAGTTGGTCGAAAAATCAAACCATTTATACAGAGCTGCTGGCATGACAAATTAAGAACAAGGAAATCTGACATATAGCTCATTTCTTTTTCATTCTGATGAAACAAACCTGTGCAGTTAATTGCTTGCCAACCAGGAAAGCCAACTACCCGTCAAAGAAAAAAGTAATGCTATACCTGTAAAAAATATATGTACCCCTACAGGAACCAGTTCTGGCAACTGCAGGTCTAATTGTTCAAATTAAGGTTGCGGATCACAGAAAGACAGAATGATGAACTATTAGACAGGGTCACCACTTAGCATACAACAAATCAAACAAATGGCAACGGATGTGCCTGATCTAAAAATATGTTTCTCCCATCTAAAGTTTAACACATCAACTCCAAAATCCTATTGAATCACTGGCATCAGAATTTCGTTGAAACTGCAAAGAGTAAAGAAACTTTTATTGATAAAGTGGTTACAACTACAGACAACTGTGCATTATCAGCAAGGAAAAGATAATTTCTTCTACATTTATAGCTATGAAACTATTGTAAATGAATCAGACTGAATGCTACATGGATCAAGCAAGAAATGGCTACATTTGTACATAATGTTGAATTTTGAAAATATAAATAAATCAGAATTAATGCTCCATAAAACATTGTAACCTCTTACGCTGAAAAAAATAACCTCTATTTCAGTTTTTCTATAATCTTGTGGGCTTTGTTGTGCACTACTCTTTTTGGATCAAAGTCATCCAGCTTTGAGTTTATCAAAACAATTCTATGAGCCAACCGCATCCTCGTCAGTACCAATCTTCAAACCCTTGGTTCTGCCAACAATTCAACCACCTTCCTTTATTCCTTATCGACTAATACATGAAATATAAACATCCACTAAGTTTTCATTCTTTTATATTTGTCAGTCGATTTATAAGAATTTACAATTTCAGAGTGCATCACCTAAGATCAAGAGAACCAATAAATAAATAAATTCACTTCCTCTCTTCGAAGAAAAGAGTTAACAGAAAATGGAAAGCAATGAATCATTCAATTGAAACATTTTTCAAGGAATCAAAATTCTAATAAAAAGCAAGTGGATTACAAAGAACTTGTCCTTTAATACTTAGGATGGCAAAGACAAGAGAGTACAAATAAAGTTCCACTCTCCAAGTCCACCCTCAAATCCGCAACACGAGAAAAGCATCTTTCAACAAAACATGGCCAAAGCAACCGCCGCGCTCAAAGCATAAGAAAACAGTGAAGCAAAAAGATCATGGATATAACGTATAACACAAAATAACTCTATCTGTAAACAAAATTGAAATCTCCGCACTTTAATATGACACGACCAGAAAATAGATAAAGTGTAAATGGTCCTATGAAGAGACTTTCAAGCAATCAATCGGATTGAAATGAACAATAAGCAATATATCAATGAGAAGTAGTGGCTTGTACTATTTGAAACTGCAAGGGGGGGAAGTAAAAATAACGATGAAAATTTATCAAAATCAACAAAATACCCTTAAATCTAATAAGCCCGGATAAATAAATAAAGCATAAGCAATTCACTGAAAATACTATCAATCAATCAATCAATCAACCAAAAATAACTGATATACAGTGAAATATACCGGGGTTGGAGAAGAACCAGAGGACGATGGCGCAGAGAATGAGAACGAGAGGGATCGCGTGGATTGCGTTTTGGGCGATTCTGAGACGAGAACGCTCTTTCCTGGCGACGTCAGAGAGTGGATTGTATGTCGGTAGTTGATGAACCTGGTCTGCGCCTTCGTTGTTTGGTCGCAGATCATGAGATGAGTTGACGAACAACTCTTCTGTCACTCGCGAGCTGCTCGACGATCTGTGCATCTTAGTTTCGATTCTTCGGGATGTAATTTTTGCACTCGGTGGCTGATTCAATCGTATGAAATACACCTATGATCTTGTTTTTCAGTTGAACAGCAGCCCGATGTTATTTTCTTTATTTCAAGAATATCAGAATATGCGGATGTGTAAGATTCAATTAACTATTGTAATTTTTTATTTTTTTTGGAAAAGTAATTTTAAACTCTAACATTTTTAAAAAGGTACGTACAATTTTAAAAGTTTTATCAATATTTAGTAATTTTTATTTATTTTAATAATAAAAAAAGTAGTATATCTATTTTTTTAAATTTAAAATTTAAATATTTTTTTTATTAAAATAGAATAAAATGGGACATTTTTTAATATCTAAATTTTTTTATTAAAATAAACGAACATCATCATATTTTTTTTAAAACAAATAATATCACACAAGGATAAATTTTTATAATGTTGAAGATAATGATTGAAAAATAATTTATTCCGTTGTTTTTTTTAATATTTACATATAAAAAAAATTAGGTATTATTATGCCAACTAACTAAATGTCAAAAAGGATTATTATCTCAATATAACATATACGAATGGGTAAAGTGTAATCCTTTCACCCGGTAAGAATTTAAATTTAACCTCTTATACTACTAAAACAAAAATTATTAGCTAATTAACATCCTCATATTCTTATATTTCAATGCAACATGTCTAGTAATTATAGACAACATTTTTATTTTTTTTAGCTTACACAAATGACAAATGAATTTCTCAACTTATACTATTATCCTTGATTAAATGGACTTTAAAACATTGCATTAAGTTTGTTAATCTAAAGGTTTCTTACATAAATTCTTTTTGAAGAAAAATCCGTTTACCATAATTGTTTGAATTGTATTATATATAAATATATATATATAACAATCTATTGATATTTGTATTTAAAAGTTTAATAAAATATATAATAATGATATTTGTAACGCAACTTGCAGATTTAAACTTAATAAAAATAAAATTGACTTTGTTAAAAATTACAAAATAAATATAGCACTTAGTCATATTACTCCAATGATAATATATGTATACTATTTGACTTAAGATCACGGATACATATCTTAAAAGGGAGTCAAAAAATAAATTTTTTCTAATTATTAGAATTAATTAACAATCATAGTATAATTATTTTAGTTGATAGAAATTATAATTCACAATAATTTTAATTATTAACAGTTGTAAACTGTTACATTTTATAATACAATATTTATATTTTTTAAAAATGGAGAAATTTACCTATTGCATGCATACAATTTCTTCAATAGTCAAACAACTAAAGCCATCTCATATTGTTTGGTTTATTTCCAATTTTTCCTTTTTGTTATATTTTTAACATTTTCAGCTGTTCTGGTTGGCGGCCATTTGAACCCCACGAGCGGCAAAACCAAAGTCTCTTTTCTCATTTGCACAATTGCACAGGTTGTGCGCGTGAAATTACTATTCGAAGCCGTACATTATTGATTCTAGAAAATTTCGAAGCCACTATTTTTGACCGATTAAGAAAGTTTATACACGCGCCTCTGACGAGATTGTTCGAAACTCGCTCCAAAACGAACGGAAAGTGAAAACAATCGGTTTCGTTGGGCGCGCGATCTGTTCGTGCCAAACGCGCTTTCCGGTCATTGAAGCTTACTGCTCGGAAGTTGGTGCCAAACGCGCTTTCTGGGCATTGAAGCTTACTGCTCGGAAGGTCGTGTCAAACGCGCTTTCTGGGCATTGGAGCTTACTGGTCAGAAGATTGATGCAGACTTACACGTGTAGGAAGCGGCTTGGAAACAACCAGCCTCCTTCATCAGCACTGTGGCTTCCAACGTGACTGAAATACCCTTCATCAATATATATATATATATATATATGTGTGTGTGTGTGTGTGTGTGTGTGGGGTAGATTGCAGTCAGAGTAAAAATAGGGTGGTTTTTAAGGGTTTGTTTGGTTTAATTTTTAAATAAATTTTTAAAAGTATAACTTTTCAATTGTGGTAAAGAGTAAAAATATAATTTTTAAGAATTTGTTTGGTTTAATTTTTAAATAATTTTTTAAAAAATATAGTTTTTTAAAGTAAATTTCTTATAAGTAAAGTTTTTTTTTAAAAATAATTAATTATTTAGTTGTTAATTAAATTTTTTTTTAAAGTATTAGATCGTTTGATTATATATTGTTATAAGTACTTATTTGTTATTAAATTATCAAAAAAATATTTAATAAAATGTATATTCAAATTTTTAAATAATTTAATATTTTTTATATATAAATTTAAAGTTATCATGTATTTTCTCAAATTTAATTTCTTAAAACACAATAATCAAGTCAAATTAAAATATAGTAATCAACGAATCAATATAAGTTATTATATTTGGTACAAAAATAAAAATATAATATAATTTTTTGTTTAAAAAATAAAATAATCAACGAAAATTTTAGTCAGAATGACAGATTTTGAAAAATTAAGTAATTAGATCAATTCGATGTGATAAGTGCAATATGTGTAATTTTGTAAACTATTTAAAGTATTTTGTATGAATGTTAAGGCTCATGGAATGATTAATCTCCATTGATAGGTTAAGGAGATTTAAGCCTTGTAGCTAAAAATGCTAAAAGGTAAGTATACTAGACTTTTTACTGAAATCGCAATAAATATAGTAATTGTTATGTATGATTTTATAAATGTGGTTAGGAATATGTTTATGTTATGTCAAAGTATATCTTGATATGAAATGTGAAGACATATGTTTATGAATGTAAGGATGGACATACATGACATATATGTATTTTTGAAAGCGAGCTTTCAAAATGAAATGTGTTTAACAAATGGAGTTTTTGAAGTATAATATGTCAATAAGAAACATTTTGTGTTTTGAGGATACTTGAACTCACTGTTGACCTAGTAGGCATTTTATGTGATTTGTGGAGCCTTTACGTGTGGCATTTCCTTTGGGATTGATATATGTTATGTGTTCTGTATGTAAGAAGGATCCTATTGGTACCTAAAGGAAGAGTGAGTCATCATATTCGTGTAGTGGCATATTGGTGCATGTGAGAAGACTCACCGATGATCAGGGTGAAGGTTTGGCTTTTACCTTTGGGCATAAGTATTATATATGTGTAATTTAATACCTCACTTGTACTATTTATTTCATACGGTATGGCACCTACGAGTGACATTTGGCTCATTATGTAATATGTGATATGGAAGTCCTACTAAGTAGTAGTTGAGTGATGATATTCCTATTATATGTTTTGAAGAAATGTGCAAGCGTTTATCTAATATGTGATTTGATAAGATTATGATTTTGATTTATCACAGCATATCATATAATGTATTGTGTACATATATGTATTTGTATTTGATATATGAAAAATTAGTATGCTTACTGAGTTTTATACTTATTATAGTTTATTGTGATTTTAGGTAAATAAGGTACATGTATGCTTAACGGATTTGGCAAGGCTTCTGCTGCTCCTTGAGTTTCCTAAGTTGCTAGGTTACTGAGTGTTTCATTTGGGGACACGTGGTTTAAGATATTTGATTTGTCCCTATTGAATAAATACTTATATATTATTTTATTGAGTGTGGTTATAGGTTGATTTTAAGTAAGAATTTGCAATGAATATATTCTGAACTTTTGATAACAAAGTTGCTACTAGTGACGTAGTAGAGTGTTAATCTTTGAGAAAACTCTATGTATTTTCGATTTACTAATTTCCCCAGTTATAATTCAATTGTTATAAGGAAAAATTTTATAAATAGCCCCTTTATTTTTTTATTATTCTTTTTTAACCAAATATAAAATGATTATACTTTATTAACCAAATGTTTTAATTTTGGACACATTTATCCTAATATCAAAAACATAGCTTCTCTTTTTTCTACCGAACCTTCAAGAGTGATATTGACGAACCAAAGCATATTGATGGCCGAATATTTTTGAAGTTGTTATTGAGAAAATCGAGTGGTGTTGAGCATATTTATCACTTTAAATCAAAGAAATAACTGAATCTGATAAGTTTTCTAAACTTTCTTAGAAAATTTAATTTTAGTTAAAAATTAGATCAAACTTACATTTAAAGTTAAAAATATGTGTTATTGATGTATTAAATGTGAAAAATGAGTTAGAATGATGTAAAAAATGTTGAAATTCGACAAAAAATTAAGATTTGGAGTGTGTTTGACAAAAACCAGACGGCGGTCAATACGGTTGCCGTCAATTTAGGCATCTTGGGGCCATCTCGGGCCCGATATATGCCCCTGCGATGCACGTGATTGCGCATTTTTCAATTTTTTTTTATTTTTAAATATATTAATTTTTTTAAAATAATTTTACTAATTGTCTTTTTTGTTTTTTTAGGTCTTATGGAGTATGATTCAATAGTTATTTATTTTGGAGGAAAGTGAGAGAGTTCTAGTGATGGAGAAAAAAATTATGTTGATTATAGTAATATTGGGATTTCGGTTCCGCAAGATATTAATTTTGAAAAAATTTTAAATGCAATATGTTATACCTTAGGAGTCGACAATGTGAACTGTAAAGTGACTTTGAAAATCAAAATTGATGCAACGAGGTATAACTTAAAGCTTATTGAGATTATAAACGACAGTGATGTTCGATTTTTTTTAGCGCCAATAGAAAATGAATTGTCCTTTATGTGTAATAGTGGATCCTAGAGCTTCCTTTTATGAAGATGATGTACAGCCCCTCAATCAAAACCCACTATCGATTCATACTCATTTTATGTCAGCTAGCGGTAGCAATCAAGTGAGCCATACATCTTCATCAATTTCAGCAGTAGTTTCTGTAAACACAACGAACGAGTATCACAATGTTTCTCCTATACCCTTCAATGAAGACCCAGCCTATACACATTACGCTTGCGATGACATTGAAAATGTTGGGGATGTGGAAGGGGACTGTGATGATGTTAGAAATGTTGATAATTTAGAAGGGGATGATTTAGCAGAAGGCGGACATTGTTATGTTTTGACAAGCTCCCTAAATGTTGAAGTTAGAAGAACAGATATTTGTGAAGCGGAAAACCCCTTTGCGTTTGTGCCTCCAATACCACCATCAGACTTGGCATTTTGGATAAGATATCGAGTAGTGAAATTGGCGATGTGTTTGTAGGAAAGTCATTTAATAGTAAAGATGAACTTCACTAGGCTATTAGTATGCTAGCACTTAAAGGTAATTAGAGCTTTAAAGTGTCAAGGTCAATAAAAGATCGTTTTGAGATCAAATATGATGATGATAGATGCCGATGGCGATTACGTGCAGTGTCGACAGATGCAAGAAAATATTTCATTGTGCGCAGAATTGATCCAAGTCACGTGTGCTAATTAGATCGATTGCGTGATGGTTATCGACAAGTAAAGTCTCAGATTATTAGCAAATTCATAAAAAATGAGTTTGCATCTGCAAATCGACTTTATAAATCGAAGAAAATCCAAGCAGACATACGTGAAGAGTTTGGTGTGGACATAACTTACCCTATTGCTTGGCGGTCTAAGGAGCATGCATTAGTGTTAATACGTAGTACTCCAGAGGGTTCATATAAATTACTTCCTGCATACTGTCATATATTGGAACAACAGAACCCAGGTACAGTCACGCATTTGGAGATTGACAATTGCAAGCACTTCAAATATTTCTTCATGGCTCTTGGACCATGTATTAGAGGGTTTCAGTCTTCCATCCGATCGGTTATTGCAGTTGATGGTACATTTTTAAAAAATGCATACTTGGAAACAATGTTTGTGACTGTTTGCAATGATGAAAACAACCAGATTTTTTCACTTGCATGGGGTATTGCTGACTCTGAAAATGATACTTCATAGAAGTGGTTTATGGCAAAACTCTGAGGAGTCATTGGCGATCTTGAAAACCTTGTATTTATATCTGATCGATATGCTAGTATCGAGAAGGCCATTAGAGAGGTAATCCTAATGTATATCATGGTGTATGCATCCATCACTTGAAGTGTAATTTGGTAGCACGATATAAGATACCGTCGCATACAACAAAAGGAGGGGGATATTTGACTTCCTATTTTGTTGCTGCCAAGGCGTATTGTATAGCTGACTTTCAAAGGGAAATTAATAGGATGCGAGAAATGAAACCGGAGGCAACGAATACTTGGAGGAGGAGGTTGGTTTTTCAAAATGGGCTCGATCAATGGGAGCATTCAGAAGATATAACATCATGACCACCAACATTGCAGAGAGCATTAACGCAGTTGCTAAGGAAGCACGTGCCATGACTGTGACTGCCTTAATTGAGTAGATTAGAGAGTTAATGCAAAGATGGTTTGTTGAGAGACGTGAGACTGCAGAAAATATGTCAAACTTCTTGACTACTTAGGCCCATGACAAGATTTGGAAGTGCAATGATGATTCTGCTTGCATGACAGTGCATGCAATAAATCAATCTCGTTTTATCGTTAAGGACGAAAAAAGAAATGGAATAGTGGATATCTTGGGGAAGTCATGTAATTGTTGAAAGTTTGATATGCGACAGCTACTGTGTCCTTATGCACTTGCAGTATGCAGGCAGGTCAGATTTCAGTACTATACTCTTTGTTCGCGATATTACACGACTGAGTCTTTGTTGCGTACATACAGTGAACCAGTAAATCCGATTGATCATCCATTAGATTGAATTGTTTTAGAGGAGTTGAGAGCTACTGACATCCAGCCTTCTATAGTACGTCGGTAATCAGGAAGACGTAAGAAAAATCAAATTCTATGACAATGTGAGGCTCCCACGAAGAATGTATGCAGCCGCTGTAAGCAGCATGGACATAATCAACAAACTTGTTGAAACCTAATTCTATTACATGATAGTTGATGTATTCTTTATGAGTTATATTTGTATTTTTAAGTCATGTAGTTATGGGCCTTATTTGACTAGTTAATTTATACTTTTTTACGATTGTGTTTAATTGATACATTTGTTATGTTTCTTTTTTCCCCAAATGTCGTTAATAATGCATGCTTTGACTTATATTTTCCCTTTTACAATTTACAATGAAATGTATAAAATACATTAATATAAATATACAAACATTTAATTTTTTTTGCACATTTTCATAAGTTAATCGTCATTTTGGTCCTAAAAAATGACTCATGCTCAGGACCAAAATCTAGGGGACGACACAACATTAAAAACTCTATAAACATACAAACATAAACCCCCACAATTTCTACTATTTATTGTCTACTGTGACAATCCATCCTTTAATCTAATTACATAAAAAGGGGTTAAGTGAGGTGTAATTTATCATTACTCATTAAATCTACAAGCATCTAGGTAATAGGGTAACAACGTAGATAATGGCAGGACATGATTCTCAATCACGTCATCGGCAAATCCCTTGATGCTAGAATCGTAGATCAATATTTGCCGATGCAAGATGTCCACCTCAGCTGTCACCCAATGTTGTTGATTGTAGTTGACAAGAATATAAACCTACATAAAATTCAAATAAGTCTCACAAATAGTACTACAAGTTATAAACAAAAATAACAACATTCACACAAAATATTATATTTTACCTTATTAACCTCAATCCACATACGTGCACCAAGTAAATCTTCCTTAGCACCTTGGGCATATGCCATTACTTCATCACTTCATATAATGCCAGTCATGTCATTTTTGTGCTCCTCATAAATGAGTCTAATAGTCTCCTAAAGATGCAGGGCCATCGAATAATCAATAAAGATGAAATAAGAAAATTTAATTAATTTAATTCATCACTCATAAAAAAGTACGAATCCACAGAAGTGGACAATTAGGGCAATGCATTAGTGCAACCGTATTGCCTAAGCCGAATCACCTTCAAATACTCATTAATATGCTGCATTAAGAAACAATTACCGTCAAATGAATGTGTAAATTAAAAAAAAATGAGATAAAATTATTGAATATATATTTTACTTACAAAATCATCCAGTCAGCTGTGTAACAATTTCTGAAACCATACTGGGTTAGCGTCAAGCCCAGGTAAGCTGACTACACCCTCATCCTTGTCCATCCAAGCTGAAACTCAACTATGATAGCCGAGTCTATCTACTGCAATAGATTCATGTCTACTTGAGATTGTACTTCAATTTTAATTTTCTTCTTCTCATGTATCATTTGTGGAAATGGATTTGTATATGGGGTGTGCAAATACATGCAGGCCTATACGATCTCCCAAATTGACTTACTCCCTTATGCGGGGCAGACAAGATCTCAACAGTTGCAGGACTGTCAATCAGTGGTTGGGGCAATATATCATGACCAGTAACTGGGGTCTAAAAACTATATTGACAGCATGTCGGTGTATTCTCTCCAAATTAAAATATATGTATATATTAAAATAAATCAAATGCAATTAAGGTAAGGGAAAATTATTGCGTTTTAAATTTATTTTGCTTACCATATTATAGCTTTCGTTCTGTTGGAATGAGCATGATTGCTCAAAGCACATCATCATCTGCTGCATCTGCTGTGTAAGATCGGTCCGGAGTTGATCAACACTTGTTAAAATTTCATCTCTATTATTATACATTCTCTACAGAAGTGCAGCTTATGCAGCTTTAGTACGCTCAAATCTCTTAATCATCTCCTCCCGCAGCTGCTCAATCTGATGTGTTATGCCATGGTCTGCAGATGCACTGTGTTCAGACTACAAGAAACGTAACCATAGTTAATGACTTATTTAGAAATATATGAAAATATCTCTTTAGTTAATCACGTAAATAAGTAATATACCATTGCTCTTGGCACTGGTGCTGACATTTGTGGGTTTGCCCATTCATATCCATCCCCCTCCACATCCATAACATCATCGTTAGGGTCGCTGAAATGGGCATGGGTCCTGGGGCGCTTGCTCTCATTGTAATCAGACATATTTGGTAAGTCCCAGCATAATTTTCGCTTGGAATGCCTACGCTTCTAACCAGGCACACAACTATCTCTTTCTTCTCATGGTCTTTTGGTACTAATTTACGATGTACCGAAAGAACCTATAAATCAACCATATTAAGTTATGCTTAAAACAAAATAAAAGTTATAAAACAATATATATATTTTTCATTAATATCAACACATACCAAATCCTTCCCTAATATTGTATCTTAAACCTCATCGAACTGTGGAGTCCCTCGAGTCGTCCAATTCGAAATATAAGGGAAGCGATCACCATAATGATAACCAAAAATTTCTCCGCACATTGGAATTACTTCAAAAATTCATACCTAATATAATTATTTTAAAAATATAAGTTTGACGTATACAAAATAAATAAATAATTAAGATCAAAAAGTTAAGTACAAGAAAATTATGGTGTACCAGAAATGCGTGCGAAAAGTCATACACATTATAACTCTCAAACTTCCTCTGTGCAAACCATTTCCTATTTATTTTCTCAAGTTTTTAGAATGCAACTTTCTTAAATGAGTTATGAAGCACAGTCCACGCAATATTGCCCCTATAAATACTTATTAAACTCATCAAGGTCATCCACTAAACATATAACAAAATTTTGAATCTCACTACGCTCGTCACGTGAGATCAAAACACGATGCACAAAATAAAATAAACTCAACTTTACTGCATTTGTATCGTCCATTTGCTTCAAATCCAGACGTCCATACCATTTATCAATAAATATGTAAGATAATTTTTTTACCCCGAAAAAATATGTATCCCATAATCGAGTGCCCAATTTCCTATGCAGTGGCTGGGCGGGAGGGTAATCTTGTATTTATAGTTCGGTGATTAGTACAAACTCCTGCCGGCTAAATCGGATGCTTTTCCTCCTTATGTAAAACCACATCTCATCTTCTAAATTAAAGGTATGCACCTCACGCAACAATAACTCGTGCACCAAAATACCAGAGAATGTTAAATCTGACATATCTAAGAAATGCCTCATACATGTCTGTCTAAATAATATTTTCTAATTTTCTGTTAGTTTATCTTTTATACAATTTAGACCCTACATCTTCGCATAAGTCGTCACTGATGCACGAAAAAATATATGCCCTGAAATTCTATATTTTTTCGATACGTTCTCTTTCCTATAACAATTAAAAACAAAAAACAAAAAATATTAATAATAAGGGAAAAATTTATAAATAACATGCATACGTATAAATTAAAAATAACATACAATATGATTTACAGAAACAATTAATTTAACATACATAAAAACCATATCATATTATAATAATTAATTATTAACATATTAATCAACATATTATAATAATTAATTATATATTAAAATAAAAATAATCATATATAAATTATAATTACAAAAGGTACTCACAATAATAATAAATAATGTTACAAACTAAATTAATGAGTCATTTAAGCAACTTATTAATTAGTGTTAATTAATTACTTAATCTATTAGATCTATTCCTTCTAAATTAAAATTTTTATTTAATTTAAATAAAATTACATTTAATTTTAAATTTTTTAAAAAAGAATTTAATTTAATTTAATCTATTTAATTAATTAATTTAAATAACATTAAATTTAATTTATTTCATTTTAAAAAAATTAATTAAAAAAAAAAATTACGCCACGTGGCATCCTATACGGGTGCCATGTGGCGCAACAGTGCAGTATCGCAGACGCAACATCCGCGATGCGCCTTATCGCCGGGCCATTTCGGGCCCGAGATGGCAGCAGTGGCCGGCCGCCGTCTGTATCGCGATTATCCACCCAAAAATTTTATTTTTTTGCTATTTTTAACATTTCTGACACCATTCTAACTCATTTTTCACATAGAATTCAATAATTTCATTTATTTCTAGTTTTAAATACAAATTTTAATAAATTTCTAACAATTTTTTAAAAAAATTTAAATTTTTAAAAGTTAAACAAAATTTGCCAAAAATCATCTATTTCTTTTGTTTGAAGTGAAAAATATGTTGTATAAACTCCTATATATACAATGATAATTTTAAAATTTTCGATCTAATAAATTTTGGTGATTTTTGAATTTTCGATGGAGAGTGTTGTTAACTTTTGATATTTTGACAAATGTATCCAAAATTAAAATATTTTGTTAATAAAATATAACCATTTTATATTTGGTTAAAAAAGAATAATAAAAAAATAAGAGGGTTATTTATGAAATTTTTTCTTGTTATAATTTTGAAAAATTGAAATAAATATTTAAATATTGTTAATAAATATTTATGTTTATATTTTAAGTTATGGGTTGATTTTAATGTTAAATTTACTAGTAATTTATTAAGGATTTTTATGTTAAATTAAAGTTTAAAATTTAATATAATATTATTTATAAATGTATATTATTAACTGAATGTAAGTTATATCGTGTGTCAAATTTTTTAAATTTAATGCACGACACTTTCTCTTAAATCTTTAAGTTTAATTAAGGAATCATCTTTAATAATAATCAACCCAATATTTGAAATAAAATAAGACGATGTAGGCAATATAAAGCTAATAATAATATTGTCTATCAAAAGTTGTCTCCCTTGTTAATTGAATGATTGATTCCTAGGGTTGCAATAGACTAAGCAAAGGATTTGAATTTTTTTTTTTTTACATGCAAAATATTGGATAACGATAAGAGAGCTAGGAAATGGATAGCTTGCTATCTCTCTTATGTCAATTTGAACATTTAAGATTCCATCAAAATTAGGTGGTGGTCAAACAAATTGCCCCACGTTTCCCTTTTAATGTATTATTTAACGATTAATGTTATTTACATTTTGTTGTACACGTGTAAATTGTGCATTTTGGACCGTAAATTTATTGTAACATATATTGAACCCATTATATACGAAGATCGGTCCGTACGTTTGGTCAGATCTGTTTTAAAAAAAAAAAACAATTATCAGTGTGTTTCTCCATTTTTTGGTATCTAAATACACTCTTTAATTATTTTATTAAATAAAAAATATTTATAAATAATTTGTCTCAATTTTTTTCTTACAAAAAATATTTGTAACATGTAACGGCACTATAAACTTTTGTCATTAATTAAGAATAAAGTATAATGTATTTATTAAGAAAAATAATAAAGTGTAATGTTGCTAATTGATGCAAAATATTAGGATTGGGCTGTTTGAACATACCAAAATATTTAATAATTCTACTTTTTTAATAAACCCGCTATTAAAATCTAAAATTTTAAAATTTTATATTATAAATATGCTTTAATTTTTAATACAATCTTACTAAATTAAATTATTATAACAAAATTATTTTTTACTAAATAATTATATAAGAGTTAATTGTTGATGATTATTCTTAAATTTTTATATAAAAATGATTGTAAATTTTATTTGACATTAAAAAAATTATATATGTATTTATTAAAAACTAATAATTTTATAGTAATTTAAATTAATAAAATTGCATTAGTAATTGAGACTAATTTACAAAATAAAGATAAAAAATTTTAATTTTAATAAAAACAAATTTGAAATCATTCACTAGTTGAAATTAAATCAGAAGTTAAACCCATGATAAATAATTTGATTCAACTAATCAAAAGACAATGGGTGTTTAAAAAATTTTAAAATAAACACTCTTGACTTTTTTTTATAGAACAAATACTTTAATTTAAACACATATAAAAAGCTATTTTTCTTTGTGATTATTAAAGTTTTTTTATTAGTCAATCGATGTTATTAGTTTTTTTGTTTTAAATAAGCTAATTTTATGAAATTTTTGTGTAGAATTTATTTAATATTAAAATTTTATATGGACATTTTGTAGAATTTATTATTTATTATTTTTTATTAATTTAATTTAATAAGGTTATACTAAAAATTTAGGCAGATTTATAACATGAAATTTTAAATTTTAGATTTAATAACAAATTTATTAAAAAAATGAGTTTGTAAGTAATGTTACATATTTTAAATTATATTTTAAATAATAATATTTTAAATAATTATTGAGTGTTGAAATGAATAAATTTTAAAATAATATATTATTTTATTTTATTATTTAAAATATAATTTAAAATGTGTAAAATGAAAGTAGACGTACTGTTAACACTTTATCATTGCGCTATTCACACCAGTGCTATTAGTCGTAAAGTTCTAAAAATATGTTTTTCTAACCTCACTACCAGAATTTGATTCCCATAACGTCGACGTATCATCTCTTTTGTATTAAACAAGATCTATAAGTACATGCATTATACGCAATTTGTGAAGCAGTTTAATTTGTAAAGCTTAGATATGCGATGAAAAGAAGAAGAATTTGATTGCATGCAGCAAAGCAAATGCCCAACTTCATCATTCAACTACACAATTGCACAACACGTGGCATCATCTGGTTCCTGTTGCCACGTCACCCCAGCACAAAAACATAATTCCCTATTTAATAAATTAAATAGTTAGCACCCAACATCTCGGCATCCTACATTTTAATAAACACGCACTCTCTCTCACAGTTTCCTCGTTCTTCTTTTTCAAAATCTCTTCTACGGTTTATTTCTCGCCGGCAATTCGATTTCTCTCCATCGTCTCTGCCGGTTTCTTCTCGCAATTTCATTTGATCCAACGCGCGACGCTACCATGAATAACGAATAGTAAGATTTTGCTTCATGTGACTTTTATTTGGTATTAAATTTGGCTCTGATTTTTTATGGATCTGTAATGGATTTTTTTTAAGTCGTTTATTTCGTTAATTGAATTATAACTGCACGAGTTGTTTCGAATTCTGTTGAGTTTAGTTTCTTTTTATAAGTTAATTTTTTTTGGATTGATGAAATTATATGGTCTTGATTCGATCTTTGATTTAGATCTTGTTGATTTAATCTCAGATCCGCTTACCGTTTAGTTTTGGTGTTTTATTAGGATGATTTAAAGAGTTTAAGCAATTGTACGATTTTTTTAAATATCTAAAAATAGGCATTATTTGGAGTTGATCATATGAGATTTGCGTTAATTCAGCTAAGATTGGAACAGAGCTTCGGGATACATGGTTATTTGCGTTGTTGTAGTTTTGTTTGGTTTGTGCGTGTTTGCTCCCTCGGGTGCGTGTTTGCTGTGCGTGTTTGCTCAGTATTATTCTTGCTGAAGGAATTTAATTTATGTGATTGGTTTAATTTCTATGTTATTTGCAGCGATTATTTGTTTAAGCTTTTGCTCATTGGAGATTCTGGTGTTGGCAAATCATGTCTGCTTTTGAGGTTTGCTGTAAGTTCTGTTTGATTCCTATCATTTTAAGTTCTATATGCAAATGCAACTATCAGATGTTTACTAGTGCCATGGCTTTGTGGTTTTCTCTGCACACCTCAAATTGTTATTATTATTATTTTTTAGTATTAATATTATAATTTTGAAGACGTGCACCACAATTTTTTAGTAATGTTGATTCCTTGTGTGTTGTAAACCAGGATGATTCATATCTAGAGAGCTACATAAGCACCATTGGAGTTGACTTTGTGAGTAATTAGATCCTTGTTCTGTTATGCAGAAATTTACTTTGGCCCTTATCTATTTAACATAATATTGGGAAGTAATTTTGTATCATATTCTGATATGTAGAAAATCCGGACCGTGGAACAGGATGGGAAAACCATTAAGCTCCAAATTGTAAGTTGCCTTTTCATTTATGCTTTATGTCAAAACTTCTAGATTTGCTGCTATTACAGGTTGATTGAAATTTCAAACTTGTATATTTCTTTATCAAACTAAGATAGGGATAATACGAACATGTTAGTTATCCTAAGATGTATGACTAAGATAGCCTACCGGTGATTTGTAGTTATTGTGGAATTGCTATCGCAATCCTCTTAGTTTCCATTGTGTTTCTTTAAATTGCATCTGTTTTCCTTTTCTTGAAGAATGACTTTACCCTTTCATTTGTAAATATCTTGCATTTCTTTTTCCTTTTAAATAATCTGATATCTTGTATGTTGTTATACTTTTCCTTTGTTTGAATGTGTAAAGAATGGTCATATAATGGTATGACATACTTTTGACTTTTGTTAATTTCTGATTGCAAATTTTATTCCTCTTCCTGGACACACAGTGGGACACTGCTGGCCAAGAACGTTTCAGGACAATCACTAGCAGCTACTATCGTGGGGCTCATGGCATCATTGTAAGTGCTATATTTTCCCTTAACTTTTTCTCCATCACTCTTCAAAAAGTTCACCTCATTTTGGTGGTTTCTTTCCAGGTTGTTTATGATGTCACAGATCAAGAGAGCTTCAACAATGTTAAGCAGTGGTTGAATGAAATTGACCGCTATGCAAGTGAAAATGTGAACAAGCTTTTAGTTGGGAATAAGTGTGATCTCACAGCAAACAAAGTTGTGTCCTATGAGACAGCCAAGGTAAATATCAATGTTCTGGGTTATTTAGCATGTGTCAAAAATAGAGTTCTTTCCATTAATAATGGGAAATTTTCTTTCTTGTGTGTCAGGCATTCGCAGATGAAATTGGGATTCCTTTCATGGAAACAAGTGCTAAAAGTGCCACCAACGTTGAACAGGCTTTCATGGCCATGGCTGCTGCAATTAAGAATAGGTACTGTTTTATATGCTTTATTGCTCTGATTATTATAAAGAAACATAAAAGAAGATTTTGTTGCATTGATCATTATACATGCTAATTTTACTCCCTTTTGAGATGTTTTTACTTTTGGAAATAATTTGTTTGTCCTTGATGGACGCATCTCTTCACATTTCTGAACTTCACTGGTTAATTTTTTATTAAAAACTTTTGCTCTCGTACTGCAGGATGGCAAGCCAACCAGCCATGAACAATGCAAGGCCTCCAACAGTGCAGATCCGAGGACAGCCCGTCAACCAGAAATCAGGTTGCTGCTCCACTTAAAAAGAAGAATTAGTGTTGGTGGACTTGTGACGTTCATCTATGTTCTTTGTCGAATGTAAAACTAGTCCTCTTTTCTTAATGCTTTCATATAAGGGTTTTTGCCATGATTTATTTCTATTGTCAGTTGTTAAACATTCTGCTAAAATTTGCATTCTTTCCAATGTATTTGATTTAAAACAAACAAAAAGAAAAAGAAACATTTGTACAAATTAGGAATATTGGTGAATAGCAGTATCTATCTTAATGTCTACTCTATTCTTTTATTGCACGTCTTCAATGTAGCTTAATCAATGCAATTTCTATTTTTCTTCTTCTCTGAAAGTATATTTCTTTAAAATGCCTTGTACGGGACCTGGAGGAAGGTGGGCTCATTGACTATCTACTATTCGGTTTTAGGTCTTTAATCACCATTGAAACTTGGAAAAGTACTGTTATTAATCTCTACAGAAGATTTGCTGGTGAAACTTTAGAATTGTTGGCCACTAAATTCGTTCGGTGAACGGTTGGCATTTGGTATTTTTATTTGTTATTCCGTGAACTGTCATGGTTAAAACAGGAGAGCAAGAGAACAATGACTACATTATTTTGAAAGCTGGTAAGACGAATCTGAAAAGTGCGTAGGTGTCATTATTGAAGCCATTTTCTTAGAAATAAATGGTCGTAAAAACATTTGTAGGTATCACAATTCTCTATTTGCTAGGAAAATGAAGCTTGGGTAGGGGAGGATATTCAGTTATTCAGCAATCACCCCGGCAATATATTTTTAACGCTTTGAAATCTGAAAAACCCGACAAAATGTTCTCCGCTGGAAATAGTTATAGAGGCAGCCTTAGCCCCAAGAGATACTATCAACCAAATTTGACAATAGTACGTGCTCAATTCTCATCTTTGTAGTCTTCGTCACCTGTTTTTTTTAAAAATTTTCTTTTCTTACTCCGCCAAAATGTCGTGTCAAAGCGTTGCATCTCATCACATTCTTGAAACTATTAACAACCAGATTCGAAGCTACAATCATATATTGAGACCTAATGACTGAAAGTCCTTGGTAGTTTCATACCAATTCTTCTAAACATCCTGCCACACCAATTGAAGATCCAATCACACATTCAGTTCATTTCTTTATCATTATTCAGATTTCAAGCTTCGACGCTAGTTCTTGATGAACACTATGCTTCATTGGTCGACGATTTTGTTGTGGATTCTAATATGAAGAGGACGCTTTGGCAGGCCGCAAAAATTTTCTAATCATCACAACCTGAAGCTTCTAGGTACAAACTCGATTGCAGAGATTAACTGACCTCAAATCTGAATTGAATTATCATAGTTCCGTGTTTTAGAACAATCTGACAGATTCTGCACTCCTAATCAAGCAAAAACTCCTAACTGAACGTTCTGAGAGGAAACTTTTTTGCAAGCTTTACCAGTAATCATTACAAGAGCAAATCCCATCCTTGAAATGATGAAACCTTATAGTATCTCTCACAATAATTTCCCTCTTTTCTATTGCTGATATGTACTTGGTGGCACGATGGCAATCCCCACACACTCTCAAGTTTTTGAACACTCGAATAGGTGTCCCTAATGGTACTTTCATGAGGCCATAAGCAATTGCCAGCCTTTCACTATGAAACAGCAAAAGCTGCTCTTTTACTTCTTCCCCCACATCATGTAATGCAGATTCAAAGTCTGGCACATAGCCTGCCAGCTTCATCTTTTTCTCCAATTCTTTCAGTTTTTCATGGATAGAAACCAACTCCAGGTGCAGCCTATCACCTGATCTAAACTCATGAACAACAGCTCCCACCTCAATCCAACTATATCCAGGCGTTTTTACCACATTATTTTCCTTCATTGTTCGTCTAATCCTAGCAACAATGTCCCATTTGTTCATTGTGGCATAAATATTAGCAAGTTGGACATAGCCAGCTGCATTTGTCGGGTCAAGATTAAGCAAGTTCTTCGCAGCAAATTCAGCAAGATCCAATCTTTTGTGGATCCTACAAGCACTCAACAAGGTTCCAAAAATGGCAGGATGTGGTTTAAAGGGCATTTTCTTAATCAAGTCAACAGCTTCAACTAGCTTCCCAGCTCGACCAAGAAGGTCAACCATACATGTATAATGATCCGGCCTAGCTTCAATTCCATAATCCTTTATCATCGAATCAAAATATTGAATCCCCAGATCTACTTGTCCTGCATGGTTGCAGGCCAGCAACACTGCAACAAAAGTGATCCAATCTGGCTTCATTCCCTCTTGCTTCATCTCATCAAACAAACGAAGAGCTTTTTCACCCGCTCCATGTTGTGCATAACCAGATATCATCGCATTCCAAGTCACAACATCTTTATGCTGAAGCTCAAGAAACAACTTCCAAGCATTTTCCAAATCCCCACACTTACAATACATGC
This sequence comes from Ailanthus altissimus, assembly GCA_946807835.1. Lineage (NCBI taxonomy): Eukaryota > Viridiplantae > Streptophyta > Magnoliopsida > Sapindales > Simaroubaceae > Ailanthus > Ailanthus altissimus. Next base: position 26,395,588 of record OX327696.1, on the reverse strand, counting down.
TAATCAGTGGATTAACTGCTGCTGTATCATTACTTAACGGAGACTTACAAATTAGCTGATGAACTTGCTTACCCAACAGCAATGCTGACAATTCACTACAACCCAGTAAAATACTACTCAAACTCGAAGCATTTGGCCTTACCCTTGACCCTATCATCATTCTAAACAGCTTCAAACCATCCCTGGCTCTAGAATTCGCAACATAACCTGCAATCATTGCATTCCACGTGACCAAATTTTTCACGGGCATTTCCTTAAATAACTTCTCTGCTAAGTCGACCTTTCCAAACTTCATATACCCACTAATCATAGCAGTCCAAGCCACCACACTCTTAACTGGTGCAACTTCAAACAACTCCACCGCTTTATCCAATTCCCCACATTCAATATACCCTGAAATCATAGCACTCCAAGAAACACTATTCTTCTCTGGCATTTCCAAAAACAGCTCGCGAGCTTTGTCCATGTTCTTGTTCCGGACAAAACCCGATATAATTGTATTCCAAGAAGCTATATCTTTAACGGGCATTCTGTTAAAGAAATCAACAATGGTTTCCATATCATTAGAATTCAGCAATAGACAAGATAACATGATGTTATAAGAAACTGTGTTTGGTTGAGGAATTGTATCAAACAACTCTTGTGCTTCTCTAAGTTTCCCGCGCTTTTTTGCATACCACGTCAAAATTGAATTATAAGTAACTGTCGTCTTAACAGTCACGTTACTGAATACTCTAATGGCGGAATCAAAGTCGCCAGATCTAATGTAGCCAGTAATAATCTTGTTGGATGAAACGAGTTCATAAAAAATATCTGGATTAGATGTTTTGATGCAAGTATGTTCCCGATTTATTTTATTCGAGGGAACCAAGTGGGTATCTGGTGGAAAACTCGAGGGGTTTGAGTCTTTATTTGGGTTGGCATATGGGTCATTGATTGTGATGGTGCAAAGACAACAGTTTTGATGTTTGGTTGGTGAGAAAATTTTAAGCGTAGACAGTAGCTGTATTTGGTTTCTATAGGATATCCTCATAAGAGTTGAAATAAAAAAAGGCTGCATTTTCCGATTTCCGTCCCTCTCTAGCTGTAGTCCATACTCTCAAACTAATTATGATTTACTCGAAGCTCTGGATAGCTACAAACTAATACCTGTGCATTTGAAAAAAATTTCCTCGCTACAATCAATTTCAATAAATTATTTCTTCTCTGCCAAAATAGGGGCCTCGGCACATTTCAAATTCCGACCATTTATACTTTTAGCCTAACAAATGGAGCAATGTCAGACACCCAAGACTTATCCCAAATGCCTAAATGGCATGTATTGATATCAAGATCATTTGATTAAACTATTTAATCATATACACACTATATGACTTTTTGCACTTTTTTAAATAACTTATAAAATTTGTAGCATTCCTATGAATGAAAGATCACCTCACTCACAGAAATCAAGTCCGGTTTAACGAAAATGCATTAGGAACTTGTTAAGGATTATTGTTGACAATATCAAAAGCAATTTTTGAAAAGTTAAAAATGAATTTAGATGTTTGATAATTTATTTATAATTTTTTTAAAAAAAAATAGTTTCATCTTATAATAGATTGTAGGAGGAGATTTACTTTTCAAATCGGATTAATATTTTCATTAAATGCATGTTTATTGTTAGGCCTATTATACAAAGGCCTAGTCTGTCAATGCCCAAACTTAATTTTTTTTAAATGGCAACTCACATGAGAGGAAAGCTCAACTCTAAAGCAAAGAGTTTCAGTTCAGATTTCAAATTCAGCATGCTAGGTAATGAGCCCGTAGATTAATAAATCTTTGACACGAGTTGTGGGAGCTATGAAAAAGTGAGAATGAATTAAACTTCAAATTCTATTTTAATTTTGATTGATTAATTGTTGTTTTGTTAGACAAATTTTTTTTTATAACTGAACAAATCTTACTTAAATTGTTCCTTTTTTTTATTAATGATTCATAAATGGATTTAAACTCGTATTAACTTAAAATTAATTAAGTATGAGTGCTCATGCATACTTTGAAAGGAATTGAAGCTCATATACTATAAATATAGTCGATTTATTTGGTTATACATTCATTCAACATTGAACAATCCATTATATTTTGTTTTGGTTATACTCAATTGGTTATATTTTGGTTATACATTCATTCAACATTGAACAATCCATTATATTCAATTCGTTTATAAGCAATTCCAATTTACTCAACAAACATCACATCTTGCTTGTTTTTGCAAATATTCTTTCACATACAACATTATTTTCTTATAATAAACACTAATTTAAACATTAGAATATATTTTCTTGCACGAGAAAGGTGTAATTTCATTATTTGCAGGTGTATGCAAAGGCAGGAAGATAATTGACATAGAGGTTCCAAACCTATAAACTTTAATGATAGCGTCTATAAAGTAGACTTTCCAGCACTAAAATTACCAGAGACTAAAATGGCAACACATAAAAATTCTTGTAACACAAAGCTTTCAAACAACAACAAGAACGAGGGTACAACACAAACTTAGTTGCTATAGGAAGAGAGGTCCCTGTCGACATGAAAAACATCATAACAAAGATCCTAAAGTAACTAGACAAGACTCAAAAGGAGAATTTAGAATTAAGAGATAAAACTGACAATGATTGAGGGGTATGAAGAATTCAACGACGATTTTGACAAGGTCCCACCCAACCAGAATAGACTAAAGTAAAATCAACGTGAATGATTTGTGGAGAATTAAGGGAGGGAGGAAACTACAAAGACTATAAGAAAAAAAGGACGATGATCAAGATATAAGAGAGGCCATCATGGAAAGTTCGTGAGTTATATGAAAAAATAGGAAAGGTTGGAATAATTGAGGATATGATGTCTTTAACACGGAATGTGAACCAAGACTCATCCATGGAAACTATCAAGTGAGTCGAAAGGTCCCAAAAATTTTTCATATTGAACTTCGAAATGTATGACGACACTGGAGATCCAAAGAAATACATTTTCCCCTTCAACGTGAATCATACATGCGATGGATAACCCCTTAACGTGCATCATGTTTTCTTCCAGCTTTAAAGGACTAGCCCAAGCATGGTTCTACAAATTGAGAAAAATTACTTGTTGGAAAATTAGTGATTCAACAATCTTAGTTGGACAAGAATTGAGATGAATACCAAAGTAGAGAGTCACAAGAAGTTTAAAAAGTGTAGGACACGTATGTAGAAGTCTAAGACATGTGGGACACGAAGGAGGAAGCGAAATGAGACTTGAAGACGCGAAAGAAGCGAAGAAAATGAGGGATAGACGCTGCCAAGGCTGAGGGCTGCGGCGCTTAGAACAGCACCCCAGCGCCACGGTGCCAGACGCGTTAGTTGTCCATTTTGGTTCAGGATTTTGAGTTTTGAAAAGTTTTGGATTTCCAAAACAAGTGGACTCTTACTCCAACAAGGAATAGAGTTAGTAGGCACAAAATACGCCTTATATAAACACTTGTAAACCCTTTAGTTGAGATTAAGCATTAAGAGAGGGGAAGAACTGGGTAGACACTAAGTACTTGTGTGCGCTAGGGTGGAACCGTCATTTGGGTGACCATTACTCGTGGTAGAGTAATGATTCACTAAACATTAGGTCTTTTTGAGAGTTCTTCAGATTGAGTTTTCCTTGTAAAATCTCTAGGGAGTTAATAAGAGAGGCTAGGATCCTTAGATCTACCGTAGATGTAGGCAATTGGCTGAACCATGTAAGATTGTGTTGTGCTCTTTTATATTCTGCTTTGGATTTTTGTTATTTTTTGCTTGATTAATAGGTTATTCCGCTGTGTAAGAAGGTTAGGGTTCTAGGTTGAACTTGAGGTTTTTCGCTTCAACATAACCTCAAGAGGGAGAAGGGCGTTTCCTCCCTTTAACAAACTGATATTAGAGCTAAACGTTCGATAATACACACTTGGGATATTTAAACCATGGCTGCAATCAAGCAAGAAATAGAGAAGTTCAATAGGATGAATGACTTCAATCTTTGGAGGAAGAAGGTTAGGGCTCTACTAATGAAGGAAGGGCTAGACTCGGCTTTGGAAGAAGCTAGCTCCTCAACTAGCGATGAGACGACAACCTCAAAGTTCGGGTAGAAAAATTGGGACACTATTTAGAAAAAGGCTCACAACACTTTATTATTGGCGTTGAACGACGAAGTATTAAGGAAAATTGGTGATGAAGAAACCGCTTTAGAGCTGTAGAAGAGACTCGAGGCATTGTACATGAAGAAATCTCTTGCAAATAGACTTCTTATGAAAAAGAAACTACATCAGCTAATAATGCACGAGGGAACTTCATTGAGAAACCACATTGACGAGTTCAACAAGATCATCATAAAGTCTTAAGCAAATGGGCATCAAGACTGAGGATGAAGACAAGGCCATTATCATGTTAAGTTAGTTGCCAAAGAGCTATGAGAGTTTTGTGGATACGTTGCTGTATAGTAATGAGTCTTTAACGATGAATGACGTCAAGGCATCATTGAACTCAAAAGAATTGACAAAGAGATCTGAGTCTGAGAATGGAGTAGCATTGCTTGCACAAGGACGTTCCTTTGTAATAAGGAAAGGCACTTTGTGAAGGATTGTCCAAAATCAAAAGGCCAAGGAGGGTGGGCTACAATCGATACTGAGGAAGATTCTGAAGTTGTAGACACATTGGTAGCCTCAAGGGGAAAGTATTTTGGCAAATGGATACTAGATTTGGGGTGCAGCGTCCATATGTGTCCCGAAAGATCGATGTTTACCAACTATAAAGCCAAGAGAGGTAAAGCTCTAATGGAAAATGACATGACTTGTGAGATCATGAGAGTTGGTGACATAAGGCTGAGGATGCAAGGTGGAGAAATTAGGGACTTACATGGTGTAAGGCATGTTCCTAAAATGAGGAGGAACTTGATATCTCTAGGTAAGCTCGATGAGGAAGGGTATTCGGTTAGAGCGAAAAAAGAAAAACTAAGAGTAGAGAAATGACCTATAAGGTTTGAAGATGAGAAGCACAATAGAGGAGTTCTATGAGCTTACTGGGATGGCCATTAGTGGCCCAACACGGGGTGTTGGGGTAATGCAAACCACTAGGCAACATCCAAACTGTGCTTATCGAGGTGATGATGGTCAGAAAGAAGTGCAACGCATCTATACCCTATGCAAGGTGCACGAATGCTTTTGGAGACCAAAGTCATTAGCTCGAGAAAAGTTAAGTCTTAGTGAAGACTTAACTAGACTCAACTCTAGGTGATAGAGTATTGGTGTGGATCGGATCCTGAAGCCTTCTTATTTAGAAGATTTTGAATCAAGGAAGGATTTGTTTGAAAATTGGTAATTCAACAATCCTGGTTGGAATTGAGATGAATACCAAAGTGGAGAGTCACAAGAAGTTTAGAACGTGTGGGACATGTATGGAGAAGTTTAGGACCTATGGGACACGAAGGGGAAAGTGAAACGGGTATTGAAGACGCGACAAAAGTGAAGAAAATGCGGGATAGGCGCTGCCATGGCTGAGTGCCGCAGTGCCCAGTACAGCACCCCAACGCCGCAGCGCCCAAGGACGAGTGCCGTAGTGCCAGATGCATCAATTGTCTGTTTTGGTTCGGAATTTTGAGTTTTGAGAAGTTTTAAACTTTCAAAACAAATGGACTTTTACTCCAAAATATTAGGTCTTTTTTAGAGTTCTTCTGATTGAATTTTCTTTATAAAATCTCTAGGGAGTTAATAAGAAATGTTATGATCTTTAAATCTACCGTAGACATAGGCAATTGGCCAAACCACGTAAGATTGTGTTGTGCTTTTTTATATTCTATTTTAAATTTTTATTATTTTACTTAATTAACAAGTTATTCCATTGCGTAAAGAAATTATGATTTTAGATTGAACTTAAAGTTCTTCCCATTAATATAACTTTAAGATAGAGAAATGCGTTTTCTCCCTTCAATATTACTTATCTTTCTTTAATAAACTAATTGCCCTAATACATACAAAATCGAAAAAAGAAAAAGAGGAAGACTTTAAATTTATTTTTCATGAAGTAAGAGGAAAACAAGTCAATAAAAAAGCTTCCTAAACAAATTTAATAGAGAGCTCAACAGCTTAGGAAACTACAACACAAGATAGTCGTGCAAGCATACTGAAAGATAACGAGGACATTCACTCCCTACTATCGGTAGCACGTTCAAAAGAACTTCGCTTCCTTTGAATTAGTTAGCCAGAATTCCAAGCAATGGATTAGAGAAAAGGAAGATGAAGCCACAACAAGATTTCATAATTATAACACAAATGGAAGGATCTACATCCTAAAAAAAGGATTCGGGAAGTGACCTTCCATCAGGGAAAGAGATGAAGATGATAAACGACAGATGCGATTTGAGCCTTTAATCCCCATCAACACACCCGCATAGAAGATTTGACAGAAAAAAAATGACTTTAGGATTTTCAAGAATTGAAAGTCGATCACGATACATGAAGATCGGTAAGATCGTACCAAACATTGTCCTTTCCATAATGAGAAGGGATACGGCATGAGCAAATACATATCCTTAAAGGGACAAATAAATTTCCTTATGAAGAACAAATATCTAGTCGAATTCCAGCTAGAGATAGATCCCAAGAAGACTACTATAGCGGAACTGGTGGTGAACTCCAAGCCAACTAGAGCAGAAGCAGCGACCTCAGAAGAGATATGCACCATGATATTGAGCACGATTCATTAATCATTGTTTACTTTCTAATGCCGGAAAGAATAAGAAAACACAGATGAAGAAGCAGATCAGAATGGTGTCACTGAAGAAGACGCAAACTTGACAGTCATAGAAGGACCGCAAGTAGAAGGAGAACCAATCCAAAATTTTGTGGAAGCATTGTTCGCGAGGGTGGGAGTTGACCAATACTACGTGGCAGTACTTCACGGAAAACCGCCAAAGAAAGAAAAGTATGGATGAAAGCTAGAAACCCTTGTTTATGAGAGCATCTATGATTTAAAGACAAAGAGACATTGGCTCCTGCCATCATGGCAATCAAATAGGAATGGAGAGAAATCTCCCTTCTCTGAGAAGGATTTGAGTGATCTAATGCTTCTACATCTTGACTTATTAGAGGCCTAATTTAATAATTTATAGGTTTCTTTGTTAACTTTGTTTAAGAGTTGAATTATTGAATGCGTTGAGAGATTTTTTGAGTTGGATTTAATTTTACTTAAAAAATGCTCGACTAGTTTTCATACTCATTTTTCTTGGACATTGGGTTTTGATTTTTTAGAAATATCAGCATTTTGTTAGAGATTGAATGCTATATGCACACGCTTATATATCTGTTTCTTTATGTAAATAGAGTCAATTTATTTGTTTATGCATTCATTCAACACTAAATGATTCACTCTACTTTTTCTTTAATTTATTTTGTTTATAAGCAATTATAATTTACTCGACAAACATCACATCCTACTAATTTTTACGAATACTCTTTTATACACAACACTTTATTTCTTCTTCTTCGAAAAAACACCGACTTAAACATCAAAACACTTTTCTTACAGAAAAACAAAACATTTTTATTATTTATAAAAATATGCAACAAAAAGAAAGTATTAATGTGGATATTCTAAACCCGATAACTCAATCGGTTTTGAAGCTCGTTGATTTATTTAAACTAGCTCATGTCCTAAAACCATCTACCGTGGGAAAATATAGGCTTCAATTTAGGGTATTGACTTCCTCTACTAGAATTATCTTTACAAGAATGACAGTACAGATAAAGCTAGCTGCGGCCGGAGGGGTGAACATTTTCCTTGGGGCACATAATCTTATTAAGAACTACATTCCTTGCTTTTATTATTATTATTAATATTTACTATATCTAATTTTACCACATCAATTTCAATAACACTAATAATAATAAATTAAACAAACGCATGTAAATACAATTTAAAAAATACAATTTATTAAACATTTAATTGATTTTTAATAAAACATTATTTTTAAAATCTGCTACATTATCGAAATGCCCTAAATCGTACAAGCTTCATCTTAAGGGAATTATAATAAAAATAAAAAGGTGAATCTAACTTCATGTAATCAAATATCAACTCATGGTTCCGCAAACGGATACCTAAATTTCAATCAAGAAAAAACACCGGAACTGGCTCTTAAATTAAAAAGAAAAAGACCAATAGATAAAAAGACAACAGAAATGCAAAAAATTCAAATTCAAAAGAACTAATAAACCTAGTACAAACCAAAACTGATGCCACTACTCAGTTCAAGAAATAATGAAAATGACCCATGTGCCCTTATCTTAAAACAAGAAAATGAGAGGGTAGGGGGGAAGGGGTGAGGTATGCATGAATGTCAAAAACTTAAACATGGGTAAATATCTAAAATTTACACTCAAAAAGACTTTTTAACATTAAAGATGGTTCTTTTTACAGGAAATTGTGAATTCCTGTTAAATAACCTCTGGACTCAAAGACTCTTAAATTGATCACAAGGAATTCCCAACAAGGTGACTGAGACCACGAAGTGCTCAAGTCATGATCATGTAACATCTCACTTGCCGCCCAAGGAGGGGAATTGACCAGGATCTTCAATAGCAGGCGCTGCCACATTGCTTGACATGTGACCTCCGTATCCTCCTCTCGAACCACGACCACGGCCACGGCCACGGCCGCCAGGGTTATAGTACCTCTCTCCTTCAGCAGGTTTCAAGAACTCGGTGATGCTAACAGACTACAAAAAAACATATAATAATCATATTAAACATTTAAATAGAAAGAACATCAACAAACAAGGTAGATTTCTTTCAGAATTGAAACTTAGCAATAAAATGGGAATCTTTTATTACTCAAAAAATCATTGCACAGCCCCTGAAAAATTGTTTAATAGTTAACTATTCCAAAAAGAGATATAAGGGGGGCCCAAACTCAAAAGTTGATTAAATATTAAAAAATTGGGAATAATGATCATCACCGAGTCCCCTAAACATTGCATGTCAACTAGTGTTCGCACCAGCCACTCCTGAATGGGAGAAAGGATCTTCCAAGAAACGAGGCATCTTAAATAATCGACTAAAGAACATATTACAAGATATGATATGCGTTATAGTGATTGAAGCATTACCTAAAGCTAGCAGCATGGCAAGTAGATATGTTCAAGATATATGAGCAGAAAAAGATGAACAATAAATCATATACTTCACAACCAAAAGATGATTTTCAGCAGCACTGAAGATATAAAAGTACAGAAGCAACTCTCCCAATGAAATATAGCTATGAATATTAAATATTAATACAATTTAATTGTATTTCAGAAAACTTTTGAACCATAAGAATATTTATTTTCTTTAAATATTTTATGCGAGAAGATGCAAACCTTCTTGGCTTTCTCTTCCTTATCAGCAGCATCCTTGCGTTTGTCCTTTTCGGAACCCTACCAATCAAGAGAAAAGATAACATGATGTACTAGCAATACTTTGTCAATTGCGATAACATTAAAAAGGGGAATGTAAATGGTTCCTACCAGTTTGATAAAAACATCATCATTATTCTTCTTATTTGAAAGTGGTTGCATGGACTTGAACTCTCCATCATCGACCTTCCTTTCCTCAGTCTTCAGTGCGAGAAAAGCTTTCCTCTTCTCTTCAAGTACCCTTTCATACTCCTCCAAAGTCATCTCCTATGAAAATAAATTAAAATTAGGATGACATGATGAAATACACAAACAAAAAGCACCAAAACATGCACTTGCTTAAATGGCACAGGCTTGCAGTACATTCCTCTACTAAAGTAGAGATCATGAGTTCGACTCCCCCCTCCCCCATATTAAAAAAAAGAAGCACAAAACATATTTTAAAAAAAGCATAAAACATCACAATTTTCACAAAGAGCTCACTGATATGAAAAACACAGCATAAAACAGCTTCATAATGCCATAAAATTTTGGGTGTATTACCAACTTTTCAGCATAGTTAAAATAAAGAACAATTTCACACTGCAGCTTTTCAGTTTTATAATCTCCCTTCCTGGTCCAAAGTTATTATCGCATAGTTAGGATTGCTGCCCAAATAGCAACTACTACTTTGGGTAACAAATAATGTTCTTAATGCCAGCCAAATTTTTAAACATAATATGCAAATGATGAAACTCAAGTGACGAGAAAATTCAAGTTTATTTTAATACATGATCTCATGTAGACATTTTCAACTGTCACAATATGTGAGAAATCTTAAGAACACAATTAAAGAAAAGAGTTACCATTCTTAAAATAGCATTAGAGAAGTCCAAATACTTAAAAGTTCTTTCAATCAAAATTTCTTAGGTTAAAAACCACATAACAAAGCACACTATTTACAATTAAATAAAACTACGCACCTTATCCTCAGGCTCCTTCTCTTCCGGCTCATTAGCAGGAGTCTCCTTGTTGGCATCTCCTGCATTTTCATCTCCAGCAGGTTTCTCAGCACTTGTGTTGTTCTCATCAGCAACAGGTTCTTCAGTCTCTCTTACATTGGCAAAAAGAGGGAACGAATGTCAATAAAACAGGATTACTCACAATGTTTAAAATCTACAACATCAAAACAATCTAAAGTATACAAATTAGAGAGGCAAAGTACTCACGGAGCAATTTCATCAGTTGGTGTTCCCCAGTTACCTCGACCAGACCCCTCGCGTTTAATCTCATTCCTGATAACAGATATAACATTAACAATTGGAACCAAAAAAGAAAAAGGCATAATACCAATCTATCAGCCAGATGATGATGTGCTTAAATGAATACTAACCCACGCCCTGTTCCACTGTGGCGTTCAAATACCCTACGAGGACGTTCGCCTTCTCTGGTTTCTCCATTGCTAAAGCCACCACGACGACCCCCACGGAAAGAACCACGGGGTGCACCATATCCACGCCTTTCAGAGGACTTCCCCGATTCGCCCTCTACTCCAGAAAGTCCATTGTTGCCACTAAGAGTGTTATTGTTACTTGAATCACGGTCAAATGAACGGCCTCCGCCGCGCCCAAAACCACGTCCGCCACCGCGGCCTCCTCCACGTCCAGCTTCATTCCTGGACTCCCTCACTATTTAAGGATGTCCACCACATTAACAAACATGTTAGACATGAAACATATAAGCATGTGGAAACTGAGATACAAAACCAGCTAAACATAAACACAATCAGAAAAAAAGCTTAATCTTCCCATCAGTCTATAAGTTGAAAGTTAACATAGGCGTGAATTAACAGGCAAAACGTGCAATTTAAAAATTACTAGAAAACAAGTAGATGGGGCATGAAATAAAAATGGACAGAACTATTGTGTAATTTGAGGCATTGGACCAAAAACCCGAAAGAATTTGGTACAACTCAACCAATTCCAGAACTTTAAATTTAATTACCCCTAACTTTATATTAATTATTTCATTAAAATAGTACCAAGCTTTCAGGGCATTGGATTAAAAACCTGTTTTTTTTTTTTACTGAACTTACACCAACCTGATCAGACCCCCTTCGTTTTTTTTTTGTGTGGCTAATTTAGTGCTCTGTTGGACTAAAAATAAGTCAAAATGCAACAAAGATTTAAACTTTGCCGTTATTGTAATACTATGAAATGACAATCTTATTGTCAAAATAAGGCCAGAGCAAAAAATCAGATAAACTATATATATATGCAAATAAAACACATCAACCAGCCAGTACCACCCACAAACAACATGCAACCAGTAAAAAACAATGCATAGGAAAATATTATACTGCTTTATAGCTAACATAAGGAAAATTTTCCATTTATTTCGGATTCAACACTCAACTGACACCAGTAGACTTAATGAAATACACGAAGTGGAATGAAATAGCATCAAATATTACAACTTTTATGCTACTCCATTTTCGTCCACTTACTCAGCAACCAAACAAACAAATGATTCGCCGATAATAGTTAAAAACCCACGAATCAATAGAAAATACATAAGAATAGAAAAAGTTCACCAGCTTGAGCAGGAGGAACAGGTTTCGTGGGAAATTTAGCCGCCGACGCCACAGTCTTGTTACCCGGCTGAGCCTGAGCCTGAGCCGGACCGGAAGCAGGCTTCTTCGGCTTCTCAGCGAGCTTCTGCGGCTGAGCAACGATGAGTTGACTTGGGTCCTCATTATCGATGTCACCCAGTAGATCAAAGGGGTTCAAGGTGGCCATTTCTTTTTGTGCTTTCGATAATACTCCGGGAAACTACTGAGGCAAAGCTTCGACTTTCAACGCTACGAGACCCTTTATTGATTATTGAAAGCCATGAGGTAAATCGATCTGAGATAAGTTTTAGAGGCAAGAGAGGATGTGTTTGGGAGCTGAGAATCTGAGAGAACAATTAATGAATTGTCGGGGTGAAGGCAAAAAAAAACCCTAGCCAATGCGGCAGAGAGAGTGAGAGCGTGAGGCTAAACCTAATCTTAAAAACACTATGTGTGTGAGGCTACGGCCTACGGGTAGGTTTATTTTAAGTCGTTAGGTATTGATTTTTGGGCCGCTTGATGTGAATACCTTTTGCCCTAAACTTAATTCTTTTTATTTTAGTCAATCATCGCGTTCGATTTCTAGATACTGCGGTCTTTAATGGAATTGTTTATTTATTTTGTAATTTAAATAAATATCTTTACACATACTTATCTTGGTTGTATTTATCTTGGAACATTTATTTTTAAGATTTAATAATATTTTTCATCTTCAAATGGTACATGTTTTTAAATGTAACATTATAAATCTTGGCTAAACCTATTAGGAATCAATTTTAGGGTTGGTTTCATGAGTTTTTAAATAGAAATTTTGAAAGTGAAGTTTTTAAAAGTAAAATTTTTAAGAAAAAAAAATTAATTATTTAGTTGTTAATTAATTTTTTAAAATAATAAATTATTTAATTATACATTATTAAAAATATTTATTTATTATTAAATTAAAAAAATTATTGAGTCCAAAAAACTCTAAGTATCAATAAATACAAATTTATAATAATTCAAGTAAAATTAATATATAATAATCAATAAATTAAATAAGTTATTATGTTTGATATAAAAATATAAAATAAAAATAAAATACTACATACTTATGACAAAAAAATATATAATAATTTTTTTTGTAAAGATTTGTTGGTTGCAAAAATAAGAAGATATGATCACTTTTAGCAAAACATTAAGAATATATTAATTGAATAATATTTGTTTTATTAAATATATGCTATAGAATTAAAAAATATTATTATAGTATATACATCAACATACAAATATAAAAATTATAAAAAAAACTCAAAATATTATGCTCTTTAAAGTCCAACATTTTAAGCTTTTGCAAGTATAAATAAATAGTTTTTTTATCTCTAAAAATCATTCTTTAATTATAATTAAACATCATCAAAATAATTTTAAAAATAAATTTGATATTAAAATAATTTTTTTAACCAATAAAAAAAAAATCAATCCAACACGCACTTAAATGTTAATACCATCGCAACATTATATTACTAAAACTAATTAGAACTTGTTATTTCAAAAATACACCCGTGGTAAAATAATTAAACAAATTAGATATTTAATAATACAATAGTACTATATATGCAGATTAATTATACAAATTTACTTGTACTATTTAACACAGCATAACATAATTAGAAGAATAGATATAGAGAAAATAATAAATTATATAATATAATAAAAACTTAATCAATCACACCGGTCAAATAGTATGAATGAGTTTATGTGATTTAATTTTTACGTATAACATTATTCGTAATAACAAATTATCCCTTAATTAGTATTGAATTCTAAATACTAAACATTATGAAATTCTAAAGACTACTTTAAATTAATTTTTATATTATATTGTAATACCGGTTGTGTTAACGTTGTTATTGTAATGCCATTAATTAATGTCCATAATCATTGACATTATTGTATACATAACCAACGCTGTTTTATAATCTCCGTTAATATCGTCACCAACTAATATTCCAAGCCCTAAAAATTTAATACTTCTATTATCATTTCGCCAACAACATCCGCAGATTTTCTTTTTCTTTTTTTTAAGATAAAAAATTTTCATTCTACAATACAAAACGCATACTTTATACATCGGTTGGATTAGCAGAAACACTTATAACTATTGGAGGTCTTAGGTTTATAAGTGAGGAGCCTAATCCAAAAAGACTAATGTAATAGAGGGAGATATTATTTTATTTATCAATTTATGTATTAATTATTTTTTAATTAATATGAAAAAATCAATTTATTTAATAATTTACACTTGAACAAAAATTTGTTAGTGAAGAATTAACACCGATCTTTTTATGCGACACTAAAATTATTCACATTTTAATTACATGCGCTTTAATATCATTTATTAAAAAACTACCACATATCTTTTTATTTGATAATAAATTTATTCATATTTTGTTTGTTTTATGAAATTTACACAAGATTTAAGTTTTAACTCAAAAGATTAATCTTATAAGTGATTAGACTATCTTATTTTTAAACTTAAATATTAGTCATTTTTTTTTAATGTAAAATAATTAACTTATTTAATAATAACATTTAACTAAATACTTACAAATAAGATATTTAAACTCTAACAAATTAATTTAAAAAAGTTATAGTACAATAATTGGACCATACCAGCAAATGCTTAAGTTTCAACCATTTGCTATCACCATTGTAGTTTGTGATTTATATCATTCAAATAACAAAAGTGTAGCGAAGAACATCTATTTAATGCTTTTCAAAAAATGATTAAACCATATTTTAAAATATAGGGTGATCTCAGTTAACCTACCAACTTTTAAATAAGAGGCGTCACCATCAACAATAAAAAAAACCTTTACTCACACACTTAAGAATTTTAAAAAAAAATCGTATAGCAAAATAAGTATTAAAACTCTTAACTTTTTAAAATACTCTCCACCTCTTAATTATATTCTTCCAATTAAGACTAATTAACTTTATCATTTAAATATGAAATTAAGACCACAACAACACATAATATTACAACGTCGAAAACTAAGAAAATTATAACACCACAGACCAAAAATGATTTGGGTATAAACCAAAAATCACAAACTCAAAATTAGTTTGAGTGTAATCCAAAATTTTCATAGACTACAAATTGGTCTATATATAAAACAGAACACCATATATCAAAATAGATTTAAGTGTTCAAGCTATAAAAAAAGAAAAAGAAGAAGAAGATGTTTTGCACCGTAGAGAGAGCTAGAGACATTTCCCTCTTATGAAAATTTGAAAAAAAAAAATTGATTGTGAACTTTAATTACACGAGAGAGATAGAAGAATCGATAAATCCATAGATTTAAAAAAAAAAAAAGTTAAAAGTATTATTATTATTTATTATTATAAGTGAAGTCACTCAAAATGTTTATATTATGATTTTTAATTTTGTACATTATATTATTTTTTATAGGAAAATAACTTGACCTTTAATGTTTGATCGACATTATAGCAATGCATGGATCGAATAAATTAACAAAAATGGATAACAAGCTTTGAAATAGCAACAATCTTATACGCGAAGGAATTAAAGTCGCATAGCTCATTTAAAAAATTTAAAAAAAAAAAGTCTTGACTTCTAAAATTTTAAATCAAGTTAAATAGTAAAAGGTAATCCTCCCCACCTACTTGATACCAACCTTTGATGAATGCGATGATTAATCTTATTTTTATCAACTAAATTTGATTAATACCATTAAATATTTCATTGTTAAAATATATCCACTTGATAGGTAAAATGTAAACACAAAATCATATTAGTCATATCCCATTTTGCTTGCGATTTATATTAAGGCTAAAATCTAAAAGTTTGTATTTATCTTGAACAATAAATAATAATAGACGTGTCACTTTTATTACGTCAAGTACCAATAAAATTGATCATACATATTAATTACATGTATTCCGTCTCAATACTATAGGGGAAGTTATAATAATTTATTAAAAATAATGTTACACTTTTTAATTATTATTTTAATTAAATAATTATTAATTAATTAAATAATATAATGAATAATTTTGAAAATTATATTGTTTTATTATTAAATGATTGCTTGACAGGTTAATTTAAAATATTTTTTTAAATAATATTAAAAAATATAACATTACTCATTTATAGGTATTATTTTTAATGGCTACATAAAATCTTATTACATAATAAATTTACTAATTTGTATGTATTTTTAATTTTTTTTAATATTAATTTTTGTTAGAAGTAGAAAATGATTTAGCAAATCACTGCCACACAAAATATATATAATATTATTTATATTAATTATTAAATAATATAACAAATAATTTTTAAAATTGTATCATTTTATTATTAAATGACCGCTTGATGTGTTAATTTAAAATAATTTTTTTAAAAAATAATATTTAAAAATATAACATTACTCATTTATAAGAATTATTCTTGCTGGCTACATAAAATCTTCTTACATAATAAACTTACTAATTTATATGTATTTTTTATTTTTTAATATTAATTTTTGTTAGAAGAAGAAAAGGATTTGACAAATCACAGCCACACAAAAAAAATATATATAATATTATATATGGACTTATTGAGAAGTCATCAACATATACAAACAAGTAGTAGCAAGGATGATTAGTCACCTATCATGATGCCCATCAAGGACTTCTTTTCATTGGATGATTGCAGATTACTGATGTAATCTGAGTTTTGACCTCATTAGTATGGGCTGGACCTTATTGGAGTTGGGCGTATTGTGATGCTGCAAAATCACCATTTGAATCATTCGTCTTAATAGGTTTTACTTGGTGTGAAAAATAAGCAAAAGCAATCAATTGGCCCTCTTCTTGTAGCTATGCCTAATCGAAAACGACGGAAAAGTGAATAAATAAAGCCACCAAATTGCAAAGGCTTTATTAGTTAGATGGGAAACGATAAGAAAGAAAGTACAGCAAGTGAAGGTCAATATGGGTTATGTTGAACTTGATTTCAAACTATAACTTTGGTCGTCAATGCTAAAACCCCAGTTTTAAGCAACTTAATTAATTGCAGATATTCTTGTCATCAAAGTGGATAATCGAGTAGCTGCAAAGAAGTTTCATGTTACAGTTGTGATCAACTACTGAAATATTTTGACGGATTCGGGTTCTGTGCCTTATTCAAAGTGCAAGAATATTACATTATCCACAGAGAAAAACGGATAGCCACCAGTAACGGTACTTACAGGAGACTGCTTCCAAATCCAATTTCCAATTGCTGATGTAAATTGAAATATGTAAAAGCTATATCGTATTTTATATATACATACCGGAGAACAGAGTTTCCAAGGTTGCATATCTAAATTCAGAATCAACATTAGACTTCAAAGAAGGAGGCAACTCCTCATTCGAATTATAATTTACCGGTTCCAAGTTCCAACTGTGAGACTGTCGAGTAAACACACGACGTGTTGATTTTGATACATCCATATACCATTTCAAATATGAAATTCTACGGCTACTTTTTGGCATCAACGAGCATTTGACACAAGTAGTGGATTAGCCCAATTGGCCATGTACTCGAACTAGCTAGGTAAATATTGGGAAACTATTGGCTGAGATTATATGGAAAACTACGTAAAAATAGCAAAACAAACCGCAAAGGAGGGAGTAAATAGTGATGTAAGAACTGAGAGAACTTCTTATTGCCTAATGCTTGTGTTTTCAAGTAAAAATTAATACTAGCTGATATCTGATTACATTAAACTCGACTCTCATGTGAAGACAAACATAAGGAATAACGATTTTTTTTTTTTTTTGGTAAGCAATCAATGAGAAACATTATTAATAAAGACTCACAAAATACGTATGGCCACATTGCGAGGTAATTAGGCTTTACCAAGTAAAAGAACAGAACATTCATTACCCAAGTATAAAATTATCCAGATTTTGTCCAGAAATAATGTTAAAACATTTCTTCCATATTGCTTTTTTAATACAACAAAATATTTTATCCGCATTCGTGGGTTTTTGTTGAAAAATTACATGTTGCGTTCCTGCCATATACAGAATGCAATTCTTCGTAAAATACGACCTAAAAAAAGAAGAAATTATAAAGGGTATGTGTTGGTATGTTCTCGCAATCTAAAATCTTAAGCTAAACGGGTTATTTCCAATTTGTACTTGGTGGGAATGGAACAAACTTTTTAACATTTTTGGAACAATATTTTTATGTTCGAGAGTGGGAACTTTTGACTCTAGTGAATAAAGGAAATAGGAATCATAACTATCCATGAACGAGTTAATTAAAAACGCATGGACCTCACAGATCAAGATTATACCAAAAGCATATGCTATATTTATAATTGTCTTTGTATTGGTTATAACATATCAGTCATCTAATAAGTTAAGAAGGACTAGGCAGGCAGCCAGACGAGGGAATTATGCCCGCTCTTTCAAGATTTAAAGTAGTCAAGGCCTTTGCCTTGCTTGTATACAACTTTTTTACATTTGATCCCTGATCGTTGAGCAACTTCACTAGACTTCTCTTGGCGTTTGCTCTAAATGGGCAATCCGATGCCATGAACCCATCCACCAAGTGCAAATAAGCCTCCAAATCATGGCAACATGCAATGTCCGCATTCGGCTTTAGATAAGGAGACGTCTTGGTATCAACACGTAGCTCTGTTCCAACGTGAGAATATGCCCACTGATCGTTCTTACCCAGCAAGTTCAGAACTCTTTTAATATTTGGATTTGTCATATTTTGATCTGTTTCTTCTCCAATAAATATGCCCGGAACTCTAGTGATGAGATCTTGATTGTTCACAATCCGCAGCACCTTGACGTTATTGGAATTTATACGATTGGCAAAGCCTCTATTACCAACGCGAGGCCCGCCGAATGTAAATACTGCAATTGGTGGGACGTTTTGTGTGCAGGTACTTAGTTCATCGGCTACTAATAAGGCCAAGGCAGCTCCAAGGCTGTGGCCGGTCACTGTTATGCTTAGTGTCTCGCCTTTGTACAACTCCACAAGCCTTCGCACTTCTTCCACCACCGACTCAGCCAGGCTGGGCACCTGAGCTCCACGTGTCTTGTACAAGCTCAAGAACCCACATTCAACTTTGGATTGCTCGTGGTCTGAGTCATCAGAACCAGGCATCTGAACCAGTTGGGCCCTAAAGTTCTCAGCCCATTCTAGACACGTGGAAGTTCCACGTAGCGCGATGACAATATCTCTCCTTCCCATCCGTTGGATCTCCCTATTGTCGTCACAAACGGCCACGTAGCCAATCCAACTTGACCGTTGAGTCATCCACCCAAGGTCCGGTGCCACGTCGTCCACCCACTTAGGCATCCCGACCGACGATGTGGCGTAAAGACTCTTGGTCACCTTATAAGACCGATCGGGCAACGCCACGTATCTAGACGAGGGAGCTTTTTCCGTTGACATGGCAGGGTTAGAATGAAAAGAATGATAAGCTGCTTGCACAAACTCCCCGTATCTCACCATTTCTCGCCTGAGGTTCTCGTCAAGCGGATCGAGTAACCCGACCCAGTCTTCACTACCATGATATTCACGCCATCGAGAACCAAGATTGTTCCTTGGAGAATACTCAGCCGTTTTTGATAACAAGCGCTTAAGCCTGTTCAGATGTCTCGGTGACATTTCCTCGGCTGCCTTAATTTCAGGCCAGATTCTTGACAAGTTGAGGCCTTCTAAAAGATTCTTCCCCTTATTTTCTGCTGACCCATTATTGGAGTTTTTGTGAACTTGTTGCGAGTCGAGTTGGCTCAGCTGCGACGGTTGTTTTTGGAGGAGTTTTTCGAGGCTGGATATGTGTGACCGAGTCAACTCGTTCGAAGAAGAAGTTGATCTCTGTAAAGTCTGAGTTGATGCAGTACAAAGAGTTTTTGTTGATGGGTTTAATGGAGATTGTTGGCATTTGAAGCTGGCACGTTTGGCGTAAAAAAAGTGAATGTTTTGTGCCGGAAGCGTAGAACTAATCTGCAGAGACTGCATGGGAAACAAGAGAGACAGAGATCAGCGCTTGAGAGAAAAGTTAATGATAAATTGCGGATTTGTGTTGTGAACCCGTAGCAAGTTGAAACCAAGTGAGCTCGAGTAAATCATAGCACCTCTATATATATATATAGATTGATTTATAACTAAATGCCCTTGATGCTTTCTCGTAATTACATGAAAAGCCATTTTTCCATAATTTTCTAATTCATGACATTAAAAGATTACATTAGTAAAATACAGTAAGTTGACAATTATTGTCATTGTCAACATTGAATATGCGTGTTCCGTTCGTGTTTTCATTTATCCGATCGCCCGAACCCCAACGCTGTTGAATTGACTAGAATGCCCCTTGTACGTTCCTCGTCGTAAACTTGACTTACGATTATACCCTTAGTTGCTCTAAACGGATTGTTGTGTGTAGACATGATCTGGCATTTTAATGTTTTTGACTTTCAACGAGAACAACATAAGGTTACGATTGTACGGGCGATAAAATGTGAATCCGGAATTTAATTTGCGGTGTTATTGACATTTTCTCAGATTTCAAAATTTTGATGTTGTCTTTGGTAATATAGAAAGACTTTACATTTTTATAATGAGATGACTAGCTGTAGTAGAAAGCTATGTCGTATACCACCACAATTCGGACAAAATTAATTCTTCGTAACTACCTTCATAAATAATTAATTTTAAATTTATCCAATATATGTATTTTATTTATTTATTTTCAAATTTTTTTTTTTGTTTTTAATCCAAACGAGTTGTCTAAAAAGTGAAATCCGAAGGTTTTGAGTTTGATTTTCTCTCTTAAGTTTTTTAAACAAAAATAATGAATGTGAAGCAAATTTTAAGTATCTCTAAAATCATTTTAATTAACAAATATAACACATTTTTGTTAGTCATTGATTGTATTTTTCATGATTAAATTTATCTCAATAGTTTTCCATGCATGAAAAATTAGATATCGTGTATGCAAGAACCAATTCTTATTCTCAATATTTGAAATATAAATATGTATTAATAATTCTAAAGTTTTTAGTCACTTTCCACAATTAGATTTTTCTCCAAATATATTTGGAATCACTCTAGTCTAAAATCTGAATTCAGAAGCTGTGGGTAATTTCAAATGTTATTGCTTCATGGGTGACATCTTTATTCCTGTCAAAGAAAAAACTTAATAAGATTTGATCTTTGGTTCAAGAGCTAGACTTGGCTCATCGATGGAGTTCCCAATAATCAGAGCGGATAAGTAAAAGTAAAACGTTGAATTTCCAATGAAGAAAATAGTTGAAATTGGAACGAGGTATGTATTTGAAGTAGTAGCAAGACAAATTCAAATAGCTAGCTATTGTTCCAACCAGATATTCTAATAACTTGATCATGTTTGCTAAGTTTCCGAGATATAACATTTTCTGCAACACAAGTTCAGGTTTCTTTGTTTATGGTAAATCTTTTAACCGTTGTTTCCCATATTCCCTTGCGCCCTGCAATTTCGGCTTTCGGTTTCCAATAACAGCAATTGATGTTAAACAATTATATATTAATATTTATATAATATAATTCTCTCAATCTATCATATTAAATTATTATAATGTAATCTGAAAAAATTTTATTTGATAAATTTATAATAATTAGATTACGAGAGTTTAACAATATTTAATAAAAATTAAAAATATAATAATCTTTCATAATTAAATATTTGTTGCATTCAATAAAATTTTTTTATGATAAAAATTGAAAAAAACTCGACAAATAATGATTTAACGTTAAGATCACAATTCTATAAGAGATGTTTATAAATTAGGTTAACTATAATCTCATCCTATTAATTATAGTTTAATTAATATCACATCTCTTCACATAATAAATTTATATTCAATAAATATTTTTAGAACTAATAAAAAATAATTTAAATATATAAATCTCTTAAATTAACATAATTTTTTTAAAAAAATTTATAATATATAATTATTATTAATATATAAATTGCATAAGGAATAATAAAACCCATAAAGTGAACCTTCGTGGGGCTGGGGGCGGGGGGGGAAACAATGTATATTTGGTTTTGACATAGAAGGAATTTATATTACTCTTTTATAAGCAATAAAAAGTTTTTTCATTTTTAAAAGTTGAAAAAACAATGGTTTATACACAAATTCTTTTTATAGGAATTGATATGTGATCGTTATATCATTTTAAAAGAAGTCGTATCATATCTGAGCCAGATTTTGTGCCATATATAGCAAGAGCAGGCTTATCTTATCTGAATTATTAGATGGTCGAGCACAGCAACATTTGATTAAGTGCTTTGAGCACCACACAATTCTCCAATTAGTAGCATCAATCACTTGTATAATATTCAAAATTTGATTAATATATCCACTACATCAGTAGTGGGAGATATATTCATGTTGATGACGTAACTACCGCAGCAGCACTTACAGAATATATGAAATAATTCTAATTAATTCTGTCATGTTGTTTTAAGAATTTCTCAGCAGTAGCTCTTCTCTGGATAATTTAACTGAGTGTTCAGAGCTTTTTTTTTAAAAAGGAAGTCACATTTCTTTTATAAAAAAAAAAAGTCATTAAATTGTATTCTTATATTTTTTTAAAAAATATATATATATAAATGATTATTTCAAATCTGATTAGATAAGTAATATTATAATTAACTGAAATTACTTCTCAAAGTGGCTATATATTTTTAGACAAGTGACTTTACTAAATTAAATACTTAATTTCTTTACAATATATCTTAATAATCAATTCATATCGTAATTTTAATCAAACAATTGTTTTAAATATCATCACTTTTTAGATATATAATTTAATTAATGTTACTTCTCAAAAGTAGTTGTTAAGTTTTTAATTAATGAAATTTTCATTTAAACTTTAGAATAAGTTAATTTTATTCCTTCTAAAATTTTTATAAATAAGAATCTCTACGTTTTATTTTATAATTTATTACTCACTTTTCTTTGTGAAATATAATTTAATTATCATCGTAATTTCAATTTAAATTTTATCATTTTAATTCACCTTTCGTTAATTATTATTTTTAGTATATTTTCCCCCTAAAATTGTTATTATCTTGTAGAATAAAGTTATTATGTTTATAAGTAGATAGCAAATATAGTGTAATAAATAGATAGCAAATATAGTGTAATAAATAGATAGCAAATATTGATATTTAGTAAATGAAAATTTTTCATCTCCTCCATCCAAATTTTTTAAGAAAACAAAAAAATCAATAAATTATAAGCTCGTGAAAAAGGGTTATCATTTTGATTTCATAAAATTAAAAAGATATATAAAGAAAATGAAATCCCACTCACATCATCATGACCAACGATGCATACACATAAAATATATATGCATTCATAAAACATGTTACGTACAGAACTCACATTACAATAATAAATGTATTTTCTTCCCGGCGGATTTGAAATCCTGCCTCTCCTTTTCCACCGATGGAGCCGCAATATTCGTCATGCTTTCCACCGGCACGCATCATTAAAATATAGTGCTTTGCTCGCTTTTTCACTTTCTTTTTCATTGCTATAGGCGGGGCGTGGGCGTGGGCGTGGACGTGGGCGTGGGTTGCACTATATTTAATGATAATCCCCACTGATGATTCAACTCAGCTTGTCGGAAAATAATGGACGGTACTATAATTAAAGCTTATAATAAATCAAACGTGTAAAACGACTTCTTTATTTTGGTTAACCTCATCAGATCATAGTTTGAGTGGTGATTAGAATTTGCAAAGTGTTTGAATAGAAAATTGTTATTAATTGCTCAATAATATTCAGAAATAATTTCCATCATTGTTAAGAATTTGTACTCTAATTCCATTGTTGAAAGTTCATACTTTAATATTAATATGAGAAATTTGCATTTTAACTATCGATTCAAACTTTAAGAATAAATAATAGATATTAATGAAATAAAACTATGAATAAAATGTTAAAAATTTATAATGATTCAATTTTATAGACGTATATTTATTCTTTAAGGTGAACAACATGTCTAATATTATATTATAACTCAAAATTATATGAAAAATATAATTATAAAAATATTTTAATATATTTTTTCACTTTTTTTATCTATTTTTTTTTTAAATTGACATTTCCCATCTCTCTATGTTTTTTTAGTAGAAGAGAATGAAGAAGAATTAATCTATATATATATAGTGAATTTTTTTTCTTTCTTTTTATTTTTGATAAAAAAAAATTTCACTTTTATAGATTAGATTCCATTATGAAAGAAATAAAAAAATAAAACTCCTTTTTCAAATGAAAAGATCTTTACCTAAAATATATTAGTAACAATAAACTTTACAATCACTTAATTAAGTAAATAAAGTAGTTCTTTTTTATCATCCACGCGTTTGTAAGCACTAACCTTTTACCAAGCTAATAAACGTGTTTGTACTTGATTTGATCTATGAACCAACAAAGAAGGATCTTCACTTTTTTCAGTTGTAAATTCTTCCACGCATCATTTCATTGGAAGTTGAAAGTGGATGGCCATTCTGAAAAAGACCCGAAAAGCCAATGTGCAAACATATATTGCCGAGTGCAGACTCTCATCTCTCAGTCTTTTACTAGGCAATAGGCATTTTCCTCACCATTTCTTCTTCAAATTATTATTAATTACTTAATAATATTCAGAAATAATTTCCTTCCTCTTATATTAAAATCATTTTTCAAAGTTCTTTAATACTACCGTTAAAAATTTACACTTCAATTTAAGATTTAAAATTTAAAAATAAATAATATATAGTAAAAAAATAAAATAAAAAATAAAATATTAAAAATTTATAGTAATTCGATTTTCATAAATGTATGTCTTATTCTTTAAGGTAAATAATATGTTCAGTACTACATTATAACTCAAAATTATATAAAGAATAAAATTATAAAATTGTTTTAGCACATTTCTTCACTTTCTCTTTAGATAATTTTCTTTCTTTAAAATTATTTTTTTTTCTAAACTGTTATTCTTTCTTTTGTATGTCTTTTTAGTTAAAGATAATGAAAAAGAATTGAATTTATAAAATAGTATGAATTTGAGTCCTATATATAGTGATTTTTTATTCTCTTAATTCTTATATGTTTTTGATAATATTTTACTTTTTCTGTTATAAATTAGGTTTTAGCATAGAAAAAGAGAAAACCTGACTCATTTTTAAACAAAAAAAAAAAAAAAGAATTTAGTCTTTACTTAAAATACATTAAAATCAATAAACTTTTAAATAAGTGGTTCTTATTTATCATCGACGGTTTTGTAAACACTAACCCTTTTACAACAGAGAAGGATCTTCACTTTTTCAGTTGTAAATTCTTCCGTGCATCATTTCGTTGAAAGTTGAAAGTGGACGGGCACTCTGAAAAGACCGAAAAGCCAATGTGTAACGCATACCGCCGATTTCCATTTCTCAGTCTTTTATTAGGCAATAGGCATTTTCCTCTCCATTTTCTTCCTCAAGACACATACTTCACACGTCTAGTTGACCTTGAGTAAACATTCATGTGTTTCAGATAGCTGATTAGTTTTTAAATCAAAACCTAATTCATTAAGAAAAGACATAATTGTTAATCCCATGAACATGGGCCACGGCAAGATGGATGCTAACTTAACTATGGAATATAGTTTGCATGCATTAATTAAACTGAACGTTAGAGATCGTGGGATACCTACTAGATTATTATATAGTTAATTTGATTAAATTTATAAGCTTGAATCTTAGGTAATGAGACCACAGACATTTTTTTTGGTTACTTTGGAAAATAAACAAGGGAAAGAGACGTGTTACCTTGTAAATTAAATTTAAAAAAGAAAAAAAAAAGAGAAAGAGAGGAGACAAGCCAGAATTGTCGATTTTACTTGTCTCCCAACGTTAAAACGATGACTAAAAATGATGTATAAACAAATCGTGTAATGCATGAAAGAGCATGACTCACATGAAAATAAGAACAGATGCACCGGGGAGCTTACCCAACAACCAAAAATTGAAGTGTAACGTTTGTGATAAGCTTAAAATATGCTGAAAATTTTATAATATCAGTCAATGTTGTGACCCGTGCACGGGATTTGTAAGCATAGAAGGGCTGAAAGTTGTGGCCAATGTGATTACCATGAGATATTATATGATGTACATTATTGAAAATGAAGTTATACTCTAAAAAGCATTCTGAATTTTCTCTTTTGATAAGATATTAAAAGTCAAGTTTTGAGTTAATAAAATAATATATAAATGAAATCCGCGAATTAAAAAAAAAAACAATTTTGACATTAACATTTGCACGTGTACAGAAAGTCAGAAACATTTAAAGCAAGAAATTTTTTTTATTTTTAAAAAAGGTCAATAAATACATAACAATTACATTCTTTATTAGAAGGGACGCGTATTGCACGACTCACTCCCTCTCAAAAGTCTTGCCATTGTCAAGAAATCATGCATTTGTGTTCAAATTAAATCTCTAAAGTTCAATCATAATTAATCAGATTAACGCAAAATCAAAGAATATATAAAACAAAGTAGGTCTAACATTTGAAATACTAAATCCGAATACTATAATATATATAATTTTATTGTAATGAGCATCTGAATATACATGATAGATTAAGTAGCACATTGTATATTTGTTTTAATAATTCAACGGTAAAAGTTTTATAGTATATCTATCTGCATTTTAATAGAAGTCTCGAGTTTAATCTCATCTCTTTCTTGTAAAAAAAAAAGAGAAAGTAATTATGAATTATTTTAAAAGTAACGAATTAACTTTACAATGTCACTTAACATTATTATTGTTCCCCCTCCAAGGTCCAACTCAAATAAATTAAAGTTAAACACTTCAACCCAATTTGAGAGAACATGGATCAAAAGGGGAGAGCCCACTTACGTGCCCGATAAACGAAGATCTATTTGCACAACAAGAAATAGGATTTTTTGCGATGGCCAAATAATCGTCACAAAAAATTTTTACGACAATTTTACGATTGCAAAAAGTAGTTGCATATACGACCATCGTAAATTTTTGCGACGACTTAAAAAGCCGTCGCAAAAAAATTGAAGCATGACAAAAAAAAAATACTACTGTTTACAGCAATTATTTTTTATTATTTTTTGCATATATAAATTATAAAAAAATATTTAAATAATCAAAATTATTTATATTGCAATGTAAAATTCTAAAAATAAATCACAAACTCAAAAAAATATTAAAGGTATTATTATTAATAATTCTCAAAATTACAATATAATAAACTAACAAAAATTGTACAAAAATAATTGCAGTTACTTAAAACAATCAAACCACTGAATATTATTGATATGATAACTATAGCATCTTTTTTTTTTAAATGAAATAAATAAATTGCAATCTAAAAGTTTTTTTTATAAGCATTTATGACTGTAAATTTAACTATCGCAAAACTAGTCATAAATACTTTTTTTTTGGTAGCGATTATTGTTGATTCTTGAACTTATCATAATTTTTAATCATTTTAACATTTTCATAAGATCACTGTAAAACAAATTATAAAAAATTTAGAGTAATATAACACTAAGGAAGTTAATTGTATCAATATTTACAAATTGAAATAATCAAATTAAAATTATACAAATTAAAATTTATCAGATCTCAACAAATATGCCACCATCCTTTTGATCAATGATTGGAGTTGTTAAAGAAATTATTTATTAAAGGAAATATTTTCTTGTTAATATCAGTTATTGTTTATTACTTACATATATCATCTAATTATTGCTCATTCACCTCAAATTCGCAACAATGAGAAGTAATAATCAGACATGAGAAATGAGTTTCTTTTAATTATTCTTGTCAGTTGAATAAAAACTTTATATTTCCTAGAACAGTGTGATAGATAAGATCAAAGAAGGCAAGGATAGATAATTTTAGACCACAACTTAAGCAACTTGAGTGGCATGCTTGTTGTTCTTTTATGCAAATACTTTGAAACTTAATGGAACAAGTATTTAATCTCATTTACAAACTTGAATATGATTTAAATAGTACAATAAAATATGAAAAGATTGAAAGTACAGAATCTTACACTGGTGATGTTCCTTAGACATTAAAAAGTCTAGACTAAAAACTGCCGAGAAAAATATATATTGGAATAGAAATTTATTAGTTAGCAAACAGAGAGACAAGCTTTCATAATTAAATAAACAAGCTTTTAAGAACTTAGCTAAGCTATAATCATGTTAAACAAATCAAGCATATCCAATAATGGTAAACACCAAAAGATTAAGGCCTATCAATAATGAACTGAGCTCAGAAACTTAAATGTACTTGTCTTTTAAGAATTCCAACACTTTCTATATTCAAGATCTATGATTACTGCTCCTCAATCTTCACAATTATTTTTTTTCTTTTGAACACACTTATCAACAGATCTGCATTGAAACAATAGAACCTTTGATCAAATACTTAAACAAAGATGAGAACTTTTAAAACACAACTGAGCAAGTTATTCTGGTAGGCCACTTTTTTAAATTCATAAACTATCAAACAAATTAATCAGTCATAAAAGCATAGTTATTCTTTTAGGATTAAATCAAGAAATCTAATGACTCAATTAAGGAATATAAAACAAAGTAATCCAATTTTTTTTTTTAAGATCATACACATATAAAAAAAGAATATAAAACAAAGTTATCAATGCATCGGCGAGTCTAAGCAGTGGAATCAAGGTATCACTTCAACAACCAAGGTCCAATTTCATTATTATTACAATTCAACATTGATAGTAGAAAAATTCTTTATTACACAACATCGATTAATATCATGAAAGAAAGATAATGCAATGACTCAAAATGCATTTCCAACGTACCAATAATACATATAAAATTATACTACAATCCAGTAGTGAACCTATCAAGATAAAGAAGCTAACATGAGATAAGTTTTTTGTTGTTGTAAAAATATATATACAGTAACATTTTTTGGGCTATGGCTAAGCTCATGACAATCAACACAAAACAAGTAGTACTCTGAGAAGAAATGTATCAAGAACTTACTAGTTCTTCTTGTAAAGTCTGCGAGCTTCAAAATCATAACTTCAATTAACAAGGAAGTCCACAAAACTTTGCCAAAGCTTTCATGGGTAAAATTTCCTTACACATGTTTAAGTGAATCAGGAACATTAAGTACTTAGTTGTTCAATTGGTGTTAATGAACATGGAAAAATCCATAAATCAACAATTCATATATATACCAAATTATTTAGATCTTACATAGCTTCTACTTAGTTTCTTCCTCATCCGTCACAGCCTTTGACACTGCTTTCCAAACTTCTTAACATCTCATGTCTTTTACTCCTAACTACTAGATTAACTCAGTGACCCCAACTGTTATCCTATCAATGTTGTAATTATCACTACCTTCTATATTCATAGGATACTTTTAACATAACCAGTAGGCTTCTACAATATTGTAACATAATATCAACCAACCACTAATATAACCAATGAACCTACTTAACTCACCACCACCGAGTATCCTAACAAAGAACTACACATGATCTATTTCTCTAGATCCAACTATCTTCACTTACTAAGAATACTTTAACAAGAGATATTTATAAAAAAAACAAAAAGAGGAGAAATTATATTTAGTTGTAAAAATCTTCAAAAATTAAAGAACTCATTTTAGATAAACAAAGAGCTCTAACATATTAATTACATTATACTCTAGCTTAATATAAGATTTTAATGAAATTGTATATACTACATAGAATCAGAAATTTAACATTGCTTCAGAATACAGTAGTGAAAGCAGTATAACAACTGACAAATCAAAACATAAACAGATCTAAATAAACAAAAACGTGAACATACTTCTTCAATTGAATCTGTTCTTCCAAGATTATCTGATACAAAGAACACAAAATCACAATCGTATTAAGGATTAAAAGCAAGGACCTTCTCGCATGGGGATTACATATTTCAATTTACTATAAAGAGACCAAAGAATTCATATAAAGACTACAATAATAAAATATAAAACACCAACAAGGATCACATCTGAAATATTTCAAATAATTTGTTAATAAATCTATTACATTGGTTAAACAACAATGATTTATACACGTCATTTCTTTACGTGAATTTGTATTCAAGAAAAAATAAAGTAAAAAAGAGATAATCACACCTCTAAACAAATATTGAAATACAAGTTCACAAGTATTTGAAGTTCATCTTGATCATTATCGCAGTCTATAGAATAAATTAATTATTTCAATTCATATCGTTCATTTTTTATCGATTACTAACCAAAATTATTGAACAATTTTACCTAAAAGCTAAAAAAGAAAAATTGTTCAGAAGCATAACATCAAACGAGTGGTAGGTGCATAATAAAACTTAAAGTTTACACTACTTAAAGAACAATTTTTCTTTTTTCATTAAAAAAAAAGCATTTTACCTTCGAGCTTTCTTTGCACTCCTTGTTTCAAAAACGAGCATTATATCTTAAAAATTTGACGAACTTTGAACTAATCTTCCTGAGACAAAAATAACAATTAGTGTTGAGAGCGGAGAGAGAAGGGTGAGCTATAACTAGTTTGGTAGTGTGGATGAGATCACCCATTCCGATTCCTTGGGTAGTGAAGATGTCACGGCCGACTGACTCAGTAAGCACAATTTTAATTAGCGACGGCTGCAAGACTTTACTATGTTTCAACATATAGTGATTTGAAGTTGAGAAGAAGCAAAGAATTTGCTTGTTTTGTGTTTGAACTCATCGTGATTTGAAGCTGAGAATAAATAAGAAATTTGCTTCATTTGTGTTCAGAAGAGGGAAATCCAACGGCTATGACAGGTTAAGCACATTTTTTTATCTGGGATACATTTTTTTTTCTCTTTTTGTCAAACAAAAAACAATCAAAACCTAACCAAGCTAACCTCTAATAAATCAAAACACCATCTATTCACAAAATTGATGACCTTTGGTTCTCAATTTGCAAGCAATTTACCAATCGATTAGACAAAATATGAGAATAAATAGAGAAGGATCATTAATCTCATTTTCTTGATTTTTTTTTAAATGTTATAAATGAAGAAATTTTCATATGTAAATTAAAGAGGTTGAAGTAAATTCAAGCATTGAAACATAACATTCAAACAAAAAAAATAAAAAGATGAAAAAAGAAAAAGAAAAAGAAAAGAAAAAACTGAGAGAAGAGATTGTCAATGTTGGTTACAGGTTATGGCATGCGTTGCATGTGTGCCGATTAGTAGTATTAGCTGTGATTTTAGAGCAGAGAATAAAAATGTGAGAAAAGAAAAGGCGAACATTTTTTTTTAATTTTTTAAATTAGCATTTTATTAAATTATTTTTCAACTATTTGCGATGGCTAAATTAGCCGTCGCAAAGTCCGACGCAAATAGCACATTTTTTTGTAGTGTTGGGATCTAGAATTAAACTGTGAGGAGCCGTCTAAACTAATCAAACATGAATCAAAAAGGAAAGGAGAGTTCGCTTATATGCTTGACACAATGAAGACTTGCTATGGATTTATGATTAGACTCTGAGGAGGCCGCCCAAACCGATTGAACATGGACCAAAAGGGGAGGGTTTGGTTACATGTCTGAAAAAATAAAGATTTACTCAGGATTTATGATTAGACCCCGAGAAGGCATCTTATACCTAAATATGCTAGACTTCGAAAAACATAAAAAACTATCAAAACCTTGAACTTTGTGATTTGAGAATTAGTTGTTATCCATCATTCAACAAGGAAAGTAAAAAAA
Source organism: Ailanthus altissimus (assembly GCA_946807835.1). Lineage (NCBI taxonomy): Eukaryota > Viridiplantae > Streptophyta > Magnoliopsida > Sapindales > Simaroubaceae > Ailanthus > Ailanthus altissimus. The sequence goes on along the minus strand of OX327696.1, from coordinate 26,363,761 downwards.
ATCTCGAGATGAGGTTAATTACATTAACTCCAAATTCCATGATTTAATGAATCTTCGATTAATCCTTGTTCAAATAGAAAGGTCCTAGAGATTTTGAAATGACAATTAATCACGTCGACCTTAAATTTGTTGTGGATCACGACAATAATGAAACTTGATTTCTCAAAGTATGACAAAATAGACCAATTATGAAAAAGTAGAGTCACAATATCCAAAGGTAATTGCAAATTTTCTCACAAAAAATACTTTTGAATTCTCTTACTCTTTTAACTATTGATTTAAGTATTAAAAGGTTCTTGCTAAAACCATGCTGACGAGACCTAACATTTTCAACATTTTGTTCTAAAGGAGCACAAAGTAGCTCAGCTAACTCCAACAAAAAAATTTAAATTCCATTAACTAGAAGACCATTATTTTTAAGTCAATAGTTACTCGTTATATGATAAATTGTGTAACTTACTAAATTATTTTCTTATATATATACACTACAAAAACATGTGTTCATCACCTATTAAACTATGCCTTGCATTCTTCTTCCCTTGTTTTACTTTAGAAAAAATGCTTTTTTAGCCCATAAGTTTTTTTATGAATTACTCATGCCTCCCTAACTATTTTATATTATCTCGGTTAGTTTTTGTTGTCCAAAAAATTCCATTAAATGGCACTTTTTCTGTTCTTTAACCATTTTACTCTTAGTTTAAATTTTATCACCTCAACCTTTTTCCGTCCCAAATTTTAATTTTAATTTTCTCTCTTCTTACACATCTTTCACTAAATTTATTTTTTAATTTAGTAATCAAATAAATAAATTTAGTTATTAATATTGTAAGTAAGTTTTACATTAAAAATTATATATATATAAATATATTAAATTTAAATTTATATTCCACTCATTCTACTTCATCACTTTTTCATCAAAATTTAATTTTCATTTTTTCTCTTCTTACCTCCTCCCCCTAAAATCATGTTTAATTTCCTAATGAAATAAATAAACTTCATTATTAATATTAAATTAATACTATAAGTTTTACATTAAAAATAAAAATATATTAAATTTAAATTTTCATTCCCCTCATCCCACCTCACAATTTTTTCCTCCCAAATTTTTATTTTTATTTTCTCTCTTCTTACCCCCTCCCCCCAAAATTATTTTTTAATTTAGTAATCAATTAAATAAATTTAGTAAAACAAACTATTTTTGAAAAAAAAATCATAATCAAAATTTGAGGGGGTTTCTGGAGGGGGGCCAGGGAATTGAAAGAGTAGATGTATCAATTGATGGTGGCAAAAACTGGTTAATGCTTCTCGATACGACAAGTGGTATGAAGAAACCAAACTACCATAAACGTCTCACCTAATGAATATGTATTTGTATAAAAGATAATTTGCGTTGAGACTCTAGTGATTCCGATGAATTTGGCCACTTCATGGAATGAGAAAGCATATTAACTATTGTATTACCATAGAATTCGATCAGCAAATCTGCTGATTAAACAATTAAAAGCTAATTAGACAAATTATTAACTACACATTGATCAAAAGAAAACTAATTTAAATCTGATGAAGCCTAACTAACATGGGTTTGTAAGCATGCACCATGCACTTCGTGCAACGTACGTAACCATTATCGCTGTAGAATTAGAATCTGACTATGTATATAATTAGCAATATTATTACCACGAAAAATATGAACACGTACTATCTGACTTGACTATATGAGTTACGACTACCTTATTACAGTCAGAATGTACATATTCCGATCTTGATTTTCTTTCATGCAACGACGTTGAATGCCTTTAATCTGGTCTACATATCCACACATATATGCGAGGTTTCTGAAAAATTGAAAGCATAAAAGAATATTTTCTTTAATTCGGAACTATGTCATCTTTGGTTTATTAATTTACGTTTCTTCAAAGTCTAGTTCTTATATACTTAAATCTTTTTGTTAGGTGTGGGTTGAGTACTGCTTTGGTGTTGATCAGTAATGACGTAGATAGCCAAAATTCTCATCCAAAACGTATGTTTACTATTTTCCGTATTTTGATTTAAACCAAGAATTGAACAGAAAGTCTCCGAAAAATAACGAGAAGTATTAAAAAATTGGTGATTTAATAATTTTGGTTGAAAAAGAATGAGATGAATATTAAAGTGAAGAGTCACAAGAAGTCTAGAATGTGTGAAATACGTATGAAAAAATTTAAGACGTGTGGGACACGAAGGAAAAAGCAAAACGAAACTTGAAGACGTGAAAGAAGCAAGAAAATGCGAGATAGGCGCTACAAGACTGAGCGCTGCGGCGCTCAGGACAACAACCCAGCGCCGCAACACTGGGTCCTCAGCGTTGCAGCGATGGGTGCGATAATGCCCAGTGCCACGGCGCCCAGGGACGAGCGCTGCAACTCCAGACGCGTTAGAAGTTTGCTTTTAATCCAAATTTTTAGTTTTAGAAAGTTTTGGACTTTCAAAACAAGTGGATTCTTACTCCAACAATGAATGAAGTTAGTAGGTACAAAATATACCCTATATAAACACTTATAAACCCTTTGTTTAAGATTAAACATTTAAGGTTTCAATATGCAACCATAAGAGAGAATAGAGGAGTTAGGTAGGCATTAAGTGCGTGGTGCACTAGGGTGTAACCTTTGGGGAATATTTTTTCTTTAAGTTCTTTGAGTGAATAAAAGAGAAACATCATAGATCCTTTTGGCTTAGATGCTCATACTATTCTTGTGTTCCTTGTAAAAATCTCTTATGAAGAGATACTAAGAGGTCTTAAGGAGTTATGGTGATCAATGGTAGATACTTAGATATCTCTATGAGAGATATTAAGAGGTCTTGTGGGATCATTGATAATGTAAGAAGATACTTAGTGATTTATTTCAATAATAAGAAGCTGAATCATGGATCTTCTGTGGACGTAAGCAATTTTGGGCTGAACCACGTATATCTTGTGTCTTGTTGATTAGTTTATTTTTTTTATCTTTATTGATGTGTTAATCTTATGTGTTCTTTCTTATGGTATCAAGTTATGATTTTCTGCTGCGTATAGAATAAAAAAAGTATTAAGGTTGTGGCTTAATTAATGTCATAAGAGTATCAAATTAAAGTGCATGATGTGATATCCGTAACAAAAAAAAATTAAATTCTATCGAGTAAAGCTGTATTGCATATACATTTTTGTTGATATTGTTGCCAATATGTAACACTATTCATTAATTTATGAGTGGTAGAGTTAGTTTTTAAAAGAATACTAACAAGGATATATTATCTATCAACCATGATATTTTGGTTAAATTAGCGAAGATCTCTCTTATTTAGAAGTTTTGATGAATTTTAGAATCGAATTGTGACAAACATGCCATCACTAAATGGGTGACATAATATACCTTCTCTTTATGTAAATGGGATTTGAATTTCATCCCTTATTTATTGGGGATATGAGCATTATTTTTTTTTTTGGGAGTTTGCTTTTCAATATTGCGGATTCTTAATTGGGAATGGTAAAAAAAAACGCACACAAACAATTTGAAAATTCGAAAAAATTGGATTTTTTTAGGTGCGAGTTTTTAATTTTTTTTTTCGAATCTAGATTTTTAAGATTCATATAAATTCGGCCCAAAATTCGGATTTTTTTTCAATTATTTTTTGTTCTGTTTCACTTCTCTCAATTTGTCTTCATTATCCCTTGGTCCTTTAAAGGAAAAATGAGTTTTCGTCTCAATGGAGTCCATTGCCTACCTTCATAGATCTTCTGCAAACCCTAGCTCAGTTAGAGGGAAATATAAGACAATACATTCAATTGAGGCTGAATTGACATAATTGATAATTAGCTTTTCTTAATCATTCGTCTCCTCTTAGCAGTATCAGTAATGTCCCCTAATGGTTTCAGAAGACTCTTGACTTCATTTTAGACAGAATTTGCATTCGAAAGAGACAAAACAGGTTCCAATCTTGTTTGGAATTACGATCAGCTGGTCTAGTGCCTTCTTGTGGCTGGTTCTTACTTGCTGGTTAACTGCAGGATGTCTCAATCTCAATCTTAATCTTGTGAGCAAATCATAGTTGGATCAAGATTCTACTGCCTCATAGGCCAACGATCGCTACACTATTTGGATCAAGTTTATCTTTCAATATTAGACAAAATCCTTCTTAAACGAGCATTTTGTGTTTGGAGTCTTTAGACTAATCCTCAAGTTTTAAATTTAAAAAAAAAAAATCAAATTTAGATTCAGGTCGAGCAAAACTTAAACCCGGATTTTGCCGTCTTTAACTTTTTTTTTCTTCTTAAAAAACAAACTCGACTTAACGATAATTTATTCTAACTATAGGGTTCACTACAATTACATCAAACTTCAGTGGAGTCGATGAAAGTTTCTCACAATCAACGCAGAAGTGACCGGCCTTTAGAATTTAAAATGGGCCGAAATTCGTTAAGGGTTTAAAAAATAGGCCCAGCGACAAAGTAAGAATCAAATAATTGGGCCTCCCCTGACCCCGTTCTCATCTCGAAAGTGGAAACGGACCGATTTCCGTTACGCGAGCCAAGAGTTAACGATAACGATCCTTTCTTCGGCTGGTCGTCGTGCTCTCTAAACTCTTCCGATTTCTCCCCGAAATCTTGGTTTTGGTAACTCTTTTTTTTTTTAACCCTCTTTTTCTTCTTGCATATTTCTTCCTTGCAATCGACACTACATTTTTGCGTACAAATTTTAAGTAATTTCATTATTTGATTTACCGATCATGTCCATTAATTAGATCAATTTTTTTTTTTTAAAAAAAGAAATTTATAGGTCGTTAATATTTACTTCATGAAATTTCATTAGTATAATTTAGTTAGTCAAATTCAAATTATTTCAGCCGAAATATTTGCTAAACTCAAAAGCCAGATGAATTAACGGCTTCTTCGTTGGCCTTCGTTTTTTGTGCATCTGGATCACCAAAAAATCATAGATTAAGCGACACGTGTCTTGTCCTTGTTAATAAATGGATAAGGCATTGGTTGAAAATTCACTATTAGAATCTGAATTCTTCGTACAAATTTAACATTGTTTGTTTATTTAAATTTCCAATCATGAGGTTTGATCCTTGGTTGCAGCTTTAATTGGAGCTGGATTGTGGGCCAGATGTGCCATCAAAATTCCTGTGGGCAATTGTCTGCAGAAGAGGCAACTACCGGCGAAGAGAGTCTCGTAATATATTGCAAGCCTGTTGAACTATACAACCTTCTACGTAACCGCGCGCAATACAATGTACCATCATGCATTTTCTAGCATAAATTATGGCTGTCAGTTTATGATTATCTTTGATTTTGTTGTGTTGGACTGACCACCAGAAGCTTTTGTTTTGAGTTTCAAAGAAAATGTTTCATCTTAAAAAGTAAATCATTTAATTTAAAATGATTCTTCTAGGAATCTGATAAAGTATGTTTGTGTGATTTGACTTATTTCAGATTGTATTGGTTGTTACTTTGAGAAGTATCATCTTTTTTTGGCTATGACAGTTTTTTTATGAAAACATTTCATCAGAGCTCATTGTTGTGGTTTATTGTTGGGCACTGAATATTGGTGCCCATCATGTCTTGGCACTTAATAGTAAGGAATTATTTAGGTGTTCAGTTTGGTTTCGGCTTAGTTATAGTCATCCTCTGTGTGATTGTACTTTCTAATTAGTGCATCTTGTGTTGCAGCCTTCATTTCTTCGAAGATGTTTGCATTACCAAATACGAGCGAAACGCAAAAAGAGGTCTCAACTTCTGACTTGATGTGTTTATTCACTTTCCATAGTAGGAATGTTTGAGAATTACATCATTGCATGAGTATTTTTGTGTCCAAGAGATTGCTAATTTGTTGATGGTGTGAAGTGTGTGTTATTTGCTTCTGGTGTGAAGTGTGTGGAATTCATTCCATCTCATATGTGTTTTTTTTAGAATAATTGGGAAAGCCTGGGGATAAAAGAGTGATAGAACACAAGGAACAATGAATGGATCCTGGAGTGTTATTTTTCTTCAAGAAGAAAAGTTAGTCGCATTATTGTTGGGATGTAAGAATTCAGGGTCATCAGATCTGGCTTCTAGTGCTGCATTAGTAACCTGTAGTCTGTAAAACTTGCTTGGGCTTAAGGTCGGGCTATACACAAGGCCTGTCTTTCCTCTCCTCCTTTATTTTTTTGTTAGTGTATAAACTTCCTCACCTTTTACAGGAACAAACCCTTACTTCCATGGGAAAGCATTTGCTGGCTTTATACAAGTTCTCAACATTGTTGTTAAGAATAGTCAAGTACTGGCAAATGGCAGTAATCTTCTTTTGTTTCATTAATGATATTATTTCACCATTTTAATTATCTAATGGATAGACTAGGGACCTTCTGTATTAATATTGATTGTTTATGTCAATCACTCAATTGCTATCTCTTGCCAGCCATATGATGAAGTTGGTTCTATTTAAAATGATGTAGCACGCTTGAAAATTTCTTAATGCAAATTTATTTTCTGTCCTATGAAAATTAATTTTCTTTTATGTGTTTAGTTGATTAAAGCTATTAGCTTTTTGTTTATTATAAATGGAGAAAGAAAGTTGAGGAAGATGCCAGCTGCAAGGTCTCTCGTTATTGAAACCATAGGGTTGGATTTAAGACTGCTTGTAGGCCTTTAGAAGCCTGTTTACCCTTTCTATACTTCTGTCTAGCATATACTAATCTTTCTTTTCTTCAAAAAGTAAAGGAATATGGGGTTTTTGTCTCCCTATATCTTCTAATGAACCTATGGTTTTGTAATAATGCATATTTTTCTAATGTAGCTAGCATGATCTTTTTAAGGTTGAGGGCAGGATTTGTAGTTTTCAACTATAGGGACTACAACCACATGCTACAAAAGACTGAAGGTATTATGAATTTCTTTCTATTTTTATTGTTGTTCATTGTCTATTTTAAACTTATTTAGTACATCTATTTGTTTTTGAAGAGCAGTCATCTTGGTGGTTGTCTTGCTAAACATTTTTTATTTTCATTTTCTTTTGGGTCAATACTTCCTAAGTGGTGAACATAACCATTTATATATTTAATACTTCTTTTCACGCAATTATAATGTTTTGTCTGTCAAATGTGGATTCAAAATCATATTAACACAGAACAGCACAAGGTTTCTTTGTAAAAATTGTTCTTATTGTCATTGTCATTATCTTAATATGGGATGAAATATTGGGGAAGTACTTGGCTTGTTGATGCTAGGATAAAAGTTACAATGAAATAAATATAGAGTGGTAGAATGATTAACCATAAGTTATTCTATGGAGGGGTCACTGCTTCCTATCCTTCTTCTCTCTTTTATCTGTTAAAGATCTGAGCGGCTTGTGACCTTGTCATAGGAGTTGCAGGGCTTGAGGAGGAACCTTTTATATCCCAAAAGACATGTACTTTTTAATCTGTACAAAATGGATTGCTTGGCCAAAACAATGAAATTTCCTAGTTACACTAATATAACCAGTTTGACGCCTATCTTCATCCTTTTGAGTTTTGGATATAGTGATCATGGATCATGCTCAGTAAATGGTATAACATGATATAGAAACTGCTTGTCTTTCTCTATGTGAAGTTTTTTGTGGGGTGCATGGGATACACATTGCAACTAATAGAAAAATTAATTTCACTGAGGTGATAATCATCTTTCCCTTTCAATGTGCAGTAACTGAGGACTTCTGTTGTCCATTTTGCTTGGTGCAATGTGTGAGCTTCAAGGTGAATATTCACATACCATTACTGCTTATCTTTGTCTTTCCATGCATAATTTCAAGTTTAATAAGAATAATAGCTTTATGGTTTTTTTTAATTATTATTATTATTTATTTAATTTTGCTTGGTGATTGACCCTTTAAAGAGATGCCTACTTATTCTTTTAGGTATTTTTTAGATATAGATGAGTACTTAATATTTTATCGGAAATGTTTATTCAATTAATTTTGTTTGACACCAGCAGTGTAACCATTTTGTTTGTTTTGCAGGGTCTACGAATTCATTTGTGTTCATCACATGACTTATTCAACTTTGAGTTCTGGGTTGGTAATTTAGAATATCAAGTCACTTGCTGCTTATGGAGCCCTTCCGGAAAGACTAGTCAAGGAACCTTTGTTTTGTAGGTAACTGAAGATTATCAGGCAGTGAATGTCTCTGTGAAAATTGAAACACTGAGATCTGAGGTCGGAATTTCTTTTCTTCATGCTGGAAGTTTTTTGGTTTCTTTCTTCTTTGAGGTTATGTCTCCCCATGCATGATTACATGTTGAGCAAAATCAACTTAAAGGATACTGGATTATTGGTGCCTCGTTTTTACTTGGAATCCTCACAAGGTGTCTTTTCAAGGACCCATTAGATTGTGGATCCAGTACAATCTTGCATTTGCGTGCAGAATAGATAGCTCTCTAACAATAGAATTTGTTACAAGTAAAAAAGGCCTTCTGCCCATTGATTGTTGTTGATATGATAGAAAATACTCTGTTAAAGGCATGCCAGTGGCACAAAATCATCATTATGTGTAAAGCATTTAGGTCTACTTATGGTTTGGAAATGTTAGATCTTCTAGCTTGACAAAAACAATTTTTCAACCAGTAGGCATTAGTGAGTGGTATAATAATATCTTGTTAATACGTTCTTGTTACAGATTGTAGCAGGTGGAGCAGACCCAAGACTGCAAACATTCTTCTTCTGGTAGGTTTTGGATCCTTGGGTACAATGTGCGGCATTTGGTTAATATCCTGTTTGTTTGTTAGCATTGATAAGGAAAACTGGATTTTATGTACAGCTCAAAGCCACGAAGACATAGGGAGAAGAACCTTATACAGCATCAAAAGCAAGTGAACATACAATTCTTTGAGTTGGACTTACCAGAATTACCCATTGATGATGCACACACAGATTTTCCTGCAAAGGATGATGGTATCTATTTTTTTCCTCAATTCCATCGCTGCTAACGCTCGACATAGCTGATTTGAACTCATTCTCACCACTTTTTTCATTGTATCACTACTTAGAAAAGCTGCATCTTAATAGTTTGTTTTCTTTCCTTTATATGCAGTATACTTGCTTTTAAGATTACAGGTAGATCCCAGTTCCTGCCTTAAAGCATACTCTTTGTTGCTTCCTTTTCCATGGAGGAAAATTGAGGTTTGGCTTTAATTAAGCCTTTGGGAGATAAATTTGTTCTAGGCTGAGAATGTTGTGAAAGAGCTGTCTTAAATTTTCCCAAAATGATCTCTTTTATTGAGAATATGTTGGCATGGGAGGAAATATGTGTTGTTATATGGCAATGCATCTTCTACAAGATGTTTAATTCTAAATTATTTGAGAATGAATATCAAATGCACAGCAAAATGTGAGCTCAAATCCGATTGTGAAGAATCCAATCATTTTGTTGTCCTTGGAAATATGTTGAGAATAACTCCCCTTAAACCATGCCTTGTTTGAGATTTTTAAGCTCCTCTCCTCAGAAGGTTGGAAAATCTGGACATGAGACACTGCCCTTTTTTGTATCCATTATGTTTTTCTTTGAGGGGTTGACATTGGGAAATGAGGGGTTGATTTTAATGCTTAGAATGTCAGCAACAACTACCTGGATAAAAGATTGATTCAATTTGGTTCCTTTCATTTCATGCTTTGTGGAAGGTTGAAAATTAACAGCATGTTTTTGATGTTTTTTGTAAAGGTGAGAGGGCTTCCAAGTTATCTACAAGTGAAAGGAAGTTCCCGAATGCAAGGGATGGAGGAAAGAGCTCTGGTTTCAAGGCAGCTGATTGTATTGAACATGCTGCATCCAGTTTCAATGGTCCTGGTGTTCCAATTGCCATGGCTCAGTCTTCTGTGGACCCCGTGTGTGTTAAATCATTATCTGGAAGTGATGCTCCAGTCCCTGCTACGCTACATGCTGTAAAAGCTAGGAAGTTAACCACAGAACGGTCAGACCATTGAAGATATGCGGGCCAACTTCGGCCCAGATTACTTCCTTATTATTGCTAACTCTTGATCTCTCCTTTTTATTCCCTTCTATTTTTCTTCTTAAAGCCCATGCTTCCTTACCCATGGAAGAATGTGACCATGTGCATACATATAGATGTATTATGTGCATGCTTAAAAACAACTAAATTGGATCAAGAAAGAGGAAAACTTCCAGTCAATAAGTATTTAGAGTTGATATGCTCCCTTTTGTCATATAGCTATATTTAAGGGCATTTTGGTTGTTATGTTGAATCTAAGGCCATTATTATTCATCATACGATCAAACCGTACTCTTCTTGGCTTTCGTCTCGTCATTGCAGTGGATTTGACTCTATTTGAGTAACCCACACCTTTGCACCTATTATCATAGAGATTTATGATCTACCCGGAAGAAGTTAGAATTTGGTGGTCAATATTTCTGTTGATCATTATGAATTGCCTTCCCCCTTCTTCTTTTGTTTAAATGCTAACAAACATTTTTATGTTCCTTTTGAGATATTTTCATTACATATAGCTGTGATGCACTTCTGTTTCCGGCTTTTCATTTCCTGAATGGAAGCCTTTTATCCTATGCATTCTGCATCCCTGGTTAGTTCTTGATTATTTGCTCTAGTTCAGTTTAACTAAAATGTCTTGATAACGTTTACATGCAAAGCAGTCATCTTCTTATACCTTATTACTGTATTATGCTTACCTTGTAAATTTCTTTAACCATAGGAATGTATTTTTTCCATTGAAAGTACAACTTCCATATATTTACTAATTTATAGATAACAGAAATAAAAATTTACATTTTTTAATAGGCTAATTCAATTTGTACTTTCCTAACTTTATGCAGCCATGCACTTCTCTTCAAACGCCAGTTCTATCATTCTCACCGAGTTCAGGTGACTAGCAACTTTGGACCTGTTAGAGAATGTTGTCTCTTTATCTATATTCTTTTGTTTTTTTTTCTCTCTTTTTATGCTATTGCTCTCGACGTGCATATTTGTTTTGTTGCTGGCTCAGTTTTCTTAAGTCTATGTATGGGCAAAAAAAGTTAGTTATAGATTTTCTACTCTTTACAGTCACTGGTGAAACTCCTATACGGTTATAGAATAATTAGTAAATTGAAACATTCCTTTTTGTGTTTGAAGCATATGGCAATAGAGCAAGTAATGTTAGATCAAGATAGTGAAGATGAAGTTGGTGATAAGATTGCAGATTTTGAAGATCGACGGGTACGCCTGATGATTCTTTCATCTTTGTTTTGCTTCCTTTTCTAAGTTAAGATTCTTGTTGCGGAAATTAAATTTGCTTTCTTTGTCTTCGAAATTATGCAAAACTGATTTACATATTTAAGGAATGTTGTGAGGCCTAAACAAGCCCAAGTTGCACTTTCAAATGTGGGAAAATAATGTGAAATTGACATGTCGCAGATGCTTGATGATTTTGTTGATGTTAGCAAAGATGAAAAGCAGCTCATGCATCTTTGGAATTCCTTTGTCAGAAAGCAACGGTAGTTATTGCTTGTCACTTCAAGCTTTCTACTTTTTGAGTCCTTATGAATTCTTTGTTGTCTGAGTTGTACCACTTATTGCTCTTTATATTCGATCTTTTCTTAGATTTGAAAAGGAAAAAAATTTGCTGAAAGGGATAATCTTCATTGTGGCAGGGTCCTGGCTGATGGTCATGTTCCTTGGGCATGTGAAGCATTTTCCAAACTTCATGGACAGGAGCTAGTCCTTTCTCCGGCTCTATTATGGTGTTGGAGGCTATTCATGATCAAACTATGGAACCATGGCCTTCTTGATGGCTGCACATTGAATAACTGCAATTCAATTCTTGAAAGATGTCAAGATGAGGAGTCAGATGTCGGGAAAAGCTGAAGAGGCCATAACTAACAACTTTGGCTTATGGGAGTACAGAAACGGGATGGTGCCTGTAACATGGGTTTTCTCCTTTGACCCAATTCTTTCTCTTTCCATGTCACAAATTTTTTTCTAATTTTATCATAGATGGAATAAATATTCTTTTGCACACAGTAACATAGAAGAAGGGAACTAGGAGCTATTCGCATTGTTGTAACCTTGAATCCTCGATCAATACATAGGTCTCCAACTGTTTAGTATTATTGACGCAATTATTGCCACCTATCCCCTTCTGTGGCCAATCGGCAGAGACTGATTTGCTAAGAGTCAAATTTTTAAATATTGGAAAGGACCTCTGTTGTTGCAGCATGAATGCATGATATCATATGTAAAAGTTGAGCTTGATTTGATCTTATTACTACTCAGTACTGACTGAGAATTTGGTTCTCCTATATCTAGTCATTTTAGTGCTAAAGTCGTGCGGGCTTTATATGAGAAAGTGGCTGCAATTCGGTTGGACATGAGAACACCGAATGCCGGCTTCTGAAAAGCTGGTGTTGGGAAGGTCAGGCTAAGGGCAGCTCACAGTCAAAGCTGTTTTCAAATCAAATAGTGTGTTTCTTGCAATTAGAATTATCAGTTTATCAAATAATAAGAATTCAAAACGACTGCTCTCTATGGTGGGTGACTGGTCATATGACTCGTACCATTTAATTCAAGCCACTAGTTTTTTCTTTTCAAATTTAAATATAATATTATAAATAATTTTACAATATTACATAGAGGTTTGTTGATATAAATCAAGCAATTACAGGGATATTTCACAAGGATAAGATAGGATTTTTGTAATTCGTCCAAGTTTACTTCTTCAATCAGTAAAGATACAACACAATTTTATAATGAGTATGAGTAAGATCTATTCCAAATAGGGATATTTATCCCTATTACGAACAGAAAGATTTGACTCTCAGGGGAATTTTATCTTTATCTTACAAATGAGGATATCTGACTTACAAATGAGAATATCTATCTCACGTATTAAAAAAATACAAAAAAACACCCTTACGCAGGTTAAAGATTACAAAGATATCTTCACACTTAATTACATTCATTGTTCACACCAAATTTTAATCTAACTAAAACCACCTAACACAAACAAAACTGCCGCAAAAGATAAAACCAATAACGAGAGTCGGAGGCAAAGCTTGCAGTGGCTGAAAATAATAAATAACAATTGGATCCTAAGGTGGTAGGGGTAAAGCAATACACGATGGCGACTTGCCAGAGTTTGACAGCGACCCAAAACAGACCCTTGCTCAAATCGACTTCCATGGCGAATACTGGTGAGCTACATGACTGCCGAGGGGTGACGACGAAGAAGTGCACATTTTGACCATTTCCTTGCTAGCGCCAACGGAGGGAAACCACAATCCGACACGATGGGTGCTAGCTTCTCACGATGAAGGCCGTCATTGACTTGATGGTGAAGACGGTTAAGTTACTTGGGTGTCAGGGGGTGTGGTGGCAAGATGGTGTTCATCTTGCCTCAGTTCTGCAGTCATCAGCAAAACGAATCCATGACCGGATCGTTAGAGGTCGACGATACCACAAAAAAGAAAAAAAAAAAAGACTGAAAAAATAGAAATAAGGGCAAAAAAAAAAATGTAGAAAAAAAACCCTATAGTTAAAGATGGTTATTTAGCTGCCTAAGAGGAGGCCGAAGCCTTTTCTTCGATGAAAATTTAACTTTGGAGGCAATGGTTTTATTCAGAGTTGAGAGTATTTTTTTGCCCTTTAGGATTTGGTAATTTCACCCTTAAGCCACTAGTCTTTTTAACTCGTATCTTTGGCTGTCATAAGAACTCTAAGTTTTAATGTTTTATGTACTATTTTTTTTTTAAATGTATATATACCACGAGTAATATTACACTTTTCAAATAATGATCTTTAAAGTTTTACTTTATAAATTTTTTGGATGATTTGAATTGTAAACCATGCTCCTTATCATGTCAAGGTTTGGTTTCTACTTTTAAAAAAAGACTAATATTATTGACTTGAATTGTTACTTATATCTTTTACCATGTCAATTAAAGTTCAATTTTTATCATGCCAATTAAAGTTTGGTTTCTCTTTTTTATAAAGACTTGAATTATTGACCATGCTCTTTATTATATCAATTAAAGTTCGGTTTCTCCTTTCAATAATACTATTTTGTTGTGATATTTTTGATACTGTGTATTGTGTAATAATGCCTTCTTTTAGAGAAACTTAGCAAATTGATCTAGTATTTGACAAATAATGCCTTCTTTTAGAGAAACTTAGCAAATTGATCTAGTATTTGACACTTCTCAGTGAATTTTTCATAATATTCATTTTCTTAGTGAATCTTTCATAATATTCCTTATCTTACTTGATTCAACAATTTTAATTTTTTGTTCTCTTTATTTTTTTACTTTTGCTTAATAAATTTTAAAAACATTTAGTGTCTCATCCTTATAATTTACGAGATAAAGATACATATATCTTATATAATTATTTATAAAAATTATAAAATATCTTTAACTATTTAAATAAAGAGAATATAATCTACTAATATTTGTATATATAATCTCAAATTAATATGTCAGAGGTAAAATTATGGACAATTTAAAATTATTTGTTATATTATTTAATACATTATTTGAGATATAAAAATTTAAAATATTACCATTTTCAACGGACCATTGTACTCTATCGATATATTCGACTTGTCAGCCTATAATTTAATAGAAATAACATCATTCGTCAATGTAATAGAAATAAAATCAACTGAAAAAAGAGAGAATTCATAATGCTATACGGTCACTCATACATTATTAGCCAACATTGATAGAAAAAGACACCATCCAGTATCTGGTATCCATGAACACAACACGATGCCCAATCCATACTGTGGCTTTCCTCTTCCAACGAAGAGTACTTGAGTACAGCATAATATCAAAACACAACAAAACAAAAACATTAAACTGTATCACAGAAGTCTTGTTTATGAAATTACTTATTTATCTAGACTCCCACGAGCTCATAAACTAATAACCAATCACACAAGAAACAAGAACATTCTAATATAACCTTACAGCATAAAAGAGATTTGAGATCCCTCAGTTCTTATGTTGTCTGCATTCAAGCATCATCATCTTCAGCTGGTTCAAAATTCAGGTCAAGAAGTGGGAACTTCCCGGAATTATTGCCTTGATTACGCTTGGTTTCAACGTGCTTTGCCTCATCAACCTCCATAAGCAGGGCTGCAGATAAAGGGCAAAGAAAAAAAAAGAATCGTGTCATTGAGGTGGTGAAATTGAAATGATTAATACAAGAACATGAAAGATTAAGATTTTCTGAATATAGAGAAAGACCTGCACCCGGCTCAACAGATGGCCCTGCCCCTGCGGCATGTGACACCAAGCACTTGTATAGTCTGACAGCGCCTGGAAACATCAATGTGTTGAAGTTGACTAAATCTCTTATCAACTCATTCCCAACGTGGGAAAAATTATACTTTTTGATCCACATTGGAACAGTTTCGGGTGCCGACGGAATGACGAGATTTTCAACTTTAAGAAAGCAAAGAGCCTGGAAAATTTACATTAGCATTAGGGTCCTTGTCCCCTCCCAAGTCTATTGCCTATTTATAGGATAAGGTTAAATGCAAGAAACGTAATTTACGGGCCGCAAATAAAGTTGTTGTTTGGAAGAATGAATTATAATATATGACATAAAAGGCAAAGGAGTTACAGATTCGATTGCAGTGAATAGTTTTGGCAACATTCCTTGGCGCCGGAATCTTTCACGGGTTCCGACGAATGGCATCTCTGCTATTTTGTTCCCGTGCACCCTATAATAAATCAAACCATGAAATATTCAACTCTCAAGTTACATGAAAGCGAGCAGTACTGCTTTACTCAAAATACGCATGTACTGATATATACAGATGCATGTATGAGAACACAGATGAAAATGGAACAAGTACCTTAGTGATGCCACAGAGATGATTTCGTCATTCTGTTCCAATACAGCAGTATAAAAACCTCTGCAATTTAGCCTCTTCAGGTTGGACCTGAAACACACACAACTTAGAATAAAGAAAACGCCATGGGACTTTTGATTAATTACGTGGATATATATATAGATGTAAAACATATTTTAATTACTGAAAAGCAATTACTTATAAGAAAATATCGAAAACATTTAAGAATGTATATATAAAACTATTTGAAGCCGGCCCAAATTTTTATATAATTAAGCCAATTTAGATTTTTTTTTTTTCTAATTATATATATGAGTTTAGTTCTAGTTGAGATATGATTAGGCCCATTTAAGTATCTCTAAGAATAGAAAGTTTAATTTTATTAAAATTTCTTTTTTTCCATTGGATTAGGATTCATTCTACATCATCATTTATTCATACAATACAAGAAATACAACTTTTCTCAAATTTACCTTTTATTTTTGTTCTTACTCTCAATCCAAGATTTTCATTCCTATTTGTTGATCTTCATAGCTAAAGTTTTGAAACTTTGCTCCTTATAATAGCTGTGTTGCTATTTTATTCTTTTACAGTATATATTTACTCTAAAACTTGCTCTTTGTAGGTCAAATCAGGCTTTTGCTTAACTTGACAAACTCTAACTTTCAGTTGTTTTTTTTTTAAATTTGAGGTAAATTTTAGTTTTAATAAGATTCTGAACATATACGAATCTTTTAATTAATTTTACGGGCGAACAATAATTATGAGATAAGTAAACTGATGATGAAGAGGAGTTGATAACATATTGATTTCAGAGGAAAAGGGTATGAAGTGCTTACTCACGATTGAAGACGACACTTTGGGCGATGTTAATAGCAGTAAAGCGATCGATACTTGGCATGAAAATTTCATTCATGACGTTCCATGCAACGGCAGTTTTGGAGTTGCATACTGCTATCTTGTGCACATCCAAATTCGAATGTGGCTGCTTCTCTAGTATCATCCGAACAAGTGTCCAAGAATATCCATTACCAAGCTCATTTCTTACTCCCAGAAACTTCTGGTGTATTTCCCAGAAAACCTTTTTACACAACTTCAAGCGATCAGTCAAACAAATTCCATTTGAAATCAAAATTTTACATCACTTCTTCCTCGGCATTAATAAAAGCAGGTATCAATTAATAAAGAATAGTGATCAAACACAAGAAGGATGAAGGATGGAATCTAGCTAGCTAGCGGATAGTAAAAGTACCTGGGCACAGGAGTTTCCACAAAAGAGTCTTGGACAATTATGATTTAATAATGGTTGTCTTTGGAAAAGGCAATCCAGGTGATCTATAAGTAATATCCAGGACTAACATTAAGTTAGAACGTACGTAAAATTAACTATTAGCTTATATACACGTTTAAATTTGTTCAGAGGAAGTAATTAATTAGTAGAGTCTTTTGCATTAGCTTTCTCAAATCAAAAAGAAATTAAGGAAAACGTACATCTCCTTTCACATTGTAAGCATACGCGCAAAATCCCACCGGCAGCGGACGTACCACAATATTTGCATATGCACAAATGACACAGCCATTCTCCTTTTGGTACATGCTGCATGCAGTCCAAAATGGTAGTCCTAGATTTTGCAATTAATTATATAACAAATAAACCCTAAAATAATAATGAAATTCTTACCACCATGCCCATGCATTTTGGATGAACAGTAGAAGGGCATTTGTCGCAGCAAATCAAGTCTCCTCCATCAGCGCAAATCATACAGGCATCATCATGCCTATCAGCTGCGTCTTTCTGAAGCTGAACAAGATTAAATCCGCAATGTTTCAGTTCTCCAGACCGATTTCTGAATGCATTGATAATGCATGTCAAGAGAGTAATTTCCCTTTGGCTTAAGTAAATATGGGCATATGGCTTCTTAAGATCGCTTTCAGCGTGATCTTCAAATTCATCCACTGTAAGCTCCTTGAAACAGCAATCACAAAGCACACCGCCACTTTGAATCCTCCCTTGCAAATTAAAAAATATACCGCTGTCATCCAGGTACCGAACTCTCTCATCTTCCTCAATCATTCCCAAGTCGATCAGCCATGATAATACTGTCTTCTTCTTCTCATATTCTGCTGAAAACTTTCTAGGCCTTTGAATGGACAACGTTCTTGGTCTTTTCTTTACAGGCCCTTCTTTAACTCTAGCCATTTCCTTCGGAGGACGTCCACGTCTTCTCTGAACAGCTCCACTAGTTCCGCTCGAACCTTCAACTACTCCATCAGCAGCAGCAGCTTTCCGGGTTGGCTTGTTTCTTTGTGATCTTCTTCTTCGACTTCGAGGCCTGGTGGTGGTCATTGTGTAATCTGGATCAGAATAACTAGAGTCGTAATCCTCCTCCACCTCTGAACCACTGCTTGAATCATTCACGTAAATCCTCTTGTGCTTTCTAACCCTCGTTTTATAAGGCATTTTCTTTTTCTTCAATGATCCGAGAACCCTAATTCACTTGTTGCCAAATTCGTTTACTGTGAAAAAGTAACTGAAACAAAGAAGCTGCAGGTTAAAATAGAAACTCTTCGAAAAGCAAAGGCTTGTATGGAATACTAATCAATAGGCAAAATCATGCATGTCCCTCTCGTACCAAAAATCCTTCTGATTAGTTTCCTTTTTTATTTTAAGGCCATTTATCCTTCTTAATTCAGACATTTATACCCTGTTATTCTGGAAAATCTGGAATCTTGAAGCATATAACAAGTAAATAAATAATAACAGTAATAATAATAATAAAACAGCGAGCTCATCTGATTTAGTAACAGTGTAATTGTATATTTCTCTCCATCTAAGTGAGTTTTCATGTACAGATACAGATACAGATATTTGGTATGTGACATTCATATAGATAGGGGGAATTGCATGCTACTTTCAAACATTTAAAACAAATCTCGAGTTAGTCGAAATAACCTTTTTTTTCTTCCTCTCCGAGAAAAGGCGCAAACATAGTCAAAATCATTTTACATTACCGAAAGGTGTGTGTATATATGAACAATGTCATAAATTCAAATGGTATTCTCAATTTGTTTATTTAGCCTCCGGCGGGGTATGGCCGTTGTTAAGTCTTTCTACTATGTTGCTAACCTAGTTTCTATCCTGGGGCAGGGACAAAACCAGGATTTGAGTTTCAGGAAACCAAATCACTCTTACTTTTTAAATTACTTTTTAAAGAAAAAAAATCTAAATTTGTTTATTTTAAATAATATATTAAATAATTATTCAATGATGAAATAGTATAATAAATAATTTTAAAATTTACATTATTTCATTACTTAATAATTACATAACTCTTCAATTTTAAATGCAAAATTTGAGATTTAATTTAAAGAATATAATATTATTCATATATATATTTAAAAAAATTGGCAGAATTATATTATGGAGAATCGTTAAAACAGTAGTACTACATTGACAAAATTGATGTGTCACTGATAATTAACTATTATTGTTGATTTATTAATTTTTATTAATACAGTAGTTATATAATAATAATTAATCATTAACATATCAAATACTAGATCAACTAACACAAAATTTGTATTCCAACTATTTAAATATATAATAATATTATGCTCAAAAGTCAACAACGCAATTATAGTTAAATATAAAAAACACATCAGTTGAGATATAAAATTTGTATATTAATTATATAAATAGAGCATTATTTTCCAATTCAATTCCCCAACCCAAAGAGTTAAACCAAAAAAAAGAAAAAGAAAAATACAATTACAACTCTTCACTCCATCGTGCTTGTTAATTAAAACCTAGAAAATGACATAAAGATTCTATGATATTGAAATATATAACATTGAGAATTTTTATATAAAAATATTTTTTTTTAAAGAATTTATAAAAGAGTAATGTTACATTTTTAAAATTTTCATCTTAAAATTTTCATCTCAATTAGTGTATCAAGTATTCATTAGATGATAAATTTTTTAAACTCACTCATTATACTATTTTATTACCTAATTGTTATTTAAAATAAAAATATTAAATCAAAATTTAATAAATTTAGCATTACTCTTTATAAGAAATTTCAACTTGTAATGTTAGAGTTATATATTTAATTAAAGAAAATTTTCATTTGATTTATCCCTTCAAAAATTGACAAACATCAACTTTCAATTTTCCTTTCTTTTTTTAACATCACGGCTTTAAATTTAACAAAAGAACTTATCTGACTAATGAAATTACATTTATATCTTTGATATTATATCTTATCACTGTCAAATTTGAAATTTGTACTTAAAATAATGCATAAGAGTAATTAAAAAATAACCTTCTTTAATTAGAATATTATACAACAACGAAAAAAAAAAGTGTTAACTATTTCAAATCTAATGAATTAATTAAATTTCCTTTTATCGAATTGAGTGTATTAATGACCTAAAAAAAAAAGTTGGGGTAAATTGATATTTATCAATTCTTGAAGATGATAAATTGAAATTAACCCAAAAAAATTGAAAAATTAAATAAATTCTTAAAAACAATTAGCAGTAATCAATCTAAATACAAATAAAATGTTTCAATAATTTTAAAGCCAATTATATTTAGATCGTTACTAGCTTTTATGTATTATAGCATGAAAGCAAAAGATAGATCTAAAAAAATCGTAACGCATACATCAAAATAAAATCTTACAACAATATAACTATTAAAACACAATCAATTTGGGATTTTGAAGGGAGTTTTTTTAAAAAAATATTTGTAAAAATAATAGATTTATGCGACCTATCAATTTTGAAAAAATCTAAAATTACTATCTTATCGGTTAAAGTAAAATAAATAAACAGCAAAATAATTCATATCACAGTCGTTTAACTAAAGACTAAAATTGTGATAGCAAAGAAATGTTACCTAAAATTATTTGCAAGAAAGTCACCACCTTAGATTTTCCACACATGCATGTGCTTTTCTTTCATGTTCCAAAGAATCCAAACACCTATATATTTTCAAGAATCAATAAATGATCGTTAATTTCTAGGACTGACTTAAAAAATATCACTTATAATTCATGGATTTAAAATGTTAAATGGTCAAATATTGTTGATCTTCTTGTGAATAAAGAATCAACATTTGGAGTTTTGAACATTGAATAACATGATAAATAAATAAAAAAATGCAATAATTTGGTAATGACAAAAATTCGTTGCGATCTTGGTGATTAATAAAAAAATTTATCTTACCCACAAATTGTGAAAGGTCAGTAGAGAGAATAAAATAGAGAATGTGAGATCAAAAGAGAAAGAAAGTGCAAGAAAGTGAGAGAAAAAAAGAAGAGAAAAAAGTTCGAGACAGTAAACAGAGGAATCAGAAATATAGAGAAGAAGAGTGGTTACGAAGGAGAAAGACACGAGGCAAAAGAAAATTTGCATGCAAAGTCTATCTGTCTTTGTAGTATTGAATTTTGAGATATTTTTAGTGAAAAGTATCGAGTGAAATTAGTTTTTTTTTATAAAAAAGAAAATTGAAGTAAAAATTTGTATGATTATAAAATTTTATATCTCGATTTTATTATATGTTCTCATTTAATAAATGGTTGACTCTATTTATACAATTATAAACTCAAATCTATCTGTAGTTTTAATTATATTTGTGTTTAATTTTGTATAAAAATATCATTTTAGCCAGTTGGACTTGTTTTTAATTTCCATCTATAGAGTTGGTAATAAATTAGTGAGTACTAATCAATTTAATAGTAAAATTTATTAGAGCAATATAAAAGGTTTGAATCTCAAAAAATATTTATATATTTATATAAAATAAAATTTTCACATATCATGTAACCAATCTTATGATTGCATATGGCTTGAGCCAATTAGATCTCGATAAAATTAAAATTTGGTATGACAAGAAGTTTCGGAACTAGGTAGTGTTTGTTGGTTTTTTTTTTTTTTTTGTGACTAATTTGTAAATAGAACTAAACTAAGCTAAATGCTGAATACAACTGAATTTCATTTTTTTTGGCTCAATATTTAAAAATAAATGTTAAATTATTTATAATATTATTCACATTTTTTACATTTAGCCCAAAAAAACAGAAAAAACTTTTTTTAAGCAAACTAACTTGAAATTCTTATTAAATTAGAAAAACAAATAACTTAAATAATTGAATAAACTAAATTAAGCTAAATTCAATATTAAACTTAAAGAAACAAACAGCTCTTAAGACTTCTAAAGCATAGTACTGAAGGTTAAAAACAGTAGATTGCAATAATATGTGCATATATATATATATATAGTACTGAAGGTTAAAAATAGTAGATTGCAATAATATGTATATATAAATTTAAGCTAAATTCAATATTAAACTTAAAAAAAACAAACGGCTCTTAAGACTTCTAAGGCATAGTACTGAAGGTTTAAAATAGTAGATTGCCATAATATGTATATATATATATATATTAATCAATGTACTTAACTTTATATAATTTGATTGGGAAAATGTCAGTTTAATCATTCATTTATAGTTCAATATTCAATACAGTCTATTATCAAAAATTACATCTTTTAAAGACAAAATTGTCATTTTTCAAGAATGCAAATGGAATTAAAAATGATGAGATAATTGAATTTCTTCAAAAACTTGTGGGCCTAATTGATATTTTAAAATAAATGTAGGAGCAAAATTGATATTTTCCCTATTTGATTAAAGAAAATCACTAGATTTTTTATACATATCTAAGCCTTTGATGTCTCACCCATAAAACACAATGTGTTTTTTTGGTATAATGAATTCAAAAACAAAATGGCTTTGTGCTTTGTTTAGCATGTAAATGACCAAAAAGTTATATTTGTATTCATTGTTTTGAGTTCACTGGACTTGATTAATTTAGCCATCATCTAAAGTTCTCCAACTCGAAAACTAACCTTTATTATAGCATGTAGACATAAGACATGGTTAGTCTCAGTCTCAGTCTAAAAAGTTTATATAATTCTAAATTCGTTTATTTCTTATACAAATAGAACGTGTAATTTATTATCACGTTTACCAAATTATATTTGTCTATACAAATACTAGCTCTTTAATCTCATATTTACATGATGATGAATGCAAACTCAAGAAGATAATCGACAATTTCCCAAAATATATTTGATTTTGATTTTATTAAATAAATGAGTTGATAAAACAAGTTAAAGTTGGAGAAGAGTAAATTGTTCAAGTGTAGTACTTGTGTTATCAGCCTAATAATAAAAGGTATATTTATTTTTATTCTAATAATTTCATTTAATATATATATATATATATATATAATTGAAGCACAAAATATAGCAACAACTTGTTTCCCTATCTGTATTATTTTCCTTTATAGGAAAATGTACAAATATCTTTATTGTTAAATCTCAAGTGAATATATTTGGGTAAATGAGTCTACAATTATTAATATTTATGAGTTTATTCATGAGTTATATTTTAAAACTTTTTTTTAAAAAAAAAGTAACACCATTAGCTTAAACTCAATTTATTTATTAAAAGAACCCTAAATTTATAGATTTTGATAACACAAGTCAGCATGGGGATAATCACCTCAACTAATGATATACTACGTAATTTTAATTTATTTAAAATAATAATTATTGAGTGAAATATAATTTTTTTTTAATACAAGAAGAGGGGAATCGAAATCAAATCTCCAATTCTATAAAGAAATAATAAGCTCGTTACAACTGAATCATTCAAATAAGTGCTAGTGAAATATAATGTTATAAAATTAATACAATAACTTTTTTTTTTATTGCACATTTCATCTCACACATATACTGAAATTTAAATAAATATTTATAAAGAGGATTGATCCTTAAATTTATTTTATTTAAAATAACAATTATTGAGTGAAATATAATATCAAAGCAAAAAAAAAATTGTTACACTGGAAAATATAATATGACAAAATATATATATATATTATCCAAACACACCCCAGTTAATTGACACCTTATTTGCCATTTGCGGAAATTATGGCGCCAGTTTCCACCCGCGAAATTTAAAAAAAAAAGAAAAGAACATTTTACGGTCTCTCTCTAATTTTTTTTTTTCTTCTGTTTTTGGCTCACAGAGAAAGACAGAGATCTGATGACTGATGGAAAATCCAAATGGACTCGCTTCTCAGGTACAATTTTTTTTTTTCCAATTCATATCATCATCGGTTGCGAATCTTATTTTCTGTTTGGTCCCCTAGAAAACTCAGGTCAAGAATCAAATAGATAGTTTCAAGTTCACAGATTTCTTCTTTATTTTCCCCAGAAATTATCGACGATTGAAAAATTTTCATTTCTATGAATGATTCCTTGTCACAGATTCCAGATTCTACTTGTTCTCTATCGGTTCCTTCTGGTTAGTGCTTTTTTTTTTCTTTTACTTCTGGTTCTGAATTTCTAAATTATGTTATATCTTATTTGTTTGCTTTTTTTTTTTATCTTTAATTTTTGTTGGGTTTTATTAGAGCCTCCTAATGTTGGGAATTGGTTTTCGAGTTATGAGTACGAGTCTCCTGCACTGGGCACAGTCGATGGGTCTAGAGATTCTGTTTCTAGAGAAAGTGAAGTGCTTGGTATCCAACAAAACCCCAAAGAGAAAGAAAAGCAAATGGATGAATTTCAAAAAACTAGATGCAAAGAAGAAACAAACTCAAACGCGTTTGCTAATAATGTGCAAGAAAATCAGTCTTTAAGCGAGGTGCTTTTCCAGTCTTTCTTGATTTCTCTCTTTCACTTGTTTCGGTAAGTGAAATCAAGTTTTGAATTTTTATATAACAATTCGTTTTTTATTGTGATAGAATCCGGATTCTTCATACTTTCCCTCCCAGGTTTCTGGTTTGTGTTACTTCTTCCCTGTTCTCATTTAGGACTTCTGAGTTCTGTTAAATGCTTAATAATCACTACAAAAAAATTGACTTTCTGTTCCTCATTTTTGTCTTCTCAGAGGCTCCTGATGTCAGAAACTGGTTCTCAAGCTATGTTTATGACTCTTTTGTGTTGGATACAAATGATGATGTTAAAGACACTGTTCCCCAAGAAAGTGAATGTGATAAAGAAGGCTTTGTCACGGGAGAGAGCCAAAAAGAACAAGAGGAGAACCTTGCTGATAGCAGAAACTGGTTCTCAAGGTATGCTTATGAATCTTTTGTGTTGGACACAGATGATGATGTTAAAGGAACTGTTTGTCAAGACAGTGAATGTGATAAAGAAGGGTTTGTTACGGGAGAAAACCATACAGAACATGGAAAGAACATGGCTGCATTTAGAGAAATCAGAATCTGTAGTGAAATGGATGTTGGCCGGCAGATATGCCCAAATGGGTTTGTTGAGAGCGTAGGTTCATTAGGAGAAGATAAGCTTGACGATAAGTCCTCATGTAAGGTACTCTTTTGTTAAGTTTCTTTTGTGCTTTTAGTATTCATTTCTGTTTTCTAGCTCATGAATTCAAGGCTGGACTAAACTTATTTCTTATGACTAGTGATAGTTTTGACTTATTTCAAGATTGTGGCATGGCGTCATACCTCCATAACTAGTGATAGCTCAGCAATCAAAACTAGCTGCAAAGGGATAAGTTTCTGATATCTTATACATTTTTGTTGATGCAGAATTTGGATTCTCCTGATTCACCTTCTGTCTTTACTGGTTAGTATCAGTGCTTTTGGAAATTCATATTTTGTTGGTAAAAAGATTTGCAAAAGGAAGATACAACTTGGTGCCATAGTACTCATTGTCTTTTTCTAGTATTTTCTTGCAAGTCAACTAGAAGGTAGGTAAATTTTAATTATGTGCAAAAAAAGAAAGTAACTCTTGCTTACGTTTCTTCTTTTTCTTAGAGCCTCCTGATGTCAAAAATTGGTTCTCAAGCTATGCATATGAATCTCCCGCATTGGATACAAGTGATCAATTTGGAGATTCACTTCATTTAGAAAGGGAAGGGGAGAAATATGTTGTTGAAGACAGCGAGAGAGAAAATGAAGAGAAATTGGTCATAATTAGAAAAGTTAAAAGTAGAGGTGAAAAGGTTGATGAGGAGAAGGTGAAGTCAAATAGATTTACAAAGCATAACAGCTATTTCGGAGTGCATGAGCAGGCAAAAGTTAGCAAGGTGCTCTTTTCTCCTTTCTGGTGTATCCTTTTTACTTTTTTGAACTTTGAAAATTATACCTTTCTGCTTAATTTAGATGATTAATGATAATCCGAGCTGGTATTCAAGCCTATTACATAGTGGTGCTACAGTGAAACGGGTTTTTTGCCATCTTTATGTCACTAAAACCTATTCTGAAAAAAAGAAAGTTTCAAAATATGTCAAGGGATGGTTATAATCTTTAGTAGAGTTGATTCCTTTTATTTTGAGGGAATTTAGATTTTGTGGAAGTCATAATTTACTTTCATGTTCATGTTGCAGAGAGTTCAGGGCAACGGGGAGAAGGAAAGCCTATCTCCTCGGAGTAACTTGTGTTCTGTTAAGGTTTTCAAAGGAAGTTCAGAAGATAGAACCTTGCAAAGCAACGACACAAGTCCATCTAAAGATGTTAAAGAATCAAAATGTAATGATGAAGATTCCATCTCCAAACTGGGGCAAGACATTTCCCAAGAAGCCTATTCTGTGTCTTTGAGCATCGACAGAATTTCGTGCAGTAACAGAAAGAAATCTCCAACAAAGTTGTTTCATAGGACAGACTTCAAAATGGAGAGCGTGGAAGTTGCTAGCCCTGTATCCTCTTCAAGTAATTCCAAGTCAGCTTCTGTTAAAGGAACTTCACAGAGAGAACCAACTCATGGAAGCGATAACAAAGAAAATGTACCAACAGGATCCACAGAAATTGGTTTTGTTGCAACAAGGAAGATTAGTGGATGTGCAAGAACAGAAAATGAAGATTCTTGGAAAAGGCCAAGAGGGGTTTTATTAGAATGTTCCATGAATAAAGGAACATTTTCTCCAGCTGGCGAACAGGATCCATTTTTTAGAAGAAAGGCATTAACGGAAACAACCAATTATCAGAGCTGTGATGCTTTAGAGGTCACTGGAAAATGGCGGTGCCCACAAAGGAATAAGCCAAACCTAGGTCCTCCTTTGAAGCAGCTTCGACTTGAACGATGGATTCATAAAGCTTAGTAGCCTTGTTGGGGAGAGACCTAAGCTATCATTCTGTGAACTCCAAATTAAGCAAGCTCCAATATGATCTGTTTGGTATCGTTACAAGTGCTTTCAAGTAGTTAATTGTATTTTCACTTCAAAGTTTTGCTGAAGTAATAAAACGGACCAAGACTTTTTTAGCAATGATCGTTTATTTGAGTGAAAATAAGTATGTAATGGATGGTTAATATAACCAAAAAAAAAAAATCTATTAATTATAGAAGTGTTTTAGTTATATTTTTAAGGCACAATAACTAAAAAGTATGTGATAAATATAATTTTTACTCCATTATTAAGTATTTATCAAACTTCTTTATCTTTTCTATTTTACAGCTAGTATTATTACTTTGTACTCATTATGATTTTATAATTGTTATACCACACTATAACATAGGGACTTTAAATTTTAACTACATAAAATTATATATATAGGATTGTGTAGTACATAGAGTCTTTGAGACGTATTAAAATTTTATAATACATTATAAATTATGTAGTATTGAAAGAGGAAATACTTTTCTCTCTTTCGAAGTTATGTTAAAGCGAAGAATTCAAGATTCAGCTTAAAACCCTAACTTTCTTGCGCAATAGAATAACCTGTCAATTAAGTAAAAACAATAAGAATTCAAACAGACAACAAAAGAGCTCAACACAAACTTACATGGTTCGACCAATTGTCTATGTCCACGGTGGATCCAAAGATCCTAACCTCTTTTATTATAACTTCCTAGAGATTTTATAAGGAAAACTTAATGAAGAACCCTCAAAATGACCTAAATATTTAGTGAACCCTTACTCTACCACGAATAATGATCACTCAAACAACGGTTTCACCATAGCGCACATAAGCACTTAGTGTCTACTCAGTTCTTTCTCTCTCTTAGAGTCTCTCTTAATGTTTAATCTGAAATCAAGGGTTTACAAGTGTTTATATTGAGTGTATTTCGTGCTTACTAACCCTATTTCTTGTTAGAGTAAGAGTCCACTTGTTTTGAAAATCCAAAACTTCTCAAAATTAGAAATTCCGAAGAAAAACAGACTTCTGACGTGTCTGGCGCTGCGGCACTGGACAAAATCGCACCCAGCACTACGGCGCTGGATTGCTGTCCTGGGCGCTGCGGCGCTCAGCCTTGAACGCCTATCCCACGTTTTCTTATTTTCTTCACATCTTTAAGTCTCGTTTCGCTTCCCCCTTCGTGTCCCATACGTCTTAAACTTCTCCATATGTATCCCACACGTTCTAGACTTCTTGTAACTCTTTACTTTGGTATTCATCTCAATTCTTATCCAACTAAAATTATTAAATCACCAATTTTTTAACATGTAAAAATTGTAAATTAATTATACAATATCATATGATAGTATTATTCATTATATTATAAACTATTTAGGCTATTAAAATAACTTTTAAAAAAGTAATACTATACTAATAAGTTCGGAATACAAAATTGTTTTAAAATTATCTTATATGTCAATTTGAGGCAATCTTACATTGGTGAAAAATGACATAAGGTAACTTGGTAGGACTTATATAAGATAATACTCTTTTTGTTGATTGTTGTGCCTTTGAAAAATTCTCTCTTCTCCCAATTTGTAGAATTTTTTTATGAAAACTTTATAATCAAGGGTTTTACATTTAAGCCCCTGAAATTTGTAATAGTTTAATTTTTTTTTTTTGACATTTGTAGTAATATATTATTATTTGAGTAATTATAATATTAGTCATACTATTTGAGTATTTGCAATTTAACTAAATAGTTTAAAATTTTGTATTTTGATAAATTTTTTTATAATTTCTCTTAAAGATAGTAGATTTATTTCAACGGCACCCGAGGACATAAGTAATATTATCGAACCTCGTTAAATTTAGTATTTGGTATTCTTTTTTATTTTGCATATTATTTTGGATAATTGATTAATTGGTTGCCTCGTTGTGGTATTATATTACTAACATTATTAGTTATATTTCGATTATTCAAAAATTATATTTTACATAATAATTAATAACAGTACTAATTATTATTTGAATAATTATTCACATAACAAAAATTTATGTTTTAATTAATGTACTATCAACTATTGATATTATGGGTTAAATGATTGTTAATTTTTATTAATATAGTAATTATAAAATATAAATAAATAATTAATATGTCATACGCTACATACATTAAAATATAAATTTATATCCTAACTATATAATCAAAACTAATACCACCAAAGGTGCTACTGTAATAAAAAATTGTCAAAAACAGAAAGAAATTAATTTGATACCACTGATTATTCTACTATGCCGTGAAAATTTTTAAGGTATCAATACTATATTTGTTACCAACCCTTTGATTAAGTAGTTTTAATCTTCATCATTGATTCCTTGTAAATAAAATATTTATTTTTCAGGTAACAAATCACCTTGAATTTCTATTAGAAAATGTTATATTTATGCATTAAACTATTTATCAATGTCAACAAAATTAAAATAATTAGTCATATAAACATAAAACAACATAAAATTATTTAGAGTTGAACATAAATTAATCAGAAATTTTGTTAATTAGCATAAACTAAAATATATTCTAAATATATATAGTAATATATTTTAGAGGGAAATCGTAAAATATAAGAATTAAAAAATAATATCAGGATTTAAAAAAAAAATAGTTTCAATGATTAGTAATATTACATGTAATAAAGAGCACAACCTATAATAATGCATTACAATTTATGTAATATAAATTTACACATAAAATATTATTTGTATATCTTACTAAATTAATGCATAACTTGTATATCTTATTAAAGAAAATAAAATTAATTTTTAAATGTTCGAAATAAAATAAGTTTTTTATTGCTATTTACGACATTCATGTTAATGTAATTATGTTATATGTCATACAAACATGAATTCAAGTTATGTATAAAAAGTAATTTATATTTATATTGTTATGTTTTCTTTTATTAGCTTGCAAAAATTTTAATCTCATTTCCTATTTGTAATTTTCATTCTCAATTCTATGTTACAAATATTAAATAGATGATACATTCATTTAGTTTACAATTTTATCTTGCACTTAATTTTTGTAAATAATTTAATTCATAATAATTAATGTTGTATCCAAGAGTTAATGCTAATAATAATTTATATAGAATTTTGTTGAAAAAATTAATATCTTTACATAATAAATATAAAATTTATATGCAAATTAATGCTTAAATAATATGCTAATAAAAGTATATTATAAATATAGTGTATTTATTAAAACAAGTGTTAATAAAGTCAGAATTAAACACCAAAAAATTATTATTATTATAATTATTAGATGATCAATGCATTATGATGTTATTTTGAAGTGTCATAAATCACTTTGGTCATTGTTTATTTTGATTAATTTTAAGCATACTATATTACTAATCAATTATTATTCAAAAGAATATAATCAATTAGCATAATTATAATATATATTCTTAAATATCTCTACCAATAAATTTAGTTTTATTAGAATATAAAATTTTGAAAAGTAAGATAAAATTATTTATTAAGTTGTTATATATTATTTTTGTCATTTTTTTTTTAAAATTTTCCTAATGTCTGTAAATTTTATAAACAACATATAAATTTTATGAGTTAAAAAATCAATTATTTTGTTTTGAGTTAAAAACAGTTTCTCTTAATATGATAAATTAATATAAATTGATGAAATTTATAAATTTATAAAGTTATTTTTATTTTTTAATATTGAGTGATGCTGTACTTATTTACTGTGTATCCCAAATTAGTATTTTACTATGAAATAATATTCATCGACAGATATAATGACAGTGCCACATCATTAATCGAATTAAAATTCTATAAATGATGGTATATAACATTTTTTTGTTGGTGGCACATCTATAATTAAAAGGTTGAAATGCAAAGTAAGTATAACATTAATTTTTTTTTTGTATTTTATATTTGTCACATTATTTTGTTTTAAATTGCAATTTGATATGGCGCATAACCATAATGGCGCTTTTTTCAATTTATTAAATTAAAAAATAATTTAATTGAAAGATTAAATATGGAAATTTATAAATATGTAAAAAAAAAATTGTAGAATATATAGCAAATTTTTTTTAACTGGCTAACAAATTAAATTTACCTTTTTTCAGTTTAATTTACTTTTAAAAAAAAAAATAATGTGGAATATTAATTTTTATCTATACTTTTATATTTTTGTGTTGATTTATAATTTTCTTTATTTTAATTTATTTTACAAATATTATGCTTTATTTACCATTTTTTAATTATATGTATAATTTCAATAATAATTTATAAATTTTATATTATAATTATAAAATTTATTTTAATTTACAAGTATAAAATATCATTTACAAGTTCAACGTTGATTTATAATTGTTATATTAAATTCACATGCCATACGTGTACTTTACAAAATTTATGTTTATTTATACAGTTTTGTGATGATTTGTATTTTTTTGGTTATGTTAAATAATTTATAAATATTATGTTTCATTTACGATTTATTTATTTTATATATAAATATACAAGTTCAATATTAATTTATAAATTTTACATTATATTTATAAGATTTAATTTAATTTATAAATAAAAAATATCATTTACAAATTGATATTAATTTATAATTGTTATATTAAATTTACATATCGTAATTGTACTTTACAAAATTTATATAAACTTTTATATATATATTTTTTTTGTAGATTTATAATTTTTTTTAAATTATATAAGCACAGACTTAATAGCTATGTTAATCCATTTGATATCAGTTTCGTTTATACATGTATGGACATAAATTGAAGCGCCACAAATATTCCGTCACCAAATTCTTGTATGCAACGTCTCAAATCCATGTCCCTGATGCACTTATCATCGTGCCATTATCAAGGGAGGCTTGGAGCAAGGAATCAATTTGGATTGGATATATTGCGGTGGCCACAGATGAGGGGAAAGCGTTGCTGGGGAGGAGGGATTTTGTGATTGCTTGGAGAGGAATGGTGCAATCCCTAAAGTGGGTTAATGATTTCGAATTTAATTTAGTTTATGCTGAAAATTTTATTTGGCCATGATGATAATGATCCTAAGGTGCATCAAAGTTGGTACTCTTATCTGCACTTTTGATGATTCCCGTTCAGCCTTCAACAAAACCAGTGCAAGAGATCAGATAAATTTTTATAAATATCAGAGACCATCCATCGATGCATGTGAACAGTTCTTATGGTAACTGAAACACACTCCCCCTATCTATTTCTTGACCTCAACCAACATTCATGTGGCAGTGGCTTGCCATTATAGGATTCTTCATCTTCTTCTTCTTCATCTTTTTCTTTTTCTTTAATATAAAAGATTTTTAAATTTGATATGACACCATCTTTAATTTTCTCATACAAGAGTCTGAATGAATTGGTATAGGAGTCCTTATCCAGTCATTTGTCTATTTGTCTTTTTATCCTTATTAAAAGAATTTTGCATGAAATATTTGTAGTCTTGTCTTTGCCCCTTTGAGGCTTTGATTCTCTTTTGCTCAATTTGTCTTCATCCTTTGTTTCCCTTCTCTCCTCTGATTCTCTGAAATCCATATTTAAAAGAGTTTGGATTCCCAATTACTACCCATAGAAGATTAGTCTTTACTCTTTAGTAGTTATCCAAACTATTAAATATTTTATTCGATTCGAACAAAAATATTATTACGCAAACTTGTCATGTGTGTAAAAATTTGGAGTTCAAGTACCATAATCATTTAATTATTTCAAACTTCTCGAGTTTATTATATTTTTGTTCAAAATTTTCCTATTTTTAAATCATTATTACTTTCTTCTATTTTATACATCTTACAAGGACTTATAAATATGAAAGTTGTACCATGTATAATTTTTTTTATATAAGTTATTTCATTTAAATTAAAACAACACTATCATAAATTTGTCACATGACTCGTATTATTACATTCTCATTAAATGTGTTGATTTTTATATTTTTATTCAACCAATACTTTCATTTATGTTAATTTGTACACAAAAAAGCATATTATTCATTTTTTTTTTATAAAAAAAATATGATTCTTATTATTCTAAATGTAAATAAGTTTTTAACTTAAATTGAAGATAATAACTTTATTGTAAGTTACAAAATAGTTTTCTCACTTGGGTCCTTGTATAAATGGTAGAGTGTATCGTCACAATTTGTTAGTTTTTAAGAATAATTCTACATTTTTAAGTAGTATATTAAATTTTTTATGTCAAATAACATATTAAATAATTATTAAATGGTAAAATAATATAACATATAATTTTAAAATTTATATAATTTTATTATTTAATAATTATTTAACACATCAATTTAAAATAAAAAATTTAAAATATTATTTAAAAAATATAACATTATTTAATTTTTAATGACAAATTGATAAAAAATCTCAGACTAAACAACATACTTTTTTTTGGGTACTTTTGTTAATAGTCTAATAACAAAACATTGATAGTACATTTATCTTAACTTTAGTGGTAGTCCGAATTCAAATCCTCCATCTTCATATATATATATATAAACCATCATCGTTCAAAATAGCCACAAAAGAAAAAGAAAACATATTGTTTTTAAATTTTATTTTTAAAACAATTTTCGTTGAAAAAACTATATCGAGATTGCTCATAAAGATTAAAGCAGGCCTTATCAATAAATAAATAAAAGGCCCCTTCTATACAACAAGCCCACAACAATTAACAACGTATGGGACAATAATAAATTAACAACGAATCAATCCAATCATATTTTTTATACCCATTTTTAATTTTTTTTTTTAAAAAATTACCCATTTGATTTTCTTTCAGAGACAGACTGGAGTGTCTCTTTGGTCTCGCTGCTTAGCAAGCTGAAATCAGTTTGAGAGAGAGAGAGTTGACTGAGCCAAACATGGGAACGTTAACGACCTTAACAAAAACTCTGACACGGCAGTGCATGAAACAATCGAAAACCCATCGCTGCAAACCTTCTCAGCCACTTTTAAATTTACTAATCTCAGAGAATTTTAACATCACTAACTCTCCGTTTCATCAGCACCAAAGCCGTAGAACTCTCATTTTAGATTCAGATTCCTCTGAATCGGTCAAGCTTCAGCGACTCTCCGACTCCGATTCTGGTACTTGATCATGTAATTCTATCAATTAAATTAATTTTAGTTTGTTGGATTTCTTAATTATGTGCTGATTGATTGATCGATCGTAATTAACAGGAATAGTTGAGGTTAATTTAAACAGGCCTGCAGCCAGAAATGCGCTTGGAGCGGATATGTTGAGAGGGTTAAAGCATGCATTTGAGGCAATAAGTAAGGATTCGTCTGCTAATGTTGTGATGATCTGCAGTTCGGTTCCTAAAACTTTCTGTGCTGGAGCTGATTTGAAGGTATTATTACATCAATTTTTCTTTAAAATTATAACAATTTTAGTTTACTTATTTGTTTGTTTTGTTAAGCAAAGAGAATTTAGGCAACTTGCTTCTTAATTAGAAAGTTTAACAATAGATGAGGACAAGATTGAGTGTAGTCGTGATAATCATGTGATTCTAGATGTGATAATTGGAAATGGAGATGAGACTTTGTTCTCTTAAACTATTGGTTATCTATCAGGTAGAAGCTTGAGGATTGTTACTGATTTTCGTGATTTGATTCTTGGTCTCTTGGTGTTGATATTGGCTTATAATTACGGTTATGTTGATTGTATTTTCTTCTCGGGGACTGTACTTATAGTGTAGCTGATACACTTGCTAAATTACTTTGCCTTTTTTGGATGGCAGGAGCGCAAGCAAATGACTGCATCTGAGATTCATTTTTTTGTCAATTCACTGCGATCTACATTCTCGTTCTTGGAGGTTGTGAGCCTTGACTTTGACCACCCACAATTATGCGTGTTTAATGAATAATCATGCAAGCATACTAAGCACAAACTTTTCTTTTTAACTTAAAGTTTTTATTAAAATTAATGCTGTCATGCTCCTATCTACCCTAGTTATGTTCAATGTTTGTTTAATGCATGTAATATACTAATATTTTTACAGCCCTTGTTTATATTGGTGCGTTTTGTTATGACTTTGTCCTACTTTGAGCACTTATATAACTTGTATTTTATTTGGCATAGGCACTTCCTATTCCCACCATTGCTGTTATTGAAGGAGCAGCATTGGGTGGTGGACTTGAAATGGCACTAGCATGTGATCTTCGTGTCTGCGGTAGTGTAATTTATTCATTTATGATTTTTGTTTGGTCAAAAGGAACAAAAATGTAATGGACTTTCTTGTCTAATAACTCAGGAGAAGATGCACTATTGGGCTTGCCAGAAACAGGACTTGCTATAATTCCTGGGTATGTATGAGATTTTGTTTTACATTTGTAAGTTAGAATTGCATTTCTTGTGGATTGCAAATTTCATGCATTTTGTGTGAAAGCAAGGATTTAGATCAGTTATTTGCTCATCAGTACTTTTGCTTGAATCACAGATGAGACGTTGGGGCTAATTAAATAGGTAGTTTGGCTAAAGAGAGTGGCTTTCTTATTATAGTTTGACAATTTTAGGCAGTGTTAATTCAGCACGAGTTCTTATTTGTTTTGGAAAGAAATTGTAGTGGCAGATCATTCTCTCACGTAATCCTGGCTTCTGACAGGGCAGGTGGGACACAGCGGCTTCCTAGATTGGTTGGGAAATCAGTAGCAAAGGATCTTATATATACTGGCCGTAGAATTGTTGGCAGAGATGCGATGTCGTTAGGTGTGTTTATTTGGCCAACTGCTATTTTTGTGTGTTATAGTGCTACTTTCATGTATTATGTATATATCATATTTAGCAACAAAAGAGTGTCATGCCGCAGGTCTTGTCAATTACTGTGTTCCTGCTGGTGAAGTTAAGTCCAAAGCACTTGAAATTGCTCATGAAATAAATCAGAAGGTACAAAACTGTCTTTAGAGTTTTCATATAGACAATTATGTAGTGTGGTATGTGAATTCGGTTGAACAAAAAACATTGTCGGTGAGAACTTGAGTGCATTTATCACACCTTTTAGCATCATGATTTAAAATATGCCTTTTGTTGTTAAAATAATGCATGTTTGAAAACTTTACGAGTTAGAAAGACTGCCACCACGATTGTGACTTTTATTAGGTGCACAGAAGTTTTTACAACACTTGCAGCCAGTTAGGTTGCAGTCACTTGTCCTATATTTTTTTTGGGTCAATTGGTGAAGCTTCTCTCCATTCCAAATTATACTTGATGTGATGAAGTAGATCTACCTTAGAAGTGCAATTCTATAAGACAAATAATAGCATTAGATTTATCGGATTCGAGTTAACATGTATTATTATCAGGGTCCAATAGCCATTAAGATGGCAAAAAGGGCTATTACTGAGGGACTCGAGATAGACATGGCTTCAGCTTTGGAACTGGAGGAAGAGTGCTACATAGAGACCTTACATACAGAGGATCGGTTGGAGGGCTTGGCTGCATTTGCTGAGAAGCGGAAACCCAGATATAATGGCAAATAGAAGAAATAGAATGTAGCTAGTAACCAGTTTCTGGACAAGTTTTTGCGGGCATGACAGTAAGTGCTCTTGATCTGTAATTTGGTTATAAGCAGCGCACACATCAGACTGGCTTCGGCTGTAAGAAATAACAATTTCTATCAAAATGTATGTTCACTTTTCATGCTTTTTTTTAATGGTGATGGGGATGTTTTAATTGGCTTTCTGTTTTGCTTGAAGCTTAATATTTTCGGGTAGGCTAGTCTACCGACAGACGGACAAAAAAACAAAGCTCATATGATCATCTATCTCCCTTATGGTTTGACTTTTAGCGTATTTATTTATTTCGCCCAGCATGCAGTTTGAGTGGTGTAGAGGTGCAGTGTGCTTGTCAATTGAATTCAAGTAAGATTT
The DNA here is from genome assembly GCA_946807835.1 of Ailanthus altissimus. NCBI lineage: Eukaryota > Viridiplantae > Streptophyta > Magnoliopsida > Sapindales > Simaroubaceae > Ailanthus > Ailanthus altissimus. The sequence goes on along the minus strand of OX327696.1, from coordinate 26,326,822 downwards.
AGAAGTAAGGAGATGAATATTTTAGAAGATGAAAATCTTCACTCTTATCCAATTTTTTTTAAAATAATATTAAAATTGACTAAATTAGCTTTAACTTAAATGATGAATAAAGTGAAATTTAATTTATATGAGGAATAAGCTGAAATTTTCCTTGTCGTTGATTAAATTTTGATATGCAAAATTCAATTCAAAACAATATACTTGTAAACATGGTGGTTCTAAAAAGAAAAAAATTATTGGGTAAGGCTATTACTATCTTAAAATATATTTTGAATATTTATTTTTTTTTAAAATTATATCATTAAAGTTCTTTTAATTTAAATTACTTTTATAGATAAATTAATTTAAGTCAATTATAAAGAATAAAGTATCTGCAAGGAAAAAACATCCGTAGTTATTTTATTATAGCAAACTAGGTGGGTGTTGATAGGCTTTAGCTGAAGAAACAAAAAGAACAAATATAATATAATATGATGGTGTTGCATAAAAAGAGTCGTAGGATGTTTTTTTCAAAAAAAAAATCTCAATAAAATTTAATAGCTACAAAAGAATAATAATAATAATAATAATAATAACAATTGAAAATATAAATTGTTAGAGCAGCAAAAATTGAAAGTTAAGCTAGTGTTGTAGGATTAGAGAACTCGTGCAAATAGAAATTTTTTTAAAGGATGCAAATAGAAAATATTAGCAAGCTACTATGTGTAGAATAATAAAAAATAAAAGGTTAACATGGATACAAAGAAGAAAGTGAAGTCTGTGGATGCTAATTAACAATATAATAATATTATACTTAAATAGTTAGAAACAAACGTTAAAATATAAATTTTATACTCTAATTAATGTAATATTTTATATGTTTAATGTTGATCAATATTATTAACAAAAATTAAAAAATAATAACTATTTAATAAGTAATAATCATAAATTAATATCATATATTAATGATAAATCAAATGAGATACGAAAAATATGTAATTACTCTTAATATTGTACTCTTTAATAATAATAATAATAATAATTAAGCTTTTGATGTGTTTTAAAAACAAAAATTAAGCTTCTGATGAATATATGCGGTTTTTTTAAGTTAAATTTACCGAGGGTTGCTTAGGCAATTAAAAGAGTATGATATAAAATTAAAAAAACCTACTTGTAATCTTTATTAAATAGGGTACAAGTAAAAAAGGTTATAAAATATATTTATAGGGCAAATAACTCACCCAAAAATAAGTAAAAGAGCACTAAAATCTTTAAAGATTTTTAAAAGGGATTGACAGACGCTCAATGTTTTTTAAAAAAAATTTACAAACTTTCAACATTTCAATAAAATAAAAAAAATATTCATATTAGATGATGAATTTCATCTCCTTTAATAGTTAAAAGGATTGAATTGTCTTTTAACAATTAAAATATTAAATTGTAAATAATATTGTTGCGTCTTTATATTTAAATGGAAGAATAAAAATACGCACACATCTGATATGATGAAACTTAAACTTGAGACATTTAATTAAAAGTTAAACACTTTAATTATTAGATTACAAACACTTGTTTGACATTGAATTATTTAATTTTTATATATTCAATACACTAGTATAAATAAAAATGAATTAAATAAAAAATATATAAAATTAAATATAATAAATTAAATTTAAAAAATTGAAAATAGAATTAGACGGTTACTGGTCATTGATGATAGGCACTTCCATTGATCGAAACTAGCTTCTTGTGACTGATAATAAATAGATTCAAAATTTACATCATTCAACTTCGAATTTTAATATTTATACAATGATAAAATTATTTTTGTCAATAAAATATTAAAAAAAGATTAAAACTGAAAATAAAGTGGAGGTCATTATATCTCTGTCACCATTACAATTTTAAATCCTATCTCCATAACAATTTTTTCTTTTAATTTTTTGACAAAAAAATTAGTGAAAATTAAACTTCCACTAAAAAAAAGCAAATGAAAGATTTTCATAAAAAATCTCGTAGAATTGAGAATGAAGTTTTCATTTTGTCACAATTAAAAAGTTATTATTACTTTCTTTCTTTATTGTCCTAACCTACTTTTAGTGAATTTATTGAGTTAAAATTATGACGTGAATTTAATTAAAAATTTCAACATAACCTAACTTAAATAGAATACTAATAATAACTCACATGGATATAGAAAAGAATTTATGTATTTATTGATACAATCGATCATTCAGATAAATGAAAATAAATTAATGAGTTTAGATATTAACGAACCCTACAAAAAAGTTATTCATTGAAACAATACTCTTATTACTATTAATAATAAGTAGATCAATGCTAGAGGAATTAGCAATTTGTTAGGATAAATCGGTACAAGTTAATTGTGAATATACATTTTGATAATGAAAACTATAACCAATCAATAAGAGATGACCACAATAAAATTTATAACTTGTTTTCAAAAAAAGAAAAAAAAAAGAAATCATTATTGATTGTTAATCACTCAAATAAATGCAGTAGAGGATGATGGTTTTTTTCTATTCGTTGCCGTTTAGTAACAAAGATATAATAATCGATAATTATTTAAATTATTGTATTAAATATATATATATATAATATTTTTTAAAAAAAGATATGCAATTCTAATATTTTTAAATTTTTTATCAAAATCTTATTAATGATAAGTAATTGTTTTCGTTGAGGATAAAAATAATGTAAGTATTATCATTACCCCGTCTTAGAGTTTGTGAGAATTGACTTGGCCCTCCCACAACTAAGCCACCAACGCTGAGTCAATGCATTTCTTTTTCTTTCCAATTCACTTCATTATTATAATAACTTGTACAAATAAAATATTATATTGACATAGATAAATTTCAAAGTTGTTATTCAACATGTGGAGAATCGATAATCATCAAAGCCAATTTACAAGTGTATATTTTATAATTTTGGATTTTTTGCTTTCATAAATGAAGAACGCGAAAAATAAAAAAATTTATCTTCTGTTGTCTTTTTAATGGTACAATTATGAATAAAAATTAAATTAAAAAGAAATCATATCCCATTACAAACATTATTTATGGACAAAAACAAATATAAAAAAAAAAAGCTGAATATACTCTTCTCCAATAAATGGGTTCCAGTTCACTGAGATGATTTTTGTTGGCACAGGATGAAAATGAATATCCCATTCAACTTCTTTTTTTTTTTCTTTTTTTCTTTCGGATAAACGATTGCTGTATAATAAAATTATTTCATAAAATCAAAGGAATATAAGCGTGCTTGGGTTTTGGTTCTTGCAAGTTGTAGAAAAACTGGCGGCGGCGGAGGGAGGGAGAGAGAGAGAGAGAGAGCACAAGGACTTGGAACCCGATACGAATGAAAGACAATTCGCCATATTCATCACCAAGATAACGTCGCCAGTGATAGGGCTATCACCGCCGCGCTATGGTGGGTGCAATGGGCGCGGTGAAGATGAATCCCAGGATCAGCTGCCATAGATGAGTAAGAAGAAGAAAAGGGAGCTAAATTGTCGAGGGTTTTCTTTCTGTTAGACATTGGGTATTCTTTTTAATTTTTATTTAATATATTTTAATTTAAATATTAAAATAAGTAAGAAAAATTATATTTAAAAATAAAAAAGCCATTTTTAAGTACACATGTCAATAATTTATTTGAATATTAATTTATATGTTAAAAAGATTGATTTATTTTTTCTCTAATTAAAATTAACAAAAATTAATATTTAACAAAATGTATTTATGTTAATAAATTGCATATAGTTTAACGATTAAGATATTTGATTTTTAATTAAAAGTCTTAACTTTCAAATCTCACTGTGTGTATTTTTATTTTTTAATTTTTAAATTTATTAGGAGTAAAATAAACATAATAATTTTAATATAGAAGAATAATAATATCTTTCATGACTAAGCTCTTTTAATTGTTAAAAATAATTAGAATTTATCGCCTAACAGAAATCTTTTTAACTTTTTTGAAACGTCAAAAAATTATCAATCCCTTTAAAAAAAATTTAAGGTTTAAGTATCATTTACCTTTAAAATTATTATAAATATGGATACTTTGATCGGAGCATGTAATATTTGGCTAATAGGATGAGAATGCTAAAAAAGTGCAGACTTACGATTATTTGTAGAGGTGAGCACCAATTTGATTTAATTGAAATTCAAATCGAATAGAATTGAATTAAATTTTTTAATTTAATTTAATTTATTTAAAATTAATTGATTTGATTCAATTTAGTTTAAATTAAAAAAAAACTTATACTAAAATTTTAAAAAAATTGATAACAAAAAATCAAACCTGATAAAATCAAACTGAACTCGTTTGAATCAATTCTAAGAAGTAGAATCAATCAATTTTAATTTGTTAGATCGATCGGTTTGGTTGAAACCCAAACCAAATCGAAATCGGTTGTGCTCAACCTTAAATTATGCGGGGTATTTTAGTCAGAGAGTGTTAAAAGTTGGCTAAAATTATAAAAATTCGGAAAGGAGTTAGTTCTCAACATTTTTCCGAAACCTATATATAAAAAAGGAAGACTTAGAAACGATTTTGTAATCGTCTTCTATACATTGGAATCAGGTGTCACGATCTAGTTCAAATAGAAAAGCAAAATGGCAACTTTAGACGAGCGTCCTTCAGCTAAGAGGTGGCTTCCTCTTGAAGCTAATCCCGATGTTATGAACCAGGTAATAATTATTATTAATCGACTCTGTTTCTATTTTATTTCATTTATTGTGTTTTCTCTTTTAGTTTTATTAATCGCACTCTGCTCAGTTGCTAAAGAAGAGAAAACCATATTTGGATTGTTCGATTAATACAGAACCTAGGGCATATATGTTTGATATATATATATAGTTTTATGAGAATCAAGGTTTTATGAGCATATGGAAAAATTGGGAATCAGTTTATGCTCGTTTGTGATTTTACTAAACATTTTTGGAATTGCTTTTCTTTTTTTCTTTTTTGCTCGAGAAATTTGATTGTTTCTGGAAGTTATTTGAAGAGGCTCTATGGAAAAATGAAAGGAAAAAAAATATAATGAACTGCTTATATTGTTGTTATGTGGCTTCTTCTGGTAACCGTTTATTTAATTGAAATAACGAGGTTCTTGGGTTTTTATTTTTTATTTTTATTATGTTTTTATAATTCACATAGAAGATTATGTTGTTTGCTAAGCGTTGGAGTTTTAGTTTTTATATCTTTTATACATATCAATCCAGGGGGCCTTTGTTGCTATTCTTATTTTCAAACTGCCATGGATCTTGGGGAGAGTTAATCATGTGGATCATGTTTAGTTGACTTTCCTTATATCGTAATTATGCAGTTCCTTTGGGGCCTTGGTCTCCCAGCTGATGAGGCAGAGTGCTGTGATGTGTATGGCTTGGATGACGAGCTCTTGGCCATGGTTCCGCAACCTGTTCTGGCTGTGCTGTTTCTTTATCCCCTTACTGCACAGGTCTATTAAACTGAAAGTTTCTTCTCTTTGCCTGGTTTGCATTAAGATTATAAACTTTTTTATTGATTCTATTGATTTTTTTTTTTTATTTTTTCAGACAGAAGAAGAAAGAATGTTGCAGGAGAATGACAAAAAGGTGAGCGTGGTGATAACTCTTAGTTTCTTGTCATTGTAATAAATGCTGTTATTGATCTTATATAGTTCCTTTCTTATTATGAATACTTTCCTTAAATTTAATTGTGCCTTATAAATAGGTGGTACTATGATGTGTATGTTATGCTTTTTAATATCAAATTTCTCTCTTGTTTTTCCCTCTCCTATCGTTGTCATCAGTTGCTCTTGTTTTACTAATTGAGCACATGCATCCTTTTTTAGTAATTCACCACTTCTTGTGGGGTACAATTTTACACTGATCTCCAAAATTTTTTCTGGCTGTAGGAATATAGCAGTAATGTTTATTTCACGAAACAAACTGTGGGAAATGCTTGTGGAACAATTGGACTTCTTCATGCTGTGGGGAACATAACTTCACAAGTCAAGCTTGGTAATTTGTGCCTTCTTTTCCTTTTAAGTGACAAGTTATGATTTTAGATTTGTGTCCTTCCTGTGGTGCAAATAACTCAAGTAAGAGAGGAAGTAAAAGGACTGACAGTTGAATGAGTGATGGTTCTTATTGTTCGATCCTGTTGCTCATTGGCAGGACTAATTGCTGCTAATTCTGTTATGGGATGAATTAATGCTATAAGTAGATAGACTCTGATAAGCTTGTTAGTTTCTGAAAATGATCACAAATTCAAATGAACTGTATGTTTGTGAACAGTTTGGTGTTATTTAGACTGGGCCAGGTTATGACCTTAGGATCTTGTAGGATCTTGTAGGCTTCTTAAAAATAAAAAAGAAGGTAGTCATTGTTCAGAACCTAGGATGTAATGGTAAATCATTTAGCATTTACGGTCACCCATTTAAATGAAGAAGATAAATAGCAAAACCAAATGATAACAAGATTTTCAAGTACTTTCTCATCTGTTATAATTTGGAAAATTAAAAGGCTAAGGTAAATCTTTAGGGAGAAAAATATTAGGTGACCACATCTGGATATTATGCTTAGGTGTTTGCCTTTCAATTTCTTTCCTAGACAGCAATATATATCATATGTAGAAAGCTAAGGTTCTTATTGCAGAGTCCTGAAACTTGACTGTTCTAGAAGGCTTTGGCAAATGATTTGCATTTTTTTCTTGCATTCAAGATACCTATAAATGCTAGGAGTTATGAATTGAATACTGGTTTGTCTTTTCATATATATTCACTACTACTTACTCATTGCATCATTTTCATATTTCCTTGGTATTTCAGTTGAGGGTTCATTCTTGGATAAGTTTTACAAATCCACAGCAAGCATGGATCCACAACAGGTTCTATTTCTACTGTACCCAGCCAAAGCCTCATCTATTGACTTTGAATAATATGGCTGGTTTCCTTATTTCTTGCTTTTAATTGATTTATGTTTCAAATGCGTTGTGCAGCGTGCAGCATTTCTTGAGAATGACAGAGAAATGGAAGTTGCTCACTCGGTAGCAGCTACAGCTGGTGAGACAGAGGTGTGTATTAATGATGATTTGTATTTTAAATGGCTATGGCATAATTACTAGCCTATTGGTAAATGTATGGCTATGCTTTACACATTTAAGATTTCATGAATTCTTATCCGAGCAACTGTTTGTAGTATTCTTTTTATGACCAAAATGAAGCTTGAATGTTGAATGAGACACTCATAGAGCTAGTTGCAGGAAGTGAAACTGTTTTTTCATACTATGGTGGTGGCTTTCACAATTTTCATGCTTTTGCTGCAATTGGTTAGGAATCTGTGTGACTCTGATTCTTTGTTAACTGTAAATGGTTAACCACACAATTTGTTGATTTCTGAAAATCTCACTGTTAATTATCCTGAGACAAGAGGGGCTCTAAGAAAATATGTTATTGTTCTTTTTTAGACTCGGAAGAATTGAGGTCTGGATGCTAGACTGTTGAATTGAAGATAGGATGTGAAAATGTGACCTAGTTAGGCGCAATTACTTTCTTAACTGTTTATGCTATAAAAAGAGATCAACATCTAATGAGTTTCAGTTGTCTATTCTTGTGAACTTGCATATTGTACTCAACAATCTTTTGGGTTTGAGAGTACCAGACATGAGATTAAGGATATGTCAACTAGTTTAGAGGTCTTAGACCCATAAGTTTGAAGAAGAAAAAATTAAGAATTAATCAGTATTTTTTTTAAAACTTTAATTTTTTCAATTGAACGGTGCTATTGAAAGTTCCAATTTGTTTATCTTCATTTGTCTTACCCTTTTTTTTGCAGGCTTCGGATAATGTGGATACTCATTTTATCTGCTTCTCATGTGTTGATGGTACAAGTTTCCTTCAATAGTATACTTATTCTCTCTCTCTCTCTCTCTCTCTCTATATATATATATATATATATATATTTATATGTATATAAACTCGCCACATATATGGTTGTTGATCAACCATATATGCATCCAAGAAATTTGGAATCCTGATGTTTATCTATGCTGATTGTCTTTATTTTAATCGAATCTTTGATCATGTTATATATGTAGGGGAACTTTATGAACTTGATGGAAGGAAGTCGGAACCAATTTCTCATGGTCCTTCCTCACCAAGCAGCTTATTGCAGGTATGGTAATTGGCATTACACAGCCTTGGTATTTTTGTCCTCTGTACTTTGTCAATTCCAAAAGAAGTCAAAAAGAAATATTGCAGTTTTGGATCTCAAATAAAAAATTATCTGGCAAACAAAAAGGTCTTAATATTTAGAGTTAAATGCTTTGAAGAACTTTTGGCTATTCACTTGGACTGTTACACAGGGTTGGTTTTGGTTATTGGGACGAGTATACAGAAATTTATCCTGACCAAATGATCATTTTTTCCTGTTTTATTCAATCAAGAATATCCAGCATACTAAACTCCTTTCCAATTAGCATCAAGCAGAATGTTTGACTCTAGGAAAGGACCTTAGCGGAATCCGTTAAAAGTTCATGCTTAGGCTGCATCTCATTTTCTGGCATTTTTTTTTGCATTACATTGTGTTCCACATATCTTTTACCATATAATTTAATGGTAATATTTTTTTTGGTTGGCTTAACAGGATGCAGCTAAAGTCATACGGGGCATGATCCAGAAAAATCCTGGCTCACTCAACTTCAATGTCATTGCCCTCTCAAAAAAAGATGGTGGTGCATCTTAAGGTTGGCCATATGATCTTATCTATGTCCCTTGCAAATGATAAACCTGAGCTATTCTTGATAAAGCTAATAGGCATTCCTTACGGCGGTTCCTTTTTTTTCAGTTTGTGCTACATCCATACAATGGGGCAAACAAACTCTGGTTCAGTGGCTGCTTTTGGGCCATACATGGTTGCCTTACTTTTCAGATTGTGAATTTTGGTTTGATATTCCTATTTTAGGTTAGTTTTATTACGCTTGAAGATTTCGTGCACCGCTCAACCCTAAAATGAATGCTTGGCCCCAAATTTTGGGCTGATGTTATAACAGATGTACGAATTAGGAGTTGGAATCTTTTTTACTTTTTTGAAAAACTTTATCCTACGGCTGTTTGTGATTGAGAAAAAAATTTAAAAAGATAAAAGGAAAAAACGAAAAACAGCAAGATCAGAAGTGGATTGTAAGTCTGTAATGAAGTGCAGTGGGAAAGTAGAAACCGAGGAAAATAAAGGGAAATATCTAAAAAGTCACTATTTTAAAAGTTATAATTTTTTTATAAGAGAAAAATTATTTGGCCGATTTTTATTAATTAAGAAGATAATAAATAAATAAAGTTATACTTAGTAATGATGAAATTAGGGACTAAAATAATGGTTGAAGTTTAGAATTCATTGTGCCCTCTTTGTTGCGTGACTCCTTCTCATGTCATGAGGTAGGGTGTACAGTCCTATCATTAAGACGTGGTCTCTTCTTGCGTCATAAGGTAGGGTGCACGATCTTATCATTAAGATGTGACTTCTACTTGCATCACAAGGTAAGGTGCACAACTCTATTATTAAGATGCAATCTTTTTTGTGCTACGAGACATGGTGCACAACTCTATCTTTGAGATGCAACCCTTTTTTGTGTCATGTGGTAGTGTGCACAACGCTATCATTTAGATGTGACTTTGACTTTCTTATTCGGTATTTTGTGTTAGATTTAATTTATTTTTTATTATTTTATAGTTATTTTTTCACTTATATTATAAATTTATGTATTTTAATTATGTTTTGAATTAAAATTTTAAATAGCTGGTAAGATAGAGATGTAAAAATAATTTTAAAGTAAAATAATTTAAAAATTAGGTGTTTAACTAATAAAGTCCGTAAATGTGCAGATGAGTTAAAATATATTTTTGCCTAAAAAAAGAGCTATTTTCAAAAAAATTCTGATAATAAATATGCTCTCTTCTTGTTTGTTGGAGCCGTACATTTCTTCGGCCTCACTGAAAATTCATTTGATTATTATTTGTATGTGTCCCCTGAAACCTCACGCGGTTTGCAATCCCGTGCTGTTGTAAGTCATTTGATACGTGTAAAGGCAATTACATGCATCACTATTTGTTGTAAAATAAATATTAAAATTATTGGCAACATCTTTATTTGAACTTATATGTACTTTATAAATTAAATGAAAAATAATGTGATATCTTTTGAAAATTAAGAATAATAATTACTAATTAACGTCTATTGAAGCATGGGTTGAGGTTAGTTTGAATATGTACATGAATGTAATTGACCACTTTCAACTGAAATGATAATAAAAGAACACAAATCTGTACCGGAACCTCGAAGCTCATTTCTTCTTATTCTGAATATAGATTTATGCATAAATTTATTAACGAACCAAAAAAAATCCTCTTAATTGGTTTAGGGTGCATTTGCTACATTGCATAGGATTGGATGATAAAAATTGAATTGGATTTTAATGGAATGAAATGGATTGAAATGGAAAAGGGCATTTTTGTTCTTGAAATATAGTTTAATACCTAATTTTAAATTATTTAATTTTATCCTTCTCTCTATTAGTCAATAATCATTAGATTTAATGAAATTTTTTTCTTTTTTTTACAATGACACTTTTTACCCATACTAAAATTTAAATATTAATACTATTTTTACGTGTTAATAAATGATTGGCTATTAATAAAAAATAGGACACTCGACACAATTAGATAAGTTTAATTTTAATATTGATTTAAAAATTTTAAAAATTTATTTTTAAAAATAAATTATTTAAAAAAAAGAACCCTCCATCAATAGTAAACATTTGGCAATGGCCCGCCATGGGACTCCGCCAATAAAAATAATTAAAATTATATTATTAAACTCTATTTTTTGTGATCTACATAATGGTGGAGTCATTTTCGACAAAAAAAGACTGAAAGGTGGCCAAATATACAATGAGAACAATGAGAGGTGGGGATGATGTGAACCGCCGGTGGCCGTCGCCTTCCATGGCTCCTATTGCGTATTTGACTGCCTTCTGATATAGTTTTTTTTGTGTAAAAAATGATCTTACCATTGTGTAGATCATAAAAAATAGAGTTCACTGATATAAATTTTAATTATTTTTTATCGTAGCAGTCTAGTGGCCCGCCACCGTCGGATGTCTGCGGCCAATGGTAATGACTCGCTAGTAGAGTTTTATTTATTTAATAATTTATGATTATTTGATACATATTAGAGTGTATGAATATTTTTCTATTGAGTTACGATTTTGTCAATAATAAAATTTAATAGTAACTGGTCTAATGAAAAAGGATGAAATTAGATAATTTAAAATTTTAAGAATAAAATTAGATATTATACCATATTTCAGGGACAAAAATATTTTTTTTCTTTGAATTGAAATGTCTTAAATTTAGTGCAATATAATATTTGACAAATATTGTGATGAGATTATTAAATTATTTAATATAAAAATTATATTATTATTATTTAAATTTATTTACATTATTTCATAGTTGTAAAAAAACACTAAAAAAAAAGACACTGGCAATTATTTATCGGATGTTTAGTATTGTGATGCTATTCACCATCAATATTGCCATCGTCGTCCATTGTACACCGTCAATGATTAATGTCACTATTGATATTTTTAAAATCTTCATTGATAGATCTACGCAATTATATAATCAACATCAATAATAGATTGGCTATTTGTCAGAAAACTAGAGCTGAAAGTTTGGTCACCTAAAATTCTATCATCGAATGGCGGCATATAAAGCTTTCATTGCTCCTGTTATCAGCTTCAACTTTTACCTATCAATAAAATGATGATACGGTGTTGGTTACTCGCTGTAGTTGGTGGTTAACTTCACATTAGGTTAGAAGTTTTTCTTTCATTTTTTGGTGAATCATATATCCAACATTGGCGATGATTACCCCCATTGCATAAATTGGCCAATAAGGATTCTAATGACATCAAATTTATTGTCGACAGTTGACTTTTAACAACGGACGGTGGTGGTGAATAATAATTATGATGGTCGAAATTTATTATCGGTGACCCTTGTATATATATATATTTAAAATTATCAAATTTTTTATATTTATTATGTTTAACATATAATTTTTAATTAAAAATAAACGTTCCATACTTAACCCATTATGGGTGGATCAAATTTGACTAAAAATATTATATTATTTTAAAATTTTGAACAATCCAGTGCATGATAAAATCAATGCCAAACATGAACTAAATACATTTGTAGTGTAAGAGAGTGATGATAGATCTTTTGAGAAAGAGGATGCGTTTAAATGAACTTTTCTAATAGACTTTTTAAAAATAAAATTTTAAAAATAGAGTTTGTTTAATAAAAAAATCATTAATTGTTTAGTTGTCATTTAAAAAAATTCATTTGAAGTATTAAATCGTTTGATTACACATTATTAAAAATATTTATTTGTATTAAACTATCAAAAAAATACTTAACAAAGCTTATATCTAAATTCTAAATAAATTTTTTATATACATAATTTTAAATTTATACTGTATTTCATCAAAATCAATCTCTTGAAACATAAGAAACTAAGTAAAGTTAATACATAACAATATGAATCAAATAAATTAATGTGTTTGGTATCAAAATTAAAAATAAAATAAAGGCTAAAAGATACTTGAATTCTAAATTTTTTTCGAAAAGGACTTGCATACTCTCGAGATTCCAAAAGAGATACAGAAACCCCTATCAAAAAAGGGTTTTAATCTAATTTAACAATCAAAAAGGCAAAATTATCTTTTAACTATCAAATAGACTATGTCATTAAAAATGCTATTATACCCTTATATTTTAAAAAAATATGTGTTTGGTATAACTCAAACCTAAGATCTTTAACTAAAAATCAAGCACCTTAACAATTTAACTACAAACACTTTATTTACACTAAATTTATTTGTTTTTATATACAATACAATAGCATGAACAACAATTATAAATTAAATTTAAAATAAATTAAATAAAAAATCTAAAAAAGAATCAGGCAGTCACTAATGATCGCCACTGTCACTAATCGACTGTTGATGACCAGTGGCAAATGGACTCAAAATTTATATTATTTGACTCTAAATTTTGAGATTTATACGATGATGTGGTTATTTTTGTCAATGATCACTAGAGGAGGGCTAAATCTAAAAACAAAGTGGCGGCCAATATATTTTCACCATAACATGTAGCGTGTAGAAGTAGACTTCCACCTCCATCCAATAGATCAACATCTAGTGGTAGAGACATGGTAGTCACAACTTTATTTTGGGTTTTGGCCCTCCTTCGCTAATCTATTAATGAAAACAATCATACAATCTCATAGATTTCAAAATTTGGAGTTTGATGATGTAAATTTTGAGTTCATCTGCCATTAATCATAGGCATTTGACCAACGACAATCACTGGTGACCGGTGACTGCTTGATTCTATTTTTTAATTTTTTTAATTTATTGAATTTATTTTTTTATTTAATTCACTTTAGGCTGCTGTGTTGAATATATAAAAAATAAAGAAATTTAGTGTTAATAAAGTCTAATAGTTAAGGTGCTTAACTTTAAGTCAAAGGTGTTGGGTTCAAGTCCTATTGTGTGCATATATTTTTATCACTCAATTATAGACTCATCAAGGGTAAAATGGGCATAAAAGTCCTAATACAGGGACATAATTATACTTTACACAATTTTCACCTATTGATTGTTAAATCAAATAAAAATTGTCTTCTAACATGGATCTTTGTGTTTCTTTTGGAACCCTAAGGGTTTACAAGTCCTTTTGTTAAAAACTATAGAGTTCAAATGTCATTTATCTTAAAATAAATAAAATAAAATAATATTTTTTGATGACAAAAATTTTTGACAGAGTTTTATAAAAATATGATAGTTGTAAGGATATGAAAATTTTTAAGAAAATAATAAAAATATGTTAATTAAATATAATTTATTAAAAAAAATGATATTGGACCTTTTAAGATTTTTAGAAAAAGGCAAGCGGACCAAATATTTTTAAAAATTTTATTGACATTTTTTTTAGTTAATGATTTTCATCTATTTTAATCAGAGAAAGTGTACAAATAGAAATTCAGCTTAAACTTAAAATCTAATATTAATAAACATGACGTTTTATGTCTAGTCAGACCTATGTGTCACGTTGTGAAATGATTTGCTCGCAATTCCCTATAAATTTTTGGGTAGATCTCGACTACTATCTTATAGACATTCATATAATTTCTCTATAGTAGGAATTTTGTTGAAATTTTAGCAAATTTTTTTTTTATTTTTTGTATATTTTCAAACTTGCAACTTAAAAATATAAACACTTCTATAAAATTCAACATAAGTTACTATACCTTCAAACTTCTTATTTCTTCTCCACAACATGCAATCAACATCATCAAATAAAAATACATCTATAAATCATTCATCAATATATTATAAATATTTAGGACAGTGTTAACAATATTATAGCATCAAATGACCAAAATAGCATAATATACATCTAAGGTCCAAAAGTCTAATACAATAGGTTCCCATAAATGCAAAAAGACAGAGTTCATAAGTCTCACATAGCTCACAAAATAACCTAAAGTACTATCACGTGATTCACTTCAACTAGTTATTAAGTTAAAAAAATATGTAATCTCTCTAAAGAAGAAAAAGTAGGGGAGAGGTGAGTTTTTAAAACACAATGAGTAGAATAGTTTAAATAAATAATAAACATAATAATAAAGATTAACTTTTGTACTGTCTTAATAAGTATGATATAAATATTTTAAAATCTCATAAAAATTATTAAATTCTATTTTTTTCATATTAAATATGATGGTTTTGCAAATTTTATAAATAATTTTTATAATTGATTCATATATAATACATGTAATAGAATTTAATTTTTTTTTTAAATCTTATACTAAACTAATATATAAAAAAAAGTCTTGTTGTACTTGCAATACTCATCGGACAAAGCGTTAACATAATCTCTATCTCATCTCATATATAATCTTTTGACACTAAAAAACCTCTCTTAGCTAATAATAAACCCAATCAAACAAGCGCTTAGTACAATATAAGGTACCAAACATGCCTTAAATATTGCATATACATACACATACTAACTAGTAAGTGATAGCTTCCGCCTTAGTAACCGCAATGCTGAAGGAAGAAGGGCATGGAGGATTAGATACTTCTAAAAGTCCTTCCATCATTTGCATGACCATCTTCATCGTAGGCCTTTCTGATGGATCTTCTTGAATGCACCAGATTGCTATCATCAACCACCTATACAGCCTGGATTTGTCAGCCATTGCAGCTTCATCATTGTCCACCAAAACATCTAATCTTCCCTCAACATAGCAATCATATGCCCAGTCTGTCAGTATTGCTCTTCTTTCGTCCTCAATCTCCATCTCCACACTTCTCCTGCAGCATATGATTTCCAATAGCATAACTCCAAAACTGTAAACATCAACTTTGGCAGACACTGGAACATTCTTGAACCATTCCGGAGCCACATATCCTCGAGTTCCTCTGATCATGGTACGTGTTCGAGATTGATCAGAAAGTAACAGTTTGGATAATCCGAAGTCAGAAATTTTTGCGATGAAATAGTGATCTAGGATTATGTTTTGAGGCTTTATATCACAATGGATGATGGGGACATTGCACTCCTCGTGTAAGTACACAAGCCCTCTTGCAATCTCTATGGAAATCCTGACTCTTAGATTCCAGTCAGGTCTAGGAATTGCAAAAAGTAAATTTGCCAAAGTGCCATTGCTCATGTATTCATATACTAGAAGCCTATTAAAACCTTCATCACAGAATCCCAGTAACTGTACTAGATTCCTGTGATGAGTTCTCCCAATTGCACTCACTTCAGTTTTGAATTCCCTTTCCCTATCTTGAGCCAACCTGTCTAATTTTTTGACTGCTACGGCATGTCGTGAACTAGATTTGAGGACACCTTTGTAAACTATGCCAAAAGAGCCCCTTCCTAGTTCTTCCTTGAACCCATCTGTTGCTTCTTTGAGATCGTTGTACGTGAAGGATGGCAAATTTGTTTCAGAAATGCTTGAATCTTGGACATTGTTTCCAGCTTTTCTCTTGCGCCACACAAAGACAAAAAGGCATATTCCCAGTAGCAAAAAGATATTAAAGAATACAGAACCACCTAATAGGAATGCTCCCACTAAGGTTGGTCTGTTATTCTTTCTGCCAGAATTTTCAGCAAAACCGGGAAAATCTCCTTTCCTGACTTTGAAGAGAACTTTTGAGAATCCAGTGTTTCTTAACCACCCATTGGAGAGTGGCACTCTCTTCTTCCAACATCTTGTGCCATCATATATGGCAACGGCACATAAGCAATCATGCAAGCAAGATTTCTCACACTGTGTTTGATTATAAGGTTCCAACCTTTCATAATCTGCAAACGGCCAGTCTACATTATTGAATTCCCTTATTTCATATAATGCTTCTGCATCTTTTGATCCATCATCTACTCCACAGCCTTGCCAGTAATTCGGCTTGCAACCAATGAATCTGTTATTCGGATCAATAAATACATACCCAGGTGGGCAGTCACAATATGGTCTCCCATTTTGAAGTGAGCAATAACTATTGAAGCCACAGACACCACTACCAATATCATAAAATCTCCTGCAAATATCTTCAGGAAGCGTTCGCACGGGCCACCAACTCTGGTTAGTGGGAGAATTCTTTGGATAAGCATATTCTGTGAAAATTCCATCGAAATCTATTGTTGCCCGAAAATAATGATCTACTCTAGGAGGTAATTTACACCATGAAGGCAATTGGATAATTTGACCATTAGTTTTCACGATGTAAATGTCTGATTGATTGAAAACCAGCTGACTACCAGACTCTGAAGAATTTTCACTGTAAGTATTGCTGCTATAATAAGGACTGTAAGGGGATCGACTTGGCCAGGCTACAGGAATGAGCTGAAGGCTTCCATTTGAAAAATGGAGCTCAAATCTGCCCTTGGAGATGTTGGTTTCTGTCAGCCTGGAAACCAACACGCTACCCAAATCCAATATTTGGGCAGGCAAGATTGTGTCTGTTGGATTCATGAAACTATGCCAAACAAAATCAGAATCATTACCTTGGGCTCTAAGCACAAAATTGCCAGTGTCAAGCATGGCAGCATCAGCTACATTTTTGTCAGGTCTTGCACCCCATATTGCTTGGCCTCTAGGATCTTTAAGCGAAAGACCGGTTGCAGTAAGGTGAAGTGATGAGCCTCTCGGAGCCGGGTTGTCAGCATTGGCGTGCCAAACGATGGTTCTTTGAGGTATTTTGTCGTACCAAATGGCAAGAAAGAAAAGGTCTGAATTGTTGAGTTGGCGAAGTCCGAAAGCAAAATCCCCCGAAGGTGAAAGCCATGAAGAGTTGTTACTGGTGGTGGACAAAGATGAACCTAAATTTATGTTGGCTGCAGACAAATATGGAAGACAAAGCAAGATAAGACAAGAGAGAGCCAAAGAAGCCATTGGAATTGGGAAAATGTTGTTGCAGAAGGCTTACAGTTAATACGAGGACGTGAGATTTTGTTATTGTTATACTTATTTAATTTGCCGAGGAAGACTTTAATTTTGACCCTTTAATTTTTTTTTTAAAAAGTCATAAAGCTAAATAGTATGATGATTGAACTTATTCATCGGGACAAATTTTTTGAATCACTGATTGTTCAATATATTATGGACATCTTTGATTGAGATATCTTATTATTACGTTCAGCTTTATGTTGTATAGTCATGTTTATATATACACATATTAAAAAAATAATATAATAAATTATGTAATTTATTATAGTAATATTATTATGTAATATTATTTAATTAATTTATAATTTTTATATAATTCATGATATCTTATAAAATTGTATCACTTATCTAAGTATTTATTATATGATAAATTACGTAACTCATTAATAAAATTATATATATATATATACATATATAATATTTATAAAACTATAGTACATATAAAATATTAAGACAAAAAGATAAAATTGATTTATACTCTTAGAGTTTTTAAGAAAAAGTTATCGGTCATTGAATTTTCACTCTTAGCTTTAAAGAAAAATTGTGCAATTACTTCAATAAAATTTTTTAATCATGTTATAAGAGAATTGAAGTAAAATTTTAAATAAAAAAGGGTATTTAAATAGTTCAACACCTAAAAAGGGTGGTCTTGGTACCTCATTGAGCCGCGGTTAGTTCGCTTTAGCCAACTTGCTACCGGCCAATATTGAATCAAACAATAAGGCCGTAACAATAGAGGTCAATAAAAAATCTCTCTAATATTTATTTTTAAAAGTTTAAAATTTGAGTTTCTTCTAATAAAGAAAAAATAGTTGTTTTTATAATAAAAAATTTATAAAAGCTCTTCTCTAATTTGTAGTCAAATGTCTAAAAAAAATTAAGACTTTTGACATTAAAAAAAAAAACTCTTTTAACCTATGAAAAAGACATACCAAATAAGTATGTAATTATATTTATAGTTATTAAAATTTGACGATTTAAAATCGTATTTAAGTATGATTTTAAGTTAAAAACCAATAAAACATTAATACATGATCAAGTATGTATTAGACGGATGAGAAATAGACGAAAACGAAAAATTAAAAGCAATGAAGGAGCTCAAAAGCACAAGAGGAGTTGTTATCAAGCCTTGCCACAAAGATGCCAAGGTGGCCAGGTCGTGGTGCTGGCCTTATCAGAAACTTGGTGTTGCGGCACTAATTTTTAAAAAAACTTCCATTTTAATCGTGACTTGATTAATTTGAGTTGTTTGAATTCTTTTATACGTAGACTCTTATTTTAACAAGATATAAGATTTTTAGAGATATTTTAGAATTTATATAAATTTTTGTAAAGTTGTTAAATTAAAAAAATATTTAAGAAACAACAAAAGAAAGAATAGAGAGTTTAAAAAATGTTTAAGTGCTGAATACGAAAAAAATATTATATAAAAAGTGTTTGAATATTATATGTACAAAAGAGTACTAATAAATCTTTTAAAAATTCATCTATTATTGTATTATTTAATTATTTCTAATGAGAGATAATATTTTTATTTTTATTTATTTATAAAAAAAGTTTTTTCTATGTGTTATAATTTTAAATACAATTAGGACAAAAATCTCAACAATAATGATAATAAAACAATGGGATATATAAAAGATAGAGACAAAAAGATGAAATTAATTATAAATTGTGACCGACACAATCATAACAAACGTTAACCCCCTAAATATGAAGCTAAACTTAATAACAAGATGTCTCAATCAAAGAAGTCCACAATCCTACTCCTGTAGTAATACGTGTTAGAATTAACTAAATTACTGACTATTAGCATCTGATTCTTATTTTTTGAAACGAATCACGTTGAACAAACACTTTGAAATATGGCATCTAGTGTTTTGAAACTGAAAGATTTGAACTTTTCTTGCCGGAGATACTAACATTGAAATCTTCACTTTCAAGTTCCCAATAGAATATCGCCATGGTTTCTTAGTCTTAAAATATGGAAGTCAGTGAAGACCGGCCAGCTTTCACATAGTCATTGTTGAAATGGAGTCACTTTTCTTGGACCCGTAAATTCAAAAAGTGCTTTTGCACAACAGCTCTTTGTTCAACCGTAGGACCCTTTCTAATTACGTAACCAAAAAGTCAAAATGGAGCAACCTAACCTAATCTTGTTGCATATTTTTTATAACATGAATAAAACACGTAAATTTCACATAATCACCAAGTCGTCTTCCAGGAAAATGGGGGCGAGAAAATCAAGCCAAATTGGATTAATGGCTGATTTCGTAATAAAATCAATAAGAGTAGCTATCACAGCATTTTAGTATGATTTCGTAATAAAAATGGTCTCCAACATGTGATTGATCTTTTTGCATTAAAGAATTAAATATTTGAGTAAATTAAACAACTAACTAATTAAAAATATTGTAATCTAATGGTGATGTTTGATTTTTTTTTATTTTATATTATACTTAGCTCTATATCCATTTGAGTTCGTTGATTTTAGCAATAATAATCCTTTTATTTGCTTACCCAAAAAAAAATGATCTCCAACATTCTGTGCACTGTAAGAAGTTTATCAAGTCAAAGACGTTGGCTGGATATCATATCCTCAAAATTTAACTCAATCTTCACTAAACAAATGGTAGGAGTATATAAATACGCAACGGAATACGTAAGATCATATAAATAAAATAATGAATTGAATAATACAATTAACTAATCAAAAACAATAAGTTAATCAAGAGTTAAGTAATATACAATAAAAAAAAAGTAAAAATATACAATATAATTATACAAAATATGTAATTCAATAATTTATTTAGGTTCACAATAGATTAAGAATTTAAATTTCTCTTATTTGATGTTTAATTACAAAAAAAATTGGTCAAAGAATAATACAAATCAAGTTTTAAACTCTAAAGTTTGTTATACAATGTTTCTCATTTGTATTTTTGAGTTCTTTTTTAACATTAAGCATAATGGGATATTTATATAAAGTTCAAAATATTAAAGCTTTCAAAAAACTCAAATTTCAAATTTGTAGTCAATAAACAGTACCAACGTCGTAATGCCCAAGCCTGAAAATAAACTTCCTGTTTCTTATGTTGTCCCCTACTTTTCGAACACTGTTTTATTGATTTTTGATCCTTTCTGAGCTTGTTTTCGATTTTAACTTGATTCTGAATTGTTCTCAAATTTATCTCAAATATTACAATTATAATACATATCATTTTAAATCACAAATTCTATAAATCCTCTCTTTTTCTTGATACAAAATCACTCTAACAAACTCTAAAAGAGCAACTAAAGATTTATCATATTTACATCACAACTTTAATTGTAAGTTGTGATTCCAGTTAAGTCCATACACAACCTAAACTTAACTGCGGGTAACAACTAAGTCAGCATATTAGCAAGATTCTCTGATGTTGAAATTTTACACACACACTATTAATGCCACTTTGTATAGTATCCCGAATAAAATGCATCATAACATTAATGTGTTTCGATCTTTCATGAAATATCTTATTTTGCTTAAACATATGACACTTTGGTTATCACAATGCATAGAAGTATTAACTTCATCCATAGCCAAAAGTTCAGCACAAATACACTTTAATCATATAGCCTCCTTGATTAATTCTTCTAAGACTATATATTCGGCTTTGGTAGTTGACAGTCCTACAATATGCTGCAATACTAATTTTCAGCATAGGTTACATCCAAACACTATGAAGATATACCCAAATAAAGACTTTTATTATCTAGGTCACATGCATAATCTGAGTCCACATAACCCTTCACTATTTTATCATCTCTGCAATCTCTTTTAAACAACAAACCATAATATAACGTCCCCTTTAGATACCTCAGCATTCATTTCACGGTCATCCAATGCTCTTTTTCAAGATTAGCCATGTATCTATTTACAACAATACTCACTGCTTATGTTATATGTGTTAGAAATCGAGTGTATACATAATTTTAAAAATTACTACATGTAGCAAAAATATGTTAACATATACACTCATTTTAACAATTAACCACATATATCACATATATGCTCAAGTATAAGTATTATACAAAATATACATGATGAACAATTGTGTTATAACATTATGTAAAAACACTTACCTAATGAAGGTAGTTTTATAAAATTTTCATGTCCTCTAAAAATTCATGTGAAGAACTCACCTTGAAGTGTATTGTTGAATAATTCTAGTCCATAATAGTTTGGTGGGATTATGGAGCTAGAATGGTAGCTTAGTTTTGGAATTTCCGGCAATATGTATTCAAACTCTTTTGAATACAATTTTGTTTCTTAAATGGAGATGATAAATATATATATACAACTCTTGTATTTTTATTAAAAATAATTTTTGTAGATTAATTAATTTTAGTACAACTCTTGTCTACAATTATATATCTCGTCCTCTATTTTCTTTTATTCATTTACAGCCATCCATGAGAGAAGAAGATGAAGAGAAGTTTTACATATTTTTAACACTTGAAAAAGAACAAAACCAAAATTCTCTCTTACCTCTCTCAAAATGCCTTGGCCGAATTTTGCTATCATAATTGAATGAATGAATTCAATTGTTAGCCAAAAATTATTTTTGTTATTCAATACTTTTATTAAACAAAAATAAATGCTCCACCAATTTTATTGTTTGTTTTCTACTTAAGATTAATTTATCAAGCACTAAATTAATGGCTAATTAAATTAATCTTTACTTAACAAATATAATTATTTAATTATATTAGGTAAATAAATAGCCAACATCTGAACCCCTCTTTATATTAAAATACAATGTCATGATCAATATATATTATAATATTATCTAATAATATAATTATAATATATAATTTAATTATTCAAAATAATTTTGAATAATTATTTTTTATCTCACTTATTTTTATTACCAAGGTTAAATGGTAAATTTAAGGTAAAATTAAATTATGGACCTAATTGTGCCATTTGTCAACATCCTATTAATTAACAATCTTTGTTAATTAATTTAGTGATGTACTTAACAATTAAGTCTTAATAAATTTACATCCCAAAGAATCCCGAAATAATTATTTTATTTTACTAGAATTTATTGGATCAAATTATTCAATCCAGTCTACTACTCTAATGCGCAACGAGTACACTTTATATTGTAAGACTCTCTAGGTCCATGTTTGGTTTGTTATATGGGGCTCATCCATACGTCCATGAACGATGTCCCACACACACATTACGGATATTATAAATCAACGCGTTAGACCATGCAAGTTGAGGTTATTGCATATTCGTATAATCCTTCTATCATTTATATCCTTGAAGAGTAGACATATAGATCATCATCGTCAAATCTCTATTTGCTCAATCAAGAACTTATCTCCAGATTTATATTTCTTTAAAAAATATCCACAAATATTTTTGTGATATTGTTTATTCCTTCAGAATATATTTTTTGAGGTTCATGCTTGTGGCCATAAGACTTTAAAAAATACAATCTTAGAGCATCAGGATATACAACCCACTCATATGAGCTGACAGATCTTATATCTACACACACCGGACTCCATGAGCATTGGACTATACCCAACGACACCTAGCGGTCAGACCATGAAAGGTTTCTGACATGTATAGAACCAAAGCATGGTGAATCACTCATAAGCCCGTCGTGGTGTTCAAGTCAAAGAACTACAAATACTACTAAACTCGGAAGACCTTGCATTGACGGCTTTATAAAATGTCTATTGGAGGTCTTCATGAGTCTGTTCAATATCCAGTCCTCACTGAATACCTGCATCTCTATACGAGTTTTCACTAAGCTCATGGTTTGCTAAGACTAACTATCTGGACCATCCAGATATAGACATACACTAATCTATATTAAAAGGTTTCATTGATAAACCCGTATCGATAAAATTAGATCAAGAACATAGTGTTTGAAAACATACTTGCATAATAACATTTCATAACTAATATATTCTCAAGTCATTGTTTTATTTCAGACAAGACTCCAACTCCTTAGATTTCACTAACTTTGATAATCTGCTAACTCTTAGCACCACTAACTCTTAGTACTTTTAACTATTAGCGTCGCTAACTCTTAGCACTGATATAAACTCTTTTAGACCAGATTTGAACTCTTTTAGATCATACAATATCTGAAACGTTACAAGCATCTTACCATTTAATAATAAACAATATTAACAATTTTATTAGAAATGATAATTGTATAAATATTCTCATTATATATTTATACATAATGGGATGTCACATAAACACAAATCTCAATAATATTCGGCCCTATGCAAACCATAGTATACATGATAGAACCCACAACACTAACATATGGTACCTTAAGCATTTGTATTTTTCTTCTTTAGTTTGTGGTGATTGAGATGCCAACAATTTAGAATGCATTACCAATGGAGTTGACATAGTTTTGGCATCCCTCATTCTGAACATATCAATAACCTTGAGTACATACCGCTATTGAGAAAAGAAAATAACATCACTGCCCCTTAATATATCTATACCCAAAATTCTTTTAGCTGACTCCAAATCTTTCATTTTAAACTCACCACCCAATTGATGTTTCAGCTTATGTATATTTTTTATATCCTCACATGCAATTAACATATCATCAACATATAGAAGAAGATACATATGCTTTCTATTTTTTAATATTTTAAAGTACACACATCTATCATACTTTTTTATTGTGAAGCCACAATGCAGCATAAAATCATCAAATCTCCTATAGAATTATCTCAAAGATTACTATAGCCCATATAAAGACTTCTTTAACAAATAAGTATGATCTTCTTTACCTGGTTCTTTAAAACCTTTCGGTTTTTTCATATATATTTCTTTACCTGGTTCAAGAAAATTGTCTTTACATCTATTTTTTCAAGATGTACATTCAGATTTACACACATAGAAAATAAAATATGAATGGATGAGGGTTTTACAATAGGAGAAAAGATTTTATGAAAATTAACCCATTTTTTTGTGTAAAGCCCTGTGCTACAAGTCTAACCTTAAACTTTGTAGGCTTAACACTCAAAACCTCATCCAAAAGCCTTGTAAACCTATTTGAAGCCAACTAGCCTCTTGTTCTTTAGTTGCACTACCAATTTCCAAGTCTGATTCCTTATAAGAGAATTGAACTCCTCTTTCATAACTTGCTGCCATTAAACAGTTTTCACTCTCAATGGCTTCATCATATGATTTTGGTTCATTATATTCTATAGTGTAAGTAGTGTTAATGCATAGATTATCAAATCTACATGCACATATATGAGGAAAAACATTGTTTAGTCTGACAAGTAAGGACATACCGATCCCAGTGGGTCATCACTAGTCTAGACCTCACAGTGGCCTCCATATATAGTACTAATTATTTAACTTTTGGCCTCCCCAACTCTCGAACCCGCTCCTTTAAAAGATAAATGCCTATCGAGTTCGAAGTCAGTACCATTATAACTCGTTAGGCTAAAGTACCGAAAAGTGTTGGGTTAGAGCTTTGAGGAGGCCAAAAGAGAATAAATAGGTACTATAGAGGCCATGAGAGGTCTGGACTAGGGGTTTCGATGATGGACTACTGTGAATAAGCCCAAGGCTCGGTATAACCCGAATTGTCAGACTAACTGTGTGAATCCTCACAACATACTTGCTCGATGGTACAACACATCTTCTTTGTCTATCTCTAACTAGTTAGTACTCTTCAAGTTCAGCTTCAGGAGTGCTAGACTGTAGTGGTGCTATTTATGAGAAAATTTCAGGCTCTTATTCTTTATATACTTCCTTATTGAAGTCTGACCCGTGTGAGTGTCAGGTCTCAAATCATGTACCACTTCATGATATTCAGTTTTAGATTCAGAAACTGAACTTGGCACATCTTCTGGCTTCTTCAAAACTAAATTTGAATTAGTTTTCAAAAATATAGATTCGTTAAATGTCACATCCCTACCAATGATACTCTTGTGTGGATTAAGATTAATACACCATATCTTGTATTCTTTACCACCTTCTGGATATTCAATGAATATCCCCTTTAAGGTTCTTGGTTCTAGTTTACCTTGTTTGATGTTTACAAATGCAATGCATTAAAATACCCCTAAGTGATTATATTTTAGAGAGCTTCTAGACTATTTTTGTTGTGGTGTCATAAAGCTAATAATTGAGAAAGAACTTTAGTTTATCAAGTAAGTCGTTGTTGCTACGACCTCCCTCTAAAATGCCTTAGATAATCTGACATTGGTTAACATGTACCTTACCTTTTTAGGTAATGTTCAATTCATCCTTTCTATAAGTCCATTCTGTTATGGTATGTACCGCATCATTTTGTGCCTTACAATCCTATGCTTAGCACAAAACTTATCAAACTCGTTATTGTAAAACTTAAGACCATTGTTAGTTCTAAGTTTTTTCATTTTCTTTCCAATTTGATTCTCTATAAGTGCTTTCCATTATTAGAATGTTTCAAACACCCGCTCTTTGCTCTTCAACATAAAAATTCATAACTTCCTTGAATAATCATTAGTGAATGATAGAAGATACCGTGCACCATCATAAGTGAAAGCTTGTGCAGGTTCCCAAATGTTAGAATACATGTAATCCAAAATGCCTTTAATGTTGTGTTTACCTGTGTTAAACTTAACTTTATGAGCTTTCTCAAATGCACAATGCTCATAAAAATTCATTGGTTGAATCTTATCCTTGTTAAATACACTCTGATCATATAGCTTCTTTAGACCTTTCTTACCCAAGTATCTTAACTCAAATGCCACAACTTGGTCTGCATATTCTCATTATCAACAAAGAAAGATGCAGAACCAATGACAGCCTCTTCACTCGACATATATAACCCGTGTTTATGCTCACCTTTCATTACAACCACTGAATCCTTAATTACTTTCAATGTACCATTGCCACCCTTAAATGTGCAACCAGATTGATCAAGCATACCTAAAGAAATTAATTTCTTTTAAAATCAGGTGCATGCATCACATTTAACACTCCTTCATACTTTTATCATGTAATCTCAGCTTAATACTAACCATTTTAGTGACTTGACAAGTCATATTATTGCCTATTAATATTTTACAACAATTAGTAAACTGATAACTAGTATTATAGGGTTCTTCAAGGGCTAATTCTAGTCCTTGACTCTCTAACAAGCCATTATCTTAAGCTTCCATAAATTGAAATCTCTCTACAAGCAATCCAACAAATTTAATGCTCCTATTTGTAGCACAATCCTTCGACATTTAAGCCCTCGAAGTTGAAAGAAAGCTAAATTTCTTGTAGCTCCAACATCTATTCATCAACTGATTAACATGTGTTGAGATCACAACCAAGCCATTCCAAGGCCATGCGATGGAAAACTACTAGAAATTTGGTTATTTAAAATCAAAGATGAGTTTAATTTTGACTTTAAAATTAATGAAGAATCAAAATGAGGTCAAAAATTTTTTTTAAAAAAATTAAGGTCAAAAACACGTTGGAAGGACAATAAATGATTGAAAACAGAAGTCAAAAGTGAGGAGAACTTGGAAACGCAAAAAAAAGCAAGGACAGCTCACTTTGGCGCCTAGGCGCTACCAATTCAGGAAAGTTGCATTTTTGACAAGTTTTGATATCCCTAAGTCAGTTTTGGATATCTACAATATGTGAACTCTTATTTTAATTAAAAATAATATTTTTAGGGACCTATTAAATACTATAAACCCTTATAACCTCTTAAAATTAATTAAGTATCAAAAGCATAAAAAATATCAACAAGATATAATAAAACTTTTAGGTTACACTTAAGTACTTTGAATACACAAAATAGTGTAATATAGATCTTTTCGATCTCTTGAATATTTAGGTATTCCTTATATATTTTATGCGGGTTCGTTGTGTACAAAAGAACGAAATAAAAAAGTTAGGATCCTAAGATTCACTATAGATGTAGGCAGTTATTGCCAAATCACGTATATTATTTATTTGGTGTGTGATTATTTATTTCCTTAATTGTGTAAACTTTGCTATTTTTAATTACTTGTGAGTGAAAAAATTTCGCAATGCATTTAAGGTTTTTTAGAGTGCCTGCGAAAAATAACCACAAGAACAAATCAAATTTAGAAATAAGACATTAAGTTTCAACTTTCAAACATCTTTCATTTTACACTTCTTGCCACTTCATTGTCAAGAACTCTTCTTCTTTTAATCAAGTTATCAATTATTAGTTTACCATTCAATTTAAAAATTAAACTGTTAAGTAAAAGCTCAGTATTAGTATTAAATATAAGTCTTAAAAGTATCCCTTATATGAAATATGGATTCAAGTTTAAGGTTTAAGATAAAGTGGATTCCTAAATACTGAAACAGAGATAAATCAAGAAATTAACTAAAAACAGAGATAAGAACCTAATTTTAGTATTAAAGACAAGTTTTAACATTTCTACTTACATAAAAAATGGATCCTAGTTTAAGGTCTGAGATAAAGTATATTTCTAAAGATAAAAATAGAGATAAATTAAGAAATTAACTAAAAAAATAAAGATAAATCACAGTTTAAGGTCTGAGGCAAAATGGATCCATAAAGACTCAAACAAAGATAAATTAGGAAATTAACTAGAAATGGAGATAAATTCGAGTTTAAAGTCTGAGGTAAAGTGGATCCTTAAAGACAAAAAGAAAAAGATAAATTAAAAAATTAACTGAAAAAATAGAGATAAATCAAGAAAATCTTATAGATCAAAACAGAGAAAAATAAAAAAGTTAATTAAATACAGAGATAAATAAGGTTCAGATTTAAAACTTTAATTTTGATACCATATTAATTTACTACTTAATATTAATATTAAATAGATTTTAACATCAATTATAATTGTAGTATTAAACTTAAACTATTAAATAAATTCTCAATATTAATATTAAAAATAAATTTTAACATCAATTAT
This sequence comes from Ailanthus altissimus, assembly GCA_946807835.1. Taxonomy (NCBI): domain Eukaryota; kingdom Viridiplantae; phylum Streptophyta; class Magnoliopsida; order Sapindales; family Simaroubaceae; genus Ailanthus; species Ailanthus altissimus. The sequence goes on along the minus strand of OX327696.1, from coordinate 26,298,302 downwards.
ACTCTACGACTTCATATCTAGAATGATTAGTCCCATTGGGGTCGTTGTGCTAGATATAAAGTTATATATTTCATTATCTAATGCTTACTAAATAATCACCTACATTTATTTAATAATTGGTATTTTTAATATGTAATAATTGTGGTTTCAAATTACAATACTACAATATCATTCTTTTACACTGAAAGCAAAGAAGGTTAAAGATGAAATTACCTTGCAGAAATTTTAGAGGAGGATTAGTTTAATTTATGTTTGTGTTTGAAGTGGTGTGGTAAGTGTGTATAATAAAAAAGAAACTTAGAAAAACCTATATTGATTTTTATCTCAACTAAACAACGAGAATAATGATGTTAGAAAAAAAAAAAAAAAGCAATTAGGCTTTGAACTTGGGCCGGCAAAGAAGATCTGGTTAAACTGAAACTCCAAAACCAGCCTAGCCCAAGCTCAAATGAAAAACAAAAGTGTGCAATTTATACTCCGGGCGCACGTTAGCTAATTGCCACTTGACAACAGTATATAACCCGTACATATTTATACACACGTGCCACCCGGAGTAAACGGCCTAGTCTGCTGGGGCAAGAGGTTTTAGTGTTTGTTAACTGAAAGGCAAATCAATGGAGGTAGAAGAGAAACAAGCGCAATTGATACAGCACTTTGTCAAGCAAGCTTCTACTCTCAGTGGCTCCTCCTCAGTTGAAGCCACCTCTCACCCTTCTCTCTTCGCCTTCTCTGAGATTTTATCTGTCCCCAATCTCCTTCAGGTATATATTTTTATGTATTTATTTTTATTTTTCAAATTAAAAAAATATATATATATCTTGCTTAACAATCTCTTAATTGTAGAAATAAATTTTAATGATTAACATAAATGCAGAAGCTTTAGGGAACGGAAAATTCTCTGTACATTGATTTCCTTCGTCTTTTTGCTCATGGTACATGGATAGATTGCAAGAGTAAGAAACTATTTACCTTTGCCTTTTTTTTGGGTATTTTTTAGTTAATTTCTTTAAATATATGAAATGCACAAACAAGTGTTAATGGACCTCAATCTTTTGAATGTTTTACATAGGAAATGCTGCTCTCTTACCACAGCTTGTACCAGAGCAAGTCGTCAAGTTTAAACAACATAGTGTGCTTACTCTTGCTGAGATGAACAAGGATCCAGTTTTCGTCTTTGTTGAGATTTGTATCTCTGGTTTCTTTAATTTACTTTCATTACAGTTAGAGTTGTTGGTTTACCTGCCTGTATAAGTGTGATAGCATCTATATTTATCGATATTTTCATGGTTGTTGTTAGAATTTGAGTCTCCACATAGATAGAGTAATAGAAAATACATTGAATTAATTGTTCTTAGGAATTGTGTTTGGTTCTTTTTAAAATTTTATGAAATTTGTTTGTGAAGCTGAACTTGCATAAGGGGCTTTTTTTCTTTATCAGAGGCTACACAGAAAATGTAACAATTTTATTTTAGTACTATCAAGCCACTTTATGGACTAAGGTTGTTTGATTTAGGTAGCTGTAAAAAAGGATATTAGCCATGATCAGTGGTGCATTCCTATTGTGACCTATTGTTTCACCTCTAAATTTCTCTTGTTCAAGTGACATTTTTTGGGCCCCTTTTGCTGTGGAGTGTTAGAATAAAAGTTCACAAGTAGAAAAACTAACTGGGACTAAGTGGTCGTAATGTTCTATTTTTTTTCTGTTAATTACTTCTTTTGGAAAGACAAAGTGATGATGTGACAGCCAACAATTTCTACCTTAAGATACATTGAAGGATGCCTTGTCACGTGTGTTGAATTTTCTAGAAGAAATGATTTTATAATTGGTGGATTCATCTTTTTGTCAATCTAATCAGTGAACCTCTCATTGCATATGTGCTACAACTTGAAGCAAGATCTTTGGGTGGTTCATTAAGTCAAGATGTGCCAATGATATGTTGTATTCTTTTCATTCTCTTGTGAAAATATTTTTGCCACTTCCTACATGTAAATTAGTTCAAAACTAAGATTTTATCACTTGGTTGAACTCTCTCCTAGGTTCTCTCCTACGAACAACTGCTGAAGGAACTTGAGGTTACTAATGTGTGTGAACTTGAAGACTTCCTTATCAACAAATGCATGTATGTGGTAGGTAGTAAGATCTATTTGAACTTCTAGTCATCATTTCAACTAGTTAGTGGCTTCTGTTGTTTCTGTGGACCCATTTCTCAAAGGTTTTACAAATCCTTAATTTAAGAATCTTATTTGAGAGATTTGAATATAAAGACATTATATTTTGATTAAAAATAAGATAATGTACTAAAATAACTATTCAAAATCATTGAAATATGTATTAACTTTGGTACATCTAAGCAGACCCCGCTATGTTCTTCATTTTTATTCGCTGGAAAAAATAGTTCTCGTCTTCAGAATACCCAGAGTCCATGTAAAGGAGAAAATATGATCATCTTATGATGGCATTTGTACAGGGGATAGTCAGAGGGAAGTTAAATCAGTTGAGAAGATGCTGCAAGGTTGGACACTTCACCTTGCTTTCTTTTTTCTTTTCCCAATGACACATGACAACTCAGTGCTTAAGAGTGAGGTTATGCTATTTGTACGTGCAATTTGCAGCGGGAAGGGGTCTGAGAGATGGCCAACTTGAGAACATGATGCAGAGCCTGATAACTGGTATGTCTCAGTCAATCATTTTCAAATATTATCTTCCAATTTCAAGTTGTAGATTCAGTTATCGTAGTTTCAATGTTTGCTAAGCATGTTGCTTGCTGACATGCCTATTATATCTTAAGCCAACTAATTTTTTATTTATCGATTCCCATAATGTATATCTTTGATGCATGTCCACAAGCTTTTTGCTGGCCAACATGCCTATTATATCTTAGCCAACTTATTTAGCCATTATTGATTCCCGTATTGCATATCAATCTCTTTTTGAATGGAGTCAACAATATAATTTAAAGTATGTTCACCTCATAAGAGAAATCCTTTGTGGATATGTTGCAATCAGTTCTTATCCAAAATCTGTGCTAGCTAATAAATTTCCTCATCAAACTGAAGGGTTGATGATAACTCTTGGTGTTGATTTGGACACAAATGATTTTTCATCTTTGAAGTAAGCTGCTGTAGATGTGACCCCAGCTTTGTCACTCATGTTGGCATCAGTGCAGCCTCCACATTTTCTATGTTTTTTGTGATACATCTGCCTGTATCTATTTGACTTTTAACTAGTTAACTTGCTATGAAATTTTGTTGAGGTCTAACAGAGACATTGATTATAAATTTTAAGTTAGCCACTTTGGGCAATGCACTTTGCATGATTCAAGGGAAGATTAAATGGGCTGAAACAATGTGTGAATTGGATAAAAGTCACCAGAGGGAAGTCAAAAATCATTTGCAAAAAGTGAAGAAAGATCTCCATTTCAAGGTCAGTTTAACCGGTCCTTTCCTCTATGAACTTTTTGTTTCGTTACCTAGATATATATGCTTTTGAGTTATATGCATTTAGCCATCTAAATAAATAAGAATTTATGGCTTTTGCCTTGTTATAATGTTAAAGTTGGTTGCAGAAGTCATCCTTATTATATCGGGAGTTAATTTTGGCAGCATTGAAAAGTTCTAAATAAATCTGTCTGCTTGGTAGGATTACACTGGGCTGATCCATCTTAGAACTTTAAGTACTTTTTAAGTGGTTTGGCATGCATTCTATTTAATAGCTATGTTATAAATTTTTACACATATGAATAAGAAGCTTCATCTTTAAATGTGTATTATATTTGTTGAATTCTGCCACCTGTTTAATTAATTACTCTATATGTAGTTATGTACATATTTGTATATGTTCTTTCTTGGGTTAAGTTATTTATTCAAAATAGTTATTATAGTGAATAACTAGCTAAAGCTTATGACCTGAGACTTCAGGATAAATGGTATTTGAAGGTGCAAAACTATAAAGAGTGGAGCTCGTACGATGAATGATGGGATTTGCTGCTACTAACTTCATATATTTTAGATATATCAAAAAGATCCATATCAAGATCTATATGCATTTCAATGGATGTAATTGTTTTCATGGAAACTTCCAATATGCCCCTACTGTTTGGACAAACTATTTTTTCTCGTCTCTCCTTAATTTCTCTGTTCAACTGATCAGTTCTCTTCACTCTTCAGCTACGTTTCTTCATATATGTGTACAGAAATAATTCCCTATCTACTGCAGAATATTTGTAGATTTATCTTACATACTGACAGAAGTTTCACTGTAAGCAGGCCAGAAACCAGTTTCGAATGCAGCAGGATTGTTTCTACCTAGGATTAGGTAGTGAAAAGGAGTCTGAGGAAGATCTAATCGATCAAACAGGTATTTCGGTTTCAAATTTTTTCATTCGCATTGATATTAGCTGAATATTTTAATTAAGGAGTGAAATAACTTTTGTTCACAGCAGTCATGTAATCAATAAAAAAATATTTTATTTCATTCATTAAAGCTCGAGTCAGGGCTTGAATAATGGGGATGACCAATCAGGTTGACTGTATGTGCATTCCTACTCATTGGTTTGATTCCCCCTACAGATGATGTTTCCCTTGCCACGTATTCCTTCCTCTATGTCATTATAATCTCTTTAATTTTCAAATAGCAGGAAATGGCCACCAAAATATTATTTTTAAGAAAGCAGGGTGAATTCTTTGATGTTCTTCAAGTGGCTTGCTTGATTTTCTTCTTGGCATGTTAGGTTAGTAACATAATATGTAGATTTAGTCCGCGTTGCTGCCGCAGCCAAAACTTGTACAAAGTTAACAGTGATTGTAGAATTTCAATATGTCGGTATGCAAGTTTAAGGGGCTACTCTTGTTTGAAGTTTCAGAGCCAATGGTTCTTTAGTCCGCATCCATGCACACGCAAATCGTGAATCCAATGAAAAATTATTATGATGCAATGTTTTTTGTTGCTTAGCCATTTGATCGTAGTAATTTTCCTACGATCATTGTGGTGCCATGTTTTATCTTATCTCTTGTTGACAATGGCCACACTTTGTCTTAAAAAAAATTAAAAATCATGCAAGTATTTTAAACTTGCCGCTTGGACATTGATGCCACAATAAGTAAAGGGGAATGGTTCAACTATAAATATCTCCCATTATAACCTAAATATGCAGCTTGTCGTAAATGAAAACTTACACTCTCATTAGCATACAATTCTTTTTCCTATTTTAAGTTAATTATATTATAACTTTAAATTTCCTACGCATTATCAGCACGATGGTTTTACTTCAGGAAGTATTTTATATCTTATATTCTCATATTTAATATAACCATCCTTACGGGAATATGCTCTATGATGCTATTAACTTAGATCCTCTCATCAGAAAACAAGAGTTAATTTTATATACTTATTATATTATTATAGTATCTCCATATTTTTTTATTTATATTATAAAGACAAATAAGAAAAAATATATAGTTCAGAGCTTAAGAATTTAAAGATCCTTAAAAAAAATTTAGAAGAAATTAAAAACTATATTAAGATGTTTAATCTCAACATGCTGCACATCTCAGGCGAGAATTATTTATCTTTAATCGTAGATGTTAAGTTTACATCGATGATAAAGGGCTTTATAGTTAACATTATATGGAGAAAAAATAATGAATGAAGGCATACTAAAAAAGCCATTTTTAATATTTCACGCTTCAAATATAGTTTTATGAAAGTAATATTAAGCATTTGAATATAAAAAATATTCTGTTTTGATTTCAAGTCTTAAAAATAATAATGAGCTTTTGATGAAGAATTATCAATCTCATCCTACAGGTGTTGCACTTATACCTGAAGCAAATTTTGACTTACAGAATCATGTAAAACATAACATATTACTTCACATAGTTGTAATAGTAATTGTTGGCATGTCTATAATCGTAGTTATGATCGTGGATGTGATTGAGGTCAAGGTCTTGGTCAAAATAATTATCGGCTTTATTAAAGTTATAATAAAAATAAATTCAAGTGGAATTGAAATGAAGGAAAACAAAGAAAAGAAACATAAAATAAAGATACTTGTCTATAATGTAAAACAAAAGGCCTTTTTTGCGAGCTTGTCGTATGCCTAAGCATCCAGCTGATTTGTCCAAGGTATCTTTGAAAGAAAAGGAAAAGAAAGAAAAAATCTATTATTAACATGGATTCAAAATATCCTATGCATCTCGATTCTCGATGTCTCAAAATTCTATGGAGATATACCCAAAGAATAATATTCGTACCATTAAATTTTTATTACTCCTTTTAATTTTATGTTTGTAATATGAATATATGTTGTTATATTGATCTAATTTAAGTGTTTTTATTCTCTTTATGAAGGATATGAATTTAAATAGCAAGATATAAGTTGTTCTTAAGAAAATAGAGAAATATGTCTAGTAGATAGTGCGATAGCACATATAATCTTTCAAAATAAAAAAGCATTTCTCAAATTTGATATCAGTTTAAGTAAAGATGAATATTATATCAAGCTTTATAGACTTGATTGAATGATTTGAAAAATCTACTATTTTATTAACAAACGCCACAAAATTACACATTTGTGATAAATTATATTCACTTAGATTATGAATATCCCTACTTTTAAAGATATTCGTTGTAATGGTTTTTATATAAAGACTACAAATAAGAATAACATGAAATACCTTTGTATAACTTCTAAAATCTCAAGCTAGAAGCAAACAATGGAGAAGCTTCTTACTTTCTCATTTGGGCTATATTTTTCGACAAAATTAGAACATTTAAAAGCTATGCAATCTTGAATAAAAAGATGATATATCCAAAGACTTATATTTTGGCATGAATGTTTCGGCCATCCTAGATCAATAATGATGCGAAGAATGATTGAAAATTCTTATGGACAACTATTGAAGAATCTGAAGATGCTATTATCAAATGAGAGCATTTGCATTGTATATTCACAAGGTAAACTGATATTAGACCATCTCAATCTAAAATTAGTTTTGAGTCTCCATCATTTTTATAGAGAAATCAGGAAAATGTTTACAAACCAACTCACCCATCAAGTAGACCATTTAGCTACTTTATGACTCTACTTGATGTATTTGTTTGATGGTTATATGTTTGTTTACTATCTATACGTAATCATATTTTTTTTAGATTGTTGGCTCAAATTATCATATTATGTGTACAATTTTCAGACTATTCAATTAAAACCTTACATCTTGATAATACTGGTGAATTTACTTTCAAAACTTTTAATGATTACTGTATGTCAGTAGGAATTAACATAGAACATCCACTACCATATGTTCATACCAAGAATGGGTTGACAGAGTCATTCGTTAAGAGACTTCAAATGATTGCAAGAACTTTATTGCTACTTACTTAATTACCTACTTTAACAGGGATCATGCAATTTTGCATGTTGTAGCATTAATATGCCCAATGCCAATTGCTTATTATGAATGATCCTCATTGCAACTAGTGTTTAATTATCAATCTAATATATCTTATCTATGTACTTTTAATTGTTATACAAGTTCCAATTATACTTCCTCGTCGCACAAAGATGAGCCCCCAATGTTGTTTGAAAATTTATGTAGTTTTTACTTCACCATCTATTATTAAGTATTTGGAACCCCCTAACGTGTGATCTATTTACTGTATATTTTATAGATTATCATTTTGATAAGAAAAGTTTTTCTTCTTTAGGTGTGAGAAAAATGCCTTCAGAAAATAAGCATAAATTATCTTTAAAAGTGACCAATATGTCTCATCTAAATCCTTATACTATAAAAAGTAAAAATGAAAGTGTGGAGGAAAATTCATTTGCAGCAAATTATGAATTAATTGCTTGATTCATTTATAAATGAATTAAAAATAATAAGTCATATATGTTAATTGCCAATATACTAGCTTGAGTAGTTGTTTTTGAAGAACAACCAATTGAAAGGACAACTAAAGAGATTACTATTGCATGCTGAAAGTGTGGTAGATAATTTGGTTTAAAAGACTATGTTCTGCGGAAAAGAAAAAATAAGATCTTGATCCTATTATAAATAATACTCGAGCTATAATTAAAAACGCTTATGAAAAGTGTAATGATCATGATATAATGAGAACCCCTAGAAGCAACTCAAGTTTTAAAAGTGGTTCAAGCCCCAGAAGAGGTTAGCGATGAAGAAATAATCATTAATGATGTATTTGCATTCACAATAGCTATTGAAATCTTGAATGATGATTATGAACAATTATCTATTAATGATTGCAAAATGAGGTTTGATTGGTCAAAACAGAAAAAAAAAAAAAAGTAAATCAAGCATAATTGGCTTCTTTAGCCAACTTAAATTATTTAGACTTGTGGTCCAAACACCAAATTGTGTCAAACTCGGTATATACAAATGAATTTTTATAAGGAAGTGTAATAAGAAAAATGAAATATAAGATACAAAATCAAACTTATTGCTCAAGACTTCTAAGAAACACTTGGCATTGATTATGAGGAGACTAATTATCCTGTAATAGATGTCATTTTATTTAATTCTCAATCAATTTAGTTGTATCATAAAATTTAGACACTCGTCTCATAGATGTAATAATAGCCTACTTATATGGCTTACTTGATATTGATATATTTTATGAAAATGCTTGAAGTATATAGAAAACCTAAAGCATTCTAATCACAACATCATAACTTATATTTTATAAAGTTACAGAAATTCATGTATGAGTGAAAAAAATCTGGATGCATGTGGTATGATGACCTCAATAAATATTTGATGAATAAATGATATATTAATGATCTCATCTATTTTTATGTAATCATCAAGAAGCCACAATCTAGTTTTGCCGTTATAGCCGTTTATGTTGATAACATGAATCTAATTAAAACTCTTAAAGAGCTCTAAAAAATTGTTGAGTATTTAAAAAGTGAATTTGAAATAAAATATTTAAGAAAAACTAAATATTATCTCGAGCTATAGATCAAGTATAATTCAAATGAAATTTTTATTCATGAAACAAATTATATTAGGAAATTTTTAAAACATTTTAAAATGGATAAAACTTTTCCATTAAGTACCATGATGGTCTTTTAATCTTTTAATTTTAAAAAGGATTTATTTGTCCCAAAGAGAAGACGAGCATGTACTTAATCCAAAAGTACCTTATTTGGATACTATTGGTATTTTATTGTATTTAATATAATATACTAGATTAGATATAGCATTCTCAATAAATTTATTAGTAAGGTTTAGATTTGAATTAATCCGAAGACATTAAAATAATATTAAACATATTTTCATTATCAATATAAAACAATAAATTTGAGATTACATTATTCTAATGAGTTAATACAAAATCTAGATCTTGTTGGTTATATTAATGCAAGTTATTTATCTGATCTCTGTAAAGTTTGCTAGCACATGGTATATGTTTTCACTTATAATAGTACAATAATCTCTTGAAAATCTACAAGATAATCTATTGTTGCCACCTCCTAAAATCAAGCAAAAATTCTCCCATTACATGAAAGAAGCATAGAAGTATATGATTACGGTCTATCATCCATCATCCATTATATTAAACAAAAATGTGACTTGTCTTTTTCTATGAATACTCCACCAAATATATATAAAGATAACTTTACTTGCATTGCTCAAGTTAAAAAAAAAAAGATACATTAAAGAGGATAAGATCAAGCATATATCATTAAAGTTCTTTTATATTCATGAGCTCAAAGACAATTAAAAAAAAATTAATGTCAAACAAGTTTATAAATTTATTCACAAAAGCTTTAATTGCATGAACTCTTAAAAGAATGGTACATGGCATTGGTATGCAATGTCTCAATAAATTATTAAATTGATATAGGTTATTTTGAGAGAGAACTTTAAGAGGAAGCATAATTTGTAAATAAAAGTACTTTTACAATTATTCTAGATTTATATACATTGTACTATTTTTTCCTTGAACTAGATTTTTATTATATTGGGTTTTATTAATGGGTTTTTAATGAGGCAGCCGCTGATCCAGCACTATTCTATAGTTCATATAATTATATATATATTTATATATATATGTTTTACTTAGGTTTTTATCTTACTGATTTTTTTTAAAAATAAAAACTAAATGTAATATTTTAAAGTGATAGATATCTAAGAGAGTGTTACAAATGAATGGCTTTGACACCAAAAAGATATTTGGTACAAGCTTTCGCTCTCTATGCGCCAATATCCAATAAGCTTGCCATTTGGACATTGATGTTACAATAAGCACAGGGGAGTTATTCAACTAAAAGCACCGCCCACTGTAATCGAAATATGCAACTTGTAGTGAATGAAAAATTACATCCTCATTATCATACAAATCCCTTTATTTTAAGCCAATTATATTATAACTTTTAAATTTTCAACAACCTAAAAAATCTTTAGAGAAGTCTATTGAAATTGTTGGTCTAATAGGGCCTAAAAATGAGCTGAATTAAATTGCTAAAAACTAATTCGGTTTTATTCAATTATAAAATGTTTTTTTTTTAATTTTTTGAATGAAAAATTGAATAATCGACAAGTCATTTGATTTTGGCTAAAATTAGACTAAATTGATATGTGCCCAACTTTAATTTAAAATACATAAAATATTATAATCCATAATTTTGAAAATTGACTCGTAAAGAAGGCAAGGTCAAAAATGACTGTTTCATGTAGTAATATACTAAAATAAAATATTTATTATTTTGATTTAAATGATAATAATAATTATAATAACATAACCACTATTTAATTATCTTATTACTATTAATATTAATATTTAATAATTTTCCGACTTAGCCAAACATGGTATTGTACATAGTGTTATCTTAATAATTGTACTAAATTTAGTTCTTTACCTTGCATTTCAATTTAATTAATTCAAAATTTTAAAATATAATTCAATATAAGACACGTATTAAATACAACAAAGTTTTTTTTTATATGCATGGGAGAAGTGGGAAATCGAATCTAATACCTAAATGATACATTGTAAGCTCTTAAACTATCGAATTATTTTAAACAAGTGCAATACAACAAAATGTTTGATAGATATTATTTTTACTCTACAAATAAGTACTTACTAAAAAATAATTTATTTTTACTAAATAATTATCATTTTCACTTGGACAATAATTAAAAATTGCAAAGCTATCACGAGTGGCAACATCTCCACACTAAAAAGTAAAAAGACACATCATCTAAGTTAAGGTTATCCATTGAGCTTAGGTTGCTTGTTCTTGATCTTGTTGATGGATGGTTTTGGTCAACTCATTGACCGGAAGGCGGTAAATGTGCTTGCATTAAATGAACTTGCGTATCAAATATAAATGAGAATTAGTCTAAGGCATTTTGAATTGCTTTCGGGTGGGGACGGAAAACGTTGAAATGTCAAACTGAAATTATGCGGTCAAGTCAAATTTTCAATGTAAAAAAAAAATTATTTGGGCCAAGTTATTGTCCATTGGACCGTGCGCCTTTCCTCTACCCCGCACGTGCCACTCGCTGTGCTTGTGCTCGGCACGCGCCGTTTCGGGCCGTTGTTATTTTTTATTTTTACTATTAATACTGGATATTAACATTGTTACCCCCTGAGTTTTATATAAATTAATTTAAATAGTAATTATAATTTTTATTACACTGTCACCCTTTTATTTAATTAGCACGTGTCTCCTGATCTTTGAACATTGGTTTTGAATGACAAGGACATGTAAATATATAAAAATATTTATGCATATCTTCATTGAAGAAATGTTGTTAAGATTGCAATTGATAATAGTTACTATTGATGTAAGTAAATTAAATGAACAAAAAAATAGATCATAGGCAATTATATAATTTAAACAAATTTCATGTTTAATTTAGTCATAATATATTTTGGAAAAACACATGAATCGTATGACATTCAGAAATTTGAATAAACAACTTAATCTCTTTGTTTATTCACCGGCAATTATGCAATAGTAACACGTTTTTTTTTTGCACATGTATTAAGAATTTTAATTATGTTTTTTTCTAATTCACTAATAAAACACAATATAATTTATTAAAAATCAAATACTTCGAGATATTTAAAAATAAGATGATTAGACCGGTGAAAATGTCACCATCAATACAATGATATTGAAAAAAAAGAATGAGAGAGATGAGATTTTATATTATTTTATTATTTAATAATTATTTAAAAAAAATTTAAAAATATAATATTATTTTTTTTAATACAAAGCATTATCCTTAATTTATATAATATTGTTCTTTTTTATACGAAACACTGTCCTTAATTTATATTCATCTTAACATTGTCATTGAACTCATTTTATATTATAATTTTAACATCTAATATCAATATTGATATCCCATCTTATCTTGCTAAAAAATGGCCATAAACAATGAAAGCTTTTTACTCCAAAAATGAATTCATCAACCAAATAACAAGTGCTTGTGTATTTACAAATCAAAACAAATTTTTCATTTTTTTCTTTTAATTATTATTAATATTTTACTTCTAAAATTTCATCACCCAAACAAAAATTATATCCTCTCCCTAATATCTCTGACTTGGATAATGCCAAATTTTTTAGTGTTTTCCACGTCAGCAGTAGCTATCCAATAGCTCTTCGCCGCGTGTACATGAAGCCACTTGTGCCACTCCATTTCCCATTTCCAGTCCGGCTTGTGCTGGCACCGAGCTGCCCGCCTTTCTCCTCCTCTTAGGCGACACACTACCCGTCGATGAAGACGGCTCCGGTGATGACCGCTTCGAGGTAATTCTGACGGGCTCAGGCTCACCGGAATTAATCCTCAACGGAAAATTCAACAAAGCCCTGGAACCCCTCATTCTGTAAGCGGCTCGGTCATAAGCCAAGGCCGCATCCTCAGCCGTCTCAAAAGTCCCGAGCCAGACCCGAGCCCCATTTTTAGCCGGGTCCCGTATTTCAGCCGCGAACTTTCCCCAAGGTCTCTGTCTCACTCCTCTGTAGTGCTTACCCTTGGGAGGGACCCCCGCGGGAACCGCCACCGCAGCTTCCGGAACAGAAATTTCTTGTACGGGTTCCGATTTCACCGCCGGAAAACTGGGTTGGTAGGAGTCAAGTTGCTCCTGTGGGACCCATCCAACAGTCAGGGCGTCGCGCAAGAAGTTGAAGACGAGCATGTCCTCAGAATCGTTCTCCTTCAAGGGGAGGTCCCCCCAGTTGTCAGTTAAGCAAGGGTACAAGCGGCTGAAGCTTGAGCTCCGGCAATAAACGGAACCATTACTCACTACAGAACTATTAGAACTCGTAGTCGTCGACCCACTGGGCTCGCACTCCGGTTCACCGAGTAAGTGCCGGCGAACGGACTCCAACACAGCAAAATCAGACGATGTCATATTGTGTCCGTACATTTCTGGTATCTACAGAATCTGCGATTCTTTCAATAAACTTGAAAATGGGTGTTTTTTTTTTTTAAATCTTGACAAGAAGGAGAGAAGTAGAGATTGTGAATGTGGAAATTTTGAGTGTGTAAAGAAGAGGAGCGATTTATATAGGGAAAAAGATGCATGAATTTAACTTAAAAGTAGATTTTTTGAAAAACTAATAATAAAATACAACTAGTTGGTTGAATTTTTTAGATGCGTTAATAGTAATATTTACTTTTAAAATGGAATGGATGTTGATTTTCTTGGAGGGTGTTGGTTCTCTGAAACTTCAGTGGTTCGAAGTGGGAGGGAGGGGATTTTTTTTTATCACGTGACGGTTGTTTGTGTTGCTGGGGAAAAGGAGATGACGTCAGCACCCTGTATGTGGTGTAAACTTGTCTCTTTAGTTGTAGGCTTGTAGCAAAGTCAATTAAGGGACAAGATCTATTCCATTATACTTTTTATACGATACTCTATACAATTTTTACATCGTTAAATTAATATACATTTAATAATTTAGTTATAATTAAATATCCATAATTAATACATTATAATTATTATATATTTAAAATTTAATTTAACTTATTAAATATACATTAATTTAATAATTTAAAATTTGCTATGTCAACCTAAAAATACGATGTAATAGTCTATAAATCATGTTTCCTAAATTGATACTTTATGAGTATTTCACTATTATTTTAATTTTGTAATTAAAATAAATTGAATTCTTAAATTTCACTAAAGAAATTGAAACACCTCTTAAAGTTTAGGAAAGATGTGATGATTATAATTTATTATAAAATTTTGTTAACTCGAACTCATAAATATTTTTTAAATTTATTGATTGAAAAAATAAGTTTTCTGGATTAATGAGTTTTTATGTTTTTTTTTTTAAAGGAAACATCACTAGACCTTGTCAGATTGGGCTGTGTTAAGGGTAGTCTATCTATAGTTACTCGAGTGATTTTTTACAAAAATAAAGGAAAGCTCGTTGTGATCTTGTTAGTGGTGGTCTTGGCGACAACACTACGATGCTTAAGTTAGTATTCTAAATGTGAGGTATAGTTTAGAGTGTTTATATTTAGAAGAATGATATTGTTTATTACTATTATTTTTTTCTCCCTTTTTATAGTCGGTCTTCACTTATGTAAATCCTGAAATCCATGACTGGAGAATTGGGTCATTACTCCTTTAATTATCGACGTGGTTGATATGATTGATATCTGCAATTAATGCCACTTTTCTTAGAGGTAGTATGTATTAAGAATAATGGGTGGTTTCATTATGAGAACATATTTTGAATCCGTCCTACTTGATCTTTGAATTTATTTCTTAAACAAGATGGTAGTACAATCATGAGTTTAACTTCATACCACTTAGGGTCTAAAGCTGCTAGAGGTAATGTGACAAGAATGGCCCCGAAGAGCACTCGATACCTTAGATCTGAGTCTTATAAGACTCTGGATTATTTAGGTGATGTTTTGACCGATCAAGGTAAATGAGTGATTTACTTAGGCCAAACTCTAAAGGTGGTTTGAGCCTTTTCTTTTGGGTTAAAATCGGAGATGGAATTAAGCCTAGGGTCAATATGATTTTTAGGGAGAACTTAATTAATTTTTGTCCAAAATAAATATAATGTCAAACATTACATGATATATTGCGTAAAATAATTTATTCAAATAATTTTATAATTAAATAAATTTTTAATAAAAAACTAATAGTTGACATATTTTAATAGAATATTTTTAATTAAAATTATAAAATAAATTTAATAAAATTCTAAAACAAAAGTGACGACAATTAACAACAATCACTTACAATGAACATGGATAGTTTCTTTCAATTATAATTGTTTAATTTAATAGAAAAATTATTGAACTTAAAATTTTATAATCTATGTAATAATGAAATTATGTTGACCATAGAGCATTGAAAATGAATCAAATGAGGAAACAAGACCAATGATTATCATATCATTATCATTAAATGTTATTGAATGAAGATGTATCACGACTTCCATTTTTTTTTTAAAAAGACAATCGATTTATTTAATAGATGTAATGGTGTATCTTCACACATCATATATTTGTTTTATGATAATCGTTATTTTTTTCTCTTTATTTTAATATTAAAAATAATTGTATTATTGTGTAAATAAAAAAATTTAAAATTTAATGATGTGTTTAAAGAAATTGATATGCTACGATTGTCAAAACTGCTTTTGTGGTTGGGTAGCAGTTGTTGACAACTGGTGCAGTGGCCAATTGCTTTTGTTTTTTATTTTTTATTTAAAGATTTTGTTTCATGGTTTTTAATTAAAAATACAAAAAAAATCAACATATCAAATATGACACTTAGTATAAATTAGGTGTTAAATTAGCGTTAATGTAGTAGGTCATGTGAAATACTCTTTTCACTCTTTTGTAGTTAAAATAGTCAGCATTCACTATTAAATTAAAAATGTTACCTTTTTTTCTAAAAACAATTAAGAGTGTTGGGGCAGAGTTTCTCAAGGGTTTAGGGCCATAACCCGTTAAAGGTTCAAAATATTTTTAAAATTAATAATAAATTTTTTTCAATGTTAACTGTTTAAAATAGATTTATTTTTTGCCCTTCAAAATTTTAAATTTGATATTAAAATATGAATATAATTAAATTCTACTTTAATATAATTTTTAATTTTAACAATTTTTCACAGTAAATTTTAATTCCACCGATCTTTTCAATGAAACTTTAAAAGTCGGCCGTCGTCATCTCTTTTATAGCTTCAAGGTGATTCCGCATTAGTTCATCAATTCATTTGTTTATAAGAAAATTTGTTTCAATCCAAGAATGACAGAGACTTGAATATAATAATATTATTTCTGATGAAGCGTCCAGGATGTATCCGCAAAGAGGCAGGAGAGAAAAAGAAAGAAGATGAAAAAGGACAAATACATAGCCTTGGCCAATGAAAATGGCCACCCACAGGAAAAATACAATGGCCCTGGACATTCTTCATTATCATAATTGATCATCATCATTTTTAATGTTTTTTTTTCTTCTTCCTGTGCTGTGCATGGATAAGGCTCCCTCACCAAGTCAATTTTCCCACCAAATAAATATTATTGTGCGTGTGGGTGTGACCCACATTTTTGTCAATTTGCATTGCCTTTGTCTTTTACATCACCTTCAAGGAAGCCAAGTCTTTCCTTTTAACCACTTTTCTTTTTCAGAAAAATAAGATTATTAGATTGAATTAACTATTGGGGGATCTAGTGGCTCTTCTTTATCTATTTAAAAAAATGTTAACAAAAAAGCACGAGGTGTTAGTTTAGATTTTGTTATTGATTCATTGGATTAGGTGTGATCTTATTGGTTTATTACATATGCACTTGTTGTTATGAAGTCTGTAACCAATCGCTTTACCTTTTTCTTTCTGAAACTGACGGCTTTAATTTAAATATTATATGCTCCTTCTCATTATTACTCTTAATAATGTCGTCTGTTTTGATATTATTATATCCTGCTTACCTCTTAAATTTATTGAATCAATAATCTAAATCCCCATTTTTCAATAAAAGAAAAATAGAAAACATCAACTCTGCCAAGAAATTATGGAAAATTGGACTGAAATCGAACGTTTAATCAACCACCATATTTTCATAAACTACACCAAGTTTACATAAAACTCTCATTCCTTCTGCAGTCTTTTTCTTCTGTAATTTTTATGGGGGCGTTTTAGGAAACTTGTTAATTGCAGAGAGATGGGCAATGCTCTTCTTACAATAATAACATGACACGTCAGCAAAACAGAACATTAGATCCTGGTCAGATATGACTTTGCCGAGGAACCAGTCTCCCTTTTTCTATTCCATTATTGGTAACGAATCTAGGTTTCCTCGCCGCGTGCATGTCCACGTGCACTGCACCGCAGTCCCAAGGCTCAAAATTTCCTCTAATATGACAAAAGGGGCGTTGTTTTTGCGGTTGAATTCGTGCGGTCCTCGTAGAATTAAATTTTTAGAAAATTAAACTCTGCACGTGTGTTTTATTAGGAGGCTGCATGGTACCTTCTTCCTTATGTTCTCAGTAAGCAGTGTTTATAATTATAATTTGGAAATTTTTCATAAATCACCCGAGTTTTAAGTCAATGTTTTTTTTTTTCTCTATCCCTAAATATAAAAGTTAATTTGTTGCAGCAAAAAAAATTAAAATTAGATAATTTTATTTCTGAGTTTTATTTTCTCTTAGAAAACTCAAAAACACACTCTCACTAACTCAATCACTTTCTCTCCCAAAAAAATACTCTCAAATTAATATTGTGTAGACCAATAATTTTGAATTTGGCATTGTGTAGATCAAACTTTATTTATTCGTTTGCTGACTTCAAATTCAAAATATAACTGATAATTGATAATTTTTTTTGAATTTTAGATAAAACTAATGATTTGTATTGAAAATAGTTGAAAATAATTAAATTGCAGGCAAAGTAGATAAAATATAAGTAGATTGTTCAAAACATATGTTAAAAATATGAAAAAAGGATAAAAATTCAGTAAAAAAATATCTTAAAAATGTAAAATTTTGGTGACCAATGTAACGACTAACTGTCATATGCATTAAAATGCTTCACATAGCACGTGAAATACATATCCATGGCACGAGGCATGCGGAGTGCCCATGCCTTGGCGCTTTATGTGGTGCATAGGAATTTTTTTAATTTTAATTAAAAATTTTAAATTCTCTTAATAAATAAATACATAATTTAATTAAATAAACAATTTGTTTTTTTAAAACTGAAAATTCTCTTCATAAATAAATACAAAATTTAATTTAAAAAATTATTATTTTAATTTTAGTGAACTTTTTTTGTTTGTTTTTATTTATTTAGTTTTAATTATTATTTAATATTTTTTTGTTTTTAATTTTAATTATTTACAATTAAATGCTTGTTTCAATTATTTGTTATCTATTTTTACAAGAAGAATAATGTTTCCAAAAAATTTCGAATTCCCTATAATAAGTTTTTTTAAGCATCGATTATATATTACTCAAAGATATAGACTCTCAATCTTATTAAATAGAAATTAATGCTCAGTCAGACAAAGTTATTTAGAAAAACTTAATGTAGGGGTTGATTAAATCATTAGTGCATACATGTGGTTTGTGTGTCAATCATTTAAATATACGTATACATATATACACAACGAAATTTAAAATTTAAATAATGAACACAAATTTATACATATTAATCAAATTAATACAAATTGAGAATATCACCCTTGAAACATTTTGATAAAATTTTGTTTGGAGTTCACATGAAATGAACTTGTTATCAATTCTAACAATCAGCGGATGTGAGTTTGATTGGCTAGAATGGTAACCTATATTCCATCACCAGTTTAACACTTAAACCCTTAAATTAACTCTTAATCTAATGCTTAACACTCAAGTAATTTATTAAGCAAGAAATTTAGTTTTGTTTTCCAACTCCTGAATATAAAAAATGTTCAAATTCAAAACTTTAACGGTGACCTAATTTTAAAAAAGATAATGAATAGTCCTTAAACTTTTGCTTTATAGTTTTAACACTTAAAACCTAAAATGAAACTTCTCATTTTCTCTCTTGAAATGGGTGGCCATCTGAATTCTCTAACTTATGAATTTTGTTTCATTAACAAATATATACAAATGTATTTAATTTCAAATTCATTTATATTCCATTTAGGTTTAATTTCACTTTAACCTAACTTTAGAGTTAACAAATAACTTAGGTTAAGTTAAAATGTATTTAATAATAAAATAAAATATATTAATTTTAACCTAACTCTAGAGTTAATTATTAACCTAGGTTAAGTTAAATTTTACTTAACTCTTAAGTAAATAAAATATCTTTTAATCCAACCCTTTAGTTAATAATTAAACATGGTTAAGTTAAAATTTATTTAATAAATAAATAAATATACATTAACCTAACCCTATAGTTAATATTTAGCCATGGTTAGATTTACTTAACTCTTAAAGAATGTAAATATCTTGATTATTTAATAATTAAATAATCAATTAAGTAAAATTACCCTTAAGTCCTTACTTAATCCAAAGTGAGTTCCACCTAACTCACACTTGAGTCAACTTAATCAAAAATTTACTATACACCACGTGTCAACATTTAATTGATCAACAATAATTATTAACTAATTAATGTACTTAAGTCTTGACAAGTGCGCATCTCGAAGGTTCCTGAAATAAGCATTCGGTTCTGTTGAATTTTACAGGATTGAACTATTTAATTTCGTACGCTACCCCAATGTACAACGAATATACTTTATATTATGGGACTTCTAGGTCTACGCCTGATTAATCAAATGAAACTATTTCATGAGTCCAAGATCGATGCCCTATGCATATGTCTTGGATATTACAAATCAGGTATTAGACCATACAAAGTGAGGTCAAAATGCATACGTATAATCCTTCCATCAATTATACCTAGATGTGCGAGGATATAAATCAGCACTGTCAAATTCCCATGAGCTTATCCATGAACTTATCTCTAGATTCTTATCTCGATAAACAATGCAGGTAAACACTTTTACAATATTGTTTAACCTTGTGGAAAAATTATTTCCTGTGTTTATTACTTATGGCTATAAAATTTTCTCAGATACAATCCAAAAGCATTGGATATACATATTACTTATGTAAGCTGACGAATTCTGTATCTATGCATATTGGACCATACCCAACGACACGTAACTATTAAACTATAGAAAGTCTCTAACATCCGTGAAACTAAAGTATGATGGATCACCTCAAGCCCATGGTGGCGCTTAGGTCAAAGGACCACGAATACTATTCAACTCGAGAAGACTTATATTAACAGTTTCATAAGATATATATTAGAGTCCTTATAAGTATATTCAGTATCTAGTCCTGATTAAATACCCGCATGTCTATACGAGCTACCACAAAGTTCATGGTAAGTTAAGAACAATCATCTGTACTATACAAATATAGATTTACACTGATATATATATATATATATATAATAATATTTTACTAATAGACCCGCATTGGTGAACATAGAGTAGGAACATAGTGTTTGAAAATATACTTACATAATGATATTTTCTAACACCTATTGCATGTTTTTGCAACTATGTCATTACTAGTATGCTCTCAGGTCTTTGTCTTATTTCAGACAAGGCTCTAACTCTTTAGATATCGCTGACTCTTATAACATGCTAATTCTTAGTATTTATAACTCTCAGCGCTGCTAACTCTTAGCACTGTTCTAAAATTCTTTAGATCAGATTTGAACTCCTTCAGATCATATAATGTCTATAACGTTACAAGTTTTGTATTATATATGTTTAATAGTAATTATTTTATTCAAAATGTTTATTGTATAAATACTAAACAATTAATATTCATATAATATTGGAATAACACGTAAGTACTAGTTCCAATATCTGTATAGGGAATTATTTAGATATGTAAAATCTCACATTTTTTAGTATTAATTCATGAAATTTTGTTACAAAAGGTTGAGATTGCCAATTTATACAAGGAAATGTAGTTTTATATTGGCAAGAAGCGCATTTGATTCTTTCAAAATGAGTTTATTGTAATTACAAGGTTGAATATGAGAGATTACCCATCCATTCGGGAGTTGAAAAAAAATTTGGGTAATCAATTGTGGGAGGCGTTCTTTTTAGGTAGAAGGACTTTGGCCTACAAGTTTATAAATACTTGGTTCGTTGCTTTAGACTTAGAATAGGTCGATAATGAAGACGTAGTGAAATTAAATTTATTATATTTTCTTTATCGTATTTTGATCTCACACAATGAACGTAGAGAAATTCAAAACTTTATGTTAAGTATAATTGACGATCTTCATGAATTTAATAAGTATGCATGAGACAACATTGCATGAACCGTTTTGTACGAGTCACTTAGTAAAACAACCTTCCAGAAGTTAGCTAAAATAATAAAAACCCTAACTTTGAAATGGGTGGAGAAAGATAATATGTATAGAAATTCAACGCCTTTATAGGTGAGTGATAATTTATTGATTACTATTGATCTTAATAATTTATTTCTATTGATAATAATTTTTTTTAATTACCTCAGGTATGAATTTATGAGACAATAGCGACTTGTAGTGAGATTTTTGGTTAGTGCAGAGATGACTGCTTCCCTTTGAATTGGCAGAGCACGGATACTCTTCTATTCACAGATATTGAGCCAACAATTTTAGAGAAGGCTCTAATATATTTTTAATCTGTTAATATATAATTTTATAATTCTTGCTCATAATTATGTGTTACCTAATTTTAAACAATTTGTATATTTTAGAGTTACATTGTAAATTAGTACTAAAAGAGCATGAGAAGGGAAAGGATACCATCTAGTTGATCAGACATTTGGGGATTCCAACTCGAAGCTATGTTAGGACCTATTAAACTTTTGTGGTATTGCATAGAGCCAGAGGGGCTTTGTCCATTTCACTGACGCTAGAGAAGATATAGATGTTGAGGGCGATTATGAGAAAGAAATCCCATAAATGTCTTAAGTAACTATAGTTTAAGTTACTTTTTTTTACTCTTATTTAATTGTTTGACAAAATTAGCTTAACTACTGTATTAAAATGTACATAGATTATGTTTGTGTTTTCATGTAGTTTGAAACATAGCACGTCATATAATTATGATGTTGCACAAAATATTGAACAGCTGCAGGAACATATACTGCAAAGAATGGATCAAGATAAAGCTGAGTTGATGCAAAGAATGGATTAGGATTTAGAGTTAATTTTTGGGAGGGTTGATCGAGTGCGGATGATATTATGCATCAGATGAAACTGATGATGCAACATTTATAAACGTGCTCTTTCTAAACAGACACAAGTTAGAATATGGTAAAGAAATGAATGAAGTTAGAAAGTAAATTTATATTATATGACTTATTTGTGTGTTTCATTTCAATTTAGAGAAAATGAAGCAATGACGTTTATAATGACAATCTTCTTACTGGGTATGACATGCAGCCGAATATGTGATACTTGACTGACAGTCCCATTGGCGTACAGATATTACCTAATCATGGTAAATGTATGAGTATTTATAGGTTGTAGTACAAGGATGCATGGGTAAAACACATCCTATTTATTAATCCATACCATAAAAGATTAGGAAAAGGAAGACTACATTTTAGGTACAACCTCAATGCGATGAGCTAGAAGTAGACTTGAATCCATTACAACCGATAGACTCAGTTGTCCAAGTCAAGTTTAAAGCTTGGCTTCACAGTAATGAGAGTCATGTCAATTTACTTGAGTTTGATGCTGAACCATCATAATTTCAAGAGATATTAAAGAATTGGTTAGATGACTTTATAAGTTAGAAATATATATATTAGCTTTCATTGGCTTTTATGACAACTATTTTTAACTTTATTGGTTGAATTTTATGTTAATGAATACCTAAAGTTGGTTTGGTAAAAGCAGTGCAAATATCATCGTGGATTGCCACTTGTGTGAATACATATTTTTTTATAAGTTTTTTTTAATATTTTAATATTTTAATGTATTTCATTCACATATATTGATTATTTATTTTGTTAAAATTTTAAGAGTTCTGTGATTTCATCAACATGCAACATGCCACAAACCTATTTGTTATTATATAGGATTTATGCTTGCTATCATATGAATTAAAACTCAACGAATAATTACTAGACAACAAACTATAGGCTTAGGTTTACAAGGTAAAATATTTGTACGTTAATGAATTTGATTTTTTTTTATCTATATTATTTTATTTACGAGGCAATGACAAACTCCATGTAGGTTTATATTTCTATAACTATAAGCACGTGCATTATTGGATTAAGGTTGAGGTGAATTTGGTGTAGTGTAAAATCATTATCTACAATTCCAAACTCAATAGATACGTCGATGATGTGATGGAGACTCGTGTCACTACATTATGCATTTTGATGCCACACTATCTCCAAGCCTACAAAGTTTATAATCTATACTAGACTTGACACCTTTCAATATAATTAGGTTAAGAGAGGATGTGTCTCAACAAAAGCTCAAGAATGAAAATTGTTGAGTTTTTGTTTATATTTTCATTAAGTATTTTATATTGGGTCGGACCCTAAATTTTGATCATGAGACTACTTTGTTTTTTTAGACAAAACACAGCTCTATAGTTGTGGATAAATACTTTAAAATAAATAAATAAATTTTATGCATAATTTAAATTTAAAATTACTGTAAATTTCATTTATAAGAAGGATAAATTTAAATTAAGTTATTATAACACCATACAATTTTGTTGTAACCAAATACTACAATATAAATTATACAAATAACAAACACAAGTTATATATATATATAAGTGAAAAAAAAATTAAGAAAAAAAAAAGTTAGCACAAATGGTAAGCACATCATACTGGAAATCAGTGCAAAATAGGCACGTAAGTTGTGTGAAATGGTTGATGCCCCAGGCAAAGCGCCTTTCGTGCGAGGGGCAAGGCACACGACATGTAGGCATGCGCTTTATCTTCCCCCAAGAGGCATGAAAAAAACACCTCTTAATTTGTGTGCTGTTTCTTATTAGGGTGGGCAACTTTAAATTCGGATTAAGTTTAAAAATTTTCAATCAATTTTCATTTCAAATCGAAAAGAAGAAAGTTATGAACAAGAATTTTCAAATTTTTTTAGAATGAAAAAAAAGTTTAATTTTAATTTTAATTTTAATTACGTTAAATATTATAATTTTATTTTTAATTATGTTAAATATTATAATTTTAAATCTAATTTCAACTTCGATTAATGTTATAATTTTAAATATAATTTTAATTTAAATTACATTAAATATTATATTTTTAATTTTAATTTTAATTAAATTAAATATTATATTTTTAATTCTCATTGCAATTTAAATTATACTAAATATTATAATTCTAATTTTAATTTCGATATGACTTACATTAAATGTTATAATTTTAATTCAAATTACAATTTAAATTACGTTAAATGTTATAATTTTAAATCTAATTTTGATTTTAAATATTATAATTTTAATTTTAATTTTAATTACATTAAATATTATAATTTAATTTTTTAATTTTGAATTAAATTACATTAAATATTACAACATTTTTGCTTTCCAAATACAACTTTTATTTCTATCTAATTAATTAATAGGATTCTTTGGAGACTGAGCCCCCCAAGGTCTCACATCCCCACCTGGGTTCGACCCCCCCTCCCCCTAGATGGTGCGGAAATGCTGAAAAATATTGTAATCCACTCATTTAAAAAAAAAATAATAAGATTCTTTGGACATTATAGAGTATTAATAGAGTTTTTGGTAGTTGGGAAAAATATATAAATAAGTGGTAAATTACTCCAAAGAAAATTTAAAATATATCAAAGGAAGTAAATTATCCTGCGATGTTATGAAATGTATTTTATTAGATTATTCTTAAGGCTGACGTACTTCTAACCTATTCTAGATTAAATTGCAATTCTCAAATTGCATTTATAAATAATTGATTGCCTTCGCTAATTGCAAGTGGCAGTTAATCACATGTTTGTTTACAGCTAAGAATTCTTTTAATAAAAAGAAAGAGCGATGATATCGCATTATAATATATTGTATTGTTTTATTAGAGCATATATTTAAATACTGCAATTGTTTATTTAGTTGCATGCATATATCAATAAAATAATATTATAACACTAAAATATTTATCTTAAATAATTATAAGATAATAAAATAATTTTAAAAATTACATTATCTCATCATATAATAATTATTTAATATATTAATTAAAAATAAAAAATTTACAATAACATTTAAAAAATATAACATTACCCATATTAAATAATATACGGATGTATGCCACAAATAAATATATGTGCTTTCAGTGTGTGAGTTCTAAACTAAGAGTACATACTAAATCATAATAATAAAAAAAGTTAAATTTATACTTACATTAACAGCTGAGTACTAAAAAATTAATAATACATTTACTTCCATTCGAATTTAAATCCCTCTTCGTCGTTTAAAAAAAAATAGAAAGATTAAATTTATAAATTATTAAATAGTGAGTCATGATTTAAAAAAAAAAATAGTGAGTCAGATCTGAGATTCGGAAGATGACCATACGAATTAAACTATGTTATATGAATAATTTATATAAAAAGCGTGGAACAGAGACCAACATGTTGGGCATTGAATATAGCATCTTAGAGATATGCCGTAACAAATCTTCATACTGCTAATATGATATTCAAATCAATAAAGATGGCATTAAGGATGATGAATGTTGTCGAGATGATGATGTCTGCAACCATGTGCGCAGAAAAAACAATAATATATTCCCACAGCAAATTATAGCAAGGACACAAGGGATATGCCAAAATAATTAATATCAAAAAATGAAACCATTTCCTTTGATAAAAGAAGACTAAGAGAAACTCAGAAAACTTGTTTTAAAGGTCTCCATGGAGTAACACAGTAAACTCATTTCATGCCATCATTTTCATAAGTTTTTGGAACTTTAGCGGTGTAGTATTACTATTAAGGAGTGGTATAATTAGATGAGCCAAATAATATTGTTACCTTATCTTTTATTCTTATTTATTTTCTTGATTTGTTTATTTCACTCATTCAATTATATCTTACATTTCAATTTGTATAAAGAATTTGTACATAATACTTGTAATTATTGCATATATCAAGCTTCAGGGAAGTATTTTTCTATACTTCACTTACCTGGCGGGCTGGCATCCAAAGCAATGTATAACACGCTACTTGAAATAGCTGCAGTTCTATACAAATGCTTAGCATAAAAAAATTAGAGCAAATTGCAACCAATTGAAGAGCAAGGAGATTAGATCAGAACAAAATCTAACCTAATGCAGGCCTACATGTAATCATTACAGCTTGCAAACTTGTAAGCTAATTTTGCGGCTACTAGAAGACTCAAAAATATCAAGATAATGTTTGTTAATAGAAAAAGGTCGATGACGAATCCTCAAAAGAGATTTTTCCATAGACCTAGTAATCTATGAACAAGATTAGCTAGTAATGTCATAATCCCAGAATTTATTGATAAAATTCAGAAGGGCTGTAAAGAACAGTATAAAAGTTCAAATTGACCTCATTACATAGAATACAAATCCAGTGTGAACTTCATATGCAGAAGTAATCAAGAGATTGCTTTCTCATCAGATCATTTTAGTTGCTGATCTGATGCCACAAGTGAACGAGGAGAATCTTGGAAGCTTACCTTAGGCCTTGCAATTCGGGTGTAATCTCCCCAAGTTTCCTTTATATCCAGCCAGCTTTGGGTGTCATCAAAAGAATTCCTCTGTAAGACTTGACAAGGGGTTGCGAGGATGGTTAACCTTTAGGAGAAATGGCTCTTTGCAACTTATTGAGGATGCTATTTCAAATTTTGAACACAGTTGTTTTTGTTTTCAAGGAAAAACAAAAAGAAAGAAAAAGAAAAAAAGCTGTTTCAATTCAACGATCAATATTTCTCCTTCAGAATTTCCAAGTTTAAGCATCACAGAAATTCATTTGATGATTTTCAAGACCTCATGGATCTAGAGGGACCTCAGAGAGTATTGCACCCACAATTGCAAGGCCTGAGGTCAGCCTTTAGAGTTTCTTCTCAGTGAACACTCAGAATATTGGTTCCTGTATTTAGGAAATCTCTACATCATATTCCTTCTCAGCTTAGTACAAAAGTTTCTATATTCCATCTAATCAGGTATGTAACACACATAATCATCTATAAGGGCATGAAGATAATCATTCTCAACTCTAAACTGGCTGCTTCATTTTTCCGTTCGAAGATTTTTATAATTTCTTTTCTAAGAGCATTTCTCGACTCTGCATCTTATGAGCTAAGGTTCATTTGCATCTGCCAAAGTCCCTGCTTTGGTTTCTCACCCACATCTTATATCTTTAGTAAATCTATTTGCATATATCAAAATTAGCTACACTGCTGATTGCCAAATTTGTTTATGTTGAAGGTTTTCAAATTCCAGCATATGGAGTACCATTGATTGCGGAGTAGTTCTTTCAAAACATGTTGAATATGTGATTTGGAGGGGGTCAACTGGTAATGCAGAAAAATGAAAATCTGCTAAAATTAACAGAACAGGTTTTTTCTTAAAAAAATTACATTCTAGGATGTGATTGTATAGGGTAAAGCCATCAGAGAAAGATCTTATTCACCACATGACCGTATGAATTTGTGTGTATTTTAATTCTCACTCTGATCTGATGAAACTAGTAACTGTTATTTGTGTTCCAGATTCTATTTATTTTAGTTGCAGACCTGCAACCAATTCCCTGCAGTATAATCCACATACCTTGTAATCCAGCCTTTGACTAAACCTTGACGGT
Organism: Ailanthus altissimus; assembly: GCA_946807835.1. Taxonomy (NCBI): domain Eukaryota; kingdom Viridiplantae; phylum Streptophyta; class Magnoliopsida; order Sapindales; family Simaroubaceae; genus Ailanthus; species Ailanthus altissimus. Next base: position 26,270,462 of record OX327696.1, on the reverse strand, counting down.
GGTAATTTAAGCTTCCTTTGAGAAATCAAATTCTTTGTACGACAATCTCTATATCATGATTCCTCTGTTAAACAAGCTTTGAGCCCAAAGTATTAAAATATTAAGTGGATCTAAATACTTTAATATTTTCACTTAACCTCTACTCACAGAAAGAACAGACGACTAAATTACCAAGGGAACTTCCACTCCTGGAAAAAGAAATTCTCTACTTCTCTACCCCTTACTTTTCTTTCCTAAGGTTTTTCATTGTAACATTTTGAGTGATCAATGTCCTCTCATCAAATTAAGTAACAGCCTCTTTTCATTCCTTCACCGCCATCCATATGATTATCCCATGTTCTTCCAAAAACTAAACTTGCTTCTTAAAACTAGCACTCTCTGTAAATGATTAGTACATGTCCTTCTCTTTTGGTGTATAATTACTGAAAGATATTTTTGTGCAATAATTATAACACTAAGAGTTAAAAGTCTTGCTCTCAAGATTTCCGTGTTCTTGAGAATTAAGACAATGAGCACCATTCACTACACAAATGAACTCAATCATGCACTTCGTACATGGCATCAGACAATCAATGTATTTTGAAAAAAAAAAAATTATCTGTGAAAGACTATGCACGTCATGCCTATTACAGGGAATATTAATCAAGTTGGAGTTAATGAGATCTCACAGCTTGTCTCAATTATTTTCCATCATCACCCTGGTGAAAGGCCATTGCCATAAACATTAAGAACTGCTAGAAGGTCAGATGATGAAGAAACATGATCTGTCAGCTGGTTGCTTCAGGACAAACAATTAGTATTATCTGCTGAGGCAAATGTGGGATATTAATTTATCACTCAACCCAAAAGCTTAAACTGTTAGGTAAATGTCCAATATTAGCATTAATGACAAGTCTTAGTAATCTCCCTCACGTGAAATGTGGATCTTTATTAATATTAAAGACAAGTCTTAACAGTCCCCCTTATGTGAAATGTGAATCTTTATTAATATTAAAGACAAGTCTTAATAGTCCCCCTCATGTGAAATGTGAATCTCACATGGATCCGAGTTTAACTAAGTGGATCCACTGAAGATTGAAATAGAGAAATTAAGAAATTAATCGAAAACAAAGACACGGACGGGGGTTCAAACTCAGGACCTTGGAGATAGTGAAATATTAAATGGACTTTCACTTGGATGTGAAAGTGAAGTAAATGATACCAGTTCTGCACTGCTGCATCAGTTATTTAAGCTTTTGTGACCTAGAATTTTATTTTATGTATGTACACATATTTTCCAAATACTATAGAGGAATTAAATGGAGGTACAAAATTTAAACACAAATTATTAAAACCTTCTCTATTTTTGGGATAAATAGATAAGATCTAAACAATCTATATGCTATAATGAAAACACTCCCTTTGAATCTGCTAACACAGAGCACTAAGGATGGACCATGTCACAAATGTTATTTCACATCCGCCTTTTCAGTAAAGAAAAAGAACATATATTAATTCTTTAATTCATGACCTCCATAAGATGCAAAATATCCATGCAGATATTATTTAAGCTATGAGTATTTAATAACAATTGGAAGTTTAATGCTATCAGAAACATAGGCAATAGATACAGAAAAAATTTCCTATAAATATCAACCCAAGTGTGACATATATATAATATATTTATCTCAACTTAGGGAAAATTAGCTTATTTACAACTATAGAGTCATAGAAAAGACAAAATTTTAGAAATATAAGGAAAAAGAACTTGCATAGGTTAAGAAAGGTGCTGCATATGACATCAGCTAAATATTCTATGGTATGACATATTTGGTTCAAGTTGACACTCTTTAGAGTTGCTAGTTGGCATTATTTTATAGTCAGAAAACTAGAATTGATGGTTCACAATTTGGTTGACCTTGAAATTCTACCACAGACCTTTCTGTTTTCCATTTAATGATGAAAGAACCAATGTTTAAAATAACATGCAAACTTTGTTGCCGTCAACCAAAGGAGATTTGAACAATCTCTATCACAGAAAAAATAATAAATCCAAGTTTGGAAGATACTTACACTCTACGGTGCCTAAACGAATTACATTCTTGCCAAACAACTTTTTTCCTCTTCAAATAGATTTTATAGGGTTTTATTTCTAAGCAATCTACTTAGCTCTTTTTTGCCCTTTTCCATACCAAAAACAGGGAAGAAAGAGAGAGTAACCAAATAACAGTATTAGCTGCTAATTTTGGAATATTGCTTCATATAACATGTCTGAAGGGATGAACACTGATGAAAGACGTTTTGGTTGAGTTTTAAATGACATATAGAACGATAAAAGTTCCATTATGTGTATCATCATTTATATTGCTGGTAAAAAAAATTGGCAATGAGACTTGGTGCAAAATATACCAATTTAAGAGAGATGCAAGAGTACCTCCAAAGTTTTCATCAAGAAGAAATAAATGCAATTGCTTCAAAGAGAGAATTAGCTATATAATATTACCAATTGAAGAAGTTTCTCAGCATTGATATCATTCTATGAACTAATGCAAACTATTGAAAAATCTGGAAAATGATTTTGAAAATACTACTGTTGCAAAAGAGATTAATTTTGATATTTACATGTGAGATTTTATAGGTTAAGTTTGAGTTTTGCCAAGTCAAATTTTATTGGTCATATTTTTTGGTAAGAGTCAAGCTCTGATTTACCTATGAACAAATAAAAATTACATATCTATGAACAAATAGTAGAAAAGTGAATCTTTCAGACCTCTCCAGACTGACTTTACACTTAAGAGACCAACAAGCACTGGTTGCCATTTCTGATAGAATTTCTACGAATCATAGTCACTATTAACATTTCAAGTCTTTCAATAGTTGGAGCAGTGTAAATAATTGTACAACACAGTTTTCACTATTTATCCCACCTTTAAGGGAAAATTTTAGACTAGATCAACTCTCAAATTTAATTGCTGTTTTTGAAAACTAAAAACAAATTTCAGTAGTCAGGTCTCATTTTCAATTGCTTTTTGGAAACTAAAAATAAACTTTAGGACTGGATCAAATCTCAATTTTAATTGCCTTTTTTGCAAATTGAAAGGAGGCTCTAAAGTGCTTCCAAAATTATTCTTCAATCATATTAAATAATGAGAGTGGTTGGTATTGAGACTGATTAAATACCAGATGGTCAGAACCAGTAACACAACTGCAATCTTTGACTGCTTCCTGCTTTTTAAAATACTTTGATTGGTCCTACTATTATATCAAAGCAACATTGCATTGCAAAGAGCTTCAATTTTATTGATTGCCAAACCACAAGCAAAGAGGAAAACTTCTATTTCTAGGCTGGTCAAGCAATGAACTAAAAGAAAAGCTCTACCTGCACCTTGACAATGGTGCAAGAGAGTTATAATGGGGTGAGCAGCATCGGGTTGACAGATTCAGAGTAAATCCCTAAATTCATACAAAGATGTTGTGAAGCATTTAATATAAAGGCAACACAGAACAGTTAAAAAAAGAGGCAAGACGAAACCTGGAAGGCAAATAAATATTTGGTCCTTTAACGCACTCAAATTCATTCTTAGTATATAGAATCCTGTGTATTGGACCATAAACATGTTATTACTAAGCTTGTTAATACTCTTTCACTGCCCTAGACTTTTTTCTTATTTTCACCTTTAGGGCATGAATCTATCATCCTGCGGTGAAATGAGTTTGGAGTCATCAGTACTAGCATTCAAGAAACCAGAAAAACCAAAACAAAAGAGAACCCATTAAATGTTAACATAGACTTTCCATCATTAATTATTTCATTTGATTAAGTCTACAGATTCTTTTTCCACTGTGCAATTTAAATGGCTTTTCTAGAAGAAGATCATAACAGCTTCAATCATAAGGCAGTTGCCCTGTCATCAGCCATGACCCAATCCAAAAGTACCATATCCTTCGCTTAGATTTGTCTTTCCCACTTTAAGCCGCAATCTTGTTTAATACAACGTACCATCATATTTTAACTCTTAACCCTCTAAATTTCAAAATTTTTAACAACATTTTATTAAAATGTAATTCTATATTTTTTAAATAGTATTTTAAATTTTTTATCTTCAATTAATGTGTAAAGTAATTATTTAACAATAAAATAAGATAATTTTTAAAATTATTATTATATTATTTCATTACTCAATAATTATTTCACACATTATTTAAATTAAAAAATTTTAGAACATCATATAATAAATTGAGAGATATAGTATTATTCTTATTTTTTATCCAAACGTGCACCTTTTTGGAACTATCATGGAAACACTAAACCACCCTTCGTAATACAAGCAAAACAAAATAAAACAAACAGCACAAAACGACGAAAATGAAGAGCGTACCTTGACCATCAGCCGTCCGATGCGCCTTTGACCACAGTCATCAACTTGATCTAATGGCTGAAATACAACAAGAGGCATTTGATAAGAATAATAATCAATAATGTGAAAGGAGACTTCCTCCTCCCATCGTCGAACCTCCGTTGAAAAGTCGCTGTTGACAGTGACACTACCTTATGGCCTATATACATAGACGTTGTCTCAATGAAACACTCGCATATTCATAATCACTATAACAATTTGAAGACTCAAAAATTATCTAAAAGCGACAGCCAGCTAAGTTACCATGGCTACACCGGTTGAAAAATCGTCGCTCGAGTTCATCGAGCGATACCTGTTCGGTGAAAATTCTCCTATTCCGCGATTTGATTCGGGTTTCAATACGAATCAGTGGATAAATGAAGCGAAAACGGAAGTTTCGAGCTCGCAGAATTCACAAATTTCCAGCTCTGATACTTCATTGACTATCTCGGATTATAGTGGCTTCAACGACGCCGTTTTCTTCGAATTTGAGTCGAAACCTCAAATTATCGATCTTTTTACACCGAAATACACTAATCCTTGCTCTCAATTGACGGATGATTTCTTCGCATTTGACACTAAACCTCAGATTCAACCGAAACCGAACAATTGTTGCTCGGAATTCGAATCTACGCCTAAAATTTCCCCAAATTTAGCCTCTCAACCGACTCGCAAACCGTCGCTGAAAATCTCGCTCCCCAACAAGACTGAGTTGCGTAATTTCGCCGACCGGAATAGCAAGCCCGGACCAGAGAGTACGGGAGTTGCGGAGGAAGAAAAGCACTACAGAGGAGTTCGACGGAGGCCGTGGGGAAAGTACGCGGCGGAGATCCGTGATCCGAACCGGAGAGGGACTCGTGTCTGGCTGGGGACGTTTGACACCGCCATTGAAGCCGCCAGAGCCTACGATCAAGCCGCGTTCAGGCTGCGCGGCTCGAAAGCGATACTAAACTTTCCTCTTGAAGCCGGAAAGTGCGATACACGCGCCGAGGCTGGCACGTGTGAGACGAAGCGGAAGAGGGAAGACGGTGAGAATGAGGAAGAAGAAGAAGAGAGTAGAAAGAGGAAGGCAGTGAAAACGGAACGTGTGGAGACGGTTAAAGATATTCCATTGACGCCGTCTAGTTTCGCGGGGTTTTGGGACTTCACGTGGGACAGCGATGTAAAAGGGATTTTTAACGTCCCTCTATTGTCGCCGTTATCTCCTCATTCGCCGTTGGGATATCCACAGTTGAAGGTTGTTTGAGAGTTTTAATTTTAATGTGGTTGGCGAGTTGCGTCGTGTGCGACTGAGATTGGAATTTCTGGATTTTGCATATACACCAATGATCTCTTTGTGAAATAAAATTAATTTTATAACCTCGATTAATTCATTGATCATATATCGTCATTAGCTCATGGCCTAAGTAAATCCATGGAGTTTAACAGAAATTTATATTAACTTGGAAATCGCAAGTCAGAAGTGTACATTCCATTATTTGAAAACAAAATTATTGATATGAGCATCGTCATTAGAGCTCCAGCCACTTGTTAGAGTGTACCCTAATGATTGACTGAACTTTCCAATCGTTCAAAGTTCATTAAAGCCCAAAAATGAAGTTCTTTGACTCGCTCATTCAGCTTTTATATGTATATATACATTGCTTCTATTTTAAATTTCCTTTTTACCCTTTTTTCCCCCCTTTCTATATTTACGACGGAGAAAAATAGTGGATCAGTGGATGTAAATCATTATAAAACATTTTGAAAGCATACGACAGAGGATGCATGCACGGGAATATAATACGTGACTCAAGAAATGGTTAGCTTTCTAATACATCCACTCTACACTTCTTACTCTTTTTTTTCCCCTTTCTGTTTCTAAAGAAAATTCCCTCAATTATTGAAGAGGTTTGAATATGTTAGTCTCGTGCATTCTAAACCCAAAAATTAAATTTTATTAAAAATTAATTAATTAATTAGTATTCTATATAAAAAATAATTTCTTGTAAGTAGAGAAATTTTATTTAAATCATTCTCTCTTATCTCAAACGGATTACAAATTCTAATTGATTATAATTTAATTAAATCATACTTTTAATTTAAATTTATGAATTCATACTCTAATATGAATTATGAATTACATACAATTGGAATTGGTGATTAAAAATCAAATTTGAGTTTGATTTTAAATTAGAGATCAATGAAAGAGTCAACACGTGGACAAGTACGCGTTGGACGTACGAGAAAGCTACAAAAATAGAAAGTCAAAAATACGATGAAACCATATTTAGGTATGAATGTCGCGACGTCGAAGTTAGAACACCCAACGCCGAGCACTAGCCTGAGCATGCCACAACGCAAGGTTGGGTTAGTGCCGCAGCCTCTCAGTTTCTGTAGTTTCCTATTTCAAGCAATCTTGATTAGTTTAAGTTAATTTTAAACTTTCTAAACACGTAGACTCCTATTCTAACTAGAAATAAGGTTTATAAGGATAGTTTAGAACCTATATAAACTATTGTGAACTCATTTCAATATTAATGCATCAACAAAAAAGAAAATAGAGAATTTAAGCAACTCTAAAGCGTTGAGTGTATGGAAGAGTGTCATATCAGTACTTGAGTACTAGACACACAAGAAAGTGCTGATAAATCATTTGTGAAAGATTTGTCTATTGATGTATTTCTTGAGAGTCTCTTTAATAAGATTCTTGTGATTTTGAAATCTTTGTGAATTAAATAAAAAAAGGTAAAATCTTGTGATTCACCGTAGATGTAAGCATTTGTTGTCAAACCACATATATTCTTATATCTTATGTGATTAATTATTTATCTTTATTTTACTTTGTGCTATTTTTTTATTATTGTTTTATTTAAAGGTGAAGTCTTTCATCTGCGCTTTGAATTTTAAAATGTTAAATATTAACTATAAAGATATTAGGATGCGTAAAAATTTTAATAAGTGGTGTAATTTTATTATTAAGTTTAATGCTTAAGTGATATCAAATTAGAGAGTCTAACTTACTTCTCTAACACATACTATAAATAAGTATACTACATTTATTTACTATTCATTTATAGACAACTCATCCAATTCGTTTATTATACTCGTACTTGTTATTAAGACACTTCCTACATATTAGCATTTTTCTTTTTGATTAAATAATGATTTGAATATTGGATTAATTTTTTTTTACAGAAGAACAGTATTTTTTCTATGAATTAAAAAAATAATTATTTTAAAATTAAAAATTAAAAAAGTTCAGAATACAATTAAGCAAGGAAAAAACACACATATGATAAAGACCGTTTCCTATTCACAGCCCAATCATTATCGACCTTCCTTATATTATAATTAGCCTTCGACAAAAATGTTCTTCTAGTAAGGTACTTTCAATTGAGTATTATTATTAAAAAAAAAACAAAAAAAAAACCTCAAATTGTTAAATCTTCTTAAGCAACCACTACTTCATTATACAAGGTTATAATATTTGTCATTATTTAAGGTTAGATGGCCATCATTATGGCGTCACCAGTTTTTTTTTCCAGCCTTGTCAATTTAAAAAAAAAATTAAGTTGCAACCTTGTAAAGTTGACTATATCAGCTGTTTTATGATATCTAAGTGATCGTGCACCGCAAACTTGCCGTGATAACAAGGAAGGAATAGATAATTCATTTTAACTTTACAATTCTCTAGTTTTCAACTTTATCCTCTAATCTTCCACTTTAATATTTAGAGAATACTTTATTATTTTCTTTGTTAAAAATATTTTGAATATTAAGTTAATGTTTAAAAGCATTAGAAATTTGTTAAAAAGAAAATTATAAAGTTAAATTATCGATAAAAAGAATTTAAAAGTGTTTTTTGTAAGCTTTTATTAGTATTTTTTTGATATATTTTTTATTTTGAAAAATTAAAAGAGATTTCTATTTTATAGGAGAAATTTGAAAAAAAAAATATTATTTTCATTCCAATTCCTTCTCAATCAATGGATAAATGAAATTTTTTTTGTCCTCGAACGTATGATTTTTCAGGTCATCAATCTAGTAGGATTAGTTGACCAAATTCCTTCTCAATCATTCAATGGTTGTTGGTTTTCTTTTTTGTTTTGTCATTGATCATACGGTTTCAATGGTCGGTTTTTTGGTCATTAATCATACGATCAAGTTATCAATCCAGCTGCGCAACTAATATTGTAAAATTAGTTGTCTTTATAAACTTCGTGTGAACTAATTCAATGCCCTCATGCGTATGATGGTTTCTTTGTAAAATGGGCTTTCATTTTAAAAAATTGGAAAAATGATACACAAGTGAACTGAATTTGGCCCCACACATGTAAGGAATAATGCGTAAATTAAACGACATTCGTTGCTGAAGATGCTCGGCGACAAATCATAAGGCGGTGGTAGAATAGTGCAATTATTATATTGGTAAAACAGAAAACAAGAGGTCTTGGATGTCAGTTTTAATAAGAACACGGTTTTAATTTATAGCAGATAAACAAGTAAAGTAAATCCTTTTCAATCAATGAATCAAGACTATATATATATAATATGCATTAAATCAGTAATTTAAAATTATATTAAAAAATAATATTTTTATTTTATAAATTTAATCTAATTCTCAATTTTATTTTATAAAATTTAATTTTATCATTCATTAGTAAAATTTTATTAAATTTAATTAAAAATATCTTTTAATAATATATTAATAAATTTACCTTTAATTATTATTTTAATTAAAAATAATAATATGAATACATTATACAACATATACGTGTTAATCATTAATAAGCTATTAAAAATAAAAAGACGTGTCACATTTTAATACATTTAAAATTTAATATTCATTAAAAATTTATTTTATAATTAAAATAAATAAAATTGAATCATTGTCAAACGGTGATTGTCGTCGTCGGCCACTATCAATTGTCGCATTCTGATAATGAAAATGTCAAAATTTACGTTATTGAATTCTATTTTTTTATATCTACACAATGGTGAAATCATTTTTATTAAAAGAAAACAAGAAGTTGTCCAAAAAATAGATCCAAAATAAGGGAGGGTGGTGGCCACTGTGCATCACCGTCGAACGGTGGTGGCAGCCGTCAACACCCCCCACCGTTGGTTGCGTGTCAAATGGTGGCGGACCAGCGGCGGTGGCGGACCAGCGGTGGCGGTGCACGCCACCGCCCCACCATTCGATGTGCAACCGCCGGCTTGTGGTGGTTGACCGCGGCCACGACTATTCGCAACTGCGGTGGCCGCCGTCTCTCATCATGTTTTTTTTTTCACTTTTGGCACATGTATGGTACTCCATTGATAAAAAAAAAATCTTGCCATTGCGTAGATCACAAAATTTTGAATCTCATGATGTCAATTTTGAGTTGAATCGCGATTGGTCACCGGCAACCGATCGACTACTAACGACGGCGGTTGCTACTCTATTTTTATTTATTTATTTTATTTAATTATTTAAGTGACTAATCAGTGGTTAACACATGGATATTTTGTTTTAGTCCATTTTAAAATTTTGTGTAGAGTGACTATTTTACCCCTCAAGTGTTAAAATTAATGAAATCTTATTAACGGATTAGGACAAAATTAGAATTTTTGAAACTCATAGGATAAAATTGAGAATTAAGTCAAATTTATGAGATAAAAATATTATTTTTCCAATTATATTTAAGCATAATTTTAAATTTAAAACTTAGAGGAAGTAAAAATGTGGTTAATTATACATTAAATAGACTTAGTAAGGATCGAAGACAAAAACTAAATGCAAATACAAAAGCACAAGAGAGGATCAAGTTATGTCTGAATGTTGTAGTATTGGGAACTCAATGCTGCGTGTTGGCTTGAAGTCATGTCACTCCCCAATGATGAACCTTGAATGCTATAACATTGCTTATTCATGAAAACTTCTCTTTTAAATAGAATTGTATTCTAAAGTCAGTTTTAAACTCTTACAATGTATGGACTCTTATTCTATATAGAAATAGAATTTTTATGAACCTTTTAAAGTCGATATAAACCATTGTAACCCCTTAGAATTGCTCAAATATTATAAAGTATTAGATAGAAACTCCAAGAGTATATGAACCTTTTGAAGTCTATATAAACTATTGTAACTCTTTAGAATTGATCAAGTGTTTGTAAAATATTAGAGAGATACTCTAAGAGTTTATGGACTTTTTGAAGTTTATATAAATTATTGTAACCCTTTAAAATTAATCAAGTATTGTAAAATATTAAAGAGAAACTCTAAGAGAGAATAGAGAGTTAAAGAGTCTTGAGTAGTGAGTACGCAAGAGAGTGTCATAGTGTTACAGGCTGGACATTTGTTATTGACTTAAAAGACTAGTCTGTTAAGTAATGTTGTCTACATACCCATATATACTCAAGATCTACCTAATTTTTATTGGATGTGGGATTTGACATTCTCCCTCACCCAATCACATGATACCCTTCTCACGGTCTGACCCAAACTTAGGAGCCAACCTGATCCATATTGTCTATCTCTTTATGTAGAAAACATTAAGTACTGAGTGCGCAAGAAAGTGTCATAGTATCACGGGCTGGACGCTTGTCAGTGACCTAAAAAACTAGCTTATTAGGTAATGTTGTCTACCTACTCATATATATTTAAGATTTACCCAATTTCTATTGGATGTGGGATTTGACATTCTCCCTCACCCAATCAAGTGAAGCATCCGTCACGGTCTGACCTAAATTTAAGAGTCAACCTGACCCATATTGTCTACCCCTAGGCTAAGAGAACCATTACCCATGTCCTCACCCAATTATGTGACGCTCTCATCACGGTCTGACCCAAACTTAGAAGCTAACCTGACACCCATTTTGTTTATCCCCTAGGTTAAGAAACTCATTACCCAGGTGTTTTTATTAGGGCTTAAAACATAAGATTTTCAAAGTCCACTTAACTATTAATGCCATCTTTCAGGTAACATGGAGGATCTACTTCCTACGTAATAATTTTTAGTAGGGCAATTTTGGAAGCTCAAGACACAGGATTTTTTGGCTCAAACTTAGGAGCTAACTTGATCCGTATTGTCTATCCCCCTAGGCTAAGGGACCCACTGCCCATATCCTCGCCCAATTCGTGACGTTTTCATCACGGTCTAACCTAAGCTCAAGAGCTAACTTGACCCGTATTATCTATTCCCCTAGGTTAAGGGAAACCACTATCCATTTTTTTTATTAGGGCTTTAGATATATAATTTTCAATGCCCACTTGGCTATTAATGCCTACCCTTTGGTGACATAGAGAACCTACTTCCCACTTGACAATTTTTATTGGGGCAATTTTGAAAGCTCAAGGCACAAGATTTTCAAAACCCACTTAGCCATTAATGCCCATCCTTCTGGTGACATGAGGGACCCACTTTCGACCTACTTCCCACTTAACAATTTTTATTGGGGCAATTTTGAAGGCTCAAAACATAGGATTTTTAAAATTCACTTAACCATTAATGCCCATCCCTTTGGTGACATGATGGACCCACTTTTCACGTGACATATTTTATTGAATTAATTTTAAAGGCCCAAATGTGAATGAGAATTCAAGTTTGCTCTAATACCATTTTGTCATAGGTCGAGTGCTTACCATTAACCCAAAAGACTAGCATGTTTCATAAAACTATATACCCGCCTATATATACCCAAGATTTAACCAATTTTTATTCAATATGAGACGTGACAATAAATAATGCTTGAGTTCTGAATGAACGAAAGAAGCACTAATAGATCCTATAAAAGCTCTTTATTCATTGTATTCTTTGATAATCTCGTAAACGAGATCTTTGTGATCTGTATGCTTTGTAAACTAATAAGAGAGGTTAGGATCTCATTATTCATTATGAACGTATGCATTTATTGTCAAGCCACATAATTTGATTGTGTGATTGGTTAATATTTGTGATTATATTGTTTTTATTCTTAATTGTTTGTAATTGAAATCTTCTTCATTCACTTAAGGTTTATTTAAAGTGTGTGTTAAAAAAAATTATAACAAACAATGATTAAAAGTGTTAAGGTTAATATCTAAAATAAATTAATATCAGAATCAAGGTTAAAAAATATACTTAACTGGTATTGGTATTAATTATGACAATTTACAAGTATAAAATAAAAAAATTTAATGAATAAAACAATTTCAATCTATAAAAAAATAAAAATTATAACTCTACCGATGTATTAAGGGTTAAACCATTAAAGAAATCCATACAACTACCGATGAAAAGAAAAAGCCCATGAAACCTAACAATTAGATAAAAATAATAATTAAAAAGAAAACCTATAGTACTATAATTTCATCCGTCCTACTATTATATCAAAGCAAATTGCATTGCAGAGAGCTTCAATTTTATTGATTACGCAAGCGACAAGCAAAGAGGAAAACTTCTATTTCAAGGCTGGTCAAGCAATGAATAAAAAGAGAAGCTCTACCTGCACCTTGACAATGGTGCAAGAGAGTTATAACGGAGTGAGGACCGTCAGGTTGACAGATTCAGAGTAAAAATCCCTAAATTAATATAAAGTTGTTGTAATGCATTTACTAAAAAGGCAAAACAAAACAGTAAAACAAGAGGCAAGACGAATCCTGGAAGGTAAATAAATATTTGGTCTTTTAACGTACTCAAATTCATTCTTAGTATATAGAATCCTTGTATTGGACCATAAACATGTTATTACAAAGCTTGTTAATAATCTTCCACTGCCTTAGCCTTTTTCTTATTCTCACCTTTAGGTCATGAATCTATCATCCTGGGGTGAAATGAGTTTGGAGTCGTCAGTATTAGCATTCAAGAAACCAGAAAAACCAAAACAAAATAGAACCCATTAGATGATAACATAGACTTGCTATCATTAATTATTTCATTTGATTAAGTCTACATATTCTTTTTCCACTGTGCAATTTCAATGGATTTTCTAGAAAAAGATCCTTACAGCTTCAATCATAAGGCAGGTGCCTGGTCATCAGCCATGACCAAATCCGAAAGTACCATATATCCTTCGCTTGGATTTGTCTTTCCCACTTTAATCCCCCAATCTTGTTTAATACAAAGTACCATCATAATTTAACCTCTTAATCCGCTAAACTTAAATTTTTTTTAAAAAAATTGTATCTAAACGTGCATCTTTTTGGAACTATCGTGGAAACATCAAGCCACAATCGGAACCCTATGTAATACTAATGCAAGCAAAACAAAGAAATAAACAAACAGCACAAAACGACAATAAGTGAAAATGAAGAGCATACCTTCACCATCAGCCGTCCGATGCGCTTTTAACCAAAATCATCAACTTGATATAACGGCTGAGATACAACAAGAGGCATTTGATAAGAATAATAATCAATAATGTGAAAGGAGACTTCCTCCTCCCATCGTCGAACCTCCGTTGAAAAGTCAAGTCGCTGTTGAAACTACTTTATGGCCTATATATATATATATATAAACGTCGTCTCAATGAAACACTCACATATTCATAATCACTTGAACAATTTGAAGATTCAAAAATTATCTAAAAGCGACAGCCAGCTAAGTTACCATGGCTACACCGATTGAAAAATCGGCGCTCGAGTTCATTGAGCGATACCTGTTCGGTGAAAATTCTCCTATTCCACGATTTGATTCGGGTTTCAATACGAATCAGTGGATAAATGAAGCGAAAGCAGAAGTTTCGAGCTCGCAGAATTCACAAACTTCCAGCTCTGATTCTTCACTGATTATCTCAGATTATAGTGGGTTCAACGACGCCGTTTTCTTCGAATTTGAGTCGAAACCTCAAATTATCGATCTTGTTACACCGAAATACACTAATCCATGCTCTCAGTTGACTGATGATTTCTTTGCATTTGACACTAAACCTCAGATTCAACCGAAACCGAACAGTTGTTGCTCGGAATTCGAATCTACGCCTAAAATTTCCCCAAATTTAGCCTCTCAACCGACTCGCAAACCGTCGCTGAAAATCTCGCTCCCCAACAAGACTGAGTTGCGTAATTTCGCCGACCGGAATAGCAAGCCCGGACCGGAGAGTACGGAAGTTGCGGAGGAAGAAAAGCACTACAGAGGAGTTCGACGGAGGCCGTGGGGAAAGTACGCGGCGGAGATCCGTGATCCTACCCGTAGAGGGACTCGTGTCTGGCTGGGAACGTTTGACACCGCCATTGAAGCCGCCAGAGCCTACGATCAAGCGGCGTTCAGGCTGCGCGGCTCGAAAGCGGTACTCAACTTTCCTCTTGAAGCCGGCAAGTTCGAGACGAAGCGGAAGAGGGAAGACGGGGAGAACGAGGATGAAGAGAGGAGAGAGAGGAAGGCGGGGAAAACGGAATGTGTGGAGACGGTTAAAGACATTCCGTTGACGCCGTCGAGTTTCTCGGGGTTTTTGGACTTCGAGTGGGACAACGATGTTAAAGGGATTTTTAACGTCCCTCTATTGTCGCCGTTATCGCCTCATCCGCCGTTAGGATATCCACAGTTGAAGGTTGTTTGAGTTATAATTTTAATGTGGTTGGCGAATGTGTCGTGTGTGACTGAGATTGGAATTTCTGGATTTGTATATACACCGATGGTCTCTTTGTGAAATAAAATTAATTTTATAACCCCGATAAATTCATTGATCATTATATACCGTCATCAGCTCACGGCCTAAATAAATCCACGGAGTTAACAGAAAATTATATTTACTTGGAAATCCAAAATCATAATTCAGAAGTGTACATTCCATATTTGAAAACAAAATTATTGACGTGAGCATCGTCATTGGAGCTCCAGCTACTTGTTAGAGTATAGAATGTACCGTTGTGATTATTAGCGCAAAAGCAAAGGCAAAAGCATTTGATAGAAGATTGAGAGAGTTTATTAACGGATACAAATTTGAGAGCATATTACATAGGATGCATGCACGGGAATAAAACGAGTGACTCAGGAAATGGTTAGCTTTCTACTACATCCACTCTACACTTTTTGCTTTTTCTTTTTTTAAAATCTGTTCCTAAATGTTGATTCAAAAACTTAGACAATTTACGTGTTATTTTTTTTTCTTGAGAAACAATATTAAGAATAACAAAATAAAGATTGAAAGAGGAAAGAGACAACAAATAAATAGTAGTTAGTTCAATTCAGTTTATGTCTATTTTTACTTATTTTTATGAGCTCATCTATATATATACTATTTAATAATCACTTTATAATAACAATACAAAGTACCGTGACTACAAAGAAGAAAAATAGGGGAGGAAGAGAAAAAAAAAATTCATGGAGAATTGTCCTAAAGAGAAAAATGGATTCCAGAGATACATTGAGATAACCTCTTTTTATAATTGTTGTAGGGTTTAATAGTAAATTTTTTTTTTGTAAGGTATTTAATCCTTATCAATTCCATAATTTAAGAAATAATAATTCTCTTGTTAATCCCATGATTTTATGGACAATATTTCTCTCACTTATTTTCTTAATTTAATCAAGTTTTTTTTAAAAGGATCTGGACTTCATTTTTATGATTAGTGTTAACTCTGAATCCAGGGGAATGTGGGTTTAATATTTTTTAGTATTAACTTGTTGATACTAAAAATTTTAATGTAGTTTGGACTGAAAGATTTACCTTTAGCTTTCGGGTCTATCTTGGGGTGCTCAAGTAGTGTGATGTAGACGTTCAATCCCCTCCCAAGGCGGGGTAGGTTATGTAGAATCCATACCTTGGGTAAACTCGAGTCTTTATAAATGCAATCCTTGCCCTACACGAGTTTGGGTGCTTATTGAACATATCTTTACCTTGTACAGGCTTGGGCTTTCATAAATGCAATTCATGCTTTGGGTAAGCTCTGGTGGTTATTGAAATTATCCTTACCCTAGACGGGCTTAGGTCTTTTGTAATCCATATCTTGGGAAAGCTCGAGTCTTTATAAATACAATCCTTGTCATTGGTGGGCTTGAGTGCTTATTTGAAATTATCGCTGCCTTAGAAGGGCTCAGGTCTTTACAAATGCAATCTCTGCTTTGGGTAAGCTCAGGTACTTATTGAAATTATTTTTGTCATGGGTGAGCTTAGGTGTTTATAAATGTAATCCTTGCCTTAGGCACGCTTGGGTGTTTATGTTGATTGTAAAAACTCCATCCTTACAATGGGCGGGCTCGGGATTCATGTCGATAATTGAAACTTCATCCCAACCATGGTAGGCTTGGGAATTATGTCAATAGTAGAAACTCTATCCTTGCCCTAAGCGAGCTTAGGATTCATGTCGATGGTAGAAACTTCATTCTTAGCCTAAGCAAGCTTATGATTCATGTCAATTGTAAATACTCCATCCCTACTTTAGGCGGGCTTAGGATTCATGTCCCTTTTCTCCTTGGGTCAAGTGGAGGTCCCGAACATATGATGAAAAAAAACACATTGAAAAAAAAAGGGTTTATATGGTTAGGCTCAATGAGAGCTTAAGTGGTCGAGCTCGAAAATAGCTTAAATGATTGGGTTCAGTGAGAGCTTTGAGTTCAAAGAGAGCATAAGTGATTGTGCTCGGGTAGAGTTTAGGTGCTTATGATCTTTGGTGAGAGTTTTAAGTAATCGTGCTTAATAAAAGCCTAAATAGTTGTGTTTCAATAGAGTATAGGTGATCGGGATCTTTGGTGAGAGTTTTAAGTAATCAGGCTAGGTGAGAGCTTAAGTAATTGTGTTCGGGTAAAGTTTAGGTACTCGGGTATTTGGTGAGAGTAAGTAATAAAAAGCTCAAGTTTTCAGGTGCTCAACCTTAAGGTAAATTTGTTGAGATTTATGCTCACATGTCATTTCATTATTTTATGAATAATTAATTTTGTAATATTTATACAATGCATGTTTTATTAATTTTCTAACTACATTAATTAAATGGTTCAATACTTGTAATGCTATAGACATTGTATGATGTGAAAGAGTTCAGATTTGGTCTAAGGAAGTTTAAATTGGCTCTAAGAGTTAGCATCGCTGAGAATTATAAATACTAAAGAGCTACGAGGTTATAATAATCAGCAAAATTCAAAGAGTTATAATCTTGTCTGTACGAGATAAAAACCTGAGAGTGCACTAGTAATAATATAGTTACAAATAGTTACAATAGGTGTTAAGATATGTTATTACATAAGTTTATTCTCAAACATAATGTTCTTGGTCTAATTCACTGATGCAAGTCTATCGGTGGAACTTTTTTTTCCATAGATCACTGATGCAAGTCTATCAGTGGAACTTTTTTTTCCATAGATCAGTGTATGATTATATCTGGATGGTTCAGGTGGTTGTTTTTAACTGACCATAGGCTTAATAGAAGCTCATATAGTACACGGGTATTCAGTGATGACTAAATACTGAACAGACTCAACGAGGACCCCAATTGACATTCCATGAAGTTGTCAATGGCAGGTCCTCTCGAATTAAATAGTATTTGTGGTCCTTTAACCAGAGCACTGTGATGGACTTGTGAGTGATCCACCATACTTTGGTTTCATGTACGTTAAAAATCTCTCATGGTCTGACTGCTACGTGTCGTTGGGTATATAGTCTGATGCTCGTGGAGTCCAGTATGTGTAGATATATGATTCATCAGCTCATATTAGTGATTTGTATATCCGAATGCTCCGAGGCTGTGTTTCAAAAAATTTATAGCCATAAGCAATCAACCTGGAAAAAGAGTTTTCCACAGGGATAAACAATATCGCAAAAGTGTTTGTGTATATTATTTTTCGAGATACGTGTCTGGAGATAAATTTATAAATGAGCAGATGCAAATTTAACAGGAATGATCTATATCTCAAATCTTCAGGATATAATTAGTAGAATGATTATACATATGTACTATGACCTTAATTTGTATGGTTTAACGCTCTAATTTATAATATTTGTGGCGTGTGCACAAGGCATCGATCACTGACTCACGGAATAATTCCATTTGACAAATCAGGCGTGGACTTAGGAAGTCTCGTAGTATGAAGTGTACTGGTTATGCATTAGGGCAAGATTAAATAGTTCAATCCAATAAATTTTAGCATATTGGACATTTGCTTCAGTATTCATTGGGATGTACACATGTCAAGACTTAAGTGTTAATTATATTAATTAGTTAACAACAATTGTTGATCAATAAAATAATGATACATGACATATTGTAGGTCACTTATTATTTGACTTAAAAAATTATCAAAATTATCTTACTTGTTAGATAAGTAAAATTATTTTATTTATAAAATTATTTTTCAAATAAAATAATAATAATATTTGACATTATTTTATGCAAATCAAACAATGATAATTTATCCATTTGATACATGTGTTTGTTTAATTAAATAATATTAATTAAACAAATAAACAATTTGCCATGACAATTTTTTCAATGGGCTAATTTCACTCCTTATCAAAAGGAAATTATTTCTCTTTTACTTGGTGTCTCGGTCACTTTATATATCAATAGGCATGTGTTTTATTTTTTTGATTTAATTTAACAAAAAGAAAATATAATGCAATGACAAAGCGTGGGCATGACATTTGGTGGAATCGTATTTTACTTGTAAAAAAGAGAAATAGTTTCTCTGTTTGGTTGCAAATTACGCCATTGTTTCATTTGTTTATTGTAAGTAAATAAAGAAAACAACAAAAAAATGACTTAAGTGTTGTAAGTTATATTTGTGGGCCACTTGTTGCTTGTTTGGAAGCAAATAATTTAAGCAATATTTTGCTCATTTGGTAAAAAAGGAGACACGACTACTGAGAGAGGAAAAATTAGAAGTCTTTAGTTGCAAGTGTTTGGGTATTGTTTTAGAGTTGAATTTCAACTTCTTTTTTTTTTTTTTTAAATTGGCAGACCATACCATAAGCTACAATCAAATGTTTTTATTGGTTAAATATTAAATTTGAATAAGAATCATTTATAGTTTGTAATAGTCAATAGTTTAAAGTGTTAAGTGATTAATTTAAGAGTTAAACTAAGATTTAAAGTGTTAAATCTTTGTTGCACTTTAAATCTTTGTTGGAATCAAGCTGTTATTGACAATAAGTGTGTTTCAAAGCAAAAGCCATAACTAAACTAATTCAAAAGGTTTATTAAGATGATTATTCTATTAATTCTTATAATTTCATTTATATGATAACAAAAAATTTATTGTGCTTATCAACCTAAAAAATTAGACTATCAACTTCTATTATGCATAAATATTGTATGAGATATATATTTTATTATGATGAACATAAATTCACATATATAAACTCTAATATAATCAACACTTTTTTAAGATTTTTTGAAGTCAACCTCTTGGTAGACTTAGGTGGTGAACGTATATGCAGCCCTAGTTTCATCCTTCTCTCATACGCTTTTCTTATATATTATATCTTTCAAATTTTAGTCAACATCAATTGTTCTTCCAAGTGGTTCACTCACTATAACTTACTTGGTTTCTTTGGCAAAATTTCTCACTCAAGGAGAACCCCTTAGAAACATATGAGAAATTTTTTGTTCATACGACTCGAGAAAAAATAATTAAAAGTTATTTTTATATTTTTTTCTCTTTTTTTATCTTTTTTTTTTTACCAAAGAATTTCTTTATTTTTCTTTTCACTTTTTTTATTATTTTAACTTCAGGAGTTCTTTTGATACTATTTTTTTTTAAATATGAGGAAGTGTTATTCCTTTTACATTTTTTTAATTACACCTAAGCCAATGCCTCCTTTTTTGTTTTGTTTTGTTTTCTTCCTTTGTCTTTTTTTTTTTTTTTTTGGTTTCACCGAGGAGCTTCTTAGTTTTATTTTCACATTTTTTTGTATTCAGCCGATGAGATCTTTTAATATATATTTTTTAACTTAGAGGAAGTGTCATTCAATTTGATATTTTACACATTTTTCTTTTTTAAGAACCCATGGAGACTTTTTCCCTTCTACACCCTCGTTTGCAATGTACCCCTTCCTTTTTTTAAAATAAAAAAAAAATCTTCATTTTTCTGCTCAAAGAAGCTCTCTTTTTTTGTCACAAAAAAAATTATTTCACTTAAAATTTGTAGCAACCTCTTTCCCTTTTGCCCTATATATATATATATATATATATATATTCAAAAGAACTCTTTCTTCACCCTAAGGTTAGTAGGCAGCTTTATTTTCTCCTGACAATTTTTTTAATAATAAAATCACCCTATTACTAAATTAATTCAAAATTTTAGGCAATTAATATCAAAAGTAGTCTAATTAAGATGAGTATGCTCGTATAAAATCAAACATTAGTATTTACTCAAAATAAAAATTTATCTTTGGGTTGTTATTCTCTACAGTTAACCTTCATAATTTTTTATTGCATATTTCACAAATATCGTCAAATTATTAACTTGAAAATTTTAGTAATTCACAAGTGAACGAGTTACATTTACTTATTTATTTATTGAGAAAGAGATTGAGAATAGTAAAATAAAAATAAAAAGAAAAATAAATAAATATATAATGATTCAGTCAAATTCGAGCTTACATCTATTTTGACTGAATTTTATAAGCTCACTTATATTTACTATTTAATAATTATTTTACAACAATAATATAAGGCACCTGCTTTTGTAGAATAAAATTAATGAAAGATAAAAAAAAAAGTACGTACATGTACCCTAAAGAGAAAATTGGATCAATAAAATACATTAAGATGACATTTTTTTATTATTATTGTATGGGTAGTGATAAAAAGATATTTAATTCTCGTCAATTTCATAATTTAACAGATAATAATTTCCTTTATTTAATCCCTAATTTTAGAAGAAAAAAAATTTCCTTCATTAATTTTTTTTGATTTAATCGGATTTTTTTTTAAATCATGAGAATTCCTCTTTTTAGAATTATGTTTGACCCGAAATTCAAAGGAAAAGCTAAAGAAAATTTGCTCAATTATTGAAGAAACATTTGTATTACAATATAGCAAAATGAAAAACCAAACATATGATAAAGACAGTTCCCCGTTTGCCGCTCAATCATTATCGACCTTCCGTATATTATAATTAGTGTTCGACCAAAATGTTCTTCTAGCAAGCTACTTGCAATTTCATTATAAAAAAGGTTATAATATTCGTCATTATTCAAGCTTAGATATGAAGCTTTGGTGAGCTGTCTTGTCTTGCCTTCATTACGCCGTCATGACGTCACCATTTTTTCAGGCTTGTTAATGTTTCTTGCCTTCATAACGTCATCATGACGTCACTTCTTTTTTTAAGCCTTGTTAATTTTTTTTTTTAATTGCAACCTTGTAAAGTTGAGTAACTGTTATTTCTAGGTGACCGTGCATGGCAAACTTGCCGTAATAACTAAGAAGGAATAGATAATTCAATTTAATTTTACAATTCTTGTAAGGGAGAAAATCAATTTTGTCTTTAAAATTTTAAATTAATCAATTTTGTCACTCTTTATTAATTAATTTTAATTATATTTAACAAAAAAAATCATTTTTTTTACAATGATATTTTTACCTATATCAAGAATTTATATATTAATTATTATGTCTACGTGTTAATAAATGATTGATAATTAATAAAAAAATATCTAACTCATTTAAATAGAATCAAATTTAATATTTATTTTTAAATTTTTAGTTGTGGCAATTACAAGTATTCAACGATAAAAATAATTAAAATTTATATTATTAAATTTTATTTTCTCTATCTTATAATAGTAAAATTATTTTTAACAAAAAAAATATTGAAAAATTGGTGATTCAACAATCTTAGTTGGATAAAAATTGAGATGAATATCAAAGTGGAGGGTCACAATAAGTCTAGAACGTGTAGGACACGTATGGAGAAGTCTAGGACGTGTGAGACACGAAAGGGGAAGTGAAACATGACTCGAAGATGCAAAGGAAGAAGGAAATCGCAGGGAGCTTCCAGCACCGCGGCGCCAGCGCTCAATACAGAAGACCAGCGCCGCAGCGCTGGACGCGAGAAGGGCCAGCGCCGAGGCGCCCAGAGACGAGCGTCTTGGCGCCAGAACGCGTGAAAAGGTCTGTTTTGGCTCATGATTTCAAGTTTTGAGAAGTTTTGGACTTCCAGAAGAAGTTGGCTCTTACTCCAACAAGGAATAGGGTTTGTAGGCACGAAATACACCCTAAATAAACATTTGTAAACCCTTGTTTAAGATTAAACATATAAGGTTTCAAGATGTAACCATAAGAGAGAATAGAGGAGTTAGGTAGGCACTAAGTGCATGGTGCACTAGGGTGTAACCTTATGGGTGTTTTCTTCTTTAGGTTATTTGAGTGAATAAAAGAGAAACATCATAGATCCTTTTGGCTTAGATGCTCGGGCTATTCTTGTGTTCCTTGTAAAAATCTCTTATGAGGAGATACGAAGAGGTCTTAGGGAATCATAATGATCAAAGGTAGATACTTAGAGGTCTCTATGGGAGATACTAAGGGGTCTTGTGGGATCATTGATGATGTAAGAAGATACTTTGTGATCTATTTCAATAGTAAGAAGCTGGATCATGAATCCTCTGTGGATGTAGGTAATTCGGGCCGAACCACGTATATCTTGTGTCTTGTGATTGATTTGTTTTCTTTATCTTTATTGGTGTGTTAATCTTATGTGTTCTTACTTATGGTGTGAGTTATGATTTTCCGCTGCGCATAGGGTATCAAGGTTGTGGCTTAATTGATGCCATAGGGGTATCAAATTGAAGTGCATGGCGTGATATCCTCTACAAAAAATAATCTAATTATTTTTTAAAAAAAATTTAAAAAATAGTTAAATATGCAATAAGAACAATAAGAGGTGTTAGCTACCGACAATGATATTAAACAAACGATGATGAACGTCACTACTATTTCATTTAAGTGCACCACAGTGACCGCTACTCTCCATTCACAGGACAACTATCTTAATTAACTTCGTTTGCATTGATTCAATGCTTTCCGGATAGGACCCTTTTTTTTCCAATTAATCTTATGTGAATTGATCCAGTGTTCTCTTACGCATGAATCACGATGGGCTTATTTCATTTTAAAAATAAAAAATAAAATGTATTTATTAAGTGAACTAGATTTGGCCGAGCACATGTAAACAATAATGCATAAAATAAACAACATTCGTTGCCGATGCTGGATGACACTTGGCGAATGGCGACAAATCAACAAGGCTGCGAAGGCATGGTGGTAATAAATAGAATAGTGCAACTATTGTATTGGTTTTTGATTGTATCAAGATCGTGACAATATCATGCATCTTGATTTTCTTTCATTTATTTCAATTACTATAATTTGTTAATTTTATATATAACAAAATGTTATTGAACAAAAAATTAGTAATTTAAAATCATGTTTGAATAAAATTTTGAATTGAAAATTAATAAAGAGATGACACCAAATCGATAATATGATGAATGAATGAGATTTGAAGTAAAAAAAGAGAGTCAAAAGTAAAGAATGATTGAAAAACTCGATGAGGACATTTTAGGCCTTGGAGCTGTGGTCCCAAACAAGCCAAGTCATGACCCTGATCTGGGCAGAGGTTAGGCGTCGCAAACCAACCTTGGCTAGGTTGCAATCTTGACTTGGGCTGGCAATGTGGCTTCAGTTATCATTCAAAGTGCGTTTTGTATTTTATTTTAAACTTCTATAAGCACAAACTCCAATTCAAACTTGATATAATATTTCTAAGATGTCTAAGAGCTTATATAAGCTCTTATTATGCTATTAGAGTAGTATGCATACAAGGCATCAAAGAGTGTACTAAATAGAGAACTTAGTGTCATGCCCCAAATGTTCTTAGGCATTTTTTTCAAATACTTATTAAGCGACAAGGCTTCTAAGAAGCTATTTAATTTGTGGACAGTTACATGGGGTAGATTTTCTAGAAGGCTAAATGGATTTAGATTAATTAATGGGTCAAGCCCATTTAAGGTGGTAGGTTGTAGAGAAATCTAGATAAATAATATTTTTGGAATATTATTGTGAGTGATTTTATACTTAAAGTACATGCATGTGGGTTTGTATTTATAATTTAAATTGGCATACGTATCACATATATATAAACGCAGCAGATGAGCGGAATACTAATTTTCTAATAATAAACACAATAAGTTTTACATGATATCTCATAAATGTAAATTACATAAAGATTGGGAATTTATTACATTGGCAAGCCTTTGATTTTTTGTCGAACCGGAGTACTCATCTAAAAGTAACTTGTTCATAATTTTAGTTTCTTAACATGGTGGGCTTGAGAAAACTAAAATAGTAATTTTTTCAGTAAATAATTCAATACTTGAATCTTTGTTTCTACCTTATAGTATTGATGGTTAAGATGGAGAAGAATAGAAGAAGTATATTTAAGCTCTTAACTCTTGAGAGGTTTTCCTAACACTTAACCAAAATTTCACTTCTCGCACTCTCAAAGCCTTGGCCAAATTTACATCTCACAAAATGAGTAACAACTTGCTCTTTTATTTGTTTTTCTTTTTTCTCCATTTAATCAAATAATGGCCTCCATTATTACGGTTAATATTTGTCATTAGTGTTTTGTTTATAATTGTTTACAATAAATAAAATAAAAATAAAATAAAATAGAAAATCATTTGGAAGGACTTGGCCAAATGAGAAACACTTTCTCATTTGCAAGAGATATGTCCGGCCCACTATTTATAAATGTCATCTATTTGTATTTATTTTATTATTTAATTAATATTAAATAAATAATTTAATCATATTAAATTATGGTAGAAACAAATACCAATTTAATTATAAAATGAATTATTTAACTTTTATTTAAATAATAATATCATATATTATTATTATTATTATTATTTTATTCAATAAATATTTTAATAAATAAAATAATAATTTTATTTGTCCAATAAATAAGGTCATTTTGATAATTTTTAAGTCAAATAATAATTAGCCCACAATGTGCCATGTGCCAACATCCTATTGGTCAACAACTAATTGTTAAATAATTAATGTACTTAACTCTTAAGTTTAGACATATGTACAGCCAGAGGGTGATTGAAACAAATGTCTAGTCTGCTAGAATTTACTGGATTGAATTATTTAATCCGATACGTTATCTCAGTACACAATGAGTACACTTTATATTGCGGGACTCTCTAAGTTCACTCTCAATTTTTTAAACAGAACAATTTTGTTAATACGAGATCGATGTCCCACACATACGTCACGGATATTATAAATCAACACAGTAGACCATACAAATTAAGGTCATAGCGTATACGTATAATCTTTCTGCCAATTATATCCTAAAAAAGCGAGGATATAGATCATCATCTTTAAATTCCTATGTGCTCATCTGTGAATTAATCTCCAGAAACGTATCTTGATAAATAATATATATAAACACTTTTACAATATTGTTTAACCCTGTGGGAAACTTTTTTCTCGGGTTAGTTGCTCATGGTTATAAGACTTTCTAAGATACAATCTCGGAGTATCCTGATATATAACTCATCCATGTGAGCTGACGGATCCATATCTGTATACACCGGACTTCATAAGCATCGGACCATACTCAGCATCACTTAGTGGTCATACCATGAAAGGTCTGTGACATGGGTGGAACCAAAGTATGATGGATCACTTACAAGCTCACCGTAATACTCAAGTCAAAAGATTATGTATACTACTTAACTCGAGAGAATCTTCCATTGATGGCTTCATAGGATGTCTATTGGGGTCCTCGTTGAGTTTGTTCAGTATTTAATCCTTACTGAATACCTGTATGCTATACGAACTTTCAGTAAGCCCACGGTCAGCTACGAATAACCATCTAGACTGTCTAGATATATTATACACTGGTCTATGATAAAAAGTTCCACCGAAAGATTTGCATCAATGAATTAAGATCAAGAACATATAATTTGATAATAGACTTTCATAATATCATTTCTTAGCATTTATTACAACTCTTGCAATTATGTTATTTCTAATGTACTCTTAAATTTTTGTACCGTTACAGATAAGGTTTTAACTTTTAAACTTCACTGATTAATATAACATGCTAACTCTTAGCATTGATCTAAATTTTTTAGACAAAATCTGAACTCTTTCAGATCATACAATGTCTGTAACGTTATAAGTATTGAACCATTTTAATAATTGTAATTAGTGATTTAACAAAAGATGTACTATATAAATATTATAAAATAAAATATTGATACAACAATGAGATGGCACGTGAATAAAAATTCTAACAATTATGGTGGCAAATGGCATCTTTTATGAATATTCCTTAATACATTTTTGACTTAAATGTGGACCATTAGATTAGAACAAATCCTAACCGTTCATTGCATATAGTTAGTACTATAAATAGGTGGAACTCTCATTTCAGCAAATCATCCTCAAAAGTTGTAATCCTCCAAATTTGTAATTCTTATAGCTTGTAATTTCTCTTTAGAATTAATATAAGAGAGTATTTTCTCAAACACTTGGTATGCTTTTTCTTTATATATATTTTTTTAAGTAATTGGTCTTATAAGCTGCTTAGCACTTGAAAAATGTTTAAGGTCATACGGGTTCGAGAAAGGTCTGTGACATTAGGGAGCCATTGAGTATTGAATGCCTAGGAGAGTACTGTATAGACCATTGAATAGTTCGTTTTATTAGGTGATTCTTGAATAGCTTGTTCTATTAGGTATTTATTGTAATCTCTTAAGTGATATTTGGTAATCACTAGGACTAGGCAAATTTTGGGTTTGGTTCGATTCGGGCTCAAATCGAACTGAACTCAACCTAATTGGTTCCATGAAAATGAAACCAATTGGTTCCTTTTAACCAAACTGGACTCGAATGGAACCGGTTCGGTTTAGGCCCCCAATTGAATCGAATTCAACCCGATCGATTTTATTTTCGGTTCGAGCTCCAATCGAACTGAATTCGACTCGATCGATTCCATTTTCATGGAATCGATCGGTTCTTTTCAACCAAACCAGACTCGAATAGAACCAATTTAGTTCGAGTTCAATTCGATTATCCATTCTTTTTCTTTTTTAATTTAGGCTAATTTTAAATTTATAAATTACAATATCACATTTTTAAAATAAAGCTAAAACCTAATAAACATAAATCATGTACATTGATATTTTACTTGTAAATTTTAACCAAAAAAAAAAAAAATTCAATGCAAAAGTTGTAGTGAAATAACAATTATAAAGATTACAGATTGAAATGAAAAATGTAAATCTAAGTAAAAAAAAAAAAAAAGAGAAAAATTATAAATCACACATACAATAAGTAAATATTTTAGTCCTAACTGAAAAATGAAAAACTCCCCACAGGCAATGATTACATTAATTAACACTTTTATGTCCTTTTTTTTGCTTAAAAATTTTCTTGCTATAACCTAAATCCATAAATCCAACTCAAGAGAAAATGCAACAAGTCAAGACTCAAGTGTAATTTAAAACAAATAGAAATTGGACTCTTGCTTTGTTGTCGAGAGACCACAGATGGACAACAATAGCAAACAACAAGGGTGGCATCGGCATAGTAGATAGACGTGGGCGACAGACACAACAGGCGGCACGGCAATAGCTCGAGCTCGGTTTATTGGTGTTGGACGTGGACAATTTAACTAATCGTCGGACTGTCGAAGAACTGAGGAGTTTTTAAGTCATTAACAATTGAGACAAATCTAAATTAGTTAGTTTTTGAACTTAATAATTGAATTAAAATTTTTGGTTCAGACAAATCTGAATTGGTTAGTTTTTAAACTTGATAATTAAACTAAAATTTTTATTTTGATTTAATCGATGTCTAGTTTTAATAATTATTAAATAATAAAATATGTTAAAATTTCATAATTTATTGTAAACATAAGTATTTTATAAAATAATGTAAATTTTTATGTATTTTATATGATTAATTATTATTATTATTATATAATATTTTTATAAATTTTAAATATTTATGAATATAAATTTTCGTGCAAAAAATTTCAACAAAATCATACGGTTGTGTTTATTATAAATTAAAAGTATTTTCAAATTTTAGGATTACCCAAAGTCCTAGATAGATTACACAGGAATTATAAACAAATCCATAATTATGACTTTGCTCCCTTCGAAATGTGGGAACCGAAAAAAATAAAACGGTAAAACAGAAACACGAGGTCTTTGATGTCAGTTTCAATAAGAATACTTGATATTAGCCAAGATTTAAGGCCAAGATATATGGAAGATACATTAGCAAATAAACAAAGCTATGTAAATCCTTTTGAATCAATGAATAAAGACTAAGATATATAGCAGATGCATTAAACCTGCCATAACAGCAAGTTATTACCATCTCATTCTTATCAACTCTAATAATTATTCAATGATATATCGTCAGTCAAAGTCATTTTATACCCGAAACAAATGGGGTGGGGTCTTCTCTTCTCTGAACAAGTATGTCTTATCTTCTTTTACGACTTTTGTTTGATGTTTGATTGTTAGTGACGTGAAGCAAGATGGCCCCCTGGAAATGGATATATAATTTACTTGTTTAATGCTGTCGGTAGCCTTGAAATACGGCAATATTTTGACTCGTATCTTAACTTTGGGCGGATTCAAAATCTCGAGAGCTCGGTAAAAAGCTTCAATTCAATGTAATGCCTTGTCAATTATTGGGGAAGATAATGTCAACTAACCACTTGAATTAGAATTAAGACCCATCTATCCCTAGGTAGATTCTACACGTTGCTTCAGAATATATATATATATATATATATTATATAAAGTGTACATATCAAAAATTACCATTGTTTACAATTATCAATAACTAAAATAATTATAAATTATAATTATGTCAATAATTAGAATAACTGTCATTTACAATTATTTAATTGACTTTAATAATTAAAGAAAATAAACTATCTACTCCCTCCCACATAACTCTAAGTATAACTATGAATTGACTTCAATTATTACAATTAACTCAAATTACAAACTCTAATAATTAAAAAAAAGTAAATTTCTTGAACCCAAAACTACAATAATTCGAGAAAGTAAGCTCACTGCCCTTTCACAAAATTTAAACCTCTGATCTAAATTTTTTGCCTCTAACTATCTAACTAATTCTAATAATTGAAAAAAATAAACTCTTAGCCCCTCTCAACTAACTCTAAATACAATTGCTTATTGATTCCAATAATTGCAACTAACTCTTTATAACTGTTAATTGACTTTAATAATCGAAAAAAATAAACTACTCGGCCTCTTCCTAATCAGTTTAATAATTTGAAAAAATAAATTTACTAATCATTTCTTAAGACTTAAACTCCTTAATTTTAAGTTAGTAGTG
The DNA here is from genome assembly GCA_946807835.1 of Ailanthus altissimus. Classification (NCBI taxonomy): domain Eukaryota; kingdom Viridiplantae; phylum Streptophyta; class Magnoliopsida; order Sapindales; family Simaroubaceae; genus Ailanthus; species Ailanthus altissimus. The sequence continues at coordinate 26,240,807 of OX327696.1, read as the reverse complement.
ACAAACATTATCACTGGAGCAATGCAAATGAGTGCATAATATTTCTTTATTAAAATTAGAGGTTCATAGACATTATTATTGGAGTATTGCAAATGAGTGCATAATATATCTTTGTTATTAGTGACTGAATTTGTGGATGGCATAAAAAAAATCATTACTTTGTGAATATTATTTATTATTATTTTTATTATTAAATTATTTAATAAAATTTTAAGGACTAAAATGATAATTTTCTTACTCATATTTCACGTATCATTTTTACATACAAATGGAACCTCTTTTCCTTCAGCAAATCCCCCGCAAATGGCAAACGGATGGCAAAGAAAAGCCTTTGGATCATTAATCAAGAGAAGATAAAAAGTCTTGGGGAAGGGAGATGGGGCAAGGAAGAAGATGAAAATGACGAATTTGTTTTTGGCTTATAATATCGAGTCCTGGTCTTGGATGGTTCATACTTCATGGTTGCCATTGTTTGCTTTTAATTTTCAAAGGCATTTATGGATTCCAACCAAGATTGAGAGATACCTTCGTTATTTACCTGCTACTTGCATTGTTCAAGTCAAATTCATGAGGCTAAGGGACCCCCCGTCGCCTGCTTAATTAGCCAATACCATTATTTTCCGATCTAGTCTTCGAAGAGGGCTGCGAGATCTGCCACTTCGTTATTCAAACGAATAATAAATGATAACATGAACTTCAATGGTAATGCGATGGGAAGTAAATTAGTTATATGGAGCGTAAAACTAACAGTAAAACAATTTATATTATATCGTAACTCGCTATCTTTCATACAATGATGTATACGATTTCAATATTAGTTTAATGTGTTGGCTTGGAGGATATTTAGATTCATACAGTATTATATGAATCAGAATTTTTAAAAAGCCGACTAATATTAAACTGTTTATATTATTATATGCCTCAATTGTTTTAAGCATTTTTTTTTTATAATACTTCGTGTGTACCACATCTTCTAGAGGCTATTTAAACTTATGAAACATTACATGGACGAGAGATTTTAGAGTATTCAATTAACTTGGATAAATATAGAAAATTATAGAAAATATTCTGCAAAATATTTGATCACATCTTAAAATATTTTCAAATATATTATTCTATTTTAATTATACACAGTTAAATTATTATATAACTTTATACATTTTAATCTATCATTGTATAAAGTCAGTGCTATAAATAAAGAAAACTTTTGTTTGAATCAATTCTTCTTAACTTGTGTATTTTCTTCAATTTTATAAAAAAAAATATATTTTTTTAAAAAACAGCTCAAATTACTTAAGTGGATTATCTAATACCGCATGATTCTAAAAATCGGTCCTTTAAGACCTACCTATGAAACTAAACTTCTTTATTTGGACCGTACATTTGTAGTAGGTGAGGGTGCAGGATAAACTCAGCCTGCATTCTCCATCTTTTGTATCCAACCAACTTATATATTATTGAGTTATGAATATATTCTACTTTTTGAATTTTCTTTTGATCTCAATTTTTAGAATAAGAATAGAATAAATTTATGTTATGATAGTCGTATACCGTGAACGTGACCAAAAAAAAAAAAAAAGATTTTCAAATGTCGAATTCAAATCAAGAACAGATTCAAGTTCTTTTCACACATCCAGTTTGTTTACAAAAAGAAATATAGAAGGAAGCAACTCCTTTACGAATAAAGGAGCATCAGAATCTGATTTGGGTGTTGTTAACCAAGTTCAGTTCATGTCATGTGCAGTTGGTTACAAGCAGTACTGATTGAACTTTGACTTTGACCTCTGTTGGAAAGAAAGCCCAACAGGTAATAGGCCGTTAATGAGCCGATAGAAGAGATCCAACTGAAAACGATCACTGGCCCAATTGTTTTTTTTTTTTCGTTTTAAAAAAAATTTGAATGCAAATGAATTACTTCTCACGTACTCATTAACGGCCATTTATGAAAATGAAAACGAAAACTCGAGTGACAGACGTTTTGCATATTCATAACCAGCTGAGTAGATGGCCATTTAGTCCGGATTTTAAAAAATTGAAAATTTAGTTTGGTCCTCCGAAAAATTTAATTTTTTTTGGGATCTGGAAAATAGAACCCAAATTTTGTCTTTTTATCTCTTAAAGATAGATTTTAAATTAATTTCTAAATTTTTTAATTTTTAATATATATAAAATTAACAATTACTTTACTAAAAAAAAATATTTAAAATTTTTTAATTTAACCTAAAACATAAATAAAACCAAAAAATTTAAATCTAAATCTAACTTGGGCATAAAAAAAAAAAGCTCGGATTTCCAATTTAAAAAAAAAACCCGAATCTTTGGGCCATCCAGTCTGAGCTACACCAAGGAGGCTGGCCCAGCCCAATTGTTTGAATTCACGTGCACTTCAAATCTTGGAGACCTCAATAAATACGTGGCCACTTCAATTCCAAAGGTAATGAAACTTGAGCATCATTGTTACGAATTACGATTCCCAGACGAAACAAGGAAGGATAAATTAAACGAGTCCTTCTTACTGTATATCAAACCAGTAACATTTTATCAAATTTGTGTTATATTACAACTCATGTTTGCTTCAAAATTTTTTACGTTATAGCTGCGACATTCTTCAGACTCTTAACATTTTCCTTTATCAAGCTAAATATTGGCCAAATTTTCGGACGAAGCATAAGCTATGTATGTTCTCTCGAGGGTCTAGCCATTGTCACATATGTATCATATATAAAACTATAACTTTAGCTGGAGATTATTGAGAATAAAATAGTGCAGTGCTTGGTTTGATGGAAGTGTGTTCCTTAACAAATGCCTCTGCTGATAAGAAGCTTGCTGATGAGGTGTTGTGTTGTGATCGAATCGATTGAAGAAAAGAGAATTACCAGATCAGCATTGAAGTTAGTTTGAGTATTGACACTTCAGCTGTCAAGTTGCAAAGTTTGTTTAACTTTTCCCGCCAATTTGTATCAAGTAGATATTTCCTTTAAATTAATAGCAGAGTATGTATACTTCTTGTATTGTATTCTTGTAACAAAATTCTCATATCAATAAAATTCAGTTTCTCTTTCAACTTTCTCAGTATTTTTCTAAGCATCCAAACAAGTATCAAATTGTTTCAGAGATTATGTGATGGTGAAATTGGTTGCCATCCCATCCCATGCATTATACATTTATATGCATGTCGAGTTCTCATTAGTGGGTTTTGGCTCTTCCAAGAGCAAATTTCTTTATTTGGTTTATCACCCGTTCGTGCTTGTTATCCAAATCTTTCTAAGATACTTGATCGATTGAGAATATCTATGGAAATTATTAATTAACCACTCTTGGCTTGAATGGCTTTATATTAAGCGTCGTCAACCTTCGTCCTTGTAAGCAAAACCACGCAGGAACGCTCAGCCTTTTTCCTTGCAGCCAAATATCTGATCGCCTTGTTGCTGTTACAATAAGTAATTAAGCTTGCTTTCATATGGCCAACCGCACACAAGAATCCTAATAGTAGTATTATATTTAATATCACTGCTTCATGAAAATTATCAAAATTTTGGAATTTCGCTCTTGTGGGAAGTTGTTGACTTTAGATGTAATTTCATATTGTACTTTTTCACTTGCCATCTTCAAATACACAGAGCGTCCGGTTACGGTCAGTCTATGATGCATTGATTGGATTAAAATGGACAAATACTTGCACAACAAAGAACTTGAGAGAATATGATTTCTCCAATGAAAGCTTGAGCATGCACACGTTGGTACCATCGCGTTCAATCGGACAAACAGATTGTCAAAAATGATGAGAGAGGAAGACTATTCTGCGAAATCTACTTGCCATGATCATCTTTTATATGACTCATAAGCACATTTCACTAAAATATAGTTTTATATTACAATTTAAATGGAGAACCACCTTCTCGCGAGTTGGGTGCTTCTCACTTTTTCACCCTTTGTGTTTTTTTTTTTTAATATTTGTGAGAGTTCTCGTACTCTCCTACATTTTGGGTCAACATTAACGTTAAAAAAAAAGTTTTTCATCTTTTTTAAAGAAATTTAATCCAACTAAAGAATAATCAAACCCTTAAAATTATTGTTCCTTAAATTAGAAAATTATCATACTTTAAATCATAGAATTAATGAGTTTTTAAAAATATGAAATTGATAAGAATTAAATGATAATATTAATAGGATTTTACTAAATCTAATAACATCTATAGAAGGAGTCTCAACAATAGAGAAAATGGGCTCCCCACCACATAAATTTTTTTTATTTTACCTTTGCTCTTATTATTTTTTTTTTATAGTGGGGGTTTTGTATTACTTTGTAAAAAGATTATTTAATAGTGCATATGAATGAGTCTATAAAATTCGATGAAGTGAACTTAAACTCAAATTGAACTGAATCATGATATATTTAGTATCTATTTTTTTTCTCTTTCTAGTATTTATTTTATTAATCTCAATCAATAATATTTTATAAAAAAAATTTAATTTATTAACTTGAGAGTTACCTAAATTTCTAAACCAACATGAGTAAACCCTTCTTTATAGGAATTGATATTTATATGTGACTGAACTTAATTTACGATAGATTTTTATAAACCATGGCAGCATAAAAAATATAATATTCAATATTGATAAGTATTGTAATATAATACATTTATTGATACTATTTAAGAAATTATTTGATATGATAATTTCTTAGTAATACACTTGTTGATACTCATTTCAGTGTTCAATTTTTTTTTACTATGATAATTAGAATGTAATTTAATTTGCTCGCAATGACATTCTTTATGCGGATTAAAAATATTGAAATAGATTAACATTTTATTCATTAACATATCTCTAAAGGTATATGTTTAAAGCTTCACAATTTCATCTAATACTTAATCAATAGATATCTTCACCAAATCTCTTATTTTTAATTATTTTCATAATTTAAATTTTAGACTCAAACTAGCTATAACAATGCCAACTTAAATTTGAGAGGTTGTTAATATGTTGGTGTTAATTGTCTACATTGTACTTCTCATATAAATAATATATATATTTTTTTTGTGTAAAACCTATACCAAGGTTATGTTTTATACATATTGATTCATAGCGAAAACATAATTTCTTCAGTTCATCTAACAAATACTGAGATTCTCTTATGAAGAATCTCAATATTTTTAATAAAAATTTTAATGTGTATTTTTTTTTTTTACAAAAAAAAATTGTTAGAATTTCAAATTTTAAATAGTAAATATATATTTTTATCTAGTAACTCTCTTTTATATCTAAACAAGTGCAAACTTAAGCAGAAAAAGACTCGAGATAAATATATGTATGGAGTGAGGACGTACATATATGTACGATGTTGCGTTTTACTGCTTTTGTCATATGCGAGAAAACCGAGGAGCACGTAGAGTTGACATTATGCCGTTAGCGGCATGCGGAAAATGGACAAGAATCATTGCAATGTCTTAACCGTGCATGACTATCTTTGGAAACAACAGTTTGCGGTGTAAATGCTGGCGGCGGAGTTGCAGAAGCCAAGATATTGTCTTCTTCTCAGTGGCCCCTTTTATGTTTCTCTATGACCGGCTCTTACTTCCAGCATAGAATATTGTTCATTGGTGTACTAAACGATGAAGAGGTTCTTTATGAGGCAGGTTATATATATATATAACAAATCATTTAATGGCTTTCCAAACTATGTAGAACTCTTTTCTCTGGTTTCTACGGAGGGGTTTTTGTCTTTTGCTGAATATCCATTGTGGGTTCATGGTAAAGGAGCCGCTGGTTTGAGTTTGTACTGCAGTCTGCGGGTACTAATAACTAGGTTGGTAAAGTAATCGTCTAGAACTACTGTTTTCTTTTGGGTAATGAGTTCATTTCTAGTGCAATTTTTGATGTTGTGACATTGTTATTTATGTCTGTTTGAAATGATATATCAGTTTCTTTGGGAGGACATTATTTACATGCATTTTTTTTATTAGCTTTTGAAGTGTATTGAATGTGATAGGAGAACATATTAGATTATGATGGTAATTTTCATATTGCTTGCTTTAGTTTGTACTTGTTCAGTTGATAAACATGATTTACCTATCTGGTTGCTGTGAAAATGCTGGAAAGAGTTTGAATTTTAAATTTTACACTATCAGAAACTGATATCTTCATTCTGTTAATGTTTTCATCAACAATGAATCCTTTGACAGCCTATCTGCATAAATAAAGTGTGTGCCACTCTTGTGTTTTTGTTCTTTCTTTTTCAAAGAAAAGCAAAATTTGTACCTCATGAAGTGATAAGCTGAAATTTTTCTTTATCTGAAGAGTATTCATATTGTGTTGCTGGGTGGGAGCTGAAGTAGCAGAACCACAATGGACAAGACAGCAATTGCCCTTGAAGCTATCAGCAAGGAAACTGTTGATCTGGTAAATACGTTTTCAAGTTACCATACTGTTGTTGGAAATTATAGTTGTAGGAGAGTTTGAATTTTCATTTTCCTTTTTTTTTTTCTGTTATGTAGTAAATATTTGTAGTAAATCTGCATTTTCGTTAAGTTGGGCCATATATGCTAATATGAAAGTTGCTTATGGCAGGAAAACATACCGGTTAAAGAGGTTTTTGAGAAGCTAAAGTGTACAAGACTGGGGCTTAGCTCTGATGAGGTTCAAAGGCGATTGGAGGTTTTTGGGCACAACAAACTTGAAGAGAAAAAGGTGTCTTATGTCTAGTGTCGGCTTCTGTTCTTATCCTTCCCATAGTGATTATCTCAGTGTACTTCCTAAGGCGATTTCTTTTGGTTATATTCCGCATTTATCTTGAATTTTTTCCATCACTTCCTTCACAGGAAAATAAAATACTCAAATTTTTGGGCTTTATGTGGAATCCTCTGTCATGGGTTATGGAAGCAGCTGCACTTATGGCCATCACTCTAGCTCACGGAGGGGTAAGTCCATAGGAGTATATCTTTGCAATGGAAATGTGAACTTGATATAGTGATGAATTGCAAGTAGAACCTTTTTTGCTTTATTGATCATGAGAAAGCAATATCTTTGCAGCACAAGGAAGTAGATTACCATGATTTCGTTGGCATCGTGGCTTTGCTTTTTATCAATTCCACCATCAGTTTCATAGAGGAAAATAATGCTGGAAACGCTGCTGCAGCCCTTATGGCTCGGCTTGCTCCAAAAGCCAAGGTTTGTCGGCATGCATATTTATTCCTTAAGAATTGTCTATCTCCCTTCAATCCATCAATTATTTCATTTTTTTCACCTCATCCAGGAAAGCTTGTATTCTTTTTCCATAAATCTAATTGTTTTCACCAGGTTTTACGCGATGGGAAGTGGAGCGAAGAAGATGCTTCTGTTTTGGTTCCTGGAGACATTATCAGTATCAAGCTAGGAGACATTATCCCTGCTGATGCTCGACTACTTGAAGGAGATCCTCTTAAAATTGATCAGGTACTGCTCATGCCAGGATGAGAAATTATAATGTCAAAATATTTGATTAACTTGTTTACAACTATTACTAGATACTTCTAATTAGTGTTGAGATGCCTATGTTGGCTTGAATAAATGATGAAATTGCTATGGAGTTAAACTAAAGTTAAACACAGTTCTCTTATTATTTTATGTTTGCCTGGTTAGTAATCACACAAGATATCAAGCAATTGCAAAATGGTGATTTCCTAAAGTCAATTTTAACTGACTTTTACTGTAATGTGGTATTCCCTTTTACAGTCAGCTCTCACAGGAGAGTCACTCCCAGTAACAAAAGGTCCTGGTGATGGAGTTTATTCTGGCTCAACATGTAAACAAGGCGAAATTGAAGCCATTGTCATTGCAACTGGGGTACATACTTTCTTTGGCAAGGCAGCTCATCTTGTGGAAACAACAACGCATGTTGGGCATTTTCAGCAGGTTCATCTTAGAAACTCTTCTCAACTAAATAATAGTCTCAACACATGCTCATCTGGAAAAATTTTAAGCTGGTTACTCTGTTGATAATTTAAATAAAGGGCTTTAAGATTTTACAAGCAAAAGAAATGTTGTTTGTATATGTGGAGTTGACAGATCGATATGGGATGTAGTGTGTAACTGTGTATAACCTGTGAGAGTAAGTGATTATGGATGCTGGATAACAATTTGCTTGATGGTTTCAGGTGTTAACATCAATTGGAAACTTCTGCATTTGCTCCATTGCCATTGGGATGGTCATTGAACTTATCGTCATTTATGGAATTCAAAAGAGAGGTTACCGTGTTGGCATAGACAACCTTCTCGTGATACTCATTGGTGGTATCCCTATTGCTATGCCAACAGTGCTTTCTGTTACAATGGCTATTGGTTCTCATGGTTTATCTCAGCAGGTTTGTAAAGCTACTATTGATTCATATCTTGAATCATGCCATATCCTTGATACTCTCAGTGTAGTGAGAGATCAGCTAAAAGATTGCTTAATTTCTTGTGCAGGGAGCAATAACAAAGAGAATGACAGCTATTGAGGAAATGGCTGGGATGGATGTGCTTTGCAGTGATAAAACAGGCACTTTAACTCTCAACAAGCTTACAGTGGACAAAAACTTGATAGAGGTGGTAACTTTGATCCGTTCATATTGTTTGATATCAATAACTGACATGGTGATTAATAAGGAAGGTTTCCTTCTAAACATGCACATCTCAGTTTGTGGTTCACGTTGCTAAGTAAAGTAAGGGTATTGATAGGAGTCTGAAGTACAACCATTACATTGTCTGCTCAATATCTTCTTCATTTGTTAGCTCTGTGAATATAGATCCTAATTTGTTGTATAAATTATCAAATCTGTCATAACCAATTACTATATTGGAACTTCAATAATGAGATATTTAACATGATTGATTTCCCTATAGGTTTTTGCTAATGGTGTTGACAAGGATATGGTAGTTTTGATGGCTGCAAGAGCTTCACGAATGGAGAATCAGGATGCCATTGATGCTGCAATTGTTTCAATGCTTGCTGATCCTAAAGAGGTACTGACACTTATCAATAAAGACTAATCTTAAGAAAAATGAAATTTTATGTTCATGGAGAGGAAAGACCTGCACAGGCCTGTACAGGTTACACATTTTCTTTAAATGTGGCTAAACCTTAGGCGATAAATATTTAGTTGCTTCCACATCTTTCTGGAACTTCTGTATCAAATTAATTGTTTGCTTCATTGATGGAAGACTTCCGAGATGAGTTTATTCTGTTTTTATTTGTACTGTAAGGCACGAGCTAATATTACTGAAGTTCACTTCCTTCCCTTCAATCCAACTGATAAGAGGACTGCACTCACATACATCGACAAAGCTGGTAAAATGCACAGAGTGAGCAAAGGTGCACCAGAACAGGTACGAAGTATATCACTTTCAGAAGCAAAAATAAATTTTTGGTATAGCAAAGTAAACCACTCTGCCATATAATATAATCCTACAAGTTACAATTTTTTTTAATGTACTTTTTAGATACTCAACTTGGCCTGGAACAAAGCAGATATTGAGAGGAAAGTTCATGCAGTGATTGATAAATTTGCTGAGCGTGGACTCAGATCCTTAGGAGTTGCTCGGCAGGTAATTCTATATTTGAGAATTCTAGTCTCCTGGAATTCCATTTCTTTGTTTCTTTTATTGAAGAGTTCTCTAATTCACAGGAAGTACTTACTGGTACTAAAGACAGCCCTGGTGGACCCTGGGAATTCATTGGTCTTCTCCCTCTCTTTGATCCTCCACGTCATGACAGTGCTGAAACTATTAGGAGAGCTCTGGATCTTGGTGTTAGTGTTAAGATGATTACTGGTGTGTAGCACAACTCATTAACTTCTCCTTTCCCTGCTGAAATGTTTTCCATGGAGCTATTATGTTCTACACTTATGATTTATGATTGGTGGGAAACAACCTGCCTTTAAGTTGAATCTCTCAGTGAAATAATCAATATTACCATTTGATTGGTAATTGCATTGCAATCATATTCTCGTACGAATTTTTAATGATCTTTACAAGATTTCCATGGGTTCCTTTTCCAGGTGACCAACTGGCAATTGGTAAGGAGACAGGGAGACGGCTTGGAATGGGCACAAATATGTATCCCTCATCAGCTCTGCTCGGTGAAAATAAGGACACAGCAATTGTAGGTTTACCAGTTGATGAACTTATTGAGAATGCTGATGGATTTGCTGGTGTCTTTCCTGGTAAACATATTTTCTGCGATTTGTGAGATTTGCAAGTTGGCTATATATTGCCTATTCTGATTCCATGCTTTCCTGAAGAGCATAAGTATGAGATTGTCAAACGATTACAAGCTAGAAAACACATAGTTGGAATGACTGGTGATGGAGTCAATGATGCACCTGCATTGAAGATAGCAGACATAGGAATTGCTGTGGCAGATTCAACAGATGCTGCTCAGAGTGCTTCTGATATAGTTCTTACTGAGCCTGGTCTGAGTGTAATCATTAGTGCTGTTTTAACAAGCCGTGCTATCTTTCAGAGGATGAAGAATTATACGGTAAAAGAAAGTTCCTTTTGCGTGCTTGAAGGATGTAGAGGCTTTAGTAAATTTTGGGTCAGTATCTTCAGAATTCCAAGTTTCTGACCATTACTTTCTCCTTTTTCCAGATATATGCTGTATCAATCACAATACGTATAGTGGTATGTTCCCCAGATATTTGGTTAATCTTATCTATTTTGATGGCTGGAATTATTTATACAAGATGCTTGGCAAATGCAATTCACTGTGATAATCACATTTTATTAGCAATTTGTTCTATATAACAGCTGGGATTTATGCTGCTCACGGTATTCTGGAAGTTTGATTTCCCTCCCTTCATGGTCCTAATCATCGCCATTCTTAATGATGGTATTACCCTTTAAGCTTACTCATCTTGCATGCAACCATTACTAGCGATTGTTCACATAAATGCCTTATGACGCCCTTTCTATATACATGTTTTCTTTGTCTATGAACTTGTTTCCAGGTACTATCATGACGATATCCAAAGACAGGGTCAAGCCATCGCCGTTTCCTGACAGTTGGAAGCTCAGTGAAATTTTTGCAACCGGCATTGTCATAGGAAGTTACCTTGCCTTGACAACAGTTATATTCTTCTGGGCAACTTCTGAAACCAATTTCTTTCCGGTAATTGAATTTTCTAATTAATCATATTCTAGCCAATCTATGAACAAAGTAAACCTAGTGTTAGTTGAAAATGATTTGTATTTCTGCTTTTTGGTTTCTCTTTCCCATCTCAGGATCATTTCCATGTGAGAAGTTTGAGGAAGAACGATAGTGAATCTGATCCAGAAGTCACCAAGGCACTGAATGCGGAACTAGCATCCGCTGTGTACCTTCAAGTTAGTACCATTAGCCAGGCACTAATATTTGTGACTCGCTCGAGGGACTGGTCATTGATGCAAAGACCCGGTCTTTTACTCGTCGCTGCCTTCATCATTGCTCAACTGGTACGGGACATGAAAATTTTAGTTATCTTGTTGCAATGTTTAAGGATGAGAATATGATCACTAGCTTTAATTTGTTTTCTTCCTCATAATAATGTTGTCATAGTTTTTCAATGTGATTATATGAGCTGCAACCTTGCTTCATGTTTCTTATAAAAGTTCTCTCTAAAGAATTGGTTTTTTTATCAATTGCTTTGAGGACTATCATCTTGGTGAATTAACTATGAATGTTCTACTCAGGTTGCAACTTTAATATCTGCTTTGGTAACATGTAAATTTGCCGGAATCTGTAAGATTGGTTGGGGCTGGACTGGTGTTATTTGGCTATACAATATTTTAGTCTACTTGCTGCTTGATCCTATCAAATTTGCTGTTCAATATGCACTCAGCGGTAGAGCTTGGAGTCTGGTGTATAACAAACGAGTCAGTGAAATCCAACCTTCAACGCCCTCTCATGACTTAATTATCTTGTGAATATCATCTATATTTTCAATTAAACAAGCTAATGAGTGGTGCTATTTTCTATGTTGCCAGACGGCATTAACCACCCAAAAGGACTTTGGTAAGGAAGCTCGGGAAGCTGCCTGGGCAACCGAACAGCGGACACTCCATGGCCTTCAGTCTATAGACACAAAAACTTTTCCTGAGAAGCACATGTTCGCAGACATTAGCATCATGGCTGAGGAAGCTAGACGACGTGCAGAGATTGCAAGGTCGGTTACTTTCTCGAATACATAGCAAATATGTTTTGCAAATCCATGTTAGCCTCATTATCATATATAGACATTACAAGGAATTAGAAGAAAAATGAGTTGTAATATTTTCCAGCCCACTTCTCCATAAATCAGTTGAGCACTATCCCACATGACCTTTAACATAGTATTGCTTCTAAAACAAGTTTTCAATTCTATGCAGATTAAGGGAACTTCACACTCTGAAAGGCAGAGTTGAATCTTTTGCAAAGCTCAGGGGCTTGGACACTGATCATGTCAATCCTCATTACACAGTCTGAATGGTTTTTATGGCTGAAACTTCCCTCTTCTTTGTTCCTAATTATTCCGTTCCTCCGTAGTTAAAACTTCACGCGTTGTTCACTTTTTACGTACCTTGTCAAATGATGGCCCAGAGGCTGGCATTTCTATAGAATGTTAATAAAAGCTGTGAAAGAAGAATGATCATTTACAGTAATTTTGTATCTTTCATTGCTGTAGTATTGAAGTGTAATATATTTCCATTTATGAGTTTCTTCCATTGAAGAGAAATAAATTCTATGCCATGTTGAAATGAACCTTCGACACCTTTGTCTTTTCTTTATTGATGTGGTTAATGTTTCATGCAATTGTGTAAACCAGTGAACTTTACGACAAAGAGTGGCGCTATTGGCACTCTTCAATATCTTTATAAAACCAAGCCGCCGCCCCCCCCCTTTTTTTTGGTATTTATAATTCTTTTATTAAATAAAATTACCTGAAAAGTACTACAAATTACCTTTTAAACCTTAATATGGAGTATATTTAATTTTACTTGATAAATTTGAAATGGTTTTTAGAATAAAAGAGAAAACATGTATTGGTAAGGGGTGGTTGTAAAAAGGTGCATTTACAAATCTCATTTTAAATATCCTCTTTCATATATTATTGCGAAATGATTCCTAGCAAATGCTCCCCTGTCATGGCACACTGTAATAAGGGTAATAATTCATGTAAATGAATGATATTCATATTGTGTTAATATAAGGTATTAATAATTATTATTATATTTAAATATGATTTGTTTATGTAAACGAATCAAGTAATTACATATTCAATTCATTTAATATATAAATTACTTGACACAATATAATTAGACACATTTAAATAAATAAATTAAATTCAATTAGTTTATACAAATATATACAATTTGATTCATTTACGATTATGTTCATTTAAACAAATAATAACATCAAATTAAATTTGTTTACACAAAAACATTCGATTTATTTAATATAAATAAACACATGAAATAACTTAATCTCCCATGAGATTACGAAGGATCTTAACTTTTACTATGACTAACTTGAGTAAATTTGACTTATCAAATTTTTATTCAATTATAAAAATCTTCGAAATATATATATATATATATATATCACAAATAAACTATTTAACTAGTGATAAAAAAATTAAGAATATGAAATCATTTTTAATAAACACAATAATTAAATTTCTCTAATTAATACATGACAAGATGAAATTTTAAATTATGAAAAATACAATGTGATTTTTTTTAACCACCCCCTCCTCTTTTTTAAAAAGAATAATAATAATAATGTTACTTTAAGAATTATAAATCAACTAAAACTTCTATCAAATTTTAAGACGGTGAATGCTAGAATTTATCTAAAAGAAAATACTTTTAGAATAAATATAACACTAATTAGGAGAAAAAAAAAACTTATTCTTTTCTTCAATGTAAAACAAATTATAATATCATTATCATTCTTTGACCACTAAGCTTCTAGCTGGAGTTGAAAATATTTTTTTTAAAATAATAATTATCTATAATTATTTCAAATAATATTATATTTTAAATTAAAAACCACTCTTCATAAATGTAAAAATAAAGCATTTAAAAAAAAACCACAATTGTTTTTTTTAAAATATACATCTGAACAAAACATAGATGTAACGTGGAGATTTAATAATTTGCAGCAACTATATTCCAAAAATATTGCTTCATTGAAAATAAAACTCTATGACAGTAACGTGTATTTAATTTACTGATGCACATGGAAATAATGATTTTAATGGCTGGACTTAACTTTATTTCCCAATATATTATTAAAACAACTCAAAGCAAATAAAAATAAATAAATAAACCAGTTAACAATTAAAAGTCAAACAGAAATTTACTTCTTGCTAAGCTACTAGAATAGGCTGTTCTTCCTATCTCTCACGAGTGAAAACCAATCTCCTTTTCAACTCATTAACTGTTTAAGCCGTTTTCCATTTCACGTACGTCTTCTTCTTTTTATTTTGATGCCAATAGAAATTATGGTATGGCTATTAAAATCGGAATCAAAATATTAGGAGTTTAACATATCTAAAACAAACACATTAGTATAATAATTCAAGAAGAATTCTATTGAAAATATAAACTAATAAATTATATAACTTAGTTATAAAATCGTAAATTCTCAAAATTTTATTTAAAATATATAATCCACTTACAATTTAAATGGATCAATCTTGATTTTCTTTAAAAAAAATTTTTTACTTAGCATTTGCTTACTCTCCAATAATATGATAATAATGAAAAGAAGAGAGGTAAAATGAGAATTTCCCAATTAAACACTCACATTGTAATAAAATTAACGTTATGTATATGTATATTCTTAATTACGAATACTTCTCACTACCTTAACAAAATTACGTCTTAAATTTTTTTAAATTCATAGTTGTCCTTTTTCTAATAACCACTTTTGAAAATATTTATTTTTTGTTTTCTCCCACACATGTCGTTGTTGCGTTTCTTCACACATTTACGAGTCTTTTATTATTATTTATCACTTTTTTTTTTATAGTATATGTATTTTTAGCACTTTAAATTTTTAAAGTTCATCTCATTTTCTTATCTTTAAACTCAAATAAAATTTTGAATAATTTTCTCAGATTTTAAATTTTAAAAAATTTACAATTCTCATAAGAAAAGTTTCTACAACACATTTAAGTCACGATAAATAAAATTTAAAATTTAAATATTTAATACATCTAATAATAAAATTATTCTACAACATAATTAAAAAAATAAAATTCATCTAATATAATCAAAGAAAAAAAGTCATAATTCATCAATCCATTTAAAATAAACTAAAATAATATAGCGAAATTAACTATTGTTGGTGGCCAAAGAAGAACTATTGTTTGCTATTGTTGATCACTTAATTTGTGGACTGTGGTGGTGGGCTGACAACTCCAATGAAAATGGACAGCTGTTGGTGGCTGAAGAAGATCGGGCGTTGTTAATGGTTAGAGAAAAATGGATCAATAGTTCAACTGCTGCCATTAGTATCGTTTCTAGTTAGTGCTACTTCTACTATTATTGATCTATGGTGGTGTTGGTGGTGGCAACTTTGGCAGAGAAGAATCTATTGTTGTTGGTAGCTGGAGAAGAACAGATCAACACCATGAACTGCTGCTGCTGCTAGTATCATTTTTGGAATTGGTGGCTGGAGAAGAAAGTTGCTGGTAGTGGCTAATCTCGCTGAGAAGAAGGCTTGATGGTGGCCGTTTGCTAGCCGACGAAGAATGGAAGCTGTTGTTTGATCATGATCCCACGATCTGCTAGTTTTTTGTTATATGATCCAGAGAACAATTTGATCTGTACGTTGTATAATAGTGATGTTGATAAGCGGTGGTGGCTGGATCTGAAGAAGAAGAAGAATTGTATGTGTGTGTTTATGTAGAATAATTTAGTAAGTAGAAGTAAGAAATTATAATTAGGGTTTTTAATTTTAAGTTATATATATTTTATAATTTTATAATTAAATTTGAGTCTTAAATGAATAAATATAAATTTATTTTTAAATAAATTATGAATTAATTTATTCAGTTCAACAATAAATTAAACAGTAATGTGATTTAAATAAATTTGTGAATCACAAAAATTAAATACATATTTAATAAATAAGTAATATGAATTTAATTTATTTATTAATTGTGTTAATATATCACTATTTATATTTCTTAAAATATGTTGAATTCGTGATTTAATTTACTACTCTTTTAAGTGTGATCAGAAGTTAGCACAAAGTATTAACTTTTGCTGATTGGGTTGTAACAAAATTATAATTTAGATAGAGTATTGACAAATGAAAGGTGGAAGAAAATGTTTTCTTTATCCTCACCAAATATCCCAAATAAAAAGAAAATGGCGACGTAAATGACAAAAAGAGGTAACTTTTTTATGTTTGAATCCTATTTTTAAGTATTATACTCAAATTTTATTGTATATTCATCACTAAATTTGCAATATACTTTTCTGCAGAACTGCATGTAAGAAACCCAAGGCAAAATAATAACATAAGAGTTGATTATGTGTGTCCTTCTGTTTAAGTATGTCCCAAATTAAACTTATTTATAACCATATGCTTCAAAAAAAAAATTATGTTAAAAAAAATTTAAAGTCCGAAATATCCATATACTTTTTCAATCTTAGTCAAGTTACTATTTTCACTTATTGCCTACTTGACTTTCTCGAATAATAAATTTAGGATTGAGTAAGTAAGATATAATGTGTACTCGACTCTTTTTACTCAACTCTCTTTTTTACTTGATCTAGTAAGTCAAGTATTGTGATACTTGACTTTCTTGACTATTAGGTTTAGTAAATTTGGTATTATTCTCCCAATTGTTATAATGATACTTACTTTCTCAACCACTAAGTCTAGCTTGTCTCTTTTAGTTAATATTATGATAGTCGACTTTCTCAACTTCAAGGTTTAGTAAGTTTGATATTATTTCCTTCAATTGATATCATGATACTTGACTTTCTCTATCACTAAGTTTAACAGTAGACACGGTTCGGTTTAATTTTTTTAATGAAAAAAATTGAACCGGATCGAACCAATTTTTTCAGTTTAGTCCGGTTCAATTTTTTCAATTTTTTTCGGTTTTTTTATTTTAAATTATAATTTTTTTTAATTTTCAATTCGATTTTTTTGATTTTTTTGTGTAAAAAAAACAAAACCAAAACTGAACCGGACAGGTTAATTTTTCTCCCAAAAAAATCAAATCAATTTTTTGTTAAAAAAAATTGGACCAAACCAACATATTCGATTCAATTTTTTAGTTCCTAATTTTTTTTACTCACCCTTAACTAAGTCTAGTAAATTTGGTAATAAATTTATCTCCTTTTTAAACTATAAAGTCAGGAGTTGAAAGAGTATTTTAAGTAATTTGATATACATTTGTAATAATATATTTTAAGTAGGACAAAGATGTTATTTTTAACTTATTAAAATATATTTGGTACAAGCACTTAGTTATATGACTATGTGATAAAATGTTTGCAATATATTTCTCTATTAAAGTGGAGGTTTCAAGTTAGATTCCCCCCTTCTTCGACATATACATATGATTCAAATACCTTTTAATAGTACCACTTTATTATAAATTTATTGTTAACTAATTGAGTCTCATTTCATGATTTGAACTATAGTCCCAAAAACAAAATTGGGCCTATATATATATATATATATATATATGGCATAATTTAAAATGTCGAATGAGAAATAACAATCATCAAACTCTCTTCGGAATGGTGTAAATCAAGTAGATAAAGAAAAAGACAATCAAACTAATGGAATATATACTAATCTTTTAATTAAAAAATTCATTTTGCTTAAAGAATTAGGAAGATAAATACTTAGTAAACATTACTTTTGATTTCCATGCATACTATTTCATTTTCTTTAAATTATTGTACCCAAAATTCGTTAATGAGGCTTATAAATAGGCAAGTTCATTGCCTTGTAAATGAGCCATATGAGCAAATTGAAGTACTCATGTATTTGTTTAGAAAAATATCAATAACTCTCTCAGTTCCTTCAATTTATGTTATCTTAATTTATTCATTTTATCTTTATATTTACAACATGTTATCAACACAACTAAACTCTAAAATAAGAAATATCTATTTTCTTTATACTCATATTTTATCTTGTTATTTAATATGATTATACTTATTAATATGTTTTGTGGTTGCCAATAAATTGGACCTTTCACATTAGAAAATAAGGCTAGTTCTTATATTATTATTATTATTATTATTAATAGTAGTAGTATTTCTTTATTTATTGATTCTGTCATTATAACCCAAAGATTATACTTATTAATATGTTTTGTGGTTGCCAATAAATTGGACCTTTCACATTAAAAAATAACGCTAATTCTTATATTATTATTATTATTATTAGTAATAGTAGTAGTAGTATTTTTATTTATTGATTCTGTCATTATAAAACAAAAATTGTAAAAGAGTACATATAATTTGAAGCCCTAAACTCAGATTCTTAAAGCATACATCAAGAAATCCAACTTTACAAAACTTGAGTTTTTCACTCTAGATAGATATTTCTGGTGACAACTATTTGTCTTAGATTTTGGATGTTGACCCACCTTGATATTATAGGTCTTAGCAATACAATTAAAATTAGAAATAACACATCCTCATAGGATTATATCATAGGATTATATAAAAGTTATTATCTTCTTTCACTATCATCTTTATCAAGTATTAAAAAATGAATATCTCACTTTGAAGGACTCATATATCCTCTATAATGGCTTGGATGAGAGATTTGACCACCTAAAGTCTGTAATAATACTATTAATACTATGAACGGATGCATCAATGGTTGTAACACTTTAAAACAATCAATGGATATAACTTTGCACTATTTAGAATTACTTCATAATTAATATTATATAGAGAAAAGATCATTGATGAAGACATGTAAGAGAAAGCATTCTCAATATTTCACACTTCAAATATGATTCTGCAACAACAATATTGAATGCATGAATATAAAAAATATTTTGACTTAATTGCATGTCTTTTTATTGCATAAAAGAATAATCAACTTTAGATAATTATCATTAACCTCTCCTGATTGGCATTGTACCATTCTCAATAGTTGCAGAGATAATCGTTTGAACAATTATGGTCATAACCATGCTCAAAACGATTACCAACATTATGGTAAACACAAATTAAAACACTTGAAATGAAACTAAAATAAAAATAAAAGAAAACCATAAAGCACTTATTAAGTGTGGAATGAGTGGAATGAAAGGCCATTGGGCATATATCTATTGCACACCTAAGCGTCTTACTAATCTGTTTATAGCATCTAGTAAAGAAAAAAGAATAAAAATTGAGACTAATCATTTAAATATCCCAAATTCAACAAATACAACTAGGTCATTTTGTTCATTTTGAAATAACAACTAGGTCATTTTGTTATTTCAACAAATTCAACAAATACAACTAGGTCTTAATTGATGTATCTATAAGATGGTCATATATTTGTTTATTATCTACGTTACATATGTAGTTTCTAAATCATCCAATATAGGACTATATGTCTTGATAATGCTTACGAGTTTATCTCTAAAAATTTTGATGACTGTTGCATGTCAGTCGGGATTAATGTGAAACAACCAGTATCACATGTTTATATCTAAAATAGGTTAGTGAATCATTAATTAAGCAATACCAGGTAATTACAAGAATGTTATTATTACACACACAATTACCTATATGGGGTTATACCATTTTGCATGTTGTTGTATTAGTTTGTTTAAAGCCATTTATATATCATCAATATTCCTTTGGTTGCAATATACAATAAATAAAGATGGGACTCTAAAATCGTTTGGAGATTTATGTTAATTTTAACTCATTATTTATTATAAAAAAATCTTAAACCCCTTAACAAGTGATTTTTTAATTCATGATTTGTGAATTGTCATTTTAACGAGGCAAAATTTTTTTCATTGAGAATGAAGAAAATGCCTTAATAAGCTAAACATTAATATTTATAGGATGTAGCTTATATGTTTGATCCAGATCCCTCCATCACTTAAGGTGATAATGAAGTATGAATGATAATTCATTTACAATAAATTATAAATTAATTATTAAATGCATTTACCGATATAGTAAAAATAACTAAGTCATATATATATATATATAAATTACTAATATAATAAGTGATTGATTTTGAAAAATAATTTATTAAAAGGATAACTGATAAATTAATTATTAAATATAGTTATCGATGCAATAAAAAAAAAAAACCAAATCATATATATTAACTATTAATGCAGCAGTTTAGATGATTGTTATTGACAAAAACAAATATCTTTCCTACCCCTTCATTTTATATTATTTTTACATTTACAATATGAAAAACATTCTCGAATAACATTCATTGTTGATGTGCACTTTCATTCTTTTATTGGCAGAAGAATTTGGCCTACGGATTGGAGGAATGGCCTCCAAGGACCGCTTCTCCTCTTGGCAGTATGTTAAAGCGTCTAGATATTTATGCGATGTTGTCATTTGGTTTGATAAAATATCTTTCATCGTCTATCATCAACACATACGTTTAGTTTGGAACACCATAAATAAATCATACAATATAAAAATAATATTATGCACGGATTTGGTAATACTATTATATTTTTTTATTTAATAAAACTAAATTATTATCTATAATACATAATAAAATATTAGATTAAATGTGCCATATTAATCTTATCTATTTTGATAGATATTTATCAATAAAAAGGACAAATAAAAAATTGATAGGAGCAACTTTTTTAAATTTTGATTTAATTTCATGAATCAAGGATTCTTTAGACGCCGGACTTGATATTAAGACCTAATTCTCTAACATCGAAATCAAGGGGGCTATGACCCCTAGAACTTCAACTTAATATAAAAAGTAAAATTTTTATAAATAACTCTTAAATTTTATTATTATTATTTTTAATCAACTTTTAATTCATCAACTTTTTATGACATTTATACTCTAAAGAAAAATTTTAAGTCTTCTTTTTTGTTTCTCCATTGAATAAAAAATTATATTATTGGACCGATATTTTTAAAGTTTTTATTGCTTTGATCGAGTGTTGTTGAACATATTTGTTACTTTAAATATAAAAAAAATAACCAATTCAGATAAAGTTTTTTAAACTTTTTTAAAATTTTAATATTCGTTAAAAATTAGTAAAAAAATTACATTTAAAACTAGAAATATATGTTATTGATGAATTAAACGTGAAAAATGAGTTAGAATGATGTAAAAAAAGGTTTAAATTTGACTAAAAATATAATTTTTTAGTATTTTTGGCTGAAATCAGACGGCGGCCAGTGCGACGCCTCACCACCTTTTGGTTCAAAAATCTTGAGGTCATCTCGGGCTCGAGATGGCCCCGAAGAATCATTGGTGATATTGAAAATCTTGTTTTTATATTTGATTGACATGCTAGTATCGAGAAGGCTATAGAGAGGTATTTTTTAATGTATATCATGGGGCATTCATCACTTAAAGGATAATTTGGTTGCACGATATAAGATACCGTCGAATACAAAAAAAGGTGGGGGATATTTGGCTTCCTATTTTGTTGCTGCTAAGGCGTATCGTTTAGCTAATTTTCAAAAGAAAATTAAGAAAATGCAAGAAATGAAATCGGAGGCAACAAGATACTTGGAGGAAGAGGTTGGTTTCTCAAAATGGGCTCGATCAATGGGATCATTTAGAAGATATGATATCATGACCATCAACATTACAAAGAGCATTAATACTATTGCAAATGAAGCATGTGACATGACAGTGACTGCCTTAGTTGAGTGGATTCGAGAGTTAATGCAAAGATAGTTTGTTGAGAGACGTATGGCTGCAAAAAATGTCAAACTTTTTGACAAAGTGGGCTCATGAGAAGGTTTAGAAGCATAATAATGCCTTTACTTGCATGACAGGCATGCAGTAGATTAATCTCGCTTTGTCGTTAAGGACTGAAATAGAAATGGAATAGTGAACATCCCGACAAAGTTGTAATTGTCGAAAGTTTGATCTGCGACAGCTACCGTATGCCCATGCACTTACAGTATGCAGGCAGACCAGATTATAGTACTAAACTCTTTGTTCGCAATATTACACGATTGAGTCTTTATTGCGTGCATATAGTGATCTAGTAAATTCGATTGGTCATTCGTCAGATTGGGTTGTTCTAGAGGAGTTGAGAGTTGGTAACATTCAACCTCCTATAGCATGTTGGCAATCAGAAAGATGTCAAAAGAATCGAATTCCATCGCTAGGTGAGGCACTCACGAAGAATGTATGCAACCGTCGTAAGCAACATGGACTTAATTGGCAAACTTGTCGAAACTCAATTACATTACATAGCAGTTGATATGTTCTTTATGATTTATATTTATATTTGTACTTTATTGCTATTGTCCTTATTTGACTAGTTAATTGTACTTTGTTAAAATTATATTTAATTGACTAGTTTGTTTTGATTCTTTTTTTTCAATTATCGTTAAAAATGTATGCATTGATTAATTGTATATTTACCATTTTTGTTAAAGGCTATTAAATATATAAAATTAATGTGTCTATAACAACTTTATAAACATTTAAATATTTAATTTTTATGTACTTTTTTTTTGGCACATTTCCATAAATCAATCATTATTTTGGTTCTAAAAAATGACCTGTGATTCTAAAAGTCTCTTAAAATGGCAACAAACGAGTAATCAATAAAGTATATATAAGAAAATAAATTTAATTTAATTCAACATTTACAAAGAAATACGAGTTCACAGTAGTGGACAATTGTGGCAATGCATTAATGTAATAATTTTGCCTAAACCAAACCACTTTCAGATACTCATTAATATGTTGCATCAGTAAACAATTAAAATTATAAATTATTTAATATATTTAAACATATATGATTACCATCAAATAAATGTGTAAATTCAAATAAATAAATTTTACTTACAAAATCATTCAACCAGGTGTGTAGCAATTTTTGAAACCATGTCGGGTTAGCTTCAAGGCCAGGTAAGATGACTACACATTCATCCTTGTCCAATCAGGCCTGAAACTCAACTAAGATGGTTAAGTCTATCTGCTGCAATGGAATTCGATTGTGGAAAAGGATCTGTATATGGGGTGTGCAAACACCATGCAGGGCTATACGGTCTCCCATACTAAATCACACCTTTATGCAGGACAAGTAAGATATCAATACTTGCAGGGCTGTCAATCAATGGCTGGGGCTGTATATCATAACTAGTAGCTGGGGTTTGAAAACTGTATTGATAACCTGCTGATGTGTTCTCTCATAACTAAAATATATGTATATATTAAAATAAGTCAAACTGCAATTAAGATACTGCGATTTTAACTTTATTTTGCTCATTGTATTCTGGCTTTCGTTGGGTTGGAATAAGTATGAATGCCTAAAGTACATCATCATCTACTGCATCTATTGTGTAAAATTGGTTTGGAGCTTATCAACCTTTGTAAAAAGTTCATCCTTGTCCTTTTCTATTCTTTGCAGCAGTGCAGTTTCAGTACAATTAAATCTCTAATCATTTTCTCTCGCAGTTGCTTAATCTGATGTGTAACATCATGGTCTGCAGATGCATTATGTTTAGACTACAAGAAACATAACCATAATCAATGACTTATTTATAAATATATATGAAAATTTCTCTTTAGTTAATCGCGTAAATAAATAATATATCATTGCTCCAGGCACTGGTGCTGATATTTATGGGTTTACCTATTCATATCCATCCCTCTCCACATTTATATCATCATCTTTAGGGTCGCTGAAATGGACATAGGCCCTCTGGCGCTTGCTCTTGCTCCTTTCATAATCATAAATATTTGGTAAGTCCTCAGAATAACTTTCGCTTGGAATGCCTAGATGTCTAACCATTTGCATGACTACCTCCTTATTTTTATAATCTTTTGGTACTAATTTATAATATACCGAAAGAACTTATAAATTAAAAATTAAGTTATGCGTAATACAAAATAAAATTTATATACTTATATTTTTTTTTTCATTAATCTCAAAACATATCAAATTCTTCCCTAATATTGTATTCTTAACGTCATCAAACTGTGGAGTCCCTCGAGTCGTCTAATTCAAAATACGAGGAAAACGATCACTGGAGTGAATACTGAAAACCTCACCGTACATTAAAATTCTCTTGAAAATTCATACATAATATAATCATTTTTAAGATATAAGTTTGGCTTATACAAAAATAAATAAATAATTAAGATTAAAATGTTAAATAAATAAATAATTAAGATTAAAATGTTAAGTACAAAAAATTATGACGTATCAAAAATGCGTGCAAAAATCTATACACGTTGTAACTCTCAATCTTATTATGTGCAAATCCTTTCGTATTTATTTTTTCAAATTTTTAGAATGCAGCATTCTTAAGTGAGTTATAAAGTATGGTCCATGCAATATTATCCCATGGATACTTATTAAACTCATCAAGGTCGTCCACTAAACATAGTACAAAATTTTGAATCTCACTACGTTCATTACATGGGATCAAAACAAAATGCATAAAATAGAATAAACTCAACTTTACTGCATCTTTATCGTCCATCTCCGTTAGTTTCAGACGTCCGTACCAATTATCAAGAAATATATACAACAATTTTTTTATCTTGAAAAATATGTATCCTACAATCGAGTGTCCAATTTACTTTTTAACTATTGTGCGGGAGGGTAATATCACATTTTTAGTCTAGTGATAAGTACAAACTCCAGTCGGCTAAATCGGATGCGTTTCTTCCCTATGTAAAATCACATCTCATCGAATAAATGGAGGTTTGCACCTCACGCAATAATAACTCGTGCACCAAAATATCGAAGAAAGTCAAATTTGGTATATCTAAGAAATGCCCCGTACACGTCTGCCTAAATAATGCATTTTGATTCTCTGTTAGTTTTTTCTTTATAGACTTTAAACCCCATATCTTCGAATAAGTCGTCATTGATGAATGAAAAAATATATACTTTAGAAGCCTATATTTTTTCAATATGTTATTTTTTCTGAAACAATTAAGAAAATAAATAAAATTATTAAATTAATATTATTAACAAATAACAAGCATACATATTAACTAACATACAATATTATTTTAAAAAAATATTCACAATAATAATATATTAATTCAATCAATAGACATAAAAGAAAAAAAAATTAAGCACTAACATATTAATCAACATATTATAATAATTAATTAAATTATTTTTTAATATATAATTAATTACAAAATGTACTCATTAAATAAATAATGTTACAAAAAATTAAAATTATTATTACTTAATAACACATATACAAAATTATATTATAATGGGTAAATTTATAATATTAATCAACTTATTAAGTAATTAATTGCTTAATAGAATTATATTTAATTTAAAATTTTTTAAATTAAAATTAGACTTAATTAAAAAAAATTATAATTACTCCACTCGATAGTGTATGAAGGAGCCACGTGGCGCAACAGTGCAGCATTGCGGACTCAAAGTCCGTGATGCTGCTCCGAGATGCTCCTAAGGGCCATCTTGGGCCCGAGATGATCCCAAGATTTAAGGTAACCACGCGGCGGTCGGCCATTGTCTGGTTTAGGCAAAATACACCTAAAAATTTTATTTTATTTTTGTCTATTTTTAATATTTCTTACACCATTCTAACCCAATTTTCACATATAATTCATTAACTTCACCTATTTTTAACTTCAAATACAAATTTCTAACAACATTAAAAATTCTCAAAAATTTCAAAAAATTACCAAGAATTGGCTATTTTCTTGATTTGAAGTGACAAATATGTTGTGTAAGACTCAATCTATGCAATGGCAATTTTAAATTTTTTGATCTAACTAAATTTATAAAAATTCAAATTATTCAGTGGAGAGAGTTAGAGAATAGTTTTATTTTGATTTTAAGATAAAATTGTCTTATTTTAAAAATTTTGGCTAATAAAAAATAATAATTTTAAAAATTAATTAAAAAATAATGATTTTAAAAATTAATTAAAAAAATAATAATAAAATACGTGAACTATTTATAAAATTTTCCCATCTAAAAAATTAAAGATGACCCTCTTAAAATTTAGGTTGCAATGCTAAAACTCAGCCCTCCTCAATGAAGATTGATCTCCACTGAACTTTGATTTGGCAAACTTATTACTATTATTTCTTTTATAATAAAATAATGAATATTAAGTTTTAAATTTAAAGATAGAATTCAATTAATACAATCATGCATCAAATATTAGATAATTTATTTTAATAAAATTTTTGCTAATACTATTATAATATTGTAACAAACACACTATTATATTTCGTATAATACCAAATAATACAATACAACACACTATAATGAATTTAATACTCCAATATATGGCATACTAAGACCTTAAACATGCTATAAAAACTCTAATTTATTGAGTTGTATTGATTGAGATATAATTAGCAACATTAAATTTACAAGGTTAAAGTACAAATTTTATATCTCAATTGATATATCACTAATCAATTACTATCACGTGTTAGGTAATTAACTTTTTAATTTTATTAATATAGTAATTATACAATACTAATAAATAATAAATATATAAAATGTTAATCAATTGAAATTCAAAATTAATTTATACCTTAACTTTACAATTCTAAAATTATTAAATTTTCATTCCTCATGTAGTTAATTTAGTCAATTATGCAAGGACACAAAGCATTATTTATACGATCAATCGGGCTGCTTTACTAAAAATATTACAATTTACAAAGATAATCATTCTTATTATATTGCACACTCAATAAAAAGGCTTAGTTGAAATGGGAAGAAACGATTTTATTTTTCACGCAATACATGTGATTTTTGGTCTCATTATAGCAATAATACAAACAAAATTTGCGTGAACAAATACTACCTTTATTTGTTCATACTTTTGTTGCTTTTAATAAAATATCTTATAATAGAAATCAGGCAAACAACATGAACTTTGCAATGGTCCGCATAATTAAAAGAAAATTTTGTGCAAATTGACAAGGAAAGCATTATATAAGCAACCAAAACATTATTTTAATCTCATAATTTAAATAAATATTTTGCTAACGTGTTTGGGAATTATAATTATTAGTTTGTTAAGTAGGATAAGTGCTAATGAACTTTATAATATCGTTCATGTAGATGAAAGATTATTGATATCATTCAACAAAATATCAAAAAAAAAAAAATAATTCACGAAAACAAAATAAAAACAACAAACTTGAATTTAGAACTTAAGTAGGAAATGATAAGGATTTATTCAAAGAGTTCTTACTCTCTTGTTATGCAATAATTGTGTTCTTAATTTGTTCCTCATTAATTTTATACTCTTTATCTCATTTTAATTTATCACTAACATATACATTAAAGTAATTATTTTTTAATTTTTAAACTCGATTAGTAATTATTCAGGTTGATATTAATATCTATTGAACAAAAGTAAATAGTTATTATACATTAACTAATAATATTTTTGTTAAAATTCATAAAAAAATACTAATGAATGGAGTGTTTTAGACTTTTTTTTAAATAAAAAATTTTTTACGTTAATTTCGTAAAAAATTAATGCATATGTAGATACTTGTAAGGAAGGGTGGGCATCCTCAATTTAGTTTTTAAAAAATAAAATTGAATTAGTTGAAAAAAGAATTAAACCTATTTATTTCGATTTTAAATTAGAAAATTTAATTTTAAAAAAGTTTAAAATTCACTTTCAATTAATTCGATTGAGTTTAATTTTTAATTTCATTCTAATTCTTAAAGAAGCATGTGTATATTTTTATTTAAAAAAAATCGATTTTCAATTTCATTCTAAAGTCTAAAACTGAAAATCAATTTCAAAAATAAATATAGAACAAAAAAATCGGATCGTTCAAAATAAAATCAAACCAAATCTTCTCAGTTCAATTCGGTCGGTCCGATTGAATAAAGTTGTAGGCTTGTAGGTTAGGGCGGGACCCGTCTCCAGCGTGTGGGATTGCCCCAAAAATGTCTCTGTCCACTCTTTCTTTGTTTCTCATCATCACACGTTTATTTCACTAATTTATAAGCAGAACAAATAATAAAATACAATATCTTTGGAAGATAATAATAATATATCGCCAAAAACATATATTATGCAATCGTATCCAAAATCTAAATTATTAATTGTTTTTACAAAAAATAAATTTATATAAAATCTTCTTGATTTTGTTATTTTTTTCGCATATTTTAATTATAGCATGTTTCTCAAAAGCCTCGGCCAGATATCTGAAAATCACGTGCTTTAATGCTGTCCATGCAATTTCAAGTCATCAAGCATCGACGCTTTACCAATCGTGCTATGCGGAACGTGTAGCTACATCCTTGCTCACAAAAATCAAAAGATTTTCAGTGTGATTTAATTTTAAGTAAATAATATGAAGTAGAAAATAAAAATTCCTTGAAACGTTAATTGAGTAAATCATACTTCGATAGTAACCATCCAACAAAAACCAAAATTGTTAAGAGTTATTTTTATTTATTTATTTTTATGTTATTTAAAGCAAAATTGTTATCCTCGCATCTTTAAAATAATTGTGAAAGAATTATAGATTCTGAGAAATATTTCTTATTCCAGAAAAAATTTGGCTATCATTTGACTGCATAATTGTACTTACATTATAAAAAACAATTGAATCTGTCCATCCGTAATCCTCTTCAAGAAAAAATAGCTTAATCACATTTGTCTTCCTAGTAAGAATATGCTTTTGCCCTATTCCCATTACCCACCAAATATTATACTATATACAATAAATTTTTTATCATATTTGCATAAATAATGCAAGATTTTTTAGATTATATTTTAAATGATATGTTAAATAATTATTAAGTGATAAAATAATATAATAAATAATTTTAAAATTTATAATATTTTATTATTTAATAATTATTTAACATCTTAATTTAAAATACAAAATTTAAAGTTTAAATGTAAATTTCAACAAGTCTTTATAGGCGCGTTGGAAAGAACTCCTGTTTCTCCTTCTTGACTTCACTAAAAACTCTCTTTCAAGTTTCACCGTTTCACGTATTCCCATTCTGTTACCATAAATAATATTTTACTTCGTAATTCTGAAACGTAAAAATATTTGAAGTTACTTCCCTCGTTTTCTTCACTGTGGCTGCGGGGAATTGGAGATTTTTTATTTTTGTTTCTTAATGATGATTCCTTTTCTTGTGTGTCATCTTCAAATAACATCAATTTCACACCACATATTTAGCAGAGATACCCAACTCGTTAATCTCTCGATTACGCGGATACAAGACGAGCTTAAGCACTGCTTATAACTTGTATTCTTATATGGGTTGTCTGTTAATGTATTTGTTTTGTTCCATTTGCATTTATTAACGTTTCTTACTTAGTCATGCAAGCTTTAGTTTGTTCCGAAATCCAAATGACGGTGAATCCTAAAGGTTTTCTTGTGTAATGTTACGTGTTGAGGAATCAAAATCAAGATTTCTTTTGGACGAGCCTTGTGTATAGTCATTTAGGATACCATTATTATATATTAAGACGTTGATTTCACTAGATTATTGTCACATATTTGTTGGTCGACTTGGTTTAACGTAGTTTGAGATTATACTACGGTCATTCATGGAGTTGAAATCGCTTGGCCCCAAGTCTGTATCTGCTTCTGGGATATCTCTCAACGGAAGAACATATTCTAGCTCTTTCTCAAGTTTCAGGCACGGTGTTGGTGTTAGATTCTCGCCGCAGTTATGTTCTTCCAAAGGTAATAGTTCTCTTTTTTGCTTTTTGTTTCTATTTCCATTTTTTCTTTTCTTTGCTTGTGTAAGCATATATATAATGGCCTTTCTGCGATTTGTTTGAAGCGCCTAAAAACATGGGAAAAATGGAGAATATGTTGAATTTAGAACACGAAATTCAATACCGAATGTTTTGTTAGATTCCCAGATTTTCACAGCGTATAAGCATTGCCGGTTAAACTTTCTGTATGAGAAAGTCTAAATCTTTCCTGTTTTGAGATATCCCTGGAATCTCATAGCTCAGTTTTGTTGATTGAGAGCTCAGAGATTTTCACTAGTATAAGGCTTATGGAAAGTTTAATTGTTGTTTAAATTGGTAGTCATATTTCCACTCGCAAACTCCATAACTTATTATTTCATCTTTGCGGGGTCAGGGGAATTTCCAAGAGTTTCGGTTTCGAGTATTTCAGATGATACATATATGTCTAGGAAGGCCGTTGCTTCAAGTGACCAAGAGAATGTTGTGAAAGACGATTATGTTTATCGGATTAATGAAGTAAATGGGGCAAGTTCAAGTCTATTTTCGAGGAACAAGAGAGTACTCGACTTCTTCAATGATGAGTATGATGGAGTTGTTGTTGATCCAAAGAGATTACCTACTGATCCCAGCACCTTCGCTACAATCCTTCACTTCTCTCTTACTCATTGGAGGAGAATGGTAAGTTCTTTAACAATGTTTTGATTTGTTGGAAGCTGATGCTTTTAATTTTCCTATCTCGTTTTCTTCCACACTATCTTTATTGCAAATTACTCATATGTTCCTCTGTTTTGAAGTGACTGTCCCTTCCCCTGCATAACCCTGCAGGACTACATAGAGTATTTTTTTTAAAAAAAATGGGTGATCCTCATTGAGTATATTGTTACCTACAGAAAAAGAAGGGAATTTGGCTCAAGTTGCAGCAGGAACACGCAGAGCTTGTTCCAATTGCTGTAAAGGTAAATTCTAGATAGTAAACCTTTCCTTGTGCTCAAAATTGTTTACAAGGAAATTTTTTTCCATAATTAGGCCTACTCCTTTGAGGTTTGAAGTTGAAAAAGTGACTCAATTCCTGCATTTTTGGACGTAAATTGATGCTTGATTTGATATTTTATACCGATCACATTTCAATCACGTAACAGAAATGAGTAATTTGATTACAGGAAGGCTTTCAGTACCATCATGCTGAACCAGGATATGTGATGTTAACATTCTGGATTCCTGATGAACCTTGCATGCTTCCTGCTAATGCTACACACCAAGTCGGGGTTGGGGGATTCGTCATCAACGATGACAATGAGGTATATGGCTGCTCTAATTTACACTTCAGAAAAAAATGAGAACAACGTTAGGATTTTTGTGGTGCCAATTTATATCCATTCTTCCCATCTCCTTCCTTACGTATGTGCTTTTCTTTTAGTTTGTGTCTATACATAAAGAGAAGCAAGTAAACCTATTGAATTCATGTGTAGCCATTTTCTTGCAATTTCCTTGCTGAAATCATGGATAAAAACAAACCAAATTGGTTGAATTTTTTTAGTAATTGATAACAACTTGGGCCGATGGATGTCATCATTAACCATATATTTGCACCAGAAATAGAAAACCATGAATCTAATCTTGATACATTCTTTCTACAACAACTACTGCTGCAGGTTCTTGTAGTACAAGAGAAATACTGTAATCCAGCATTTACTTGTCTTTGGAAATTACCAACCGGTTTCATTGTTGAGGTATGAGGTTTGAGTTTTGGACTTTCATAGCACATCTAGGTTGCTTTTTAGTTGTGTATCAAAGACAAGAAAACCAACAAAGAAAAACAAATCGCCCTTCACTTAAGTTTTTTTTAATTAATAGTATCTTTTGATGTATCAGTCTGAGGAAATTTTTAAGGGTGCTGTGAGAGAAGTCAAGGAGGAAACTGGGGTAAGAAATTTATACTTGTTATGTTGTCTCTGATATTATTTATTAATGATATTAATATTAAAAGCTTTAACAACGTCCCGTAGTTCAAAATGTTTATCTTGTTCTGGTATAAATATTTGCTTACACTTGCATTATGTTGCAGATTGATACAGAGTTTGTTGAAGTTATAGCATTCAGGTAACAGCCATAAATTATTTTCTCATTCACAATTGATACAAAGATTTACTTGTATATTGTATGTTCTGAAGTTCTGGCATCTAATATAATTATTTCTGCAATGTCAATTTCAGGCATGCCCATAATTTGGCTTTTGAAAAGTCGGATTTGTTCTTCATTTGCATGCTAAAACCCCTATCAACTGAGATCAAGGTTGATGATCTCGAAATTCATGCTGCAAAGGTAATCTAACATAATCTAATCTAATCAAATTCTCATTGATTTAGCAGACTTGAATTATCTCTTATTGTATGAAAAGAAAATAGGCTTTAAACAACTTCTTTCTCATTGGTGATCTTGTAGTGGATGCCCTTAATGGAGTTTGTAGAGCAACCACTCATCCAAGGAGACTGCATGTTCAAGAAAATAATCGACATCTGCATTGCCCGGCTTAGGAAGCGTTATTGCGGATTGTATCCTCATCAACTGGTCTCAACATTTGACGGTCAGACATCCTCTCTGTATTACAATGACTCTGACACACAAGATACCACCTGTATAGGCAATTGAAGCCATTCAAGCATCTCTTATTTTTCCCACTTTCGTTCAGTGGTTGAGATACAGTGCAAGCGCTAGCAGTACTGCCTTTATTCCCGTTCATTGGAGTTGATATATAACATGTAATTACGAATTACTTTCTATGCAAATATATTCTCTGATGTAGAAATATAGTTATTGTACATGTGGGACTGCTGCATATTTCTTTTGCCATCAATGAATATTTATATATATGTATAGAAAATCCATTCTCAAAGCTGACAGAAGTGTTGTAGCTCAATTCCCTTCATTGAACAATAATTGTGAAAATACAGAAGCTCAACAAATGGACGGCAATATTTCATCAAACTCGTGATTTCCTATGAATAACATGATAAAGTGACTGCAGTGGAGTTAACTCAATGTTACTGTAACACAAAGTGGCCTTTAAAATCTTGAGTGCAAAAGACACAATCTTTTGCCTCATCTAAGCTTTCTTATCCTAAGAAACTTGACGTCTTACGTAATGTCTCAATTATCAACA
This sequence comes from Ailanthus altissimus, assembly GCA_946807835.1. Taxonomy (NCBI): domain Eukaryota; kingdom Viridiplantae; phylum Streptophyta; class Magnoliopsida; order Sapindales; family Simaroubaceae; genus Ailanthus; species Ailanthus altissimus. The sequence goes on along the minus strand of OX327696.1, from coordinate 26,207,779 downwards.
CAAATGATTCTGGTTTCTTTCGTAGTATTAAAAATATAGAATATTAATATATTAATTATCTATCATATATATTTTATAATTAATAAATTATATTTAATTTTTTTTATGTATTTATATTTTTTTATTTATATTAACCTAAATCCTATATAAATGTTGTCTCTGTAACATTATAATATACAATATTATAATAACAATATAATTTTTCAAGTTTTACAGTTTTTTTTTATTATTTTTGTTATCTTTTTCTTTTATATTTTATCTTTTTTCATATGGTATCAGAGTCCAAAATTTTCATTGTCATTTTGTTTAATTAGAGATTTGTCGAATTTTTTTTCAAAATTCGACAGAATTTATCGGAGTTTTTCAAAAAATCGCCGAATTTTTTTGAAATCTTGCCGTTTTAGTCACCGCCTATATCCAATTACTTAGAATCCTTCAACCGTTTCAACGCCGTCGACGACGTGCCGATCCGATGTCGCTAACCGTCAGACGTGCCGCCGGCCACTGTCACTTCAGATCCCAGCCGTTCTACAGTGACGTGCCCGACACCGCCCACACCAAACGAATCCCCGATCACCGCCGTTCAGTGCCCCCGATGACACGCCAATCCGAGGTCGAAAATCGCCAGACGCGCCGCCAAAACTTCACTGCTGCAGTTACTGTTCTCCTTAGATTCCGACTGATTTTCGGCGCGTTAGTGTGCACCGCCCAAACGACTGCACTCAGAATCAACCGAAGATTCCAACAGCACCGAAATCTTATCGATCCGAAGCTGCACGAGTCTCCACGCGCCTCTGAACAGAGCTACCGTCCGCCACCGTACACCTTAGATCTCCGCCATTTTTCGGCGAGTTGCTTCTCACCGCCGGCTCCATTCAACTCCCATCCGCTGGATCTATCAGTCCCAGGTCTCCTTTTGAAATTTCGATGATCCAATTTACAATAGGGGTCTTTTTGTAAACTTTTTAAAGTTATATGAACAGTTTGCAGTTTATCTAAGTTTTTGGCCATTTTGTGATTTTTTATTTTTATCGATTTTTATTTCCTTTTTTGTTTTTGCAATTTTCAAATAAATTGGTGAAATAATCTCTCAACACACTTGCACTCACAGCAGTTGATTTTTCTCTATCAACGCGATTGCACTCGCAGTGGTTGACAATGCATTTGCACTCGCAACGGTTGATTTTCTGTTTCTTTATTAACGCGTTTGCACTCGCAATGGATGGCAACGCACTTGCACTCGCAACGGTTAGTTTCAAGTTTCATTCAACGCGTCTGCATCCGCAAGTGATTGATTTTTTCAATACCCACCATTACAATAAAAAATATTTTTTTTCAAACTCAAACTTCTACTTGAGTTTGAAAAGGGTTATTAAAGATATAGAATATCAATATATTAATCACCTACTATATATATTTTATAATTAATAAATTATATTTAATTTTTTTTATGTATTTATATTTTCTTATTTATGTTAACTTAAAACTTATATAAAGACTGTCTCTGTAATATTGTAATACATAATATTATAATAAGAATATAATCTTTAAAATTTTATTATTTTTTTATTATTTTTGTTATTTTTTTCTTTTATATTTTATCTTTTAAAATCCTAATCTCTATAACTCATTTCTTAATTACCCACCTAAAAGTCTTCCCGGGATTAGCTTTTACAATTACGTAGGCAGGTGGGAAAAGAGATGATGTTTCAGTATTCAAAAGAAAAATTACAGTTCAGAGGCCAAGTCAAGACAAATACCATGTGGGAGAAGTTCCTGCCAAAGTGGAAATTGTCACAAATCGTAATTTAGCGGGCACAGTTCATTATTTCATCTAAATTTGTGGTCCTACCACAATGGTCCTTCCCATATATATCATAAGAAAGGGACAAAGTCTGAACTAGTATAAATTTCAACTGAACACAATATCAACAAGCAAACAAATAAAATATGAAAAAAAAGGCTTACATGAGCGAAGCTGATCATTAAATCTACTATATGATAGAGATTTTACATAAGATAAATTACTATAAAAATGATAATACTTATAGGCTAAAATCTCATGTTCTTTCTCTTTTTACACTTGCGAAGGTAATTTCTATGTGTTTGTATATGCTTTCTTAATAAAAATTAAAAAAAAGGTGATTTAGGAGATATATAAATAGGTTGAAAGCTGTAAAAGAGTTGTTAGATAAACTCTAATATACAAAGAAAGAGGAAGAGTCATTCAAAGGGAAAATTAAATTAGGAATCAATGAAATTGAAAAGTTAGAGAATGACTCGTGAAAATAATGATAAGTCAATAAAGGTGAACAAGATGGAATGAATCCTTTCGTTGAAGTTGGGTCATTTTGGAGAATGTGATGCATACACAACGGTGGCTAATGTGGTGACCACCTATGTGATCTTATTTTTAATAAGGTGCTAAGGTGCATATAATTTATGTAATACCATCTGTAATAAAAAGAAATTTGTCTACGGTCTTTTGTTGAATATTGTTTTTGCAAGGCTGCTTCTGATATATTATGTGATCTCTCTCTCTATCTATATATATATATATAATGCAAGCTTTCTATTTATTAGTTGGTCCAATAAAGACATTACGGTATCTTGAGGTGACTAATCTGAGTATAGAGTACAGTCTTGCTTTGAATAAGCTATGTACTAGCTTGTTATTGGTCCATGTATAGCTTTTTAAAAATGATTCCCCCTTAATAATATATATAAAAAAATGTATCTTAAATTTATTTTATTTTATTATAAAATAATTAAAGCAAAAAGATTATTCAAAATTTTGGAAAGTGATAATGTTAAAAGAGAACATTCAATTCAAATATAATAAAATTTTGATAAATTAATACCTTAGGATTAAGAAAAATATATTAATTAATTAATAAATTATTAATTTATAAAAATATCTTTTTTTTTTTTTTAAATATGTAAAAAGAAAATTAAAATCATACAATGTCAAAGATTTATCTTTATGATGTAAGAATTATACAAACTTTTAATATGCATTATTATCGCTGATTTTATCGTAATCTTTTAAAAAGTTATGAAGTAAAGCAACCAAATCTAGAAAAAATAAATGTTTTAGAGACAATGAATTTTGTAATTTCGGCTTGGACAATAGATGTTTAGGAAAATACAATTACAAATTGCTTTTGACATTATAAAATTAGATCTAGATAATATGACTTTAGAGAATTTGAATGAACCCTTAGATGACAGAGACATTCAAGAATTGAAAATAATAATCAAAGAGTTACAATGCCCTAATAGAATGGATGCAAAGTACCTCTTGAACTATCTTAAAAAAGACAACACAACTTTAGAGATTTTGGTGATGAACAAACTATTAAGAGTGCCACGAGAAATGATAAAGAGGATTAAGTTGAAAATAATAATTTTAGTATAGAGCTCGTCTTGTACAAAGAAGTACTCAAAGTGACAATGACAAAAAATAGTTTCTTGTTGTAATATGAAAATGCCAAAAGTTCTTTCCGAATTACAAAAAATTAAAGATGAGATCTAAATAGATATCAATTTCAAGTAGAAACAAATAATATTGGATACATATTTTATAAAAGCTTCCTAAATATATTATATGAATTTAATTGATTATTAGTTTATGTAATAAATTGGTTCTATATGTAACTACAAGATTTTTTTTTTATAATGTTTTATTTAAAAAATTTATCGAACTATTAATTTAGCACATCGGCCCTAAATTTGAACTAGTAAAAAAATATTATATAATTGAAGTTATTAATTTATTAAAATTCGATGGTATCATACGCTCATTAACAATATATCTTGTCTATTGTTCCTAAAAACATGTATCCTGTCTTCTGAATTAGGCCCCCATGAAGGCAAACTATAAACCATTATTCTTGTTACAATAAGGGATAATGACATTTTTGTATTTAAAATTTAGTCCTATACCCAATTTTGTCACTTTTAATTTAAATTATCTAGTTTTATCAATCTCTATTAGGTAATTACAATTTAAGTTGATAGAAAAAGGATAAAAAAGTAATTCAATAGAAAGATTGACGCGAAAGATGTTCCATTATGATCACGTGTCAAATAATCATTAATTATTAATAAAAAATAAATTTAAAAAGACACGTAACATAATATAATAAGTTTAATTATTTAATATTTATTTTAAAATTTTTTATATTAAATTTATAATAATAAAAAAATTAAAAAATTTAATAATAAAAAATATATTTACCCTTAATTTGTCCCCCAATTCATTCTCTTTTCTCGATTCTTCCATCACAACTCACTTTCTCCTTTTATTTATTTTTTTAAATTTAAGTTTTTACTAATTCTCGTCAAAATCAAAATGAATATAAATCATGACCGATCTTTGATAATGGAACAAATCAAAATCATCAATTGAAATTTTCACAATAGTCATTTAACTACAGTTAGCTTATTTTCTCTCATAAACTCAACATAAATGTTATACTTCTAACTTCATTTTCTTCCATTTTTTCAATTACCAAACACTGGCAATGTTAAAATTAAATACCCACTTCATACTTTAATACTCATTTTTTTTATCTTAAATCAAATATCCAGTGTCGAAATCAAATACCCATCACAATTTTGTTGGGAAGTAAGCGAGTTGAAATTATTGAATTTGAAAACATTGGCTTATTAGTTGCAAAAAGACTAGATGCTTTTGGGTGCTACATATCTTACAACTCAAAAAAGAAAAAACCATCTGCCTTATACCCCTTTTATTCAAATACCTGTGAACTTACCGCTAATAACGATATCTTCTCATTTGTTGTGGATTAACTAATGAAACCTGCCACATGGTTAACAAGGAAGTGATGTAAGTTCTAAATTGCCATGTATCCTTTTAAGCTCAAGCAAATAATGTTCCAAATGCACATGAGTGACTTTAAAAGGCTTAAAAAGAAGTAGAAGGTTTGCTTTTTAATAGAGGTGGTAGGATCTGGAATTTGGATTAAGATGAGGAAGGAAAAATATACATTAAAAATTAGGCCTATTTAAGTATGTTTTGTAATTTTTTTAATTAAGGATAATTATTGATTGATACGTAAATATGATAGATAAGGTCAAATAATCAATGATTGATATATGAATTCTAACAAAGACAAAAATATAATTATACAACAAAATATACTATTTTGTTAGATTTAACAACAGTTACCTAACGGAGAGGATAGAGAAGGACAAAATTAGATAACTTTAAATAGAAAGGACAAAATCAGGTATTGAACCAAATTCTAGAGGCAAAATTGTTGTTTATTGTAAGAATATTGATTAAAAATCATCGAAATATGATTTGGGGATCAAACTAAGTGCGTAGGGTGTGCACGGATTGAAGACGGATGTGAAAGGAGGTGAAAACAGAAGAAGGGCGCACCAGGCGCTAGCGCCGCAGCGACCAGGCGTGGGCGCTGTGGCGCCCAGAACAGAACCTGAGCGCTGTGGCGCCAGGAGGCCAGCATTGCAGAGCTCAGCAAATGCTCTCCAGGGCCGCGGCGACGAGATCCCAGCGCCGCAGTACTGGAGACGGGAACAGTATCCCAAAATAAAGAAACTTCCTTATTTTGTTTCCCACTTGCTCTAGGACTCCCTAATACGACTCTCACACGTATAGGGTAAACCTAGGTCGTCCCAAAGCTTATATAAAGGCTATCAATTGGCTTGTAAACACATCTTTGTGATCAACTAGATCTTGACAATCTTTATGATAAACAAGAGATCTTAGTGGTTCTTTGTGAGTGAAAATCCCTAGAGTGAGAGAGAGAGTTTTCTTTGTGATCTTTCTTGTAAAAGGCATACTTTGTGAGTGCCTTGTGATTCATAATAAGAGAAGGGTGTGATCTTGATCCGTCGTGGACGTAGGCAAGTTGCCGAACCACGTAATTCTTTGTGTGTTCTTCTTCTACCCCTTTCTCTATTTATTTCTTAGTAACTTGTTCTGCATTATTATATTGCTTGGGTGAATTTTTTGCTTGTTTGTGTGCTTCCGCTTCAACAAACTGGTATCGAAGCTTTGGTTCTAAACAGACATGACCACACCCAAGTAGGAGGTAGAGAAATTCAACGGTACGAATGACTTCAATCTGTGGAAGATAAAAGTTAAGGCGTTATTGGTGAGCCAAAGGCTTGGTTCGGCATTAGAGGAGACTGCAGCTCCATCTAGTGATGAAGAGAAGACGCCAGAGTCATCTAGAGCAGAAGCAGAAAGAAAAAACATTCAAGAAAGAGCTCATAGCACAATCGTTCTGTCATTGAGCGATGAAGTATTAAGGGAAGTAGCAGGTGAGACGACAGCAATAGGTCTTTGGAAGAAGCTTGACTCTCTTTATATGAGGAAATCATTGGCCAACAGATTATATATAAAGAAGAAGCTGATACAGCTGTCCATGTTAGAGGGGACGCCGATGAAAGATCATATAGACGCCTTCAATAAGATCATCCTTGATCTTGAGTCTATCAACATCAAGATAGAAGATGAAGATAGAACAATTATCTTATTGAGTTCACTCCCTAAGAGCTATAAGAGTTTTGTTGATACGCTACTCTACGGCAGAGAGAGTTTAACGATGAGTGATGTGAAATCATCATTAAACTCAAAGTTATTAGGAAAGCAGACCGAGGGTAATGCAGAAAGTTTATCTGTAAGAGGAAGGCCTCATATAGAGATGGGAAGAAAAAGGGCTCAAGGTCGAAGTCTAGGACTCCTAGGAAGTGCTATTGCTGCAAGAAAGATGGGCACTTCATAAAGGACTGTCCTGAAAAGAGAGCATAAGACAAGAAGAAAGCGGATGCTGCGCTTGCCTATGATGATAGCTATGACAGCGCAGAGACACTCGTCGCTACTGATGGTATGAACTCTGAACAATGGGTTTTAGATTCTAGTTGTACTTTTCATATGTGCCCACACAAGTCTTAGTTTACAAATTTCCAGCCCATTAGTGGTGGTAAGGTGTTAATGGGTAATGACATTGCATGTCAGATGATGAGAATTGATAGTGTTAAGCTTAGGCTGCATGATGGGCAAGTGAGAGAGTTGACAGACGTTAGGTATGTTCCTGACTTGAAGAGAAACTTGATCTCACTGAGGACTTTAGACCAGAATGGGTGTTCCATCAGGATCGACGGAGGGATTTTAAGAGTTTTGAAAGGTTCCATGGTGGTGATGAGAGGAGAGAAGCGCAAATGTGTTTATGTGCTTAAGGGTGAAGTCGTGAGTGGTTCTGCACTATTCTCTGTAGATGATGAGAGTATACAAACTAAGTTGTGGCATCTTAGACTGGCACACCTAGGCGAGAGAAACCTAAAGGAGTTATATAGTCAAAAGGCGTTTGGAGATGATAAGTTCCAGCCCTTAGAGTTTTGTGAGCATTGTGTGCTAGGGAAAGCACATAGAGTGAGGTTCAGTACTGGCGAGCACAAGACTAAGGGAACTCTTGACTACATACACTCGGATCTTTGGGGACCAGCTCAGACAGCTACTCGTGGTGGTGTCAAGTATTTTCTTAGTTTGATTGATGACTATTCGAGGAAACTGTGGGTCTATGTGTTGAAGAGCAAGGATCAAGCCTGTGAAGTATTCAAGACTTGGAAGGTTCTTGTTGAAAATCAGACTGGCAAAAGGGTAAAGATGCTTAGGACTGACAACGGCATCGAGTTTCGCAATAAAGAGTTTGATGGATTTTGTGCCAAGCATGGGATTGTAAGGCATAAAACAGTAAGATCAACACTACAGCAGAATGGGGTAGCTGAGAGGATGAATAGGACCCTACTTGAAAGGGTTAGATGCATGCTTACCAATGCGAAGATGTCCAAGACATTCTGGGGAGAAGCTGCAGCTTACTTGATTAATAGAAGTCCCTCATCAGCAATTGACTTCAAGACGCCAGAAGAAAAATGATCCGGCAATCCTCTAAAGTATGACTACCTCAGAATATTTGGTTGCCCTGCCTTTATACATGTTAAGGATGGGAAGTTGGAACCTAGAGCTATCAAAGGGGTATTCATAGGATATCCTGAAGGAGTAAAAGGATACAAGGTGTGGTGTAAAGACTTAACACCACCAAGGAGTATTATAAGCCGTGATGTAACGTTCGATGAGATGACGATACTGAAAACCTCCTAAGAAGATGAGAAAGAAGAACCTGTGTCCAAGGAAGACTCAGCACCCGAGTCAATAGAAGTTGAAGTAGAGCATGAACATAGATCTGGTATGCCCCCAGATCAACACTTCAATAAGGAGATCCTTGAAGATGAACCAAGAACACGGGCAAGTTCCTCTAAGTCCACCCAAAAGAAGACTAGAACTCCTGAGTTGGAACTTGAAGAGTACCAACTTGCTAGAGACAGGTTAAGGAGAACGATTAACCTACCAGTCAGGTATGCATAAGCAGACTTAGTTGCTCATGCTTTTAATTCTACTTACACTTTTGAATATGATGAGCCTAGGACATATGGTGAGGCTATGAAGAGTGAAAACAAGAAAGAATGGCAGCAGACCATGGAAGAAGAAATTTGTTCTCTTAGAAAGAACAATACCTGGAAGTTGGTGGAGAGACCTCAAAAGAAACTAGTCGGGTACAAGTGGGTGTATAAGGTGAAGGAGGGGATACCAGGGATTGAGCCTACAAGATTCAAGGCTAGGTTAGTAGCACAAGGTTTTACTCAGAGAGAGGGAGTCGATTTTCATGAGATATTCTCTCCAGTTGTCAAGCACACATCTATTAGAATTTTGTTAGCCATGTGTGCAAACCTTGATTTACATTTAGAGCAGATAGATGTAAAGGCAGCTTTTCTACATGGAGAGCTTGAAGAAACGATATACATGGCACAACCGCAAGGGTTTGAGGAGTCCGAAAAAAAAGATCATGCTTGTTTGCTAAAGAAGTCATTGTACAAGTTAAAGCAATCACCTAAACAGTGGTATAGGAGATTTGATGAGTTTATGATGGCTTGTGATTTTAGTAGAAGCAAGTATGACGGATGCGTGTACTTTAAGAACATAAGTTGTGGGATGATGTATTTGCTTTTATACGTCGATGATATATTGATCGCATGCAAGAACATGGAAGAAATACAAAAGCTCAAGAAGCAATTAAGTGGCGAGTTTGAAATGAAGGATTTGGGAGCAGCGAAGAGAATTTTGGGTATGGATATTGTGAGGGAAAGAAGAGATGTTATCTTCTTATCCCAACAACGATATATAGTCAAAAGTTTGGAGAAGTTTGGTATGTCAAACGCGAAGTTTGTCTCTACTCCTTTGGCCATGCATTTCAGACTTTCAGTAGCACAGTCGCCAACATTCGATGAGGAGAAACTGCAGATGAGTAAAGTACTGTATGCAAGCACTGTGGGGAGCATCATGTATGCAATGGTTTGCACAAGACCAAACATAGCACAGGCTGTGAGTGTGGTGAGTAGATACATGACGAATTCGAGAAAAGATCACTGGCTTGCAGTAAAGTGAATTCTGAGATATCTCAAGGGAACGTCGAATCACGGGTTAATGTATAAGAGGGATGAGGACAGTAATGAAATGGTAAGAGGGTATGTAGACTCAGATTATGCAGGTGATCTTGACAAGAGAATATCGTTGACGGGCTACGTATTCACAGTGTTTGGGTATAGTGTGTATTAGAGATCAGTTCTATAATACGTGGTTGCACTATCTACCACAAAGGCAGAGTACATAGCTGTTGGTGAAGCTATCAAGGAGGCCGTGTGGTTAAAAGGCATATGCACAGAGGTATTGGCTAGTGAAGATGTGAACACCGGTGTGTATTGTGATAGCCAGAGTGCCATACACCTAAGCAAGCATCAAGTGTTCCATGAGAGGTCGAAGCACATTGATGTGAGACTCTATTACATTCGTGAGATTGTCCAAAGTGGTGAAGTTAGTCTAACAAAGATAGCGTCATCTAAAAACCCTACTGATATGTTGACTAAGCCACTACCCTTGGTTAAGTTCGTCCTATGCAAGGACTTAACCGGAGTCACTACTTTGTGAGGGTGGCCGAATATGCGAAAATGAGAGATCGAGTTACTTTGTGGATGATTTTAAATTAAGGAGGGAATTTGTAAGAATATTGATTAAAAATCATTGGAATATGATTTAGGGATCAAGCCAAGTGCGTAGGATGCGTATGGATCGAAGACGGACGCAAAAAGAGGCAAAAAATGAAGAAGGGCGCACCAGGCGCCAGCGCTGCAACGACCAGGCGTGGGCGCCGCTGCGTCCAGAACAGGACCTGAGCGCTGCGGCGACGAGAGCCCAGCGCTGAAGACGGGAATAGTATCCTAAAATAAGAAAACTTCTTTATTTCGTCTCCCACTTGCTCCAGGACTCCCTAATACGACTCCCACACGTATAGGGTAAACCTAGGTCTTCCCAAAGCCTATATAAAGGCTATCAATTGACTTGTAAACACATATTTGTGATCAACTAGATCTTGACAATTTTTGTGATAAACAAGAGATCTTAGTGGTTCTTTGTGAGAAAAAATTCCTACAGTGAGAGAAAGAGTTTTCTTTGTGATCTTTCTTATAAAATGCATATTTTGTGAGTGCCTTGTGATTTATAATAAGAGAAGAGTGTGATTTTGATCCACCGTGAACATAGGTAAGTTGTCGAACTATGTAATTGTTTGTGTGTTGTTCTTTTACCCCTTTCTCTATTTATTTTTTAATAACTTGTTCTATATTATTATATTAAATGAGTAAATTTTTTACTTATTTATATGCTTCTACTTCAACATTTACCTTTATAATAATATTAATAAAAAAATATACATTAGAAAAAATAAAATACCATTAGTTAGAGATAAGTTGCTTAGAATTTTATATGTGAACATTCCATGCTTCAGATTTTCTGCTTTCAGATCCGCACGTGCGAAAAAGCTGAATTTCAGTAATATGTAGCTTCGATTGTTGTCAGAAATATATTAGTACACTGAAAAAGGCTTACATATATGTATCTTAAACCTGCGAAATTGATTGTCACTTGTTTCTTTTACCAAAGGCTCGATGCTTTCACTGCAAATGTTCAGTCAATTTTTATCCCTACAAAGTTTAGATGAAGGGTTGCTTTTACAATCCTCCAATCTACCCATTTGAAGATCTGTAATCAAGAAAAATATAAAATCACTGCCTCTTTGAAAATGGAAATAATAATGGAGTTGATCACTGGTTTTAGCACATTCCACACAGGCAGCAACAGTGCTTTTTTAAGGACTGTTAATTCTGCTCGAGAATTCTACTCCTGTCAAAATAAGAAAACAAAACAAGGATTAATGCACGCGGCCATAATTTCCATCCTCCAAAGATAACAAAAAGAAAAATGCACTCTTGGGTTGTTCTTTATTTATTCATTGACATTGGTATGTTCTTAATTATGTATAATTAGGCCATAAGAATTATAGTAACCATGCTTTATAAGACAGTACAAAGCAGCCATAGAAATAATTATTCTTGCGTCAATGATTAATGCCTTAACCATAACGCTAAGGAGAAAATGACAGAGGTAATAGCTGCAATAATTTTGACTGTGAAAAACAATTTTAAGTAAATGAGATAAAAAAGCAATCAAAAGGCTGCTTTTTGCCCTTATAATAATCCATTTGTTTTAAACTTTTGATTAATTAAACTCGCAATTAGTAAATTAAATTAATCCTAAAGCCCCTTTACGTAATTGCGTCAAGTCCTCCACTACACTCGTTATTTCTCTCTCTATTTTCCCTTCTTTCCCTTCCAAAAACAGAAGCAACAAAGTGCTTCCCATTTCTTCGGCACCTCCTCTCTCTCTCCGATCTCAGCTCAGTTTCCATCAACTGATCTCTTGTAAGCATTCTCTAATTACGCGCGCACACAAAATAGTCTTGATCTTTTTTTTTTTGACAATTATATTAAAATCTAATTGTCTCGAATATCTTGGTCTAATTCTTATTTATTGGTAAAGTTGATACTGCTCTATCTGCTCTGTTTTTCTCCTGAGAATACGTGGGAAAATTAACTGGGTAAGCCCATATATTTTGGCTCCAATTCAACACAACTCAAGCACCCCACCTGTGAAAATTCTTTTCTTTGTATTTTATTTAGTTTCCTTAGCAAACAAGCGTTTTTAGTCGTATCTCTTGTTTTGAGACTGTAGTAATTAGCTCCTGTTGAACTGACGCGAATTTTTTTTTTGATTTTGTTTTACTTTTACACATCCAATGTCAGTTCGACTCTTTCATAGACACATGTTGAAACCCAAATCTCAAAATTCTATTTATTTTTCCTCTTTTAGTTTTCTTATGCGCTGAGATTTTGCATGTGCAAGTTCTAGACCGAATTTCTGGTGTTATGATAATTTAGCAACTAGTTCTTGATGATAATGTGAATTCATGATTGACTTCAATTTGTTTCCTTCCATATTTGCAATTGTAGTTTGATGTATGATGATGAGCTGGTGATATAGAACTAGAGCTTTTTGAGGGAGTGATTTTGGAACACAATGCGGTTGTTCTCATCAAGCTTAAGCTTGAGCCTGTCAAAGGAACAAAATGGTGGAGGGAACAATCGTGCATTGTTGTATCTCAACGTGTATGATCTTACACCTGTAAACAACTACCTTTACTGGTTCGGGCTTGGGATTTTCCATTCCGGTATTGAAGGTAAGGAGGTTTTCTGTTTCTAGGTTTTGTACAGTTTCAATTTCTTTTCGGTTCAAATCTGAACAATGTGGTTTCTTCATTGATTGTGGGAGCTTTGTCTAACAGGTTGTGGATTATTTTAAATTTGTGTTTATATAGTTTGGTTGATAGGAATTATTTTGTTCGTTTCTGTGAATTGGCTAATAAATTGTGGTTTCTATTATGGTAATGGGATTTAATAATGATAACTATAGAAATATGGTGTGTTTGAAATGGAAAAGCCAACAGGTAGATTATCCATGTGGTTTAAGAGCTAAAATTAAGTACGTGGTTGGATAAAAGGTCAAAGTACAAGGACAATGAACCTGAATTCTCAGATTCATTAGTTTGAAGGCGCACCGCATAGGATCTAATGGAAATTCCATAAAGGATGACCATGTTAGTGGTGTTGGTCATATAGATCATTAGTGTCAGCGTTTGCTAAATTTGTGCATCAGTTACTTTTATCAAATACTGAATGTATCTTTTGAACTTAGAATGATAAGGCTTGATGTTTTTGACAAATATGCTGATGAACTTAGTTGTACTGTCATAAAAAAAATTCATATGCTAATCTGGAGGTTGAGAGAAAAAGGCTTCTGAAATAGATAGGCTGGTTGATTTCTATTCAATAATCTGGTTCATAGCCTAAAGTTGTAGTTGTAATCAAGCAAAGGAGAAGCAGAATACAATATTATCAATTATAGGTTTTGTTTCCTTGGAGTTAAAGAATCACATTGCTTACCTGATTCCATTGTTGCTGTGATAAAGGGTATCTATAATAATTTGAATAGCCATTGATGATGTAGCATCATATGGTATTCCAAATTTTTGAGGGACAAAAATCATTGAGGAGTCCAGGTCAGGACAGTGCTCCTACCCTGACCTTTAAAGATTTTATGGAAGAGCTTAGCCATAGGTTACTATACAAATAATCTACAGGTTAAAACCATAATGGAATGGTCTGGGATGACACGTGAGCCAAAAAGGAAAAAGCATACGCAAAATTTTGGGACTCATCTTGCAACCCTTATAGACAATTGTCTGTAGATGCAATCTTAACTATTATATAAGGTTTGTTCACATAATATATTGGTCTATGTTATTAATGCAATACTCACGATGCAATTAATATGCTGTATCTTGTTGGTGATCAGCTCATGGTTTGGAATATGGCTTTGGCGCTCACGAGTACCCTAGCAGTGGGGTTTTTGAAGTGGAACCAAGAAGTTGTCCTGGCTTCATCTTTAGACGGTCTGTGTTGCTGGGAACCACCAACTTGTCTCGCTCAGAATTTCGGTCCTTCATGGAACATCTTTCTGGAAAATATCATGGGGACTTGTATCATTTGATTGCCAAGAACTGCAACCATTTTACTAATGAAGTCTGCTTGCAGCTAACTGGAAAGCCTATTCCAGGATGGGTAAATCGGATGGCTCGTTTTGGTAAGAAAAATTTCTCACTTCTTATTCATGCTACCTTAGAAGTGACCTTGGAATTCACCAGGTAGTTATTAGACCTGGTAAATTGCTTACACAAGGTGGACAGATGTTAATATGTCATGTTTTTAGATGTGCAATAGAATCTAGCTCCAGATTATCTTGTTCCATGTTCATTAACTGTTCCATTATATGTCTTTTCCCTCTGTTGTAAAAATTGTCAAGAAGTGTCTGTATTTCAGATCTAACTGAGGATCCATACTGTGAAAGTATTTTCACATTGCTATAAGAGAGTTTGGAAATGTCTGGGTAGTGCGGTGGCTAATCTCATGCCCCTATAAGTGTTTGTACCTCTTGGCTAACATGTGATTAGATTTTCCTTACCTGACTGGGACTTTGCATTTTCAGGTTCATTCTGTAATTGTCTGCTGCCAGAGAGCATTCGGATCACAGCAGTTAGACATCTTCCTGATCATCCCACATATTCTGGTGAGTTTGTTCAGATAATTATGTTTTCGAGGCCCATTACTAGCATATTTTTGGTTGTTTTTTCAACTTGTTTTCTTGTTAGAGGAGTTCACCTAGATTGGCTGCCCAAGTCTCAAAGAAGATAAAGCATCTCCATGTAAAGTCTGGTTTACATTTAATGAATCAGATAGAACACTAACATAGAGTTTCTATTTCTTACATGGATTATTTAGAACTTAAACACTAATATTGAGCCCTTACCAACATGCTTGGGCTTTTAGGTATAGGGATTAATGTGGCATCAGTGTCAGAGGTCTTGTATTCAAATTCTCCACTTCTCAAGTGTTTGCCTTCTAGTAATGTGATGGGGGGTGTCAGGTGGTGAACTGATTATGTGATGTAGTTTGGGATCTGGTATATGTTTTGATCCTGCATGGTGATAGTGTATTTGATTTGTCTTTCTGTCAAAGCAGTACTTAGGGATCTGCTCTATATCTTCACCCAGAGAGATCTGATTTTTTCTGTGTTAATCTTAAACGAGAAGCCTCAATATGTTTGATTTAATTTTTTGTTAAAGAATATTGCTTGAACTTCTTTCAATTGTATTGCAATGCAGATGAGGATATACTGGATTCAGCATCATCTGTATCAGCAGAAAGTGAACAAGAGGCAGATCATCATCTGCTGACTGCAACAAATAGTGATGTTGCTTTTCTACAAGATAAACCAGTGAGGCTAGCAAAGGAGCTATTATGATTTTTTTTTTCTCTTCCTACATTTACTTATTTTTTTCAACTTGGGTCTTCATGTTGTTTGTAATTGTATTATAGCATCTCACATGTATTAATGGACTCATTGTCTCAGCTGAATTTTAGGTAGTCAATCTTTCTTTCCTACTGTCACAGTTTCTTGCCCGAGGCTTTCCTATTGCCTGCATGCTTTTCTAATGTATGATTAGAAAATGTTTTCTCATATTTTGGAGATGTATCAGTTTATGAATGTTATAGGTTTCTTATCATCTTTGGGATTTTCATTTGCTATGATCAATCAGACATAAATCTATCCCTATAGAGAACAAAACTGATGATTGATGTGAAAGAGTTTGCTGGGAAGGACTAAGGAGAACCAAAGAGTAAGCATTTGTTTGTGATCTCAGAGTGGTTCTTAAAAGATGGAATATAAAATTCGAGTTCTTGAATATAATTTGACCTAGCTTGACAGAAAATAACCAAAAAAAAAATTTGTTTTAGGAATTAAAATATATATTTTTATAGAATTGTTTAATCATGCTTAATCAGAATTTTTAGAGACTTGTTTTATTCTTGATTTCAAAAAAGGAAAAGAAAAACAAAGAATTAGATTGGGATTGAAACCAGACAGAGACCATTAGTTGAAGTATTTAATAATCATAATCATTTATGTTTCTGCTTCTACGAGAGGTTAGCATCCCTTTCCAGTGGAAATTACTTGTTAAAAGTGAGAATTAGTGCCGTGTAAGGTTGGACAAGGATGATGTTATGCAAAAGCACTTCGTGACAGCTACCTGGTAAATGCTCATTTAGAAAAACAGCAATTTAGAGGCGATGAAAAGACTGCCCGAGAGTCATGAACCATATTTTAAAGTAAAAGCAGAGTCGGTCAAGCAGAAGAGAACAACAGCTAGGTATTTTAACAGAGGTGAGAATGAAAGGGTGCAATCTTATTGTCTGCAAATGCGATTGTTTTACTTAAATAGTCCTAATCAAAACCTCTTTCCATAACTACTAAAGCTGAATTTTCAACCAAAAAAAAGGGTCTTGAAGATGAAACTTTAGCAAAACTTGCAAGTTACCCATTTCTTTTATGTCAAATAGAAAATTCCATGTCTTCTTTACTAGCAAAAGGAAAAAGAAAAGAGTAAAGGGAAAAGAAAATAGGAGAATCCAGCATTTACTTGAGGGCGGCGCCTTCTTGAATTGACTGGAAAAAGATAACAGACCATTACCAATAACACCGAAAGAAACACTCAACCAATTATTAATTACCCCCTTGCTCCGTCTGGTTGATACTGCATTGCCAGTAATGGCTGATGTTTTCTTCTTCATTCTATTTATTACATCTATGTATGCTAACACACATACTTCTGAAGCAAATTGCCCAACCGTAAAATGTGGTCACGAAACACCTGATATTCATTTTCCTTTATGGGTAAAAGGCCAGCAGTCACAACACTGTGGCTACCCTGGTTTTGAGCTTCTTTGCAAGGAAAACACTACCGTGATTCACTTTCCATCATATGGTGATTTGTTTGTAAAATCAATCTCTTACGATATCAAAAAGCTTGATCTTCTTGACCCCAGAAATTGTGTCCATGAAGTATTTCTTAATCTTAATCTCTCCCTTTCGCCATTTCATTATTATTATGTTGTGAAGAACTACACGTACCTCAATTGTTCAGCTAGGCTTCCGCCTTCCTTTACGGAAATCCCATGCTTGAGGGGCTCTAGACATTATTTTTATACTGTGGAATCTTCTTTGGCTGTGCCATCTTCTTGCAGGGCTGTGAAAACTGTTGCAATTCCATTTGCATATAGTCCTTACATCTCTGACAATAGTTTTGGGCTTGGATTAACTTGGGACTTGCCCGGATGTGAAGCCGAAGGAGACGAGAAAAGCTTTCTGTCTAAGACGGAACTTCTCAAAATAGCACAGGATGAAGGTAAACTTTCATTATTGCTTTTCTGTCCGTAATATTGGATATCCTCATTTCTTGATACTAGTTACTTTCAGCGGGAAGGTCTTGCATCTATTTAAAATAGCTCAAATATCTGCAACTGTTATAGCTAATATCAGGGGAAGAAGAATAGCTGATTACAGGTGCCAATAATTAGTAAAAGTACCATCTTTAATACCAGACACTGTTGGTCCATCTTTACCATGGAGACATTTTCTATAGCTTTGAAATTAAATACTAAAACCTTGATATTGTCTGAATATATAAGTAGAGGTCCCAACAGCAAGGGAACAAACAAAAGATCGGTAGTACATAAAAATAATAAAAAAGCTCTCAAAATGTTGAAGAATCTGCTCTTGGTTTATATGATGAACGAAACTAGTACTTCACACCCAATTAAGACATATCTCCATTTTCTGAATTGCCTAAGCTAACTTCGCTGGCATTTATCTGTACTCTTGCTTGGAGATTGATTAAGCTTGTATCCTCGTTCGTTAAGCAGGTTTACTGTGAAGGCAAGGAATAGATGAAGCATTGGCATTCGGAAAATTAGTGATAACCAGACTTTCAAACTACTGATGATTAAGTCCAGAGGGAAGTTGAGTGGAAAAGGCAATAAAAATTTTATGGGATCGAAATTTTTGTTTCACATTTTCTCACTGTATATATGTTATCATTTTCCCAGTAAATGTGTAGTAGAAAAATGGCGTTCAGTCACTGAGGACTTGTGCATGTGCCCAACTTTGCATATACCTCTCTGAAATTGTAGCAGTATATGTATATTTTGGATTTTGTATCAATGAAATATTTCCAATCTGAGATAAATTTTTATACCCGGAAAGCTGTTACAGTTGTAGAATGTATGAATTAAGAAAAAATTGTAGCCATTAAAGAGTCGGAGTATTTGTATTTTGTAGTATGCACAAGTCACCTCTTAGCTCTTTACATAAAATTTAAGAATCTTATTTTTCATATATGCCTCAACGTGAAGTTTTGAGCTTAATCATTGCGGCCAGCAGCCTAATTCAATTCTTTTTCCTCCTACCACTTTATAGATACCTAATGCATAGTGTTAGTGTCCATCACAATTGTGCGCTCTTTAGTTTTAAATCAATCACGTCTTTTTTTTTTTTATATTTTATATCTATTACAATTTTATTAGCAAAATATAAATAAAGAAAAGAATTAATTAATTTAAAAATAGCGATAATTATAATCGTAACTATGCTAGCACTTTTTAATTTTATTAATATATTAATATTTTTTTAAAACTTAAAATGAGAATAAAGACTTAAAAGTTATTAAAAAATAATTCTAAAATGATTTTAGAATAATTTTTTTATACTCTCCTACCATATATACATGTTATTAATGTAAAATATTATTTTCTTATTTATGTTATTTTTCTATTTTATAATAAGGTTACAGCCTATATAAAGGCTCAATTGTACAATTTATATTCACGGTGAAATATATTCTTTTTACATTTCTCACATGGTATCAGAGCTTAAAGTTCTATTATTTCACTGTTTTGTTGTTTAGCGAAATTTGTCGGAATTTTTTTAGAAACTCTTAGGAAGCTCACCGGAGTTTCACTCGAACGCCACCGAAAGTTCGCCGAATTTCACCGTAATCAACACCGCCCTACCCAAAAAGTTCAGACGATGCCGGCCAGTTGAATCCCACCGGAATCAAGCTTCTCCGTCGCTGCATGCTCCTTCACACGCCGACCAAACTTTCTGCCACTGTTACTGTTCGCCTTGGATTCCGACTGATTTTCAGTGCGTTAATCTGCACCGCCTAGATGGTTGCACTCAGAATCAATCAGAGATTCCAAAGGCACCGCAATCTTGTCAATTCGAAGTCACACGCGTCCCCACGCACCTCTGAACAGAGCTGCTGTCCGCCACCGTCCACCTTAGATCTTCGCCATTTTTCGGCGAGTGATTTCTCACCACCGGTTCCATTCAAATCCCCTCCGCTAGATCTATCAATCCCAGGTCTCCTTTTGAAATTCCGGTGATCCAATTTGCAATAGGGGTCTTTTTGCAAACCTTTTAAAGTTATATGGATAATTTGCAGTTTACCTAAGTTTTAGGTCATTTTGTAATTTCTTATTTTTATGGTTTTTTTTTGTTTTTGTTTTTTGTAATTTTCAAATAAATTGGTGGAATAATCACTCAACACACTTGCACTCAAAACAATTGATTTTTTTTTTCTATCAACGCGTTTACATTCACAGTGGTTGACAACGCACTTGCACTAGTAACGGTTGATTTTCTGTTTTTTTATCAACGCATTTGCACTCGCAATGGTTGACAATACACTTGCACTAGCAACAGTTGGTTTCAAATTTCATTCAACGCGTCTGCATTCGCAAGTGATTGATTTTTCTCAATGCTCACCATTACAATAAAAAAAATATTCTTTTTCAAACTCAAGCCTCTACTTGAAAATTTTCAAGGTTAGATCGTAATTTTCTATTCCTTTGGAGTTTTTTTTGAAATTTTCAATAGTTTCAAGGTTATTTTGTAATTATAATAATTTTTTAGGGTCATTTTGTAATTTTTGAAAAGTTTAAGGGTTATTTTAAAATTATATTATTTTATAGGGGTAAATTTGTAATTATTTAAATTTGAGGGGTCAATTTGTTGTTATTAAAAGCTCGGGGGTTAACTTAAAATTAATATAAGTTTAGGTACTAAATTATCAATAGTCTAAAAAAAAAGAAAAAGGAAGGAGGGTTTTGGAATTTATGGATAAGTGTGGTACTTTTTAGTGTTATTCTGCTCTATTTAGCCCATGCCACATATCTGGGCCATCTCAAGGTGCTGCTTTTACAGAACTTACTATTACTCCTGCACAGGATAGTGTGAATTGTTCTCCTAATAACCTTGAATCTTTACTCCGTCTACTCTTTTTTAATTCTAGTAAACCCTTAATTTCTGCCTCTTCTAATTTTTCAGGTAAATCTTCTTGGTATTTTAACTCTGTATGTTGTAATCACATGACTTCTGATCCTACAATTTTCTCCTCTAAAACTCTTAATTCCTATTTACCATCTATTCAAACTACTAATGGTTCTCTCATAAAAGTTAACCATATTGGTAAAGTGTCTTGTTATAATCTATCTGTATCTGACATTTTTTTTATTCCTAACCTTACATTAAACCTTTTGTCTATTGGTCAATTATGCGAACTTGGTCTTAATGTCTTGTTTACTGCTTCTGGTTTTTGTGTGCAGGATTCAAAGACTGGTTGGATGCTTGGGACAGGCCGCAAAGTTGGACGTCTGTATGAACTTATTTATTTAGATCTATCCTTTCCATATCTTTCGTCTGTAGCATCTACCTCTTCAGTGCCTTCATTACATCTTTGGCACTCTCGTTTGGGTCATGCGTCAGTCAATTGCATCCGATCTTTAGTATTCAGTAGTCATTTAGGTATTGTTTTCGATAATAAAGATGATTGTCTTACATGTCCTTTAGCTAAACAACCAGCCTTACCTTTTGATAATAGTACTACTATCTTTCATGCTCCATTTGATCTTGTACATTCTAATATATGGGGTCTTTCTTCAAATCCCACAATGGGAGGATCCAAATATTTTGTGATCTTCGTTGATGACTATTCTCGGTATACTTAGTTATTTCTTATGAAACAACGATCCGAATTTACTAAAAGTTACCAAGATTTTGCTCAGATGATTAAAACTCAGTTCTTATGTCTTATTAAGGTTTTCCACACTGATAATGCTATGGAGTATAGAGATTTTGATTTTCTAAATCTTTTACAGGAACACGGTACTATATGTCAAAGGTCTTGTCCTGGTACATCTCAGCTAAATGAGAGAGCTAAATGTAAACACAGACACATTTTAGATACTATTCATGCTCTTCTTATCTCTTCCTCTTATCCTGAACGTTTTTGGGGATAAGCTGCTTTAACCGCTGTCTTTACCATTAATCGTATTCTTTCTCCTGTTATAGAGAATAAGTCACCTTATGAGCGTCTTTATGAAACTCTACCTAATTACAAACTCCTCAAAGTATTTGGTTGTATTTATTTTGTCCTACTTCAAAAACATGAGCACACTAAACTCGAGCCATGTACTCGATTATGTTGCTTCTTGGGATATGGGATAGAACATAAAGGTTATAAGTGTTGGGATCTTATATCTAACCGTCTTCATGTTTCTCATCATATAGTCTTTCTCGAGTATACGATGTTTTCCTCTATATCTAACTTTAAAGCTATGTTTTCTCTTATGTCACAATTTTTTACAAATAATTCTGTTGATCTTTTTCTTAATACTTTCCCTACAAATATTTCTTTTGAGTTTCATATAGGTGAATCTGCTAAAACGACGCCTGCTTCTGAGCCTCCTACCTCATCTGAAGGATCTGCTCTCAACATTCCTGGGGCCTCCTTTACTCCCTCTCTTCGTCGTTCATCTCGGGTAAGAGAACTTCCTGTCAAACTTCGTGATTATCACTGTTTCTCTACTACCCTTTCTTTATATGAGCCTCAATTATATTCTGAGGCTAGTTCTAATCCTGTTTGGCAGCAAGTAATGACAGAGGAATTACAGGCCCTTGAAAAGTCACATACTTGGGATTTTGTTACTCTTCCATCTAATAAAATTGCCATTGGATGCAAATGGGTATACAAGATCAATACCAAATCTGATGGATCTATTGAGTGTTATAAAGCCCACCTTGTTGCCAAAGGCTTTACCCAAGAATATGGAATAGATTATGAAGAAAATTTTACCCCAGTTGCTAGACTTACTTCTGTTCGAAGTTTATTGGCTGTTGCTGCAGTTCGTGGTTGGACATTATTTCAGATGGATGTCAAAAATGCTTTTCTCAATGGTGATATCACTGAAGAAGTGTATATAAAGCCTCCTCCCGGTTATCCACATCCTCTAGGCAAAGTCTGTAAACTTTGTTGTGCTCTGTATGGTCTTAAACAAGCTCCTCGTGCATGATTTGCAAAGTTTAGTGGGACTATTCTTCAGCATGGTTTTCAGTCTAGTCCCTATGACTCAGCTCTTTTTGTCCGCAAAACAGCACAAGGTTGTGTTCTCCTTCTTATCTATGTTGATGATATGATTATCACGGGTGATGATCTTTTTGGTATTTCCACTTTCAAGAACTTTCTTCAGCAACACTTTAAGATGAAAGATCTTGGCAATCTTAGTTATTTCCTTGGCCTTGAAGTACTATCCGACTCTACTGGGTATTATCTTTCTCAGGCTAAATATGCATCCGATCTACTTGCTAAAGTTGGGTTGACAGACAGTAAGACTGCCTCCACTTCTCTAGAGCCTAATGCCAAACTCTTATCCTCTGATGGCACTATTCTTAGTGATGCTACCCTATATCGTCAATTAGTTGGTAGTTTGGTTTACCTTACAGTTACTCGCCCAGACATTGCTCATACTGTTCATGTTGTCAGACAGTTTATGGCCGCTCCTCGTACCTCTCATTATGCAGCAGTTCTTCATATCCTACGTTATCTCAAAGGTACACTTTTTTACGGTCTCTATTTTTTAGCTCACTCTCCTCTTGTGTTACGAGCTTATGCTGATGCAGATTGGGCTGGTGAGCCTACGGATCGACGATCAACTACTGAATTTTGTCTTTTCTTGGGTAATTCTCTTCTTTCATGGAAAAGTAAGAAACAGATAGCCACTGCTCGCTCGAGTAGTAAAGCTGAATACCGTGCTCTTGCAGATATTACCCAAGAAATTGTCTGGCTCCGCTGGCTTCTTGAAGATATGGATATTTCTCACACTGGAGCTATACCTCTTTATTGTGACAATCAAAGTGCTATTCAAATTGCCCACAATGATGTATTTCATGAGCGGACTAAACATATTGAAACAGATTGTTACTTTGTTCGTCTCAAGGCACTATCATGCTTCACTTCATCTCATATGAAGAACAACCTGCTGATATCTTTACTAAATCTCTACTTCCGTGCCATTTTCATGCTCTAGTTTTCAAACTCAAACTTGCTTCCACTGCGCCATCTTGAGTTTGAGGGGGGGTATTAAGGAATAATTCTGGAATGATTCCGGAATAATTTCTTTATACTCCCCTACCATATATACAATTTATTAATGTAAAATATTATTTCCTTATTTATGTTATTTTTCTATTTTGTAATAAAGTTACAGCCTATATAAAGGCTCCATTGTACAGTTTATATTCACAGTAAAATATATTCTCTTTACATTTCTTACAAAAGTAAATAAAATAACACTTGATCTTACCAACTCATCAATCATCTCTATCCTTAAACCGAATGGAATAATAGTTAAAACTAAGTCATCACTTTTATTGAAAAATTTAAGTTAATGAAATAAAAAATTTCAATATGTGGGAGCCTTCCACTTAAGACGTTGGCGTGTCATTATATAACATTATTTAACTCTTCTTTTTGGTAAATGATTTGATTGGAAAACCCTTATTATGATAGTCAATAGAGAAGTCTTTAAAAAAAAATATTTTGCAATCCTTTTATTGTTTGGAACCTTTGTAACTTGGATCCAAACTTGACATATTACTATACAACATTGAATAACCTTTTATTTTTAGAATTATTTTCTTCGGATAAATGATCTGACCCAAAAACCCCAAATATATTCGTCAACAAAAAAAATTTAATACGATATTTCCTTAAACCATCTATTTCTCAGTTCTAAGGATTGGCATGGTTCGATTTGATCCGATTTTGGTCAGAATTGAATCGAACCCCAGTTATTCAGTTTTTCAATAATAAAGAATTGAATGTAACTGAAATTATATCTAAACTCATTTCGGTTCGGTTTTCCAATTTTTTCTAATCTCTGAATTCTCATCTAAATTCTGATATGTACATCCAACTCAAGCAACTCTAATCAGATTATATAATTTAATAGGCATATAATATAACTAGAATAAATAAAAAAAATTAAAAACAAAAACCGATTTGCATGACTCACTGTCATGGTGAAGCGAAGTTATCACTTTAAACATTCGAATGACTCGCGATAAGGCAGTGACAGCGAGGAGGTGTGGCGCGACAATGAGGCAGTAATGGCGAGGTGGCGATGGCAATGCAACAATGATGAGGTGGTGATGGAGACAACAACGGGGAGATGTGATAATGGGTGGCAACGTTAGATGAGAACATGAGAGAGAGAGAGAGAGAGAGAGAGAGAGAGAGAGAGAGAGAGAGAGAGAGAGAGAGAGAGAGAGAGAGAGAGAGAGAGAGAGAGAGAGAGAGAGAGTTAGAGATGTGAACTGAGAGAGTTATTGTGACTTGTGAAATGAGAAGGGTTGCTATGAAATGTGTGTTGGGATTTGTGCTAACGTGCCATCTCATTGTTGTATGAATATTTTATTTTATAATATTTATACAGTACATCTTTCATTAAATCGCTAATTAGAATCATTAAAATGGTTCAATGCTTGTGATGCTACAGACATTATATGATTTGAAGGAGTTCAGATTTAGTCTAAAGAAATTTAGATCAATGCTAAGAATTAGCAACGCTGAGAACTATAAATGTTAAATAGTTAACATATTATAATAATCAGTGAAGTCTAAAAGTTAGAACATTGTCTGTAACGGTATAAAGACCTGAGAGTACACTAGTAATAACATAATTGCAAGAGTTGTAATAGGTGCTAAGAAATGTTATTATGAAAGTCTATTCTCAAATTATATGTTCCTGTTCTTAATTCACCAATGTGGGTCTATTGGTGGAACACTTTCTAATAGACCAATGTATACTACCTAGATGGTTTAGATGATTATTCTTAACTGATCATAGGCTTACTGGAAGTTCGTATAGCATACAAGTATTCAGTAAGGACTAAATATTAAACAGACTCAACGAGGACCCCAATAGACATCCCATGAAACCGTCATTGGAAGGTCCTCTCGAGTTGAGTAGTATATGTGGTCCTTTGACTTGAGTGCCACAGGGAGCTTGTAAGTGATCCATCATACTTTAATTCCACGCATGTCATAGACATTTCATGGTGTGACCGCTGGGTGTCGATGGACATGGTTCGATGCTTGTGGAGTCTAATGTGTATAGATATGAGATCCGATAGCTCACATGGATGAGTTATATATCTAGATGCTTCAAAACTGTATCTTAGAAAGTCTTATGGCTATAAGCAATTAACTCGAAAAAAGAATTTTTCACAAGGTTAAACAATATTACAAAGGTATTTGCATATATTGTTTATCAAGATACGTGTCTGGGGATAAGTTCGTAGATAAGCACATAAGGATTTGACGGTGATGATCTATATCCATACTCTTCGAGGATATTATTGGCGGAAAGATTATATGTATGCGCTATGACCTTAACTTGTATGATTTACTGCACTGATTTGTAACATCCGTGACATGTGCGTGGGGTATTGATCTCGGACTCACATAATAGTTATGTTTAACAAATCAGGAGTGGACTTAGGGAGTCTTGCAATATGAAACGTACTTGTTGTGCACTGGGGCAACGTATCGGATTGAATAGTTCGATCTAGAAAATTTCAGCAGGCCAGACATTTACTTCGGTCTCCTTCTGGTCGTGCACGTGTCAAGACTTAAAAATTAAATACATCAATTAGTTAACAATTAGTTGTTAACCAATGGATGTTGACACATGGCACATTGTGGGCCAATTATTGTTTGACTTGAAAATTATCAAAATGAAATTATTTGTTAGACAAATAATATTATTATTTTATTCATTAAAATATTTATTGAATAAAATAATAATAATAATATATGATATTATTATTTAAATTGAAGTTAAACAATTTATTTTTTATTTAAATTGGCATGTGTTTCTACTATGATTTAATATGATTAAATTATTTATTTAATATTGATTAAATGATATAATAAGAATAAATAGGTGACACTTGTAAATAGTAGAGCTTAATGTGTCTCTTGCTAATGAGAAAGTGTTTCTCATTTGGCTTAAATTTAGACCAAGTTCATCTAAATGATTTTTCATTTGGTTTACTGTAAACAATAATAAACAAAACACTAATGACAAACATTGACCATGATAATAGAGGCCATTATGTAATTAAATGGGACAAGTGTTGTCCATTAAGAAAAAATAAATAAATGAGCAATATGTTGCCCAATTTTGAGGAGGGTTCGGCCAAGTGATTAAAGAGAAAGAATTGACATTTTCCTAAGAGTTAAAAAATCCTCTCAAGTGCCCAGAGCCTAAAAATACTCTTATTCTATTTTTCTTCTTCTTTTGGTCACCTATATTACAAGGTATAAATAAGGATTCAAGGGTTGAATCCTTTGTTGGAAAAGTTGATATTCTAACTTCTCCAAGCTCACCGTGTTGAGGAACTAGAATTATGAATGAGTTGCTTCAAGGCAGGTATTCCGGTTCGACCAAAAACCAAAGGCTTGTCAAGATAATAAATTCTCAATCCTTATATAGTTTACATTTTGAGATACATGTAAAAACTTATTTGTGTTTATCATTATCATTAGGAAATTAGTATTCCACTCATCCACTGTGCATATATATATATATATATATATGTGTGTGTATGTGTGATATGTATGAAAATTTGAATGATAGACACAAACCCACATGCATGCACCTTAGGTTTAAAATCACTCTCAGTGTGAACTTTTGACATGAGAGAGTTGAGTGTTGAGAGGCGTGATGAGAGAGAGATAGGTTTTGAAATTAGGGTTAAGTTTTTTTTTTAATTTAAAAATTTATTATGAGAATTATTCTATGTGAGCAAATTTGTTTTAAGACTTGTTTGACCATTAATTTAATGACATGTGATAGAAATTAATAAATTTATTTAAAAATCAATTTTTTTGGTTCGATTTCGATTTTTAATGCAATCGAACCAGATCGTTCAGTTTTTATTATAATGGCTCGCTCTCAAATAGTATGATATTGTTCTCTTTAGGCTTGAGCTTGTATGATTTTATTCTTGGGTCTCTTAAAAAGGTCTCATATTGTTTGAGAATGAGTTCTACATATATAGCCCATAAACTTTTTCTAACTAGGCGATGTAGAATTTTGACACCTCACCCTCACCTCATTTATCTTGGCCCTACTATCTATAGTCTCAGGCATCTTGGATCTCAAGTGTTATAATTTAGGGTGTTACAATCTACCCATTTCAAGAGACACATTGCCTCGTGTGCGCTAAGCCCTTGGGGATACATGGCTGACCCATGTGGGCGAGACCTCAAAGGTGCATGGCACATGTTCTCTACTGTTACCCAGATTGAGGGCTCACAGGCCAACACTCCAAGGTAGGTCCAGCTTTGATATCATTTGTAATGGCTTGCTCCTATATAGTATGATATTTTCTACTTTAGGTCTGAGCCCGTATGGTTTTGTTCTTGTGTCTCCTCAAAAGGCCTCGTACTGTTTAAGAAAGGGTTCTACAAATATAGCCCAGAAACATTTTTTAAGTAGGTGATGTGAGATTCTGACACCTCACCTTCACCTTATCCATTTTAGCTCTGCTATCTATGGCCTTAGACATCTTGGATCTTAGGTGTTACAATCTAGGGTGTTACATTTATCCATAAAAAATCGAACGATTTTTCCTTAATATAAAAAATTGAACCCAACTTACTGGTCTGGTTTTATTGTTTGGTTGTTGGATAATTTTGTCCACCTTTTATTTAGTGCCTCAACCATTTCACAATGTTCAAAACTTAGGTGATTGATTAGAAGGAAATAAAAAAGGTGAAAAAGAAACTTATTCCTACAAAAGTTTCTTTATGTGGTTAACAATTTTGATAAAGGATATCTTTAAAAATAATGAATTAGAATTTCTTTTCAAAAAGGTATTGTTGGAAATTGATAATTCAAAATCAAGTTTGAATATGATTTTGAGTTAGAGATCAAATTTTGAGTTAGAGACCAATGAAGAGTTAACATGAGGTTAAGGACGTGTTAGACTAAATAAGAAAAGGACGAAAACAGAGAGTTGAAAGTAAGAAGGGGCTAGGAAGCACGTTGGAGGCATTTCTAAAAGTGTGTTAATTTTTTAGGTGGCATATATGTGCAGTGTATTCATTACAATGCAATATGCTGTCATTCATATATTAGCACAGTAGAATTGGAAATTTAATTTTCTAGTACAACAAACATATTTAAAATTTAAGTTTTATTACTGTCATGAAAATATAATGATTGAGAATCACTTGTCAAACTTTTGAAAATTATTGAACGGAGTCCACCACAAAATGCACTAATCGAAAATTCTAGGATTCAACTGGGATGGACTTTTCAATAATGATATTTAACTCTTAAATACCAGATGATTAACTATTTAACTATAACTTAAACTCTTTAAGTTTGGAATATTAGTTAAACTCTTTAACTAATTATGTTATTTTCAAAGCAAAGATTTTGTTCTTGTTTTGTTCAACTCTTTGAACAACAAAAACCAAATCTTTTGTGAGCTTCAATAGCCGGCCATATAAAATGGAGGAGAAGATGAATAAAGCTTGTTTCAACAATTGAAACTTTCCTCTCATTTTGCCCATGAAATGGCCGAACTCTTTGCACATAAAAAATGAAACAATTTCATCTTTTTTTATCAATTTTTCCTCTTTTGGCAAACAATAAGACCTTACCACCATGCTATGCCATTACCTTTGTGTTTATTAATTTCCATTTGTTTAACCAAAAATAATATGAACCATTAATATTGTCAATGATTTGTTGACTTACAAAAAAATGAAAACAATTTTTTTTAATGGCATGTGGCCGACCACTTTACTAATGAAATGAAAAACAATTTTTCATTTACATTGTCAATAAATAGCTCACATGTTTTCTCTTTATTTATTTATATTAACACATGTGCAATTCTCAATTATTATTTATTTGTTGACTAAAGATTTTGCAAAACTCTTTTGCAATGGATATATGTATACACATGATTACCATATGTTTATTTAAAATGAAAAAATAATATTTATTTTGTAATAAAAAATCAATACCTAATTTATTGAACAATTGGCTCATGCCATTTTGTCTTTCCATTATGGCTATTATATTTTATATATTAGTTTAATTTAGCAATAATTAATTAATTAATAAAATAATTTTGTAATTAATTAATGACTTTACTTATCTCATAAGTAAGGATATTTTAATCATTTTTAAGTCAAACATCCAAGGGTTCAAATTATACCACGTGTCATCATCTTATTGGTCAATTACTCTTGTTAATCAATTAATGTATTTAATTGTTAAGTCTTGGCATGTGCACATCTTGAGAAAATCTAAAACAAATATTCCAGTTTGCTGGAATTTATTGGACTGAACTATTCAATCTGGTACGCTGTCCCAGTGTACAATGAGTACACTTTATACTGTGGGATATCATAGGTCCACTCCCAGTTTGTCAAATGGATTTGTTTTATGAGTCCGTGATCGATGCCCCATGCACACGTCACAAATATTACAAATCAGCGTGTTAGACCATACAAGCTGATGTCATAACATATTTATATAATCATTTCGTCACTTATATCCTAGATGAATAGAGACATAGATCACCATCGTCAAATCTTCATATGCTCATCTGTGAACTTATCTCCAGATTTGTATTTCAATAAACAATATACGCAAACACTTTTGCGATATTGTTTAACCCTACGGGAAACTCTTTTATAGGGTTTATACTTGTAGCCACAAGACTTTTTGAAATACAATCTTGGAGCATTAGGATATATAACTCACAAATGTGAGCTGATGGATCCTATATCCATGTACACCAAACTCTATGAGTATCAAACCATACCTACCGACACGTAGGGTTAGACCATGAAAGGTCTCTGACATACATGGAACCAAGTATAGTGAATTACTCACAAGCCCACCGTGGCACTCAGGTCAAAGGACTACGAATACTACTCAAGTCGAGAAGATCCTTCATTGATGGCTTTATGAGATATCTATTAGAGGTCATCGTGAGTCTATTCAGTATCCAATCCTAACTGAATACCTATATGCCTATATGAGCTTCCGGTAAGCTCATGGTCAGTTAAGAACAACCATTTGTACCATACAGATATAATATACACTGATCTATATATAAAATGGATTCACCGATAGACCCTCATCGACAAAAATAGATCAGGAACATAATATTTGAGAGCATACTTGTATAATGACATTTTCTAGCACATATTACAACCTTTTGCAACTATGTCATTATTGATATATTCTCAGGTCTTTGTCCCGTTATAAACAAGGTTCTAACTTTTTAGATTTCGCTGATTATTATATCTTGCTAACTCTTTAGCATTTATAATTCTCAGCGATGTTAATTCTTAGCGCTGATCTAAACTCTTTTAGACCATATTTGAACTCTTTTAGATTAAACAATATTTGTAGTGTTATAAGCATAGTACCATATTTTATAAATTAATGATTTAATATGAAATATTTATTGTATAAATATTAACAATTAATATTCATACAATATTAGAATGGCACGTAAGCACTAGTTCCAATAGTTTCAAGGGTCAGGCTACTACGTTATCCTTGGTAGAGGCTAGGTGTCGTGGCCTAGCTTAAGTGGCATCGCGGTGCCATATCAAAGTCACACAGGTGCCAACGTTTAGAAAAATTCCCATTTTGTGTTGTTTTACGAGTTTGAGTCAGTTTCAGTCTTTCCTTTCGCGTGGACTCTTATTCCAACTAGATATAAAGTTTTTAGAGATATTTCAGAGCTTATATAAATCCTTGTAAACCTATTAGATTGTCAAGTATAAAAAAGAGAGTGAATAGAGCTTTTAGGAAGCAGTAGAGTGCTTAGTGTGCAAGAGAGTGCTGTATAGATCATTGGGAGCTCTGACTCTTAGGTATGCTTTGTAATCTCTTGTGAGAGATCTTTGTGATATGAGAGTTCTTTATGAACTAAATAATACAACAGCTAGGATTCTGTGATCTACCATGGATATAGCTGTTTGTTGCTAAATCACATAAATTTCTTATACTTTGTGTGTGATTGTTAATCTTTTTGTATGTGTGATCTTTTTCTAATTTTTAGTTACTTGTAAGCAAAAACTTTGACAAAGCGCTTAGGTTTTTTAGAGTGCATACTAAAAACTCCAAAAAGTGGTATCAGAGTCAGGTTGTTCAACTATAGTGACTCACAAGTATGAAGTTGAGAAGTTCAATAGGCTGAATAATTTCAATTCATGAAAAATGAAGGTTATAGCTCTACTGGTGAGTTAAAGGTTAGATTCATCCATTGAAAAGACTCAAGCAACAACTAGCAAAGAGAAGAAACATGCAATATATATCTAGAATCGAATCAGATCAAGAAACTATTTAGAAAAGAGCCCATGGTACCATAATTTTGTTATTGAGTGATAAAGTTCTAAGGGAGGTGATTTGAGAAAATACTACTATTGTTCTTTAGAAAAAGCTTGATGAATTATCATAACGAAGTCTTTGGCAAATCGTTTTTATGTTAAAAAGAAATTGTATCAGTTATCTCAGTTGTCTATAGATAAAGGAAGTTCAGTTAAAGACTATATTGACACTTTCAGCAAGATTATCATAGATCTTGAGACGATTGACATCAAGATAGAAGATGAAGACAGGACAATTATCTTATAATGTTCTTATCTCCAAATTATGAGCACATTATAGATACATTTATGTATGATAGAGAGACTTTAACAAGGACTAATGTTAAACCCTCGTTAAAGTTAAAAGAATTGAAAAAGATTAGAATTTAGTAGTACAACAGGTTTGATTGTAAGAGGAAGGGCTAAGTATAGACATAGAAAGAACAGTCAGTCAAGGGGCAAATCTACAAAGTGCTATCATTGTAAGAATGAAAGGTACTTGATTATAGATTGTCCAGAAAGAAAGGCAATGATAGATAGTGACGCTGCAATAGTCTGTGAGGATAACTATAAAGTTGTAAAATCCTCGATAACTTTTGATAGGAGTATGTTAATGAGTAAGGATGATAATTTAGCATGGATCCAAATCCGGAAAAACTCAGAGCCCGACTTGGTGCAAATTCGAAACCCCGCCTAGAAAAATCTAAGTTTTATCTAGATATGGATCCAATTTTTTTTTATGAAAAACCTAGATTCAGGCCGGATTCGGGTTACCAGAAACTCGATCCATATCTAGATTTAGACCCAATCCAGATCCGAATTCAAACCCAGCTCGGATCATTTTTATAAAAATAATCCTAAATTAATTCCTAATCTTTGATATATATATATATATATATATATATATATGAATCTAACAATTACTTTATAAAATAAATGCCCCAAAAGTTTAAATTTAACTTAAAAATTTAAATAAAATTGAAATAAGGATAGAAAAATATATTAAATTATGAATACAAATTATACAACATAAATATTATAATCTAACAATTATTTTATAAAATAAATACCCTAAAAGTTTAAATTTTACCCAAAAAAAAATGAAATTTTGTTTTAAAAAAATTGGGTTTAATCCAGATTTGGCTCGGCCCGGCCCAGATGTAAACCCAAATTTGGCCCAGGCCGCTAAAAAAACCCGGGTTTCAAATCTGAAAAAAAAGCTGAATCCAAATTTTGCCATCCATATTAGTGAATAAATACTTGATTTTGATTGTAATTTTTATGAGTCTTGATAGATCTTTGTTTACTAATTATATATCTATTAGGAGTGGTAAAGTACTAATGGGTAATAATATGACTTATCAAGTCATGAGATTAGTGGTATAAGGATGAGGTTGCATAATGGGAAAGTTAGGAATTACTTAGTATAAGACATATTTGTAGTATTAAGAGGAACTTGATATCCCTAGGAGTATTAGATTAAGTGGGATGTTCATTCAAGGCAGAAAAAGAAATATTAAAGATATTTAAGGGGTTTATAATAATTATGAATGGTGAGAATCACAATGGATTATATATGCTTGACGGAAATGCTATAAGTGGCTCAAAATGGTTGTTGAGAGGATGCAAACCAAGAGGTGGCATTAGAGATTAGCTCATCGGAGTGACAAGGGTCGAAAGAGAAGGTATGATAAGGGTGCTACTGGTAGGGATAAGTTTCAGCTACAGAGGTATTGTAATAAAATCAAGAGTGACACTAGAGATTATAATACAAAGGCTACCCAAAGAGAGATGCATTCGAATCTTTAGAGATTAAAGTCACGAGTCTTAGTAGAGTTAAGTCGACATAAAACTTAAGTAAAGTTAATGCTAAGTAATTGAGTGTTGGAATGAATGGATTCTTAAGAGATTTTGAATCAAAGAGAGGTTTGTTAGAAATTGATGATTCAAAATTGTGTTTGAATATAATTTTGAGTTGGAGACCAATAAGGAGTCGACACTAGGTCGAGATGTATTGGACATATGAGAAAAGGACAAAAATAGAAAGCCGAAAGCAAGGAGGGGTTAGAAAGCACGTTGGATGCCTTTCTAGGCCTTGATGTCATGGCACCAGCATTGGTAGAGGCTAGGCACCACCACCCTACCGTGAAGTTGCACGGCGCCGCAACGCTAACTTTTGGAAAAATTCTTGTTTTGTGCTGTTTTACGAGTTTGGTAAGTTTTGGATTTTCCTTTTACACAAACTTTTATTCCAACTAGAAATAGGATTTTTAAGGACATTTTGGTGCCTATATAAACTCTTGTCAATCCATTAGATTGTTAAGCATCAATAAGAAAATGAATAGCGCTTGAGTATTTAGTGTGTGAGAGAGTACTATATAGATTCTTAGGAGTTCTAGTTATTGGGTATTCCTTGTAATCTTTTGTAAGAGATTTTTATGATTTGAGAGTTTTTTGTAAACTAAGTAATAAAGAATTTAGAATTTCGTGATTCAACGTGGATGTAGACATTTGTTATTAAACTATGTAAATTTCTTATACCTTATGTGTGATTGTTAATCTCTTTATGTGTGTGATCTTTTTCTAATTCTTAATTATTTATGAGTAAAGACTTTTGTAAAGCCCTTAAATTTTTTAGAGTGCATACTAAAAACTCCAACAAGTATGAATTCTTATTCCAACCTAGTCACTTTGTTAAATTTTTATAATTACCCTTTTTATAAAATTGTTAAAAATACAAATTAACAATGTCAAATAAATAAGTAAATTATTTTTTTAAATAAATTAATTAATATTTAATAACTACAAATATTTATTAATTTAATAATATTATTTAATTAATATAAATATTATAAATTAAAAATAAGAAAGAGAAGAAAATCAATTTTCTCAACACCAATACTAAAATCCATAACCTTAACACTAGAAATTTTGGGCCCTTACCTCCTCTAAATCTTAATATGATCTCTTAGTCTTAAAATCCCATATTAAGATCCAAGAACTCAACATTGAAATTGGGAAACACCTACCTTCCTATATCTCAATCTGACCTTAAGAACCCAAAAGGTGATTTTGTTGACTTGAGACCTGGTGTTAAGACTTGAGAACCAACACTATGAATTTTAAGGATTCCTGGGATAAATAATTAAAGCAACTCCATCTATTTTTGTAATATTGTTTAGAAAAGATAGAGAACACTGACAAATTAACAAGGATTATAATAAATATTTTGGATGATAAATATAATTTAAGGAATCAAGATGAATTTATATAACAATGAGTGTCGAGTGTAAAGTTGTTGATAAGGTGTACCAAA
The DNA here is from genome assembly GCA_946807835.1 of Ailanthus altissimus. NCBI lineage: Eukaryota > Viridiplantae > Streptophyta > Magnoliopsida > Sapindales > Simaroubaceae > Ailanthus > Ailanthus altissimus. The sequence goes on along the minus strand of OX327696.1, from coordinate 26,172,754 downwards.
GAAGACCTTAGTTTAGCCTTAACGGGAAGCATTTGGTTGAAATTTGGGATCAAGTCGAGTTAAAAGTTTTAATTTGGCTAAAATCTCTTTGATGGTTCTTAGTCCAAGAATATTGGTGCTATTTTACTTTATAAAATGAAGTTGCTTTTATAAATGGGCAGGTCAGAATGGTGATTAAAATCGTGTACATGTGAAGGCTCCAATCACAATGTGGCAATAGTTTATGAGTTGTTTACAAACTATATCATGCATTTTGATCAAATTAGAGATAATGAAATATCATCATGATGTTAACATATTTTATGGTGTATACATGTGATTATATACATATTGAAATTTTTTTAAATGTATGGCAGTCATACATTATGTAACGAAATTAAATATATAATTAATATATATATATATATGAAATTCGAACTATTAACAGCTTAAGGTTATAAAAATTTACCTTGAAGAACTGCAGTAAAGAATCGTTCTCTGGAGCTTACAATAAAGTCTACTCTTGAACAATTCTAGACTCCAACAATTGATGGGATTAGAGTAGCTAGAATAGTAACCTTTGATCTTAGTTTCGTACAACAATCAACAAATAACTCAACTCTTGAATTGATTTAAGCATCAAAATGCATAAAATGTGTTTTGGGGACCTAAATGTAACATTTTGAAAGTTGCATTTTCTCTATTTATTTTTGCACAAATATTGAATTCATAATTTAATTTATCTACAAATGAAATTCATTTCATTTGTTATAAGAAGTCTAAACTTCTTAAGTAGCCACATGTCATTCATTAAGGCATATGTTGCCATACAATACCATGTATGAGTGACAAATGTCACTCATCCATTCAAACACTTTACATAGTTGACATTTGTCACATGCATGTCCATGCATGCGGTAGTACGAAGGGGGAATTGGCCCAAAAATTGGATAGGGGTCAAGACGCAGACGCAGACACAATCGGGCGTTAGCACATTTATCACATAAATGGTTATGCATGGATGCCATGTGTGCATTTGTACTTTTCCATGCAATAGGGACCAGTTTATAATATTTACAAACTATGTTTCTCACTTTCCAAATTGGTCCTAAAACGTATCATGCTTTCTCAAACGTTCTCAGATTGATCCGTACGATTTGTCTCGCTACCTCTTATACTCAACGAGTAAAATTTATATTGTAAGACTCTTTAGGTTCACCTCCATTTGTCTTATGGAATATTTTTGCAAGTCTGTGAACAATGTCCCACATACACGTTATGAATATTACAAAACGGAGTGTTGAACCATACAAGTTGAGGTCAACCATATCCGTATAATCCCTCCATCATTTATATCCTAGAGGAGCAGAGATATAGATTATAACCATCAAATCTCTATATGCTCGATCGTGAACTTATCTCCAGATTCGTATCTTCGTAAACAATATCCACTAACTCTTTTGTGATATTATTTAACCCTACGAAAAAAATATTTTTAAGGGTTTATGCTTATGGCCATAAAACTTTATGAAATGTAATATTGGAGTATTAAGATATACAACTCACCTACATGAGCTGACGGTTCACATATCTACATACACGAGACTCTATGAGATTGGACCATACCTAGCGATACCTAGTGACACCCAACAGTTAGACCATGAAAGATCTCTGACATGTGTGGAACCAAAATATGGTGGATCACTCACAAGCCTACCGTGGTGCTCAGGTTAAAGGATCACGAATACTACTCAACTCGAGAAGACCCTACATTGACGGTTTCATAGGATGTCTATTGACACGTCCAGAATATAGGAGTTATTCCCAAGTGCAGGATTGTCGAAGTAATAAATAACCCGATGAGAACGGGGTCGATCCACAGGGAAGTAGAATTAAAATTACAAATTATAAACACTTTAAAGATAATTAATGCAGTATAAGATGTTTGCAAATATTATTTCAATTAACCAATTCAAATAAAAAGTTAAGGTTACGAGGATTCACTCTTGGCATAAGAAGTAAGAATATATTTAACTTTTTATTTTTTTATAACTTAATTGGAATCCTCACACAAAGGAGGTTCCAACCGAAAAATATAGCAATTAAAGTTCATCATCATTTATATATTGATTAGTATTTATTTCTTTCAATTATTATACACCAAATCTTATAAATGGGTTCAAGTATTTATTATGCCAATCTTTATATTTATCTACAATAAATCAAGACTCCCACTTTACAAGAAAGTTTATATACACTAAATCTTGTAAATGGTTTCAAGAATTTATTGTGCCAAGTATTAAGTTTGTTAATAATAAATCAAGAATCACCACTTTAGAAGAAAATGTATTAATTCTACAAACAAAATAAATACATCATATATAAGTTTGCATAACTTAAAAATGAAGCATTAAATTCATGAATAAATATTAAACATATCTTATTACCTTGCCAAGAGCTTCACCCTTTCACCTTAGCTTAAACAAAATTATTTGGACATAATAAAACTAAATGAAAAGAAAAGAAATGGAAGAAGAAATAACATGACTTAATAGTAAACAAGAGAAATAATAGTACAAGGAAATAGATACAAAGAAAAATTATTTTGAACTAAATTCTAACTTTCTAATTACATCCTTTAGCCATAAAAAATCCACCTATTTATAGAAAAACATGGATAAATCGAGACAAATTTGGAGGGAACCACTTGGTTGATGAAAGTCAAGAATGGTGGCAAGATAATTTGCATTCATTATCACTAGGGCACCCACTTGATTATCCAATTTGGAATTGATGTGATCCGAATTAGCTGTCACTTAAAACATAAAAGTTATAGATAAGTCTCTTATCTTTCTAAATTGAGTAATCTCATATGTATTAGATACGTATTTCTATAGTTATGGGCCAAATATTGATAACTGTTCAAACTGGGCCTGTACTGCAGATCAATTCTGTTCTAAGCTAATTTTCACCCTCTAAACACTCGAATTTCCAATACTTTCTGAAATACAATATGTTATCCCATTGAGTCAGCTCTGCACAGGATCAAGAATCACCTCAATTAGATCTTTAGGTAGAAAGTTATGCCTATTTGACCAAACCTGCCACAAAACAGTTATAAGATAATTAAGTACAATATTGTAAACATACTTAAGTTAAGAAAATTAAATACACTAGTAATACAAAACAATCATGTAAAACTCTTATTAAATGTGTAATTTCAAGTGTTCATCACACCCCCCCAACTGGCTTATTGCTACTCCCTAGCAATTCAAGCATAAATAAAATTTGAACACTACCTAAGTATTTCAAACAAAACGTCAGTTTTAAAATCACAATCGCTATAAAGGTTATTTCAATCATAACTTTCAAAAATATTTTTGTGTGTGTGTGAATTAAGCCAAAGCATTCTTACCACAAACCACAACATATATAGCCTTAAAATTTTTTCAAGTAAAAGCCTCAACTCCATATCCTTACAGGTGAATAACTTGTTTAATGACTTAGGATTTCACTTATGGAGTTGGAAAACAGATAATCGCTCAAGAAAAAGTTACATTTAAGGACAAACTAACATTGATCCAAAGATAGGAAAATCAAATATTTAGAGTCAAACCATTATTGCTAAATGCCAGCTTCAAGACTTTAATTATTTAATGCGAATCTTACAAATATAGAATTCGGTGATAAGATTGCTTCCTAATGACTTTAGTCTTCTAAAATTGAATGAAGACTTTATTGAACTGAATTGACTTTTTTTTTTTTAAATTTTTTTTTACTCATTTTTTTTTCTTTTTTGAAAGACATAAGGAATCATTACAAAATAAGAGCAATTTATCACCATAATACTTTTCCAATTTTTTTTTTTTATCCTTCAGCTAAGCAACCAAATCATTCATCATCCCAAATAATGTCATTCCAAATAAAAATTAACCATTTCAAAAGATCAATAAAAGTTCGTAAGCTGTTATCTCAAACCTCTCCACTCACTCACAAAAGATATGTGAGTTTATAAAATAATATGTATACTTAAACATGGAAATTCTCTTGGCTATATATATTGAATCATCCATCTTACCACAAGGCTTAGTATTGTTCTCAAGAAATAATTTCAGAAGTTATTCTTTAGTAATCTAAATAGAGAAAGTGATTTAAACTAAACAATTTTGAAATCATACATCGATAGTAAAGCAAATTTATTTACGCAAGAGTTACCAAAAACTTAAGCAACAAACAATTATACATAAAATGCATTAAAAATAAACCAATTAGAATGTGTTTCAAAAGTTTATAATGTACTCTTTACTCTGCCATTCTAGAACTAGAATGCGTCTCAAGAATACATAAATGAACATTTTACTCATGCCATTCATGATAATTTTTTTTTTTACATAACAAAGTGATAACAACAACAAAATAAAATAATTAACACTAACATTATATATCAATTATCCTCCCCCAACCAGATTGAGACATTGTCCTCAATGTCAAAATATAGAAAGAGTAAAATATAGAAGATATCACCTGAAATATCTTTTATTAGAAATTAAACCTGCAACAAAATAAAACAAGCCACCAAAAAAAAAAAACAAGTCACACAAAAAAGCTTTAAAATACATAGAAATAGATAGGCTACAGACGAAGCGTCAAATCTATCCTGCATTTCTTTTCACTGTTATCAGTATACCAATCTATCTGACTCATTGTTGGATCAGATAGAGGTGTAAAAGCTTGTAGTTCATCGAGTAACTGATCAACAGTTGAAGCAGAAATGAGGATCTGTCGTGCTGCAGATGAGACAAATTGTTTTTCCACCGCATAGTCAAGAAAAGATAACAACCCATTATAAAAACCATCAACGTTTAACAAACCAATTGGTTTTTTTATGGATTTGCAATTGTGCCCATGAGACAATTTGAAAAATTTTCTCCAATGTTCCGAAACCTCCAGGTAGAGCTATGAAGGCATCAGCATTACGAAGCATAAAAGAAATTTGTTCATGCATTGATGATACCTGTAACTCATCCTCAATTGTTTTTCCTACAATGTCTCCAACAGCTAGAGCTTTTGGTATGATACCCAAAACTCGACTGCCATTATTTTGTGCAGCGATTGCCACACGTTCCATTAATCCAAGACTACCTCCCCCATATATTAAATGAATATTGCGCTCAGCTAACATCTTACCAAGGGTTTCTGCTGCTTCTATAAACTCACTAGTTTTTCCAGGGCTGGATCCACAAAAGACACAAATTTTTGTGAATTTACGAGTTGATGATCCTTCCATGATTACACTCACCCTCTCTTGAATGATTTTGAGTTTGTACAAAGATGCAGAAATAATGCAATGTATTTATAGAGCCAAAAGGTATTGCAAAGTTAAATTACATGGCTATTGGCTTGAAATACAAGACTCAACACCTTTTACCAATTTTCAATTTGTTAGCTGGAAAAGTCACATGGGTTGTCGGCTTAAAATGCAAAATTTTCAAAAAGGATTATAGGTGATTGATTATTGAAAAGACGTTTGAGTTTGAAATGAAACATTTAAAAATAACAGCTATAGTTAATATATACAAGTAGTTGTGATTGTGGCTCACATCTTCCTCTGATTTTACGTCCAGTAACGGCTTAAACGCCCTCTATGGGTAGGGGATAGGCTTCTCATCCAATTTTCTTATAAATTGGCAAACAGGGTCTTTTAAAGTCAGATTCCCGAGACTGTACCGCTCATGTTCTTTTAGGAATATGTCCTATAATTCATGAATTGCAATATGCACATATCCACTAGGATGCGTCTCAAGAGTCGATAAGATATTATCTAAAGACTCCTTACTCAGGCCATCCTTAATGAACCTAATTTTATCTTCGCGATTTACAGACACCATTCCTAAAGTGCGGCAACATGTATTGCAAGTCGTGTGTGCACACTTGTAACAAACATTTAATCATTTTGCTCTTCGTTTTTTTGAAAAAGAGCTTTTACCTAAGTCAGGCATGTAGGAAATTAATGAGTCTGAAAATTCACCTGTCAATCTTGTTGGGTGTTTATCATAGAGTGTGTGATTATACGAGTGTGTGCGTAATTTCAAAAAATTACTATATGCGAAGCGGAAGCATGTTACAAAATACACCCATTTTAACAAATTCAACATATATCACATATATGCATAAGTATAACAATTATACAATTATGAACATGATGAACAACATATATCACATATATGAACAAGTATAACAATTATACAAATATAAACATGTTGAACAATATTGTATTATAACACATAATGTAAAATACTCACCTAATGAAGGTAGCTTTACAAAATCTTCAAGTTCTTCAATAATCCATGTGAAGAGCTCACCTTGAAGTATATGTTGAACAATTCTAGTCCATAACTTTTGGTGGGATTAAGGAGCTAGAATGGTAGTTTAGTGTTTAAAATTTTTAGCACTTGTATTCAAACTCTTTTGAATACAATTTTTGTTTCTTAAATGGAGATAGTAAATATTTTCTATACAACTCTTGTATAAATTAAAAATCTTTAACATACAACTCTTGTATATTAATCTTAGAAACAATTTCTACATGATAATTATTTTGAACAACTCTTTGTAAAATAATTATCTTTTTCTCCATTTACATATCATTCATTTTGGCCATCCATTAAAGAAGGAGATGAAGAGAAGTTTGTTTATTTTTCAACACTTGAAAGAATAAAACTCAAAGAACTCTCTCTTACCTCTCTTCCTTGCCATTGCCAAATTCTTCTCCCAAAATTGAATGAATGAATTGAATTCAATTGTTTTGCCAAAATTCATTTTGTTTATTCAACACTTTGATTAAACAAAATAAACAAAATGAAGTGCTCCACCAATTTTATTGTTGGTCTCCCATTTAGAATTAATTAAACCAAGCACTAGAATAATGGCCACCAAAATTAATCTTTACCTAACAATTATAATTACTTTAATTATAATGGGTAATTAAATGGTCAACATCTAGGCCACTCATTGTATTAAAATATAATGCCATGATCTATATATATTATAATATTATCTAATAATATAATAATAATATATGATTTAATTATTCAAAACAATTTTGAATAATTACTTTTTACCTTACTAATTTTTACTACCATGGTTAAATGGTAAAAAGGTAAAATCAAATCATGAAATTTTTTTTGTCATTTGTCAATATTCTATTAATTAACAACCCTTGTTAATTAATTAAGTGATGTACTTAACAATTAAGTCTTGACAAATGTATAATCCGAGGGATCCCTAAATAATCGTTCTCTTTTACTGAAATTTATTGGATCGAACTATTCAATCCAATCCGCTACCCCAGTGCACAACGAGTATACTTCATATTGTGAGACTCTCTAGGTCCACACCTAATTTGTCATATAGAGCTCCTCCATACGTCCGTGAACAATGTCCCACACACACGTTACGGATATTATAAATTAGCATGTTAGACCATACAAGTTGAGGTTATTACATATTCGTATAATCCTTCCACCATTTATATCCTTGAAGAGCAGAGATATAGATCATCACCGTCAAATCTCTATTTGCTCAACCACGAACTTATCTCCAGATTTATATTTCATAAAATAATATCCACAAACACTTTTGTGATATTGTTTATTCCTCCGGAATATCTTTTCCGAGGTTTATGCTTGCGGCCACAAGACTTTCTGAAATACAATCTCAGAGCATTAGGATATACAACTCACTCATATGAGCTGATGGATCCCATATTGACGCACACCGAACTCTATGAGCATCGGACCATACCCAGCGACACCCAGCGGTCAGACCATGAAAGGTTTCTGACATGTGTGGAACCAAAGTATGGTGGATCACTCACAAGCCCACTGTGGCGCTCAGGTCAAAGGACCACAAATACTACTCAACTTGGAAGACCTTCCATTGATGGCTTTATGAGATGTCTATTGGATGTCTTCGTGAGTCTGTTCAATATCCAGTCCTTACTGAATACCTGCATCTCTATACGAGCTTCCTACTGAGCTCATGGTTTGCTAAGACTAACCATCTGGACCATCCAAATATAGACATACATTAATCTATAATAATGGGTTTCACCGATAGACCCGCATCGATGAAATTAGATCAGGAACATTATGTTTGAGAACATACTTGCATAATGACATTTCTTAGCACCATCTGCAACTCATTGCAGCTATATGATTACTAATATATTCTCAGGTCATTGTCCCATTTCAGACAAGGCTCTAACTCATTAGATTTTGCTAACTCTTAGTACCACTAACTCTTAGTGTTTATAACTATTAGCGTTGCTAACTCTTAGCCCTGGTCTAAACTCTTTTAGACCAAATCTGAACTCCTTCAGATCATACAATGTCTAAAATGTTACAAGCATCTTACCATTTAATAAAAATAATATTAACGATTTTATTAGAAATAATAATTGTATAAATACAATCACTATATATTTATACATTATGGGATGGCACGTAAGCACAAATCCCAACAAATCTAACTTTGGCTTCAATTAACCAACGTAAATCAACAGGTATATTCATAATCATTAATATCTTAATCTTTCACATCTTGCTTGGTAAATTTTCTTCAAGGAATTTTGAGGCAATGAGGGAAAACGTTTTTTCAAATTTTTTAGAATGTCATCCATTTTTTTTTTTAGAAAAGGGAGAAAAAGAGAATATATCAGTAATTATGGGAAACTGACAAAACCGATTTGAAATATGACGGAGTACCGTTATCCGCCACTTAACCGGGGTGCAAAATAAAACTTTAACAAAACTACTAAATTAACTTGCAAGTAAAAAAAAAATGTTAGAAGAAGAATAAATATATATAAATATGTAAATATATAAAACAAAGATTAATTGGTCTCGTAACAAGGATCCGACAGGAACGTAAATTCTTCATGAAAAGCTTGATTTTCTAGAAATGGCTTGGGTCTTTGCCCATTTACCTTAAATACATTCCCATTTCTAGGATTTTCAATGTCAATTGTTCCATAAGGGTACACATGTTTCACAATAAAAAGGCCACTCCATCTTGATCTTAATTTTCCAAGGAATATGTGAAGTCGAGAATTATAAAGCAAAACCTTCTGACCAGTGTCAAATATTTTTCTCTGAATTTTTTTATCATGAAAGGCTTTAATTTTAGCTTTATGAATTTTTGAATTCTCATATGCATCATTTCTCAATTCTTCAAGTTCATTTATTTGTAATTTACGTATGTGTCCAGCAGAATCAAGATTTTCATTGAAAGTTTTAATAGCCTAGTAGGCTTTATGCTCAAGTTTCACAGGTAAGTGACAAAGTTTTTCATAAACTATCCTATAGGGAGACATACCCAATGAAGTTTTAAAAGCAGTTTTATAAGCCCACAATGCATCATTTAGTCTTAAAGACCAATCTTTGCGATTTGGGTTTACAGTTTTTTCTAAAATTTGTTTTATCTCCCTATTTGCTAATTCAACTTGTCTACTTGTCTGAGGATGATAAGGGGTGGCAACTTTATGAGTAATACCATATTTTTTCACTAATGTTTCAAATGGTCTATTACAAAATGCTTACCCCCATCACTTATAATGGCTCGAGGGATTCCAAATCGACTTAAGATATTTTCTTTTAAAAATTTCATGACTGTTTTATGGTCATTATGTCGACATGGAATAGCCTCAATCCATTTTGAGACATAATCTACTGCAACTAAGATATACGTAAATCCAAATGATAACAGAAATGGTCCCATGAAATCTATCCCCCAACAATCAAAGATTTCAATAACAAGAATGGGGTTCAAAGGCATCATGTTTCGTTTTGAAATTGATCCCAACTTTTGACAATTTTCACAAGTTATACAAAATACATGTGTATCTTTAAATAAAGTGGGCCAATAAAATCCACACTGCAAGATTTTTGCAGCTGTTTTCTTTGATGAAAAATGTCCCTTACATGCTTAAGAATGAAAAAATTCAATAACTTTATTTACCTCATTGTCGGGTATGCATCTTTGAAATATTTGATCACGACAATATTTAAAGAGATAAGGATCATCCCAATAAAACTTTCTCACCTCTGTTAAAAATTTTCTTTTGTCTTGAGCATTCCATTGAGGTGGCATTTCTCATGTTACAAGAAAATTAACAATATTAGCATACCAGGGCATTGTAACAGTAGAAAATAAAAATTCATCGGGAAAAGAATCATTAATAGGTGTTATTTCTGTTGATGAATCTGGTGTGAGTCTTGATAAGTGATCTGCAACAACATTCTCAGCTCCCTTCTTATCCTTGATAGTGATAATAAATTCTTGAAGCAATAGAATCCATCGAATCAGTCTTGATTTTGCATCCTGTTTTGACATTAAGTACCTTACAGCAGCATGGTCAGTAAATACAATAATTGAAGAACCAATTAAGTAAGAACGAAATTTGTCTAATGCAAATATTACAACAAGTAGTTCTTTTTCAATTGTTGTATAATTCATTTGTGCACTGTTTAAAGTTCTACTTGCGTAATAAATTACATAGGATTTACCTTCCTTTCTTTGTCCTAATACAACACCAACAACGTAGTCACTAGCATCACACATGAGCTCAAAAGGTAAAGATCAGTCAGGAGATTGTATGATAGGAGCAGATGTTAAGAGGCCAATTAATTTTTCAAACGAATTTTGACACTCTTGAGTCCACTTAAATGATACATCTTTTGCTAGGAGGTTACAAAGAGGTTTAGATATAGCACTAAAGTTTTTTATGAACCTCCTATAGAATCCAGCATGTCCTAAAAAGGATCGGACTTCTCTGACTGTTTTTGGTTGAGGCAAATGTGTAATGAGTTCGACTTTTGCCTTATCCACTTCAATTCCTTTAGAAGATACTATATATCCCAAAACAATTCCAGAAGTAACCATGTAATGACATTTCTCCCAGTTCAATACAAGACACTTTTCTTCACATCTTTTTAAGACCTTTTCTAAGTTTTCAAGACAATTATGAAAAGAAATTCCAAACACAGTTAAATAATCCATGAAAACTTCTAAATAATGCTCAATCATGTCACTAAAAATGCTTAACATACATCTCTGAAATGTTGCTGGGGCATTACAAAGTCCAAAGGGCATTCTTCTAAAAGCAAAGGTTCCAAAAGGACATGTGAATGTAGTCTTTTCTTGGTCCTCTAGTGCTATAGGAATTTGATAATAGCTAGAGTAACCATCTAGAAAGCAATAGTAGGGATGTCCTGCTACTCTTTCTATAATCTGATCAAGGAATGGTAAAGGAAAATGGTCTTTTCTAGTGGCCAAGTTCAATTTTCTATAATCTATGCACATCTTCAACTAGATGAGACTCGAGTTGGTATTAACTCACCTTTTTCATTTTCAATGACTGTGATTCCAGATTTTTTTGGTACTACCTGAGTAGGACTTACCCACTTACTATCTGAGATCGGATAGATGATTTATACTTCAAGTAATTTAAGAACTTCAGCTCTCACTACCTCTTTCATATGTGGATTTAATCTCCTTTGAGGTTGTTGGGAAGTTTTGGCATTATCCTCTAGGTGTATTCTATGTGTGCAAATCAAATGATTAATACCATTTATGTCTTTTAAAGTCCACCCAATTGCATTTTTATGCATTTTCAATAATTCAATCAACTTATCTTCTTGTTCACTTGTGAGTGTAGAAGCGATTACCACCAGGTAAGTTTGTTTCTCTCGAAGAAATGCATATTTCAGTCCTTCAGGCAGAGGTTTTAACTCCAACTTTGAAATTTCGTTCTTTTTATCCTCATTTTCTCTCAATTCTTCAAACTTTAGTTTCCATCTTTTATTTTCAATCACCTGTGCACAGTCAAGCAAAGAACATATGTCAGAGATTTTAGGATCTAATTGTATATTTGACTCAAATGAATTTATTAAACACATTTCTAAGGGATCGATAGAACTCTCTTTTTGAATATAATCCTCCACAATCGTTTCAATCATGTCACCTTCTTCACTTTCATCCTCCTCTTCATATGGTTGCTTACACATATTAAAAACATTGAGTTTAAGTGTCATGTTTCCAAATGAAAGCTTCATTACTCCATTCCTGCAATTAATCAAAGCATTAGAAGTTGCTAAAAATGGACGACCTAAAATAACAGGTATCGGATTACATCATTTGGCAGGTTCTGTGTCCAAGACGATAAAATCCACAAGATATATGAATTTATCAACTTGAACTAAAACATCCTCCACTGTCCCTCTTGGTACTTTTATTGATCTATTGGCAAGTAAAAGAGTTACAGATGTTGATTTTAACTCCCCGAGATTGAGTTGCTGATAAATTGAATACGGCAATAAATTCACACTAGCACCAAGATCAAGTAAGGCTTGTTCAATTTTATGACTTCCAATAATACATGAAATTGTAGGACAACCAGGGTCTCTATATTTCAAAGAATTATTGTTCTGAAGAATGGCACTTACTTGTTCAGCTAAAAATGCTTTCTTTTTCACATTCACTTTTCTTTTTACTGTACATAAGTCTTTCAAAATTTTTGCATAAGATGAAACCTATTTAATAGTATCTAGTAAAGGAATATTAACTTTTACCTGTTTGAAGATTTCAAAAATTTCAGGATTGTGATTCATCTTCTTAGTATTACGTAATGCATGAGAAAATGGGGGTAGAGGTGAAGGTTTAGTATTTTCGTCATTAAGTGTAGGTTCAACACTTTTCTTACCCTTAGAGATTGATTCATCGCTCTTATGAGGTTCAAGAATTTCTTTTTCAACAATTTTACCACTCCGAAGAGTGATAACTGCTTTAACTTGATCCATGTGTTGGTTTCCTGAACTACATGCATTTGTGTTATGTTGTCCTTTGGGGTTTGGTTGTGGTTGAGAAGGAAATTTTCCTTTCTCATGAATGTTCAGTGCAGATGCAAATTTAGCAAGAGTATCTTTCAAATCAGCAAATATTTGAGCATTTTGAGAATTAAAAGACTCTTGCTTTTCAATAAACGTATGCAAAGTTTCTTCAAGATTTTTCCTTGGAGGTGGGACATATGGTGCATAACCTTGATGGTTTTGAAAATTTTGGTGTGGTTGGAAATGTGGTTGCGAGGCCTATGCTTGAGTATCATTCCTCTAACTAAAATTCGGGTGATTTCGCCATCCAGGATTATAGTTTTGTGAATATAGGTTATTGTTTGACCGTTTGAACATGTTTAGAACATTGGCTTGTTCATGAAGACATTCCCTAAATGCAGGCAAAGTTGGGCAATCATTGGTAGAGTGATCATGGGTTTCACAAATGTGACACACAATTTCTTGAACAGATTTTATTTGACCACTCTTTTTCATTTCTAAGGTTTCGACTTTTCTAGTAAGGGATGCTAATTTGGCTTGAAGGTTATAGTCTTCCTTAAGATGATAAATACCCCCACTAGATGTAGTGGTTTGATTTTTGCTAGGTGCCTCACAGGTACCAGCAGTGTCCCAATTTTGAGCATTTTGTGCTAGTAAGTCAAGATAGTTCATTGCCTCTTCTGGGTCTTTTTCCTCAAATGTTCCATTACACATCATTTCTACCATTTGCCTAACTTGAGGTGTTAAGCCCTCATAGAAATTTGAGACTACTCTCCATGTTTCAAAACCATGATGGGGACAGGTATTAAGTAATTCTTTATACCTTTCCCAACATTAGTAAAGGGTCTCTCCTGGTTTTTGGGCAAAAGTGGTGATTTGTCTTTTGAAAGAATTTGTTCTATGGAAGGGAAAAAACTTTTTTAGGAATTGTTATTGTATCTCGTCCTATAAAGAAATGGATCCTGGCCTAAGGTTTTGTAGCCATGTTTTAGCTTTATCTTTTAAAGAAAAAGGGAAAAGCTTAAGTCGAATTGTGTTCATGCTACAATTTTGATCATTATACGTGTTACACACTTCCTCAAATTCTCTTAGATGTAGATAAGGGTTCTCTGCATCTAAGTCATAAAAAGTGGGTAAAAGTTGGATAATGCCTGGCTTAAAATTAAAATGCGTTGCATCCGGTAGAAAAATTAAGCAAGATGGTGCACCGGTTCGTGTAGGGTTCATATAGTCTCTAAGTGTCCTAGGTCGGTTATGGTCATTATGTTGGGACTGATTGTCCCCTAGGTCTATGAGTTCCTTAATTTGATTTTCGCTCATGGTGTTACTTGGTGAAGAATGAGAAGATGAAGGAGAATCTAACAAATTATCAAAGGAAGTTTCGAAATTACCTTTTACTAAACGATGAGAATTAGGATCTCGAAACCAACCGCTCATAAAAAGTAACAAAACAAAATACAATAACAATAAATAATACAAATAAAATATTAAACACAGGTAAATAAAATAAAATATTACACACAAGTAAATAAAATATGTAAAACTAAAAGCAAAATAAAGATAAATAATTAGAAGTTAGATTAGTGATGTTAGATTATATAATAAAAAGTTAACGAAATTATTTGGACATAATAAAACTAAATGAAAAGAAAAGAAATGGAAGAAGAAATAACATGACTTAATAGTAAACAAGAGAAATAATAGTACAAGGAAATGGATACAAAGGAAAAGTATTTTGAAATAAATTCTAACTTTCTAATTACATCATTTAGGCATAAACAAATCACCTATTTATAGAAAAACATGGATAAATCGAAACAAATTTGGAGGGAACCACTTGGTTGATGAAAGTCAAGAATGGTGGCAAGATAATTTGCATTCATTATCACTAGGGCACCCACTTGATTATCCAATTTGGAATTGATGTGATCCGAATTAGCTGTCACTCAAAACATAAAAGTTGTAGATAAGTCTCTTATCTTTCCAAATTGAGTGATCTCATACGTATTAGATACGTATTTCTATAGTTATGGGCCAAATACTGATAACTGTTCAAACTGGGCCTGTACTACAGATCAATTCTATTCTAGGCCAATTTTCACCCTCTAAACACTCGAATTTACAATACTTTGTGAAATATAATATGTTAGCCCATTGAGTCAGCTCTGCACAGGATCAGGAATCACCTCAATTGGATCTTTAGGTAGAAAGTTATGCCCATTTGACCGAACCTGCCACAAAATAGTTATAAGATAATTAAGTACAATATTGTAAACATACTTAAGTTAAGAACATTAAATACACTAGTAATACAAAAAAATCATGTAAAACTCTTATTAAATGTGTAATTTCAAGTGTTCATCATCTATTAGAGTCCCTAGTGAGTTTGTTTAGTATCCAGTCTTTACTGACTTCCACTAAGCCCATAGTCTGCTAAGACTAACCATCTGAACAATTTGGATATAGATATACACTGATCTGAAAGGAATACCGATTAACCCGTGTCGGTAACCATGGATCAGGAACGATATTTTTGAGAACATATTGTGTAATGACATTTTTTAGCACCATTTGCAACTCTTTGCAACTACGTTATTACTATAATATTCTCGAGTCTTTGTCCCTATTTCAAATAAGGTTATAACTATTTAGAATTGCTAACTCTTAGTGTTGACCTAAATTCTTTTAAATCAAATCTAAACTCTTTTAGATTTACAATATTTAAAAAGTTACAAGCTTTTTACTATATAAATAATAATAAATGACGAATAAAATAAATATTTATTGTATAAATATTAAATAAATAAACATTTGTACAATAATTTAAATGACACGTAAGCACCATTCCCAATACATGATCACATGTCAAAGGTTGTAAGCGTGCAAGAGGGTTTCTTATATGGAGGTGCAATTTATCAAGAGTTGTCTCTCTCACAAGAGACACAACTCAAATCAAATTCAAAAATAAAATTGTTAGTTGGTTACTAGACGGTTATATGTTTCAAAATTTGAATACTAACCGTTATATAAACATCTATAAATGAAATAAGAACCAAGGTTGCCCTCAAGATATACTTGTTCATACGTATGCATTGAAATCATAAACATGAAGAAGTTTTCAGTGTGTGAGGACTCTTGCATGTTAACCACTATAGCCTCAAGGGGATGTAAGGATCCATTCATAAACGTGAAGAAGTTTTGAGTGTGTGAGGACTCTTGCATGTTAACCGCTAGCCTCATCGGAATGTAACGATCCATTTTAAAATTCTACAAGTCGCAATGTATATAAAAATCTAATCGTCAAGTTTACATCTATGATTTTATATGGACTACTGTGTGGTCTTTTTTATATTGCTTGTAAGGTCACTTCACAATTTTGACAATTTATACAAGTTATTATTAAAAATAATTTAATATATTACACAATACATTAAATTGTAAGTACTTAAACACACATAATATGATTTTGTAATATATCGTAAATTATATAAAAATTATAATTAATTATATAATATCACATGACAATATTATTATTATAAAATAAATTACATAATTTATTAAATTATTTACTATAATATATATATATATATATTTATTGAATATATAGCTACCGAATGTGTATTTTTAGTATTCACACCTCAATTATGCAAGTCAAAGTATTTAAAAAATAATATCTATTGGTGAACCTTCCACCTTAGAAATTATCGGGTATTTGAATTCGGTATGTCATAACATAACATAATCAACTCTCTCTCTCTCTCTCTCTCTCTCTTAACTTTTACGGGGGATTATGCGATTTAGACAGAAACCTCAAAGTGATAGTCAATGAATAATGGCATATTATCTCTTCGAGATGCGAAACTAGATCAACTGAAAAAAATGAGAGATCAAAATATTAAAGTGAAAATTTAGAAGGGCCATAGTATATCTATCGGTAAGTAACCAAGTCAAAGTTGTATTACTCAAAAACAAACTATATATATATATATATATATATTTGATGAGTAACCAAGTCGAAGTTGTATTATTCAAATACAAACTACATATATATAAGTACTCTGTGTAGTTAGACAGGACAACAAATAGAAGTTATAACAAAAGGAATAAAATATCTATTAATTCTTTTTTTTTAAATGATATAAACAGTGACATAAAAAACAATTCTATAATATATGTTTAAGAGAAATTTATTACCAACTTTCTTATAGAAGAAAGAGATTTTTTTCCTCTGTGTCAAGGGATTTCTGTGTATTTAGACTTCATGTAATATCTATTGTCATATTTTTTCTAAAAAAAATGCATTGAAAGAATAAATGTTAGACTGTCAAGTGGTGGGAGTAATAGAATACCATTTGACTATCTTCTCCAAAGTTTGAAATATATTCTTAATAGCTAGCTAAGCGATGAAACTGTGCCTAAAAATCTACTAACATTCAGATATTAGCATATTACCCACTTGGTCATTAATGAATTACATAATTAAGGTGATTTGATATTGCCACTATTTATTGTCTATTGTATTTGGCAACGGTCCCAAGTCTTACAAACATTGTTAAATTAAATAAAAGAGTGATTTATAATTTTACTCTTAAAAATATATATTTGAAGTTTTGGCTCCTTGTAAGTTTTTAACTTACACATTATAACCCTCTAAAATAGAATAGGGGTATACTGCTTCCACCACTTGCATGTTGTGTAAGTTAAGAACTTACAAGGAGACAAAACTTTTGAAAGTCTATTTTTAAGAGTAAAGTTATAAATCACTCTTTATTTAATTTAACAATTTTTGTAAGATTTGTGGACCGTTGCCAAATACAATAGTCCATGAATAGTGGCAATATCATATCACCTTAATTTTGTAATTCATTAATGACCAAGTGGGTAATATGCTAATATCTCAATGTGAAAGACTAGCTAGTTGATTACCAAGTCCTTGAGAGAAACTAGTATCTTAAAAATAATGTACTCTGTTTTAGCATTTTATATATAGTGCATCATTCAAGGATTTGGTTTTCTCTTACATTTTTGTGGACAGTTCCCGTTTATCGGGTCAATTGCCAACTTTCATTAAAATAGTTAGCTCTATGTGCAAAATATTTAAGCAAAAATCTCAATAAATCATTATTGATGATTATAGAATTCTTATTGCCAGTTACCAGTGAATTAGGTTAAATTAAAGCTTATATCTCCAACCATTTTTTCTTTGGGGGTTTATTGTCTATTGTTGAACATGCATTGTTGGAAAAGTAGCTTCTTTAGATTACTGGTAAGAGGGTCCCGAAATCCAATAATACTCGTAACAGAGTTTGGGGGTTGAGTTTGAATTTGAGAGAGCGGAGCAAACAAATATGTAATATGAACATGCTCTTAATATATGATGCAGCTGGTTGATTTTGGCACACTGTTCTAGCATTCCGTATAATTTCAAGGATGATTACTGTAATTTCTATACCATTTACATAAACAAAAGTCTTTAACATTGACAGACTAAAATAAACTACTCCCCCCTTTTAATTAATTATGGGATCACCGACCAACTATCAGAAAATATAAAATGGCTCCATTTGCAAAACATCTTAACAAAAGAATCTCAAAGTGATCACCAAGTTGTCAAACAGCCAAGAACAAAGTTGCAAAGTCCAGGAAGAACCCGCCCGCTGTAGCATAAATTTATTTAAAAATTGTTCAATCGTAATACTAAAACATATATTATTGATAATAAATGAAATATAAAAAATATTGATAGAATAAATATAAATAAATTATGAGAGAAAAGTAAGAAAAAATGAACTTTGAGTATAAAAAGATATGCTAATAGTATTGCCTTAAAGTTAAATTGTTATTCTTTTATACGAGTAGTGACCAATTTATATAATTTTAAAATTTAATTTTATACTCACAACCGTTCTCTTCAATAAGCACGATCATAAAAAATAATATCAAAATATCTATTATCATAATTACTCAAAAATATATTATTTAAAATAGTATATACATAAAATACTTTTTTTTTTTTACTCACTCGTTTTTAATAAGAAATTGCTAGCACTCTTTATATAATGGTATGTAATATATGTATTAATTTTAATATTAATAAGAATAATTTAGTACATTATAATTTTTATAAAAATTTAATATATAGAAACTCTTGCATCAGCATCATCATCATAATAATAATATAACTGTCACGCCCCAGACCCAAAAGATCCGACACACGACATCACTTACATTCATTCACTGCATGTGCACTCATAAATAATATTACACAAAATTTTCAACTTTCATTTCAATTTCTTTCAGAATTATAGCAATTGAATTATGACTGGGACAATTATTAAACCGGAGATACGCAGAGTTTTCTCAGAGATTAACACTCTACTACGTCACCAGTAGCAACTTTGTTACCGGGAGCCCAGAATATATCCATTGCAAATTCTTACTTAAAATCATCCAATAACCACACTTTATAAAACTTAAACCAAATCCAATCCACACACAATGAAATAATACATAAGTATTTATTCAATAGGGACAAACCAAATATCCTATCCCACGTGTCCCCAAATGAAACACACAACAACCTAGCAACTTAGGGAACCCAAGGAACAGCAGAAGCCTTGCCAAATCCGCTAAGCACACATGCACCTTATTTACCTGAAATCACCATAAACTATAATGAGTATAAAACTCAGTAAGCATACTAATTTTTCATATATCAAATACAAATACATATATGTACACAATGCATATGTATGATATGCTGTGATCAATCCAAATCATAATCTTATCAAATCACATATCATGTAAGCGCTTACACATTCTTTCAAAACACATAATAGGAATACCATCACTCAACTACTACTTAGTAGGACTTACATATCACATATCACATAATGAGCCAAATGTCACTCGTAGGTGACATACCGAATGAGAGGAATAGTACAAGTGAGGTCTTTAAATCACACATATATAACGCTTATGCCCGAAGGTAAAAGCCAAACCCTCACCCTGATCATCGGTGAGTCCTCTCACATGTACCAATACGCCACCACACGAATGTGATGACTCACACTTCCTTTAGGTACCAATAGGATCCTCCCTACATACGGAACACATAACATATACCAATCCCGAAGGAAAGGCCACACATAAAGGCTCCACAAATCACATAAAATGCCTACTAAGTTAACAGTGAGTTCAAGTACCCTCAAATCACAAAATATTTCTCATGGACATATTACACTTCAAAAGCTTTCTTTGTTAAACGCATCTTATTTTGGAAAGCTCACTTTCAAAAACACATGTATGCCCATGCTCAATGTCAATGCTCACATTCATAAACATATATTCACATTTCATATCAAAATATACTTTGACATATCATAAACATATTCTTAACCCCATTTACAAAATCATACAAAACAATTATTATGTTTATTGTGATTCCAGTAGTAAGTCTAGTATACTTACCTCTTAACACTTTCAGCTACAAGGCTTAAATCTCCTTAACCTATCAATGGAGATTAATCCTTTCATAAGCCTCACAATTCACACAAAATACTTTAAATAGCTTACAAAATTATACACAATGCATTTATCACATCAAATTGGTCTAAATATTTGGTTTCTCAAAACCTGTCATTCTGACCACTTACACTTAACAAAAATTTCTAATACATCAAATGATGTCCAATTACTCCGAAATCAGAATATATCATTCTTGACTCATATATACTTCTTATATATGAATATTATATCAAAATTCCTACACAATCCATTCCATACACACCATCGAATCCAAACTACAAACCTGACAGGATCAAGATACTTACTGAACAGTATTCAATCTCCCAATTTTATAAAATCATATACTAACTCAAAAATTATAAAACTACCACATAATTACTCTTGACACATATCTCAGTCCATGATAAATATTTGGCTTCCAAATAACTGCCAAAAGTATTTTAAAACTATTTTATTTCATAACTTTAAAAATCTGTTAATCAAATACTACAATGAGCTGATAGACTTTAGAAATTCATAACACTTCAACCACATTGATCTAAATTCTCAATTCCGAGTATATCATATTAGACATATAAAATTATCATATTCCACAAATTCATAATTTTTAAAGATCATTCAGCAGGTCAAAAATTATTTTCCACTGTATCATACTGTTTACACAGGAAATTTCCAGAATTCCAGGGTCATTTTGGTAAATTCACTACAAATTCAATTTCTGAGATTTTTAGTCGATTCAAAGTCTCAGATGATCCTAAACATGTCTAATTTCATATACTCAAAATTCAAAACCAGAATCGAATCACAACAATTTATAAAATTCCTAGATCAAGAGGTTATCCAGTAGAAATTCCATAATTCATCATGATTTATCAAACTATCTTATAGATCATCATCAATTCTCATATGATCTTACGAAATACACAAAAAATCCTCAATTATACATATTTTCAGAAATCAAAACGTAAAGGAATTAACTTAATTAATACCAATAAATTGAGAAATACGTATGATATACCTCTTGAAATTCAAAATTCCAATTTCTTCTTCTTTTTCTTCTTTTTCTCCTCTTTCTCTCTCCTCTAGTTCTCTCTTCTCTCTCTTAAAATGGGTAGCTCGACCTAAAAATGGTAAATTAGGGTTTAAAAGTGTATTTTTATACTAAGAGGCTAATTTTTGGTATTTACGAATTCACCCCCAAAACTTTCAAAGTATAACAATTTGGTCCCTAAAATAATTCCAAAGTCTTGCAAATAAACCCAATACTAATAGTATATCCTTAACCTATAAAAACACTACTAATAACAATATATAAATCAAGGATCACCCAAATACAAATAAAATACATATATTTATATATATAAATATACATATTCTTACCGGTTATGGATACTGGTTACTACAATTCTCCCCTCCTTATAAGAATTTCGTCCTCGAAATTCATAACTTAAGCACATAGATGAGGATACTTAGATCTCATTTCTTCTTCTCATTCTCAATTTTCCTTTTCAACTGTATAGTTTATTCATAAAACATTTACAAAGCAATCTTCCTTGTATATAGGATTTGCTCATTGTGGTCCAAAATCCTAATAAATACTCATTCATATGTTAGATTATCTCTAAGTTGGCTCATAGCTGAGTATACGAGAGGAGTACGAAATATATATCCATAAAATAAACATATGACACACATTATGGACTTATAAAATTATACACACATATTTTTATTCTTTTTTTCCCATTCGTTCAATATTTAATGGGTATCTATACACTTCACCTTTCATTCATTAAAGAATAACATAGATGTAGAATACCCATACTAATCTCTTACATAAAATTCTTAACTCCTTTAAAAATTTTAATCCCTTCAACATAGACTCATACGTCATAATATCATTCACTACCTTGATATCATTCAAAAAAAAAATGTAGTATTTCTACGCAACTAAGTTGTCATTCAAATCAGAATATTGAAAGCATTATCTTAAACGATCAAAAATCAACTTCAATAAAAAGACCTTTAGTTCAACTGATTCTTAAACTATAGATCTTAACATTATATCTCTTACTTTAACTCTTAAAAAAAAATAGTCCACCTTATTGGACATCATTTTCTCATTGAGATTGACATGTCTGCTTTTTCTAATATGCTCGATTTCAAATAGAAAAGATTCTACTAGCACAATTACTGTGATGGCAAATATGATTCTTTTAACTATTCCTTTAACGTCATCCACGTAAAAGGAAAGGACAAAATGATTATTGATTTTCTTTCATAAAACTCTATAAATAGCCTAAACCTCATAATCACTTTTCTAGCAATAAATAAAACCAACCTTCTTACCATCTTCATAATGAATCCCATTATCATAACTCCTCCTGTTCCTTTTTCTCCACCACAATTTCCAGACCTAATCAAAACTAGAACACTCCATTCCCGTGCCAAAGAATTCATCAGACACTACGCCATCTTAGCAGTCCAAGAACACGGCCTCACAGTTCTTGGTGGCCCTTTGTTCAACTTAGAATACCCTTTCTTTCACCTGCACTCTTTTTTCCCATTTTCCCAATGGTCCAAACCTGTCCTTTACTTGTTATGGTACCTGTTGGATCTGTATACAATCGCCATGGAATTCCCATTACTTAGAACCCTCCAAAAATTAGAAAAATGTGATGAAGATCATCCAGCCCTGATTTTTCTCCAATGGTTTTACCCAAAGACATGGTGGATAACTAAATTTCAATACATGATTGCAAACAACACAAATGCTGCAGTCCCCAGACAACATCTTTGGTCAGTCTTACTTCTCCAACGGAAGGGTATGATTATTTCAGATCACGAGATTCATTATTACCCCACTGTTAAGGATTACTTCACATTTACCCTTTCACTAAAGGGATCAATTAAGCTCTGGCCTGAAGAAGTAATCCAGCAAAAGAGAGAACTTGAAAGAATTCTTGCTCAAGAAAACCAGATAATTCCTCCATCCGTTTGGATCTCCCCAGAAGATGCTGCACCTTGGGAACAGGTTGAAGATGACTTTGCAGAAGAACTGAATTTTGCCAATATACTCAAATTCCAACAAAGACAAAAATATCATCTTTCACATCTCAGAAATACAGATTACTCTACTCATCATCACCATATCCCAAACATGACTTATTATGCCAGATACAGACAAGCAATGGATAACCTTCACCAATGGTCTCAGCTAACTGTCCCGACAGAACCTACCCAATCTCAGCCAGTTGTCCCGACAGAACCTACTCAATCTCAGCCAGTTGTCCCGACAGAACTTGACCAACACCAACCCAATCTTGACTTATCCCTCTTTCAAGACTCCCAACCTTATCCAATCGACACCCAAATCCAAGAGGAAGCCAGCACATCCCTCATCCAGACCAGCTCACCTGGAGAAGATCAAGATATGGTAGACCCACATTCCACTCCGCCAGAGCCCTCATTCAATGTATGGGAACAACAACTCCATAAGTTCCTCTCTCACGGATACGACACAGATGAAAGCGACCAAGGAGACTCATTTTGACCTACATTGCTGTTTCTATTTTCACAGAAACTAGATCCGTGTTGCTCTATCACATCAAAGAGAGACTGATTACTGCTTTATCTTTATGTCAAATGTGCTTTATCTTTCTTCATATCTGCTTTTAATCTATCGGCCAAAAATTAATGTTAAGACCACAAAATCTTTGTAATTAATAAAGTTAATTTGGCCTCATGTCCAAAGTCCAATTGTTAGCTCAAAAAGTCTTCAAGTCATTGATGTATTGTCGACCATTAGTGCCAAAATGGCTAAGTCCCTAAATCCATGAAATAGGCTTTTATTGACTTTTCTTAATTATCTTACCTAACTTATCACACTTCCGACACAATTTTTATCACACTTACATATCAACATATATTTATTCAAGATTTTGCGACCTATTGTCCCTTATAAAATGATAAAGTAAAACTCATTCTCTTTTTTTTTTTTTACCTCACAAGAATCGAGAAAAATATATACTTGAACATACTTACACATATGCTCCACAGCTATTATCAATTTGTTTCTCTATAAATACATTATTATTGCATCCTTATACAAACTCAAAAATATTCAAAGATTAGGGTGAGCATAACAATGGAGGAAACCTCAGCTCGTCGATTCACAAAAATTTGTGTCTTTTGTGGATCCAACCCTGGGAATACCGAAGAATTTACAAAAGTTGCAGAAAATCTCGGTAAGGTATTAGCTGAGCGAAATATACATCTAGTATATGGAGGAGGTAACCGTGGGTTAATGGGGTCTGTAGCAAAAGCAGCACACAATAATGGTAGTCGCGTTTTGGGTATCATTCCAAAACCTCTAGCTATTGAAAATATTGTAGGAAAAACAGTTGGGGATGAGTTACAAGTCTCATCTATGCACGAACGAATGGCTCAAATGCTTGGGCATGCAGATGCTTTCATAGCTCTACCAGGAGGTTTCGGGACCTTGGAAGAAATTTTTCAAATTGTCTCATGGGCACAATTACAAATCCATCAAAAACCCATTGGTTTGTTAAATGTTAATGGTTTTTACGACGGGTTGATATCTTTTCTTGACTATGCAGCGGGAACACAATTCATCCCACTTATAGCACGACGGATTCTTATTTCTGCTCCAACTGTTGATCAACTGATTGATCAATTGCAGTCTTTTATTCCTCTGTCTAATCCAACATTGCATCAGTTAGATTGGTCTACTCATGACAGTCAGAAGAAGCGCAAAATAGACTTAAATCTCACTCCGTAGCCTCTACTGTATTTTTGTTGCTGCTATTGTTGTTGTTTTCCTTTTCAATAAAAGTTGTTTCAATTGATGTCTTCAATACTCTACTTCTCTATATTTTGCCATTGAGAAAATTATCTCAATTTGCTCTATCACATGCAAATTATCATTATAAGATATTCAACATCACTCTTACTAAGCATATTAGTCATAACTTAAAAGAAAATCTAAATGGTAACATTAAGATCCACAAGGTACCATTATCCACAATAACAACAATCTTAGCAGCTCTTGGATACTGTGTCATCTTCACAAAATCATACAAAATTTAAGGAATATGTCAAACTTTTACACAACAAAGCTACAAATACAATCCTAAGGATTTGGCATCTGCTCTGTTCCTTTGACTCGACACTTAAAAGTCTACAGAATCATATCTTAGCTCTGATACCAATAAAAGCTGTCACGCCCCAGACCCAAAAGATCCGACACACGACATCACTTACATTCATTCACTGCATGTGCACTCATAAATAATATTACACAAAATTTTCAACTTTCATTTCAATTTCTTTCAGAATTATAGCAATTGAATTATGACTGGGACAATTATTAAACCGGAGATACGCAGAGTTTTCTCAGAGATTAACACTCTACTACGTCACCAGTAGCAACTTTGTTACCGGGAGCCCAGAATATATCCATTGCAAATTCTTACTTAAAATCATCCAATAACCACACTTTATAAAACTTAAACCAAATCCAATCCACACACAATGAAATAATACATAAGTATTTATTCAATAGGGACAAACCAAATATCCTATCCCACGTGTCCCCAAATGAAACACACAACAACCTAGCAACTTAGGGAACCCAAGGAACAGCAGAAGCCTTGCCAAATCCGCTAAGCACACATGCACCTTATTTACCTGAAATCACCATAAACTATAATGAGTATAAAACTCAGTAAGCATACTAATTTTTCATATATCAAATACAAATACATATATGTACACAATGCATATGTATGATATGCTGTGATCAATCCAAATCATAATCTTATCAAATCACATATCATGTAAGCGCTTACACATTCTTTCAAAACACATAATAGGAATACCATCACTCAACTACTACTTAGTAGGACTTACATATCACATATCACATAATGAGCCAAATGTCACTCGTAGGTGACATACCGTATGAGAGGAATAGTACAAGTGAGGTCTTTAAATCACACATATATAACGCTTATGCCCGAAGGTAAAAGCCAAACCCTCACCCTGATCATCGGTGAGTCCTCTCACATGTACCAATACGCCACCACACGAATGTGATGACTCACACTTCCTTTAGGTACCAATAGGATCCTCCCTACATACGGAACACATAACATATACCAATCCCGAAGGAAAGGCCACACATAAAGGCTCCACAAATCACATAAAATGCCTACTAAGTTAACAGTGAGTTCAAGTACCCTCAAATCACAAAATATTTCTCATGGACATATTACACTTCAAAAGCTTTCTTTGTTAAACGCATCTTATTTTGGAAAGCTCACTTTCAAAAACACATGTATGCCCATGCTCAATGTCAATGCTCACATTCATAAACATATATTCACATTTCATATCAAAATATACTTTGACATATCATAAACATATTCTTAACCCCATTTACAAAATCATACAAAACAATTATTATGTTTATTGTGATTCCAGTAGTAAGTCTAGTATACTTACCTCTTAACACTTTCAGCTACAAGGCTTAAATCTCCTTAACCTATCAATGGAGATTAATCCTTTCATAAGCCTCACAATTCACACAAAATACTTTAAATAGCTTACAAAATTATACACAATGCATTTATCACATCAAATTGGTCTAAATATTTGGTTTCTCAAAACCTGTCATTCTGACCACTTACACTTAACAAAAATTTCTAATACATCAAATGATGTCCAATTACTCCGAAATCAGAATATATCATTCTTGACTCATATATACTTCTTATATATGAATATTATATCAAAATTCCTACACAATCCATTCCATACACACCATCGAATCCAAACTACAAACCTGACAGGATCAAGATACTTACTGAACAGTATTCAATCTCCCAATTTTATAAAATCATATACTAACTCAAAAATTATAAAACTACCACATAATTACTCTTGACACATATCTCAGTCCATGATAAATATTTGGCTTCCAAATAACTGCCAAAAGTATTTTAAAACTATTTTATTTCATAACTTTAAAAATCTGTTAATCAAATACTACAATGAGCTGATAGACTTTAGAAATTCATAACACTTCAACCACATTGATCCAAATTCTCAATTCCGAGTATATCATATTAGACATATAAAATTATCATATTCCACAAATTCATAATTTTTAAAGATCATTCAGCAGGTCAAAAATTATTTTCCACTGTATCATACTGTTTACACAGGAAATTTCCAGAATTCCAGGGTCATTTTGGTAAATTCACTACAAATTCAATTTCTGAGATTTTTAGTCGATTCAAAGTCTCAGATGATCCTAAACATGTCTAATTTCATATACTCAAAATTCAAAACCAGAATCGAATCACAACAATTTATAAAATTCCTAGATCAAGAGGTTATCTAGTAGAAATTCCATAATTCATCATGATTTATCAAACTATCTTATAGATCATCATCAATTCTCATATGATCTTACGAAATACACAACAAATCCTCAATTATACATATTTTCAGAAATCAAAACGTAAAGGAATTAACTTAATTAATACCAATAAATTGAGAAATACGTATGATATACCTCTTGAAATTCAAAATTCCAATTTCTTCTTCTTTTTCTTCTTTTTCTCCTCTTTCTCTCTCCTCTAGTTCTCTCTTCTCTCTCTTAAAATGGGTAGCTCGACCTAAAAATGGTAAATTAGGGTTTAAAAGTGTATTTTTATACTAAGAGGCTAATTTTTGGTATTTACGAATTCACCCCCAAAACTTTCAAAGTATAACAATTTGGTCCCTAAAATAATTCCAAAGTCTTGCAAATAAACTCAATACTAATAGTATATCCTTAACCTATAAAAACACTATTAATAACAATATATAAATCAAGGATCACCCACATACAAATAAAATACGTATATTTATATATATAAATATACATATTCTTACCGGTTATAGATACTGGTTACTACAATAACTCTCGCATACTTAAACTAAATTTAACAATTAATTAAAATATTATAACTATTATATAATGATAATAATTTATTATTAATAACAAGTTATATTTAAATTAGGTAACTTATAAAATATTTAGAAGAAAAAACTTTTCTCCGCCACCAAGTAAAAGGACAAAGAAGATTAACAGATGAGCAGGCAATGTTGTCGAGGTCATTTCCTAATCGATAAACTATTGGAAATCTGTATCCAATGGCAAATATATATTTATAAATGTAAGTTATGACGACATAGAAATTGCGGAAAGAAAGAGAAAGAGAAATGGAGATTAAAAACTTTCTCCACGAGCATCCTTTAACGCTATGTGAGAATGACGGTGAACTTCTCTGCCATGGCTGTGGCGATCCTTCCTTTGGTGAATCCTACAGTTGCAGCAACTGTGGTTTTTTTTTTGCCCAACAGATGCTTTGCTTGCGAAGATAAACCCTCGGGTAGTTTCTATATTTGCACACTGTGCTGGCCCAGATCTCCTCTTTTCCATAAATCATGTGCTGAATTTTCGCAAGAGATCCAATTTACCGATCGTCCACATTGCTCTCTCCGCTTTAAAGAAGCATCATTATGTCAAATATGATAGCTTGCGATTTTTGTTACCATACACACGGAGACCATAATTTTTTCTGTGACATGTGTACTTTCCAGATTGGTTTTAGATGCGCTGCAATGTTCATCAAATACCATGAAGGTCAAAAACACATTCAACATTTCAGCCACGGGCATCCGTTGACCCTGTTGAAGATGCACAAGGCGAAGTGCAAGTTATGCAAAAAAGGTATCAAGGATCCCTGCTACGGTTGTGTCCCTTGTGAGTTGTACCTCCATTACTCTTGCGGTGAATTGCTGCAAGAAATCCCGACACCCCTTCCATCCTCGCCACTGTTTGACACTCCAAGAAACTAAAACGCTCGAGAGCAGTCATTGTGATGCATGTTGTTCCAACTATTATCAAGGCTTACGCTATCAGTGTGACAAGTGTGGTTTTAACTTACATCCTCAATGTGTGTCTCTGAAGCCAAAAGTAAAGTATGAAGGTCACGAATATCTTCTTATTTTAATAGGGAGCATGTAGTCTCGAAATTGATTTTGGTAATTTCTTTGTCCGTTGCATTGAGTGTCGTTTCAATTTTCATATCCAGTGTGGCCAATTGCGCATAAAGACCACAGTCATCCTCTCACCCTCACTACTGAAACAGTTCTCAAATATGGTGATGGTCCTTTTTATTGTGGCATTTGTAAAGAAAAAAGAAACGCAAAGCACTGTTATTGTTCTACTGATTGTGAGAACTGCATGTTGAGAATAATAAAACATAAATAGAACAATTTTATTAATATAATAAATTTATAATATAAATTTTAAAAATTTTCACTCTTTTTTATTTATAACACAACACTCACAACTCAATACTCACACACTCTTTGTTAAGCTTATTATTTGTTCAACTCTCTAACACACGAAACTCTTAACAATTGATCAAATATTTGATCAACTCTTTATTCTTAACTTGTTTGCTTGCAAAACTAAATGGGGGTGGGGGGTGGGGGGTGGGTTGATCAACAAACTAAAATCACACAAATAAAATAATGTAAAAATTTATTAACCATATAAATTTATAATACTTATCTCCTTAATTATTAATTTTAAAATATCTAACCTAATCTAGAAATTTTAAGAATTAGGCTTATAAATATTTGGACTTAATCTTTAACTTGATGTTGTAATTAACTTTATTTGGTGTTGTAATATTAACACTCCTCCTCAACACTAACTTCTATTTTTTTAACCACGTTGAGTTATCTTTGAAACTTTTCAAACTTATCAACACCCAAGCTTTTTGTGAACAAATCAGCCACTTGATCTTCAGTCTTAACATACAACAACTCAATTTTTTCTTACAGAACTTTCTCTCGGATAAAGTGATAATGCACTTCCACATGCTTTGTTCTTGCATGAAAAATTAAATTTTTTGCCTAACAAATTGCTGACCAATTATCACAATATATTGACACTTTATAATCTCTTGGCTGATATAAATCATCCATTAACTGCATCAATCATGTACTTTCTTGAGCTGCCATTACTGCTGCTCTATATTTAGCTTTAGAAGTTGACAATGATATAGTCGGTTGCCGTTTACTGCACCAAGAGCCTATTCTTGAACTAATCTTGAAAAAATACCCAGTGGTCGAACGTCATGTGTTATGATCTTCAGCATAGTCAGCATCACAATAGCCAACTATTTTACAATCTTGGTCTTTCTTATAGACGAGACTATAGTTAATTGTACCTCTCATATATCTCAATATCCGTCGAGCTGCTTCTAAGTGAGATTTTTTAGGATTTTGCATGTATCGACTTATTACTCCAACTGCATAAGAAATATTTGGTCGAGTCAATGTCAAATAGATGAGACTTTTTACCAGTTGTCGATACATAGTTCCATCTTCTAAATCATTTCCTTCATGATCGCACAACTTGACATTGGCTTCTAGCGGTGTTGAGATAAGCTTGTACTCTAGCATCCCAAACTTTCGCAACAAATCTTTGGCATATTTTTGTTATCCTAAAAAAATTCCTTCTACTGTCCGAGTGACTTCAAGCCTAAGAAAATGCTTAAGTTGTCCAAACTCTTTCATCTGGAAGCGAACCGCCAAATTCTCTCTTATTCGACGAATCTCTTCTTCATCATCTCTAGTGATAATTAAGTCATTTACATATATCAGCACAATTGTAGGTTTCTTTCCATTAGTTTTGACGAACATGCTAGAATCAGTTGGTGCTACAGAGTAATCACCATGTGTTAGAAATTCTCCAATTTTACCATACTAGGCCCTTGGAGCTTGCTTTAATCCATACAATGCCTTTTTTAATTTACACATAATCAAGATGAAATTTGCTTTCAAATCCCATTGGTTGAATAATGTAGATCTCCTGATTCAACTCTCTATAGAGAAAAGCATTCTTTACTTTCATTTGCCACAATATCCAACCTTTGCTAGTTACCAGTGCAAGTAGAACTCATACTGTGGTGATCTTGGCTACTAGACTAAACGTTTCATCATAGTCTAGTCCATACTGTTGAGAAAATTCTCGAGCTAACAATTGAGCTTTATACCTCTCTATCGATCCATCAAGACATCTTTTGATCTTATACACCCACTTACAAGATATAGGTTTCACATCCTTTAGCTTTTGCTCTAAATCTCAAGCTTAATTTTGCTCAAATGCTATGATTTCTTCTTCCATAGCTTTAATCCATTCACAGCTCTGTGATGCTTCTTCAAAAGTCTCAGGCTTCTTAATATTTTCCTTTTTTGCCATAGCTGCATTAACATATTTAGGATTAGGTTTTCGTATTCTTATTGACCTTCGAGGATAAGATTAAAGGGTTACAGATTTTGCTCATTTATATTTAGCCTCCGTTGTTAGTTATTGATAGATGCCAGTTTGCCAAGGACTTTGAGTTGTCTCTTGCTTGGTGTTGTCATCACTGCTTCCATCATCAAGTTCTTCTTGGCTCGATCGAATTTCAGTAATTTGCTCATTTATCTTTTGTTGTAATTTTTCTTCTATTTCTTTTAAATTTGGAAGCTCCTCTTTTTGTGGCGACTACCATGAAGATGCTTCATCAAATACCACATTTCTTGATGTATAGCACCGCCCACTAGTATGGTCACAATATTTTCATCATTTGCACTGGTTATTATATCGAACAAAGATACACTTGATTGCCTTTTTGTCGAATTTGTTTTTCAGGTGATTTGGCACAAAAACATAGCATATACAACCAAATACTCGAAAATGACTCAATGTAGGTTTCATATCCCACAACTTCTCAAAGGGTGATATGAACCCTAACCTTGGTTGAGGAAGCCTATTAATCATGTGGGTTGCAGTCTTTATTCCTTCAGCTCAAAATCTTCCTGGTACATTTTTTGTGTGCAACATACTTCTACAAATCTCTGCAAGATGTCGATTCTTCCTTTTTGCAACACTATTTGTTGTGGTATGTTGGCACATGTGAACTGATGTCGTATCTTATTTTCTCGAAGATATTGTGAGAACTCATCAGAGGTATATTCTTCTCCATTATCTGTGTGGAGACAATAAATCTTCCTTCCAACTTCCCTTTAGTTGTTTCTCTAAATTCTTTAAACTTTAAAAAAGTATCTGATTTTTCCTTCATAAAGAAAATCTATACATACCTTGAGAAGTCATCAATAAATGTCACCATGTACCGCATGCCACTAATTGATGGCTGTTTGGTAGGTCCAAACATATCAGAGTGAACCAACGCCAATGGCTTCTTAGCTCTAAACTTTAACTCCTTATATGGTAGTTGATGTGCCTTGCCGTATTGACATCCCACACATACTGTATCCACTCTCATATTAAGTTGAAGTAGACCCTTAAAAATTGTCTTGTTCATCATCACTTTTAGCTTATGATAACTTACATATCCCAATTGTGCATACTATAAATCTACTGTCTCATTCTTTTGAGTCTTGTCTATATAAGTTGACTCTGTTGATAGTACATAGACTGACTCTAGTCATCGTCCTTCCATTGTTGGTGTTCCCATAATTTTAAATCTTGGTACACCTTAACATCTTGTGGACCGAACAAGACATAGTACCCAGAAGATGTTAACTGTGATATTGACAATAGATTCTTTTTCATACCAGGGACATGATAGACATCTTGAAGTGTTACCTTGTTAGGACTGTAACGAGGTGCAAGGACTGTGTTACCAATGTGAGCTATAGGCAATCTTAAGTTATTGGCTGTCACCACTACGCGACCTTCTTGGTACTTAGTCATATCTTGCAGCTTTTCTTTGTCACCAGTTGTATGATTCGAATATCTTGAGTCAACGATCCAATCATTTTCATAGTTAATCCGTCCAGGCATTATCACTGAGAGTGATAGGTCTTCTTCCTCTATAGCGACAGATGCTTCAGCATCCCACTCATCTTCACTTTTTCTTTTGGTTGGATTGACTACTATTGCCGCAAGTCCTCCATACTCCCATTGTCTGTGAGCTACCTTCTTTGCGATGACTTTTTATCTTGTCATAATCTCTTTTAGATCCTTTACTAGCACGTCGTTTAAATCGACCTTTCCTTTTGTGGATGTAAAGTGCATCTTCATCGCCTTTTAAAGAGACCTCACCTGTTTGCTTGGCAATCGCTTCTTGATCAGCAAGTAAATTTTCAAATTCAATGAGAGATGGTAGGGTTGGCTAACCTTGTACAACAGTAACAAAACTTCTACACTCGGGCATCAAACCATAGATGATAATTATTTTCATCCTAATTTCAGCAATAGCAGCGGTAGGATCTAACTTAGATATTTCACGGCACAAGGACTTTACCTTTGTGAAGTATTGATTGATTGTCATGTTGTGTTGTGCAATTGACAAAAGTTCATTCTCTAGAAGCTGTAGTCGAGTGTTATTTTTCTTTGAGAAGAGTGATGCAAAAGTGTCACATGCTTCATTTGGCGTCTTGGCCTTCTTTATGTGCTCTAATATTTCTTCTTCAACTGTGGTCTTAATGGCAAACATAGCCTTACCAATTTTTACCTTCCACTTCTTTAAAATGGCTTCGTCTGTTGGCTGATTTATTTCATTCTCGCCATCGACTTCCCAAAGATCTTGGCCTTAAAGGTAAGGCTCTATCAACGTCGCCTATGTATTGTAATTTTAGTTGTTGAGCTTCTTGATTCCTCCAATGACTTGAAGGTCACCTATCGGGTTAGCAGTACCTCAGTAATACCAAACAAGTTTTGTCAACAAACTTACAGAGTCACAGACTGCTCATGACATACAGAAGCTCACTAATTCATAATTTTTAGAAGCCCATTTTGATGTGGAAGATCAGTCAAAATTGTAACCACAGAGCATACTCAAAATTCTTAGAAATCCTACAACTTTAGTGGTCCGAGACAGTCCCTCTCTGATACCAATTATTGAGAATAATGAAACACAAATAGAATACTTTTATTAATACAATAAACCCAAAACTTACAATACAAATTTTAGAAACTTTTACTCTTTCTCACTTATAACACAACACTCACAACTCAACAGTCACACACTCTTTGTTGAGCTTATTATTTGCTCAACTCTCTAATACACTAAACTCTCAACAATTGATCAAATACTTGATCAACTCTTTATTCTTAACTTGCTTGCTTGCAAAACTAAATGAGGGATGAGGGTATTTATACTTAGTTTTAACAAACCAAAACCACACAAATAAAATAATGTAAAAATTTATTAACCACTTAAGTTTATAATACTTATCTCCTTAATTATTAACTTTAAAATATCTTACATAATCTAGAAATTTTAAGAATTGGGCTTGTAAATATTTGAGCTTAATCTTGGGCTTGATGTTGTAATTAACTTCATTTGGTATTGTAATATTAACACTACGCTTATGAGCAATACGCGATCACTGAGGTAACACTCAATGCAAGAGACAAATGACTAAGACATCTTGGCTACAAGCATTCCTTGCTTTTTCTTGAAAGCAAGAGGAATGATGATATCACGTGCTATGCATACACAAAATTCATCCAGGCTGACCTAGTTTATGCTTGCGATCTATGCAGTTTCTATCTTCACAAATTTTGTGCTGAGCTACCAAAACTAATATATCATATATCTGACTTACATTACCTCACTCATCAGGATTCTTCATATTCAGAAAATGATGTATGCAAAGTTTGTCATAAATATTTAAATGGCCTTATATATCATTGTAGGACTTGCAACTTCGATTTAGATCTTGACTGTGCTTCAAAACATCCCTTAATAAAATATAAAGTTGGTAGTGGCGAGTGCAAATACAATGAAGATCAAATAGACATCGTATATTTTAGCCTTCACAATTTTGCTTTTAAGCTCTACCCAAAAGACATCACATCAATAGAGATATAATTAACTCATTATATACTATATCCATGATTCTTATTTATTTTTTTATTTATCAATGTGGGACATTTGTTCATTTTTTTCTTAACAATCCTCCCATTGAGTAAAAGACCATTGAGCCTTCTCTCAAACGATATTCCATCCATCCCAACAATTTGCTACTCATCTTTGCTACATTGACCTCACACGCGTTACGTGAAACACCAGATTACCACCTCTTTGAAAGCCCACTCTATTAGATCAACTTCGCACCACTACATTACCAGCATGTGCCTTACGTAAAGCTTGAAGCACACTAGCGTCTGTCCTTAGAGCACAACCATAAAATCATTACAAGTCAGGAGATTCACCACTTTCTAGTTCGGCACCAAGAATTTTCACCACATGGCAACACCGAAGCATGGCACTGATACCAATGTCAGGGGCCCAACAAACCATACATATCTTAACGTTAGTATAATATTGTCCACTTTGATCTAAGCCCTTATAATTTTACTTTTAAACTCTACTCAAAAGATTTCATACCAATAAAAATATAATTAACTCCTTATATACCATACCCATGATCTTCCCCGTTTTTTTTATCAATGTAGGACATTTATTAATTTTTTTTCCTTAACAATAAGCTTTGTCGTGAATTGTCCTAAGAAATACAACACCTCCTCCATCCTTGCCATTGTTTGACACTCTAAGGAAATATAGTTCTAAAGAGGTATTATTGTTATGTATACTGCTCCGATGTTGATCAACACATATGTTATTGATGTGACGAGTGTGATTTTGTCTTGCATCTTGAATACGAGTCTTTGAAGCCAAACATAAAGTACGAAGGTCATCGGCATCTTCTTATTTTAGTGGAGAACATGTCCTACCAGCATGAATGTCAAGCATGCCGTTTAGAAATTAAGGGTACATTTTTGTTCATTGCGTGGAGTGTAATATTAATTTTCATGTTCAATGTGGCCCTTTCCAATTACCACCAACTATTGCAAGTATGCATCATAAACATCCTCTTATCCTCACTAATGAAACATTTATCAAGGACAATTATGATGATTTGGTTTACTGTGATGTCTACAAAGAGAAAATAAACCTAAAGTATCATTCTTATTGTTGTGTTGAATGTAAGTACCACGCTCATGTACGTTGCATAATCACTGAGGTAGCCCTTGTTAAATGAGAGCAACTGAGACATTTCAGCCATAGTCATCCTTTGTTTCTGAAAACAAAATGAATAATGCTATTAGGTGCTCTACATGCGAGAAATTTATCTAAGGCGACCCAGTGTATGGTTGCGATATCTCCATAAATCCTGCACCGAGTTGCCAAGTGTTACGGACCTTTTGTCACGCCACAGACCCAAAAGATCTGATACATGACATAACTTACACTCATTCAATAATATTTAAACATTCATTTTAATTTCTTTCAGAATTATAACAATTGAATTATGACTGGGACAATTAGTAAACTGGAGATACGCAGAGTTTTCTCAGAGATTAACACTCTACTACGTCACCAGTAGCAACTTTGTTATCGGAAGCTCAGAATATATTCATTGCAAATTCTTACTTAAAATCAATCCATAACCACACGTGGTGAAACTTAAACTAAATCCAACCACACATAATAAAATAATACATACGTATTTATTCAATAGGGACAGATCAAATATCTTATCCCACGTGTCCCCAAATAAAACTATCAACAACCTAGCAACTTAGGGAACCCAAGGAACAACAGAAGCCTTACCAAATCCGCTAAGCACATATGTGTTGTGTAATATGGTGTGTGATGTGTATAGATGTGTATAATTTCAAAAATTAAATACGCAACGGAAGTATTCATACATATTAAACAATATGTAACATATTCAAGCATGTATGATCATTCAAGTACATATATATCTCATATATATATTTCATGCATGATATAAAATGAATAACAAATAAATAACCTACCCGGATATGAAGGTAGCTTTACAATTCTTCAAGAACTCCAAGCTTCAATTTGTTGAGCTCACCTTGAAGTGTTCCCTTGCACAATTCTAGTTCACAACTAAATCCGGTGGGATTGTGAAGCTAGAATGGCAGCCTTGCATTTCCAGCAAATGATTGTTTTAACACTTAAAATAATTTGTCCTTATGATTACTACCAAGAGATGAGAAGAATTGGGTGTTTTCTATAGTTCTTTACAACTCTATATGTTGTAGCTTGGTAAGCCTTTGCATTTTCTCTCAACACTTTGAGAAAAACACTTAGGAAAAGCTCTCAATTCTCTCTCCTTTCTCCTAGAACGAATTTCACTCTATCTTTCACAAATTGAACTCTTTCAATTCTTTCTTAAGTGCAAAGAATGATTTCTCTTAGTGCTCCACCACCACTTAACCATATTTGCCATTACAAACATTAATCTATCATATTTTTCACTCACCAATTTGATTCAACCAATTGAATCAATTTCTAGAGAGTAAATGGCATTTAATCAATGTTAAGTGGTTTTACCACTTCCTTAGTGCATCATTTAAGAATTACAAAGTGGTAAACTTTCCTTATTATTAATAACAAGTGCATTCTCCATTAGTAAATGGTATTTGCCACTTATTCCAATTAATAATAATAATTTGATTAATATATAAAATATTAATAATTCAAAACTATTTTGAATATTTACATTTACCATATATGTATTTACCAAGCAAGGTAAATAGGTAAATACATGGTAAATAATTTATGGAGCAAGATTATGTCACTTGTTAAATTCTTATTGGTTAACAACTCTTGTAAACCAATAATGTATTTTACCTTCAATTATTGACAAGTGAATAATAAAAGGAATCTTGAAACATTTTTCATTTTTCTGAAAATTGTTGGATTAATTGTTCAATCCAATTCGCCGCCCCAGTGCACAACGAGTACACTTCATATTGTGAGACTCTCTAGGTCCATGCCCGATTTGTCATATGAAACTATTTCACACGTCCGTGAACAATGTCCCAAACACATGTTACAGATATTACAAAACGGCGCATTAAACCATACAAGTTGAGGTTATATCATATTCGTATAATCCTTCCATCATAAATATCCTAGAAGAGCGGAGATATAGATCAACACCGTTAAGTCTCCATGTGCTCAACCATAAACTTATCTCTAGATTAGTATTTCAATAAATAATATCCGTAAACACTTTTACGATATTATTTTTCCGAGAATAAAATTAATTCTTGGATATGTCTGCTTATGACCATAAGACTTTCTGAAATACAATCTTAGAGTTACATGATATTTTACTCACTCAATTGAGTTGATGGATCCCATATCTGTACACACCGGACTCCATGAGCATCGGACCATACCCAGCGACACCCAGCGGTCAGACCATGAAAGGTATCTGACATGTGTGGAACCAAAGTATGATGGATCACTCACAAGTCCACCGTGGCACTCAGGTCTAAGGACCACGAATACTACTCAACTCGAAAGATCCTCCATTGACGGCTTTATGGGATGTCTATTGGAGATCTTTGTGAGTCTATTCAATATTCAGTCCTTGCTGAATACTTGTATCTCTATACGAGTTTCTACTAAACTCATGGTCTGCTAAGACTAACCATCTGGACTATCCAGATATAGACATACACTAATCTATATTTATTAAGGTCTTCACTAACAGACCCGCATTAGTGAAGATAGATCAGGAACATTAAGTTTAAGAACATATTTGCATAACAACATTTCTTAGCACCATTTGCAACTGATTACAACTACGTCATTACTAATATATTCTTAGATCTTTGTCCCATTTCAGACAAGGCTCTAACTCTTTAGATTTTGCTAACTCTTATAACTTGATAACTCTTATCAGTGCTATCTTTTAGCATTTATATATTTTAGCATTACTAACTCTTAGTTCTGATCTAAACTCCTTTAAATCAGATCTGAACTCTTTCAGATTATACAATGTCTAAAACGTTACAAGCATCTTACCATATTTGTATATAAAATAATTAGTGATATATTGAAATCATAATTGTATAAACATAAAGCAAATATTTATACACAAAAGGGATGACACGTAAGCACAAATCCCAACAATATGTACCTTATTTACCTGAAATTACCATAAACTATAATGAGTATAAAACTTAGTAAGTATACTAATTTTTCATATATCAAATACAAATACATATATGTACACAATGCATATGTATGGTATGCTGTGATAAATCAAAATCATAATCTTATCAAATCACATGTCATGTAAGCGCTTACACATTCTTTCAAAACATATAATAGGAATACCATCACTCAACTACTACTTAATAGGACTTTCACATTATATATTACATAATAAGCTAAATGTCACTCGTAGGTGACATACCGTATGAGAAGAATAGTACAAGTGAGGTTTAAATTACACATATATAATGCTCAAGCTCGAAGGTAAGAACCAAACCCTCACCCTGATCATCGGTGAGTCCTCTCACATGCACCAATACGCCACCACACGAATGTGATGACTCAATATTTCTTTAGGTACCAATAGGATCCTCCCTACATACAAAACATATAACATATACCAATCCCGAAGGAAAGGCCACACATAAAGGCTCCACAAATCACATAAGATGCCTACTAAGTCAACAGTGAGTTCAAGCATCCTCAAAACACAAAATGTTTCTCATGAACATATTACACTTCAAAGCTTTCTTTGTTAAACACATTTCATTTTGAAAGCTCACTTTCAAAAACACATGTATGTCCATGCTCAATGTCAATGCTCACATTCATAAACATATGTCTTTCATATATCATATCAAATACACTTTGGCATAACATAAACATATTTCTAAGCACATTTACAAAATCATACATAGACAATTACTATGCTTATTGTGATTTCAGTAAAAGTCTAGTATACTTACCTCTTAGTACTTACAGCTATAAGGCTTAAATCTCCTTAACCTATCAATGGAGATCAATCCTTTCATAAGCCTCACAATTCACACAAAATACTTTAAATAGCTTACAAAATTATACACAATGCATTTATCACATCAAATTGGTCTAAATACTTAGTTTCTCAAAACCTGTCATTCTGACCACTTACACTTAACAAAATTTTCTAATACATCAAATCATGTCCAATTACTCTAAAATTAGAATATATCATTCTTAACTCATATATCCTTCTTATATATGAATATTATATCAAAATTCTTACACAATCCATTCCATACACACCATTGAATCCAAACTACTAACCTGATAGGATCAAGATACTTATTGAATAGTATTCAATCTCCTCATTTTATAAAATCATATACTAACTCAAAAATTATAAAACTATCATAGAAATACTCATGACATATATCTCAATCCATGATAAATAATTTACTTCAAAATAACTGCCAAAAGTATTTTAAAACTATTTTATTCTATAGCTTTAAAAATCTGTTAATCAAATACTGCAATGAGCTGATACACTTTAGAAAATCATAACACTTCAACCACATTGATCTAAATTCTCAATTTTGAGTATATCATATTAGACATATAAAATTATGATATGCCACAAATTCGTAATTTTTAATGATCATTTAATAGGACAAAAATTATTTGTCACTGTATCATACAGGAAATTTTCAAAATTTCAGGGTTATTTTGGTAAATTCACGAAAAATTCAATTTCTGGAATTTTGAATCGATTCAAAGTCTTAAATGATTCTAAACATGTCTAATTACATATACTAAAAATTCAAAACTAGAATCGAATCACAACAATTTATAAAATTACTAGATCAAGAGACTATCAAGCAGAAATTCCACAATTCATCATGATTTATCAAGCTATCTTATAGATCATCATCAATTATCATAAGATCTTACGAAATACACATCAAATCCTCAATTATACATATTTCCAGAAATCAAAACTTAAAGGAATTAACTTAATTAATACCAATAAATTGAGAAATAGGTGTGATATACCTCTTAAAATCCAAATTTCCAATTTCTTCTTCTTCTTC
Organism: Ailanthus altissimus; assembly: GCA_946807835.1. Classification (NCBI taxonomy): domain Eukaryota; kingdom Viridiplantae; phylum Streptophyta; class Magnoliopsida; order Sapindales; family Simaroubaceae; genus Ailanthus; species Ailanthus altissimus. The sequence continues at coordinate 26,131,363 of OX327696.1, read as the reverse complement.
TCTTTCTCTCCTCTCTATTTCTCTCTTCTCTCTCTCTAAAGGGATAGCTCAACCCAAAAATGAGCAAATTAGGGTTTCAAAAGTATATTTTTATACTAAGAGGCAAATGTTTGCTATTTACGAATTTGCCCCAAAACTTTCAAAGTATTACAATTTGGTCCCTAAAATAAATCTAAAGTCTTACAAATAAACCAAATACTAATAGTATGTCCTTAACTTATAAAAACACTACTAATAACAATATAATAATCAAGGATCACCCACATATAAATAAAATATATACATTTATATATATAAATACATATTCTTACTGGTTGTGGATACTGGTTACTACACCTTTCGAGAACCGTGCAGCCTTAGACGCGTTGCATGTTAAGCAGCCGAGAAAACAACACAAAAAAGAGAAGAAATACGCACACCATCTGTTTGAATGAATGCTCTTTATATTGCTGAAGAGAAACACAAGCTATGAGATGATTTATACAAGTGAGGGTTTCTCCTTTATATACTAACAACCCTAATAAGTCACGGGCTTGGCCCGGTTCTTCACCTATGTCAGCGGGTCTTTTAAAAACTCTGACCTGTGATCCGTTCTAGCAGCTCTTAAGGCCTCTAGGAGGCTTTGTCGCGTACCAAGTGTTCGATAAAATGCTTAAAAATACTTGGGACGTGACACAAGGCAGATCTAACATTTCCTCCATCGACATCCTCTAGCTCTCCCTGAATCTAGAGAAGACCGTGAATGCAGTGCTTGTCATAAACATTGTTATGGTTTCACCTACCGATGTCATGATTGTGATTTCGATTTGGATATTGATTGCACGTTACTACAACCTTCAATTAAATTTGAAGGTCATGAGCGTATTCTTATTTTCCTTGAGAAGTTACATCACACCCTAAAATGCCAAAGATGCAACTTAACCCCTTGAATGCATCATATTTGAATTGTCTGAGATGCGACTTTAATGTCTATCTATTCTGTTCTCCATTACTACAAACTATTGAACATGAGAGTCACGATTGCCGGCTCACCCTCATGGATAGTCTTGTTGAAGATAACTATGATGAGCAAATTTGTGATGTTTGCGAGGAGAAAAGAGACCCTACAGAATGTGTTTATTATTGTGCAGATTGTGACTTTATAGCCAAATTTAAGTGTGAGACTTTCGAGGTACGCCTATTATATATCCTTGGAAAATTCGTTTAGCTCTCATAATTGCTTCTTATCTGGTTTTCAAGCATTACAATACACCATTATATGCATATTCTTGATTTAGCTTAATATGGTGTATCTACATCTCATAACTACTTAAATTTTTTGTTTCTTGCTGTATAGGTTTTACTTGGTCTGCAGCAAGAGCCTCGAGATGTCCTCCAGTTCAGAACTATCAATAGAGAGATTACTAATAAGGTAATTAGTGAAGGCTTAACCTTAAATGATATAGTCTAGTCCTCCACCGAAGAGGAAAAAAAGAAATGGGACGACATAATGCAACAATTCTGTGTGGCAGGGAAAAAAATGGTAAGAAATTGTTTGAGGCTGCCCATGAAGATGATGTAAACACTCCACAGAAGCTTATTTATTCGGATGAAGACTTCCTAGATCTTTTGTTAAATTGCTTTGAGAAAGGCACAATAAACTTAATAGAAGCAGAGGATTACAAGTCTAAGCTTATCAATGTTGAGGGTTATAGAATCATTTCAAAGTTGGAATGCGTTCTCAAAGACTTGCTGCACAAAGATGGAGATGTTGGTGCCAGTTGCACTTTGACCCAAAGGCTAAAGATGATTTCCCATGTCATTTTATGCGCGATTGTGCATAGCATGACCAACACTACGGTTATGAAGATCACCGATGAGTTAATTTTCACCTGGTGGTACTACTCCAAATTAGTTCACCTAGCAGGGTTTAGAATTGACTTTGTGTTTAATCATTTAAAGAGAACAGCTGCAGCCCGTTATGTAACCGATTCTGAAATATATCGGAGCAGCCCCATTTACGAGATCCATTTGGAAACGGTTCAGCTTACTCAAGAGATTTATGAAAGGAAGGCAAAAATGGACCAACTTAGGAAGCAAAAGCAAGACATTATATAAAATGACCCACCCCGCAGTTTTTTATAAACTTTAGGACGGATCTTGACTGTTATCCTATGGACAGTTCAAAATGCTCACTACACTAGGAATTCTACTAAAATTTCGGCAGAGTTTTTCCTGTTTTATGGACATTTCCAACCCTGTAATTTAACGAATAACACTTCTATAAACACAATACTATCAACCAAACTTTCAAACTTCTCATATCTCATCCATAACTCACCCCATCAACATATATAAAAATTAATACACTTATAATTCATACGTCAACATATTCTTAATATCTAAAATAGAGTTATCAAACTCATGGCATCAAAAGCCCAAAAATATGTAAATATTATAATACAAATTCATAATCTACAAGATAAACATGCTACATTCCTATAGTCCTAAACAAAAAAGAATCCATATATCCTATATGGCTCACAAAATAAAAACATAAAAGCTCCACCACGTGACCCACCCTAACTAGTTACTGAGTTGATGATGCCTACTGTCTCCTGAGATGAGAAAAAATGAAGGGGAGTGAGTTTTCACAAAACTCAGTGAGTTGAATAAATTTAAAATAAAATGAGAAAAAATAAAAATGATGATAATAACAATGATAATAATAAACCTTTAAACCATAAACATCAATTTAACATAAATAACGTAAATAACTTAAAAGTATCATAAGAATCATTAAATCTCATTTTAATCATACTACAAATGGAAGTTCTACAAGATATGATGTAATATTATAAATGATTAAGTCTTTAAAACATTACACTAAACTAGTACCCAGGGGAAATCTCGTCATACCCGGAATATTCATCGGGCAGAGCATTGGACGTACTTATCTATATATCATCTCAAATCCTTGTCTTACGCATGCGCAGAGCAAACTGGCTCCCAAAGAGTAAAGCGCCCATACACACGGCCCAAAGCCTATGTGTGTGTATAGACGGGCCCCAAAGGCCTGAATCTCATATCTCTAGCTAATAGGAGAGGGTACTGCCTAGTGGTTTGAAAAATATTTCTATTTTAACAATTATAAACTCATTGAATCTCATCTCAAGCTTTATACTTAAACAAATAAATTATTTAAACATATTTCTATTAATTTAAACAATCTATAATGTAAATGCATTTTTCATAACGTAAAATAAATATTTAATTTAAATATGTCCAAGAATTTAAATTAATAAAGTAAAATAAATAATTTGACAAAACAATTAAATATTCATTATGTTTTATAGACTTTATAAAAATGATGCGTAATAAATGAAATCTTTAATATGAAAAATAAACTATATATACATATATACTATAAATCTTACTCACAAAAAGTGATGATGTTTATCGAAAATATGTTGCCGGGATACGTCACACTTGGGAACCCTCTTAAATGAGACAAAATGTACTATTATTCATTGATAAGAAAATTAATACCCAAATTGACCATTCTAAACAAAATCTATTACACAAAACGATAACATAACGAGTTAATACACTTACCAACTCGTTAGATTGATGCGAACTTTTTGGTATGGAGTCCAACTCGTTCTGTAAATTTTCTACGAGTCCTAAAATGAAGAAAATAATAATTTAAGCCACTAATTTAATGAATTTCAAAATTACCCCCAAAATTAAAGGTTAGGGTTTTTTTCTAAAACTTAAATCTCTCAATTTTATGGAATTCTACACTCCAACATTAAATTAACCATAAAAACCTTCAATTAGAGTAATAATCTTACTCCCAAAAGCTTGGATACTCTTCCTCACTCTAGCTTTCTCTCTCTAAAATCTTAAATGTCTAATTCTCTTTCTAAAAGGAACAATTCTAATACTTAAGGGTTCTTAATTAATGTTTTAAACTATATCCACAACCTAATAACTTAAAATTATGCTCAAAATAACCAAACAATAAGGAAAATTGAAGGGAAAGCCATATTTACCTTTTCTCTCTCTCTCGGCAACACAAGGCTGCTCTTCTTTTTTTTTTGTCTTTTATTTTTCTATTAAAACCTAAATGCAAGAGATAAAAGTGCATTTTATGGGCTTTTAAAGTCTTGGGCCCAAAGGAAAGTAATACAGCTTATTACAATCCTTCCCCTTTATAAAAATTTCGTTCTCGAAATTTAACATACCTGAGGAAAAAAGATATGGATATTGTGCTCGCATTAAGTCCTGGCGCTCCCAATTAGCATTTTCCTTTGCATGATTCTTCCACATAACCTTTACTAAGGACAAGGTTTTAGAACGTAAGACTTGTTGCTTTCTTTCCAATATCTTCGTTGGTTCCTCTTCATATGTCAAATCCGCCCTCAATTGGATAGGTTGTTGCCTTAACACATGGCTCTGGTCGTACATGTACTTTCGAAACATTGAGACATGAAACACATTATAAATTCTTGATAGCTCCAGTGGTAAAGCTAAGCGATAGGAAACTACACCCACACGCTCTATGATCTCATAGGGACCAATGTATCGTGGGCTTAGCTTACCATGCTTTCTAAAGTGAAGAATACCCTTCCAATGAGAGATTCGTAGAAACACTTGGTCGCCAACATTAAATTCTAAATCTCTCATACGCTTGTCAGTATAACTCTTTTGTCTATTTTGAGCTGTTTTCATCTTCTCTCGAATAATCTTTATTTTATCATTAGTATCTTGCACCAATTCTGGACCCAATAATCTTTTTTCACCCACTTCATCCCAACAAACTGGCGTTCTACATTTTCTACCATACAAAGCCTCGTATGAAGCCATCTCAATACTAGCTTGGTAACTATTATTATAGGCAAACTCTATCAAAGGTAAGTAAGCATCCTAACTACCTTTGTACTCGATCACGCAAGCTCGTAGCATGTCTTCCAGGGTTTGTATAGTACGCTCTGATTGTCCATCTGTCTGGGGATGAAAAGTGGTACTAAAATTCAACCTTGTGCCTAACGTCTTCTGCAAACTGAGCCAGAATTTAGATGTAAAACGGGGATCTTGATTCGAAACTATGGATACTGGTGCTCCATGAAGACCTACTATCTCAGCTACATAAATATTAGTCAACCTAACAAGTGAATAAGTAGCTTTGATAGGTAAAAAGTGAGCAGACTTCGTGAGTCGATCGACAATCACCCATATACTGTCATAACCCATCTGAGTACGTGGAAGCCTTATCACAAAGTCCATAGTAATATGCTCTCATTTTCACTCAGGAATAGGAAGAGGTTGGGAAAGTCCTACGGGCCTTTGGTGCTCGACCTTGATCTGTTGACAAACTAAGCACCGAAAAACAAACTCGGCAATCTCTCTCTTCATACCCTGCCACCAATAATGATCCCTCAATGTACGGTACATCTTCGTACTACCCGGATGCATGGCATAGACCGAACAATGAGCTTCTTCCATAATCTCCTTTTTTAAATCTTTTATATTGGGTACACAAAGTCTACTACCCATGGCTAGAGTTTCATTATCTCTCACCGTAAAATCAGCTCGTAAACCCTTTTTTACATCATCAATCAACTTTACTAACTGAGGGTTATGAGTTTGCATATCATGAACTCTATCAATTATTGTAGGCCTAACCCAAAAACTGGCCATTAATGCTCTAGAATAAAAAAACTGTTAGCTCCACTCCTAAAGATCTTAACTCAATCAACAAGGGTATCCGTGTCACTCTCAAATGAGCAACAGAACTGTAGGATTTTCTACTAAGTGCATTAGCTACCACGTTCGCCTTGCCTGGATGATAGTCAATGGTACACTCATAGTCCTTAATAAACTCAATCCATCTCTTCTGTCTCAAGTTCAAGTCCTTCTGAGTAGGTAGGTATTTAAGACTTTTATGATTAGTAAACATCTGACAAGTTACTCCGTATAAGTAATGCGTCTAAGTTTTAAGTGCAAATACCACCGCTGCAAGCTCCAAATCGTGTGTTGGGTAGTTTAGCTCATGCTTCTTAAGTTGCCTGGAAGCATAAGCCACTACCTTACCATGTTGCATTAACACACAACCTAACCCTGTCTAGAAGCATCACTGTATACCACAAACCTCTCATTACCAGATGAAAGAGTAAGTACTGGTGCTGAAGTTAATTGTGCCTTAAGTTCTTGAAAGCTCATTTCACAATCTTCATTCTACTCAAACTTAACATCTTTTCGGGTCAACTGTGTCAATGGGCCAGATATCTTGGAGAACCCTTCTACAAACCTACGATAATAATCGGCCAGGCCAAGAAAACTCTTAATCTTGACTACACTAGTAGGTCACTCCCATTTCACCACTGCCTCAATCTTCTGGGAATCAACATAAATGCCCTCCGCTAATATCACATGGCCCAAAAATACGACTCTGTCAAGCCAAAACTGACATTTGTTAAACTTGGCATAAAGCTGTTCATCCCTTAAGGTCTGTAAGATAAGCCTCAAATGCTCGGTATACTCCTCCTCACTCTGAGAATATACCAAGATATCATCAATATACACAATTACAAGTTTATCAAGGTAGGGACGAAACACCCTATTCATCAAGTCCATAAAGGCTGCTGGGGCATTCATCAACCCGAATGGCATCACCAAAAACTCATAGTGTCCATAACGGGTTCTAAAAGTAGTCTTAGGAATATCACATTCCTTAATCTTAAGTTGATGATAACCCAAGCGTAGATCTATTTTAAAGAAGACTCTAGCACCTTGAAGTTGATCAAATAAATCATCAATATGTGAAAGTGGGTACTTATTGTGTATTGTAACCTTGTTCAATTGTCGGTAGTCAATGCAGAGTCTGAATGTTCCATCCTTCTTCTTAACAAACAAGATCGAGGCTCCCAATGGATATACACTAGGTCTAACAAACCCCTTATCCACCAACTCTTGTAACTGAACTTTAAGTTCTTTCAATTCTACTGGAGCCATTTTATATGGTGCTATTGAGATAGTTGCTGTCCCAGAGATCAAATTTATTGTGAACTCAATCTCCCTATCTAGTGGTAACCCTGGTAAATCATTAGGAAAGACATCTGAGAATTCTTGCACCACTGGAATATCCTCCAACCTTACCTCATCCACTATAGTATCAACCACATGGGCTAAGTAGGCTGAGCACCATTTTTTAAGTAATCGCCTAGCACCCATGGCAGATATAATACATGAAGGAAGAAGCCTCCGTTCTCCATAAAATCTAATCTCCTGCCTCCCTCGCTTTTTAAACACCATTTCCTTTCTAAAACAATCAACAGAAGCATAATTATTGGCAAGCCAATCCATACCCAATATAGCGTCAAAGTCTCTAATGTTAAGGGGTATTAAGTTTGCCTCAAAATCATGCCCACTCACTCTAACTCTACAATTCTAAAACACACTCTCAGCAAGTAATGAATCTCCAATGGGTGTGGCAATAACTAAGCTATACTTTAGGGGTTTCAGCTCCCTATTGGAATGCACAGAAAAGGCACGAGAAACAAAAGAATGCGTAGATCCTGGGTCAATGAGAATATAGGTCTCGTGACCAAAAATAGATAACGTATCCACGACGACATCTGGTGTAGCCTATGCCTTCTGCTATGTCAAGGAAAAAACTCGAGCCTAAGTGCGGGGTCGACCAGGTTGGCCCTTCTGACCTGAAGTAGAAGCTTGAGTCCTACCAGTCAATGTAGAACCTCCTGTCTGTATACTCCTCTAACCTTGAGTCTGACCGAAGTCTCTCTGGAAGTGTTATGGCATAGACCTCTGAGTAGAGTTATCACCATGAGCCAAAGTTGGGCAATATCTTTTAATATGTCCAATCTGACCACAATGGTAACAAACACTACTCCCAACTAAGCATTGTCCTTGATGGTTCTTGCCACAAGTTCTACACTGTGTGTGTCTAGAGCTGGTTAAGCGGTCATCATGGTAGCCTCCACTACCTCTGCCACTAGATCCTTGGCTTCTGTTTCCTTTGGGTTGTTGTACTGAACCTTGACTAAAATTCTGTCCCTGTCCTCCTCTATATCCCAAACTTTGACTTCTCTGGAAGCCATATGAATTAGTTGTATGACTGCCTCCTCTCTTGGGAGGCCTACTGCTAGGGCTACTATCCGTCCACTCTTGATTACGTTTCTGTCTTACAGTTGAAATCCTGTACGAATCGTTGATACTCTGCTCTACCCTCATTGCAGCCTCCACTAGCATCCCAAACTCACTGAAGCCAGAAACTGTCACAGTTGTACAAATCTCACAGCGTAAACCATATTTAAACTTAGTGCATTTCTCTTTCTCTGTAGAAATTGTCGCAGTAGCAAAACGTGAAAGATCTAAAAACTTCCTCTCATACTGCTCAACAGACATAGAACCTTGAGTTAGATGAAGAAACTCTTTTTGTTTACCCTCTCGATACACAGTAGGAAAGAAGTGGTCATAGAATTCCCTTCGAAATACTGCCCCAAGTAATCTCTTCGAGGGTTTGATAATGCTTCTGTACTGATCTCCACCAATGGAGTACACCTCCCTCAAGCAAGAATGTGGTAAAGGATAATTTCTCCTCATTTGAATACTTCATCACATCAAATATGCGCTCCACCCTATCTAACCAGGACTCAGCCTCTGAAGGATCTCCCGAACCATCAAAATTTCTTGCCCCAAGATTCTTCACTCGCTCAATAGTGTTAATGCTAGCACGTGTTTGAGCCTGATTTTGTACAACTGCAGTCACAAGCTGAGCAAGCATATCAATCGTGGGTGGGGTCACAGGAATTTGCTGAACAGGTGAAGGTATATCTGATTCTGCTGTACCTTCATTTATCGGCTCATTTCCCCACGATGCCTAGGATGGGGGTTCAGCTCAGTGATGGGTCTAGTACGACGTGGTGGTATGGTGGTGCTTATAAAAATATCAACCCAACTATGTTAACTACAATACTAAAATTATTAAAAGACAAGAAAGTCTACAGAATTTATAACCTATGCTTTGATACCAACTGAAATGACCCGCCCTGCAGTTTTCTATAAACTTTAAGACAGATTTTGACTGTTATCTTATGGACAGTTCAAAACGCTCATTGCACTAGGAATTCTACCGAAATTTTGGCAGAGTTTTTCCTGCTTTATGGACATTCCCAACTCTGCAATTTGAAGAATAACACTTCTATAAACACAATACTATCAACCAAACTTCCGAACTTCTCATATCTCATCCACAACTCACCTCATCAACATCAATAAAAATTAATACACTTATAATTCATACGTCAACATATCCTTAATATCTAAAATAGAGCTATCAAGCTCATGGCATCAAAAGCCCAAACAAAATATAAATACCATAATATAAATTCATAATCTACAAGATAAACATGCTAAATTCCTATAGTCCCAAATAAAAAAGAATCCATATATCCTATATGGCTCACAAAAAAAAAATATAAAAGCTCTACCACGTGACCCACCCTAACTAGTCACTGAGCTGAGGACATCTACTGTCTCCTGAGATGGGAAAAAGTGAAGGAGGGTGAGTTTTTACAAAACTCAGTGAGTGGAATAATTTCAAAATAAAATGAGAGAAAATAAAAATGATGATAATAACAATGATAATAATAAACCTTTAAACCATAAACATCAATTTAACATAAATAATGTAAATAACTTAAAAGTATCATAAGAATCATCAAATCTCATTTTAATCATGCTACAAATGGAAGTTCTACAAGATATGATGTAATATTATAAATGATTAAGTCTTTAAAATATTACACTAAACTAGTACTCTGGGAAAAATCTCGTCGTACCCGGAATATCCCTCAGGCAGAGCATTAGACATACTTATCTATATATCATCTCAAATCCTTGTCTTATGCATGCTCAGAGCAAACTGGCTCTCAAAGAGTAAAGCGCCCATACACACGGCCCAAAGCCTATGTGTGTATAAACGAGCCCCAAAGGCCTGAATCTCATATCTCTAGCTAATGAGAGAGTACTGCCTAGTGGTTTGAAAACTATTTCTATTTTAACAATTATAAACTCATTGAATCTCATCTCAAGCTTTATACTTAAACAAATAAATTATTTAAATATATTTTTATTAATATAAACAATCTATAATATAAATGCGTTTTTCATAACGTAAAATAAATATTTAATTTAAATATGTCCAAGAATTTAAATTAATAAAGTAAAATAAATAATTTAACAAAAAAATTTAATACTCATTATGTTTTATAAACTTTATAAAAATGATGCGTAATAAATGAAATCTTTAATATGAAAAATAAATTATATATACATATATACTATAAATCTCACTCACAAAAAGTGACAATGTTTATCGGAAACGCGTTGCTGGAATACGTCATGCTCAGGAACCCTCCTAAATGAGATAAAATGTACTATTATTCATTGATAAGAAAATTAATATCCAAATTGATGATTCTAAATAAAATCTATTACATAAAACGATAACATAACGAGTTAATACACTTACCAACTCGTTGGATCGGTGCAAACTTTTCGGTATGGAGTCCAACTCGTTCTGTAAATTTTCTACAGGTCCTACAATGAAGAAAATAATAATTTAAGCCACTAATTTAATGAATTTCGAAATTACTCCCAAAATTAAGGGTTAGTGTTTTTTCTAAAATTTAAATCTCTCAATTTCATGGAATTCTACACTTCAACATTAAATTAACCATAAAAATTTTCAATTAAAGTAATAATCTTACTCTCAAAAGCTTGGATACTCTTCCTCACACTAATTTTCTTTTTTTTAAAATCTTAAATATCTAATTCTCTTTTTAAAAAGAACAATTCTAACACTTAAGAGTTCTTAATTCATGCTTTAAACTATACCCATAAATTAATAAGTTAAAATCATGCTCAAAACAAAAAAATAATAAAAAAATTGAAGGAAAAATTATATTTACCTTTTTTTTCTCCGCAACACAAAACTTCTTTTCTCTTTTTTTTTTCTATTAAAATTTAAATACAAGATATAGAAGTGCATTCTATAAACTTTTAAACTCTTGAGCAAAAGAATAGTATTACAGCCCATTACATTATATCTAGTCTTCAGTGTACGAGAGATTGAGATTAGAGGCAGTGCGCTTGAATCAACTTCTGGAAATTAGGAAGGGAAAATGCATCAACCGGGTTTCTCTGACATCTGACAACGGTAGTAATTTTGATTAATGTTGCAGTTTCCCATTTCTAATTTTGGAGAAAATCTTTTGAATTGCAAAACTTGTGTTCTCGGATATTCGCATATTGACGTATGCATTGCCTCCGTAAATGTTATTGTTCTTCTCGTAATGATATGGCTTTGATTATCATTTAACAAATATAGAAAATTACGTTTTAGTACAGTAGGAAGAAAAAAAATTCACTGGATCTCATCCTTTCATAATTTTCACTCCACTTAGTAAAATGCTGTATTTCTCTTTTGTTAAATTGTCATCCCAATATTTGTCTATATTTTAACGTTCTTCCAAGCATACAGATACAGTGTCATTCTCCTTCTTCCAATTCGGTTCCTTCTTTATCCTTTATTACATCGCATAGAAAATTTATTCCTTAACAATCAATTTAAGATCTTGAGCTGATTAGATTGTAATTTAGTCTACATAAGATTATCATGCGAAGCATTTTCAACTTCTGGTTATTCTAATAAATGCGATGTATTAGCGTTGACGAGTTAAATGGGCGTCAGCAATGAAGGAATTTGAACACCCACATTTGCCTCCTAGAAAAATATAATAAAGTAGAATAAGCGAGTGAATTAAAACGCTCCTTCCCAGTCACTTGAGTTGATTGAAACAAGTAAGGGTTTTTATTTTTATTTTTTCTGAATGATACCATTAGGCATTAGATGATTACATGATACCCCTCTAGGCTCAACCTTGAGTTGCTCAATCTTCCATTCAGTTACATTTAAAAGAGTGTTGCCATTAGCCCATAAAAAAAATGTTCTCCTTTAGAATAAATTCTATTAAAAATTACAATATTGGTGTATGGTATTAGAATTAAATCCAACAAAAATTTCTTGAGTAGGACGGGAAAGCTATTGGTAAAGAGATTGAGGAGATCGGGTTGGCCATTAGGAGATATTAATTTGCTCGTCCTGGGAATAAGAATGAGTATTTGCTGAATATTAAACAAGTTAGAGCTGTGACTCCATATACCGTTCATTCATTCCTTGTAAGTCTGCAAATGCATGAAATTGAAATGAGTAGAATGAACATTTGCTGAATTAAATAAGTTAGATCATGTTTGGCATTCTCCGGATGATTGGTGTGAAACTGAATAGAAATTCTTAACAATAGTGAAAAATATAAATGAGTGGTCAACTAAATTAAAGAAATTACATCCATTAGTTAATATTTATGGTGTAATTTAGTCATTGGAACATACCAAGTTCACCATAAAATTTTGATAATTCTTTTGAATTGTCTATATATGATCTTTCCTTAGTAAAATTTAGGTAGGGAATGACATTATTTGCTTTGCTCATAACCTTTTTTTTTTTTTTTTTGGGATTTGCGGATCACCGGCCAGCTATTAGAAAAACTAAAAAATAAATAATAACTTTGTCCCATTTGCAAGAGAATTTAGGCAAGTCCAAAAGTATATAATAACCTAAACGTCAAGTTTACATCTAAAATTTATATATATATAAATTGTATGTTTTCCTTAACTTGTTTATAAGGTCACTCTACAATATTTGATGATTTATAAGTTATCTATATATTTTTTGAATGTACAATTACCGAATACATATTTTAGTATTATAATCCTCAATTATGCAAGTCAAGTCTTTGAAAAAAATATTTATTACCCTGCACGCCCCACCCCTAAACCACTGTGTACTAAATATATATATAAATTGTATGTTTTCCTTAACTTGTTTATAAGGTCACTCTACAATATTTGATGATTTATAAGTTATCTATATATTTTTTGAATGTACAATTACCGAATACATATTTTAGTATTATAATCCTCAATTATGCAAGTCAAGTCTTTGAAAAAAATATTTATTACCCTTTTAAAATAATAAATAGTACACAGTGGTTTAGGGGTGGGGTGTGCAGGGTTTATTCGATTAGGACATATTGAATTGGAGATTCAATAGTTATGTATGTACATGAATTGAAATAAATATCAAATGAAGAGTCTGCAAAAAATTTAGTATGTAGTGGTCATAAAAAGAAAAAGCAAAATAGAAAGTTTAAAGTAAAGAGGGGGTAAAGTAAAGCCGAGGAACCTAATTTAGGCCAAAACATCCCAATGTCAGCCAAATAACGTAGTAGCAGTGTGATGAGGTCACACTAGCACTATGGCAATAGCTTAGAAGCATTGTAGCGGTGTGGCGAGGTTGCATTAGTGCTGCAACGCTAGTTAAGAAGCGTTGTAGTGGTGCGATGAGATCGCACCAGCGCTATAGTGCAAGCCAATTTGTAATATCCAATCCCTATTAGTAGTATTGGTGCCTAAATTTTGGTATAGAGCAAATAAGACACCTTAGGGTTACTCGGTTTTAACCTATTAGAAATATTCCCTTTATAGTGCACGTGAGAGATATTAGACCTAATTTAGTAATTTCACACTCGATCGGTGCGCCGGACGACCCTAGAATATTTTTAAAATTTTTCTCTATTGGCTTAGAAAAGGAAGTCCTAATTTACTACATGAATTTCCATTTAAGGGTTATGAATGGAACAAGCCTTTGTTGAGAAACATAATTCATATATTAGAGAATTGACCAATTAGAAAAAAATCTCATGGATTGCCAAGTTGGAAGTTCTAGTTAGTTCTTTAAACTATTCTAACTAGATAGTTACAAATGAACTAATTACATAATTAGTTTTTAACTAATGGCAAATTAGTAATTTTGAGTAAGTTAAAGGGCAAAATGGTCAATTGAGGGAGCACTATATATATGTTAGAAGTGTGTAGAATTTTCAAGTGATCAAAAAGCAAACACTTAGAGCAAAAAGGAGAGCAAATTCGGGCAAGGTGAAGAGGTGCTGTTATAGTGAAATTTCAATTTTTTTTTTATGATTGTTCATGTGTAATCAAGCTAAAATAAGGTTACATATGAATCCTTAAGCTCAATTGAAGTCTCAATTAGTGGAAATTCAAGAAAAAGAGGTAAGAAAAGCATTGTTTTATGAGTTTGATAAGTGAACTTTTAAGAATGCTCCAATTGACATTTTTATGTGTATTCTTGGCTTAGATTGAGTTGAACTCTAGTTTGGAGCTTGAAGGAGTCATCAATTTGAAGAAATTGGCAAGGTGAGAATTAGAATTTTTGGTGATTTTGTTGTAGAGATTTCAATTGGTTGTAATTAGGGCTTTAGAATGAAATTGGCATGATTTTGTTGTAATTGGAACAAGAAATTGAGAAAAGGAATGTGTTGGAACCTAGGGTGAAATTCTGCCACTTTAGGGAAGTTAGAAATTAAGTGGTGTTTTGATTGAATTGTTGTGTGTAAATGGTGCATATTGTAAATTGAATGTATATGGTTGATGGAAAAACCAAAAATGAAGAAAATGGGACATAATTGTCCATGTTGGAAAGGTGAAGGGCAATTATGTCCAACTAAGTTATAAGGTGTTCAATAATTTTCAGGGCGCCGGATGGTGAGTTAGTTTCGATTATGGCTCCGTAACTAAAATTGGGAAGTAGTATGCATCCGGGCTTTGTATGCCGATTAAGGCGTTTAGTAGTTAAATGAGATTCTAGCATTCGATTTAGTTCTAAATGTCATTTGTGGCGCGTAAGTGAAGATAACCGAGAGCGTTAATAGGAGTAGAAATCGGGAGCGAAATTGAGCGCGGAGCGGTTGTGAGTGGAAATCTGTTATTTCTTTTACTTTGCGTTTATTATGTTTTCGCATAATGAATATGCATGTTTTATGAGCTTTCGATGCATAACCATGATTTATGATCTTGATACATATTCATAGACATGCCTTTACATGTTCGAATTGAAAAACAGTTTTAAAATTTCTGCATTCGTTTTTAAGGCCATTGGTACTCTCAAATTATAGTGGTGATGATTGTATTAGACCCGGCCGGTATATCCCGTGCACATGGGCAGGTCTTGGGGGTGTGTCACTAACTCTGGGATGTCGGAAAGTTGAGTCATGTGAGTCGCTCTATGTGTACGGGGTATTGTCTCGCTATATGCATACGATGTAGGATTCCGCTGCATAGCCATTGAGATGTCACTGTGGGTGCTGCTAGTTGAGGTGCCCCATGACTTACTCATGTGTGCAGTGCTAGTTGAGTCGCTGCGTGGGTATAGAGCTTTAGGGTTACCATTGGTACAGTTTAGAAAAAAAATGGCCGAGCGAGAATTTTACTAGTTTTCGATTTACCGATAGTATTTATACATTTATATGCACACAGCAGTTATTATATTATACAGATTCTGAATATAATTTTTTTAAAGATGTAGATAAAACCCGCTCGGCAAGATTTCAATAGCATATGATGTTAGAAACTGTTTTACAATTTTACGTCAGTTTTAGAAGGATGATTTTTGCGTGAACTTTAGAATTTGCTATCTATACATGATGTTATTTTATTGAAAGTTTATTTACACTCACTGAGCTTATTTAGCTCACCCGTTTTGTGTTTTATATTTTTTGAACCCCTTTCCCATGTGCAGGTCTCGGTACGCAAGCTGCTGATTCTTCTATTGCAGAGTAGTGGGCCGAATCCGAAGATCATTTTTGTACATGTAAATGTGCGCACCCTTTACTTTATGCATAATAGTTGTAGGCATGTATATTTGGATGTATGTTTTGAACCGAGAAGAAGAGATTTCAATTTTATGATGATCGTTCTTTTTACTTCTATGATTACGCTTATTTGTGATTCAAATGAATAATTGAGTTGTATTGAATTTGATTTGGGAAGGACCGGAGGTCCGAATTGGTAGAATTGAGATGTATTGAAAATAGAAGTGAAATTTCTTTGCAAGTTTTATATGGATTTTCCAAAAAACAAGGAAAACTCTGTCTATTTGTTTTTAAAATTAAGATGTCGTTTTCGGGTATGTTACTAGACCTTCTTAGTAGTAACAAGAATTAAAAAGGGTTCGCTTCGCCGAATTTCTCAACATACCCAGTTAGGTTCGGAGGAACTTCCGTCGGGGTGCCCGGTAGGGCCGCTGGGATCTATAGTAGAGGATCTCGGGTCGGGTCCTGTCACAAATAGCGTTACGATGGTGTGACTTCGAAAAAATTCATTTTTAGCTTGAGACTGTCACACATAAAGACTTTTATTTCAACTAGGTTTAGGGTTTCTTAGGCCTCTTATAATTATATAAACTCTTGTGACCCTTTAGAGTTAGTCAAGCATCTTAAGCATTAAAGATGTAAACATAAGAGAGAATAAAGGAGTTAAATAGGCACTAAGTGCATAATACACCAAAGTGTAACTTTTGAGAGTATCTTTGTTCTTGTGTAAACAAAAAGAGTATAAAAAGATTATTTTGAGAGAGCTCGAGCAATTTTTATTTTCCCTAGTATAAATTCTCTTATGACGTCCCTTTTGGTTGTAATTCAGTTTTGCACTTTCAACACTTGAAATGCATCACCCACAGCCCCGTGACATTCTATATAACACAATAATCACTCCAATCAACCTAAAACACATATAAATATGCTTTGATACCAATTGAAAGTATGTTGTTTCTATGGGTGTATGCATGTGCATATGTGTTCATTACATTAAAATTTTGCATATTATACATAAATATTGCACAAGGGAATCAAAAATATAATTTTCTAATAAAATAAACATATTTAATATAAGTTTTCATAATACTAATAAGATTGAGAATGACCTTTGAAGCCTTTGAAAATTTGTTCAAAGTGAAGTCCATCTTGAAGCATACTTGTCGATAATTCTAAAATCCAACTTAAGTTAGCTTAGATCTCTAGAATACAACAGAAGGCACTAAAAATTATTGACTAAAAAAATTGATTTTCTTGACCAACAAGTTTTGAATTTGTTTGTTTGAGAGTAGGTTATTGGATCTTACTAGATTGGGCTATATTTGTGGTGGTACTGTCAACAGCTGCTCAGATGTTTTCCTACAAAAAATGAGAGAAAAGCTCGTTATGATCCTAACTAACGGTGGTGGTGCCAACAATGATCGTCCAATGCTTAAATCAGTATTCAAAAGGTAGGATATAGCTTGGAGTGTTTAGATTTAAAAGAATGATATTATTCATTTTTGTTGTCTTCTTCCTAATTTTATAGTCCATTTCTCTTCACGTAAACTCTAAGATTCACAGGTGAAGGATAGGTTATTACTTCCTTGAATATTGGCGTGGTCGAAGTGACTATGTTTTAGGATTAGGATTATTTTCCTTAAGGGTGGTATGTGCTCGAGATCATGGTTGCTTATTTTATGGGGACATGTTTTGACTTTCTTCCTCGAATCTTGCGATTGTTTCCTTTATGAAGAAATATGATGGTTCGGGGTTTGATCTCATGATGCGTAGGTTTTGAGACTGTTCGAAGCTTATTTGACTAAGAGCCTTGAGCTTAGTTTCGAGGCTGTTCAAGGTTTTACTTGATCGGGAAAAAAACTCATGTAACCAAAAGAGAGACCAAACTTACACGGTTTAGGATTGTTATGGCAACATTTGACCTGACCAGGACCATTGTAGGATGGTATGAGCCCGTTCTTCTTGGTTACATTTAAGGACGAGCCCAAATATCCTTAGAGATGGGCTTTGGCCAATGGCCAATCCAATTTTTAAGGGGAACAAATATAAATACAATAAAAAAATAAAATGTATTAAGAGAATAAGAGGCTTTCTTCTAAAACAAAAGATACTCACTTCAAGGTTATACTTGAAGATTATTATACTTTATGTCAATTTCATAATGAAAAATTATTGTAATAGAAAATATTGGGTGCTTCCAATATTATCTCTTAATAAAATTTTAAATAATGTTAAATTTACTTAATTGGAACTTAAATTTTATATTTAAACTGATATATTATTTAATAATAATTATTATTTTATAATATAATAGTTTTATAATATTAATCATCAGTAAATATATAAGATAAACATATTAGTTGAGATACAATGTGAGCTTTGCATTATTGGTAGATTTATGGTATAGGTGTATAATATGAATCTAACCAATAAAAGAGCATTACATCGACAACACCCAAAATAAATGCCTACGTCTAGACAAAATTCATCTACTTTCTCCTTGTTTAATTACGGGATGGCCCGCCAACAACTATAGTATGGATATACTTAAACTCCATTTGCAAAATGCTTTAGCAAAAAGAATCTCAAAGTAATCAGCAAATTGTCAAGCAGCGACAAAAGTGGCGTGGAAACGGTATTTGATTGATTAGGTTATTATAGATTTTATTTATTAATGCATCGTTTTAAGTGTCTCCTTGTTAATAAAATAAAGTCGACATTGTTTGTGGGGTAAGATTCCCGGAAGAATAGGCCAGGAATAAGAGGTTCATGGATGTGGTTATTACTCTATTAGCAATATTAAATATTCGGCATTTGAAATTAAAGGCAAATGCATATCTGAGGAGCTCAAAAGGAGAAGAAAGAGGAATGAAAGGAGAGCGATGGGGTTTGAATATTGTATTCTGCACAAGCATCCGTTAGCACTCAGGGAAAGAATACGTGAGGGTGAAACAATCTGCGTGCACTGGCGAAATTGTGGTTGGGGACAGTGCAAGTTTTATAAGTTTAAGTGCTTTGCCTGCCAGACGGACGCGTCACGCTCAGGTAGTTTATATTTTTGCGAATTCTGCGAGCCCTATAATTCTCCAGTCTTCCACAAATCATGTGCTGAATTAGGGGAAGAGATCCAACTCAGCTCTCATCCACATGGCTCTCTCCACATTAAAAAACATTCTACAAGTTCAAATTTGTTACATTGCCATTACTGTTACCAAGAACAAGAAGGCTACAAGTTCTGCTGTGATCAGTGCAGTTTTCAGATTTGTTATAGATGCGCAGCTAGGCTTGTCAAATACCATGAAGGTCGAGAACACACAGAACATTTTAGTCACCGGCATCCCTTGATCCTTTCCAAGGTGGGTACCCCCTCGAAGGTGGGTAGTGAAAATTGCAAGTTATGCATCAAGAAGATTAATGGTCTGAGCTATGGCTGTACTCCGTGTCTGTTTTATATTCATAAATCGTGTTATGAATTGCCGCAAGAAATCCATCATCCTCTGCATCCCCGCCACTTTTTGTCACTCCAGAAAACTGGACGCTCTTGGTGTGATGCTTGTGGCTTCAAGATTCAAGGCTTCGGATACCGATGTGATGAATGTAACTTTGACTCGCACTTGGAATGTGTGTCTCTGACGCCAAGCATTAAGTGCGAAGCACATGAGCATCCTCTTACTTTAGTAAAAGTTCCCGTCTCCTACAAAAGCGTTTGTGGAGCATGCGGTTTTGAAATGAAGGGAGATTCTTTTGTTCGTTGTTTGGCGTGTAACATCGAATTTCATGTTCAGTGCGGCCTAGACTCAGCCTCGCTACCTCCAAATATCGTCCATGAACATCACCAACATCCTCTTACCTTCGCCAACAAACTTGTTGAGAATGATTTTGCTCTACGGCACTGTGGTGCCTGCAAAGAAGAAGTAAATTCAGAGCATCCCTTTTATTATTGTGTTGCATGCGAATATCACTCACACGCACGTTGTATAATTACTAAGGTACAACTTGAAAAAAAAGAGAAATTAAGACATTTCAGCCACCGACATTTTTTGTTTCCCCTTAAGAATAAAAGGAATGAGAACATTATTTGCGATGCATGCTTGAAAGGTGTCCAAGATGACTCAGCATATGGTTGTGAACCGTGTAGTTATTATCTTCACAAATCCTGTACTGAGCTGCCAAAAGTGATTAATCATTGCTTCCATAGACATTCTCTCACTCTTACTTTCAATGGAGAATATCTATGCGATGCTTGTGGAAGAAGAGTTGGAGGCTTCGTTTATCATTGTCGTATTTGCGACTTCGATCTAGATCTTGAATGTGCTTCATTACAACCTTCAATCAAACTTGAATGTCACAGGCACAATCTTGCTTTCTTCGGAAAGTTAGACGACTCCAGAATATGCTTGGCAGGCTGCGGAGTTTTCAAAGATGATGCATCATTTTTGTGCTGCTTCAGATGCAGATTCAGCGTCCACCTCTTCTGCGCTCCTTTACCAGAAATTATTAAACTTACAAGTCATCAACATTATCTCACCCTCAGTAAACGAGACACCTGGGAATGTGTTTATCATTGTGAAGAATGCCACTTGGAAGTATATGCTAAGCACGCGATTCCTGAGGTAAGCATGATGAAACAACTCACTCTAAAAGTTCTAAGAAAATTTTAGGCTAAATCTTAACTTAATTGACAAAGATACTTATTTTCATACCAATAAAATTTCTGCTAAAATTTCGGTAGAATCTCCCTAATTATTTGCCTAATTAATGGATATTGCCAAACCACATTTCTGCAAACATCACCTCACGTCCTCCACCATCCAACTTTAAATTTTCTATTTTTTTTTTCAAACAATTATTAAAAAAAAACACAACTCTTAATCATTATCAAGACCTAAACTGCAAACATCACATTAGCAGCGTAGCTTCATTTAAATGGGTTACAAACAAACAGTTATCCAAATCTAGAAACCCATCAATAGGAATAAGCTTTCTAAAAAATCTAAACAATACAATTACGATGTATTTACTAGAATTTAATTGTTCTTATCAACATTGCCTAGCCCAATCTTTAGTCTAAGTGTCACTATGTTGAATATTGATACCTGCATTGTTTAGGAAAGTTTAAAACAAAAAGGAATGAGTTGATAATTCAGTGAGGGTGAATACAAGCACTAAAAAGTAAATATATTCAGTTAAAAGCTCTCTTTTTTTCTTTTCTTTTCTTTTCTTCTTCTCTGTTTCACATATGCCATTAATACTAGAGTGATTTCTTGTTCATTGACAGGTAATACTTTCTTTGAAGGGAGAGACATTATATAAGGCAATAGATGAAGGTAATATTAGCATTTCAGAAAAGCATTATTATTACATATGCAATTAATCAGTAATGCTTTTTAATTCTACCTTCCCCACGAACAGAAGTTTTGAAAGGTAAATTATTTGTTTCTTATGAAGTTATAGCATACTCTAGGAGTATTGTGCTCCTACTCATCATGTGTCCAAGCCAATTAATTATAAAATGGAGGGAACACCATGCTCCTCGAGTATACTATCCATTTCACCCTTATTATAATTTCAATTTTTTTTTCTCTTTACATGTCATAAGTTGCCAACATTGTCGCTTGAACCGCATTTTTAACTTCTCACCCCCTAATTGCTTGAAATCCCTCTTCTAATCCCTAATAAATCAGTGAAGTCAACAACGGGTTGAGTGAATTTCCATCAAGAATCACTTAGAGAGAGAGAGAGAGAGAGACTGCATATTTGGTAGTAAGTGAAAAATATGCTGTAAATAATCTGAAATTTTTTTAAGTGTGTACATATGATGAGAATCGAGTTTCCCGAGATGTTTTTAGATTTGGCAAATTAAGTGGTTAAATTCTTTTAACTATAACATTTTATGGGATGAGTAATGCGGAATAGTTGACAGCGGAAGCATCATTACTTGCAGACACTAGCTGTAATCAGACATGTATGTCACGGACTATTTTTTAGACCGTGCGGCCTTAGATGCGTTGCGTATTAAGCAGCCTAGAAAATCACACAAAGAGAAGAGAAAAGAAGCACACCAAGTGTTTGCACAAATGCTCTCTATATTGCTGAAGAGAAAACAAGCTATGAGATGAAAAATACAAGTGAGGGTCTCCCCCTTTTATAGTAACAGTCCTATACAATCAATGGTTGAGATCTATTTGATCTAACAGTGTATATACAAGATGGGATAATATTCCTTAAAATATTCCTAGATGCTCTCCTACCTATTATGGAAGTCTAACTAGGGTTAACTTCCTTAATAAGTTGCGGGCCAAGCCCGGTTCTCCATCCTAACCAGCGGACCTTCTAGAAGTTCCGGTCCACGTACCGCTCCATGGTCCAAGAGGCCTCCAGCAGGCTTAGTCGCACACCAAATACTCGAGAAAATGCTTGAGAACACTTGGGGCGTGACATGTATCTGATTTTTCCCATTTGACCACACGTCAATTACTTGCAATATTTTAGTACATGCTTCTACAGATTTTCTTCCCATGATTTAATTTTAGAAGATTTAAGATGTTACCGTTACTCTATCTACAACAATATTATATCATTAAGCTATTCGAAATTTCTAATCAAGGTACAATTACATATTTCAGGGACCCGAAAAGGAGAAGGAGAAAGAGAAATGGAGGTTCGACACTGTGATCTACACAAGCATCCATTAACACTCTATGAAAAGAACAGTGAAGGTAATTTATTCTGCCCTGGGTGTAGCAATCCTTTCTTGGATCAATCCTATAATTGCGAACAGTGTGAGTTCTATCCCGGCAGATGCTTCGCTTGTAACACGGCCCCATCAGGCAGTTTTTATGTCTGCAAACAATGCTGGCCCCAATCTCCTCTTTTCCACAAATCTTGCGCTGAATTACCTCAGAGGATCAAAATCTCCTTTCATCCACATAGCTCTTTCTACTTTGAAGGTGAATTTAGTAGTTACTATATAAAAGATTGTGATTTCTGTAACAGAAGATACGGAAGCTATAAGTTCACCTGTGACGAGTGCGCTTTCCAGATTGACTTTGAATGCGTTGCAAAGCTCATCAAATATCATGAAGGACGAGAACACATCAAACATTTTAGTCACCGGCATCCCTTGACCTCCTTAAAGTTAGATGGCGTGAATTGCAAGATATGCAACAAGAACATCGATGGTCCAACCTATGGCTGTGCCCCATGTGAGTTTCTTATTCATTACTCATGTCGAGAATTTCCCCAAACAATTCAGCATCATTTCCATCCCCTCCATTTTTTGACACTTGAGGAGATTCAAGGAAAAAAAATGTGCTGTGCCTGTGGCTTTAATGTTGAAGGATTTGGGTACCATTGTAAAAAGTGTCACTTTATCTTACATCTTGATTGTGTGTCTCGGAAGTCAAACATAAAGTACGAAGGCCATGAGCATCTGCTTACTCTCTTAGAGAATATACCCAACACAAGCACGTGTCAAGCATGTAGTTTTGATATTTTGGGCACCTTCTGTGCTCGCTGCATCCAGTGTGACATCAATTTTCATGTTCAATGTGGTCCGAACTCATCCTCACTACCCCAAAATGTTGTCTATGAACATCACCAACATCCTCTTGCTCTCATAGAAAAGCTTGTCAATAATAATTCTGCTCTATGTTATTGTGACATCTGTAAAGAAGAAATGAACACGGAGCATCCCTATTACGGTTGTGTTGAATGTGAGTACTATGCTCATGCACATTGTGTGATCACAGAAGTACAACTCGAAGAGAGAGAAAAACTAAGACATTTTAGTCATCGTCATTTTTTGTTACTTCGTAACAATAAAAGAAATGATGAAATTATTTGCTATGCATGCAAGAGAGATATCCAGGATGACCCAGCATATGGTTGTGAAACTTGTAAATACTATCTCCATAAATCCTGTGCTGAGTTGCCAAGAAGGATCCTACATCCCTCCCATCGACATCATTTGTGTCTTCGGAGAACGTATGTTGCAGTGGACCGCCGATGCAGTGCCTGTCATAAGCATTGTAACGGCTTCACTTTCCGATGTGATAAATGCAACTTCACTTTGGACCTAGATTGTATTTCACTACAGCCTTCAATCAAGTTAGGTCATAAGCACATTCTTACTTTGATCGAAAAGTTACATGACACCCCAATATGTAGAGTCTGCAAATTAACTACATCACCCAATGCCTCTTATTTGTGTTGTGTGGAATGCAACTTAAACGTCCATCTCTTGTGTTCTCCGTTACCACAAACTATTGAACATTGGTCTCATCAACATTTGCTCTCCCTCAAGGATAATTTTGTTGAACATAGCTGTGATGACGAGTATTGTTGTGATATTTGTGAAATCAAAAGATACAACGGAGAATGCGTTTACTATTGTGCAGAATGCAGCTTTGTCATAGATTTTGACTGCGCTTTTTCTGAGGTATGTCTATCATATATGGAAAAATATAATACCAAATATATATATATATATATATATATATATATATATCTGTGTGTGTGTGTGTGTCTTTGGGTCCTTTACAAAATCTGTTGATTTACGATATATTCTTTGAGACTGGTTTTCAAATATTATTATTTACAACTATAAGAATCATTTTGATTTACCTTAATAGCAGTGTATCTATATCTTAGAACTGTTTAAACTTGCCTAAATTTTTGTTGCTTGATAGGTAGTACTTGCTCTGCAGAAAGAGCCCCGAGATGTCCAGTTGAGAACTGTCATCAATTATTTATCCTTCGAAGAAATAATGGAATCCTGCACCATGGAGGAAGATATGATAATGAACAAATTACTGCGGGATGTCCATGAGGAAATGGAAGGGTGTCGCGAGACATCGTCTAAGGCTGGCGATGAAGTTAATGTAAGCATATTAGAAATTTCTGTTTTTTCAAACGAGGACTTCTTGCGGCTTATGACAAGGTTCACTGCGAAAGACACAGTGCAATTAATAGAATCAGAGGATACTCGGTCTAAGCTTAGCCATGTCGGGGATTATAAAATCATTAGGAAGTTGGCCCCAGTTTTGCAAAACTTGCTTGACAAATATGGGGATATCGGTGATAGTTGCACTTTAAATCAAAAGCAAAAGACGATCCTCCTAGTCAAGTTCTGTGCGACTATGCATAGCATGATGAACACTAAGATTATGAACATCACCGATGAGTTAATTTTCACTTGGTGGTACAATTCCAAACTTCTTGACCGAGCAGGGTTTAGAATTAATTTTGTGTTTGATCATTTGAAGAAAATAGCGCAAGCGCGTTACGGAACTGGTACTGATACTCATCAGCACGGCTCCTTCTACAAACTCCTTGAGGAGATGGTCCAGATGGATCAGCTTGCTGAAGAGATTGATAAAATATCGCAAGAGATTGATAAACGAAGGTCAAAAGTGGATGCTCTAAAGAAGCAAAAGCAGGAGATGGCTCAACTTTCCGAGAGGTCGAGACTGGAGGTAGAACGCTTGAGTGAAGCTCTAGAATTTAAGAAGAAGAATGCTGCCACCGGATTGCTGTGAGCAGGTGGTTATGCCAAGTCGGAAGTGCCACGTCAGCAGGTTGTTATGCAGGTTGCAGGCTGTTTAAAAGTTTGTTATGGAAGTTTCACTTATGAACATTGTTTCCGCCAAAAGATTTCGTTGTATAAATACCAGAAATTCTATCACTTGGTATTATCTGAGAACATTTTGGACAATTGAAAATCATTCAATCAAGTCTCTAAATTTTCTGTCACTTTTCTGCACATTTTCTCTGTTACCAAACACGATTTCTGAACTGTTATACACTCAATACCTTTATCATTTGTTTTGCAGCTTCACCGGATTGAGGGAAATCTATTGGAAATGCAAAACTTGTTTTCTAGGAAGTCAACTTACTTGCATGTCCCAACGAGCTGATTGGTTTTCTCCATACCGTTATGGCTTGTGATTTCACTAATTCTGAAATCTCGGAGATAAAGGGCAATTTTGAGTCATTGGGTCAGTCTTATTCCTCAATGCTTCGAAATTTTAGGATTCAAGATCCTTAAAGATAAGAGCGCTTTAAGTTCTCAAGTCAGTCTGAGTCTTTAGTCCTTGGTCAGTTTGTATCTCTCTGTTGTCATTAGGAAGACTTGCATGGTTAGCCATATAGAGGGATTACATGTTCTACCTTTTGGTGGGATTACATTGATTGTTAAGGTGCTTAATGATGCTAAGAACATGGGGCTGAGGACTATTGTTGATACCGAGGACTTTCCGTTGTTCATTATCAGAGCTTCTCTTTGATGGTGGATCAGAGCCTGGAGTGTTTATATAATAAGCCTTGTCATGGGCCTCAAACAAGGCGTCCTCAGGATGTCCAAACTCGATGCTCGAGGACATGTCGATCTTTATGGGGGACTAGGCTTAGGTTGAAACCTTAGAGGGGGAATATGCTTCTTTTAGTTTTTAATATTAACTTTTTTATACTAAAAACTTTATTGTAATTCTCGGTTTGCGGCCTAATAGAGTTCTCGAGGTCAAGTGTTGACTAGTCCTTGATAAAAGCAGAATGCTCATCAGTTATTGACTCTTTATTGAAGGGTTTTGTCCTTTGTGAATTGGTCGCCTTGTTATAGTAGTGACGAGGACTAGTGTTCCAAATTAGCACCAAAAGTGCATTTAATGTTAGGTGACCCCTCAAAAAATGTATGTGAATAGATGTCTAAGTGAACAATTGTGCCTTTTCAAATTTCTAATAATGTGGTCGCATCTTAGACCATAAAACCAATCAAACGGTTGATGAGTGCTTTAAAGGGTAGTGTTAGTTAAGGAGACATTTCGCTTGTGAGAGCATCTCATCCTTTAAATTTGAATCAACAATTACGATTGCTCTGAGGACTTCATAGATGTAAGTGTAGTCTCTTTCTTTCTTTATTTTTACTTTCATTTAACAATTTTTAAAAGAGAAAAGTGGTGATTAAAAGAGAGAAAAGTTCTACATTCTTTATGATCATCATTCTTTTCCTTTATCAATCTTTGTACAAATTTTTTTTATTAATGTTCTTTATTTTCAATGCCTCTTTCTTTATTGCTTTGAGTATTTCTTGAATTTCATGTATTTTTTGTGTTGTTCTTCGAAGTTTTAGTGCTCGACTTTAATGCTCAGTATAGTAGGTTATTGATAGGTTTTTCATCTTGTATGTTTAGGTGTTAGAATCATGTCATTAGCCAACAACTCTTAGAAATATCTAATTATAAGGTCGATGACATAAAAGGGGGCTTGGTTTCTAGGAATAACTCAGCTTAAGAAGTTGAAAGTGAGAGTAATTAGGAGGTCCGAAGACTTTAACTAATTGTTAAAGGGCCTACACAAGAAGGGGATACTGAAGCATAATTACTCAAAGGCCTTAATGATCCCAAAAGAACATTGATGATGTAGGACTAACTAATGCTTCTTAGGGGTGGATTCTATCTTTTGGTCAGCCAAAAAGGCCCAAGAAAAAAAAAAGGAAAGCATTCATTCCCTAGTCTAATAAAAAGGTTCCTTTTGAGTTGGATTGTCCGCCCTTCCATCCTTATGGTGTGAGACAAGAGAACCTTGATTTATTAAGAGTAAGGTACAATATTTCAAGCTTGGTTATGCTAAAGATGCCTCGTGAAAATGAATATGTTAGTACACCACCATCTGAGGGGGTAGCCTTTAATCTTACTTTCTTTGATTTAAGGTTAAGATTTATACTTTAACCCTACTTTATACACATGTTTGTCCATTTAAATTAGCATTGTGTCAGTTGAATCTCAATTCATAAAGGATATTAGAGGATTGTATGTAAGGGTTGGAAGGTTGACTTCAATAAACCCTACTTTCCTGAGTTACAACAAATCTATAGAGTAAGTTAAACTCTAATCAGTAGAAAAGATTTCATTACTTCTCTACTTATGATGGGAGAGAAGAAGTATGCTCATAAGAGATATGCTTTCAAATAATCACAAGTGAAATCACTTGTGATTCTTTTTGATGGAGAGTGAGGCTGAGAGAATGTAGAGTTACTCGTGTATTTATCATGCTCTTAAATTTTTTTAAAATCAGATTCATGCTTGTTTTATATATATATATATTATGCTAAACAACTCCAAATATGATAGACAATAAAAAACTTCAATAACATTACACAACGGAATGATATTATAATCAAATATTTATTTAGATCAATTTATATAGAATTTGTTATAATATATAGTTGGGAGATTTGACCATAATTTTTAGAAAATTTCCACTCTCTCTTAAGAGAAGGTTTTTTGTTTTTCCCAAATCAATTTTGAGACCGGAATTTGAAAATTGAAGTATCAAGTGCCAAGCTTTATAAGATTTTTTAAATCAAAAATCACTTTAAAATATTCTTTTTACAGTGTGACATCTATAAATTCTTTATTTTTAACCTTCTAATTTTTTATAATATAAAGCTTTACTTTTCTTTTTCTTTTTTTTTTCAATTCTTCATCTCTGACATTTTAATCCCTTCTTAAGTCTGCCTATCCAACGAAAGCCAACCACTAGTTTTGGAGTGTTCATTGTCTTATTTGATGGAATTGTCAACTTATTTATAAAACTCATTTCTGTTTTGTTTACCTAATTCACATTTTGGTATCGCTAATGTCAAGTCATCGACAAAATAATTTCTCGGCAACTTCCACGTGCGGAGACTTGCCTTGCACCGTATAAAACAGTGGATCTAAAGTACTTGGCAATGGCGTGGCTTTATATATACAAAATTAATCAAGTCTTCTTTCAGTGAACTAAAAGACACCAGCTGTTATAGTAAACGAAGGGCTTTAGTATTATATATACCCAATTTGCAATATTTAATTAGCTCAGCAACGATCATAAGATTTGTTTTTTTATATTAAAAATGGGGAGCAAAAGGTTAATATTTAGTGGGTAAGATTTGTTATATAAAATGAAATTTTAGTATTAAAATCTCCGCTCGAGTTCAAGTAAAAATTAGTATTTAATGAGTGAAATTCTTTATCCTCTTCCAAACATAATTTTTTTAAAAAAAAACATTATTGATATTAGATAGTGTGTTTATTAGTTAGTCAACTGAAAAATGTAAAATGAAATCTTAGTCTTACAATCCCCTTAAAATCATGTGTTATTAGATAATTAAAAAAAGAATAGATAAAAAGAGGAAAAATTAGGAGGGGATCCAAATCCTGTGGCAATTGTATTTTTAATAATTATGGTAAAACGTATGTCCAAGCTTGCTTCTTTTAAATGACATAATTCGAATCTAAAAATAAAATAATAAAGAAATTCAAACAAGGAAAGTTATATGGTTAATTAAAGCACTCAAGAAAAAGCTGAATCTATTCAGAAATTACTTATGTTTTGAGTTTGCAAGAGTCAGCTCTAAATTATTTATTTAAAAAAAATGACTCAAATTAGTGTATATAGAAATAGGGCCACCCCATTCAATTACAGGTCATAAATCGATGGATAATTATTGTTTTATACACCATTTCCGTAATTAAAAAAAAAAAAATCTGACTGACAAGGTAATTACAACTATCGTAGGAAAATAAATAAATAATTTTCTCTATGTTCAATTATTAGATCGCCGACCATATATATTTTATGGATAATACTCAGACCCATTTGCGAAATATTTTAGCAAAAAGATTCTGAAAACGATCAGCAAATTGTCTAACTAGCGACGAAACCTGGCGTGGCAACGATCTTTATTTAAGTTTTTATTCATATTCTATTTGAAAAAAATGGACAGTTTAATTTCTCTACGTGTATTAAATTACTTATTAACTTTTTAATTTTTTTTAAAAATACTTTAATTAATCTCAACCGTTAAAAAAAATTCAGTTGGAATTAATTTTTTAAAAATAAATATATCTTTCAAACTATTATAAATTTTATATTAAAAAAGAAAATTACATTTTTCATTTTTAATTCTCCCTACCCGAAAAGCAATTGCTCCAT
Source organism: Ailanthus altissimus (assembly GCA_946807835.1). NCBI lineage: Eukaryota > Viridiplantae > Streptophyta > Magnoliopsida > Sapindales > Simaroubaceae > Ailanthus > Ailanthus altissimus. The sequence goes on along the minus strand of OX327696.1, from coordinate 26,101,592 downwards.
TAAAAACCAGCCCCACCGCCTATACCCAACTACCACCACGCCGCTGACCCTCCCTCCTTTCATCCCTGCCGCTTATATAAGACTAAGAGAAAGAAAAAAAAATTGAAAAAATTAATGTATTATTATTGGAATTATGATTTGGCGATTAGTGGTACTGTTAGAATAGTAATTTGGTGATTGGTTGGTAATGGGCGATATTAGATAGATGGTAGTTTCATAGTTTCAATTTGTTACTTGTAATTATTTTTATTTTTTTCTCATAATTTCTTTAAGTTGTAATTTGGACTAATGAAGATATAATATTCTTATGCACTTAGTTAAGTGATCTAGTAATAAAGGACAATGCATTATCTTGTAGAGATTTTGAGTTTGAATCTCTTTTTATATATATATATAAAAATGTAATATTCTCATTTTTATCCACTATTAAATAACCAATTAAGCTAAATTTAATAATGATTATTTAATTTTAATTTTTTTAATGAGAATAAAATGGTAAAATAACAGAAAAAGAAAAGCATTTAATGATATTTTTTAGACCATAAGAGCTAATTAAAGTATTTTTAAAAAATTAAAATTTTAATAAGTAATTTAATATATATATATATATATAGAAACTAAACTATTAATTTTTCTTCTATTTATTAATTTACTAATGCATCGTGTAACACATTGGAAAGAATGCAAAATTAACCAATAAAAGCAATATTGTTTGTAGGGGTGAGATTCTACAAAAAAAAACTCCAGAATAAGAGGTTCAATGTCCATGGAATATGGGTTTTTAATTGTTATTGGGTTAATTTTGGAAATCTCTAATTATAGATGCAAAGCACATTTTAAACAAAAAAAAAAAGTGATTGGCAAATGAAGCTCTTCGAGGATTATAGATGGTAGTGGATCAGGTTTAAGACAGATTTTTTTAAATTCTTATTTGCATCTGTTTTAAAATAAAATTATTTTTAAATTATAAATAATAAAAGTAATTCATAAATAATTAACACAAATATTAACATAACATAATTATAAAGTAATCTAATTAAATAAAAAATATCTTTTTTAAGCGTAATTTAAAATTTAAGAACACGTCTTACAAATAAATTTATATTAATATTTTATAATTTTAAAATAAGTCAATTTACCAACTGACTAAACTAATAACATAATAATTATTACAAGAATAAAAAAATAAAATAAACAACTATTAATCTTTATAATGCGAAGAAAATAAATAATAAATTAAATAAATTAATTATCAATTTTCATCGTGTGAAAAAAATAAACAAAAAAAATCAACTCATCACTTTTTAAAATATTTATATTAGTAATATAAATAATGTAATGTTAATAAGATGGAGATTAAAAAAAAATCAAAACATGTCGTTTAAAAATAAAAAAAATATTTAAAGAGCGTGAGTTAATAAATTTATGAAAATAAAAAATGACAAAACTGCAAGACGTTGACAAAATTATAGAATGATTTTTGTATGACAAGTAAGAGTAAAAATAATTAATGAATTGAATAAGAAATAAAAATTATTTTTTTAATTTTTTATTTAGAGTTATAATAAAATAACATCGTTTGATTTTTTTATAAAAAAAATAAAATATAAATATAAATATTTATTAATTTCCTATCAAGTATTTACCATATATTTTATTAAATTTATATTCATACCAACTATATTATAAAGTTAAATTTTATATATCAAATTTACCTAAATTTATTTCAAATTTTATCGAATCCTTACTAATAAAAAAGAGTTTAATAAATTTACTCCTAAGAACCATCAAGCTTCAAGGGACTCTTGGTGGGAGGTGTGAACAAGAACAGCTAAAAAAAGAGCCGCTGGTATGCGAGTGGCTGTTTGATCATCCAATGAGAGTGCGTCAAATATAATATTTGAAGGACCTCAAAGGAGAAGAGAGAGGAAACGGAAAAGAAAGCAAATGGAGTTTGAGTACTGCTTTCCGCACAAGAATCCATTACAATTCACAGAATTTCCCGACTCATGTGATGAATTACCGGAAGAGATCCAAGTCGCCTTTCATTCACATGGCTCTCTCCACATTGAAGAACGTTCTACGAGGTGCAAGTACTGTAACAGCATATTTGACTACATTTTCTGCTGTAACCACTGCAGTTACCAGATTTGTTATGGATGCGCTGTGGGGCTAATCAAACACCACGAAGGTCGAGAACACACCACACATCTCAGTCACTGGCATCCCTTGGTCGTCTCGAAGGTGGGTGATACAGATTGCGAGTTATGCCTCAAGGAGATTGATGGTCCAAGCTACGGTTGTGCTCCATGTCGATTTTATATCCATAAATCATGTTACGAATTGCCGCAAGAAATTCGTCACCCTTTTCATCCCTGCCATTTTTTGTCAATCCAGCGCGTTGAAGGCTCTTGGTGTAATGCATGTTGCTCCGAGATTCAAGGTTTTGGATACCGATGTGATGAGTGTGACTTTGAGTTGCATCGTGAATGCGTGTCTCTGATGCCAAGCATAAAGTGGGAAGGTCACGAGCATCTCCTTACTCTAGTAAAAGTATATGACTTCTACGATGTTTGTGGAGCATGTGGCTTTGAAATTGAGGGTGATTTTGTTGTCCGATGTGTGGAATGTGGCACTAATTTTCATGTCAAATGTGGTGCAGACTCAGCCTCACTACCACCAAATATTGTCTATGAACATCACCCACATCCTCTTACCTTCACTCCGGCCAACAAATTTGATGAAAATTATTCTGCTAAACGTTTTTGTGATGCCTGCAAAGAAGAAATAAACCCAAACCATTCCTCTTATTCTTGTGTTGAATGTGAGTACCATACACATGGATGTTGTGTAATCACTGAAGTACAACTTGAAGAGAGAGAGAAACTAAAACATATCAGCCACAGACATTTCTTGTTTTTCCTTAAAAACGAAGGAAATAGTGATTTTATTTGTTATGTATGCAAGAAAGATATTGAGGACGGGCCATCATATGGTTGCGAACCTTGCAACTATTATCTCCACAAATCCTGTGCTGAGCTTCCAGAAGTGATCAATCATTGCTTCCATTCACATTCTCTCACCCTAGCTGTTCAAGGAGAACATGATTGTGATGCTTGTGGTTGTATATTTAGAGGCTTTGGTTATCGCTGTCTTACTTGTCACTTCACTTTAGATCTTGATTGTGTTTTACTACAGCCTTCAATCAAACTTGATGGTCATAAGCATGTCCTTACATTCTTCGAGAGTTTACATAGTTACCTCTTTTTAAATTGCATATCAAATTGCCAAAAGATTCCGTCTTTTGATGAACCTTATCTTCGTTGCGTAAGATGCAATTTCAATATCCATCTCTTTTGTTCTCCACTACCACGAACTATTAAACTTACCGGTCATAAGCATTCTCTCACCCTCATAGATAGTTCTTTAGAAAATGGCTATGATGGAGATACTTGGGAACGTGCTTATTATTGTGAACAGTGCCACTCTGTAATAGATGTCGACTGCGTCATTCCTGAGGTAGGCATGATATAATTGGCTATGATGGCATCCTTATGTCCTTCGGGAAATTTGTTAATCTTGATTATGGTTTTTGAACATTTAGTGTAAAAATTATACTACTATAAGCACCATCTTGATGTAGGTTTTATTTTTATCTCACCTATGCTTAATACTTCTTGTTCATTGACAGATAATAAATTCCCTGGAGGAAGAGACATTATCTAAGGCTAGCGATGAAGGTAATGTTATTGTTAGCATTTTAGAAACGCGTTCTTATTCCATAGCGATAAATCAGCAAAAGCTCTTTTCTCTGATCTTTTCCATGAACGAAAGTCTTGAAAGAGCCAAAAAGGTAAACATTTTTCTCCCTGTTTATGGGGTCACCGGTCAACTAGTAGAAATGTATATAACAGCCTCATTTGCAAGACTCCGGAAGTAAATGACTAAAGACTGGAGCTATATGTATTCCTAAACACTCTCCAAGCTCATTTCCTATGTTCTCTCTTCTCCCCCTGCTGCTAAGCGATTGTTAATTGCTTTAGCAATCCAAGATCTTTCAGTCAAATGCATTCTTCTTTGAAACTTGTTTTTACTATCAAATTATTGAATTTTAATTTTCTTCAAGGAACGATGATGATGGCTCCGCTTATATATACGTAATTTGAGCCCAGCCTGCCTCTGTCCGTGTCTCCTCCTTGGAATCTCCATAAACCTTTGGAGCAGCCATGTGCGCCCCGCAAAACTCCATGAGTGACCACTGACCTCTTCTCTTTCTTGTGGAACTATGGATTGTGATTTATGTTGGGCGGAGCAGTTTATAATTACTTTCAGTGTTTTACTATATACTTTTTACAGTGTTCTCTTAAAAAAAAAACTTTTACAATGTTTTCTTCACCTGGATCTTATTGTCAACAATAATTTATCATCCAGTTAGCACTATCAGATAAACTATTCTTATTCAATATCTCTAATCAAGGTGCAATTACATATTTCAGGAGCACAAGGAGGAGGAGGAGGAGAAGCAGAAAACGAGTGGAGAGAAATGGACGCTCAACCTAGTACTCTGCATAAGCATCCATTAATTCTCTGTGACAATAATGGTGAAAATGAGCTACGCTGTCCTGGGTGTGGCAACCCTTTCTTGGATCAATCCTATAAATGCGAACAATGTGAATTCTTTCCCGACGGATGCTTTGCTTGTGAAACGGCCCTATCAGGTAGTTTTTACTTTTGCAAAATATGCTGGCCGTGGTCTCCTCTGTTCCACAAATCTTGCGGAGAATTGCCTCAGAAAATAAACAGTAGTATCTTCCTTCATCGGCATGGTTCTCTCAACTTTCAAGAAGAATCTGACTGGATATTCCTTGCAGACTATTGTGATTTCTGTTACCGAAGCCATGGAAACTATAAATTCTCCTGTGAGTGCCATTTCAAGATTGACTTTGGATGCATTAAAAAGCTCGTTCAATACCATGAAGGTCGAGAACACATCAAACATTTTAGTCACCAGCATCCTTTGACCTCCTTAAAGTTAGATGATGTGAATTGCAAGGTATGCAACAAGATTACCGATGATCCAACCTATGCCTGTGCCCCATGTGAGTTTCTTATCCACAACTCGTGTCGAGAATTTCCCCAAAAAATTAAGCATTCTTTTCATCCGCTCCATTGTTTGACATTTGAAGAGATTCAAGGAAAATTTGCATGCAGTGCCTGTTGCTTTAATATTGAAGGCTTTGGATACCAATGTAAGAAGTGTCACTTTGTCCTGCATCCTGAATGTGCATCACTTGAGCCAAACATAAACTGCAAAAGTCATGAGCATCTTCTTACACTATTAGATAATATATCCAACAAAGACAAGTGTGAAGCATGTAGCTTTGATATTTTGGGTACCTTCTATGCTCGTTGTGTCCAGTGTGACATCAACTTTCATATCCAATGTGGCCCAGACTCGGCCTCGCTACCACCAACTATTGTCTACGAACATCACCAACATCCTCTCAACTTCACTGACAAACTTGTCAGAAATGATTCTACTTTACAATACTGTGATGCCTGTAAAGGAGAAATAAGCCTGGAGCTATCCTTTTATTGCTGTGTTAAATGTGAATACTACACTCATATACGTTGTGCAATCACTGAGATACAACTTGAAGATAGAGAAAAGTTGAGCCATTTTAGCCACCAACATTACTTGTATCCCCATGAAAATATAAAGGAGGATGATATTATTTGCTGTGGATGCAAGATGGGTATTCAGGATGGACCAATGTATGGTTGCGAACCCTGTAAATATTATCTCCACAAATCTTGTATTGAGTTGCCGAGAAGAATCCTACATCCCTTTCACCGACATTATCTGTGGCTCCGGAAAACTGATGTTACAGTAAACCGCAAATGCAGTGCTTGTCATAATCATTGTAATGGCTTCACTTTTCGGTGTGATAGATGCAACTTTAGTTTGGACCTTGACTGTCCTTCAATACTTCCTTCAATCAAATTTGAAAGTCATGACCACATTCTCAATTTGTTCGAGAAGGTACATAACATCACAAGATGCATAGTCTGCAATTTAGTTACATCTCCCAATGCCTCTTATTTGCGTTGCGTAGAATGCGACCTGAACTTTCATCTCTTGTGTTGTCCATTACCACAAGTTATTGAACATTGGAGTCACCAACATTCCCTCTCCCTAAAGGATAATTTTGTTGAACATAGTTGTGATGACGAGTACTATTGTGATGCTTGTGAGATCAAAAGACACAATGGAGAATGTGTTTATTATTGCGCAGAATGCAGCTTTGTCATCGATTTTGACTGTGCGATTTCTGAGGTACGTCTTAGCAGTTCTAGGAATATGTAACCAGATATGTTTTTTCAGGTTTCTGAAATCTGTTGATCTATGATATATATAATTTACCGTCATTTTGATTTATCTTAATAACGGCCTACCTATATCTCATAACTGCTTAAATTTACCTAAATTTTTGTTGCTCGATAGGTAATACTTGCTCTGCAGAAAGAGCCCCGAGATGTCCAGTTGAGAACAGTCAGTAGAGAGATTACTGATAAGGTGATCACAAGAGGCTTAACCTACAAAGAAATATCGGAATCCTTCACGGAAGAGGAAAACAAGATAATGGATGGCATACGGCAGAATGTCCAAGAGGAAATGAGAGAGAGTCGTGAAGCATTGTCTAAGGCTCGTTACGAAGCTAACGTATCAGAAAAGCCGGCTTATTCGGACGAGGACTTCTTATGGCTTATGACACGGTTTACCGAGGAAGACACAGTGGAATTGATAGAATCAGCGGATTTCCAATCCAAGTTTATCCATGTCGAGAATTGTATAGTCGTTGAGAAGTTTGCGCCAGTTTTCCAAAACTGGCTTGACAAATATGGGGATATCAGCACCAGTTGCAATTTAAATCCAAAACTAAAGACGATTTTCCTTGTCAAGTTATGTGCTACTATGCAGAGCATGAGCAACACTAAGGTTAGGGACATCAGCGATCGCTTAATTTTCACATGGTGGTACTACTCTAAACTTGTTCAGCGAGCAGGATTTAGAATAGATTTTGTGTTTGATCATTATAAGAGAATAGCGAAAGTTCTTTTTGTAACTGATTCTCTTACTTCTGAAAGTGGCCCCGTTTATCAGCTCCTTGAGGAGATTGGTCAGCTCTCTGAAGAGATTGATGAACTAACTCAAGAGTTTAATAAACGGACGGAAAAAATGGATAAACTAAGGAAGCAAAAAGAGGAGAAATGCCGCCAACTTTCTAAGAACTCGAGAATGGAGGCAGAGCAATTGCTGGAATATAGGAGGAAGAATGCGGCCACCGGATTGCTGTGTATGAATATTTGAACTAAAGTGTGTTTGGCTACTAAGAAAATTTCAGAGAAAAGAAAATTTGAAAGAGAACTTTTTATTCAACTCTCAATTTCTTAATACACTCGTACTTTCTTGAAAAAGAAACAGTACAAGACTATTTATACTACATAGAAGAGAGAACAAGAATGAGAAAAGTAAAAAGTGATTTTGGCGGGAAAAAGAAAATGCCTCCTAACTATTTTGCTGACTTAGCATGCCATGTCACCATCATCTGCACATACCAGCTTAACAATACTCTATCATCATTCACCATTGTTGAGGATATTAAATCGTGCACTTTAATTTGATACCTCTATGACATTAATTAAGCCACAACCTTGATACCCTTTGCACAGCGAAAAATTATAACTTACACCATAAGTAAGAACACATAAGATTAACACACCAATAAAAGATAAAGAAAACAAATCAATCACAAGACACAAGATATACGTGGTTCTACCTAAATTGCCTACATTCACGGAGAATTTATGATCCAGCTTCTTACCATTGAAATAGATCACAAAATATCTTCTTACATCATCAATGATCCCACAAGACCTCTTAGTATCTCTCATATAGATCTCTAAGCATCTACCCTTGATCATTATAACTCCCTAAGACCTCTTCGTATCTCCTCATAAGAGATTTTTATAAGAAATACAAGAATAGCCCAAGCATCTAAGCCAAAAGGATCTATGGTGTTTCTCTTTTATTCACTCAAAGAACCTAAAGAAGAAAACACCCCCAAGGTTACACCCTAGTACACTACGCACTTAGTGCCTACCTATCTCTTCTATTCTCTCTTATGGTTACATCTTGAAACCTTAGATGCTTAATCTTAAACAAGGGTTTACAAGGGTTTATATAGGGTGTATTTCGTGCCTACAAACCCTATTCCTTGTTGGAGTAAGAGTCCACTTGTTTTGGAAATCCAAAACTTTCCAAAACTTGAAATCCCAAGCCAAAACAGACTTTTTCACGCGTTCTGGCGCTGCGGCGCTCATCCTTGGGCACTGCAATGCTGTCCCTTCTCGCGTCCAGCGCTGCGGCGCTGATGACCTAGTGCTGCGGCGCTGGTCTTCTGTTTTGAGCACCGCGGCGCTGGAAGCTCCTCGCGATTTTCTTCTTTTTCTTCGCGTCTTTGAGTCCCGTTTCACTTCCCCTTTCGTGTCCCACACATCCTAGACTTTTCCATACGTGTCCCACATGTTCTAGACTTCTTGTGACTCTTCACTTTGGTATTCATCTCAATTCTTGTCCAACCAAAATTGTTGAATCACCAATTTTTCAACAATCAGCTTTCATATTTCCATAATCTCACAACACTAAGTCTTCATATTACATCAGAAAACTTCACATATCAGATCAGAGTGCTTTACACAACAAACCACCCTCCTTACAGCCCATATTCATCATCCAATAGTTGGGACATCCCAAAAACCATAGTTATTATTATCTGTTTTGCAGCTTAGTATTCGGTATTGATGTAATTTTTCTATTCAATTTCGAAACTTCTTTTCTTGGATACCGGCATACTGATCATGATGGGTGTTGATTATCATCGAATAAATTTAGAAATGATTTTTTATTAGAATAGAAAGAAAATATATATTTGTTGTAATTTGGTGATTTAAAATTAAAGTTAAATTTGATTTTAAGTTGAAGGCTAAAAAAGAGTTAATTCGAGATCTAGTACGCATTAAACATATGAGAAAATGACAGAAATGGAGAGTCAAAAGTAAGAAATAGTAAAAAAAACACAACTAAAGATCGGTTCTAGACCTTGGCATTGTGACGCCATTTGATGGTTGCACCAGCGCCGAGGCCCAACATAAGGAAAGTTTCTCATTTTGTCTCAAATTTCATATTTTAGTTAATTTTGAACTTCTTTTTTGTGTGAACTCATATTTCAACAAAAAATAAAATTTTTATGAGTAATTTAAAGTCTACATAAATCTTTTTAATTCATTAGAATTGTTAATGTATCTATAAGAAAGAGAATAGAGAACTAAAGGCAACTCTATAGCACTTGAGTACTTAGGGAGAGTGCTTGAACACTAAGGTGGTAAGACAATACTGATAGATCCTTATGAATTCGTTTATTGTTATATTACTTAATAATCTCTTGTATTAATTCTTTATAAATTGATTAATAAAAGAAGTAAGAGCTTGTAATCCACCATAAGCGTAGACAGTTATTAATAGATCACATATATTTTTGTGCATTGTGTGATTAATTATTATTTTTATTATGTATTTGATTATTTTATTTTATTTGTGAAGCGCTTAATATTATAGAGTACTAAATAACATAAAAGAATTAGGGTGCATAAAAACTCTAATAAACTAATCAATAAAAAAATTATTTTTTAAATAAAATTAGTGCTAAATCTAATATCCAACAATACTTCATTAGATTGCTGATCTTATGACAATTTTCGTCACACTTCAATGTCGTCCTTCCATGCGTACAACTTTTCGGAGAAAATTTTAATTTATGAAGCTCTACTTAGCCATACTTCAATCATAAATTTTGAATAAATTCCAAATGTTTTGAGTATGAGTAACAGTATAAGTTACCATTATATTACTCAAATCTAATTTCTAATGGTTCAAATTAGTTTTGCAGAAATAAAAAACATGATTATATTCAAATAACATTAAATGTTCGTAAGCAGCTTCCTTTAATGGAAGAGGCCTCAAATAAACATATTTATATTTTTAAACAACGTCGCAGCAATTTCTAGGTTACACTACTCTAATACTCTGGTCTTCTCTTCCATGTTAATTTTGTGAACAGAAGTCTTGGCATTTTTTTTTATTGGGTCACCATCAAACTATCTCCATTTGATTAATTTGGGTGAAAATAACATTTTAATTCTTAAGTTTATAGGTATATATTAACGTAATAATTATTGAATAATGAGAGACTAAATTGATATACTTATAAACTTAGAAACTAAAACGTTATATTTTTCTTAATTTTAACATATATATAAGTAATTAGGAATATATAATTTTATCATCAATGTAAATTCCCGATCAGTTCGTAGTTTAAAAAATTTTACGGCCATGATTCCTTTGATATTTTTTATTTGATGTTTCAATCACAACCTAACATGTACCTACTAACTATTTTAATTGATCATCTCGTGAGACTCCAAATTGGCATATCTTTATCTACAAGTTCGTTCAGGATCTGAAACAACAATCGTAACTACACCATTTAAGAATCTTTCTTAATGCACGTCTTAAGACAACGTTTTGAGCTTATTCTTGACGACGATGGGAAAAATGACAAATGAGTCACCTTATAATACATATTTTAATACCGTTGTGGAAACTTATTTCAAGAATTTATCAAACTGATATTGGTTTGTCTTCGTTTATTTTGTTGTAACAACTCGAGTTAATATAGATATTAATAGTCTGTTTTGGGGGTACAGCCTCCAGTTAGGCGTATTGTAGATATTGTTTGTTTTGGACACGCAGCCTTTCACGGGATGATATTATTTGTTGTAACAATTCTGCTTAATATAGATATTGTCTATTTTGTGCACACAGCCCCACCCAAGCCTAGTGTAGATATTGTTCGTTATAGGCAACCTTCTCATGCGTTTGTTTTAATGTAAATATTATCTGTTTTAGGTATACATACAGGACCTACCCAAGCTTAGTGTAGATGTTGTCTACTTTGGACACACAATTCCTCACGAAAAATATCGTCTGCTTTGGTTACATAACCTTCTCATGGGATTGTTTTTAGGTTTGCAACCCAAAACACTTTTTTACAAACCCAAAACGCATTCATCGACAAAAACTGACTTGAACCTCTTCAAAAATTGAGGTAAATCTTATGATGACATGAAATTAATATACTCTTTACTCATTTTATTTTATACAACGAAATTACATGCCCCAACAAAAACATATACATATACATGAATAGACATAAAAATATACAAATGATATAGAATGTGACAAAATATAATAACTTATGCGGTTATACTTTTAATGGTCAAATCTATTAAATTTGAAGTATAATTTATACTGCATGACGTCTCTGTGACAACTTGAAAAAATAAAAAAGATAAAAAAAAAATAATGAACTTGTAATTCAATGAATAGATATAATCTGAGAATACTATATAATTTATATGTATTATAAATAATAGCTTCTTAAATATAATTTAATAATAAATAATATTATATAAAATATAATGTAAAAATCTGTAATATAAAATAATTATGAAACCGCGTACGAAGTAATCAATAAAACTATATTTGAAATATAAGTTGTCATAAAAATTTGTGCTAAAGCAGTAAATTATAATAAAATACTGAGAATCTGAAAATCTATGAGCATAAATATCATAAAATTTGTGTTAAAACTGAATAAACAGAATATATACTGAGAATAATATATATTGTATATATACTGAAAATCACACTAAATTTGTTCTCGGAGAAAAGTTGGTCTAAATTGGTGGAGTAACTCATGCACAGGCAGAGCGGGAGATCTGAGCTAGTCTAACTCGGTGAAAAACTGCGTCGCTCGAGCAGAGCAAACTAAACTGATCTAACGCATACGCATAGCAACTACACTAAAGGAGAGAGTACGCATATAGTAGTTCAAAAAATACTACTATATAATATCATGGAAGCATAATTATCCTAAAATAATTATTTCTATACTGAATTTAATCATAAGTTATACTATAATAGATTCTAAAAATATTTATGAATATATTAAATAGCATATATATTTATCTGTCTAAAATAAATCATGACTAAATCTGATAATATGTAATTAAATTATAAACTATTGTATTAAAAATATATAAAATATATATAGTTATCCACTCACGAAATCGCGCTAATCTCGAGCTAGTTCTGGATCCTAGAGTTTATTAATTATCGTTACTCCTCCTATAACATAGGATATAAAAATATATAAATATGACAGGACCCGACCGGAGCCCTCCTCGAGAATCGAGGCAGATCCTGCGATGACATGTGACTAACATACTCTTTACTCATACATATGATACAATGAGGCTACCTGCCTCAACAAAAAGTGTACACATATGCTTCACTATACAAAATATATACAAATACACAGACTAAGACACTTATGTAGTTATGCATGTTGGCCAATCTCAAAATGTGATGACTGTATCACACTGCACAATTCCTGTGACAACCTGGGAAAAAAATAGAAAAATGAGAAAATGATGAGCTTGTGGCTCAGTAAGTGGACATAATCTGAAAATATCATATACTTTATATGTATTGTACACGTATAAATCTGTATGATAAAATAATCATAAAACTGTATACTGAGTAATCAATAAACTTGTACTGAAAGTATGAACTGTCATAAAATCTGTGCTGAAATTAAAATCATGACATAATACTGGGATCTGAAAATCTGAAAGCACAAACTATCATAAAATCTATTATCAAGCTGAATATATGTAACATAGCTCTGGAAATATGTACTACATATATATACTGAAAACCACACCAAACTTGTACTCGGGAAAAATCTGGTCTAACCTAGCGGAGTAACTCACGCACAGGCAGAGCGGGGGATCTAAGCTGGTCTAACCCGGCGGAATGGTGCATCCCTCGGGCAGAGCAAACTAAACTGGTCTAACGCATGCGTAGAGCAACTATATTAAAGGAGAGGGTACGCATATGGTGGTTCAAAAATTACTACAATATAATATCATGACCATAATTATTCTGAAATAATTATTTCTGTACTGAACATAATTATAAACTGTACTATAATAAATTCTAAAATATTTCTGAATATACTAAATAGTATAAATATTTTTCTGTCTAAAATAAATTATAATTAAATTTGATAACGCGCAATTAAATCATAATTGGCTGTATTAAAAATATATAAAATATATATAGTTATTCACTCACAAAAGTGCGTTAATCCTGAGTTGGGTCTGAATTCTGAGATCTACCTGCTATCGGCATACCTCCTATATCATAGGGTATAAAAATACATCATTATTACCAATATATATTATAAATATTAAAATCTAAATATTCTAATATCGTAAAACTATTACCCGCTAAACCACTGGGTATAAATCTGACTACCCAAATTAATTTCTTAAAATTTCCTATTTATTTCTTTTCTCTTTTTTTTTTCTTTTTTTTTCTTCCCTTCTTTCTTCTCGGCTTCTTTCCTTTCTCTCTTTTTTTTTCTTTCTTTTCTTCTTCTTTTCTTTTTCTTCTTTCTTTTCTTTTCTCTTTTTCTTCCTTCTCTTGGCTTTCTCTTCTTTCTTTTCCCATTTTTCTTCTTCTTTCTCAGTTTCAACTTTCTTCTTCTTAACCCAAAAAAAACAAACAATATGCTTAATATATATACGACGGTCACAACTTTAACTTCTTCTTCTCTCTCTTTTCTTTTTTTTTTTTATTTCTGCCACCAAGCTTAATATATATACTACACGTGTATTACAAAATAATACCGTTATATATTATAAATACTGAAATATAAATATTTTAATATAAAAAATTATTATTTAATAAATTACTGAGTATAAATTTAATTATCCAAACTTATTTTTTATAATTGCTTTCTAATTATTTTTTTCTCAACCCTCCTTTCTCTCTTTTTCCCTTCCTCTCAACTTTTCCTCTTCTTTTCTTTTTCTTTTTTCTTTTCTTTCTTTTCTCTTCTCACAATTCACTTCATTTCATTTATATAAGCAATATAGCTGCACTTCACCCAATCCAATGCCACCACTCAACAATTTTATTTTATATTTTATTCTTTCTTTTCTCAATTGCTAGTGCCTCTCCTCATTTGCATCTAACTCAAATGAAACAATTCATTTCATTTCTTTATGCACCACAACTGACCATAAAAACCAATAAAATGAAGCCACAACTTGAAATATCTCATGCTATATGACTTTAATCCTTAATCAACCAACTTACTCACCCCTTATTATTATTATTATTATTCAAGCTAGTCATCACTTAAATGAAGAAATTAAATGCTACGTGCATTACATCTATATTTTAAGAAATTCACAGGGTATTTAAATTAGTTAAGATTGTCTCTCAATAATGATATAGATCTTACATTCTCCTCCCTTAAGATCTCACATCCTCATTAGAGGCTTTACTATAAATCTCAACACATTGGACTATGAGCATTTAAATTATTAGGATTGTTTCTCACTAGTGATGTGGATCTTACGTTCACCTCTGTTATGACCTTGCGTCCTCGTCAATGTCCTTATCATAAATCCTAACACATCGGTCCATATTATAGCACATCAATGCAGAGCACATCAGTCTATTCTAATACCAATGGTAACACCCCAGCTCAGTGTAGATATTATCTACTTTGGGCTCACAGCCCATCACGAATTTGCTATTAGGCTTTGTAGCAAAAAATACGTCTATATTTTATGAGCACACTGTAATACCCACATTTTTTTATTTTACTATTATTAGAATATGTTGCCAATAATATTATTTCATATATATTATTAATGAACTTGTGGGACTAATGAAATTATTGTGTATAATTAGATGCATTATTGAAGGAATCATAAAAGAATTATTGGATTTCCTTATGACCACATCTCAGTCCAAAATTTTATAAAATGATATAGTTTGGTTTTAGTTTTGATACTTGAAAATATTAATTTAGACATGTTATAGTCATGTAAAACTTTGAATTGTTTACAAAGTCCATCAATTCGATTTTTAGTAATTTTTTTAAAATGACCATGAAATTCTGAAAATCCTCTATTTCAGCAGTATGAACAAATGAAAAATTAATTTTGATTTATCAAATGATTTTATAAAATTATAATTTTCTGAAATATTAAATTTATATATGCCTAGCATTATATATTCATATCTCATAATTTAATTCATTATTTTTAAATTGTTATGATTTCTTAAAATAAGATAACCCCATTCTAAGAATTTGCAGATAGATTCTGAAATGTTAGAAATATATTCATTTTAAAATACTTTTTTAATGAAATTTGTTTGGAATGATTTATTGTGGACTAAAATATGTGTCATGAGTAAGTCTAAGTTAGTTTCATAATTTTTGAATAAGTATGTGAATTTACAAAATTCGAACACTAAATGTTATCCAGTGAAAGTTCTAATATAGTCCTATCTTGATGACTCATTCATCAATAACTTATACATGTGTTTTAAATATAATTATACTTAGTGTTGAATATGACCTATACAAGCACTTAGTAAACAAGTACCTAATTTGATCCTATTTTGAGGACCCATTTATTAATAACTTATACACATGTTTTAGATAAAATTATGTCTAGCGTTGAATGTGACCTAATATAAGCACTTAGCAAAAAAATACCTAATTTAATCCTATCTTGATGGTCTATTCATTAATAATATATTTTAGATATAATTAAGCCTAGTGTTGAATATGACATACTATAAACATTTAACAAACAAATACCTAATTCGATAACCTATTTATAAATCTAATATGTCCACCCTAAGTGAGTGAATTTATCTTCATATACTACTCTAATAGATACTATATATGAGGGTGTCTATATGAGAAAGAGTGTAGAAATTGATTGAAAATGGTCAATACTAGAATGTATGTGTGAGTAAGAGTGTTGAGTCAAAGAACAACTAAGTATTGATGTGAAAATAAGGAGAAAAAAAGAAGATAGTTAAGTGTTGATTGATATTTTAATTCAAGGCATGTTATACAATTCTCTACTATAGTTTCTTTAGTTATACTTCTCATAATTATGTAGAGTTCATGCCTAGTTTAACATATTTTTATGGTGAATTTACAATGAAAATGTTTTATGAAAGGAGGTTATGTAGAATAAGAATGAGAAAGAAATTATATAAAAAAAAAATTAAGTAAATTGAGTTTATTATGAGTAGTGCATTTTCCATAAGTAAATTGATATTTTGACTAATTTTGTTTATAAATATAGTTCTTTCAAATGAATTATACTTTATTATGGTTATTTAAAATTGATTTTTTTTTATCAAGAACTCTAAATTTTTTACTTTTGAATATATATGTATATCAAGTATTGAGTGCGATCTTAGAAAAATAGAGAATTCAACAGCAATATATATATTTCTCTAAAGATATTGTATTTGTATACATGTATTTTTGTACCAAACTTTTCACTATTAAAATTTAACACAATAATAATTCCAAAGAATTGTTTTTCAATGAAAATATCTAAGAATTTAATTTTTTATGAAATTTTAAAGTAGAGACCATAATGCTGGAAAACAGAACTTTCATCATTAAACTCGAATTTTGAAAATAGCTTAACCTAAAAATAGATCTTAGAAATTTCTGAAATTTTATATAATGAAATTTATATACGTCTAGTTATTTCAGTTTTAAGTTCGTGATTTTTAGACAATTGTAAAATATTTTATGAATTGAATTACCAACAATGTTCATATCTGAAAACTGTTTAAAAGATTCTATAAAGCAAAAATATAAATTTGTTTTTAATAGTTTTGCTAAAATAAATATCCCGAATAAATTATATATTGAACCCTTATATGTCTAAAACATATGGGTATAAATTTTTATGAGTCCGATTTACAAAAAATGAGATACAAATTTCTGAGCATTTACTGCTCAATACTAAAATAGAAAATAAAAAGAGAGCCATAAATTGAGAAATATATCTAGTTTGAGAATGATTATGAAATGTAATTAATTGTTGCCTTGATGAGTAGGGTACTTATAGTATTCGAACGACAAGTACGAAAATGTTTCATTCATAATGTATGTTTTTTGTTTTCAAATGAGAAGTGTTGTTATTATGATATTCAAAATATCAAAAATGCTTCAAGATACTTATGATATATTGTTACTCCTAAAACCTATTTATAGTTTTCCAATTAAATAATTTTTCACTGATTTTGGTTAAAAGTATGAATTATCTTTAAAGTTTACATATTTTTTGAAATTTTCAAATAAATGATTTGTTTATAGTTTTAAACATCTCTTTAAACAAGATTATAAAACTATGGATCTCTATAAGATAACTCAAAATTATGAGTTTGATTTTAAGTTAATTGGATACTATTTACAAAAATGTTACAAACTATATTGATATAAAAGAATAGAGAAATTATGATATTTGAAATGAACTGATTATTAAATCTGAAATTGATTATTGAATCTAAAATTTAAAGAAAATATTTTGACTCATTGTCTATAATCTTATGATATTGATCGATTAACATGATATACGATTTGGACTAACTGGTATCCTTTACAAATGATTATTGGCCGAGTCACCAGAGGTACAGACGACATTATAAGATTTTGATTTTGGCCGAGTCACTGGAGATACAGATGATACTATATGACATGAGCAACCCTTTTATATGAAAGTTTACCAAAATTGTTATTGAATCGATTTTCTTAATGATTTATGATATTGAAGTATTTTGCTTCGATAAGTTTGAAATTAAAATCTTTTATTGATATTATTGATAATATTTTGAAAAGGCTTGCAACCTTTCAAATATGAACCCTTATATATTATGAATGGTTTTATTTATCAAGTCGATGACTCACCTTTTGTCATTAATATTTTTGTAGATTAAGTTTTAGGCTCGTAAGTTACCTTGGAGTTGGGCTTTCAGAGAGCTAATCTTTTACTTAAGAAGAGAAATTATATATCTAATAGTTTTAACTTTTATTTTCTTTGAGTTGTATGATTTAAAAGTTGAGAAGTTATTTTAGAGATTTATCTTTGTCATTATTTGGAGAGACTTTGATAACTTTTTGTTTAATGAGTAAAAATTTAATGAATTTTTATAAAAAAATATATAATAAAGTACAGTACTTTAGTTTTATAATAGAATTGGTAGCATGTTCTTTTAACGCGTGTCTTATACGCACGAAAATACGGGATGTTACTGTTGTGATATGGTGTGTGATGTGTATAGATGCATATAATTTTTAAAAAAAATTAAATACGCAACGGAAGTATTCATACATGTTATATAATATGTAACAAACTCAAGCATGTAGTCACATGTATAATCATTCAAGCACATATATATTTTCATGCATGATATAAAATGAATTGTAAATAAATAACCTACCCGGTTATGAAGGTAGCTTTACAATTCTTCAAGAACTCCAAGCTTCAATTTGTTGAGCTCACCTTGAAGTGTTCCCTTGCACAATTCTAGTTCACAACTAAATCCGGTGGGATTGTGAAGCTAGAATGACAGCCTTGAATTTCCAGCAAATGATTGTTTTAACACTTAAAACAATTTGTCCTTATGAGTGATTACTACCAAGAGATAAGAAGAATTAAGTCTTTTCTTTAGTTCTTTACAACTCTTTATGTTGAACCTTGGTAAACCTTTATATTTTCTCTCAACACTTTGAGAAAAACACTTAGGAAATGCTCTCAATTCTCTCTTCTTTCTCCTAGAATGAATTTCACACTTCAATTACACAAATTAAACTCTTTCAATTCTTAATTTAGTGCAAAGAATGATTATTTCTCTTAGTGCTCCACCACCACTACTTATCCATGTTTGCCATTTCAAACATTAATCAATTATATTTTTCACTCAACAAATTGATTCAACTATTTGAATCAATTTCTAAAAATGGCATTTAAACAATGCTAAGTGGTTTCACCACTTCCTTAATGCATCATTTAAGAATTTCTAAGTGGCCAACATTCCTTATCATTAATAACAAGTGCATTCTCCATTAGTAAATGGTGTTAGCCACTTATTCTAATTAATAATAATAATTTGATTAATATATAAAATATTAATAATTCAAAAACCATTTTGAATATTTACATTTACCATATATGTATTTACCAAGCAAGGTAAATAGGTAAATACATGATAAATTATTTATGGAGCAAGATTATGTTACTTGTCAATTTTTTATTGGTTAACAACTCTTGTAAACCAATAATATATTTTATATTCAATTGTTGACAAGTGAATAATAAAAGGAACCTTGAAACATTTTTCATTTTGCTGAAAATTATTGGATTAATTGTTCAATCCAATTTGCTACCCCAGTACACAACGAGTACACTTCATATTGTGAGACTCTCTAGGTCCATGCCCGATTTGTCATATGAAACTATTTCACACGTCTGTGAATAATGTCCCACACACATGTTACATATATTACAAAACGGCGCATTAGACCATACAAGTTGAGGTTATAACATATTCGTATAATCCTTCCATCATAAATATCCTTGAAGAGCGGAGATATAGATCAACACCGTTAAGTCTCCATTTGCTCAACCATAAACTTATCTCTAGATTTGTATTTCAATAAATAATATCCGTAAACACTTTTACGATATTATTTTCCCGAGGATAAAATTAATTCTCGGATATGTCTGCTTATGGCTATAAGACTTTCTGAAATACAATCTTGGAGTTGCAGGATATTTTACTTACCCAATTGAGTTGATAGATCCCATATCTGTACACACTAGACTCCATGAGCATCGAACCATACCCAGTGACACCCAGCGGTCAGACCATGAAAGGTATCTGACATGTGTGGACCCAAAGTATGATGGATCACTCACAAGTCTACCATGGTACTCAGGTCTAAGGACCACGAATACTACTCAACTTAAAAGATCCTCTATTGACGGCTTTATGGGATGTCTATTGGAGATCTTTGTGAGTCTGTTCAATATTCAGTCCTTACTGAATACTTGTATCTCTATACGAGTTTTCACTAAACTCATGGTCTGCTAAGACTAACCATCTGAACTATCCAGATATAGACATACATTGATCTATATATATTAAAGTCTTCACTAACAGACCCGCATCAGTGAAGATAGATCAGGAACATTAAATTTAAGAACATATTTGCATAACAACATTTTCTAGCACCATTTGTAACTCATTGCAATTATGTCATTACTAATATATTCTTAGGTCTTTGTCCCATTTCAGACAAGGCTCTAACTATTTAGATTTTACTAACTCTTAGTTCTGATCTAAACTCATTTAGATCAGATCTGAACTCTTTCAGATCATACAATGTCTAAAACGTTACAAGCATCTTACCATATTTATATATAATATAATTAGTGATATATTGAAATCATCATTGTATAAATATAAAGCAAATATTTATACACAAAAAAGGATGGCACGTAAGCACAAATCCTAACAGTTACAACACAAGGCATTTAAACCAGTCAGAATCGTCTCTCACTAGCAATGTAGGATCATACATTAACCCTTTATCATTGGTCATTCAAGCAAGTATAAAATACTATATTTGCTTTAATGAATAACATACTTATAAAATATTTAATAAATAATAATATATATTTAATAAATTAAATATAAACAATTAGTCAAATTACTAATTAATTTTTTTTAGAATTTTGTGATTCAAAATAATGTTTGAGCATGATTTTGAGTTATAAACCAAAGAGGAGTCAACACGAGATTGAAGACACGAAGGACGGATGAGAAAGGGACGAATAAAGAAAGCCAAAAGTGAAGAGAGGCTTAGAGTACGAGGAATGTCAAAAGGCCTTAAGGCTGCAATATTAGCCTTAGGATAGGTTAGACGCTACAAAGCCAATTGTTTTGTTGAGTTTAAGTCGGCTTTGAACTTCTACAATATGTAAACTCTTATTCTAAGTAGAAATAAGATTTCTAGAGATGTTTTGGAGCCTATATGAACCCTTATAAACTATTAAAATTGTCAAACATCGAAGAAGCATCAACAAGAGAAAGAATGGAGAGTTTAGCAAAAGCTTGAGTGTTTAGTATGCAAAAAAGTACTATATAGATCCTTGGGAGCTCCGACTATTAGGTATTTTTATAATCTCTTGTGAAAGATCTTTGTGATCTGAGATTTTTTTATAAACTGAATAATAAAGAAGTTAAGATCTCGTGCAAAAAGAATGGGAAGAGCCTGAAGAAGGCATGAGAAAGAGAAAGTTTTGAAAAGAAACTCTATTTCACAGTGAAGGTCTGACCCAACCTCAGATTCTTTCTTCCCGACCTATTTATCTTTCTGGCCGCAGTTATTTAGATGGTATCCTGAAATTGAATTCTTGCTAGGAACACACGAAACAATCCACCATGGATATAAGAGTTTGTTGCCAAACTATATAAATTTATTGTGTGTTATGTGTGTGATTATTAATCTCTTTATGTGTGTGATCTTTCCTAATTCATGATTACTTGTGAGCAAAGACTTTTGCAAAATGCTCAAATTTTAGAGTGCATATTAAAAACTCCAAAAAAATATACTAAATATATATTTGTCATAATGTTACATGTATATTTATAAAATATATTAAATATATTTAAATTGTATAAAATAAAATTAAAAATTAAAATTAAAATATCTACCCTAAATTACTTATTAACTTATTATTATAAGACTTTATATAATATGGTATTAATTCAAGACTCTTGAACTAGTTGTGTACTGTAACCTATTTCTTTATATTGATTTTTGTTTTTCTATAAGACTTTGTTTAATATAATTTTCTGAAAACATATATTAGTAATAAATTAATTTGTTGATCGAAAAAAATGATTTTTCGAGTCAACGAGTTTTGAATTTATTTGTTTGTAAGAATCGAAACTTTAGGCCTTACTTGTTAGGCTCGTAACTTCGGGTTCAATGGGTTTCCAGTTGCTATGATAGCTGCAAGCATAAAGAAAAAAACTCTCATTAAGACCTCGTCCGGGGTGGTTTCGTTGAAGACTCTTCGATGCTTAAGTCAGGTGTCTTGTTTATTAGAGAGAGGTTGAAGAAAAAAGTAAAGAGTTCTAGAACAAGAAGTTGTAAGTTCAAAATTTTAGATTTAGATTGAGAATCCTTCATTTAAGTCGTTTACCTTTCTTTATATAGCATCGATCTTATTAGGGTTTTGTACTTATATTTACCGAATTTGTGGTTGTTTTTAGTAATCTTCTGATTCTTTAGCGTGATTTGGGAGATATACTCTAAAATAATGTGATTTTATCTCCAAAATAACGTTGATTTCCTTTTTAGATAATTTATCTTATCTATTTTGCCTCGTATTTTCCTTTTAAATATCTAAGTGCTGTTTGGTTCTTAGGTTTGTACGAATTTGGTGACCGTGTAAAAGTAGGCCGACATATTTGCCGCGCTAGTTTTCTTATAATATGTTGTCATAGTAACTGCCTTAGGTCTTTACTTGGTATACTAGGCAAGTTGTTACGCATTGATCTGTAGTTATATGAACGGCTTTGGTAAATTGTGCTAAGCTGAGCTGGTCGGTCTTATTCGAGTCATTTAGTTTAATCAGCCGAGCAGGTTCTGTACCTTTATTCCTCCAGATGATACTTGACCGGTCTGCTCCTGTTGTCTAGGGCCCCTAATCTTTTATGTTAGATTCAATTATATACGATGTGTATGCATGAGTATTTGTGTTTATTAAGCAAAATATATATCTCATACATATTCATGCATAGTAGAATTATAAAATAATTAATAAAAGTGTTGGTGAAAAATCACCAACTGTAACTTTTCACAAAAGTTACTAAAGTCCGTCTAAAGTGTGACTTGTTCATAGTTCTAGTAATCAACTGGATGAGCTTAGTCAGCTAAAACAGCAGCTCCAATCCAGCACTGGGTTTAACACTTTAAACCCTAAGCAATTTGATTTATCCTTAATTAATACTTGGTTAATAAATCAAATATTTATATTGTTATAATTATTAGCCAATAATAGAGATAAGTGAGAAGAATTAATTTCAACACTTGAAATCAATTTCCAAGAATCAAATCCTATTCTTTTTCCCTTATATTTGGTCAATCGCCATTTTGTTCTTCAAAATCACAACAACAACTCTTTTTTTTCTTCATTTTCGATAATCTCACACACATATATCCTTTCATAATATAATATAATATTACCAAATATATATATATAGCCACAAATAATAATATTATATATATACTTAGCCACCAAGTATATATATATATATTAATATAATAACATATAATATAATAGTATATAATATTATATAATAACAAAATACCTTTATTATTTAATTATTAAATATTTAATGTGTAAAATTACTATTTTACCATTCTGACAAGGTAACTAAGTATACCCTAGTAGATCACACCATACCACATACTTAGGTAAACTCAATTAAGGGCCCACAATGTGTTATGTGTCATTATATAATTAATATAAAAAAATTGTTAACTAATTAATATATTTAACACTTAAACATAGACACAAGTACATTCCGTGGTCATGCTAGATATTATTGGACTGAACTATTCAATCAGGTATATTATTCTAGTGCACAACAAGTATACTTCATATCACGAGACTCCCTAGGTCCACGTCCAATTCATTAAATAGAACTATTCCATGAGTTTGTAAATGATGTCCCATGCACACATCACATATATTATAAATCATCGCATTAGACAATACAAGTTGAGGTCACAGCACATATGTATAGTCATTCTGTCATTTATATCCTAGATTCGAGGGGATATAGATCGATACTATCAAATTCCCATAAGCGGATCCATGAGCTTACCTCCAGATTTGTATCCCACCAGAAAATGTATGCAAATACCTTTGTTATAGTTCAACCATGTGGAAAACTTATTTTCTAGGTTAATTGCTGATGGCTACAAGACTTTCTGATATACAATCTCGAAGTATTTGGATATACAACTCCCTATGAGAGCTGACGGATCCTATATCTACACACACCGGACTCTATGAGCATTGAACCATATCGAGCGACACACAACGGTTAGACCATGAAAGGTCTCTGATGTCCGTTAAACCTAAGTATAGTAGATTACTCATAAGCCCACCATAATGCCTAGGTCAAAAAACTACACATACTATTTAACTCGAGAGAACCTTCCATTAATGATGACATAGGATGTTTATTAAGGTCATTATGAGTATGTTTCGTACACAATCCTTACTAAATATCTATATGCCTATACAAGCTCCAAGCTTCAAGCTCATGATCAGTTAAGAACAACGGTCAGCTAAGAACAACCATATGTACCATACATATATAAACATATAGTGATCTATATGAAAAGGTATTCATCGATAGACTACATCATAAAAATAGATCATGAACCTAATATTTGAGAATATTTTGCATAATGACATTTTCTAGCACCCAATTGTAACTCTTTCGACTATGTCATTACTAGTATACCCTTAAATTTTTGTTCTATTATAGACAAGGCTTCAATTCCTTAGACTTCACTAATTATTATAACCTGCTAACTCTTAGTAGTCATAATTCTCAGTTTTGCTAACTCTTAGTCTTGATATAAACTCTTTTAGATCAGATCAGAACTCTTTTCGATCATACAATGTCTGTAGCGTTGTAAGCATTGTATCATATGATAAAATATAATAACGATTTAATAAAATATATATCGTATAAATATCAAATATTCATATAAATAGGGATGACACGTAAGCACTAACCCTGACATTTTAGGTCTTTGAGTTGGCCCCTAACTAAGCTTAATTTATAGGTGGATATCTGGGCTTCTGGGTATTGGGCCATTTAGGGAATTCCATGAGGAACATGATTAATAACATTTTAGTCTTTTCTTTTAAAATTTGTTTTAAGATATCTTCAGCATTTCAAGCATGGAGCATATTTCTAGCATATTTTGAGATTTATTTAAGAATATTTAGTGCAATTTGTTTCACACGTTCTATTATAAGTGATGGAGGCTATGGGAGCAATTGGATTTAGGTTCTGCTGTATGGAACAAGTAAGGGAAAATCAAAAAGTTCTTCACAACAATCCTTGAATTTGTTGAAGCTTTGGCTATTAACTAAAGCATCATCTAGCGTATGATTTTGAACTATTGCCATTAATCTGTCCTTGAATCAGTAGTAGCTAAGGTGATGCAATAATGCAAAAATTAATTAGTTGTTATTGGGTTACAATCTCTGCATGATACATTTTATTTTATGAAATTGTGTTCAGATCTTTTTATTTCTATAGAGAATATATTTAATTTCAATACCTTTTGTTGACTAGAAAAAATAGTTTTTCGAGCTAACGAGCTTTGAATTTGTTTGTTAGGAAGAATCAACACTTGGGGTCTCGTTCTGGTTGGGCTTACTTGCGAATGCCTGGGTTTTCTCTTCCTCGTCGGCTACAAAAAAACCTATAAAATACAAGCAAAGCTATCGTGATGATCTCGCCGAAGTAGGTTTCGACAAAGACTCTTCGATGCTTAAGTAAAAAAGAGTGTCTATGATGGAAATCTGATGAGAAATGAAGTAGAAATGTGTTCAGTGTAAAGGGAGAAAAACTTTTCTTTTTCTGTGTTTGTTCCCCTTTAATTCGGGCATCTTCTAGGGTATTTTAATGGGCTTTTTTTTGTCATCCCTTACTTTGGTATCTATCTCTTCTTTTTATAATACTGATCTTCGGATGACATTTTGGGTATTCGGTCTTTGTTATGCTTCTGTCATATGCAAAATATCTTTCTGCGGATCTTCTGACTCTGCTTCTACTCTGTTTCTAACACACGCCAAATATCTTTCTGTGAATCTTCTGTTATGCTTCTGACTTCCCTTCTACTATACTTCTGACATACACCATGTATCTTTTTAACGTATGTTAAGCATATCCTCAGCACATTCCTTATGCCCATCTTTACTGATGTATTTGGCTAAGTGTGAGTGTAGTAACCAGTATCTACAACCGGTAAGAATAAGTATGTATGTATATATATATATACGTATTGTATTTGTCTGTGGGTGATACTTGATTTATATATTGCTATTAGTAGTGTTTGTATAGGTTAAGGACATACTATTAACATTGGGTTTATTTGCAAAACTTTAGATTTATTTTAGGGACCAAATTGTAATACTTTAAAAGTTTTGGGGGAAAATTTGTAAATATAAAACATTAGCCTATTACTATAAAAATACACTTTTGAAACCCTAATTCTCTTATTTTGGTCGAGCTACCTCTTTTAGAGTGAGAGAATAGAGAAATAGAGGGGAGAGAAAGAGAAGAAGAAAAAGAAAAAGAAGAAGAAGAAATTGAAATTTTGGATTTTAAGAGGTATATCACAACTATTTCTCAATTTATTGGTGTTAATTAAGTTAATTACTTTAAGTTTTGATTTCTGAAAATATGTATAATTGAGGATTTGATGTGTATTTCGTAAGATATTGTGAGAATTAATGATGATCTATGTAGATAGCTTGATAAATCATAATGAATTGCAGAATTTCTGTTTGATAGTCTCTTGATCCAAAAATTTTATAAATTATTGTGATTTGATTCTGGTATTGAATTTGAGTATATGAAATTAGACATGTTTAGAATCATTTGAGACTTTGAATCGATTGAAAAATCCAGAAATTGAATTTGTAGTGAATTTACCAAAATGACCCTGAAATTCTGAAAATTTCCTGTGTGAACAGTATAATACAGTAACAAATAATTTCTTATCTACTTAATGATCTTCAAAAATTACTAATTTATGGAATATGATAATTTTATATGTTTAAAATGATATACTCAAAATTGAGAATTTAGATCAATGTGGTTAAATTGTTATGATTTTTTAAAGAGTGTCAGCTCATTGTAGTATTTGATTAACAGATTTTCAAAGCTATAGAATAAAATAGTTTTAAAATACTTTTGGCAGTGATTTTGAAGTGAAACATTTATAATGGATTGATATATGTGTCAAGATTATTTCGGTGATAGTTTTATAATTTTTGAGTTAGTATATGATTTTATAAAATTGGGAGATTGAATACTATTCAGTAAATATTTTGATCCCGCCAGAATAATAGTTTGAATTTGATGGTGTTCATGAAATGGAATGTGTAGGAATTATGATATACTATTCATACATAAAAAGGATATATGAGTTAAGAATGATATATTTTAATTTTTGGGTAATTGAAAATCATTTGATGTATTAGAAAATTTTGTTAAGTGTAGGTGGTCAGAATGACAGGTTTTGAGAAACCAAGTATTTAGACCAATTTGATATGATAAATGCATTGTGTATAATTTTGTAAGCTATTTAAAGTATTTTGTGTGAATTGTGAGGCTTATAAAAAGATTAATCTCCATTGATAGGTTAAGGAGATTTAAGCCTTATACCTGAAAGGGCTAAAAGGTAAGTATACTAG
Organism: Ailanthus altissimus; assembly: GCA_946807835.1. Lineage (NCBI taxonomy): Eukaryota > Viridiplantae > Streptophyta > Magnoliopsida > Sapindales > Simaroubaceae > Ailanthus > Ailanthus altissimus. The sequence continues at coordinate 26,073,980 of OX327696.1, read as the reverse complement.
ACTTTTTACTGAAATCACAATAAATATAGTAATTGTTTTGTATGATTTTGTAAATGTGGTTAGGAATATGTTTATGTTATGTCAAAGTATATTTTGATATGAAATGTGAAGATATGTATTTATGAATGTGAGCATGTATATATATGACATATATGTGTTTTTGAAAGTGAGCTTTCAAAGTGAAATGTGTTTAACAAAGAGAGCTCTTGAAGTGTAATATGTCCATGAGAAATATTTTGTGTTTTGAGGGTACTTGAACTCACTGTTGACTTAGTAGGCATTTTATGTGATTTGTAGAGCCTTTATGTGTGGCATTTCCTTCGAAATTGGTATATGTTATGTGTTCCGTATGTAGGGAGGATCCTATTGGTACCTAAAGGAAGAGTGAGTCATCACATTCGTGTGGTGGCGTATTGGTGAATGTGAGAGGACTCACCGATGATCAGGGTGAGGGTTTGACTTTTACCTTCGGGCATGAGCATTATATATGTGTGATTTAAAAACCTCACTTGTACTATTCCTCTCATACGGTATGTCACCTACGAGTGACATTTGGCTCATTATGTGATATGTGATATGTAAGTCCTACTAAGTAGTAGTTGAGTGATGGTATTCCTATTATATGTTTTGAAAGAATGTGTAAGCGCTTACATTACATGTGATTTGATAAGATTATGATTTTGATTGATCACATCATATCATACATATACATTGTGTACATATATGTATTTGTATTTGATATATAAAAAACTAGTATGCTTACTGAGTTTTATACTCATTATAGTTTATGGTGATTTCAGGTAAATAAGGTACATGTGTGCTTAGCGAATTTGGCAAGACTTCTGCTATTTCTTGGGTTCCTTAAGTTGCTAGGTTGCTAAGTGTTTCATTTGGGGACACGTGGGATAAGATATTTGATTTGTCCCTATTGAATAAATACTTATGTATTATTTTATTGTGTGTGGTTGGATTTGGTTTAAGTTTCACCAAGTGTGGTTATTGGTTGATTTTAAGTAAGAATTTGCAATGAATATATTTTGGGCTTCCGATAACAAAGTTGCTACTAGTGACGTAGTAGAGTGTTAATCTCTGAGAAAACTCTGCGTATCTCCGGTTTACTAATTGTCCCAGTCATAATTTAATTGTTATAATTCTGAAAAAAAAATGAAATGAATGTTTATATATTATTGAATGGATGTAAGTGATGTCGTGTGTCAGATCTTTTGGGTCTGGGGCGTGACAGTGAGTCTAAGCATGATCTGTCAGGGGTAGGTCTCCTAGTAGTCTCTTCATGTTCAACTCGACCGTAGTCCAAAGCTGTCCCAAAGAGTCGGTCTTCTAGTAATTACACTAGCTATATCTAGTCGGCCAATCCATCATAGAGCCAACCCAGTTTCCTCGCTGATTTACAGGTGTCAAGATGAATCGATCTGAATCGTGTGTAAAAGGTGGTCTTAGTCATATATTTGCCGGTTCTACCGAGTAAGTGTTTTAAGTTACTATCAGGTTCACTGAATTTGACCAGGTTCTGCATTGTCTAGTCCTGCCAGGACCTGGCCCAAGGGCTATTATTATGGGCGTGCCTACAAAGTGGGCCGTCCCTCGAAAAGTGGTGGGCCTTAGGAATGACTGCCCCTTAAAAAAACCTCTAGTTGAGTCTTTGGGCGCCGACTTCTTCTTGGGCCTGGAAGTTTTGGGCCTTGAGGCGATTTTCTGGGGGAAATAAGGGTCCACTAGTTTTTAGTTTTAATTTATTCAAAACTAGAAACTCTTATTCTGTTCTGGTCGACTCGGATTATTCTTCCGATTCTCATTTATTGTCCTTCAGTTTTGTTGGTTCATCACCTATTTAAGCCGATCCAAACGGGTTTCTAGAGATTGACATTATCAAGTATTTTGGTTGTGATTAAGGATGTCAGGGTTGGTCGTCTAGGTGTGATGATGTCATGGCTGCTCGTAAGGGCACTGCCATGTAATAGCAGTTTTTCCCATAACTCTTTTCAAATAATAATGACAAATCTTTTCAAGTGTCATCCTTGGCCAGTGTGAGAAACTTCTCAAATAAAGAATTAACTGCTAGCTGCTGATCTTCCCTTGATCATGTGGCTGAGATCATCTGAGTCCCAAAGGTTACGTTCTTTTCATTTTCCAAATGGTGTTTGGCTAGCCGAGGCAATATGAGTCGTTGCTCTGCAAGATTCGATAGTCTGGGTTACTATTCTCTGAAGAGACATGCATTTAATGCACCTAGGAACCCGAGGCATCGCTATCTTTTTCTAATAGGTGTCTCCTCAGTTCTTCGCTAATCTTGTCCGTCCATTTACTTTGGACGGTCTTGATTGTTCCATCATTGCCTATAAATAGTTGTCCGTCCTCACTGTTTAACAGTTCTTGGTTGCTATCGCCGCTGGTTTTTTATTTTTATTTTTACACTTCTTCTTGGTAAGTTCATGTTTCTATTTTCTTTTTCTAAAGTTTTTTTTTCTACATTTGAGGGAGGGGGGTTTATACTATTCGATGTTGTTTCTATTTTTTGGGTAACTTCGTAGTCTTTTAGGCTCTTTTTTGGGTTTCTACCACTGTTTCTTTACTTTGGTCGCTTTTGTGCTTTTATTTTGATACTCATTGCCTGTTTTCACTATTTTTTGGGTATGATTGTTTTTTTTTTGTCCTTGTCATGTAATGTTTGTAGTTTTTAAGAAATGTTCATGTGCTTGAATGGCATTTAGAGACAATTTAGGTATTTCAGCCATAAACATGGCTGATGAGGAGGAAGAAATGACCCCCGAGGTCCTATTGGTCAGGAGGGGTAATGGGGTCAAAAGCAGCGAAAGGGCATCTACCTTAATAGGTGACATGCCCTCTTTTGCGGAGTGGTATTTACTGAGGCCGAGTTGGTCTCTAGCATTAGAGAGGATTAGGGTAATGACCCAAAAGACCTTGAGAGGGCAGATTGTATGGAGGTGGTAGGGTTTGAGCTGCATACAAAGTATCGTACATCTTGCTTGAATGAGGGCAACCTGGAACAGCCCTATTAATGGCAAAGTAGCCATCCATATGGAGTTCTTAAGGCTAGGCCTCAGGCTTTCCATAAAACGTTACTTCACTAAGATACTGGATTGTCTAAGAATAGTTTCGTCCTAGCTAAAGCCTAATTGTTTGAGGGTATTAGCTGGTCTGTACATCTTGTGGGCAAAGTCAGGGGAATCTCTCTCTCCCCTCTTCATTTTTAGGAACTATGCTACCTATACCACTTTAGGAGCAATGTTAAGAGCTAAAGAGCAGTCTCTTCCTGTTCGACTTGGCCGTGGTTCGAAGCTGTCCCAAAGGGTTGGTGACACGTCCAGAATATAGAAGTTATTCCCAAGTGCAGGATTGTCGAAGTAATAAATAACCCGATGAGAACGGGGTCGATCCACAGGGAAGTAGAATTAAAATTACAAATTATAAACACTTTAAAGATAATTAATGCAGTATAAGATGTTTGCAAATATTATTTCAATTAACCAATTCAAATAAAAAGCTAAGATTACGGGGATTCACTCTTGGCATAAGAAGTAAGAATATATTTAACTTTTTATTTTTTTATAACTCAATTGGAATCCTTACACAAAGGAGGTTCCAACCGGAAAATATAGCAATTAAAGTTCATTATCATTTATATATTGATTAGTATTTATTTCTTTCAATTATTATACACCAAATCTTATAAATGGGTTCAAGTATTTATTATGCCAATCTTTATATTTGTCTACAATAAATCAAGACTCCCACTTTACAAGAAAGGTTATATAAACTAAATCTTGTAAATAGTTTCAAGAATTTATTGTGCCAAGTATTAAGTTTGTCAATAATAAATCAAGAATCACCACTTTAGAAGAAAGGGTATTAATTCTACAAATAAAATAAATATATCATATATAAATTTGCATAACTTAAAAATGAAGCATTAAATTCATGAATAAATATTAAACATATCTTATTACCTTGCCAAGAGCTTCACCCTTTCACCTTAGCTTAAACAAAATTATTTGGACATAATGAAACTAAATGAAAAGAAAAGAAATGGAAGAAGAAATAACATGACTTAATAGTAAACAAGAGAAATAATAGTACAAGGAAATGGATACAAAGGAAAAGTATTTTGAACTAAATTCTAACTTTATAATTACATTCTTTAGGCATAAATAAGCCACCTATTTATAGAAAAACATGGATAAATCGAGACAAATTTGGAGGGAACCACTTGGTTGATGAAAGTCAAGAATGGTGGCAAAATAATTTGCATTCATTATCACTTGGGCACCCACTTGATTATCCAATTTGGAATTGATGTGATCCGAATTAGTTGTCACTCAAAACATAAAAGTTGTAGATAAGTCTCTTATCTTTTCAAATTGAGTGATCTCATACGTATTAGATACGTATTTCTATAGTTATAGGCCAAATACTGATAACTATTCAAACTAGGCCTGTACTGCAGATCAATTCTGTTCTAGGCCAATTTTCACCCTCTAAAAACTCGAATTTCCAATGCTTTGTGAAATACAATATGTTAGCCCATTGAGTCAGCTCTACACAGGATTAAGAATCACCTCAATTAGATCTCTAGGTAGAAAGTTATGCCCATTTTACCGAACCTGCCACAAAATAGTTATAAGATAATTAAGTATAATATTGTAAACATACTTAAGTTAAGAAAATTAAATACACTAGTAATACAAAACAATCATGTAAAACTCTTATTAAATGTGTAATTTCAAGTGTTCATCAGTTGGTCTTTTGGTAACTACACTGGCTATATCTAGTTGGTCATTCTATTATAGAGCCAACTCGATTTTCTCACTGATCTGCAGGTGCCAAAACGAACCGATCTGGTTGGTGTGTAAAGGGTGGTCTTAGTCGTATCTTGGTCAATTCTACTAAGTAGGTGCTTTAGTTGATGATTAGGTTCGTTGAATCTGAGCAGGTTCTGCACTGTCTAGCCTTACCAGAACCTAGCCTAAGAGCTATCACTACGAGTGTGCCTGAAAAGAGCTGCCCTTAGGAAAACATCTGGCTAGGCCTTTGGGAGCTGACTTCTTCTTGAGCCTGAAAGCTTTGGGCTATAAGGTAGTTTTCTAAAAAAAACACCTTTGAAATTAAAGTGTTAGAAAAATAGTTATAATTTTTAAAAATAAAATACATATTATATTCATTAATGGGGTTAATTAAATAGTTTGATAAATGATATTTTTATCCCACAAATTTGATTTAATTCACAATTGTATCTCACGAGTTTTAAAAAAATTTAATTTTATTCTAATCTGTTAGTGAAATTTATTACTTTTAACATTGAAGATGCAAAATTGCCACTCAATACAAAACTTCAAAATGAATTGACACAAATTGACAACTACCTTTAATATTCACGTGTTATTCATTAATTGGACACTAACGGAAAAAAAATAAAAAAAACACACATTTGACACATTTTGATAGGTTAAAATTTTAATATTTATTTATAATAAAAAATAAAAAAGACTGCTGGAACCGCCAGCTAGAGCGACTGTTGGCTGTCGTTGGTCACAAAATTCTAGTGATAAAATTAATCAAAATTTATGTTATCGGACTCTATTTCTTTTTTATCTACACAATGGTGGAGGTCCTTTTTATCAAAAACTAATGAGAAGGTAGCCAAAAATAAAGGGGAGCGGCAACCATCGCACATCATCGTCAATGATGTGCACCGCCTCTACCACTTGACAAATTGACAGCGATCGCCAATCAATCATTGTTAGACGGCAGCCAAAAATAAAAAAGGGTGACAGCAGCCGATCTGTCAAGTGGCAAGGGCGGTGCAAGTCACTGCCCCACCATTTGACGGAGAGGCACAGTGGCCACCACCTCTCCTCTTATTTTCGGCCCATTGTTGGCCATTTTCTTGTCTTTTTTTAACAAAAATGATCCATCATTATGTAAATAAGAAAAATGGAGTCTTATGACATAAATTTTGATTATTTTGTGATTGAAGTCTAATGATTGACGGAGGCAGGCAATGGCCAGCTGCCACTTGTTGAAGGTTCTAAGAGTCTTTTTTATTTTAATTAATTTTTATTTATAAAATAAATTTTATTAAATATTAAATTTTAAACTTATATGTCTTTTTATTTTTTTTTCTTTAATGACCTATTAATGACTGACACCTAGATATTATGTGGTGCATGTTAATTTATATACATTTACTTACATTATTATTTCTAACTAATATAATAACTATGGGTAAAATTATCAATGTACTATCAAAAGTAATTTTCAGTTAAATTTAACGGAATCTCACTATTGAACTAGGATAAAAGATTTTTTAAAACTCATAAAATAAAATTGAAAATTATGTCAAACTCGTAAAATAAAAATGTCCTCTTATCATAAATAGTTTTTTGACTTTCTAGTCATTCATGTAATATATAGGCAAGTATTTTATATAAATAGGTTTAGGCTTAATTGCATTGAGCTTTGATTTTTTTTTTTTAATAACAAACACAAAATTCTATTTTTCTTAATAAATATCTTACTTTTCTTTTACACTCTCTCTAACTAATAAGTCGATTAATAGGGGTGGTTGTTTTTCTATTCTCAGCCTGACCTGTCCTGAAAATTCAAGTCGGAACAGGAACAAGAGTCGAGTGGGTTCGAAAAATTCTTGAACAAAAAATTTTCGAACCTAGAATCTTTGTTCTATTTTGATAAACAGCTTAAAACGACATCCTTTCAAACAAGTATTCTTGACCGAATCCGTCTCATCCCAAAACAAATTACAACATTTTGATATAAAAAAAAACTTGAAACTTTTTGACTTGACTTGTCTTGACCCAAAAGTGTTATAATCAAATTCAAAAATAATTTGAGAATTCTTGAATGCAACCCATGCCCAAAGTTACCCACCCATATCGATTAGTTTTAACACTTTTCATATAGTTACAATAAACAATGGTTGATTTAAAACATTAATGAGTGATTTTAAAAATTAAATTATTTTATTATTTAATAATTATTTACACCTTAATTTAAAATATCTTGTGTGCCTATTTCCTTATCAATCACACAACTACAACTAAGTGTCAATTCCACGCACACACGTATGAGACATGATATATGATAATTTTTTTTTTATACAAAATTTTAATCATTAAATCATTTTTTGATAATTAAGATTAAAATTGATATGTAATTATTTTATTTTTTTTAAAGTTATATAACTACTAATAAACTCATTATAATTATAATAATATTATTTTATTTCTCATCATTTGTGTCATTTTTTTATCTCATTCAATTTTTTTCTCTCCTATTAATACTTCTCTCTTATTATCTATAAATATTATATTTAACTAATTTAATAAATAATTTATTTTTTATTTTTAATAAATTAAATTTTTATATTTTATAGATTATCTATATCTTTAGTACATAATACTATTTTAAAGACATAAATAAAAAATATAATGTTAAACTTTTTATTATATAGATTTTTATTTGAGTTAGAAAACGTTCTGAGTCACGTATGTTATTGAAATTCTATTCAATTAGATTTTTAATACTATATTAATAAAATTCTCTTAATTCAGTTCCAATCCTGAGAATTGCAAATTAACTAAAATTTATTTGTCTTGCTAGCGAGCAGTTTCATGAAAGAATGTAATCGCAATCAAAACTTAACCATATGAGAAATTATATAAAAAGTAAACAAGAATTAGAAAGGCGAAGTGTACAAGCAAATTAAGGATTTTAACATCTAATCATATTTATTAAATTTTGAAAGAAAAAAAAAGGAAAAGAGTCATTGGGCAGCAGCAGTTAGGAGTGGGGCATTATTTTCGAACTCGATTCATTTTGACTTGATCCGTTTCGAAATTATAGGTCGGGATGGGAATGGGAATGGGTTTGAGACAGAAAATTCTATCCCAAACGGAAATTTTTGACCTGTCCTGAACCTGACCCGACCCAAACCGTCCCAAATTATCCCGAACTCAAACCGTCCCGATCCGAATTGTCCTGAATTATCTTGAACCCGTCCCGAACCCGTCCTGACCCCGACCCAAATAGTCCCGAACTCGAATCAAAACTATATCTTTTTAAAATAATGTTTTTTTAATAAAAAATCGAAATATTTTAACCCGACCCGTTCCGACCCGAAATGTGTCCTAATTGGGACATATTTCGGTGTCTTGATCAGATTTGGATAGGGGTCAAAAAATTTTAAACCCGACCCAAACCTGAAATTACCCACCCCTAACAACAACAGCAACAATAGAGCTTGCTGGCTCTCACCAAAACTTTTTATTATACAATTATTTCTTTTATCTATGTCTTTAAAATAGTATTATATATTAAAGATATAAATAATTTATAAAATGTATAAATTTAATTTATTTAAAAATAAAGTATTTATTAAAAAATTAGTTAAATAGAAAAATATTAGTATAAGAAAAATAAATAAATTAAATAAGATAAAAAAAATATAAAAAATAATATTATTATAATTATAATGAGGCTCACTAGTAATTATATAATTTTTAAAAAATATAATAATTATAAATTAATTTTAATTTTAATTATTAAATAAAAAATAATTTAATAATTAAAATTTTGTATGAAAATTTGTTTAAAAAAATAAGTGTGACAGATCTGCCTGTCGAAATATATATATATATATATATATATATATTTCGAGAGTAATCTCCAATTGGTGAATACCAGAAGCAATCAGCAACAAGACAGTTGACAATAAATACGAAAGGGCCTGAGCATCATCTTCACCAATCACCAGCCTCCATCTCTTTTCCTTGCATTCACATTTCACGCTTCCTTCAAAAGTTCTCGGAATTATTGATCATCATCCTTAACCCCAGAAAAAAAATAATATCTTGAATAGTAGCAGTGAGTCAGTGACAGTGATCTCCAATTGGTGAACCCCAGAAGCAGTCGGCAACAAGACAGTTGACAATATTTGCGAACGGGCGGTGACTCATATTATTCTTCCCTTCGTGTTTTAAGCATCATCTTTCACCAATCACTAGCCTGCATCTCTTTTCCTTGCATTCACATTTCACGCTTCCTTCAAAAGTTCTCGGAGTTATTGATCATCATCGTTAACCCCCAGAAAAAAATATCATCTTCATAGTATCACTATCTCATGGCTTTGCACTCCCTGCGCATTTCGTTCCTACCCATCTTGGTCTTATTTTTCATCCCAGCTTCTCGTGCGACTCCCTTCATAGTACTCCATGGTAAATGAAAAAGAAAAACGCATCTTATATTTTTTTGGATATCTTATATATTTTTTTCAATAATCTTAATAGAAAGACTGAAATTCGTTGGATGGCTCTGTTTATATTCATATCTTGTTTGTTGAACCTTCTTGGCTGAATCATTGAAATAACTTTTAGAAAATTTCATAGATTTTGTTGCTTTCATTTTGCTTGTCAGAAACGCGGTATGTGTTTCATTTTATTTGGGGTAAATATTATATATTTAGTTTAGAGCATTCAGAATAGAATAGTTTCAAAGGAATGGTTGTATATGCAGCCAAAGCTATACCTTTTGTTTATGGATTAATTGGAGTTAACAAGTAGAATAAAAAGAAAAAAGCAATAAAAGTTATGTTGATGTTTTACTAAGTACCCTTTCTAATTATTAAATTTGATATTAACTGGTTTTTTTTTTAGTCATGTATTGTAAACTATCTAAGTGATGCTTTAAGTTCGTCTTGAAAAGAGTGAGAAGATTTCAGGGTCCATTGAATTTGAACTGTTTAATTTGTGTGCCTCTGTGTCTATTCGAAATTAAATGAGCCTATGATTTTATTTTTTTTTTGAGTTAACAGAGCGACCATGTATTCTCCACATTATTCTACCAAATTATGCATTTATATGATGAGTTTGATTTCTGAAAATTGACTTAATTACGAATTAAATTAGTTTATTCCATGAACAGAACTAATTCTTTTTCTGTGGGTAGGTATTGGAGATCAGTGCTCTAATCAAGGAGTGAAACAATTCACTGAGAATCTCAGAAATTTTTCTGGTTCTCAAGGATATTGCACGTATGTTTCCATTCTTTTTTTTTTTTTTTGGCTTCAATCTGTCTTAACTTAATCCTAGTTATTTAAAGTGCATGCCTGCTAATTATGCATTGAGGAATGGTAAAACAATTCTTTGGTACTGTCTTGTTCTTGTATTAGTATTATGATTCTCGAAATAATTTTATTCAACTATGATGACAAACCAAGACTTTTCTTTATACTTTTTTTTAAATTAGTCTGAACTAAATTAAGGAGGGCTCAATCATTGTAGTCATATTGTTCATTTTATTGTTTGTTCTTTGGTTTGACCATTAGGAGAGCAGTTGAAAAAAGAGGGTATAATAATTCTCTCTTGTCCATGTCCATAGTTTTCTCACGATTTGTAATGATATTGCTTCAAAATCTTTTTAAACTTGCAGAGAAATTGGGGATGGGACATGGGATTCCTGGTTTAAGCCTCTTGAGGAACAGGTACAAGCATGACAAATGCTTTTAAGCTTGTTTGTTTTGGCTGTACCATTTTATAAATGTGTGGTTTGGTTTCTGATCCATGTTCTATGTTTACAGGCAGAAATTGTTTGTGACAAGGTAATGAAGCTCTCTTGGTACTTGTGGTTATTTCATTGGCTGCTTTATGGTTCTACTGCTTTAATGGTTCTATTTGCTTTTGATAAATATTCTACCTCTAGGTGAAGAAAATGAAAGAACTGAGTGAAGGTTACAACATAGTTGGACTCTCCCAGGTAATTCAATTGCTGCTTTTTAGTTCAATGCATACTTTAAATACTCATGTTTCACGTAACCATCGCTTTTTTTTAATTTAATTAATGATGCCCTCATTTGATCCTAACCCTACAACAACTATGAGGTTGTTTATATGATGATATGAAAATTGTTTAGATATTTAATGGGAGTTAACCGGGTCTTTATTCCCATCTGAATGTGATAAATTGATCTGTTATTATATAGTTTTGGTCTGTATGAAAATAATGGTCCTCAAATCTTGGCTGATAATATTAGCAAGTAAATGATAGATGATAATGAATTTTACTTTTATTTTTCTTAATGTGAATGCTCTCATGACTTGTGTTGACTTGTTTCATCTTTTAAACTTTTCATTTTAACAGGGCAACTTAATAGGTCGAGGTGTTGTAGAGTTCTGCGTTGGTGGACCTCCTGTAAGAACCAGTTTAATATATATGGCTTTGCTTCTCTATTCTATCCTGCAGTCGGTTATTAATGCTTCATGACCCCAAATATCTGTGTTCAACCAAATTTGAGAGCGAAATTGTTATCTCTGTTTTGTTAATAGAATCATTTAATTGGGTTTATTGTTTTTGAACTGCACCACTCTCCTCAAATTTCCTTCATTTGGTTTTTCTGATTATGCTCGTGACTGATGACTTCTCTGTACAGTGGTGCATAAGCATCAAAACATTTTTGCAAATCACTGTTAGTTTTATGTGTTCATTCCACATAATATTCCAAGGATATTTGTTTCTTTGCTAAATAGTCTGAATATAACATTTTTTTCCTTTGACTCATTGTGACAGGTTAAGAATTTTATCTCCTTAGGAGGGCCTCATGCTGGTACTGCTTCTGTGCCTCTTTGTGGAGTAAGTGCTATTATTAAACATTTTCATTTACTCATTGAAAGTGATTTAAATGTAGTATGGAAATCAAATATAAGTTGGTGTGTGCACTGAGGCATGTAAGATCTTGGTAATAGAACTCTGTGTGTTTTTGTTCGGAAAAAAATTTTCAGCAATGATAATATTGGGAATATGATGTTCAGGAAGGGGGAAAGGAAGATAAACTTTTCACTGCATAGAAGTGATTTTTACCTCCCTGAGAATGATTTGAGTGACTGTCCAACTCCATCTAGCTTTTTACTTAAGTCAGGACTGCCTGCACTAAACATCCCTGTGATGTTGTTTAAGTCTATTGAATTGACAAAGTAGTATTTTGACTATTCTTGGTTTGGGGAAAGACCTGGACCAATAACCTAATTTATTGATGTTCTGGAATAGTTTACTTTTCATTGTGAATGTGCCATAATTTTCATTAAAAGATAGCGTTATAGAGTTGGTTTTCTGTTTAGCTTGAATTAAAAATGGTAGGAAATGAGCATAAAATTTTTGTTTGCCTTGTATGGTTCTCTGATATTTTTTTATTGTGCTTCTACAGTCTGGTATCTTATGCATAATCGCAGACAAACTAATCAAGTCAGAGATCTACAGTGATTATATCCAAGTGTGCTTCTTGATTCTGAGCTTCTTTAAACCTACATCACTAGTGTCTTTTGTTCACAACATTTGAAGTTATAATCATAGTAGCATTACCATGTTCCTGTCACTTTACCAGCAACCTTCATTTCCCATTCTGATGTCTCTATGAAGGCTTGACAATTTTATCTGTGCTACATGGAATTTTGCAGGATCATTTGGCTCCCAGTGGGTATCTTAAATTTCCAAATGTAAGTAGTATACCCTGATAGACTAAAGGAAATGTTGTAGTGAGGATCATCAAATGATAGGCTCATTATCTCTTTTACTCAAGATGTTCTGTTTACTCAAGACCTAGGTCGGCCCTAATGATTTCCTAAATTTATTTGGCATAGCTCTTTTTGTACGAGGGAATTCTTCATTTCTACTCATTGGATTTCTTTATCTCGATATTTTTTTTCTTTTTTAATTTGAACTGAATAAATTCTTCGAGTAGATACAAATTGTAATTGCATTCATAAATATAAATCTGCAGTAATATCTATGCTCAATAGGTTATCATCTAAATGTCAGAATAATCTCTTACTTTCCAGGATATCTCCAAGTATTTGGAAAAATGTAAGTTCCTTCCAAAGCTTAACAATGAACTCCCTGATCTAAGGAACTCCACTTACAAGGAGCGCTTCAGCAGCTTGCAGAATTTGGTGCTTATAATGGTGATTCATAATGACCTTTTGTTTCATTATGTGAAATTACTTGTCTTCTGGACCATTTTTATTTTGTATTTGCATTTGATTCATGCTCTTCTTTGCTCCATGTCACCTTTCTTCTTTCAACAGTTTGAGGATGACAAGGTTCTGATACCTAAGGAAACCTCGTGGTTTGGATATTATCCCGATGGGGCCTTCAGTCCAGTTCAGCCTCCACAGCAGGTGGGAGACAATGCTTCCTTTCCAGAAGATGAAATAACTATGTATTCCAAGCTATTTTGAATCTGTGTTTTTTAAACTTCTTGTTTAATTGTGAATTTAAATTTGTCATCTTTGGATGTCAATTTCTCTGCAGACAAAGCTTTACACTGAAGACTGGATAGGACTTAAGACCTTGGATGATACTGGAAGAGTTCACTTCATCAGTGTGGCAGGGGGTCATCTTAAAATTTCCAAAGCTGATATGAAGAAGTATGTTGTTCCTTATTTGCAAGATCAGCCATTGGTGAAGGACAGTGTTGAAAGGCGTAAAGATGCTGGAGCAGATAGCCTCAATTATAGAAGGACACAAAGCAGGAAAACAAAACAACTGAACAAGTTAGACAACGAGGCATCTTCTTCTTCTGAACTAATATTTGATGGATCATCATCCTATGGATGGCCCTCCTCTATCAAGAGCTTCATTGGAGAATTACTAGGAGTTATAGAGAATAAGTCACTGTCTCACCATTAATATATGCATGATTATTTATTAATTGATGGGGATTACATGTACGGTAAATCAATTATTGTTCTCAGAAGCCCCTGCAATTTATAGATTACAGATAAGTTAATGAAAACCTGGGCTGCATTTATTCTGAATATTCTATAGCCTAGCTTGCATAATTAAGCAATTCATTAGGATTTGGTATTATCTAAATTTTCAATATTTGAATACGACTGTTTTCAGGAAATTCTGCGTCTGGATTTTGTGCATGACCAAGTTATTCATAATGTTCGTCGAGTATTGCCTGCCTCTGGTTTCCACGCATGTACAGCACAGGGGATTAATTTGCCAGTTTTGACCTCCTCCTAACGCTCAAACACTTTTTTTTTTCCATCATTTCTTTCTTTTTTAAGAGAAAGGAAAGGAATAGATTTGTTGTTTGGACGATGTGAAAGAATATACTTGATAAACTAAACTCCAAGTAGCTTTCTATCCAGGGCGATCAATCTACAGCCATCATGCGATTTGTGTTTCTTTCTATCTGTCTCAAATTTGACCATCAGCGGCTTTGAAGATTGTAAGCAAGTATTTGTTTCATTCTTTCTAATAAAATTTGAAGATTGTCTGCAAATAATAGAATATATAAATGGGAAGCTCAATGACAATTTTAATAGTTTGTTTGTGCAAAGGACTAACCGAATGGAAAGATGGATGGTAACCATTTCTGTCTTCGTTGGGTGTTCCATGATAGGACTTAGGTGTGATTTCTACTTTCTGGTACGTAGTACAGGAGAAGTACTCCACTCAAGCACTCGTTTAACCAAAGTCAAGCATCATTGTCTTCTCTAACATTCAGCATTCTTTTTGGCAGCCGGCAACTACTAATAAACTAATCAGCCCAGTGTGAAAATTTTTACTTGGCAACAATCTCTAAAGCAAACGCCAAATTATTAAAGAGCCAACAACCAGACGTGAATAAGATTTTCATTAGTGTTTATATCTCTGTGTTGCCCCGTATAACTCGTTTCCTATGGTGTGCAATAAATTAGTAAACTAAATAACATTGATTGCAGAGTTAAGCCTCCAGGAAGAATCAGCGTATTAGAGAAATTAAGAATGTTAATATTGGCTTGACTATATAATATTATTGCATTGTTGTCAAGACAACTTACTGTGAGCAAAAGCCTTGACAGAGTATAGTCAGTAAATTATTTCTCCGTTGTTTGTTTGTCAGTTGTCACCACTCACTAGCCAACTATTCTTGTATAATTACTTCTCTAAGTAATTATATTGTATTCCCATTTGCAAAGAACTTTAGTATTAGATATCCTGTTGTAGTCAATAAAGAACCTTAATATTAGACATCCCCAATTGTATAATTTCTTATCTACCCAACCAATTCACTAATCATTATAATTCAACTTGGTTGGAAATGGTAACGTGTATGCAATTCATATACATACATATATACATATATATATATATATTGAGAAGAAACGTAGAAATATCATTAGATAGAGTTAGGGAGATCCCTAATTACAGCATCTTGTATGGAAAGGGGGCCACCTCTCATCAACACAGTTTCATTTACAATAGTAAGGCCTATTTTAGCAAGACAGTAAGGTACAACATTAGCAGACCGAGATAGATGGTTGAACTGAGACGATGCAAAACTCTTCAGCAGTGCTTGAATTTGGCTAGATAACATTTCCAGTTCTGAGATAGAGTCTTCCTCCAAATTAACTGCGGAAACCAACGTAAACAATCGGACTTTAAAGATAATTTTCCATCCAATAGCGTTGAGCTAATTTAAGGCCAAAACTGCCACGCCTCAACAAGTTCTGCTGAAGCAAAGGAAACCACCTTAAAGTTGCTGAAAGAAAGATAGCTCCCTTGTGATCACGGATGACTATTCCAAGGCGAAGGGACCCCACTAAATGATCAACAGCAACACCCAATTTCATTTTCAGAACATTCAAATCAGGTGGCCGCCAAGTCAGAGTTTTTGGAGGAGAAGAAATTGAGGAATGAGTGTTGACACCTTGAAATTCATTTAAAAAAGCTAAAGATCAGTCAACCACCATCTCTGTTGCCAGTAAGATTTGGCGATGGAGAAAAGAGTTTCGGTGGTACTAATAGCGCAAAACAATGACGGCCTATTTCGCCAGTTCAGAACCAAATAAACAGTTGGAGCATCAAAGTGCCAATTCTGGAAATGATGTAGTCTTAGGAAAGTCTTATGCCTTGCAGAAAGCAGTAAGCTAACCTAATTTTCTTTAACGAAGGACATAGCCAGAGGGCATGAGCTATGGATTCTTGACATAAATGACACAAAGGACAAGTATCATCAACCTAGAGGCCATGACGTTTCAGGTTGGTGAAAGAAGGTAACCAATTATGGGTGGCTCTCCAAAGGAAAAGAATATGCCAGATTTTCTTCCACCAGTCAGATACGCCTACTGTCAAACAAGAAGCATAAGGAAAAAAGAGTTTCATTGCTAGCCAATATCCACTTTTCACTGTATAATGCCCTTTCTTGTCATAATGCCAAATAAGAATTCATCAAAACCAATCTAGCCAATCAGAATACTCAAGATGACTTTTTTTTCATGGCTATCAAAATTCTGAGTAATAAGCGCATGGTCCCAAGATCTCAACTCTGTTTGTAAGTCTCCAACAGTAGTGGTAGTAGGCAAGTTATGGGGGGAAAAGGCTTGAAACAAAATGGTCGAGGCATCCAGCGATCATAATAGACTGAGAGTGTAGAACCTTGAATCACCCACCATCTGGATCCGGATTCAATGATTTGTCAACCCCATAGAATGCTACGCCATAGATATGACGAAGAAGAAGTAGCTTTGGCCTGTATAAAACAACAGTCAGGATAATATCTGCATTTTAAGACTTTAGCTGCTAGTGAATTTAGATGGTGGAGCAGCCGCCAACCTTGCTTAGCCAGTAATGACTGGTCGAAGGCATCCCAGCGCCTAAACCCTAGTCCACCCTCACTCATATGTTGGCACATAGCATCCAATTTACACAAATGCAGCTTGCTTTAATTATCCTCGTAACCTCCCCACTAGAAATGAGCATTAAGACTGTGAAGATCATTGATTAAGGACTTAGGGAGATGTAAGAGATTCATGGAATACAAAGGAATAGATTGAATCACTGCTTTTATAAGAATTTCCCGCCCACCCGTAGAAAGCATAGGAGCCTTCTAGTTCTTTAGTCTATTCCAAACTCTCATGGATTTGACTAAATAGGGACCTCCGATCATGACCGGCATATTCAGGGAGCCCAAGATACTTAACATGTTGTTTGACAATCTGCACCACTAATAGTTAAACAATTTACACCTCTACTTCACGGTCTGGCATGCGGCTGAAACAAATAGCAAACTTCTGAAAGTTTACCTTTTGCCCTGAGACCTCCTCGTAAGATGTCAAAGCCGCTGTATAGCTGTACAATTACTCATTTGCGCCCTAGTAAATAAGAGGCTATCATTTGAAAAAAAAAACAAATGAGAGATATGAAGTCCTCGACAACCACATTGAATACCTTGAATTTCCTCCAATCGTTCTGCCTGTTGAAGAAGAGCAGAAAAACCCTCTGCACAAATAATAAATAAATATAGGGGATAGAGGATCTCTTTATCCGAGTCCTCGGGAGAGTACTAGAGATCCCTGAACTTCATCATTAATTGAGAATTTGAAAGAAATTGAGGAGACATAATTCATAATATTCTGACACCAAGAATAAAAAATCTAAGACGTTTCATCATTGCTTCCAAGAAGCACCACTCAATTTTGTCATAAGTCATGGACATGTTGAGTTTCAAAGTAAGATACCCTTCCTATTTGTTATAGCGCCTTTTTAAAGTAGGGAGGCATGCATAATCTATAATTGCCTTGTCAGTAATTAATCAGCCTGGTATAAAAGCACTTTGCGTATAAGATATGATTTCATTTAGGACCATCCTCAGTCTATTGGTAAGAGCCTTTGATATGATCTTATATAACACATTGCACAAGAACAATAAGTGTTTGGTGTATAGTACTAAGATCACCACCATCATTTACAATGGACAAACAAACCTGAGTTATATTTGTTGGATGCGGTGTTTCAGTACAAAATTATATTGGATGTGTGCATGTAGTTTGTATTAATCACATTAAAAATTACGTATATGTGTAATGGACTCACATTGGATGGTCATTTCCTAATTGATTGGAAATCTGTAATGGAATATGTGTAACATATATATGTATGTTATGGACTCACGGAGATGGAAGAGAAAGAGAGATGGAGACTGAGATTTTTCTCCACGATCATCCTTTAACACTGTGTGAGAGTGAGGGTGAACTTGTCTGCCTGTGGCGACCCTTCCTTTGGAAAATCCTACAGTTGCAGCAACTGTGGGTTTTATCCCGAAACATGCTTTGATTGCGGCGATGAACCTTCGGGTAGTTTCTATATTTGCAAAGAGTGTTGGCCCGACTCTCCTCTCTTTCACAAATCATGCGCTGAATTACCACAAGAGATCCAAATCACCTTTCATCCACATTGCTTTCTCCGCTTTAAAGAAGATTATAGTGCTAATTAGGATATGCTAGATCGTGATTTCTGTAAACGAGAACACGATGACTATAACTTCTGCTGTGATGAGTGCAGTTTCAAAATTTGTGTTGGATGCGCTGCAATGCTCATCAAATATCATGAAGGTCGAGAACACATCCAACATTTCAGTCACCAGCATCCGTTGACCTTGCTGGAGGTGGTTGATGTGAATTGCAAGCTTTGCTACAAAAACATCGATGGTCCGACATATGGCCGTGCCCCATGTCAGTTTTACATCCATCCCTCGTGCCGTAGAGTGACCCAAGAAACCCAACACCCACTTCATCCTCTCCATTCTTTTGACACTCCAAGAAAACACATTCTTTATGAGATGTCATTGTGATGTATGTTGCTTCTATATTGATCAAGGCATGCATTACCGCTGTGATGAGTGTGACTTCCCGAATGTGTCTCTAGTGCCAAATATAGAGTATAAACGTCACAAGCATCCCCTTATTCTGATAGAGAATATGTCCTACCAAAGCGTATGTCAAGCATGTGGTTTAAAAATTAAGAATACTTTTTTTGTTCGTTGCGTGGAATGTCGCCTCAATTTTCATGTCCATTGTGGCCCTCTTCAACTACCATCAATTGTGAGGCATACACATCACCATCTTCTCAGTCTCAATAGTGAAAACATCGTTAAAGAAGATTGAGATATACTTTATTGTGGAGCCTGCAAAGAAGAAAGAAACCCAAAGCATCCCTTCTATTCATGTGTTGAATGTGAATACTATGCTCATTTACGTTGTGTAGTCAACGAGGTAGAACTCGAGGAAAGGGAGAAACTCAGACATTTCAGCCATCGACATTTCTTGTTCCTCCTGTTGGAAAATTAAGGGGTGATGCAGGGTCGCAGCTAAAACGAAATTGAGAAAAATAATGAAAATAAAAATAAGACAAAGACAAGATTACGTGGTTCGGCTTTTAGCCTACGTCCACGGGTGAAGACAGGAGAATCTTTTATTATCAGAAATAGAGAATACAAGTATTGTAGTGTTTTAGCCTTATAACCCAAAACCCCAATACACCCAATTCTCTCAAATCACTCAAAAACTCTCTCAAAGTTTTAGAAACTCTCTCTAAATTGCAATGAAAAATACATTGCTAAACTCTCCCTTTTATAGGGAGAATTGAGCAAATGGACAGCCATTTCTTGGCTGTCCACCATTGCAAATTTGCAGCTGGCACACGGTGCCAGCTGCTGACAATTCTCCCACTTGGAGATTTGATTGAAAATCAATCAAGTCTCCACACCATTCTTTCTTCTTCGCCAAAGCCATGTTGCTTACGTGTCTGCTAGGCCATGCAAGGATCTCCACCATACAAATTTGTTGGTATTGGTGGGCTTGGTCAATACATCTGCTAGGTTATCATCTGTATGAATTTTTTTCATATCCACACTTCCATCTTCTACCACTTCACGAACAAAGTGATATTGAACACCTATGTGCTTCGTTCTTGAATGAAAAGCTGGATTCCTTGCAATGTGCAAGGCACTCTGACTGTCACAAAACAATTCAACTTTCTCTTGCTTGTGCCCGAGCTCCTCCAGTAATCTTTGTATCCAAATTGCTTCCTTGCAAGCTTGTGTAGCTGCCATGTATTCTGCTTCTGTAGTAGATAATGCCACAACAGTTTGCAGTTTCGAAACCCAGCTTACAGCTCCTTCTGCAAGTTTAAACACATAGCCAGTAGTGGATTTTCTTTTATCAAGATCTCTTGCAAAATCTGAATCCACATAGCCCTTAACAATAAAATCTGATCCTTCGTAACATAAAGCAACATCTGAGGTACCCTTAATGTATCTAAGGATCCTCCTGACACAACCCCAATGCTCTCTACCAGGATTCGTCATGTATCTACTAACTGCTCCCACTGCTTGTGCAATGTCTGGTCTGGTACAAATCATAGCGAACATTAAACTTCCCACTGCTGATGCATACGGTACTCGAGACATCTCATTCCTCTCTGCTTCTTTGCTAGGACACATCTTAGAGGATAACTTGAAATTAACAGGGAGTGGGGTACTAATTGGCTTACAATCTTGCATGTTGAAGCGCCACAAGATTTTCTTTAAGTAGTTCTTCTGAGAAAGCAAAATCTTTCTGTTATTTCTGTCTCGGTGAACTTGCATCCCTAGAATCTTGTTTGCTGGTCCCAAGTCCTTCATATCAAATTCCCTAGCCAACTGTGCCTTTAATTCTTGGACTCGATCTTTGTTGGGGCCTGCCACCAACATGTCATCCACGTACAACAGTAAAATAATGAAATCATTATCATCTTCAAACCTTTTGTAGTATGTACAATGGTCTGAACTAAGTCTGTTGTATCCAAGGCTGATGATATAGGAATCAAATCTCTTGTACCAACACCTCGGTGCCTGTTTGAGACCGTACAGAGATTTGTTCAACCTGCAAACCAAGTTCTCTTTTCCTTCTTCTTTAAAACCTTCTGGTTGGAGCATATAAATTTCTTCTTCAAGTTCTCCATGAAGAAAAGTTGTCTTCACATCTAGCTGTTCTAGATGTAAGTCAAATGTAGCACACATTGCCAAGACTATTCTGACTGTCGTGAGTCGAACCACAGGGGAAAATATCTCATTAAAGTCAATACCTTCTTTCTGAGCATAACCTTTCACCACCAATCTCGCACGATACCGCTCTACTTGGTCATTGCCATCCCGTTTGATCTTGTAGACCCATTTGTTTCCAATGGCTTTTCTTCCACGTGGCAGTGCAACCAGCTCCCATGTTTTGTTCTTATGCAAAGCTTCAATCTCTTCTTGCATTGCTGTCATCCATAGAGAAACATCTTGACTTTTAGAAGCCTCCTGGAAAGTTGTTGGCTCTCCATCCTCTGTTAGAAGGCAGTATGCAACATGAGCCTCCATGACATACTCTGAGTGCCACGCTGGTGGTCGTCTCTCACGAGTTGATCGACGATCATCTGTAGCCTCAGACTCTGCTGGTTCTTGTTCTTCGTGCCCTGGTGCTGCTTCAGTAGAATCTGAATCTTCTTGTACTTGATTATTTTCCATTTGTACCATTGTAGTATCTGGATTTTCCTTCACTGTGCTATCATCTTTATCATTCCTTTGCAGTTTATCTTCTGCAAATATCACATCTCTGCTGATGACGACCTTGTGGGTAGTGGGATCCCACAGGCAATACCCCTTGACTCCATCAGCATATCCCAAGAAAAGGCATTTTCTGGATTTTGGATCCAGCTTCGTTGTTTCTTAGGGATTATACATCACGTACACAGGACTTCCAAATGTATGAAGGTGAGAATAATCAACTGGTTTTCCAGTCCACATCTCCATCGGTGTCTTCAACTCGATTGCTGTTGATGGTGACCGATTTACCACATAACAGGCGGTTTTGACTACTTCTGCCCAAAATGTCTTGGCTAAACCTGCAGTTCTCAACATAGCTCTTGTTCTCTCCAACAAGGTTCTGTTCATCCGCTCTGCTACTCCATTCTGCTGAGGCGTGTAAGCTGTGCTGAATTGCCGCTTGATGCCTTCTTGTTGACAGAATGCAATAAAATCCTCACCAGTATATTCTCCTCCATTATCTGTCCTTAAACACTTGATCTTCTTTTCTGATTCAAGTTCTACACGCGCTCTGAATATTTTGAAAGCTTCAAACACATATGACTTCTTCTTGATTGGATACACCCAACATCTCCTGGAGTAATCATCTATGAATGACACAAAATATCTCGCTCCTCCTAAGGACATCACCGGTGCTTGCCAAACATCAGAGTGGGTCAATTCTAGAATTTCTTTACTTCTAGAACTGGATGTGCTGAACTTTAATCTGTGCTGCTTACTTGTGACACAGTGCTCACAGAAAGGTAAATGAACCGATTTGAGCCCAGGAAGTAAATTTTGATCAGAGAGAATCTTCAAACCTTGTTCTGACATATGGCCCAGTTTGCGATGCCACATTATCGTTGACTCTTCTGCTGAACTAGTTGATGCAACAGATGCATCTCCTTCCTGCAGTGTTTCTCCATTAAGCATGTACAAATTTGCAGCAACCTTTTCTGCCTTCATTACTACAAGCACGCCTTTGAGAATTTTCATTATCCCATTTTCAATTTGGGTCTTACACCCAGTGTTATCTAATTGTCCCAATGACAAAAGATTCTTCTTGAGGCCTTTCACATGTCGCACCTCCTGGATAATACTAACAGTACCATCGTACATCTTCATCTTGATGGATCCTACTCCAGCAATTTCTAAAGCATGATCGTCCCCCATATATACAGATCCTCCAGAGATAGGTTCATATTGATGGAACCATTCTCTTTTAGAGGTCATGTGCCATGTAGCTCCAGAATCCATGAGCCATACATCAGAGAACCGTTTTCTGCTTTCAACAATTGTTGCTGCCTCGCTGTATAAAATTTCACCATCATCTGAGGTGCTTGCAATATTCCCTTGAGGTTTGTCCTCTGCACTTTTCTTCAATCCCCAACAATCCTTCTTCAGATGGTCTTTCTTGCCACAATGGTAGCATTTGACGTTCTTTTTACTTGTGGATTTTGGTCTACCATGATTTTGACTCCCACTGGGGCCACGTTCTGTTGATCTACCTCTCATCATTGTCAAAGCTTCTGCTTGCTGCGAACATTCCTGTTTGTCTTCTTTATTTTTCCGTCTTCGTTCTTCTCCCAATACAGCAGCTGTAACATCATCGAAGACTAAGAATTCCGTTAGGATATTATTCGTCAAGTTGATGATGAGTTGATCATACGAATCTGGTAGGCTTTGAAGTAAAATCTCCGCACGTTCACCTGCCTCTATTTATGCCCCAAGGAAGTGAGTTGGGAAAATAGAGTATTTAACGTGTTGATGTGCTCTGTCACTGAAGTGGATTCTGCCATTCGAAGAGTATATAATCTCCTTTTTAAGAAGATCTTGTTGTGCAAAGATTTGGCCTCATACAATTTTATGAGAATATCCCAGATCTCTTTTGCTGTCTTCTTTTCCGCTACACTGGATAGCACGTTATCAGCAAGTGCGAGATGCAGATCAGCAACTGCATTACCGTTAATCTCATTTCACTTGATATCATCAGTGATACCAGCTGGTCTTTCATCAATTGCTTCTAAGCATTTGTTTTTCCTTAAAATTGCTTTTATTTTCATTTTCCACAATGTAAAATTACCTCCATTGAACTTCTCAACTTCGTATTTTGCCGCCATTGCTTTTCACCACGAACAGCTTTCTGCTAGGATCGGCTCCCACTGTTTCACGTGAATAGTACCCGTACGTATAAACAGTAACCGTATGTATGAATAGTAACTGTATACGTGAATAGTGACCTCCTTCAACCAGAAGCTCTGATACCACTTGTTGGGAAATTGAGGGGTGATGCAGGGTCGCAGCTAAAGTGAAATTGAGAAAAATAATGAAAATAAAAATAAGACAAAGACAAGATTACGTGGTTCGGCTTTTAGCCTACGTCCACGGGCGAAGACAGAAGAATCTTTTATTATCAGAAATGGAGAATACAAGTATTGTAGTGTTTTAGCCTTACAACCCAAAACTCCAATACACCCAATTCTCTCAAATCACTCAAAAACTCTCTCAAAACTTTAGAAACTCTCTCTAAATTGCAATGAAAAATACATTGCTAAACTCTCCCTTTTATAGGGAGAATTGAGCAAGTGGACAGTCATTTCTTGACTGTCCACCATTGCAAATTTGCTAACACCGTGTGCCAGCAAATTTGCAAATGCAAATCTGCAGCTGGCACCGTGTGCCAGCTGCTGACACCTCCTAGAAAGCAAGAGGAATGATAATATTGTTTGCAATGCGTGTGAAGAGGGCATCCTGGCCAATCCAGCATACGGCTGCACTCACTGCAAATTTTATCTCCACAAATCCTGTGTTGAGCTTCCGAGAGAAAAACAACATCCCTTCCACCAACATCCTCTTACTCTCTCAGCACCTTATTTAAGAAAAAAGTATGAATGTGATGGTTGTCATAAATATTGCAATGGCTTCACCTTCCATTGTAATGATTGTGACTTCGATCTGGATCTCGATTGTTCTTTATTGTACCCTTCAATAAGATTTGAAGGTCACGAACATATTCTTACTTTTCTCAAGAAGTTACATGACACTCCAGCGTGCAAGAACCGTAAGTCAACCCCTCCCAATGCCCCTCATTTACGTTGTCCAGAATGCGACTTCAATGTTCATTTTTTTTTCCTCAATTGCCCCAAACTATTGAACATTGGGCTCACCAGCATTCCATGACCCTCATGGATAGTTTTGTGGAATATAATTATGATTATGAGTATTATTGTTGTGATGTTTGTGAGAAAAGAAGAGAATCTCGTGAATGTGTTCACTATTGTGCAGAATGCAGCTTTGTAGTAGATTTTGACTGCGTGATGTCTGAGGTATGTTTAATATATTTTGGAAAACAATAACCGGCTATGTTATTTAAGTACATTATAAGCATCTCTCTCTTTGTCTTAACAATAAAATTTGTCCAGATTTGGTAAATACTTAAAATTATCTGATTTCTTGTTGCTCAATAGGTAATACTTTCTTTGGAGAGAAATTGCGGAGATGTCCCCTTAAGAACTGTCAATCAGAAAGAAACTACTGATATCGTGTTGACAAAAGGCGTAACCCTCAACGACATAGTTGAATCCGTCACCATCCAGGAAGAAGAGAGAATCAAAGACTTTGAGGAAATAATCAAGGAGGAATTGAAAGCGGGTAGCCAGCCGTCTAGGACTTTTCACTGGAGATAATACAGTAGACTTTTCTTGTACGAATGAGGACTTCTTAATTTTGATAGCGGAGCTCCATGATGAGAAGAGATAGATGGTGCAATTACTAGAATCGGGGGATTTTGAGGATGAGGTTATTAATGTCGGGGATTATATAATCACTTCCAAGTTGGCACCAAATTTCAAAACTTTGCTTGACAAAAAATGGGGATATTGGTGCCAATTGCAGTTTGACTCAAAAGGCTAAAGACGTATGCCCTGGTCATCTTCTGTGCAATGGTCCGGAGCATGAGCAGCACTAAGGTTATGAACGTCAATTCCGAATTAACTTTAACCTGGTGGTGGTGCTTCAGATTTGTTGAACAAGCAGGGTTTACAATTGAACTTTTCTTTGATTATTTGAAGAGAATAACGCTAGCTAGTCTTGGATTTTATGCTAGAATGACGCAAGCTAATAGTGGATATTAAGCGGAGCAGCCCCCTGAACAGGCTACATAAGGAGATGGCTCAGCTTTTCCAAGAAGTTGATGAACTAACTCCAGAGATTAATAGACGAACTGCAAAAATGGATGAACTTAGCGAGCAAATACAGGACATAAAATCTAGTCATCGTTCTGAGAGTTCGAGAATAGATGCAGAGTTCTTGATTGAAGCTTTGGAATTTATGAGTAACAATGCCGCCGCCGGATTGCTGTGACATCTAAAACCTTGTAATTATTTTACCTGTTCTGCAGTTTTTCCTTTAATTTTCTGTGAGTTTTCACCTGGAAAGAATCTATGGATTGCGAACCTGTTTGGGAATTGACACAGTGATAGACATTATGATACCACAGAACAGCAAACTACAACCATTAACATAAAAATTAATTTAAAATAGTACCACAAAACAATCAGATTTTAACATAAAAACTTCGGATAAAGATCTTTTTCTAAACCAAATTTTTATCTAAATAAATACAAACATGTTATTAATAATTGATTAAAAAATTAAATTTTAACTACCTATATTTAAATATTAATACGTAAAAAAATTCTTAAAAATTTAAATAAATTTATAAGAGGATCGGAGTTTAAAAACTTCGACAAATAAACCAAGTGGTAAAACATACAAAATTAAAATGGTACCACAAAATACCGGTACCTCTCAATGGCGATGGTTAGAAGTAGCGATAGAGGTTGCTTTGCACAAGCGATGGTCGGCACGGTGAGGCGATCATTGGCACCGGCTCGGCGTCAGAATCAATCACCAATGACTAATTACGACCGTAGGTTCACAACTTAGCTGTTTGGGTCTAAGATTTTGATTTGGGCCTCTAGTGTTTGATAAATACACTCAAGTGCCTTCCACAACTTTGGGTTTTATTTTTAATTTTTTTTCTAATTAAATGAGAAATTAAGTATGTATGGGTATATCTATCATAAAAAATTTTATCTCCCGATAAAATTCAGACATGTGAGGATTTCTTTCAAATTTTGAATTTTGGTTTTTTTTAGGATTTAATTGACAATTGATAAAATTGATTGAGTGCCTTAATTTTAGACTTAATTAATATGAAGAATGCTATACTTTCTAAATATTATTTAAAAATTTGTATCTTAAATTAAGGTATTAAACAACTATTCAATGATAAAATAGTATAAATTTTAAAATTATCAATTAAATTATTTTATTATTCAGTAGTTATTTTATACTTTTTTTAGATAAAAAAATTTGAAATAACATTTAAAATATATAATATTATTCAATTAATATTAAAAATATGTCCAAACCGAGTCAAATTAGCAAGTTCAAATTACTTTTATCTTATTGGTTTGACTTCAAGAATCTTAACCCATTCATAAATTTGAGAAAAAAATAAAGAAATTGATAAATAAGTAATAAATACAAAAAATATTAGTACTTCCTCTCATCTAGAAAAGAACTTACATGGGCAGTCTTAATTAAAGGCGGGCAAATTTTAATTTCGATTTGGTCCTAAATCAAAGTGATCAATTTTATATAAATGAAACCGGTCAGTTCAAATATAAGAAATTAAATTTGTTTGGTATAGCTCGATTTTTAATATTTTTTAAAAAAAATTTAGTTTATTTTAAATACAATTTTTTGTTTAAATTAAATCGAATCGAATCGAAACCGAATTAAAACTGAAATGATCAGTTCCAAACAAATAAAACCAACCAAAAAATGGAGCTCTAAACCAAATTGATTCAAAAAAATTTGATAGATTTTTAATTCAACTAAATTATACCCACTCTAGTTTTAGTGGACTCTCCAATAAATTTTGACATAATATCTTAATATAATTGGACAATTTCAAAATTAACGTATGTGTAGTATTATTCTATTAAATGGGCACACACACGACGCAATGCACCTGTACCACTTTAATTCCTTCTCTCATCATCAAGAAACCATTAAATGTACGTCATGTATATTAACTAACTAATTATCAAAAAGTTAATACATACATGACTTGCATTTAAAGCAAGTAACACCCTCCAAATTACTCAAGATTTTGCCTTCCGTGTTTTAATTAGCTTCTTATTCACGAATCACCAATCTCCATTTCTTTTACCTTGTAGTCAAGCTTCCTTCACAATTTTTTGGGGCTTTTGTCACTGTGAATCAACCCAGTAGACCAAGATGAGAAAAAAAAAAAAAGGAAAAGCTAATGTCTTGATCAAATCAATATGTTCTTTGCTTTTCACTCACTACCCATTTCTTTAATCTTCATTTTGGCCTTGTTTATCATCCACATTCTCATTCCATTCACTTCACACTAGTCCACAGTAATTGCAAACCATCCTGGTACAAATTTCATAATTTTGTTGTATGACTTTGTTTATGTATTTAGATTTACATTATGTTTACCTTCTTGACTGACATAAATAGTAAATTAAGTTGCTTTTTTTTTTAAATAGGCGCGAACTCTCTTGCATTTTATCCACATTAAAGATTTGTGTTTTGGTATAGAATACAAGTGTAGAGTAGTGTTGAACAAGGAATTGTTAAATCTCCAGTAAAAACTATATTTTATGTTTACAAGTGAAATTTGCTCGCGAAAAGGTCATGAGGCCCTCTTGGTGCTTGGTAGACGAAGTTTTGTACCTCTAATTTTAGAAAATGAAGAAACTCCACTGGAGCAGTCAAGGTTACACACAAGTTACTCTACGCTATTTTCAGGATATTCTGCATTTGGTTTTTGTGCATCAGAGCCATGATACCCAAGTTCTTCATAATGATGCATTCTTTCCTCTGGCTTACATGGATACAGTAGAGAGATGAATTTATTAGCTTCCACCACCTCCTTCAAATACCTAAATATTTTTTTTTTTTTTTTTCAGTCTTCCATAATTTGTTTTTGTTGTTTGGACAATACGAAAGAACAAAATTTTGATAAAAAAAACTCCCAGTGGTTGTCTATCTAATAATTGGCAATCAATCGAATGGTAGTGTTTCTTTGACCGAGGCCTATCATAACTTAAGATCGATACTAAGTACCTCATTCTCATCCTTAATGTCTGTGAAGGTCAAGGGAGCGGGCAGGGGGAGAATATGATAAAGAGGGTGGGGGAATAAAGAACAAGACGGGTTGAAGTAGGCTCAGGCCACATATTCACCAAACGTAGGGTTTTGTATGCTTTATGGCATGTGATTATAATGAAAACGGAGGAGTCCATGTTCTGCGTGAAACGAAATATTCTTCTAAACTTTGCATAGAAGAGATGGACTTCCAATCCAAAAGCCCCCTCTTATTCGCTCTTCAGCAACTTCTTGTGCTCTAAAACACTGGAACAACTTGCCTCAAATAGAGAAATGACCTGCTGTAACTTACTCCCCTTTTGGGGCACTTGACCTTGGGTTTGGGACTTGAAATCCCTATTCTTCATAGGCTAGCATTGAAATCAGGGTAGAACCGGCGATATCGTCCCGGGCATAGAATGTCTCCGTTCTCATGTTACAATTCTGACATCCCAAACCAAATTCTCAAAAGCAGCATTCAGAAAGCAAAATATTGGCCCATAAAGCCTCATACTTAAAATTTAGCTCAATTTACACGGAAAAAAGCACAGTTTTAATGTCCTGCCTAACGAAAACATTATTTGCACTTTATAGACCAGAAGGAAATAAAACAGGACATAAACTTGTCAAACAGCTTTATATACTTCATCAGACTCTCAGTAGACATGAATGTCCACACTAATACCTCCCATATGATCAGTACTTATCGAGCAGCTGCTCACCCTGCCCAATTTGTTTCCTGTAATCTTCTGCTGGGTATGACAGCGCAGCCACAGGCATGAGAATCTAGCCAGAGCCGCTTGACCAGCAACTCGCACTCGGTAGACCACACTCAAATCTGCCCATATTTCACCCCCAACATCACTGGAAGCAAGACTCGGGTCATATCCATCAAGATCAGATTCAGTTACAATGACTACAGAGCTATCATCAAATGCCATAACATCTCCTGAGGTCATTGAACGTGGTGCTCTCAAGACTTGATCAGCCACATGACAATACAAACAAGCCTTATTCACCCTTAAATGGTAATATTCCTGAACAGCCTGCAATGACAACCAACAATTGAAGCTAAAACTGAATGTGGAATTATCATAAAATCAAAAGATATGGAATTAAATTGCAGCAACTCGGCAACAACCAATGTTGCCACTAAGGCAACACCCCATATGCTGCTTGAACAGATAAATCTAACCATCCAGTATATCATATACAGCCATATGATCTTAACTAATAAATGAGGAGTAATTATACTACATTGAATGTACTCTTAACATATAAAGAGGCCCATCAAGAGAGTGCAAGGCATTGCCCCAACATGATTAATAATGTACCTTCCATTGTGCAGGGGCTAAAAGAACCCTTGGCCGAATGGACCTCACGTAGTCATATGCAATATCAGGCGTCATCTGCTTGTGATGGACCTACAACGTACCAACAGCTCAGAACATGGAAATTTCCAACAATTTAAGTTAAAGTACTTTCTGATGTAACACTAACCAGGTAACAAATAACAACTGTTGTGCTGCGTCCACGGCCAGCTTTACAGTGAACATACGTTGTTTTCCGACTCAATGCATTTTCTTCAAGACAACATAAATAACTCCCAATAAATAATCACTTCAAGAAGAAACTTTGCTTGTTAACTTATCAAAGAATATATGAAATGCTTCCATAAATATTGATTTCTTAATTTCAAAAGCTAATAATTCTCCTTTTAAGAAGAAAAAACAATAAATGGGAGGCACTAATAGAAGCCACAATAATAATTCATATCCGGAGAAATTCTTAATTTTCAACTCAACATTCAATACATTGTTACTAGCTTGATATCTGTGTCTAGAGAGAGAATTAAAAAATCAAGCCTCAAAAGTAAAACACGAACTACAACAACCATTGCACATTGTACCCTATGATCACGTACTCAGGCTCCATGAAGCAGATTGCAAAGCAAACATAGAGAACATAATACAGGGAACCTTCAGATTTGAAAATTGGGCACTTACCACCAAAATCATGAATTATATTGCCAGATGACATGGTGCAAAATTATACATGCATAGAGAATTTTAAAAAAGAGAAAAACAATACACATGCATAGAAATCCATGACGACACCCAATGGAACATGATGGTGGATCAAGCATCCAAATTCAGCAATTTTGCACCAAGTTGACTATATTGCTCACCATGAATAAAGTCTACAGCTTGGCATATGTCACCAAAAGATGGTGCAAAGCAGTAGTCTCTTGTAGGAATCACCAAATGATCAACGCTGTGAGCCTGTCCAAAATTTAACAAACAATCAAATGTTTACGGAGCAACTAGACAAAAAGATACAGTATTAGCGAGAAACAAGAACATTGACAAACAAGAGTTCAAAAAAATTGCACATAATAAAAATAAAATCAGGAATGTAACCTTAATCATCACTTTGATGGGTTTAACAGCTCCAGCACCATGGAAAACGAGAACATCGAGCATATATTATTACAATGAATTTTGTTATCAGCAAAGTAGCACAGACAACTTGCTTACATTTTAAAATTTATTATTCTACTGCTTGAAATAAAAGTCAGGTCAAAGTTTCATAGGGGCCATTAAGTATGACATAGAATTAGTATACACACAGAAAATCATGAATATAGAAAAACAGATCAAAGCCACTCACATGATATAGAGATGTTGGGACTAAAGTCTCATATGGCTCATTTAGAGTGACCACTCCGCCAACACCAAGCTCCTTTAGGCGTGGAACATCAGTAGGGAATGGAACAGCACCTAATAATAAGAACTGAAAATAAATGTATTAGATGTAGCTGTCAGTTGCCACCATACAACAACCATTTTACTTATGGATCATAAAATAAAAACTCAAAATAATGCAAATAAATTCAGATAACTCCAGGAAGCTTCAGTTTTCAAAATAATATTGGTAAAAATGAAAATACAAGTGGATATTTATAATTGCGGAAAACTAGAATAGTTGGATGGCTCAAAAAATTAAAACCAATTGGAAAATAGAAAAAAATAACCAAAACAAAAGAACTCTTTAAACAAATAATCAGACACACACAAGCAAAACTTACCACTCAAAAGCAAAGAAGAAATAAAAATCCCATATAATCTAAATCAGACCCACATATACAAAAACTACATTGCAGAACACTTGGAACCAAAACAATTAGCAAGCACATTAACTTATCTGTTCCACCCACCTTAGAAACACATAAAACCACAAATATATCATCTAATCACACCAACACTAAAGAGGGGAAAAAAATACCTCCATAACACATAAGAAAAAAAAAAAGATAACTAAATAACAGCCAAACACACAAAAGTACCTCATTCCCTCATAAATTACACGTAAAACTGATAATATCATCACAGGCAAATAACGTCAGTTGACCAAAAACCAGTTTATACAGAACATAATTAATACAGGACAAAAAAAATCCAATACCAATCATATTTAAATAGTAATTATACCCGATCGACACGGTCCCACCACCGGAACTCAGCCTCAAACTTGTTCCTAACAACATTGTAAAGCAGGGTGGGGTAAAACAGCGCACGAGCTCCAGCACCAATCAAAACCCTCTTCGCACCCAAAGCAACATCGCCTGATCTTATTTCCCCAACATCCAAAACACCAACTTTTCGCCCACAAGACTTCGAACTCTTCTCCTCTCCACTCCCCACCGTCACCTCCTCTGCTCCCTTCAAGTCTTCAATATACATAATATACAAACTCAAATTCTACACAACAAATTACAGCAAGACCCACCGAAAAATAGAAACCCTAATCACACAACTAAGGAATATACACGATTTGACTATTAACACGTCAACATGAAATCTTTTTTAACCTAGTTTTTACGGAATTGGTAGACAAAGCGTTGAATCTGTACAATAAAAACAACTAATACAAGGGATTGATCGCGCGATAACTGAATTCGGGTCCCTAGGAGAAACCAGGACCATGTTGCGGAGAAATTGGATTGATCGGACGGTGGAAAAGAGGCCGAGAAATTTGTAGTGCGATCGTAAATTAAAAATCAGATAAGAACCGACAGAATTTTGCAAGTCAACAACTTTCCTTTTTAGAAACCCTAACCCTAAATTTGAGACTTGGTATATTTTTCTCGAGATTTGAGAGAGAATTGCCTCGTTTCTACACAATCACCCTTTTTTGCTCTAACAAACTTTGAAACGAAGAGAGAGAAGGAACTGTCGACTCGGAAAATAGATAGGGTTACAACTCGGGAGGGAGGGAAATTGTGAGCCGGAGTTCAGCGGACGACACGTGTCAAGATAAGTATGGCGAAGCGGGTGTCACGTAATTCTCGGGGATTTGCCGACATGTGATCACAACCGTAGGATTTGAATACTGACGGCTTGGGCTCTGGGTTGTGGGCTAGACATTGGGCTTACATTATTGTTTTAAGATTTTTGTAATGCATATATACCCATATTGGTTATGAGAGTGAAATTAGGTAAAGATGGTAGAAATTTTATGTAATTATTGTAGGAGTAACAAGTTTAAGAAAAGTGGCACCATCTTAGTTAGGTGAGAAAATATTATCCTCCATCAATAATTAAGGAAAATAGGGATTTCCCAGTTAACAATTAGCAAGCACCTAACCTCTAGCATTCATTTGATGGATTGTAATTCTTGATTGTTAGGTGATCAATAAATTAATCACATACCTAACCATATAAAAGAAGAAAAAAAATGAAGCAATCAGTCAAGATCAAACATTCAAGGAACAGTTCTTAGATTGCAAATTAGAAAAGTGGGTTGTCCTTAATGATATTTTTTAAGAAATTAAAGCACGATAATTGCTCATTAGACTTGTAAGCCATCTAAATCCTTGGTGATAGATATTGCAATGATTCAACTACCATTTGAAAGCTGATAGACATGAATTTAGTAGCTATGTGATAAAAAGTTAAAAACGCCAAAATTTTCAAAGTAATGGATGCCTTTAATATGGGTATTCGTGATCTTTTAGTGCAAAAGGCAAAGGCTACTTTACAAATAAGTCCAAAACTTCCATGTCTTATCAGTAAAATCATGCAAAAGAAATAGGCATTACATGACAAACAAACCTTCCTCTACTCAGCCATGGGAATATACAAGGAACTTTTTAAGTAAATCAAATAAGTAACCTTAATACATGATTGGTTGAACTTTTATACTGGTCAAAAAAAAATTTTAATATTAAAATTTTAATAATAATTGGTTGTAATTAGAAAAAAACTTTTAAAAATTACTTTTATTTACAAAATTTTAAATTTTGAATTTTTAAAAATAAAATTTTTTAAATTTTTTTTAACATGTGTAATATCACATAAATCTTAATAATATTTTCTTATTTTCATAATATATCTTTAATAAAAATAAAATCTATTCAACTAACATTTTTATAATAATCTTAAAACTCATCATATTTTAAATTTTCTATATCTCTAAAGCCATCATATGCTTATAAAAATCTACCAACATCCTTTGTTCATTATTTTATTTTTAAAATAAAAAATATTATTTCATTTATAATTTTTATAGCAAACATAATAATTTATATTGATTTATTAATTACTATATATTATTTTTATTTGATTATTATGATTTAAAAAATTAAATTTAAAAAAATACATAATAAATTTGTATTTATATATAAAAAATATTAAATTATTAAATATAAATTTTATTAAATATCTATTTTAATAATTTTATAATAAATAAACACTTTTAACAATATATAATATAACAATTTAATACTTTAAAATAAATTTTTAACTAACAATCAAATATTTAATAACTTTTTTTAAAAAATTTGATTCTTACAAATTTTACTTTAAAAAATTCTATTTTTAAAAGTAATTCTTTTTCAAGCAAACGAGAAACTAATTAACGTCAACATCACAGCAGTCCATTCCTTCAAAGACACGAATTGATGGCCGGTGATGAAAAATAGTTTGGGTAGGCAAAAAGTTTATATTCTATGCTTCACAATTCTGACTCCAAATCCACTGTGCTTATAGTAGTATGGTGACTGATGAGGCTGATGCATTTACTGATGCATGTGGCATAAGCATCTTGACATCTCCCAAAATAATTTTGAAGGTTACATTTTCTTATTTCTTACATTTGACTATTCCAACATACTATCTATTAACAGAAAATTAAGACCACCAACGTTAAGAAGAAAAATTCAATACAAAATCTTCATGTGAATGGATAAACAGATATGACTAAGTTGAACTGACTCATTCAAAAATGTAACTATTATTGCATTGCCATCAAATAGAAAAAATAATGCCTCAATGAAATGTCTTCTTGACTAACGGTTTCATCACTAATTGTCAAAAGTTTCATTCAATCATAATGAGTAAAAATAACAAAACATGATACATAATAAATGTATCAGTACACAAGCATAAATTGAACAAATATTGACAGAAGCTAGATGAGATTTTATAGCTCTAATCACATACTAGAACATAAATTTTGCACCAAATTTAAGTTGCAACACATAAGACCCAGCCGTTGGCAACAGGAGTGGAACCGTTAACACTTACATTTTTCAATTCTCTTTGCTTTCATTAACTTGTTTCATTCAATGTTGTGCCAGAAAGCTGAAGGGTGTCATAGATAAACCCCCAACTTTGAAAAATAATAAACATACTTACAAAACAATTCAACTTGAAAGAAAGCCTATGCTTTGAATCGTTTCAGCATCAACAACCCAATTACTTATGTTAAAGTGTCCAATGTTCTTAACAAATGACCACAAAAAGTAACTTATCAACAATGGCGTTCATTTGACGCACCCTCAAAGAATCTCATCAGGCTATCTACAGAAATATGCAGAAGTCAACATATTAAAGAAAGCACCAAGAAATATTAATTCATGTGAGATTGGAAGCTTTAGAAAAACATAGCATGATGTGCCAAATAGAACTGTAACTCCTAAATTGAGCATCACTGAGTTCTACGTGTAATAATGATAACAACAAATCAGCAAATATAACAAAAAGACAAGGAGATTTGGATGGATGAGGTTCCCCACATTTTCTTTTATGAAGGATTCCTAAAAGATCCACTAATGAAGAATTGACATAACAAGTATTGATGCAATGCATATTCCAAATGAATAAATCAATCTGGGAACATCAGCCTGTTATCAGTGTTCTCAAGTACACACGTGAAGCCTTCTTGAGTGCAGTGTCAATATAAACATTATTGCTTGTCCTATAGAGATTAGGAACTTTGCCACAGCAAGAGTACTTCACAGTAGAATTTTGTAAGGCAGTAACTTTGGCTTTTGCCCTCCTTTAGACATAAAATCAGACAGGCTGATTATTACCCCAGGGTCAGCACCAAGATCAGAGAAAACCCCTTTTTTCTGGTGGGGAGGCTAAGAAACGAGGAATTAGAGAGTTGAACTTACACCACATTTTTATGTTACTTTCTATCCCTTCACCATCTAAAACACAGAAGTTCTTAGTAACAAAAGCAAAGCAAAATCACAATTTGTTAATTGGTCATGCATATGAATCTGACTTAGTAACAAGTACCTTTAATGCCTCCATTCAAAAGCTACTGCTACCAGTTAATAGAGTCTGACTTGTTACATTCTTGAGGTCCTACAAAAAAGCACATTCTTTCTTTGTTCTTGTGACAAAACAAAGAAATGGGCTGAAATGCAACCGGCTATTTTCACCACATCTCTGGCAAAGTGATGACCTGACATGTAATTGAAACTATTTTTAGAAAGAAAGAAACATCCATCACAGAAAATAAGCTATTCAGATGGCATTATTGCAGCCAGCATAACCAAAAATGAAGTCTGAATGAAAAAGATAACAGCTAAGTGCAGTTTAACATTTTATTGTTCAACATAATAGGCTACAGTCTTACATTCAGCATCTTTTCCTAGCAAACAGTCAAACCAAACAAATTGTGACAAAGCAATCTTTTTTGAGCTATTCTAAGCTACTGTCTAAATAAAATGAACTATTCAACCATGAAATCCTTTTTGGTTATATAAATTATCAAGCTAGCTCCCTAAAATGGCATAAGAGTCCATCATTCTCTCAATCAATTAAACACATAAAATTTATAGGTATAATATCCTCGCCAGAAGTGCAATCAGAGAAAGTTCAACTGAATTATCTATATCTAAAAGTTGGCTCAGAACTGC
Source organism: Ailanthus altissimus (assembly GCA_946807835.1). Lineage (NCBI taxonomy): Eukaryota > Viridiplantae > Streptophyta > Magnoliopsida > Sapindales > Simaroubaceae > Ailanthus > Ailanthus altissimus. The sequence goes on along the minus strand of OX327696.1, from coordinate 26,037,159 downwards.
AGTCAGACCAAAAGAGATTTGACAATTTAAAGAGAGCTATAACACAATGTCATTATTCCTTCTCCCTATAATAAAACAGCGGGGAAAAGCTTAAAATTTTTTATTGAGATTGAAAGTGATATCAAGGCCAAGACACAAAATATAAGGAAGCAGGATAGTCTCTAAGAATAACTTCAAAACAAAGGAGTATAAATTATAACAATTGATCAGTCAAAGAATTGAAAAGTTGGTAAAAATGAATCACCTCAGCGCACCGGCGAATGGCTTACACAAATAGCAATCTCACTAAAACCCAGATTAATGAAAATTAGGCTCATTTATATTCTGGTTGGAAAAGCACCACCAAATATTTCCTCCTGCACATTTTCACAGAGAATCCAGACAGGTCGTGGTAGTGCATGTACTGTAAATATTAGAGCCAATTTTACAACCTCACTAATCAATCTGTTTCTTCTCAATTGAAAAGTTAACACACAAAAAATCAGTTCTTTAAATAACAAAGGCCTCCAAAGGCTTATGAATTTTGTTGTTTGCTCAACATCACCCTCAAATCCTAGTAAGATGAGTAATTAGCTCTTTGTCTTCAGATTTCTTCAAGTGTTCAATTATTTTACCAACATAAGGAGCTTGCAGACGAATTCTCTTTTCCATCATAAACCTTGCAAGCTTTGCAGCTTCCACAGAATGGTTTTCTTTGCAAAGCCCAAGTAAGAGAATAGATGGGATATCAGAGTCAATGGTAGATAAGAATCCACACTTCTGAATCTCCTCATAGAAGCAAAAGCTGTCCAGCACCTGTCCCCCCAGACAAAGCTCCTTAATCATAACACTACATGCCACACCATCAGGCTTCACCCCACTAGCTAGCATCCTACTAAATAGCTTCTCTGCATCCTTAAGTCTTTTAGTCCTAACCAATTCGATCACTAGAGAACTATAGCAATCACCATATGATACACTCCCTCCAGCAACAACTCCATCAATCAGCTTATAAGCCTCATCTACATTCCCTTCAACACAAAGGCCCTTAATCAATGTACTAACCGTGACGCGGTTAGGAGCATACCCACAAGCTTCCATTCTATCCATAATTCCCAATGCCTCCAGTATCATACCCTTCTCACAAAAGTTCTGAATTACTGACGTATAAGTGACAACATTGGGACTACAAACCCCACCATCTTTCTCCATCTCCCCTAACAATTCCAATGCCTTCTTCATACTCCCTAACTTACAAATCCCATCAAGAAGAGCAGAATATGCTATTGTATTGGGTGTACAACCAAATCTTGTCATAGTCTTAAACAATGAACAAGCATCCTCTAACCTACCTGCATTGCAAAACCCCCTAATCATGGATACATTAGTGATCATATTAGGGTAAAGATCAATCATAACCATCTCTTTCATCAACTTATCAGCCATGACCATAGCGCCCTTTTCACAAAACAACCTAATAACAATATTATACATTATAGTATCTGGTCTTAAATTGAATTCAGGCATTTTCCTCAACACCCACAATGCCTCATCAGCAAGTTTAGCCTTTTCAAACAAATTTAAAATCACTTTCATTGTCTTTACACTAATAACACACCCTTCTTCTATATAAGCCCCAACAACATCAATAACAATTCTTGGGTTATGCTCAATTCTAAACAATGCACAAGCTTTGTTATACATAAATGAACTGTGCCTATAGCTTGAATGTAGACCAGCCCATATAAAAAAACGAATACCCATTTGAGATTGACTGGGGAAACACCTATGCAACACTTCATTCACACAAGCGGAATCCAATTTAGCCATGACGGTGGCTATGGTTTTCTCCATATTTTTTGGGTTGTTTTGCAGGTGAGAGTAGAATTTTTCCGCTGAACAAGCAGTGGTAAAGTGTAGAGTGGAGATTTTGGAGTTTTTGAGGTGAACTGAAAGCGATAAAAAGCGAGAAAGTGAAAACCGCGGCACGGGATTTGTCATTTGTGTAGGGTTTTAGGGCTTTATGAGTGAAAATAAATAATAAAGGTTAAAAACCCTAAATTTGAGAAAATGATTGAAATTGTTACCAGCAATGTTGACGTCAAAAGACAACTGAGACCGAGAGAGTGTACGCACTACGCCGAGCGTTGGTCAGAACCCACACCCAATGAAGCCACAAAACTATCAAACGGAGTCGGAGTGCTCGGAAATAGGCTTTCGGCTTTCGCAGGTCGAAACGACAGCGTTTTACTGCTTAAAGTTATATATTTGTAATGTGGGTATTTAAGAATCATAAAACCACATAATGCAATGTTGTTTTATCTTCTGTATATAAATAATCCCTTTTAATTATTAAACATCACATCATGATCATATTACATGAAAAGATTATATCAGGGTTACTCATGATTAGCTCACCATAGATCATTTCAAATTCAATTTGATTTATGTTTTTAGAAACGAAATTCCTTACGAATTTTGATTCATTTTATAATTAACTATTGGTCAAGGCAGACCATTCGAGTATGACTATAAATGGAAGGAACCTGGTCATTTGCACTTTGCAGATTATTGGATCCAAGCCAGTTTGAGAAGACAACTAGAGATTATGTAAAAAACGTTTTTTTTTTCTTTTTTTTTTTTAATTCTCGTCAAAACTCTCTCTAACAAAATAAGGCTACAAATGGCAAGTGAATTGCATCGGGTTAGTAATACAAATTTTAGCTTGCACGTCTAAAAATTTAAATATTTTGTAAAAGATTTTATCCACAAGTAATAAAAAATAAAAAGGTCACACAATAATAATAAATAATTACATATAAAATATAAAAAATTTATGTGATTCAATAACAAATATATATATTCACAGTAGATTACGAAATTTTAACTTCTTTAATTAGTTTATAAAGATCTCTCACAAGATTTTATTAAAAAAAATGCAATAATAAATTTACAGAAATTTATATAAACTTTAAAATATCATTCAAAATTTTATTTTTAATTGAAATAAAAGTTTAAATATTTAAAAAATTCAAAATCAACTTAAATTCTTTAAAAAGACTCAAAATATAATTTGTTTTTCTAAAGGCGACTCTGTGGTGCCAATTTTCTATCCAAGCCGACGTCGCAGCCTAAACACCTTGACATCGTAATGCCACAGCGTCAAATTTTTTTCTAAGCCGAAGTTGCAGTCTAGACACCTTGGCATCACAGCACCAAGGTCTAGGGATGACTCATCTCTTGCTATAAGCCCTTCCTTGTTTTTGACTTTTTTCTTTTTACCTCTCTTGTTAACACCATTGATCTTTAACTCAAATATATTAAAATACAATTTTGAATCATCAATTTCAACAATTAAGATAATATAATATAATATAATTATATTATATTAAATACATAAAATTAATTATTAAGTAATAGTTAATATTTTATTTAATACAAAGTAATAATGATAAATTGATTATTCACTAAAAATTTTAATTATTATTATATTATATAACTATATTATTCATTATAACAACATTATCTATTAGTTATTAAATCTAAAAATTTAATTATTATTATATTATATAACTGTATTATTCATTATAACAACATTATTTATTAGTTATTAAATTTGGGTATTGATAATTTTATTGTTATTATAGGCTTAAGATTAAAAATTTTATCCTAAAGTTGGGAGCAAACATAAGATAACACTAATAATCCTACAAATAGTCTCCCAAACATTCCCTAACAGTCATAAAGCCAGTAAAATAAAGAAGTGAATGAAGGAATTAATATATTCCATTCACATATATTTCATCTTTGAATTGACTATGCCATTAGCCACATCATTATGCCCTGATTTGCTGGACTACGAAAATATAAAAATGTCTGCAAATGAAACTAAGAAGATCCCTTTCATTACAAGAAAATGACAGTTCCTTCATTTTTAAGAAGAAAATGCTGACAAGATTTTGGGATCACAGTCATAGAAAAACCCAGCTTAAGACCCATCTTTTTTTTTTTAAAAACAAAATCAGTTTTCTTAAGAAAGCCTATTAGTTGAGCTATGAAGACACTTTTCCCTTAAATTTCATTTGCCTAAAAGCTTACAACAAACACTAGTATGAAACTTTGAAAAATGCCCAAAAGAAAAATGAAGCAATGGAGAATCAGATCCATTGTCTAGAAATCTTTCAAATATACTTAACTTTCGGCCACCAGTTTGAGAAAAGAAGGATACCTTATCAACCTACTTCTTCTAATCACCCTTAATTTATAATTCCCTTCACACACTCTCTCTCTCCTCGTTAAGTTGGCCATTAGCATGAAACATTAGCACGATAAAGACCCTTCACATGGCTAAGATGTTCGCATGTTTAAAAGATTGTTGGCTGCGTCTTGTGTGACTCCGCAAACGTATGGTGTTGCATGGACAAATCTCAGAGCGTGCAAAGCTTTATTTGACAAAATTAAAACAAAAAAGGAGTGGCTATCTGCCTTGGGGATTTGATGGATTGAAAGTGTTACTTTGATTTTCCTTTCAAATACTTAGTCGGAATGTAGCATGTTAAGCAGATATTGCAAAATAAAAAATAAAATAATCAAGCCAAGAATTCATAGGATTGCCACTAGGTAGAAATTAGAATATTCTCTAAATCATTCCTGTTGACCTGAAAAATTAATTGTTTTAGCCTAACAAGCCAAGAATTTATTTGTAGTGGATACAAAACTGGCTCTTCACTACTGGCTATGTTGAGATAGGCCTTTGGTTAGTGATTCTAATATGCTTGAAATAGAAAACAAAGTTAAGGTTAGTCTTGCTGATAGTTGTTCCGATAAAAACCTTCTTATACTTAGGTTAATGAGTGGAATGTGATTGAAAGGGTAAGAAAGCTAGAGAGTATAGGTGTAGAGATTTTTATTACCTTTGGCCGTAATGACACTATCTTCTTATAATCAATCTTTGTTGTGTTATCTAAAAATTTTGGGACAAGAAAGTTGGTATTCTTCTTTGCTGTGATTGATGAGGGATCCGAGATAATGGGATTGATCCACATCCCAAAATTCTCAGAACTTTTCTTATCAAGTAATAATTGATTGAGGATCTTAATTTCTCAGGGTTAACCCTCCTTGAGAAGTTGTTGTGTCCTTTTCATATTTTAAACATAAATACTAAAGAGACCTCTTGACATGAGTAAATGAGCCTTTAACGTTAAGCCCTCTTACGAGCTGCGAATTTGGGTGTCAATATCTCTAAAATTTTAATCTTGAATTTGACTAAATGTGCTCTCAATTTTCGGCCTATTTGAGTAGGATCTAAACCCAACTTAAACCTTGGCATTGGGTCAAACTTAAATCATTTTTTAGTACAAATATCCACGCATTAAAAAAAAAGTGAATTTAAAGTTATATAATATTGTGTAGTTTGAAATTTGCATTATTAACATATAAAAATCTGCACTAAAAAACTGTTATCTTAAAACCACTTCAAGTCATTGCACAAATACAAAGAAAATCCACCAATTACCACTCACCTGGTTGCAACTTTAACCGAAAAAGTGTTATTAAAAATACAAGAAAAGAAAAAAGAATTGATGACGAGAAGAGGGAAAGGCATTATAGTAACACCCGTTTTTATAGGGCAGTAAAAACAAAAATTATAAAAAAATTATCTAAATTTTATTTAAAGATAAAAATAAAGAGATGAGATAAATTTTGAAATTATAAAGTACGTAATATTTAACGGATTACGTTTGTATAAAAAGAGAGATAATTATTAATAAAAATATAAGTGTATAAGAAAAAAATTAAAAAAATGTGTATTTAAAATAGTTATTAAAATAAGATAATTGGGAGTTAAAGTATTCAGAGACATAATTTTGAAGGTAGTGGAAAGTGTTCGTGATAGGAATAAATTCATATAACGCTAATTTTATTTAAGGTTAATTTTTAGTTTATTAATTCTCATTTATTTTTCTTCTTTTTTTTATTTTTTTTACACGTTATAGGAGAGAAAGAAAACGCTGGGCAAAAAGAAGAATTTGGAGGAAACCAAGATTGATTCATCAAATTGTGAATGGATTATGTATTTAAATCAATTTCAGTATTTAATATATAAATAGCCGAATTATTCATTATATTTTAGTAGAATTCTTTTCTAAAGTAGCTACAAAATTTCGTTTGATTTCTTCTTTTAAGCCCTTCATCATTATAGTTTCCAATTGTTTAAAGCAAGGTGGCAAGTTTCGTCGGCATCAAATTAGAGAATATATATAGACATGATTTTGAAAAGTTAATTTATTGTGATAGATTTATTGCCTGGAGTGGTCAAAAGGATTCTATGAAAACAAAAGGGTTATTGCTTATTCTTTTTTTTTTTTTGGAATTAATTCGTCAATTATTTTTTCATGAAAATTGCAAAAATTAAACAAACATTTTGTTTTAGAGTTTTATTCTTAATAAATGTGTGTTTAAGAATCATAATTGTTGTATTTAACTAATTATTGGTTTACATATATATATTTTTTGCCCAAAATATAAAATTTTAATATATATATATTAAATATGATTTATAGTTATACAAAAAAAATTTACTGTTATGAGACAAGATTTATTATTACAGGATGATTTTATATAAATTTTTTTCTTAACTATAATTCTTAAGTACGTGTTGTATTCATGATTAATGATTTTTAATATTAATAATTTTGAACTTATATAGTGTTGTCATTATTTTGGAAATTGACATTTTTTTGGGGGTAAAGAAATTGGTAGTGTTTCTTTGTTTCTTTTTCTTAAATGACTAGATGTAAAATTTTAGATAAATTATAATTCTCATTACAATATACACGTTTATTTTAAAGAGTTTTTTTTTTTTTTAATTTCTTTAAGTCTTCTTAAGTTTGGTTATTATTAAAGCTTTCGTAATTATCTTCCCAGTGTATATATCTTTGGTTTAATATAAATATATATATATATATATATCTTTAAACAAATAGTTTTAATTTTATTTCAAATATTTATTTAAAACTTCAGAAATTATCTTTAACAGATTTTGTGGGCTTTAAAAGATTTTTTTTATGACTAATAAGAATGGTGGCATCTATTTTAAATCTAATCATTTCTTTTTATAATCTATTTATTAAATAATTTTCTAGTAATATTTATTTAGATTATTTTTATATTCCAAAATTCTTCCTTTCGCATATTATTTACACATTTTGTATTCTGTTGAAGCCTTATTATTGAAATTGGGAGTGAAATTTTTTCAATAGTTTGATACTAGATAGAATAATCGTAGGATTGTATTTTTAAATTCAATAGCTTTCAATTACCTAGCATGTACTCTTCTCCATTTAGTTACAGATTAAGATTCAGGTCTTTGGAACCCGTTCAGGCACATATAGAAGCTTTGGGTTGTGTGTTTGGACACCTAACCCTTTGGGGGTATAACTTTGCGCATGCGTGTAAAACCAGTTAGTATTTTTACTCTATCTGTGCGATGTAATGCTGTTAGGTGTATGACCAACTTATCCCTTTTGCTCTACCTATGTGTTAATAGTTACACCGGGTGTATGACCAGTTATTTTTCTTGAGTGCTTGTTGGGTATCTTTTTCAACTATTAGTATAATATTAAATCAAAAATTCAGTCAAATTATTTTACAAAAAGATGAAAAATTTAAAATTTTTTCTCAGATGTAAAAATATTTTGTTAAATATTACATATGAAATTAATATGTTCTTAACGAGTTTTTCTTTTACGATATATTATTATAGTTAACATAGTATAAAATAAAAAATATTATATATATATATATGCGTTCATTCACAGAGTTTTATGTTCACCATTTGTTTTTATAAATTTTTTCTCTTTAAGTTGTTGCGTTTCAATTAGGGCGTGTTAGATTTTTTAAGGTCGGTCACGGAGTGCTGCAAAAGACCTTTTAATTCCTTTCTTTTACTAGAATTTAGTAAAGATATTTTGATATTTGTGTTTATATATATAATAATTTCATGTTCTTAATTTTTTTATCACTCATAAAATACTTTCTGGTTATATTTTATTTTTTCTTCTTTCGAGGAAATTTTACGATTAAATAAAATTTTGATACATTAAATTTTATTCAAATTAACTGTATTAAGAATTAAAAACATGCCTAAACATAGGAAAATTTGAGTCATTTCAATTATTCTCCTACCAGTTTGTGGGTTCTGTTCTGAACATAAATAATAGTGCCTAGTAATATATGGTATCTACTAGAAAAGAAGGCAAAATACCTTCTGTTGAATACAATCGGATAGGCACATAAGATAAATAACAATAAACCTAGAATTTTTTTGTCTTGGTCAATAAATTAACATTTGGATTCGCATTGCTGATGTTTCAGAAGCACTAGGGAAGACTAGTTAATTCCCCACTATATTCTACGGTTCTTTTGTCAACTAAGAAAAGAATTTTATTAGTAAAATAAAGTACATCCAAGTCACTGCGTTGCCCTTAAGGGCATCTAATATATTGAATTGAAGAATGGAGAGACAGAGAGGGGGGAAGATAGATAAGAAAAAAAGCAATCTCCAAAAAAAAGTAGCAGACACAAATTCTTTTCTATTCTTTTTATTTTACGAGCTCCACAGAAAGCTAGCGTACGCAGTCCAAAAGAAGAATCCTGACCACATCTACGCAACCCATTTGCGCCTTGCGTTATATTTATACATATTCCCCTCCATGATATCTCCACTCAGATTCTCCAAATTAGATGGCTAAGTATCATTTGACAGTTATTGCAGAAACATTCTTACCCATTTCGGTTTATTGGTGAAAATAATTGTTCTTTGCAGAAACATTATTACAAATAGTAATTGTAATAACATGTTTGTTGATGCCAAATTGATGCGTGTGATCTAGGTTGGCTAGATCTTACAGGACCACTTGTTGGCCTGAACTTCCAGCTCCAATTGGCAATTGCCAGATATCTTGTGCTGATACAAAAGGGCAAAAAGCAACAAATAAATGTACAAATCAAAGGCAATTCATGTTTAAGGCTTTATCATAAAACAATTTTGAGGTAGTGTTAAGAAATTTGGTCGGTCCTTGCTATTCCACTTAGATTAGGTTGGTACCCTTTTAGTCCGAAATTATGAAGAGTATTGGAACACCTAGAACTACTCTAAAGACAGCCTTGATATTTCTGGAGAAATTAAACTAAATAAAATCCTGACATCACTCTTAACCCACTTTTTTTTTTTCCAATTGATTTTTTATAAAAACTTATAGCTGGTATAAACTAAAATTTGTTAATCCCTAGTTTTGAACAATCTTTTTAATATTTTACCAACTGGTGGCAACTAAGTCATGGATGCTGGACGTTCACCATTTTCTGCCCAACTCTCCTCCAGAGAAAAACAGAGGAGAAATTAAAAAGAAAAATGGAAAACAAAGCAGCATAAGCAAATTGAGTCAAGAAAAGGCTATGCTTGTGAAAGAAAAAGAACAATAATAAACAAACAAAAAGAGAGAGAGAGAGATGCCATTAGTGTCATTTGCAAAAGAATCATTAAAAGCAACTAAAGCAAACTTAAAATGAGCTCCCATCTCCCCAAAACTTTCCTCTCCACTCCCTCATTCAGCATTCCCCTGTCATCACTTTTCCTTAAACGCCAAGTCTTCTCTCCTTCTTCTTCTTCTTCCTCTGTCATTATCTTTAACATAAAAAAACTCTCAGAAGAAAATATCCCTCTATTTCTTGTTCTTTTTTTTATTTGGATCTTCAATGGCGGAAACAAACTCGCACGCGAGGCACAAGCTACTGAAAACAGAAGAAAACAGAGCACACACAAGTAAGTTCCATACAAGTTTCCTTTGCAAAGCTCTCGTAGTTTTGATTTGCTTAGTTATTTTCCCACTTTTCCCTTCACAAGCTCCTGAATTCATCAACCAAACTCTGCTCACTAGAAGCTGGGAGCTTCTACACCTTGTCTTTGTGGGTATTGCTGTCTCTTATGGCCTCTTTAGCCACCGAAATGATGAAATTGAGAAGGATAATAACAGTCACTCAAAATTCGATAATGCACAGACCTACGTCTCTAGATTTCTTCAAGTTTCATCGGTTTTTGAGGATGAGAATGAAAATTTATCGGGGTCTGATGAAAACAAGGTCCAAACATGGAGCAATCAGTATTATAGAAATGAGCCTGTGGTTGTTGTAGCTAAAGAGCACTCTGTTCTTGATCAAGAACAGAGAGATACTAGTTCAACTATAGGTGAAAAACCACTTCTTTTGCCAATTAGGAGCTTGAAATCTCGTGTTCCAGATTCAGATACTGTTGAGACCTCCAGAGAATTCAAGTCTCTTAGTAGGTCTAGTTCTAATTCGGGCTCTAGAAGGTTTTCAAGCAATTCAAATAAAAGGAAAAATGGAGAATTGGAAGGTTTTGATCATGCATACTTGGACGAGAAATTGAATGAAAATGTTGTGCTTCCATCTCCAATTCCATGGCGATCAAGATCAGGCAGAATGGAAATGAAAGAAGGTGTTGATAATACTGTTCCTGCGCTGAATTCTGTGTCTCCTTCAATGGAGGAACCTGAATTCACTAGGCTTGAATCGCGGTCTTCAAGGCCTCAAATTCCTCGATCATCACGATCCAATTCTACATCATCTTCACCGAAATTGTATTCTTCACCATCCTTATCATCTCCGAGGAAATTCTCTCCTTCGCCTTCACTGTCTTTGGAGTCACAAGCAAAGAATTCAGAAGATTTTGTGAAGAAGAAGAGCTTTTATCGGCCCCCACCTCCTCCTCCTCCTCCTCCACCTCCACCACTTCCACAAGTGATGCAGAAGTCAGCGTCGGTGAGAGCTAGCTCTAGTTTGAACAACAATGAAACTTCATTTGAGAAGCATTTAAAGCGGAGCTTCACTGCTGAAACAAAGGAGTTCAATATGGGCAGAGTGAATTCAGGGGTTGAAATCAAGGCAAAAGGCAATCTTGATGGATTTTCAATGGGAAAGTCTGTTAGGACAATGAGATCAGTTGATATGGGAATCAAAGACAAGGAAATTGAAGATGGCGTCAATGCCAAAGCAGAGAGAAGAGCTGTTACATTTGATCAATCATCCTTCAACACTGAGCAGCTGCGACGTGAGAGTGTCAACTTCATGCCAAACCCAACTTACATGGAATTTCCAAAGCAAGACAAGGAAGAATTTATCGACAAGGTCGTCGTGGAAACTGATGAGGACTCGGAGAGTGAAGATGATGATTATGATGACCTTGGGGAAACTCCATTTGTTTCCAACGCCAGGAGAAGCTCAAACAATGAAGAAGAAGCTGCTTCAAGCATTGCAAGTGATGGGGGACCTGATGTTGATAAGAAGGCTGATGAGTTCATAGCTAAATTCAGAGAGCAAATAAGGCTCCAGAGGATTGATTCTATCAAGAGATCGAGTGCACAAATTAGACGAAACTCTTCGAGGTGATCAAATGAGATGATTCAACCCCTTCACAATTTTTAACATTCAGCATTTCAACTTTGTGCTTAAAACTTTCTTTTCCTCTACTAGCTTTTTACTTGGGATCAAAGTTTTTTAAATCAAAATTAAGGTCATTGTATACAGAGATGTGATTGGTTTTAATCTATGTAACCAGCAACTACATTGCAGAAATCTTTTCTGTTCATTGTTCTATCACTTGTTGGTTATGGCATTTTTTGCTGTTTCTTTAATTGTTAAGATGATTTTGTTTCTCTCTATCTTGATGATAGCGATTCCTAAAACGCATCTCGGCTTCTAGCAAAGCAAATGCTAGCCTATGTTTCTCATTTGCACTATGCACTTGAAATCATATCAGTTTGGTGCTAGAAAATGGGAGCACATAGAAACTGTAATTCTGTTCCACTTCTACAATCACTAAGTTTAGATAAATGAATCCACATTGTCCTCACTAGATGTATAAGTAAAACCTTGAGTATCGAAGAACAAATATAACTTGCACAATTCATGTTGGATGGTTCACTTGGTTAAGGCTTCATTAAAAGTTGTTGCACAACTTTAAAAACGGAGAAACTAAAGCAATTGGTGAACACTTCATTTTTATTTTTGAAATCAAGTTGATTTTAAATCATCGTAGCCTTTAAAATTTAGTTCAATCACACCCATTATATACAAGCGCGGAACTAAAATTTAAGGTGAAGAGGTCAGATGTTAAAAATTATATTGAGTTAAAATTTAATTATATAGGAATTTTGTAACAAATTAAAAGATTTTTGGTTTTTAAGAAAATTACAAAGAAAATAAAGAGAAAATGAATAAACTGACTTTTCTATTGTTCGAATTTTATTTATGAAGTTGATAACAATACAAGTATGATGATCTGCTATTTAAAGAGCAGAAGAAAATAGAATGTGAAATGAGCTAAAAATTACTTAATAAATTGTGTAACAAACAATAGCTGACGTGACACTTCTTCTAACTAACTTCAGTGTTAATCATTTTAATAGTCACAACTCCTTGATTACTGATGATTACTGATATATTGCAGATGATCAAAAATCTTCACAGCACTTAACTATTTCAACACCATACCAAGCTAATCACTGGACTATAAATCATTATACCAAAAAACCAGTCACACCACCATTATTCTTAATATCCCTCTGCAAGCTCAAGGAGATGAACATATCTGAGCTTGGACCTAAAATAAGAGAAATGAACAGTAGGCAATGGTTTAGTTATAATATTAGTAATTTGATCCTCACTTGGAACTTATCTAATTTCTAAGACTTTATTTGCAACTTAATCTCTGATAAAGTGCACATCAAGCTCTATGTGCTTGGTTCTAGCATGAAAACAGGGTTGTTGGTCAGAGTTTGGGCACTCTAATTATCACACTATAGAACAGCAGTGTGAAGAAGCTTAATATTGAGCTCAAATAGCAATAATTGTATCTAAATTAGTTCATAACAAGTTGAAGCCAGTTATCTATATGCTGCCTCTGCACTTACTCTAGCAACAGCTTGTTGTTTTTTAGATGACCATGAAATAAGATTTGAACCAAGATAAATGCAATAGCCTCCAATAGACCTTTTATCATTGGGATCACAAGCCCAATCAACATCTAATAACCTTTTAAGAGATAAGTTTGAAGATTATGTAGCATTCAAACCATAAGAGTAAGTAAGCTTGAGATATCTAAGAACCCTTTTGCAGGCTTGCTAATGTTTTCATGTTGGAGCAGCAAGAAATTGACTTAATTTGTGCATTGAAAATGACAACTCAAATCGTGTAAGAGTAATGTATTAAAGAGCTCCTACAATACTTCTATAAAGAGTGTGATTAGTGAAAAGATCAACTTTATGTTCTATATTAGCTTTATACATTTTCTATACTATAACCATTGGTGTGTTATAGCTATGACAATTACTCATATTTGCCTTCTCCAATAAATTTAATGCATACTTAAATTAAGACAAATGTAAGTATGTGACAGTAGGGTGAACTTCTATTCCTAAGAAATAATTGAAAGTTCCAAAATTCTTCAATGAGAAGACAAGATGAAGTTTATTGATAAAGGCTTCCAAATGACTAGAGATAGGCCCAATAACCAATATGTCATCAACATATATGAGTACTACAATAAAATGATCATTTTAATTGAAAAAGAACAAAGAAGCATCAAACTTAGCATTCTTGAAGCCCCAATTCTACAATGTTGTCTTTAATTTGTCAAACTAAACTCTTGGACCTTATTTTGGACCATACAATCCCTTGGTTAACCTACATACATGATGAGGAAGTTTTGAATTGACAAAACGTTAATGTTGAGTCATGAAAATAGCCTCATTAAGATCTTTATTCAAGAAAGTATTGTTAATGTCAATTTACCTTATCTACCACATGTTCATGATAGCAAGTTGAGCTTTATTTTGATTGTAGAAGCCTTGATTATAGGATTGAATGTCTTATAGTAATCAATCCCAAGTGTTTATAAAAATCCTTTACCCACCAATCTGCTTTATACTTTAAAATAGATCCATCTGCGTTGTATTTGACTCTAAATACCCATTTATTGGAAATGACTTTAGTTGCCTCTGATGCTAAAACCAATATCCAAGTCTTGTTTCTTTGTAAGGATTCTTATACTTCATTTATAACCTTTTTCCACTTAGGATCAGATAATACCTCTTGAACACTAGTAGGTTCACCTGATTTTTAAAAGCTTTTGGTTTGAAAATTTTGAGATCTTATTTACATTGGATGAGTAGACTGTGTAGGGTGTATAGGTTCAGAATGTTGTGTTTGTTGGTTTAACTGAGTTGATTCATATGAGGCAGTGTCAAATGGTTGAGTTGGTTGTGTTTGCTGATATAGCTGAGTTGGTTGTGTTTGCTAGTGCAATATTGAACTATTACGATCAGTAGGAACTAATGTTGTTGCAGATTCTATAACCTATGAAGAGTTAGATATATTACTACTAGATAGTAAAAGAGATGAAGGAACATTAAAGGAGAAAGGATAAGTGTATATATTAGGTTTAGATTTTGAAAAATGTGGCTCAAAAAGAGTTTGATAAGGAAAACTATTTTCATTAAAACTTACATGAACTGAAATGTACATCCTTTCTGAGGAATGAAGAATTTGTAGCCTTTATGTGAGGGACTATAACCAAGAAATAGACAAAATTCAGTGTGAAAATTAAGCTTATGAGACTAATATGGCTTAAGGAGTGGAAAACATTCACATCCAAACACTTTTAGAAAACAGTAATCTGTTTTGGTATTGAAGAGTTTCTGAAATGGGGATTGATACTATAAAACAGGTGTAGGCAATCTATTTATGAGTTATGATGCTATATGAAAGGCATCCCACCAAAATTTCAGAGGTAATTTGGTTTGTGCTACTAAGGTAAGTCTTGTTTCTATAACATATTTGTGCTTTCTTTTTACTACACCATTTTGATGATGAATGTGTAAACAGGTTAACCTATGCTGAATACCATTCGCACCTAAGAATTGTACAAAAGCTTTAAACTCTCCACCCTAGTCAGTTTGTAAGGCTTTGATTGAAAAGTTAAATTATTTTTCTACCTAAAGCTTGAAAGTCATAAAAGCCTTAATAGCATCAAATTTTGCTTTCAAAGGAAAAAAGCCAACAAAATCTAGTATAATCATCTATAAAACTAATATAGTAAGTATAGCCTTCTCTAGTATAAATAAAAGCAGGATCCCATAAGTCAAAGTAAATTAAGGCTAGACAATGATGAGTTGAGATTGAATGAGAAGGAAAATGCAATTTGTGTAATTTTCCCATTTGGCAAGGTGTATAGAAATCAATCTTTTGTCTTTCATTGATAGCAGAAACATTTTTACAATCATTCAATACAAATTTTTGGATATGAGGATTGAGATGTCCCAATCTATATGCCATATACTTGTATTGTTATTGTTCTGAATATCTGAAGATAAAGTTTATTCTACATTGCCAATAAGGTTAATATCTTACAAGAATTAGGTTTACATGAATCAAGGGACACAAGTCTAATTTTTGTTTATTGAACATATTGCCTAAGGATAAAAATAGGACAACATGGAAATAGGTGACCATGATTGAATATCTTGTGAATAAGATGAATTAAGCATCAACCTATATAAACCCTTTACAGCAATACCCTTCAGCAAAATTGTTCTCATTCTCTTGTCCTTTGATAAAACAAAAGGTTGCATGAAATTTAATAAACACATTATTATCAGCAGTTAATCTTGAGACATTCACAAGGATCTTTGTATTTTTTTGGCACATAAAGTAACTTTTTCATGTTGAGTTTTCATATTTGAGTCTTGAAATATCGGTATATAAAATTTTCAAACCTAAGCCATTACCAATAACAAATTTGTCATTACCTGAGAAGACCTTCTTGGTGCTCAGATTATTAACATTATAAGTAAGATGATGTGTTACTCTTGAATCCACATACCAATTTGGATTAGATATACTGTTATCAAAATTTTCTGTTGTGCACCAGGCATCTTTAACTATAAGCCTTTAAGTAGCCATATAAGCAAACTTATTACCACTCATTAATCTTGGATTTTGACGTCCAATCATTCCTAAACCATTGATGCTGCTACTTGATTCACTACTAGGACCATCTCCTGAGCTAAAACCACCGTTAAAGATATTATTCCCAACATTTGAATAGTTTCTTGGTACATAATCCTTGTTAAACCTATAGTAGCACTTGAATGCTACATGGACTTGTTTTTCACAAATTTGACAAATAAGTTTGCCATTGGTAAAGAAACCTAATCTTCCACCTTAAAAGTAGCCTCTACCAGAATTACCAAGTCTGTTAACTTGCTTATTATTGTAGAAGTTTGTAGCAGTATTATAAAAATTTCCAAAAAATCCTCTTCTTCTTTCAAACATCTGCCTTCCTATAAAACTAGAAAATTTTCCACCATATCCACTATTCCTTCCTCTGCCTCTAAATGCATAATTTGCTTCAAAGTTTGCATTTGCATAATTTGCACTTATAGCATTTGTATTCTGTAAATTTCTAATTTCTTATGCTAGAAGCATTGCATAAGTTTCGCTCAGGGCTATAAAACTAGCTTTACTAATAATGATTGCAACTATTGGATCATAATCTACACCTAGACCAGCAACTAAGTGCCTAATAAAATCATCATCTTTTGTTTGAGATCCAATAGTTGCAAGTTCATCAGTAATACCTTTGATCTTACAGAAATAATCAGACATTGTTAATGAACCTTTTTGAATTGTTAAAAGTTGCATTTTAAGCTAAGTTACTTTAGCTTTAGATTATGAACCAAACTATTTTTCAACAGCTATCCATAATTCATTACTTGATTTACTTCTAATTACTAAGCTTAGTATAGTTTCATTTATAGTAAAGAAAAGCCAACCTAAAAGACTTTAATCTTGTCTAAGCTAGATATTATATTCAGGATTCTTAGTAATTGTAATAGATCTATCATGGCTTACATTTCTAAAATGTTATATAGAATAAACCCTAACACCAATCAGCAAATCTTCAAGCTAATTTTCTCTTGTTACTGTCAGTATTTATGATCTCTATATAATGAAATTTGATTAATCAAGTTTAACAGTCGAAGAAAAATTATAGTTGAAGAAGGTTTGATTTGTATTAGAAGTGAGAATTTTTGTTGTCGTGGAACTATTGCTGGCCATTTGGCTGAATGCTCTGATACTATATAACAAATCAAAAGATATTTGTTTCCAAGAAAATGAATAAATTGACTTCTCTATTGTATTAAATTTTATTTTCGAAGTTGATAACAATACTAGAATAATAATCTGCTATTTAAAGAGCTGAAAAAGAAAAACATAATGTGAAAAGAACTAAAAATTACATAACAAACTATGTAACAAACAATAGCTGACATGGCACTTCTTCTAACGAACTTCAGTGTTAGTCATTTTGATAATCATAACTTTTTGATTATTGATATATTGCATATGATCAAAAAATATTCATAGCACTTAACTATTTCAATATCATACCAAGCTAATCATTGGACTATTTATCATTACACCAAAAAAAAGTCACAGCACCATTATTCTTAACAAGTTTTAATGTCAACCTTGAAGTTTTAGGAGGACCAAATCACAAAAATACCTATTTTTGGGAGTAAAAATTGTAAAAATATTTTAAATAATAAAAATTATAAAAATACATTATTGAATTAAAAAAAATAGGGGAACCAAAATTAAGGTGAAGAGGTCTGATGTTAAAGTTAAAAATTATATTGAGTTAGAGTTTAATTATATAAGAGTTTTAGTGTCAAACTTGAAATTTTAGGAGGACTAAATCACAAAAATTTCTATTTAAAGGGTAAAAATTATAAAAATATTTTAAAAGATGAAAATTGTAAAAATACATTATTGAACTTAAAGAAAAATGGGGCTTGGGGAAGCCATATTTCATGAGCCAGGCGCTTGATATTGACCCAAGAAACTTGTCTGTAGCCAATGTGAGGCATGACATTTTTCTTACTCAATTGTGTGACACTCTTATAAAGATTTGGCCAAAACTCAGGGGGGCCAACCTTGCCCGTATTACTAACTCCCATTATTTATGGGAATTACGATCCCATATGCATATATACCTAAAATCTACCCAATTTATATTCAATGTAAAATGTAACATTCTCTTTATCTAATCACGTGACACCATCATTACAGCCTGACTTAAACTCAAAAGTGAACTTAGTTCATATTGCCTATCTATGGTACTCATAAATAATCCACTACTTATAGGATTATCTCAATTAAGACTCAAGACATAAGATTTTTAAAACCCACTTAGTCTATAGTGCTTATCTCTACTACTATTAGGTGACTCACATTCTACGTGTCAATCTCCATTGAAGTGATTTTATGACTATATGCAAATAAAAATTCAAATCTATTCTGATACCACTTATCCGAGTCGAAAACTCGCAATTGAACCAAAAATACATGTTATATAATATTGTATACTTACTAATATATACCTAAGATCTACTCAATTTTTACTCGATGTGAGATGTGATACATAACTCTCTAAATCTCACTAAAATTTCCCCCCTGATTATATATATATCACAAACCATCTATTACGACACACCAAAGTTAATCCACCCTAATTTAAGTTACTTTTTTTTTTATTAAAACCTCTTTCTACTTGACTTTACCTCCATAGTACCATTTGTTGCATTATGTTAATTTTTCATGTTGCATATTAAGAAACTTAAATTATTACATATAATTTTAATCCAATATGATTCCGAGTTCATATGGAATAAATTTTTTATAAACGAAACAATTGAACTTTTAGGAAAAAAAAAAACCCATTTTATTCCACAATATTTCATAAAAGCTAATATTAACTATATAAAAAAATTTACTAAAAATATGAATTTCAATAGCCATAACTTTTATCACTATAAACTACAATCAACCATCGTTGACCCCAAATATTAGAGTCATTTGGAGGTGATTTTAGTATGGTTAGAATTTTTGTCACATGATTTACACAACTATATTAAAGTTTTTGAAGATTAAACTCTTATTCTATACAAACTTGAAATTGATATTTTGATCATAACATAACATTATCATCAAGCAATAGTGAGTAATTGAAACAATGCCGCCTAAATGGTGATAGCAATGCACCACCACTTATTTTCGTTTGACGATAACTTTATATAATGCTCGACACTATAATTTCATTTTATGTGTGAACGAAAGTTCAATCAATAGCGAGATTTTTTTAATTGTTGACTACATTGTGGCACGAGAATTCTGACTTCATGTGACTTTGGTTATTAGTAGTCGACAATGGTTTATGGTTATCGATGAAAAAATATTAGTTATTTTTAATCTAATTATTTTATAAATTACAAAAAATTTAAAATCTAAAAGCTATGTACCGAACACCACCAATTCTCAATTACTTGGAAGCCTACAAATACATATACGTATTTCACTTTATCAATGTGAACGTAATTGTTGAATAAGTATGAGAATAAAAAAATGAGAATCCGATTCCAATACCGTCATTCCCAAATTTAACATATGCAAAATTTATTCATATTTCCATAAATTTGGCCATGACTCCAAAATGAAGTAATCTCATCCCTTAAAAGGAGGCTATCTCTTAATTCTTGAGTACAGTATAAGTGGTAATCTTACTTTTCGAATAATATATATATATATATAAACTTTCCCACTCCATGCACCCAATACATGAAAATAGTATTGAAAAACTTTTAATTGATAATTTGCAATAGAGAGTGAGACGCCTTGTCTACTCTGATGGCAATTCCGTCGGCAACAAATCTCCAACCACCAGGCTTTTATGATTTCTAAATTGGTCCATTGAAATGACTTGAGTGGCCTCCAATGCCCACCCAAAGTCAAGAAATTGACAGCAGCCCATTAGGATAGGGAATGCTACAACAAGCCACTATGGCCTTTGAATAAAGACCTCTTTCTGTACAAATTATAGAAGCCAAGGAGTTAAAAAGGGTATATAATAGAGCAAAATTTACTATTAAAATTTACAAGAGTGCAGACAATTGACACTTGACAGTAACATGCATGCCACAAGTCAGCAACTTGTTAGCAAAATAAAGACTACAGAGTTTAATTTGACCTTGTGTCCGAAGAGGGACAGGGGACAGGTGGTTATGTTCTTGACTCTTGTTCATCCTCTGCACTTTACCGGAAAGTAACAACAGTAAAAGTATATGGAAAATGAAGACACCCCAATTACCATTGCCCGCAACCTAAGAATATTTTAACTTGAAAAAATTATAACATGATTTTTTTTTTCTTTCCCATGTTTGCTATGTGTTGTAATTTAATTACAGGTAGATGGTTTTTTTTTTTTTTCTTGTGAGAATTGAAGAATCAAAATCTAGAGCTTTTGCTAAAATTGATCCTAATACTATTAAGTTTTTTTTTTTTACGTGAGTTCACGTATTAAAAATATTTATATATTATAAAAAAAATTAAATAAGAATTAATTTAAATAATTAATTTAAATTAATTTTTATTAAATTTTAGAGACATCAATTCGATATAAATTTATCATATATAGAGATTTAATACTAATTAAATTGTAATTAATGAAATTATAGTGTAAATTAGTATATAAAAGATTTCTTTTGAGTTGTGATTCATAAATCAAATCATTAAACATAAAACTCTTTTCATCTTTTTCATTACACAGAGAGATTCTCGTTAAGCGCTATATAGAATTGATTGTGCAATATTGTTATTTGGTTCTTATTCAAAGCTTCTATTATTTGCATTCTAATCACTATAGATTTTTTAGATATATTTTTTTCAACATCTATCCTAATAATTTAACATGATAGATCTAAAATTTGTATTCTATAGGTATAAATAATATTTATATTTATATCTAATTGTTGCAGAAAAATCAACCTTAACATTAATTTCACTTAAAAATTAACCTTTACACTAACTCTATTATTAGGGTTTAAATGTGCCGTAATACCACCACAATTTAGTATTTAGCACCCTACAAACCTTTATGTGTGCGAAAAACTTCACTCACAAATAACCATAAATATAAAGATCAACATAACAATAAAAGTAAAGAAAATAAACCACAAGACATCAAATATATATGATTCGGCAACAAACGCTTTCATCCATGGTGGATTAATGATTCAACTTCTTTTATTAGTGGTTCACAAAGAACTCTTAGATCACTAAGTATCTTATTGATCACGTAATTCTTTCAGATAACTCAATATCTCTCAAATCACCTAGATCTAATGATAAAAGATTTAATTAAAGAATATAACGAATAGTCAAAGTATCTCTCAAAAAATTTATTATCACTTTCTTGCACACTCAGTACTCATGTGATCTTATAGCACCCTTCAAGCGCACTCAGCACCTTAGGACCGCTTAAGCTCTTTATTCTCTCTTATGTTTTACATCTTTAATGCTTTTAATGTTTAATGAATTCTAAGGGGTTTACAAAAGTTTATATAGTGTCTATAATATTCTTAAAATTTCTAAACCTAGTTGGAGTAAGAATCTATGAGAGTCCAAAATCCATTCAAAAAAGCTAATGCAAGCTAAAAATTGACTTTTCGAACAAATAATACTGCAGTGTTCTACAATCAATGCTGCAATGTTTAGCAACCAACGCTAGAGCGTTAAGTCTTTTAGAATTTTCATTAGGGCATTATGTCATCCAACATTGGGGCATTCATGCATGAAGCATCCTTACTTGTGTTTTCACGCCCCTAATCTTTTTCAACTCACTATTTTGCTCATTCCTCGTACGTTTTTCACATATTTAATTTTATAATGACTCTTCATTGATTTTTAATTCAAAATAATGTTCAAAACATAATTTTAAATCACTAATTCTTAACACCGACGAATACCACATTATATTATCAATTCATCCCAAATGTTTAAGCTGAGAAGAGTCTAGAAAGATTATTTAAGCTCTAATAAGTTTATACAAGTATGATTGAGATTGCCTATGGTTGAAAACTTTCAGTCTAAGGTATTCAAGTTATGCAAAAGTTTCTCATTTGATTGTTAATCACCAAACTCAAAGATAGTGGTATTAATGTAAATTAATTTGGATTTATGTGGACTGACACTTGAACTAAATCAAAGCCTTAGAAACTGGAGGTGCAAGTTTGCCGACAAATTTCTATGTTCATTTCACTTTACTCAAGAAACAACTTTTTTACACTGATGGTGATGTAGAAACTGGAGGTGGTGGTGCCAAAGATAGAATCAATCTCAACGAATAATTAGTCTTTCGAAGATGGTGGTTGAATGGTGCGCAATTATGTTTATCTTGCTGACTCTATTTATAGGGTGTTGAACTGAAAGTGCTTTTCATAACTTCCATCAAAAGAAATAGTGTAATGGCTTTTGCTTTTCTTGCTGGCTCTTTAGGGTAAGATGAACAAGTGCTTGTCAAGTGTCATTTCCAGCACTTTGATTAGAGATTAGAACATAGATAGCTTAAAACATCTAACGAATTTGAAATTATTGGTAGTGTTGAAAATAAGCATCATAATTGACCTACTTATTGAAGGGTTAGGCAAGAGTAGCCAAAGCCAAATTGTACCCCTTCTGTCCAAAGAATCATATAGAGGAGCCAACAACAAAACTTGGACAGACAAGATGAAAACACTTGAATTTCAATTGAAGTAATAAGAATACACAAATAATATGGTAAAAATAACTTGGGATTTGGAATTTTTCCTTCTTATGATAATTTGTTGTTCTCAATCCCTTACAAGGATCCTCAATCCTTTCTAGATAATGTTCTTGAGCTAACACAAAAACCGCAAGGCGAGAAAAAATATGCCGACACTATTCAGAGGAGAAAAGGCAATTCGTCTATGGGTTCACAGATCAGATGAAAGAAATGTCATAACCATTTAAGAAATAATCTAACTCCCCTGAAATCATGAACCATGTTCATAATCCAAACAACATATATGGGTCCACCTCGTCTCTAAATTTTTTCAACCAAGACAAATCCCTTAATCATTGTCACAAGTATGAACCCACCCACTTCAAAACCAAATCCCAAAATCATGCCACAACATCTGAGCAATAAACAAAGATGAAAGACAGACATTACATTATAAATCACAGTAGGTAAACAATATTATTAAGAATTCAATTAGTAGAATTTACAAAGCAACTATTGCTTGCTTAACTTGGATCAAAATTAAATGATTTGACAATTAACTTTACACCCAAAGTTTCTCTTCCTTCGAATGAGAAATAAAGGAAAAGAAGAAGAATTTGAGTAATAATCAGCACTAAAACTTAAACTAAGACTAATATATTTGTCAAAAGTTCCGAAAATATATTAGATGGGTCGATAATACAAAACATGAAGACCCACAAAATCATATTCTACCAACCATATCTTAGACCTAAGACTTTGAACACATTCAACTCGTACGCTATTACAACTGTTTCCATTTTTCTTCCCATTTCCCCCTTCACTCCGTACACATCCCAACAGCCATATCCTAAGATTAAAGGGTCATCCCTAAACGACCAAAACGCCCTTGGACATGAGTTATAATTAAGATCGATGGCGGAGTGCATCAAATGGTCCGTGAGGGATGGGAGCACGCGAGGCCCACGGGTTGATGGGGATGGGCCTGTGATGAGTGGGAGCCATTGCATGGGGCTGAGGCCTAGCATCAGCGGCTGATGATGCAACAGCAGCAGCGGATGGAGGGACCGCAACACGCTCACATGACGGACACATGGTGAGTGTTGTGGGTGGGGTCATTTGCATGTAGAACTGCGGGGAGAGTTTCAGTGCTCTCAGCCCCTGAACTTCCTTCTGCAACCGCCTGTTCTCCTCCGTTAGATTCTCACAGCATCGCTTCAGGAACTCGCAGTCAACCTCAGTTTGCTTCAACTTAGTCCTGCAATGGTTTCAGTTCACAATAAGTCTTCGTAACCAGTAACAAATCTCGTTTCCAAAAATAACCTGATAAATAATGAAATATCTTACCTTGCCCTTCTGTTCTGGAACCACACTTCCACTTGTCTGGGTCTTAGCCCAAGCTGCTTTGCCAGTGCCATCTTCTGTTTCTGAAGATAATAAAAACAACTCGTATGTCAGATTTATTTCAGAATACCAGACAATGGAAAGGGAAGCTAAAGCTTATTTGGTTGCTAAGAAAACCAAGTCGAAAACTTTACATGGTTTAAGGGCTTCAATGGAAGACCCATATGAGCAAAATTTCAGCTTTTTTTATTTGTTTGTTTCACTTTCCTTCATTTTCTCAGTTAACAAACAGACTAAATTAATCGAAGCAAAATACTTACGGGGTTGAGAGTGTTATGTTCTTTGAAGCTCTCTTCAAGAATGGCTGACTGATCTTTGGATAGCCTGAGCTTCTTTCTGGATGTTTCACCATCTTCTTCATCGCTGATACCACGAGAGTAAGCTCTCTCAATGTCGAGCTCTTCTCCATTAACTTCCCTCTCGCTTCTCTTGCCACTTACACTCGATATCGTGCTATTAGGGGATGAGACACCCGCTTCTTCCTCGTTATCTGTTTGTGATGGCAACCGATTTACGTCGATTCCTCGAAGGAAGGAGCGTGTCTCCGCGCGGCAAGACTCGGAGTTTGGATCTGCATGTCGTATTAGCGCGTTAATGGCAGAACACCAAACAGTAATTTGATTGAAGAGTTTTATGTGATGATATGAAATTTTGAGGCTTGGATCTGAAGAATAGGGTTCACGGATTGAGGAAAAGAAAGCAAATTTGATGAGCTTTTGAGTGTGAATACAAGAAAAGTTTGGCGGAAAACGATTGACAAAAAGGCAAGTAATTTATGAAAAGCAAGAAAGTATATGAACAAAGAAAAAAGAATAGAAAAAAGGATTAAATTTTTTTTTTTAAAAATCATTTTTGTTTCAGTAGATCTGAAAACATGAAAACATGCAGATACAGAAATGAAAGACAAAACGGGAAGATAACTAGTTCATAAAAGCATACCTGAAGAAGGCAAGGGCTCGTTCCATGAGGGTTTTTGGAGACACAACCCGGAAGGAGAAGTAGAAGAAGCAGAACATGGAACAAGTGAAGGCATGAGATTTAGCTGTAAAGATTGCTGATTTTGAGGAAAGCTCAAGCTAAGACTCAAGCCCAGATCGTTTTTCTCAACCATGGTTACCTTATGGCTCTTGATTGACTCAACCCAAAAAAATAAAAACCTGAAACAGCTAAAGCTTATAGCTTGGTTTCCGTAAAGCGGTTGTTGTAGTTCTTAAATTGTGTGATCAGATGAACCTGAGGAGCGAGGACTAATGGCAAATGGTTAGTTCAGAGAGAGAGAGAGGACGAATTGATAGCTGATGGATGGGTATGATGAATGAAAGAGATGAAACGGGGGTTATATAGAAAGAAGAGAATAGGGCGTTGTGGTTCTGTAAGTTCAATGATGACTTTGTGTCAGGGGGCCAATTATGTCAATCATGCTTTTGCTCCCAAATTAGATACCTAACTCTCTGAATTTTCGTCCTCTTTCCTTTTTCTGTCACTCTCCAGGGTACTTATTTACCTTATCGGCAGTAACTGGAACCCTAGCCTCTCCTTAGATTTATATGTTTTTCATTTGAAATTATTAATGTAATATTAATAGAATCAACAATACTGTATCGTAAAATTTTCGATATAAAATTAAAAGATTATTTAGATATTATATAAAGATTATTTATTATGACTTAGCACAAATTTATTATTCTTTTATGGAAATATATAGTCAATTTTAAATTAGAAATCATTTTCTTATTTAAGAAGGTGGGACGTATCAAAACCAACAAATCTCATAACAAAAATATTATATTGTATAATATCTGAAATTGGGGAGGAAAAGAAAAATCATGTTCCAAGGGTTGGCGTTTATCATGTTTTTGTGGCCAATCAAGCCTTGACGATTAGACTTGGTAAGGCGTGCTGCACCCGTTTCACAAGGTAACCTAGACAACAGCTTAATTATGTGGCTCTGAGATCACAAATGAAACTGAGATAAAAACAACATCCACTGGCATTCAGCATGTGTACACGTAGCAGCCAGCTAAGTGTTCGACTATACAACATGAATCATCCTTCTTTCAAACCGTTTGAAAATTAAGTGCGTGCACTTTCACACCAATTATTGCACACACGACCGCAACTTTACTTCCAATAAAACTTACACCTATTGAGTACAAATACATAAGATTTAAGATCAACATACATTCATTCACATGCACGTATATGATCACAACGATTATTGCGCTAAAAAGACCGCCATTTGCCACACAACATAATCAAAGGGTAAATTTTTAAATCTATTCAAATCTTCGGCATAGGCATAGGCATAGTCAAATTATTGGTGCAAAATTTTGCCAGCCTACCAACATCAAATCCATGCAAGTAATTCACTCTAATAATTTGTCACCAAGTAGCGAACAAAGATGCATATCACCGTGAATCTTTGGCATTCAAAACCCTGGGCTACTACACCCCTGAAAACACCTCACGCTTACCACATTCGCTGCCTTCCCTTAAACGGCAGATGATCCATAAAAAGGCTAAGAACGGACGGCTGAGATCCATTGTCCATGTGGGTCCCTGTTATCTTGTGCTATATTAATTTAGACAACCATCAATCAAATTATGAGTGGATTGTTATCGAGTGGAACCAGACAGAACAACTTTTGTTTTTCTTTCTCTACAAATGGGTCCCACTTTCATTTTTTTAATCTTTTTGCATATAACCTTTTACCACGAGGGGCTTCGAAGCCAAAAGCGTCGCTTTCTTAACCTTTTATTATAAAATAAGAACCTTTCATTTTTTCCGGAACGTACTGCCAGTCGCGTATGTGCGCGCGTTTTTCACGCAATTTTTATTTCTGTGATGCTACGACGAAGCGTGTTGCTGACACTACCGTAGTGAGCGTGTGTACTGGGGATGGTCCGTAATAAGCCGAGTTCGTTACATGGTTATCATCTGACGGCTTGTGAGTGCATCATGATTGTTCAAATGCGGCCGAGCCAAGCTCGAGCGTGGCTAATTGAAAGAGACTGTCGGCTTGAGTCACTTGACCAAACAAAGAAAAAAAAAGTAGAAGCCTTTGTGGGGAAAGATCAAAGAGAGAGAAGGTAAAGGGGACAAAGGAGAGTGGAATTCACGTGGGAAGGGTTGGGGGTGAGAAAAATAAGGAAAAAGCATGGAAGAAAAAACCTTCCCCCCTCCCCTTCTTCTCTCTCTTTCCCTTACTCACGTGGCCCAACATGTCCTGCCTGGAGACACGTGCTACCTAAATAACTACTGGGCCCTACTTCCGCATCCACACGATCGTGCGTGTCATTTTGTCCCCCCATGCCCCGACACCATCTTCTTCACAATCATTTGAAGTGAAACTCTCCATCTAATCTCTCCCCCAGATACCCATTCTCTATTGCCACCTGTGTATGCCACGCTCCATCTCATTTAGGCGGTGGATACCAAGCTTTGGTTGGTACGTTCTTACATAAGTTCACCCTTCGTCCCCTTTCTCTGTACCTATACTTAGGTCCATGTTTATCTCCAGGTTTTCATGCAAGTTGCTTGCTACATTATCGAAGTTCCAAAAACGCCCTAAATGAGATATAGAAAATGACGAAGGGGGCCCTTTTGTGAGAGATGAGATAATGATTAGTGCCCTAATTAAATAAAAGGGGCAATTGTTCATTTCATTTTTTGCTGCCAACACATACACACGACGCCTGTTATCTCTCTGTATCAAAAGTATTTGGTCAAATTTATCATGATTGATTCCCCTCTCGTGTTGTTGATTAATCATGTCAAGCGTGTTATGTCATTAAAAATGTCATGATTGCTTATTTAGATATTTCAACCAATTTCTGTTTAAGCCAACAAGTTTACGCTGCTCACCAAAACAAAAAAAAATCAAGCCTAGCCCTGAAAAAACAAATTCTCTCAAAACATAGAGAGCCAACAGCGCCCCACGCCGTTAAGTCCAAAAATTAACTGGAGAGGGCTCTCTGCCCCTCTCCGGTGGATACCCCAAACCCCCCCCTTTGATATCTTATTCCTCTTTTTAATACTTTTAGATTTCTTAGGCTTAACTCTCCGTTCTATCTTCTATTTATTTAGTTTCTCTTAGGCTTTAGTTTTTTCTATTTTTTGGTGTGTGGCCGCTGATCTGAAAACTCAGTTGGCGACTGTGCACAAACGAGACTTTGTCGACTCCCTGATACGATTTGCAGCGTTAATCTTAGACCCCTGGGGCGCTGGAGCATTTGTTCTTCGCCAAATTGTCGCCCTATGGCCGTCTATTCGCCGTGTGCCGCCGTTTATAGTATCTCGATAGCAAGTCCTACTGTTCCAGCCGCGGCTCTCCTCCCTTGAGGGGTGTGCAGTCATTGCCGACATGACGAACTCCTCCCAATGGTGTCAAATGTTTCGGAGACTTTTCAAAAAATTTAGGTGTTGGTTCTTAAGTTTTGTTAGATGTTTTGTGCATTGTAATTATTATATTTTGTCTATTCAGTAGGCAGTGCGTGTATTTCCCCTTCTGGGTTTTCTCTTTTTGCTCTCTATTATTAGAATTATCTCCCTTTTTTAAAAAAAAATTTATATTCTTTACCGATTAGTCTTTCCCTTTACTTTAAAGGTGGACGAAGTTGGGCCAAACGATATTGTTAAAACAATATCTTTAAGTCCTACAATTTTCTTAGTCTTTTGATCAGAAGCTCTACAAATTATATCCTTGTTATTATACTTTTAATGGATTCAATTATTTTTATAAAAAAAAATTCACAACTTCAACTTTTGAGACCAAGAAAATGAGAATTATCTATTCTTTAATTCTTTAATTTTTTTTAAAAATAGCGTGATAAGAATATTATTAATCATAGAGGGGGTCCAAGGGTCTTTTCCTCATCCCCCCACACATCAAATGAGCTACTAGTCCCATTCAAGGTCAATTCACCGAGCTAGTTCAAGTTCATTAACCTTCGGGGTCTAATATATGGGGCCTATTAAATAGAACCAATATGTCAGTTTATATCACCATTTAATTCTACAATTAGAAATTACATCATCAAAATTAAGTAAACTGTTATATTATTATTAAGCTCCATAATCTATACACATATCACCAGAGCCCAATTTCTTTTTAAGTCATTTTCAAACCATTTAATGCTAGTTAAAAATCACGTAGCACGACAACTAAGCATAAATATAAAGTTTTAGGAGCAAAAAATATAAAGAGAAAATTATCAAATCATCACATCACGCGTGATATATCTCTAATCTCTTTACTAACATAAAATTAAGATTTGTCTTGAATTGGCGAGTTTAGTTAACATTGCATTCATTTGAACTCAATAGACAACACATGTAGCTCACCTGATCTTAAGATTGATCCTCATTAGAAGCATCCTATCCAAGATTACTTGATACTCCAAGTCTTACATGGGCATAATTATCTATATGCCACCAATTGTGTTGCTTATCCAAAATCCCATTTAAGAGAAGTGGACTCTCCACTCATGTAATGTGTCATCGTGCATCTCTCCTGAGGGAAATTCTTTAAGTTAGCTTTCTTAAAGACTTATCTCCCTATTTAAATTTTAGCAAGACAAGATTGAACTCAGAACACAATCTAGTAAGAAATCATTTTCTATATTTTCTCCAAATTCTTTCTACGATAGAATCTCTAGGAAATATTTTAGCCATTGAGCTGTCATTTAACTTAAGCGTTGAAGGGTTGTCGCTGACCACCCCACCTCCGCCTATCATTAACCTAGTATTTTTTGTATTTTGCAAGGCTCTACCATGCAACTCCATAATTTACCATTTCTTAGCAAGTTCTATACTCAGTCTCATTTCTCATATTCCCCAGCCCTCAATTTAAGGCCCACTCTTAGTGATGTGCATCATGATAATTCTAAATTAACTCAAGAAGGTAAGCTGAGCATAAAAGAGACTTCAAATGGACCAATAATAAGAGCTAAGATCAAATAGCTTCAAAGGGCTATAAGTAGTTAAATTGGAGCTATTGAAGCTTCTATGAGCTTGGAATCTTGTGATCTGAATGGAAATTGACCAAATGTATTTATTTGTCTTCAATTAGAGATTGGGACATAATTTAGAGGCTGTTGGCGACTTTATGCATAAAGAGGTAAATGAGAGTCTTATTTAGATGCTATTAGGTTTTAGTTGCTTCTTTTGGTCCTATTTTTATTATTTTGCTTATCTCTCTCTATTTTCATGTATTTAGACCTTTTTTTAAAACATGTTTAGTTTTATTTTAAGTTTTCAAGTCAGTTTGGGCTTATTTGACTTATTTTGGGCCTTTAAAGCCAATTAGGTAAAATTATGATTTTTCCTTATCATGTAAGCCTATATAAGGCATCTTAAACTTCTTGTAGAGGCGGTTGCCTCATTCTTCAATTTTATGCACGAAAATAGAACTTTTCTCTCTCAAAATTGTTTTCTCAAGTTTTCCAACTCTTAAAGATAGTTGCTGACTTAACACTCTTTGATCACCAAGAGTGTGGCGTCAAAACCCTAAATTGATCCTTGTGGCGTCCATATGACTTATAAATGTTTCTTTTTAGTTCTATCCTCCATCTTATTTACCATTTATTTGTTATAATTCAACCTAAACATTTAAAGAAAAAAATAACAAAAACCAGACACTACCATCATCTTGAAATCAGATTTTGTTCATACTTCAAATAATCTATTTTGAAGATCAAAGCACATCATTTAGAAATGATTATCGTCGAGATTTTCATGTAAAAGTGGAAATACCAGATTTTGAGGGTAGAATGCACCCAGATCCCAGAGTTTGTGGATTGGTTGAACACCATAGAAAGAGTTTTTTATTATCAAGATGTTCCAAAAAATCAAAAGGTAAAAGCCGTTGCCATAAAACTTAAACAGTATGCTTCTTTATAGTGGAAAAATCTGAGGAATCAAAGCATACAAGAAGGTAGAAGTAAGATCATGACCTGGGAGAAGATGAAACGGGAGCTTAAGAGAAAATATATTCCGGACAACTATCGGTAAGATCTTTTTCTCAAACTACACAATTTTCATCAAAATAAGCTTTCTATAAAAGACAACATTGCAGAATTTGATCATCTCATGCTGAAATGCGATATGGCTGAATAAGAAAAATAGACAATTGCACGTTATCTTAGGAGTTTAATATATGAGATTTCAAACATAGTGCAATTACAACCATATTGGACTTATGGAGATGTGTGTAGACTTGCACTTAAGGTGGAGAATCAATAAAAGATGGCACGCAGCGATAGTTCTCGATTCTTAACACGAGAGGGCATTTATAACCAGGGCAATACTACAAACTCTAAGACCATTCCTACTGCCAAACCTACTGCAAGAACTTCTTCAAAGAATGATGGTGTCTCTAACCAAAAGAAGTAAAGCCATTCCTCCAACACCAATTCTCGCCAATGTTTCAAATGCCAAGGATATGGATATATTGCTTCTGAATGTCTAAATCACAGGATTATGACACTTGTTAAAGAAGAAGAAGAAGAAGAAGAAGAAGAGATGGAGAACAACCATGCAGCACCTGAGGAAGACAATGAAGATATAACTTATGAGGATGAAGGTGAAACTCTCATCCTTCGTAAAGTTTTAAGTGCTGCCTATAAAGAAGAAGAAGAAGAAGCAGATTGGTTGCGAAAAAATATCTTTCATACCAGGTGTATTTCTAATGGCAAGGTGTGTAATGTCATAATTGACAGGGATAGTTTTGAAAATGTAGCTTTTGCACAAATGGTAGAAAAATTGGACCTAAAGACAGTGAAGCATCCTCAACTATACAAGTTTTTTTGGCTCAAAAAGGGAAATGAAATTAAGATAAATCAACGATGCTTAGTATCTTTTTCTATTGGAAAAAATTATAAAGATGAAGTTTTGTGTGACGTTGTTCCAATGGATACTTGTCATTTACTTTTTGGTTGTCCGTGGCAATATATAAAAAAATTATTCATGATAGCACCATAAAAACACTTATTCCTTTGTCAATGATGGTGTTAAAGTCATTTTGGATCCTTCTAAGATGATCAATATTCCTAAGCCTTTTAGAGGGGAGGGAAATAATTTCTTGACTCTTTTTAAATATAAGAGGCAATTTTCAAAGGTTAATAAAACCTTTGCTCTTGTGGTGTTTGAAGAAAACAATAATAATATTGAGCCATCTTTTATAATAAAATAACTACTTTATGAATTTCATAATGTAATACCAGATGAGATACCACCAAAATTACCTCCCATAAAGAACATTCAACATTACATTAATCTTATTTCAGAAACTGTTCTACCAAACAAAACCACCTATAAAATGAGTCCTAAAATGCATGCTAAACTTCAAAGTCTAATTAAATGAGCTTTTGTCTAAAGGTTTAATTGAAGAAAACAATTTACTTAATTAAATTTCTTATAAAATAAAGTAAAAAGAATTTAAGTAGCAGACCACAACAATATTTTTAAAAGTCGTAAGACATAATCACATGGCAAAGCTTTGTCCCTTCCTTTCAACATAATTGAGAAACACCGTTATTAGTGGCACAAAGTCCTTGAAAATTTATCCACCAGAATGCTCTTTTCATTCACTTTACTTTTCTCTCCACGTTGATGATGAGGATGTGACTGTGCCCCCCATGTCTACTTAGTAACTATTGATTGGCCTATAATTTTATTAAACCTTCAAGTCATCGTCACCGTCGTCATCGCCAAAGCCAATCACTTGAGACTTAGTTTTGTTAGATTATTAGTGAGAGACTTATAACAGTTGCGTGTCCTTCCCGGAAAATGAAATTATGTTACTGTTTCGAGGAAAGTTGTGATGCCCGAACTAGACAATCAACGTGACCAAAAATATCCATTTTGGACATCCCAAACCCACTGTCACGCGCGCCCCAGCACCCCCTGCCTCCAATCATGCTTTTTTTAATTTTATTTTTTAAGAAAAATC
Organism: Ailanthus altissimus; assembly: GCA_946807835.1. Taxonomy (NCBI): domain Eukaryota; kingdom Viridiplantae; phylum Streptophyta; class Magnoliopsida; order Sapindales; family Simaroubaceae; genus Ailanthus; species Ailanthus altissimus. Next base: position 26,004,105 of record OX327696.1, on the reverse strand, counting down.
TTTAATATAGAAAATGGGATGAACGTGGATGACACGCGGTGTGACATTGTAGATGGGTTTTTGGTTAGCAGGGTGGGGGGTGATGATGAAGAGATGATGCGGATGAATGATTGAGTAGGATTAGGAGATTGAAGAAGAGGGAGTGAAAGGGAGAGACAAGATGTCGGATTATGATTGAGATGTCCCCACGGGTGCGTGATAGCTGTCCCACGTGTTCCCTCTTCTCAACCTTCAATTATGCTTTTCTGAATATAATTTTATTAAAAAATAAATAAAATAATAGCGGGAGAGGGAGGGTGGGGGATCTCTAATAAATGCGATAACCGTACTAGGCTCATTCCTCACGTGACCTGCACGTGGAAATCGGACCCCATTTCCATAACTTGTTCTGTTTTGGTCTTGCCCATGTTACCCACCCTCCTTGTCACGCATTCCTCCTTTGTCTTTTCATTTCCTCTTTATCTATTTTAGTATTCTTTTTCCAAACCTCATCTTATCCCAATAATGTCATATAAAACAATTTCTACCGACCAATAATTAATATTTCAAACGTGAAGCCTACCTTGGAACCACACCATAATTTCTTTTGTACTGTAATTCAAATATAAATAATTCTGTACTTTGTTGTTATCTTAAATTTTTTTTTCGTTTTAAATAAATATTAAATAATAAAATAATTAATTTTAAAATTACACAAGTTTATTCTTTGATATATTTTATAAGATTAAAAAAATAAAATATTATTTAAAAATATAACATTACTCTAAAATATTTACACAAAAAGATTTTGTTCTATCAAACAATATAATTTATCGTAATATTTAAATATATATTAAAATTTTATAATATATTATAAATTATACTAAAATTATCTTTTAATTAAAATTCTAAATTAACTAAACAATATAACATAGCTCACTAAATTTTTTTTCTATACAATTATATATATGAATATATACATATATATGTATGTATGAGTGAGTGAAAATACGAGCTTTTTTTTTAAAAGATCTTTTAAATTTTGTATGATAATTATATCGAAGTTACTTTTGCATAATTTTTTTTTTTTAAAGAAATAAAATTAAAAAATTAAAAGAAAAAAAAAACCTAAGGTTGCTGAGAGCAACTTGCTGCATTATCCAACGGAATTAAAATTAAATGATAATAAGTAAAATTGGTATTCCGACAATGTCAAAAAGGACCCACGTTCATGGCCCGAGGCCTTAATGGACCATGTGATAATCACGTGAACTCGGTCCTATGTTAGTTCCCATCAACTAGTCCATAGAGTTCGAGATGATTCTCATGTTGTGCTGAATGCAAAAGCGTATAACATACTGATTGTTCAATGATATTGTGCGTTATTTTTCAATTCAGGCCTCCTACTTTTGGTGGGTCCCCTTCCTTACAACTCTTCTGATTAGACTTCTTAGTTGGCCTTTGTCATGTCCTCATCATCAAGAATCTGTTCACCTTTTGCTACCCTCCAACCAAAGTAATTATTTCTATCACTGTTACCTTACGTAAAAATAGCCCCATTATATTGTCTTTTTATCATGTCATTTCCCAATTTGTAACTTTGCTTTTTTTTTTCCCCATTAAATTATTGAATCACTTGTCATAAAAAGATATAACTTTATAGATCAAACAAATAAATTTTGGCAACGAATTTCATGTGAATTGTGATCGTTGTTTTTCACGTGGCATGACTACAATGTGATGCATCGATTCAACCTTTTAAGTTGATTTAAGAATAATGTTAAGTATTTTAAATTATATATTAAAAAATAATATATTAAATAAATTTTAAAATAATTTATTATATCATTTTATTTTTTAATATTTATTTTACTTGAGATATTATTTTTTTAAATTTAATTTGATATGCTTTGCATTATTATTCATTTAATCTCTTTCTACATAATAAAGAATCCGCAGAGGAAAGCAGAAGGGTATTCTTGTAATTTAGGAATATGCACAGTAGTTTAGTTTAGCTTCGGGTTTCCAAAACAACTTGCACCTCCATTATTACTACTCATGTGGCGTGCAAGTTTCTATACAATCACGAGACAGCAAAGCACACGTGTATCCTCGAATCCCGCACGTTCACTTCCGGTCAAATTTACTTTACCTTCGCTGGATCTGGCCAACGGTCAAACCCCCTACTCTCCCTCCACCTTCCTCCATATCATCTTCTTCATCGTATTCATTTTAGATATGTTTAATAATTTTTAATATTCCAATTGTACCCTCGCGCCTTCCTTCTCACTTTCTTTACCGGAAACAGTCGGTGACCACTCTTAGGGACAGATTCCAGCCGTTGGATCACCAATAAATAAATCAGCAGCGGTCGATGATGAGATATTTTCACACGTGGATATGTGACGAACATCGAGAAAGTGGGTGTCAAAGCCAGCTTTGGTGAGTGATGAGTGTGTCACACCATGTGGCCAGCTGAGCTGGTGAGCATGTGATTAGTGTGATTAACGGTTAATCGAATATCGCTGATTGATTCAATCGGGTATCTTCAGTTAATCGATGTTAAAACTCGAGTTGGGCTGCACGTGTGTTGCATGAGAGCTTTGGATATGGAATTGGATTTCTTTATTTATATAATACGTTGAAGGACATATATATCCATGTATTATTAGTTTATTAAGCAAACAAATATTTATTATCTTATATTAAGGAGGGGCAGTTTTGGAAAAGCCAGACAAAGCGTTTGATTTTGAGGATTTTATTAGGGGAAGCATGTTTGGTTGGTCGACCTTTTTCATTAATAAAAATTTTAAGGGAATGAAAGAGAATATGATGACGCTTCGATAGTTTAATCATTTAAAATGATGATCTTATAAGCGAATCAATTAAAATATGATTATTTTAAAGGAAAAAAAAAAGATTGATTAATATCTTGATTAGCTTTGAACTCACCTAACAATCATGTGTGGGTTTACTTAATTTGAAGAAAATAAAGTTGTTCCCATCATTGTAGGATACGATGATCACATATTTTAATCAAAACATTAAGAGCCCACTTGATGATATAATTTTAAGTTACAAATCTATGGGAAAAAGACCCACATCAAATCATATATTGAGACCATTAATGATGATTTTGGGGATCAAAATATTTTGCTTGGTTGTAAACGTGAGGTGGGTTTTAAAAAACCGAATATTTTGGTAGCTTTCTACTAAATATGTTCCCTATGGTCTTGGAATGATGGAATTTTGTTTTGGGCACGAACGTGGTCTACTTGGATTTTTTTTTTATATGTGAAACAATCTTATTAAGCTAGCATTATGGCATGAACCGTTTTTTGTTCAAGTTCATCATAGTTCAACCCAACGCATAAAGTATAAGTTTTAAGAAACTTAGGAGTAGGACACTCAAAATCTCATGCCTTTTTTTTGGTTTTTCATTAGATTAAACTAAATTTTACTCTCTATGCATATATTTTGTTGCTAATATTTCTTGAAGAAGATGGCAATGAAGTTAGCATCATATTGCCCCTTTACTAGGTCATGTGGGTAAATTGTTAGTCTATGAGTGACCTAAGAATTTCTCACCTTTTTTTGAACATTTCAACTTTCAATCATTATTGCATTTTACTCTTTAACAAAACATCTTCCTTTTCTTCTTCTTTACCCAACTCATGATATATGGGATAAAAAAACTTAATTTGCCTTCATTATTCCCCCCCTCGTTTTCTTGTTAATTAGCTCTACGAACATAAGATATTATTTGTTTTAAGTTGTGACAATAAGATTTGTAAGAACTATAAACTTTGATTTTAAAAAAAAAGAAAATTACACTAGTACCACAATTCAAATTCAAAATGTCTAAATCTAACTTTAAAATTAGCTTTCACATTTATTATTTACACCCGACCACCTATCGTGAAATTAATACTCTCTTTTAAAATTTAAACAGCTGAAAACAAACGAAAGGGCTTATGCTTTTCTCGACAAAAAGAGACGATGAAAAATTTAAATCAATTTTCACAAACAGGGTATGGGATCAAATCGAAAGGGTTGTAATTTGTAAAAGTAATGCATTAAATCTTTTCGTCAAATAGGGCTTATGGGAGAATAATAACATTAATGGCAAAGAGACGACGTCGTTTGGAATTTTTAAGGCAACTGGCGTGAGTACACGTGCATGGGTGGACAGACATTTTTCATTAAAAAAAAAAAGTTGTTCCAAAATTAAATCCTAGAATTAGAAATGCCAGCCACATGCACGTGCATGCATCCCTGCTTATGATACGAACCTTGTTTTACAATTTTGCATTATTAATTTCTGCATGCTTCAAACCGACACCATCTTGATTCTTGATGATGACGGATTAGTTTCCGTTTCAGTGAGTTTATTTATAAACTGAAACGAAACTAATACATAAGAATAAGATCAAAGAAGAATGCTTAATTCGGTTTCCGATTTCTCTAATTTTATACTGTTTTTTACCATCTGAAATTAAGTTAGATACCGTTAAATGATATTCTTAGATGGGTTTTGGTGCTTTAGCTATTGTAATAGGCATAGGCAAAGCTTACTGGGTGGGCTGCAATCTGCCTAATTCCCTTATGGGCCTAAGCCCACGTTGGTGCTTAAGTTCACAAAAATGGTAGTGTGAAATTAACATACAAAGTTTGGAACGTATTTGTTATGGGCATTAAAATTAGAATTATGCTATTTAACCCTTTTATTTATTTATTCCATCACACTCATCTTCTTTTTTTTATAAAAAAAATGTTACCCATTATTTTTTTAACATATAAATAAACTATGAATACAGTAGCTGTCATCAAGATAATAAAAAACATATTGGATCACTCTAAATAAAAAAAATAATATGATAATATAAATAGAGTGAGCCTTATTTTTCTTTAAGAAAAAAAATCATTTGAGCAAGGATTTAGCACTTTTTTTACTTTTTTAATTGTAGTTTTTCATGTTGAAGGTTTCACTTTGATGCCTTCTATTTGTTATTTTAATCTCTTCTTTCAAATATATATTTTACATATTAAAAAAAATATTAGACACCATAAAAAAAAATTTCTTGCATGTGTAAATTTAATTTAACTCAATTCAAGTCTAATATAACATATAGTTTTTTTAATTAAAAAAAAATCAAAATAAGCATATAAAATAGAGTTAAAATTGTATTTGCCTACAACAAATTAAGATTTATGACCTTCTACATTTGTCTTTAAATTATTATTGAATTTTCATTTACTCATTTAAAATTTTAAATCTTTATTTTTAATTAATTTTTAGATTTTTAATAAAAAATGAGATTTACTTAATTAAAATTTTATTCAATAAAAATTATTAAAATTTATCTTTAATATTAATTTTGCGCTTCTAACTAAACTTAAATTGCACGCGTTTGTTTTCATTGTCCAACGAGTCCATGATGACTCACTCACAAAATTACTTATTGCTTAAAAGAAAGAAACGTTTGATATTACAGATCTATGATTTGTAAAAAGAATATAATATAGTAAATTTAGTCAAAAATTCAAAGCCCAACATTTGAATTATCACTAAAATGACAATTACAATGTGCTGACTTGGTCAAAAGCAACTTTGATCAGATTACAATAATACTTGTGAAAAAGTTTCATGAATAGTAAAATGGCCCATTTTTGATAAATTGAAAAGAAGAAGGTAAGTAGCCAACCACCATAGTCAATAAGGTGATATCATGGCTGATAATGCTATGACAAATAAATTAATAGTATGACATGATTTTTTTTAATACATATAAAGACCCCTAAAAAGACATAATAAGTTTTGACCCTAAAGATATATTCATAAGTTTGGATCCTTAGCTCTGAAAATGAACATTATATTCTTATTTACACTTTTTTTTTGTTGAAAGATTAAACAAATAAAAGAAAACATTCACTCTCTCTTTTCAACTCATTCTCCACGATGATAGTCAATTATTTTTTTCTCCGGTCCATCTCCATTGCAAGCTCCTTTTTTTTTCTTCTTTTAAATCAAAGTTGATATTTATTTCAATTTGGATCTTATACTATTTTGTTAGATTTTCTATTAATAGATTTATCCCCATGCATTTAAAAAAAATATCAAAATTATTGACTCAAAAATTTAGGCCAATTAGTTAAATTAATTTTTTATTAAAAAATTATTGATTAAGACTAACAAAATAAAAATAAAAGAAAAAAATAAGACATCAAATATATAGTGATTCGGTTCAATTCAAGTTTACGTTTATTTAACTAAACTTGATGGACTCACTCATATGCACTATTCAATAATCTTTTTATATAGCAGTAGCACAACGCATTATGGCCATTACAACATTAAAAAAAAAGAGACAAAGTAATTAACATGACAAGCAAATCCCTTTTTCTTCATTGTTGAGCCCTTTTTTATAGGTGTTTGTAGGGCGTTGTAGTAGAGTCCTCTTAAGAATGTGTCTATCATTAATTCCTTGATTAGATTAATTGCATAATTTTAAGGATGTGATTCTTTTATTTTAGAAATGTGATTATCCCTTAATTTAAGGATGTGATAACTCTTTAATGAGGGTTGGGCTTGACTTTGAAATTTAGAGGGGAATAAAGCTCTCTCAGTTTTCAGTATTAACTTGTTAAAATTAGAAACTTTATTATAGTTTAGATTCGAAGATCTTACCCTCAAATTTTGAGCTTGTCTTGGGGTGCTCGAGTGGTGTAGAAGTTTAACCCTTGCCCTAGGCGGGTTTAGGACTTGTCGATCCTCAATCCCTACCTTGAGTGGACTCAAGACCCTCGTAGATTTATAGAAAGTTGTCCTTGACCTAAGCGAGCTCAGAACTTGTTGATCCTCTCTCTCTGCCTTAGGTGGACTCAAAATGCATGTAGATTTGTAGAAAGTTGTCCTTACCTTAGGCGAGCTCAAGAATTTTCAATTCTTCAACCCTGCCCTTAGCTATCTTGAGACCTACATAGATTTGTAGAAAGTTGTCATTACCCTAGGTGGACTTAGGACTTGTAGATCCTCCATCACCACCCTAGTGGGTTCAGGACTTGTCGATCCTCCATCCCTATCCTGTCATAGGTCGGGGCTGGCTATTGACCCACAAGACTAACCTATTAGATAATGTTACCCACATGCCCATTTATACCTAAGATCTACCAAATTTCTATTAGATATAGGACGTAATATTCTTCCCCACCCAATTATATGATTCCTTCGTCATGATCTGTCCAAAACTCAGGGGCCAACCTAGCCCTTATTGCCCATCCCCCAGAGTTAGGGGATCTATTACTCATGTGACAGTCCCTACTAGGGCTTCAGACACAGGATTTTTAAAGCCTATTTGCCTATAATGCCCATCCCTCTAGGGACTTACATTTCACGTGACAATTCTCATCGTGCATTTTAGGGGCCTATATACGAATGAAAAATTTGGTCTACTCTAATACTACTTGTCACAGGCTAAGTGCTTTCCATTAACAAAAAAGATTAGTCTATTAAGTAATATTGTTTATTCACCTATATATACTTAAGATTACCCAATGAGTGCTTGAGTGTTTGAGCTTAGAAAGAACTTTAGGTGATTGAGCTCAAAGAAAGAGTAAATAGTTGTGTTCGGGTAGAGTTTAGGTGTTCAGAGTCCTTAGTGAGAGTTTAAAGTATTCGGGCTCAGTGAAAGTTTTAGTCGATCAACCTCAAGGCAAATTTATGTGATTGGTCTCGAGGTAAACTTATGTGGTTGATTTAAAAAAAAAAAATTGTCATGAACTTTTATGCAAAAGTGTTGAAAGTATTGGGTCAAATTTATTTTTTTCATAAATGAAGAGTGTTAACCAAAAAATCTAGCCGAGCTTCAACTTTTTTATTTATCATTTTCTTTTTATTTTCATCTAAAGGCCCTTTTCTTATCGCCTCCCTCCCCGCTTCTATACCTCATTTATTTTATATTCATCTGATGAGCTTTTTCTCTTTCTTTTTACCCTTTTTCTTTTTTCGACAAGACATAACCTTTTCTTGACTTTTTTTCTTCACCTGTTCCTTTTTTTTTTTACTAATAATTTTTTTTTCTTTCTTTTCTAAAGGAGGCATAGAGGAACTTTTTTTTTTTAAAAAAAAAATTATTAAGGTAGTAGTTCCATCTTTTATTGCACAATTTTTTTTTTTTTAAATTCTTCATCCTATAGCACAGTTTTTCTTTCTTCTTTTTCATTCATTTTTTTTTTGGCAGCAGAATTACCCTTATCACCAAATTAATTCAAATATTCAAGAGTTAGCATAAAAATTTGTCTAATTGAGATAAACATATTGGTATAAAATCAAACATTAGTATTTAATTAAAATCAAAAACGTATCTTTAAGTTGTTGTTCTTCATGATTAATCTTTATAGTTTTTTATTACGTTTTTCACATGCAACGCTAAATTATTGACCCAAAAATTTAGGATATTCATAAGTTAAATTTATTTTTTTGTTTATAGGGATATTTTGTAGCCTATATATACTCTTGTAAACTCCTTAGATTAGTCAAACATCAATAAGAGAGAAAATAAAAAGCTTAGGTAGTGCTTGAGTACTTTGAGTACACAAAATAATACGATATAGATCCTTGAGATTTTTAACTATTGAGTATTCTTTGTAATTTCTTCTATAAAGATCTTTCTTTCTGTCTTTGAGTTCATTATGAACTGAATAATAGAAGTTAGGATCCTGTGATCTATTATGGACGTAGGCGGTTGTTGTTGAATCATATATATTGCTTATGCTTTTTTTTTTTTTTTTGTAATTGTTTATTTCTGTAATTGTGTGATTTCTTCTTATTCTTGGTTACTTATGAGTGAAGTCTTTGAAAAAACACTTAGAAAATTTTTAGAAAGTCTTCTACAAAATTCTTAAATTTTTTTTAAAATGTACACTAAAAACTCCAACAAATATAAATATTAATTTGCTCACAAAGAAATAGTTTATTTTGAAAATGTTGTTGGTCCTAATAATATTGATTGCCCGTATGATTCTAAATAACCCGAGTGGATGAAGAGAGACGAGATGTTAATAATGACATACCCAATAATGCAAGCACATAATTTCTAGAATTTGTCAATGCATGAGGTTTAAGATTTAAAGTTTAGAGATTTTTTGTTGTTTTTCAAATGGAATCAACTTTATTTTCAAAATATGCTAGTCTTAGTAATGATTTATATGCGAAAGCCTTGTTCAAGAATAAAAAGGAATTGCATACAAACCAAAAATATTTGCATTGCATAGAAACATTGAATTTTGAGTGAAAAAGTATAATATGAACCCTTATAAAATCACATGCTATAATGAAAATTGCTTATGCCGTCTTGATGCCATGAAATTAAAAGGTTATATGTAGTGTCTTAGTTTACAACACAACTTAAAAGTTTAAGTTTATAAGTGAAGACCCAATATTAGTATTAAAAGCATGTCTTTAACAATCTTTCTCACGTGAAACGTAGATCTGAGTATGTCTAAATCAGGTGAATGCCCCGTCTAGTAGACAAAAAGCCATAGGATTTAAAGTTTAGAGATTTTTTTTCAAATGGAATCAACTTTATTTTCAAAATATGCTAGTTGTAGTGATGACTTATATGTGAAAGCCTTGTTCAACAATAAAAAGGAATTGCATACAAACCAAAAATATTTGCATTACAGAGAAACATTGAATTTTGACTGAAAAAGATAATATGAACCCTTATAAAATCACATGCCATAATAAAAATTGCTTATGTCATCTTCATGCCTTGAAATTAAAAGGTTATATGTGGTGTATTAGTTTACAACTCACCCAAAAATTTAAGTTTATAAGTGAAAGCCTAATATTAATATTAAAGACAAGTCTTTAATAGTCCTCCTTATGTAAAACATAGATCTGAGTATGTCTAAATCAGGTGAATCTCCTGTCTCGTAAACAGAAAATAAAAAAAACTAAGAAAATAACTGAAAATAGAGACATGGGGGCTCGAACTCAAGACCTTGGTTCTGATATCATATTAGTTTACCACTCAACCCAAAAGTTTAAGCTTATAGGTGAATGTCCAATCTTAGTAGTAAAGACAAGTCTTTAACATGGTGGTAATGACTAAGTTTTGCAATGCTCATATTTTTTCTTTAAAATTCATTACCCAAACTGTAATAACCATTTATTTACAACTAGTAAGAATAAATATTCATATATATATATATATATACATATTTTATTTATATGTGAGTGATAATTAATTTATATATTGTTATTAGTAGTGTTTGTATAGATTAAGGACCTACTATTAGTATTAAGTTTATTTGCAAGATTTTAGATTTATTTTAGGGACCAAATTGTAATACTTTAAAAGTTTTAGGGGCTAATCCGTAAATACTAAAAATTAGCCTCTTAGTATAAAAATACACATTTGAAATTCTAATTCACTCATTTTGGTTGATCCACCTTCTTTAGAGTGAGAAAAGAGAGAAAGAAATGGGAGAGAAAAGAGAAGAAGAAAAAGAAAAAGAAAAAGAATAAGAAAGTTAAAATTTAAGCTTTAAGAAATATATTATAACCCTTTCTTAATTTTTTGGTGTTAATTTAGTTAATTCCTTTAAGTTTTAATTTTTGAAAATATGTACAATTGAGGATTTGATGTGAATTTCGTAAGATATTATGAGAATTGATGATGATTTATGTAGATAACTTGATAAATTATGATGAATTGTAGAATATCTTCTTGATAGTTTCTTGATCAAAATATTTTATAAATTGTTGTGCTTTAATTTTGATTTTAAAATTTTAGGATAAGAAATTAGACATGTCTAGAATCATTTGAGACTTTGAATCAATTGAAAATTCCAGAAATTGAATTTGTAGTGAATGTATCAAAATGACCCTGAAATTTTAAAAAATTTCTGTGTTAACAGTCTAATATAGTGACAAACAATTTTTGATCAGATGAATAATCTTAAAAAATTACGAATTTATGAAATATGATAAGTTTATATGTTTAATATGATATACTCAGAATTGAGAATTTAGATCAATGTGGTTAAATTGTTATAATTTTCTAAAAAGTATCAGCTCATTGCAGTATTTGATTAACAGATTTTTAAAGTTATAGAATAAAATGGTTTTAAAATACTTTTGGCAGTAATTTTGAAGTGAAATATTTATCATGAATTGAGATATGTGCCAAGAGTAATTCTGTGGTATTTTTATAATTTTTGAGTTAGTATATGATTTTATAAAATTAGGAGATTAAATATTGTTCAGTAAATATCTTGATCCTATCAGGTTAATAGTTTGGATTTGATGGTGTTTATGAAATGGATTGTGTAGGAATTATTACATAATATTCATATATAAGAAGGATATATGAGTCAAGAATAATATATTTTGATTTTGGAATAACTTGACATCATTTGATGTATAAGAAAATTTTATTAAGTGTAAGTGGTCAGAATAACAAGTTTTGAGAAACCAAGTAATTAGACCAATTCAATGTGATAAGTGCAATATGTGTAATTTTGTAAGCTATTTAAAGTAATTTGTGTGAATGTTGAGGCTTATGAAAGGATTAATCTCCATTGATAGGTTAAGAAGAATTAAGCCTTGTAACCGAAAGTGCTAAGAGGTAAGTATACTAGACTTTTACTGAAATCACAAGAAACATAGTAATTGTCTATGTATGATTTTGTAAATGTACTTAGAAATATGTTTATGTTATGCCAAAGTATATTTGATATGAAATGTGAAAGACATATATTTATGAATGTGAGCATTGACATTGAGTATGGACATACATGTGTTTATGAAAGTGAGCTTTCAAAATGAAATGCATTTAACAAAGAAAGCTTTTAAAGTGAAAAATGTTCATGAGATACGTTTTGTGTTTTGAGGATGCTTGAACTCACTATTTATTTAGTAGGCACCTTATGTGATTTGTAAAGCCTTTATGTGTGGCATTTCCTTTGAGATTGATATATGTTATGTGTTCCGTATGTAGGGAGGATCTTATTGATACCTAAAGGAAGAGTGAGTCATCACATTCGTGTAGTGGTGTATTGGTGCATGTGAAAGGACTCACTGATGATCAGGGTGAGGGTTTGGCTTTTTTCTTTGGGTATGAACATTATATACGTGTAATTTAAAACCTCACTTGTACTATTTTTCTCATACGGTATGTTACCTACGAGTGACATTTGGCTCATTATGTGATGTATGATATAGAAGTCCTACTAAGTAGTAGTTGAGTGATGGTATTCTTATTATATATTTTGAAAGAATGTGTAAGCGTTTACTTAACATGTGATTTGATAAGATTATGATTTTGATTTATCACAGCATATCATACACATGCATTGTGTACATATATATATATATATATATTTGTATTTGATATATGAAAAACTAGTATGCTTACTAAGTTTTATACTCATTATAGTCTATGGTGATTTCAGGTAAATAAGGTACATGTGTGCTTAGCAGATTTAGCAAGGCTTCTGCTGTTCCTTGGGTTCCCTAAATTGCTAGGTTGCTGAGTGTTTCATTTAGGGACACATGAGTTAAGATATTTGATTTGTCCCTATTGAATAAATACTTATATATTATTTTATTGAGAGTGATTGTAATTGGTTTAAGTTTCACCAAGTGTGGTTATGGGTTGATTTTAATTTGTAATGAATATATTCTGAGCTTTCGGTAATAAAGTTGCTACTGGTGACATAGTAGAGTATTAATCTCTGAGAAAACTCTGCGTATCTCCGGTTTATTAATTGTTCTAGTCATAATTCAGTTGTTATAATTTTGAAAAATTGAAATGAATGTTTAAATATTATCAATAAATATTTATATTTATATTTTAAACATGAGATCAACCCGTAAACAAGAATTTAGGAATATATTAGAAACATTAAGATTGTATGTGTGCTAAGGATTCCTATGTTGAATTAAAGTACGAAATTTTATATAATATTATTTATGAGTGCATATTATTAAATGAATGTAAGTTATGTTGTGTGTCAAATCTTTTGGGTCTGCAGCGTGACACAGACTATCATCAAACTAGAACAAAATTGATTAAAGACTATTTAGAGTAAGTTCGAAGGTGTTAGTAGGTCATAAATGTTGGAATTTGTACTTACGTGTCATCCATTGGTGAATGAATATTTGTTTAATATTTATACTAAATATTATTATTTCATTAAATTGCTAATTATATTTTATATTTGGTGAGATACTTGTAACATTTTAGACATTGTATGATCTGAAAGAGTTCAGATATGATCTAAAAAAGTTTAGATCAGTGCTAAGAATTAACAATGCTGAGAATTATAAATGCTAAGAGTTGATATTGATAAGATTTAGCAGGTTATAAGAGTTAGCAAAATCTAAGAAGTTAAAGTCTTGTCTGAAATAGGATAAAGACCTGAGAATATATTAGTAAACGATATAGTTGCAAAGAATTACAAATGGTGCTAGAAAAATGTCATTATACAAATATGTTCTTAAAAACTATATTCCTGATCTATCTTCACTTATGCGAATCTGTCAGTGAAGACCTTATAATATATAGATCAGTGTATGTCTATATTTGAATGGTTCAAATGGTTAGTTTTAGCAAACCATGAGTTTAGTGGAAGCTCGTATAGAGATATAGGTATTCAGTAATGACTGGGTACTGAACAGACTCACGAATACCTCTAATAGGCATCCCATAAAACCGTCAATGAAGGGTCTTTCGAGTTAAATAGTATTCGTGGTCTTTTGACTTGAGTGCCACAGTGGGCTTGTGAGTGATTTATTATACTTTGGTTTCACACATGTCAGAAACCTTTTATGGTTTGACCACTGGGTGTTGTTGGATATAGTCCGATACTCATGGAATCTGGTGTGCATAGATATGGGATCCATCAGCTCATTTATGTGAGTAATATATTATAATACTCTAAGACTGCATTTTTAAAAATCTTATGCCTATAAACAATTATTCCTGGGAAAAGAGTTTAACCCTAGGGATAAATAATATTCGCAAATAAATAATATCATAAAAGTGTTTGTGAATATTATTTATTAAAATAAAAATATTGAGATAAACTTACGGTCAAGCGTATGGAGATTTGACGGTGTTGATCTATATCTCTACTCTACCCAAATATAAATGATGGAAGAATTATACTGATATGTTATAACCTCAACTTGTATGATTTTACGCGCTGCTTTGTAATATCTGTAACGTGTGGGGGGCATCGTTCACGGACGTATAGAGGAGTTCCATATGACAAATTAAGAGTGGACCTAGAGAATCTCACAATATAAAGTGTACTCATTATGCACTGGAGCAGCATTATAGATTGAACAGTTCCATCCTATAAATTTCAGCAAAATGAAAATATATTTCAAGATTTCTCAAGTTGTGCATTTGTTTAGACTTAAATGTTAAGTACATCACGTAATTAGTTGACAAGAATTGTTAACTAATTAGATATTAACAAATAGCATAATTTTATTCCATGAATTAGTTTACCATGAATTTACTAATTAACCTTGTTAGTAAAATTATATAAGGTAAAATTTAATTATTTAATTAGTTTTTGAATAATTGAATAAATATTTTTAAAAAAAATAATATATATAATTTTTATTTGTTTATTATTTTATTGTTAAATGAAAAACATACCTAATTTAAAAAATATAAATTAAATTTGATGGAGCATTTTTTGTAAAAATTAATGGTCCATTTGTTTTAGACCATTGAAAAATTATCATCAAAAATTATTTTTAGTAATTGATCACTTAATCTAAATTTGATAGAGTACTTGTGAAGCGCTTAGAGCACAAAAAATGAATGGAATTCATTTTCTATTAACAAGGAAGAGCAAAAACGTGGGTAAGAGAGGGATTAACATAGAGTTTTTTGTGTTAGAAAGTTTTTCTTTAAACAAAGAGTTGTAAGAAGAACTATGGAGAAAAATTAATTTTTTTTATTTTTTTTTAAGAAACAAAAACTTGTTATTAAAAATTTGATTGCTGCTATTCTAACTTTACAATATTTTTTAATTTGATTGCTGCTATATTTAACAACTTCACTGAAAGTTCTTTAAATCTATTTTTTTGTAATATTAAATTATTAATAATTTAATTTATATGTATATATGCTGATTATATACTTAATTCCGCTATAAAATTGAGTATATGATATATATATATATATTTAATTTTTTTAATATATACATAATCACACATATATATATATATATATATACTCTAAAATAAGTTAACAATAGAAACCCAAAAATATAGTGGAAGATTTTTTTAAAGAGGGCAAAGTGGGGATAACTCATGAAAAGGCATGGAGAGAACAAATATGCAGTAGATTTGGTTCGAAGTTCATACGAGGAATCGCTTATACTACCGGCGTCATACTCCTATATGTTTGAAAAACAATCAGGTACAATTACTTATATACACCAACATTTATAACAATTTCTTGGATTCTTTTTGTCGCAATTGGTAGGGGCATACTTGGTTTTCGTACTTTAGTTAGGTCGGTCATTATTAATGATGAAACATTTATGAAAGAAAAATTCCTAAGTACTATGTTTGTTGCTGCATACTAAAATGGAAATAATTATATACAGTGAAAGGGATAATTATACTCCATAGTATTAAAAGGATAAATTAGTCATATTATATTTTAAAATACTCAAAACGCCCTATTTTATTAAATTTATTTGTTAGTTTAAAAGATAATAAAAGTAATATAGTGTTTTACTCATAAAAAAATTTATGATACTAATCGTTGATTGATGTTGACTGTCATTGATTAATTATTGATAAATCTTTAACCGCTATCGTAATGACTCGTCTTGACACCGTTAAATTTTAAAATTTGTTATCTACATTATGATATAGTTATTTCACCAATGTAGTATACTAGTATTGGAGGTTGCAAAAATTAGAAGAAAAAAAATAGCACCCCATATTAGTTGCCATCAAAATGGTGGGTATCACTTTTTCTTATTAATTTTGGGTTGATATGTTATTGGTAAAATTAACATCAACAACATATATAAATTTAGAGTTTGGTTATATCTACAGTGAGATGGTATGATGTTAATTAATGACAAATCACCAATCAAATTAAGTTACGTGTCAATATTCTAAGAGTTTTATTTAAATATAAAGAAAAATGTTTTTTTAAAGGATCTTATAATAATTGTAATAATTATCATTCAATTTAAATTAAAATTTTAACAAAAATTGATACTTTTGAGTAATTTTGAAAATAAGGAGATTAAGTTATCCTTTTAACTACACTACTGGAGTGTAATTAAATTTTTTCTTAAATATATCTTTTAGCTTTTGGTGTAGGAGCTCAAAATATGATTAATCGTGAAAATAGTTTCTTTTTTCCAAAGTTAAGTGATATGATTGACAATATTAATGATATTATTTTTATATCAGATCATTTATCATGTCAGATAAAATCTTATGTTTAAATTCAAGAAAGTTAATGTTCAAAATAAAATGAGTGTGAATTTAGCTAGTCTCATTATATGAGGTGTATTTATTGTACACTACAGTAGTATACCGAATTGAATAATTTAATTTAAAAAAATTTCAAAAAATTAAAATTATTTTAAAATTTTAAAAAATTAAAATTATTTTAAAATTTCTTAAAAAAATTATATAATTTAAGTATTAAGTTCGAGATCTCAACAAATAAAATTTATTATTTTTTTATTTTTATTAAATGTCACATGTCTTATCATTAATTTGTAAAGACATGATATGTGACATGATTTATATAACCCATTTAATTGTTAATAGTTAGATTTTGGCTAAGTAAATTGATTTCAAGTTGAAGCAAAATTTCGGCTAAAATTGAATTGATTTCTAATTGTTTGCAAAAGATAGCATTCTACCGAAGTGTCTTTCATTAGCAAGCAGTGGCAAATTACTTTGTTGAATCGTCATAATGCTTTTTTTAAGCATGAGTTGTAAGTTTCTTATTCATCATTTGTACATGACATGACCTTTGTAAAGTTATATTTGGCCACTAATTAAAATGTTACTCGGCCAAGTCTTTTCTTTACTTTTACTCATGCTTTTAACAAGCATGACAATGCAAAATTCTTGCTTTGTCATACTTCTTATTAATTGGCCACTCGTTAGACTAATTTTGCTTTGTCGTGCTTCTTATTAATTGGCCACCCACTAGACTTTAATTGGTTGAAAGAGAGGCAAGAACGGCTATAAATAGCCAGCTCAATTCATTTGTTATATAACAAGTGTTGTTTTAAGTAAAAATAACACTTGTTGTTTAGGGTGAGAAATTTAAGAAGTAAGTGTTGTTTTAAGTAAAAATATTTTAATATAAAATAAAAAATTATTATTTTAATTTGATTAATTTTATTAAGTTTTAAATTTTAATATATTTTAAGGATGAAATTTTTTAATATTTTATTAATATAATGAGATATTTATTTATTTTTATTATATTTATTTATGTATATGATATATAAATTTAAAAAAAAATTAAATGTACACACAACATTTTAAAATTTAAGTGCTCGTAAGTTAAAAAAAAAAAAAAAATTTAAGTGCTCGAAGTTTTTAATAAAAATTTAAAAAATTTAGGTTCAATGAAAGTTTTAATTGATTAACTTCAGAGTAAATTTATGTGATTAACCTCAAATCAGACTAATATAATCAGCCTCAAAGCAAATTTATGTAGTCGACCTCAAGATAAACTTTAAGTGGTCAACCTTAGAAAAAATCAAATTATGTCACAAGCTTTTATGCAGAAATGTTAGAAAATATTGCTGCGGCATAAGAACCGCAAGACCCCATACTAGTGAAAGAAAAAACGGACGTGCACTTCTACGCACTAGCTAAAAAATATCTTTTTACTTTCTCTAATAATAAGGTCAGCTTTATAACTCCAGCTTATACAAAGCTATATAAGGTTCAATTTTTTTTTATAAATAAAGAGTGTTAGCAAAAAAAATTTAGTTAAGCTTTAACTTTTTTTATTTTCCATTTTATTTTCCACCTGAGGCCTTTTTTGTTACTACCCCTACCCTCCTTTTTATACCTCTTTTTTTTTTTTACCCGATGAACTTTTTCTCTTTCTTTTCTTTTTTCGAGGAGACATAGCCTGCACTCTTTTAGTTTTTTTTTCTTCACCCAACCCTTTCTTATTTTACTCTAAAGTTTTTTTTTCTTCTTTCTTTTCTCGAGAAAGTAGAGGAGTTTTTTTTTAAAAGAAAAAAATTCACCGAGGTAGCAGCTCCATCTTTTTATTGCACAAATTCTCTCTCTCTCTTTTTTTTTTTTTTAATTTCGCGTCCTGTGGTACAATTTTTCTTTCTTCTTTTTCCTTTATGTTTTTGTGTGGTAGCTGAATTATCCCTACCACTAAATTAATTCAAAAATTCAAGGAATTAACATAAAAATTTGTCTAAGTGAGATAAATATATTTGTATAAAATCAAACATAAAAGTTGTATAATTGAGATAAACATATTTGCATAAAATTAAATATTAGTATTTAATCAAAATCATAAATTTATCTTTGAATTGTTCCTTATGGTTAGTCTTTATAATTTTTTTATTGCGTTTCTCACATGCAACGCCAAATTATTGACCTAAAACTTTAAGCAATTCGCAAGTCAATCTAATTCGTGAAATCATCAATTGAAACTAATAAAATAAAGATAAGAGAGAAAAATAGGATACTAAATGTATATTAGTTTTGTGATTACATCCATTTTATTGAATTTGATAGGCTTACTCATATACACTATTTAATAATTTTTTACACAACAATATTATAAGGTACCATAACTATTATAGCATAAAATAAAGAAAAAAAGACAAAGTAATTAACATGATGGGGAGCTCCCCTTTATTCATTATTATGCCTTTTTTTATAGCAGTTTATGAGGCTTAATAGTAGAATCCTCTTAAGAAAGTTGAATTAATGGCATATATTTAAGGGATGTGATTTTTTTGATTTTAGATATGTGATTATTCTTTAATTTAGAGATGTGATTACCTCTTAATTAGGTTTTAGAGGTAACATAAACTTACTAAATCGGCATATTAAATCTCTATATGTTCATTGTTTATGATTCATTTTCTACAATATGTCATTTTGTGATAAGTGTAGTTCATATTATATCATTTTGTTGATAGATTTGGTTTTTAAAAAAAATTAAAAATATGTAGGTGGTATTGTATTTATAGATTTTTATTTGTCTTATTGAGTTTTCATGGTAGATATTAAGACCAAGTTCTCAATTTCTTTAGAAATCTAGATTTCACAATGCCATATATATTTTTCCAATTGTTTCTAGACACTGTTGAGAAAAGTTTCAGAATACATGTATATTGAACTTAACAATTTCTTTTTTCTGCTTGTGTTCGTTTTATGGAAGTTGTTCAATTTGCGGTGGTGTATGATGGTGAATGAATTTGCATATATGGTGTAAACAAGTTCAATGGTCGTAAATTTAAGGAAATTAAGTTATCTCGAGCAATAACTAATGAAGATTTATTGAAAACAGTGGCAAGCATCGTTAATGCTCTAATACCTAATTTCAATATCTCCATGAAATACTTATTAAGTCATCCAAAACTAATATCACCTATAGAAATATTATGTGACAAAGATGTATAGTTCTTCATGGATGAAAAGTGTGGTGCTGGAACTTTTGCAACTAGCTAGAACTCCTTTATATGTGACCATTGAGCCTAAAGCAATGCAAAGACCTAGCATAAACGAAATATTTGGTTGTTTGGAGGAGAATAATGTGCTACTAGACTTCGTTCTCATTACGTTTTAATATTGTTAGAATTGATAATTCAAAATCGTATATGAACATGATTTTGAGTTGAATATCAATAAAGAGTTGACACGTAATTAAATACGTAATGGACGAATCAGAAAAGAATAAATATGAAAATCTGAAAGTAAGAAGGGATACGAAAACATGAGGAGACTATTTTCAAGTATGAATGTCGCAACACTGGCTGCTCAACCCTAAAGACAGAACACCCAGCATCATAACTTCAGGACAAGATTACATCTGCGCCATGGCGACAAGTAGTGCGATGTTTCTTGTTTTGTCTCGTATTCACGTGTTTAAATTGATTTTAGATTGATAAATATATAGACTCTTATTCCAACTAGAAATTAGATTTATAGGGATGTTTTATAGCCTATATATACTCTTGTAAACTCTTTAAATTAGTCAAACATCAACAAAAGAGAAAATAAAGAATTTAGGCAGCGCTTGAGTACTTTAAATGCACAAAATATTGCGATATAGATCCTTAAGATTTTTAGCCATTGGATATTCCTGTAATCTCTTGTGAGAAGATTTTTGTATCATTGAGTTCTTTGTAAATTGAATAAAAGAAATTAGAATCTCATGATTCAACATAAACATAGACATTTATTTTCGAGCCACGTATATTGCTTATTTTTTTTGTGAGTGATTATTTATCTCTGTGATTGTGTGATTTCTCCTTATTCTTGGTTACTTGAAAGTGAAATCTTCGGCAAAACGCTTATAAAATTTTTAAAAAGTCTTCTACAAAATGCTTAGAAAGTTTTTAAAGTGTATGCTAAAAACTTCAACAAATATAAATCTTAATTTACTCACAAAGAAGTAGTTTGTTTGAAAATGTTGTTGGTCTTAATAATATTGGTTGCCCAAGTGAAAAAACGGGTTGCTAATAATGATATACCTAATAATGCAAGCATATAATTTTTAAAATTTGTATAATGTACGAGGTTTAGGATATAAAATTTAGAGTTTTTGTTTTTCAAATGGAATCAACTTTATTTTCAGATTATGCTAATTGTGATGATGATTTATATGTGAAAGCCTTGTTCAAGAATAAAAAGGAATTGCATACAAACCAAAAATATATGCATTGTAGAAAAATATTGAATTTCGAGTGAAAAAGTATAATATGAACCCTTATAAAATCACATGCATAATGAAAATTGCTTATGGCGTGTTCATGCCATGAAATTAAAAGGTTATATGTGGTGGTAAATGACTAAGTTTTGCAATGCTCATAATTGTTCTTTAAGATCCTTTACCCAGACTACCGTCAAGTTAGAGCAAAATTAATTGAAGACTATTTAGAGTAAGTTCGAAGGTGTTAGTAGATCATAGAAACCAATAGATATAGCGTAAGGTTTTTTGAAAGAGGGCAAAGTGGGGATAAGTTATGAAAAGGCATGGAGAGAACAAATATGAAGTAACAAATATGCAGTAGATTTGGATCGAAGTTCATACCGCTACATGTTTGAAAAACAATTAGGAACAATTACTTATACACACACTAACATTTATAACAATTTCTTGGATTCTTTGTCGCAATTGATAATTGCATACTTAGTTTTCATACTTCAGTTAGATCGGTCATTGTTACCGATGAAACATTTCTGAAAGGAAAATTCTTAGGTACCATGTTTGTTGCTGCATCCTAAGATGGAAAAAATTATATATAGAGAAAAGGATAATTATACTCCATAGTATAATTAGAAGGATAAATTAGTCACCATGTATTTTAAAATACTCAAATTTCATTAAACTTTTTTGCAGTTTAAACGATAATAAAAGTAATATAGTGTTTTATTCTTAAAAAACATATGATACTAATTGTTGATTGACGTTGGCCGCCATTGATCAACAATTGATCGATCTTTGACCGCAATCATAATGACTCATCTTGACATCGTCGAACTTCAAACTTTGTTATCTACATTATGGTATAATTATTTTCACCAATGTAGTATACTAGTATTGGAAGCTGCAAATATTAATTAAAAAAATAACTCCCCATAATGGTCGCCATCAAAATGGTGGGATCATTACTTTTTCTTACTAATTTTAGGATTCTGTCAATACATTATTGGTAAAATTAACATCACCATCATATATAAATTTAGAGTCTAACAATATTTACAACGAGATAGTATGATGTTGATCAATGACGACTCAATGGTCAAATTAAGCCACGTGTCAATTTTGTAAGAGTTTTATATAAATGTAAAATAATTATATTTTAAAGGGTCTTATAATAATTGTAATAATTATCATTCAATTTAAATTAAAATTTTATCAGAAATGGATACTTTTTAGTATTTTTTAAAATAAAGAGATTAAATTATCCTTTTAACTACACTACAGGAGTGTAATTATAATTTTCCCTTAAATATATCTTTTAGCTTTTGGTATAAAGAACTAAAAAATGATTAATCGTGAAAATAGGCTCTTTTTTTCAAGTTAAGTGATATGATTGACAACGTTCATGATATTGTTTTCATATCAGATCATCATGCAAACTTGTAAGAAAGAATTTATGAAGTTTTCTTAAATGCACATCATGGTGTATGCATATCACGTAGGACAAAATCTTAAGTTCAAATTCAAGAAAGTAAATGTCCATGGTTTTTATTTTGAGGCAGTTACTACGTACCACTTCTGTGAGTTTTATGATCTAATAAATCAAATCGAAGGAATGAATGAAGATATGGCACAATATCTTTTTGTGGATGGGTATGAAAAATGGGCTCGTTACTTTGATGGTAGAGGATATAACCTTATGACTACTAATATTGCTGAATGTTACTGCAAGAAGCTTGAGAGCTTCCTATAAAGAAGTTTGTGGATCATATACGAGATATCCTTCAGATAGAAGTGGTTTTGAAACCGTCGGAACGAAGCTATTGACATGAACACTCTATTGAGAAATTAGGTTGAAAACTAATTACTTTAAAGTCGTTTTTCGTTTGGTGTAAATGTGATCAACATACACAAATTTAATATAAGAGATGGTTATTTAGATGGTCAAGTTAACTTTCATGCAAAGAAGTGCAATTTGTTGTGAGTTTCAACCTGAGCAATTACCAAGTGTGCATGTCCTAGCCGTGTGTAGAGTTCCAATTATTATAGCTTTGAGGCACCGATAGCTACTTATGCAGAATCTATTTATCCAGTTGTCCCTCAAGAAGAATGAGAAGTCCCAGATAAAATCGAAAGTCATATAGTTAGTCCATCAGTAAGACAACCTACAGTGCACAATATCATCTGAAGAAAAATTAAATGGTAAGAACCAAATTGTTCGCAAATGTGTGAGATGTGGTCGTGACGAATATATTGCCAAACATGCAAAGCTTTTCCCCATGGCCATCTCAGCTCAGGAAGCTCTAAATCCAGGTAATTATTAATTCATTGCTTTACTCATACATGTGTTAGCGAAATTTTATATACATATCTACCACTCTCTAATTTTCCATCAACTTTGCATTTCTTTGTTAGGCAATAGACATAAATGATAACTTCATGCATTGGGATTGCCAAACCCAAGATGATGGTCTTCAATGTGGTGGTTGTAGATTTTCAATAAATAAGTTCAAGCTTGAACTTAATTCTTATGCTGTATTAACACTTTAGCATGAACCTGATTCTTAATTTGCTTATGAGATATTGTCACTACTTTTCAAACAAGTGATTTTTCTAGTATTAATGGTATAATTGTCGAATTCCAACTCTTTACAGGGTATAATTGTGTAAATTACATGGTTTATAAAATCTATCATAATTACAAAATTGTATCTTGAAAATGATGAAAATTTATTTTTTAGTTAATTTTTTATTTTGTAACGAGTCCGACCATTTTCAATTTTTTTTTGGGTTACACTTTCAACTATTTTCATCTCTAACCATAAATAAACAATACATGAACATCATATTTGACGTCTATTGCAAGTATTAACTCATGCACTTCAATTTGACACACCTAAGCATTAATTAAGCCACAACCTTGATACACTTTTTATTCTATGCGTAACGAAAAATCATAACTCATGCCATAAGTAAGAACATATAAAATCAACACACCAATAAAGATAAAGAAAATAAACCAATCATCAAGACACAAGTTATATGTGGTTCGGCCCAAAATTGCCTACGTCCACGAAAGATCCATGATCCAACTTCTTATTATTGATATAAATCACTAAGTATCTTTTTACATCATCAATGATCCCACAACATTCCTTAGTATCTCCCATAGAGACCTCTAAGTATCTACCCTTAATCACCATGACTCCCCAAGACTTCTTAGTATCTCATCATAAGAGATTTTTACAATG
The DNA here is from genome assembly GCA_946807835.1 of Ailanthus altissimus. NCBI lineage: Eukaryota > Viridiplantae > Streptophyta > Magnoliopsida > Sapindales > Simaroubaceae > Ailanthus > Ailanthus altissimus. The sequence continues at coordinate 25,979,945 of OX327696.1, read as the reverse complement.
AACATAAGAATAACCCGAGCATTTAAGCCAAAAGGATCTATGGTGTTTTTTTTGTTCACGTAAAAACTAAAAGAAAACACTTCCCAAATGTTACACTCTAGTGCACCACGCACTTAATGTCTACCTAGCTCCTCTATTCTCTCTTATGGTTACATCTTGAAACCTTAGATGGTTGTCTTTCTCTTGTATTTGAAAAGGTTTATATAGAGAATAAAACACCTTTAGAAACCCTAAACATAGTTGGAATAAGAGTCATTATTTGTAGTAGTCCTAATCCCACTTAAAGAATTCAATTGAGCCAAAACAGGAAATATCCTAAAATTGTCGCGTGAATAGTAATAACGTGTACAGTACCCCGCGCGTAAACAGTAACCAATTAATAGTACCGTCTGAACAGTGTCCTTGTATAAACAGTACCTATTCTTTTTTGCTTTCCGTTTTGCTCCTCCTTTGTACACTCAATGCGTACTTGACTTTATAATTATTCTCCTCTTTGTATTTATCTCAGTTTTTACTCATACAAAATTGTTGAATTACCAATTTCTAACAACGTCCAAACAAAATACAAAGTTATGTTTCATCTACTTTAAATAATATCTAATAAGAGTAGATGTGATAAAATGAATCACAACACAATTATTCGATATAAATTCTATACACTTTAAGCAAATAGGGGTAGAAAAAAATTAATACGATTAATAAATAAGTCAAATTTGTATTACTTGTTTATTCATCATATCGAATATGTATTTGAATTTTACGATTCACAAATTTATTTGACCCATGTTAAACTAAACGAATCAAATTAATTCTTCTAAAATAAATTCGTGTCTATTCACATAAGACACGAACTCAATTATAGAAAATATATATAAATTTAAATATAAAAATATATTTATTGTAATTTAAACGTATTTAATTATATTAAACAAATTGAATATTTTGTGTGTATGAATTGAATTTGGTGTTATTATTCATTTAAATAAATATTTAATCATAAATAAATTTAATAATGTATAACTATATAAATGATTTAAATTTGATCTATTTATTTAAACGCATCTAATTGTATCGTGTAGTGTAATTCACATATTAAATAAATTGAATTTATATTTAAATGCTTGATTTGTTTATGTAAATGAATCATATACAAATATAATAAAATTTTATTAATACTTTATATTAACATAACATGAATACGAATCATTTACACACCCCATAAATCAAATGGTTTCTATTCCCTCACCGGATATAAGGTGATTGCAAGTTGCTTTTTAGTGATGTTATAGCCTGCATACAAGATGATTTTAATGGCAATGCTTGAAACATGGTTCTAGGAACCAAATCATAAACATTCCATAATTACCACTTCAATGTAAAAATTATTAAAAAAAAGTTGAAAATTAACAATTGATGTCAAATTAAAATAATTAGATTTTTACAAATTTACTGAATCTCACCTTATCGCTTTTTCATGGACACCTTCAACTAAGCATATAATTCACCATATATGATTTTTATCATCAATCTTCAATCTTAAGTGTCACTTTTCATATTAAATAGAAATAGGATAAATATTAAATATATAAAGGTAGGTAGGTAGTATTACCTAACATATTAATTTTTTGAGTCAATAACAAGCATCCAACTCGTGTTAAGTATTATCAAAGTAGACCCAAATTCTTATTTGCATATGAACTCTTAAAATTGTCCTAATGAAGTTATCACGTGGATAATGAATCCCTTATGACTTCAATGGATAGACAATATTGGCCATACATCTTCCATGACTCCAAAAGGGTGGGCAATACGAGCCAAATGGATCTTGAAAATCTTATATCTTGACCCCCAATAAAGATTACCACGTGAATAATAAGTCCCTCATGATTCCCGAGTTTGGATCAAACCATGACAATAGAGATTGGCACATGGATAATGAGTCCCTCATGTCTCCTAGTTTGGACCAAACCGTGACAAGGGTGTCATATGATTGGATATGAGAGAATATCATATGTCACATGAAATAAAAATTGGGCGGATCTTAAATATATATGAGCGGGTAGACTATCTTAGGTATACATGATTGGATAAGAGAGAACATCACATCCCATATCAAATAAAAATTAGATGAATTTTAAGTATGTATGAATAGGTAGACAACATTACTTAACAAACTTATCTTTTAGATCAATGACAAATACTTAACTGTGACATAAGTCTCACATTCTTAAAAAAATAATGAGGTAATTTTAGAGTATGCATCAACGAAGATCCTTAATTTTTGTCAGTGTAATATGACTTTAGTGAGTTATATACTTTGATCACTTTTTCACGTAGCTCAATTACTCCTACCACCTAGTGATGACAACATTCTAAATTAACTGGAACAAATACTTGCACATGTAAAACCTCACATCTAAATTAGTTGGTGCATCTCAAAGGAGTCGTTCTAGAGTGATAAGCGGAATGACTCCTCTGCAAGAGGACGGGGTCTCGATAACAAGCCTCCTCTACCTTTTCGGTTTACCACATCTATTCTTTTCATCTTCCTCGGCATGCTAAACTGTGATTGATTCCTCTCTTCTGTTCTACCTTTATTTAAGAAGAGGTTTGGAACCCCACACCATTATTTTTCTATGAGATGGGAACTAAGCTAATGCGCGAATTGGTTTTTTATTGGCTTCGGCTTTATAGGAATAATCAATCGCTTCTTCGTCATCGCTTCCCAGATTTTTCAAATGAGCCAGCCCGAAAAAAAAAGTTTCACTATCTTTTCCGTCTCTCCATCATAAATTCAAAGAAAGACTCGCAGGCAAACCCATTATTCAAGGGGATGAATCAGGTACGATAACTAGAATATATACTTGTACATGTTATAAATAATTTAGCTTACTTTGTCAGCACCTTTTCATGCATGCTATTCCATTCCATCCACTAGTTGTATCTCTTCAACACTATCAAGACAAACATATATGTTGGAAAATTAGTGATTCAACAATCTTGGTTGGACAAGAATTGAAATGAATACCAAAGTGGAGAGTCATAAGAAGTCTAGAATGTGTGGGACACGTATGGAGAAGTCTAGGACGTGTGGGACACGAAAGGGAAAGTGAAACAGGACTCGAAGACGCGAAGAAAACATAGGATAGGCGCTGCCAGGGCTGAGTGCGATTATACCCAGCGCTGCGGCCCCCAAAAATGAGCATCGTGGCGCCAGACGCGTCAGTTGTCCATTTTGGTTCGAGATTTCGAGTTTTGGAAAGTTTTGAACTTCCAAAAAAAGTGGACTCTTACTCCAACAAGGAATAAAGTTAGTAGGCAAGAAATACACCGCATAAAAACACTTGTAAACCCTTTATTTGAGATTAAACATTAAGAGAGACTCTAAGAGAGGGGAAGAACTGGGTAGACACTAAGTGCTTGTGGACGCTAAGGTGGAACCGTCGTTTGGGTGATCTTTGCTCGTGGTAGAGTAAGGGTTCACTAAACATTAGGTCATTTTGAAGGTTCTTTAATTAGGTTTTCCTTATAAAATATTTAGGGAGTTAATAAGAGAGGTTAGGATCTTTGGATCCACCATAGACGTAGGCAATTGGCCGAACCACGTAAGATTGTGTTGTGCTATTTTATATTTTTCTTTGGATTCTTGTTATCTTTTGCTTGATTAACAAATTATTTCGCTGCGCAAAAAGGTTAGGGTCCTAAGTTAAACTTAAAATTCTTCACTTAAACATAACCTTAAGAGAAAGAAGGACGTTCTCTCCCTCGACAATATCTTTTATGGTAATGGTATATATCTCACAGATTGCATTCTTTTTGTATCGTTCAAGCTTGGAGCATAAGTTTTGCTAAAATAATAATAATAATAATACTATAAATGCCTTAAATAATTGATGATGATATGTAAAATTATGTGAACAAATTTCGGATATAAATACACTTTCTAAGGTGATTAACATAGAACCTTCACACCTCAAAACTCTAGTCTAAATTTTGTATAATTCTCATTTCTCACCCTTTCCCTTTACATGTTGTTTTGTTCCCGACTTCGCTTCCTCGAACCTAAAACAATTACCTTCATTGCATGTGGAATGTATAAGAGGCTATAAATATGCTTTGTAAATAATACATTCTTTGCAAATATATGATCATAGAAGGATTAAAACATACTTTGTTATAAACCTTAATGGTAAATGAGGAATGTACCAAATTCTTTTACTTTAACAATAGTTGGAGTATTTGATTGGTTGTATTTTAATGGTAATCAACTTTTTTTCCACTTGGTTCAATCTATCTTCCTTGTTAATTTGGGCATTCTACATGAAAATCACATACATCAAAGTTAAAACAGATTATAGAGTAAATAACTTATCTTCTGAGAGTATGCACGTGCTCTTTAAATTCATCCTATGTATTAACTTTCGCACTTAGTGTTTCTGGATGCAGCTCATTCGCTTCATTAGCAACCAGCACTCCTCCATTTTATCATCACTAAGGATTGTCCACCATTGCACCTATCCTTGTTCTTTTTTTTTTTTTCTTTCCATTGACTAATTTGCACATATTTATACACTTTAATCTGCGAAAGGAGTCAATGAAATTAGAATGTGTTTTCTAAGTGTACGTGAAAAGTTACCATAATTGAAAATACATGATCTAAATTACTAAATTGCTTCTTTGTGAACATAGGACTTTGCAATTGGGTGTCTTACAATTGTTATAGCTTGCCATCTTAAGATTCGAGGTATGTGTCGGATCTTTTGTGCAAATATATGAGTGCAAATTGGCTTTGCATTGTAGGCTCGTACCTACTGAGAGAAAAAATAATAATTATTTGCCTATTATTTCAAAGAATAATATACATATTAACTTACCTAAAAGGCATATGCAAATCCCGCAAAGTATATTTCTATTCTTTGTAATCTAATTTGGTTGCCAACTTGGATTGAAAATTTTAACTTGATCATATAAGGTCTTATGTTAAGATTTGTATTTATGTGTCATCCCTATTTATATGAATATTTTGATATTTATACAATATATATTTATTAATTAATTATATTAATTATATGATATAATACTTGTAATGTTACAGACATTGTATAATTTGAAGGAGTTCAGATATGATTTAAAAAAGAGTTTAGATCAAGACTAAGAATTAACAACACTGAAAATTATAACTGCAAAGAGTTAGCAGGTTATAAGAATCAATGAAATCCAATAAGTAAAAGCTTTGTCCGTAATGGAACAAAGATCTGAGAGTATACAACAATGATATAATTGCAAGAGTTACAATAAGATATTAGAAAATGTTATTATGCAAATATGCTCTCAAATATTATGTTCTTGATCTATTTTCACGGATATAGATTTATCGGTGAATCCCTTTTACATAGTCAGTGTATGTCTATATCTGTAGGGTACAGATGATTGTTTCTACCTAACCATAAGCTTAGAGCTCATATAAACATACAAATATTCAATAAGAACTAGGTACTGAACAGACTCACGAGGACTCCAATAGACATCCTATTTAAGCCATCAATTGAAGATTCTTTTGCGTTGAGTAGTATTTGTAGTTATTTGACCTGAGCGTCACAATGGGCTTGTGAGTGATCCACTATACTTAGGCTCCACGAACGTCAGAGACCTTTTATGGTCTAACCGCTGCGTATTGCTGGGTATGATCTGATACTCATAAATGAGTCTGGTGTGCGTACATATAAAATCTATCAGCTCACATAGGGAGTTTATATATCTAATGCTTCGAAATTGTATCTCAGAAAATCTTATGACCATAAATAATAAATTCGAGAAAAGAATTTTTCACAGGGTTGAACAATATACACAAACACCATAATATAGCAAAGATGTTTATGTATATTGTTCATCGAGAGATATGAATCTAGAGATAAGTTCATTGATAAACTTATAAAAATTTGACGGTACTGATCTATACCCCTGCACATCCAGGATATAATTGATAGAATGACTATACATATACGCTATAACATCAACTTGTATAGTCTAATACGTTGATTTGTAATATCCGTCACGTGTGTATGGAGCATTGATTACAGACTTATAGAATAGTTTCATTTGACAAATCGAGCGTGAACCTATAAAGTCTGCAATATAAAATGTATTCGTTGTGCACTGAGTCAACGTACCAGATTGAATAGTTCAATCTAATAGAATCCAACATAAATAAATAATTGTTTCAGATATCCTTAGTATGCATGCATGTTAATACTTAAGAGTTAAGTATATTAATTAATTAACAATTATTGTTGACCAATTAATTAATGACACGTGACTTATAGTGAGTCTTTAGTTAAATTTACTCAAGTGTGTGATTAGATAGAGCCCACTTTAGGTTAACTTAACAATCAAATAAAAGTTTAAGAAATTTTTTATGATTATTTAATTATTGAATTCAAGATATTTAATTATTTAATAATTAAATAATCCACAACTTAATCAATTAAGAACTTAAGAAGAATTTCACATATTTAATTATTGAATTCAAGATATTTATTTATTTAATAATTAAACAATCTATAACTTAACCTAAATTAATTAATTAACTAAAATTAAGTTAATTAAATATTTAAATATTATTGACTGTTTAAAAAAATAAACTAACCTAATTATGATTAATAGTTAACTTTAATTAAATTAATTAAACATTTAAATATTAAATACTTGTTGGACAAACATATTAATCTAACTACAATTAATAGTTAACTTGAATTAAGTTAATCTAAACATAAGTTAAGTATTAACTATAATTTAACTAAATTAATTGTTAATTTAATTAGTTTTACATATGTGAAAAATAAAACAAAAAATAAGTGTTAATATCAAATTTTGGCCAGCCAAGTGAGAAAAAATAAAAGAGAAAATTGCTTCTTTGAACTTGATTTCAAAAGTTAAAATTCATTATTCATCATTTTTTCCATTAAGCTTAGGTCATTAAAATATTATAACTTTTATTTTATTGATTAAGAGTAAAACAAATAATTTAAAGTTTAAGTATTAAGCCAAATTTAGAGTTGTTATTCTAAACAATCATACTTATCTTATTAGTTGCTAAAATTATAAACAAGTTACACTTTAACTTTTATTCATTCAAAAGTTACATAGGTAAAAAATCTTAATCTAATATATATTAATGTAATAAAAATGTTTTAAATTGTATTCATTATTTATTTTTAAACTTCAGCTGCATAAATGTATATATTTAATGCATATATATATATAATTAATCCCCTCATGGATAACTATTAGAGCTCTCATATACATATGTGTATATATATATATATATATATATATCACTAATAAACACAATCAAGAAAATAAAACACTGCCAACTTCACCGTATACATATCCATTATTTGAAATTGTAGCCATGAATGCTCATTCAAGCTGCTAATTTGTGAATTTCTCTCTCCATAATAACTGTCAGTCTTGCAGAGAAATAAATCTCCAAGCTAACATATGATCTTCAAGACGATACAATAAATTTGGTTACTCTCCAATATTAAGCCAAAAACATAGAATATGAATATCTTTCTTTTTATGGCAAAAAAGCCTTCTTATAAGGAAATGGGATATAACACCCCCTAAATCGAAAACAAATAATTACCGAGTAAATAAGTACTGGATCTAATATTATGTGAAAGAGAAGCTTCGAAAGCATGAATAGCCTTTGCCCAATTCTATGATCCTGTGAATGAAAATCTTCTGAAAGACAAAATAATGTGGCAATGACAAATGTAGGACAAGGATGTGAACCCATGAACATGTATCATGCCAAATTTAAGAACTATCAAAATAGTTCACATCATCGGATAGTTTTAATCTCTGCCTTCTCCCCTCTTATATAGCATTCTCATAAACAGAAGCGATTATGTTTATTAACCAACAGACATAAATTGCCCTTCCCTTGTACATTTCCACAAAAACCTTAAAAAGGCGGTTTCATACATAAAGAATAATAGAGACCCGCATAAAGAATAATAGAGAAAGAAGGATATACTCTACAACTACATCAACAAAAGATTACCGAACTCTCACTCTTACAAAATCAAAACAGGCCAGTGCATCAATCTTCACAAGGCCTGTCACCTAAGTTGATGCAGGGTGCCTCACTAAACAGCAAAAATAACATGTTAACACCTTCAACAAATACATGGCCTAATGCTATTTGCCACTTCAGAATTCAGATAAAATTCAAGTTTGAGAAAAACTAGTTAAAAGGAAAGAAATGATGAATGTGCTAATTTTAAAAGGGATCCTACCCACATTCCAAGTTGGAAAAATCTATCATTTGAAGAAACAGGCAGCTATCCTGACTATTTTGGTATTATATTCATCATTGTCCATAGCCCACTGTTAACTAAATAAATTACGTTCCACGTCTAGTTTGAGATATAGTAAACTTAAGAAAAAAAATTGGAAAAAGATACAAAATCTGGCCAAATGGGTTGCAAAACCTTGTGATTGCCCACAACTGTAGTGGACTGGAACAGCCATAAACAATGGAGAAGGGAGCAAGGATCAGCATTCCAAGGCATTTTTTCCCCTTTCTTCTGGAGGAGTGTACAAAAAATAGAGCCAAACTCACAATGATGGGTAAAAAGAAACATTTACCATACTACAAGCACATTAATTGGCAACTGTCTATACCATGACACATTTTGGAGGTTAACTGACAGGAATAAAACAGCATAAACCATGTCTAGAACAAAGTTAGAAATTAAATAAAAATTAATTTTTCAGACACATGTTGGAGGTTAACTGACACATTCTGAGGCATTAGCTTGTCTAATCTTCAATGAAAAACGCAATCTAAGGTTTCTAAAGGTATGAATCATGAAGCATGACCTAGTTTTCAGATTATTTGTGCTAGTCAAATGATGAGCACTATGCAATCACTACCATGAGATGCCATTTCCATCATAAAACAATTGGCCATAACTAAATACATTTGTAACACATTCCATAACATCAAAACTTTTCAGACAAATTTTGGGCCAAATATGTTTACTTTCAGCAACATTGTAAATACTAATCATAGTAATGCGAATGACATTTATTTCAAAACTACAAACCCTCTTGTGGTAATGCCATGACTATGAAATAATTCAGTATGTAAGAGTGGAAAAGATGAAAAGAAGAAAAAAATGCAGTCAACATATAAACTTTAAACCTCATCAGGGTTGATCTTGATGAAGCTGAGTTCAACAAAGCAAAGCTCTTCCAGTAAAGGGAAGCAAACAGTGCCTCCATTAACAATTCCTGCATCTGATAGGGTTTGCAAACAAAGTACATGCTTGCTACTCTGCCCCCCAACTTTGTAGGGAAGCCTGTCAAATATTGTAAGTAATCAACAAATTAGAACAAATAAAAATTCCACAAAAAAAGACACCATTCAGAATGCCTCGTAATGAAAAAGATTTAAAGAAAAAAAAGATTCTTAAATTCTCACTACTCATCCATATTTATGTCCACAGTTTACATCTTAAAGCTTCTAATTGACAAGTACACAAACTAAATTCTACCCCTACATCCAACTCCAATGCACAATAGAAAAAGAAAACACAAAGAAATTAGATCATTTTCCCCATATTAAACTTTTCTTTTTTTCCCCCTTATAAAATAACTTCCTTTTTACAATTTTCATTTCAATATACCTCAGATTGAGGTCCTAATATTGTAGGTGCAGTCTTCCCAACTTTCCAGATGAGATTTCAGAACTCCCAAATTCCTTACGACCACATAACCCTGTGCAAGAATCGTCATCAAACTTTCAGATTCCCCACATCAGTGAAAAAGAAAAAATTAATACCACGATTAATGAAATATCTTTGAGACACCATGCACAGTAAAATTTATTAGAGATAAAGAGAGAGAAGACCTTCGTAACAAGAACTTAACAGGTATCATCTACGAGCAATTCTATTTCTGCAAAAAGAAGCAAAGATCCCAATCTTAATACCGGCCACCACCAACTCCAGAAAATTGAAAGAGAAAAAAAACTTGACCGAAATTTACTCATATATTACAAAAATACCTTAATTGGAGCATCAGCTGCTCTGTAAGCATCAACTGTCAACCCCACCAACCACAACCCAGGAAAAACGCTCTGCAACGAAATCCATAATTACAACAGAACATTAGAAGAAAAAAAATCGACAGAAAAAAGAGCAAAGATATCTTACATCAAGCTGTTTCTGGACATTTTTGGGCCGCTTCTTGGGCCGGCGGGCCGGTCTAGACCCCGTCATAATAAAGATGTCCTCTTCAATCTCTTCTCTTGACAAAGTCAGCCAAAACTTGCTTTTTTCTTTCTTCTCACCGCCGTTATTTCCTCTCGATTCCACCATCTCTCTCAGCCTCGTCGACTTCGGCGCCTTCGTGTTTACACTATTACCACCATGATTCTCAAAAACCGCCGCACTAAGCAACGCCTCTTGCGCCTTTCTCGGCCTCAAATTCCACGGCTTCCCCACCACTTCCCCTTCCTCAACCTCCTCCTCCTCCTCCTCCTCTTCTGTCTCGTTCTTTTCGACATCTTTCGGCGGCTTCTCGGCGGAGTCTGTTTCTGAAGAAGATTTTTGCTTCGGCCGTCTCTCAGCAGCGGCGTCGTTTTGTGGCTTTATGGCGGATGAGGTGAAAGAGAGGCGCTGTACTCGAGAAGAACGAGATCCGACAACCCGGTGATGACGTTTCGAGCTGTCGTTAGTGGTGGCGGTGTCGGTGTCGGGTGGATTTCGGGAGCGGTTGTTGGGGTGGTTAGTGCCCCATTTAAGGAATGATAAAGAGAAGTTGTGCAGCGGCTGTGACTTCATTGGCGCTGTCGCCATATCTCACCCGAACCCAAACAAAAAGCAAAAGAAAGATATTAATTATATCTATATGTTTCGAGTATTAACATGTTACGTGTAGCTATAGAGAAAGAGAAACCCTAGAGAGAGAGAGAAGAGGTGAGTTTCAGAGCCAGTTTCAGTTTCCAGTCACTGGTTTTAGAGAGAGCGGTAGGGTATGTTATATGTGTGCGTATGTACAAAAGCGGGGAAGAAAAGCTCTTTTTTCTACTGCTACGTCTTTACGCCTTTGCTTTCTTTTTCTATTATGCCCCTCAACTTTTATTTATTTCCACTTAGGATTCTTTTTACCCATTTATTCAATCCATCTACACAATGTGTGGTATTACGTAATTGCCACCGGAGACCGGACTGCTGACTGTCTGATAATTGTCCAATTTTTTTTATTTCCTAAAATTTTCAAGTTCTTTTTATTATATTTTTCCATTTATAAGTTATTTTTAAAACCTTCAAGAAATTTAAAACATGTAACTAAAAATTTTGAATGTATAATAAATTTTTTTCTTGTAATGAAGATTTTTTATGAATTGCTCGGCACAACTTTTATATGAATAACTCAAAAATTAAATTGAATGCTAAAGGAAAAAAAAAACAAAAACTCAAGAATTTTACAGGTTTTGTATCGTTCAATCTCTGAAAATACGAACTAGCACAATGATGTAATGATTATATCACTCATAATTCATATGGTATATTTCAACAATTTTTTAATTTTTATTTAGAGATGAGAGTATTTAAATTTAAAAAATTAACATTAGTTAAACAATGTGAATTAGCAAACCACCTCTTAATTTAAAAAATATATTATGATACTACACGTGAATACAATGCCAATATTATATCACATTGATGAATTAATATTTAATTAGATTATGCTATTAAAATTTTTTGAAAACAAGTGAATAGCTTTGAGACATATCCCACTTAAATTGTATTATTAAGATTATCGAAAATAAAATATATAATTTTAAACATATTTTATTTAAATTAAAAAAAATTATAATCTTTTTTTAAAAAACTAATTTTAGTATTCATTGGGGCACTTCGAACCATGACATTTGATTAGAGAAGTGCATAAAATATTACAAATTATTTTTATGAAAAAAAATGAAAGTCATAATATAGTGATCCTATAAGTAATCTTAATTATAATTCAGTTATAACTACATCTTTTGATAAATATTAAAGGCTTAATTTTAAATATTTTCTTCTCTTCTTGAATTCAAATATTCTAAATATCCTCCTTCTCTCTTGTTGTTGTTAAAGAGAGTTTTATAAGAAATATAACTTTTTTTTAAGTAAAAGATTGGAATTCAAAATTTTTATTTTAATTAAAATAAATATATTACAAATTTTTTATTATTAAACAATTTTAAAAAATATACTACAAATTTTTTATTATTGAACAATTTTTTTGCCGTAGAAAAATTCAAACTCAAACTCTCTATTTTAATTAAGGAATATATCCATTTAACTAAGTGCAACACGGCTGATTTTGATAAAAGAAAATTTAAATATTGTTATTCGAAGAATACTTTTGAAATGTTTGTTACATATTTTTAAAAAAAAATTGTAATCCCTTTAATGCTTTTGTCTACTTATACATGGTCCGATTCGGGTCGGGGTCAGGTTTAATGTTGGTCGTGGCCCCGCAGGATGTGAACTTGAGAGAGTTGAGAGATCGGATGGAGGAGATTTTATCTGAGATCCGTTACCTCACTTTCTAATGTTAAATGTAATGATCATGATAATGCGTTGCATCTGCAAATGGATACGTGGCGCGGACGTGAGACTGAACTGGAGGTCCCCCAGTAGCTGCTCCATTCCAAAAGGATTAGTTGCTTTTCCAATCTCACCATGCCACGTGTTTTCACATTTTTTTTTCTCTTTTTCCTTTTTTCGTGAGATTTTTTCTCAAATAGCTAAAAAACAATTCCTTAAAAAAGAATAGCTATTTTTTCTTTAAATTATTTTTCAAGTTAACTAAATATGAAATTTTTTAATTTTATAGCTAAATACTTAATAATTAGATATAAATATCTTAAACTTATTTTCTCACTCACTTTATTCAAATTTGTCTCGAACATTAAGCAGTTAAGTAAATAGTGGCTAAGTATTAAAAAAAATGGTAAGTTTATGCTATTTACTTGTATAATGTATTGTTAAGTTGTTGACGAAATAAATTTAAAAAAAATATCGAGAAAAAATGAAGGAAAAATAGAGATATTGGAACAGTCAATGATACCACGCATGAGAAAATTATCGTACACTTCCCACATGATAAGTTTATTGTGTCGAAAAAAATTAGGTGATTCTCTATGAAATAAGGTTATCACGCTAAAAAATGCTTAGGGATTCTAAGAGTGAAAAAATTATGGCGCACGAAAAATGCTTAATCAAACATCTCACATTTTTGTTGTAAAAGTATAATATATTCTTATTAAATGATTCATTTCGATTTTTATAAGTTTCAAGCAAGTTTTTTTTTAATATTATAAAATTTAAATTTAAAATAAAGAATTTGAAATAGGGAGTTTTATATATAAGAGAAAGGGTATTTATGTTCATTTCTTAAGTAATTGGCTATAAAAGTTGAAAAAAATTTATATTTGGTTAAATTAAAAAATGGCCCATTAACTATGTTGATTTACTGCAATAGGAGAATTATATGTGATCTTCAATTGTTTTTAGTACTTCTCTATGTTTCATATTATTAAAAAAAATCCCATGTCATTACAAAAACTTCCTTAAATCCTAACTTTTATTATTATTATTTTTATTAATTTATCCTTACATTATCAACATTATTGTTGACATAATTCTTTTACTTTTTTTACATAAATTATTAATATATTTTTTAAAAATAATATTAAAATAAGAAAATCTTAATATATTTATAAAAATATTAATAAAATTTTAAAATATAAAATAAAATATTTAAAACGTTCATCCTCCTATCATGATATAAAGATGTTATAATAATATCATAGTATATTTATTTTTTTCAAAAATATTAAATGTTAATATATTTAAACAATATTAATAAAATTTTAAAATATAAAATAAAATAATTAAAACGTTCATCCTCCTATCATGATATAAATATGTTATAATTTTGATTATTTTATAATTTTAATATTTTATATATATATATATGCTGGGAATAGAACGAAATGACATTTGACCCAACACTATGGAGCTTATTCTAATACTTGGGTTCAAAGTCTCCTGAGTACCCGGCCTTAAGAAGATTGCCTCAATAGAATTAAGCATATACCACGACACTTGAGCCTCTATAACTTGGCTCATGAAACTCATGTAAAGGAACTCAGGTCATGCCACACGTCACCTTTAATTGTGGCAATAGGGAACACGTCACCTAAATTGCAGCACTTGCCACATTAGTATGGGCTCATTGACAGTGCCCACATTAAGATCACATAGGCCTTACTATGTCATCAACATCTGACCTATTAGAGGAGTGCCCCTAACTATTTGACCTAGAGATGATATTAGGTGAAAAATCTCCAAAAGCCCAATAGGCAAATGCCACGTCAGCTTAGGCAAGTACACGCTACGTCACCAGTATGGACTAATAGAGGAGCGCCTAAGTGCCACATCAACTAGCTATTAGACTTAGAGGTTAAGATGAGATAAGAAATTCCTCAGGAGCAAATCACTGAATGCCACATCAGCAATGTTTAGTGCCCATATCATAGCTAAGACGACTGATACTGTTCACAGAGGTTGTCTGTGGTAGGTGAATAGTATCAACATTATTCAGTCCAAGTATAGAGGGGACATAGTCAAAAATCCTTCAATGCCTTTTAGGGCAACTCAGTCCTCACCAACTCTAGGCTGACAGGTCTAAAAGTAGCTAATCAAATTATACCTAGTACTCTAAATATCAAGAAAGACTAAAAATGACTCATGTATTCCTTTAAGTGTAAATCTCTTAAATGCCCCTCATAACAAGGACAGTTCGCCACTAATAATTTACCACGTGTCGCCCTTGAAGGGAACTCTCCAACTGACACCCTACAGGCTCAAGATAAATCTCTAGAATGCAAAGAGGATGAGACTTTTGATACAAATTCTAAATTTATCTCCTTACTCTAGAAAATCAAATTCTCCTACTTCTCTTTAGTTTTTTCATCTTCTTTTGGGCAAGTTAACCATAGAGAATCATTTTTTTGTGTATCCTTACTTGACTTAAGCATCGGAGGGCTATTGCTAGTAACCTCGCCCGCGCCTCTTTTGACCTCATTTGTGTTGTTCTCCTTAAGTTCCCTCAGTTAATTCAGCAACAGTTCAAAGTTTAACCATTTTTCAGCACCATTTCAGATATCCACCACCAACACAACCACCATCTCACCCTTCGATAATTAGAGGCTTAAGAGCTCAAACTTTTCTATTATCCCTTACACCCCAAACTAAAATTGGGGTCGGCCCTTTCTTTTAGGCCAAAACTCATCCCCTAATAATATATTAATAATTAAAATATATATATAACAGCAACTATGCGCGCATTGTAAGGACTAATTAATAAAACGTTAATAAAAATTAAAATTTAATGGATCCATTGTAGCAGTGAAGATTTTTTTAAGGTAACATAAAATAACATAATGGTCAATAGGCAATATTCTAATTTCTAACGCAAGATGGAATAATTGGTTGCGGCCGACTACAATATTGATATATAAAAACTCTAAATCGCGATTGTTGACTCTTCGATATCTCTAAGACGTGGGTGATCTGTACGATCAAAAACTCTTTTAACTTCAGTATATGTTTGAAATAAAATGTGCACAATATTTATAATTATTTTCTTTTTTAAATTAATGTTTTGACGAACGAAAATTTGTAATAGATATTAATACAAAATTGTCAATGTTATGATATGACTAAGTAAGAAACCCACCAACCAAAATAAGAAGAAAAAAAAAAAAGAAAGAAGGAAAGAAATATTCAGGATCTAATATTTTTCTGGTATGATATGATTAATTTAAAACCTAATATGGAGTTTCAACGGAAATATACGCGTTTCTGCAGTGAAGGCTAAAGTCCCTGCATGGGCAAATTCTTTGTGAATTCATCCTTGGGATTATCATAAAAGAGAGTTATCGAGGGTTGGGATTATCGAAAAGGCAACACCAAATTATATATATGTCATATGTGTGTTGTTTTAGTAAATAAAATAAAATTATCCATTGAATATTTGAACACGTGTTTAGAATCATGTTACATGTTCATGTGCTTATTATACGAATAGTTATATTACTCATTTGAACAAAATTATATATATATATATAAAGAATGTTCTTTTAATCAATAATTTTGTTAATATATAAATTTCGTCATATATACTACATTAATTCATATCGTTAATTTTTTTTATTAAATTATTAATTGTTTACCACTTTTACTAAAATAATTTTTATTTTCCAACCCTAATTTTTAATTTTCATTTCTCTTTTTTCCCTTTCCTCACTCACCCCCAATAAAAAAAAAACCCAAAATAAATTCTCTTTCTCATCTCAAAACTACAGAACCAAGTTCTGTTCCCAGAAATTTTTCTACCTCAAATCAGTGAAAACAGCTTAGTTTCCAAAGTTCTGAAATCGTTGAACATTGAAATAGCACGTGTAGACTAGTTTCTGCAAATTCCCTACATCTAAAGCAAATAGGAGACATTGTCACTCCTGGTTTCTGCAAGTTAAAGTAAGTTGGCTTGAATTTTTATTTTTATTTTTTTTAAATATTTTTACAATTATAAAAGAGAGGAGATTCAAATCTCTAAACTCAATCAAAAGGTATACTTATAAAAAAATGTTTTACCATTTTAACAAACCTATTATAAGTGTAGTTTACCATTTTAACAAACCTAAATTGGCTTAAATTATTTTCACATATCTAGAAAATATCTAAAATGCATCTAAATAATTTCCAGAGCCGATGAGCCCCACAATTATTATGTTCCAAGTAACCAAGTTCTTCTCAGGCATATCATGAACTAACTGACGTGTGTCAAGCATAAGCAACATCCTTTTTCTCGGATACAAATCTCTGGTTTGACTCCATTATGTATTAAACATTCTCGTCACCTCTTTAATAAACTAGAGGAAATATAAGCAATCATTGTCAGCACCGTGCCTTTTCATGCGTGGTTGTGTTAACCTTTGTGCTAACATACATATTTCAAAAGAACTTAAAAATCATAAATATTTTTATATTGTAAAAGGAGAAATTTTGATTAATAAATTAGTTTTAGTTTCTTTAAGAAAGTACTTCTTTTTTTAAAAAAAAAATTATTTTGAAGAGAAAGATGGAGGAATAGGCTGTAAATTAAAAGCATGAAATAGGTGTAAATTTTCAGAAACAGGATAAAATCCATATCTTCCTCTCTGTAATCTTTCACTGATATCTCTCCACGAGATTAGAAAAAGAATCAACTTATGGTGAACATTAAGCATTACTTAGATTATCCTAAATATTTTTTAGATTCACTCTGAAAAATAAGAAATTCATTTTGTTGATGAAGCCAACTGAAGAGGGAGGTGAGAAAGAGAAGAAGAACAGAGAGAGAGATGAGAAAGAGAGTTGATTTTGAATTTTTTTTAGTGGGGATGGGAGAAATAAAAGTAAAAATTTGAGTAGAGGAAAATAAAAATTATTTAAAATTTTAAATTAAAACACACATATACCTATATATATATATTTAAAAGAAACTTATAAAAAAAAATAACTTGTTTGCTGCTATAAAGGACAAATTGTAGAGTAAGCTATATAAGATTGAAAACACAAATTATTCTTTACTAATGGTCATGAGAATTTTATTAAAGTGGTGATTCAAGTCATTCTGATCTATGTTATGAACTACTTCAGACTCTTGAAATTTTTTTTTTTAAAAAATTCATAAACTTTGTGCTAGGTGTTTTTAAAGTGGGAATGACACTAACAAAAAAATTCAATTATGCTCTTAGAAAAAATTATGTAAACACAAATTTGATAACGATCTTGGTTTTTAGGAGTTTGTACTCTTTTAACTAGACCATATTAGACAAACATAGGTGGCGCTCGATTACTTCACCAACCTCATTGGTGGCTCGAACTCTAAAAGGTTTATATTTCCTTAACTCCTCTTTTTTGCAAGCTCTGAAACAACAATCAAATTTCTTTATTTAGAAGAGCATCCCATAAGGGCACAGGTTACTTAATAAGGGGTTACCATGGTTTATTGGTTATGGGACCTCGGTTCACATATATTATGATCAGTGGTTACTGCAACCCTATTCTTTTAAGCCTTAATTTTCTTATTTATTACCCGAACACACATTGGCGACTAATCTTCTTCTCCCTTCAAGTTTTAGAATCAAGAGCTTGTTTGGACATCCTTTTCGATGGAGGAATTTGACCTTGTATTAAGTGATTCGGATATGTGGCATTTTGATCAATATGGAAGGTATACTATCAAGAGTGACTATTTATTACTTCGTACCATGGATCATGCTTCATCCAGCAATGGCAGCTCCGAAACTAAGTCTTGGTGGTGGTATTTTTAGAAGGTGAATGTTGTTGCGCCAAGAAGCGTTCAAACAACAATTAACAATGTTACCAATTGTTATGTGAAATACAAATTTTGGATAACTGAAAAACAACCAACCAATAATAGCAATAAGATATAATATCATAACGAGGCAACCAACTATTATCCAATTATCATATGTAAAATAGAAATAATTTAACGAGGTTTGGTAATGTTACCTACGTCCTCTGATGCCGCTGGAACAAATTCAATATCTTCAAGATAAATTACAAAGTTTTTAGGCCACAATACAAAATTCTAAACTATTGGGTCAAACTGCAGATACCCAAATAGTAGGACTAATACTGTAATTACCTAAACAGTAGGGTATTACTATAAATGCCCAAAAATAAAGGAAAAAATTAAACTCTTACAAATTTCAGGGGCTTAAATGTAAAATTTTTTAACTATGAGGTTATTATAAAGAGATCTTACAAATTGATGGGGAAAATAGAATCATCCAAAAGTATTACTAATAACAAAGAAGACTTTATCTTATATAAGCCCAACCAAGCCACCCTTATGCCATCTCCCACCAATATGAGACTAGCTCTAATTGACATATAAGTCAATTTTTAACAAATTTCTACCTTGGTGAATATGTCAATTCTCCGTAAAGCTCCGTTTTTTTTTCAAATTCTCTATCCAAATGCGACGCCTTCAAATTTGATCATAATGATGCTATCAAACTTGAATTATATTGATCAAGTTCAAACAATGACTGAACTTGATCACTATCACCACCTTAGTCAATATATCTGCGAAATTCTCGACAGTCCCAATCTTTTAAAGTAAGATTCTTTCTTCACTAATGATCTCTCGCACAAAATGATACTGAACATCCATATACTTTGTTCGAACATGGTATACCGGATTCTTCGCTAAATAAATAGTACTTTGACTGTAAAAATAAATAAAAATCTTCTTCTAACTAATTCCCAACTCATCCAACAATCCATGTAACCAAATAGTTTCCTTCACAGCCTCTATAGTAGAAAAAGTAACTGTAGATTGTAAAGTAGACTTCCAACTCACAAGAGCTCTTACAAGAGTAAACACATAATCAGTTGTTGACCGGCGTTTATCCAAATCACCAGCATAATCAAAATCAACATAACCAATAACACATTGATCACATGTATCATCTCTCTCAAAGACTAAGCCAACATCTACGGTCTTTAGTAAATACCGTAGAATTCATTTCATAACCTACCAATGTTCTTTACCAGGATCATGCATATATCCGCTCACTACTCCAACTGCATGTGAAATATTGGGTCTCATACACACTATAACATACATTAGGCTACCAATTGCATTAGCATATAGAACTCGAGACATATACTCTCGTTTCTCGTCTGAACTAGGAGATAAAGATGCATTAAGTTTTATATAAGGAGCAAATTGAGTACTTACAGGTTTTGGCTCATCTGAAATGCCAAAACGTTGTAAGACCTTCTTCAGATATTGTTTCTGAGTCAAAAACAATTTGTCACTTTCTTTGTCTTTACTAATCTCTATGCCCAGTATCTTTTTAGCTGTTGGAGCTGGTGCTCACGTGCCATTCCAATATTGTATGAATATTAATTGTTAATATTTATACAATAAGCATTTCGAATAAAGATTGTTAATATCATATTAATATGGTAAAATGCTTGTAACATTACATACATTGTTTGATCTGAAATAGTTTAGATCTGGTTTAAAGGAGTTTAGACCAGAACTAATAGTTATCAAAGCTGAGAGTTATAAATGCTAATAGTTAGCACTGTTAATAGTTATCAGTTTATAAGAGTTAGCGAGGTCTAAAGAGTTAGAACTTTGTCTATAATGGGACAAAGACCTGAGAGTATACTTGTAATGATATAGTTGCAAAGAGTTGCAATAGGAGCTAAGAAATATCATTATATAAGTATGTCTCAAATATAATGTTCCTGATCTATGATCACCAATGCGGGTCTATCGGTGAATTCACAATATATAGATTAGTGTATGTCTATATCTGACTAGTTCAGATGGTTGTTCTTAGCTGACCATGAGCTTAGAGCTTGTATAGACATACGGGTATCCAGTCAGGACTGGATACTGAACAGACTCATGAGGACCCCAATAGATATCCTATGAAATTGTCAAAGGAAGGTCCTCTCGAGTTGAGTAGTAATCGTGGTCCTTTGACCTGAGCGCCACGGTGGTCTTGTGAGTGATCCATCATGCTTTGGTTCCACATATGTCAGAGACCTTTCATGGTCTGACCGCTATGTGTCGCTGGGTATGGTCCGATGCTCATGGAGTCTGGTGTGCGTAGATAAGGGATCCATCAGCTTACGTAGGTAAGTTGTATATCCGATGCTCCGAGATTGTATTTCATAAAGTCTTGTGGCCACAAGCATAAACCCGAGAAAAGAGTTTCCCACAGGGTTAAACAATATAGTAAAAATGTTTACGTATATTGTTTATCGAGATACGAATCTGGAGATAAGATTATTGGATGAGCAAATGGGGATTTGATGGTGTTGATCTATATCCTCGCACATCCAGGATATAAATGATGGAAAGATTATACGTATACGTTATGACCTCAACTTGTATGGTCTGACACGCTGATTTGTAATATTCGTAACGTGTGCGTGGGGCATCGATTACGGATTAATGGAATAGTTCCATTTGACAAATCGGGTGTAGACCTAGAGAGTCCCAATATGAAATGTACTCTTTGAGCACTTGGGCAGTGTACCGTATTGAATTGTTCAATACAGTATAATTCAGCAATTACTAAGGTTACGTTAACTAAAGTATGTGGTTAAATGGTGGGACCCACTTTAGGTTAACTTGGTAACCGAGTAAGGATATAAAAGTAATTTCACTTTATGATTATTTAATTGTTAAATAATTAAAATAAATATTTATTTGTTTAATTATTAAATAAATGATTTAACTTAACTAAGGTTAAAGGTTAACCATAAGGTTAAGTTAGTTAACTTTACTTAATGGTTAAGTAAAGGTTAACCTAACCATAGTTAAGTTAGTTAACTATGGTTAAATTAATTAAATATTTATTAACTTAAAGGTTAAGTTAAAATAATCTAACTATGGTTAAATGTTAACTAAGGTTAGGTTAAGCCAAATGAAATGCAAATGAATTTCAAATTAGTTTGGAATTTATGCATTAGTATATAAAGTGAAATGAAATTGAAAATCAAAAGGTTTTAGAATTTGATTTAGATTTTAAGTTTTTGCATTTTGGGAGCCAATTCAATTTGAGAAATTAAAATTGTTTGTTTTGTGTTTTAAGTGTTAGAACAACAAAACAAACTAGATAAATGGTTACTAAATGTAATAACTAAAAACAAGATTTATTTTTTTTATTCAAGAGTTGAATAAAAGGAAAAACAAATTTGATTAAGTTAAATTGTTTAACTTTGAAAAATGTTAAAGAGTTAAACATATATGCTGGATTAAGATGCTGCCATTCTAGACAATCAAACCCACCCTTGTTGATTGCTAGAATTGATCAAAGATTCATTTCATAGTGGACTTCAAAGAAAATTAATCCAAAGGCTTCATTGGTGATATTTCTCAATTTCGAATTTTCAATTAATCAAATATTATTTTCTGTGTTCATTATATTTAATCTTCCGCTGTGCACATGTATGTATGAGATATGTATATTGTTTTGTATGATGAACACAACCCACATGCAAGCACCCTAAGTTTTATTCGCCTACCCCATATAACCCAACAATTGGTATCAGTGCAATTTTGTGTTGTTATGGGTGGTTTTTTAGTGTTAGCTAAGTGTTGGCTAAGTTGTAGGACAAGTTCCGGAGCTGTTGGGATGCATTTTAAGTGTTAAAAATGCAAACCAGTGAAAAACAGCACCTGGAACGCTGCATCGCTAAGTTCCAGCGCGGCAGCGTTCATATGAACGCTGGAGCGCTGGGTGTATGACGCCCCAGCGCTGGATAAGCGCAGGGGCGCTGGGTGTCTGGCGCCCTAGCGCGGGAAGCACTGCTTCCAGCGCCGCAGTGCTACGGCTTGTGAAGCCCTAGCGCGGCAGCGCTATAAGACCAGCGCCGCAGTGTTCTTACACTAAAAAAAAAAAAAAGAGTAAAATCTTTTTATTTTCCGCATGTGGGGGTTTATGAGATGTAATAATAATGGTTATTAGTTTACATGATAAACCAAGAAAATAATATTTATTTATTTATTTATTTTTGTAATCACAATAGGGGCCCCACTGGTGGGGGTTAGTTGTGCTTGTACAGAAATGAATAATTGATTGAGAATAACCTCTCATGTGATGAGAGCATATAATATGAAAGCCTGTTATTAAAATCTCTCTTAATTAGATTGAAATTTATTATATTATTTGATAATATTTTAAATGGTCCGTCTTGTCAATACGGTGTGAGATGGGTCACTATGGTCTTTCCCAATATTGCTTTAGCGTGAGGGATTTGGTCGGTGTGACTTGGTCTAATGCCGGTAAAACATGAGATGAATCAAATATATGCGAACATATTATCCAATATTGCTTTAGCGTGAGGATAGTGTCAGTAACATATATTTGAGCATTGACGAGTTAATCTGAAATACAGTTACCCAATATTGCTTTAGCGTGAGGGTAATGTGTATTTAGGATCAACAGTAACAGTTGTATGAGATACAATTGACAAGAGTTGTCTACCTGTTGGATTTATAAAGGCCAATATTGCTTTAGCGTGAGGCTGGAGTAAAACCCCAATGGGATCCACTTCCCACTGTGTAGTTTAAAATATTATACTATCTTATCCCGTTTGAGAGATTAAAGTGATTAAGTAAAGCAGTGGGAGGGCGTTTTTAGATTAAAAAATGTATAACAGTTATACCCATGATCTAAAACGTAATTTATTAACAATAAGAAATGTACTGCTACGCATCTCCTATTTTGTCTTATAGAGATAAGATATTTGTCTTATAGAGATAAAATGTTTATCTTATAGAGATAAGATACTTGTCTTATAGAGATAAGATGAGTACGAGCAATCCGTTACTAATCTTGAACAAATACCAATAACTATAGGGTACTGAATAATTTTTTTAAGACTTGCTTAAGGATCTAAGAATAGTTCTAGATTCAGTAATATTTGATATTACTAAACCACAGATGGAGAAAAGTTATAATGGAAAGTGTTTCCACTGTTATAAGGTTTGAAATAGTAAATGTTACTATTCATCGCACCTTGACTTAAGAAAGATTGACTCATTAGATATCTGTTTCACCAAACATTAACATTTCATTAGCATTTGATGTTAACTTAGCAAAGGTATGAGATACCGCTTGTTATTCTCATATCTGTAAGATGTTACATGATTTGAGAAATGCTTGATTGCTAAGAAATGAGAAGTTCAGCTTCACGTAGGTAATAGAGATTTCCTGAACGTGGTAGCCGTTAAAACTTCACAGTTACTTCTTATTTCTAGTAACAGCATTAATGTTGTATAATTGCTATTTTGAGCCAAACATTATTAGGTAAATCATATCACTCCCTGTAGCTGACAGAGAGGGTTATCATAAAAATAAGAAAATAGTTCCTTGTGATAATGATACTGATTTATTAATTGAATGTCAGTTAATGAATGGCCGTTATATCTTATATACAACAGGAAATGTTATAAGTGTAGAGGTGAACAGAATATATAGTATTTCAGCAACTTAAATAATAATGAATAGTGGTATGTATAAGATTAGGTCATGTAGTTGTGAGACGACTATCCTAACTGGTTAAGGATGGTCAGATATTTGATCTGACTATAGTACATTGACTAGTTTATGAATTATGAATTCAAGAGAATATGGCCGAATCTTTATGTAGGTGTAAGACGCCAAACCACTGGTTTATTGGATCTGGTACATATATATGTATTTAGTCCAATAAATCTTACTGTAATAAATAATTTCGATACTTCATTGTCTTTGTAGTGATTGTCACTAGATAGACATGTGTTTCTAGGAAACGCAAGTCAAAATAATTTCGAAGTGTTCAAAATGTTCTGACAATGAAAGTAAAGAAACAAACCCTTATGTATATTGAGTGCTTTCGATAAGATCGAAGTAATTTATACATAATCAGTAAATTCATAAATTATTTAACTAGAATATGATTCTCTCTCAGCATAGTCCTCCAGATACTCCTCAACATAAAGATGTTTAGGAAATGAGGAATCAGACTATATTAGATACAATCTGATTGATATTGAGAATCGCTGATCTTCTAAAATATCTATGAGATTATAATTTAGCATCTGCTACTCACTTATTAAATAATTCCATAATCATTCCTACTACTTTATATGAGATATAGACTAAAAGGGAAACGAGTCTTAAGTATGTTAAGACTTGGTGTTATTCTGCTTTCATAAGAGTTATGCAACAGAATAAACTTGTATCCAACGGTACAAGTATCGGTTCATTGAGTATCCCAAGTATTTAAATGGGATACCAATTCTATAATTCAGATGAACGAAATATGTTCGTTTCTCATGATGTCACATTCCTAGAGAAAGAGTTTCTCATGAATTGTGGAGATTATAGAAAGATTGAACTTGATGAAGTCAATCTAAATATAGATGGACCAACGATGGAATTTTAATTTCAAATGAGTGAAATACCTTTAACACACTAAGTTCATAGGTACAAAAGGATATCAAGGCCATCATTTAGGTATGTTTGATACTTGAAGGTGCCCTTGATGTTTTCTTAGTTGAAGAAAAGGATCCTTTTACTTATGAAGAGACGATGTTTGACATCAATTCGGGAAAATGACAACATATCATAAAATTTTGAAATTGACTCAACGCATGACAATTAAGTCTAGGACTTAGTTGAGCTTCCTGTAGAAACTGTTTCTATTAGCAGTAAATCAGTTTACGCAGCGGAAGCAGTGTGGGCCCTATCTGAAGGAATGGTCCTTCATGGCCTGACTGATGTTGAAAGGTTACACTTAGAGATCTAGGATCAAAAATGAGGAAATCTTTTTCATCAGTAACCATGCTAAAGTCAATTTGGATTTTGTTGATGATAAGATACCATAAAATTTGAATTGACTCAACGCATGACAATTAAGTCTAGGACTTAGTTGAGCTTCTTGTAGAAACTGTTTCTATTAGCAGTAAATCAGTTTACGCAGCGGAAGCAAAATAGGCCCTATTTGAAGGAATAGTCCTTCATAGCCTGACTGATGTTGAAAGGTTATACTCAGAGATCTAGGATCAGAAATGAGGAAACCTTTTTCATCAGTAACCATACCAAAGTCAATTTGGATTTTGTTGGCTATTGTTGTATATTATGATTATAGGACTGGCTAATGGATGTAAATAAGCTGTTCTGGGAAGTATATCTCGAGTAAGAGATATGCAGAGAATAACTTGATATTTTTGCATCCAAGCCTAACTTCTAATATAATGTGCAAACTGAGGAAGTCTATTTATGGACTTAAGTAGATTTTTCCAAAGTTGGAATCTTTGTTTATATGATGAAATCAGAAAGTCTGGTTTTATCAGGAATAAAGAGGAAGCGAGTGTGTTCAGAAAGGGCAGTGGGAGTATAATTATCTTTTTAGATCTCTAAAGTGAAAAATATATACTTAATATTGGAAACGATGATTGAAGTATAGCAAGTAAATCAGATAAGTGTTATCTGTGTAAAGACCTTCTTCATACAAGATTTGAGAGAGACTTCTTGTATACTAGGTATAAAGCTTTATAGAGATATAGCTAAGGAACTAATAAGACTCTCTCAATCATCGTACATAGACTAAGTCCATGAAAAGGTACAACTTAATTGACTGTGAGACAGTTAAAGTCCTTTTTAAACATGACAATCATCTTTCTTAGAGGAAGTGTCATCGGAAAGAAGATAAGAGAGTTAGAGTGTCTAACGTCTCAGATGCATTAGCTAGAAATAGATAAATACATACAGTCTCATGTACGATATCTGGATTTAGATGGTTGTAAGTGTTACAAACTAATATCTGTTTAATCCAGAACACGACCATTAAAGAGTTGTGAAACATATCTGAAATATACTTGAGAAGTATAGAGGATAAGTTTATAAAATATGGAGAAAGTTTCTTACAAAAGAAGGGACACACATATTCAGACTTACGTCTGATCTGAATGGTAGAAAGTCTACATTTAGTTATGTGTTTCTCTATATCAGTACTGGAACTAGTTAAATGTGTATTAATAAATGTTCATAGCTAATTCTGCCTTGGAGGTAGAATGTGTTGCGGCTTGAGAAGCCAGCAAGAAACGTACTATGGATATTCAAGATAATTGCAGAGCTTTAAATAGTTCTAAACTCAGTGGATCCTATCCCACTATATTACAAATTAACGGTGATTGCTTAAGCCAAGAAGCCCCCTAAGCCTAAACTCTTATAGTGTTTGAGAAACACGTGGAGTGTATTGGTATGAGATACCAGTACGTATGGCATTGAAGCAAGTGGGAGTTTGTTGGAGCTGGTGCTCACGTGCCATTCCAATATTGTATGAATATTAATTGTTAATATTTATACAATAAACATTTCGAATAAAGATTGTTAATATCATATTAATATGGTAAAATGCTTGTAACATTACAAACATTGTTTGATCTGAAATAGTTCAGATCTGGTTTAAAGGAGTTTAGACCAGAACTAATAGTTATCAAAGCTGAGAGTTATAAATGCTAATAGTTAGCACTGTTAATAGTTATCAGTTTATAAGAGTCAGCGAGGTCTAAAGAGTTAGAACTTTGTCTATAATGGGACAAAGACCTGAGAGTATACTTGTAATGATATAGTTGCAAAGAGTTGCAATAGGAGCTAAGAAATATCATTATATAAGTATGTCTCAAATATAATGTTCCTGATCTATGATCACCAATGCGGGTCTATCGGTGAATTCACAATATATAGATTAGTGTATGTCTATATCTGACTAGTTCAGATGGTTGTTCTTAGCTGACCATGAGCTTAGAGCTTGTATAGACATACGGGTATCCAGTCAGGACTGGATACTGAACAGACTCATGAGGACCCCAATAGATATCCTATGAAATTGTCAAAGGAAGGTCCTCTCGAGTTGAGTAGTAATCGTGGTCCTTTGACCTGAGCGCCACGGTGGTCTTGTGAGTGATCCATCATGCTTTGGTTCCACATATGTCAGAGACCTTTCATGGTCTGACCGCTATGTGTCGCTGGGTATGGTCCGATGCTCATGGAGTCTGGTGTGCGTAGATAAGGGATCCATCAGCTTACGTAGGTAAGTTGTATATCCGATGCTCCGAGATTGTATTTCATAAAGTCTTGTGGCCACAAGCATAAACCCGAGAAAAGAGTTTCCCACAGGGTTAAACAATATAGTAAAAATGTTTACGTATATTGTTTATCGAGATACGAATCTGGAGATATGATTATTGGATGAGCAAATGGGGATTTGATGGTGTTGATCTATATCCCCGCACATCCAGGATATAAATGATGGAAAGATTATACGTATACGTTATGACCTCAACTTGTATGGTCTGACACGCTGATTTGTAATATTCGTAACGTGTGCGTGGGGCATCGATTACGGATTAATGGAATAGTTCCATTTGACAAATCGGGTGTAGACCTAGAGAGTCCCAATATGAAATGTACTCTTTGAGCACTTGGGCAGTATACCGTATTGAATTGTTCAATACAGTATAATTCAGCAATTACTAAGGTTACGTTAACTAAAGTATGTGGTTAAATGGTGGGACCCACTTTAGGTTAACTTGGTAACCGAGTAAGGATATAAAAGTAATTTCACTTTATGATTATTTAATTGTTAAATAATTAAAATAAATATTTATTTGTTTAATTATTAAATAAATGATTTAACTTAACTAAGGTTAAAGGTTAACCATAAGGTTAAGTTAGTTAACTTTACTTAATGGTTAAGTAAAGGTTAACCTAACCATAGTTAAGTTAGTTAACTATGGTTAAATTAATTAAATATTTATTAACTTAAAGGTTAAGTTAAAATAATCTAACTATGGTTAAATGTTAACTATGGTTAGGTTAAGCCAAATGAAATGCAAATGAAATTCAAATTAGTTTGGAATTTATGCATTAGTATATAAAGTGAAATGAAATTGAAAATCAAAAGGTTTTAGAATTTGATTTAGATTTTAAGTTTTTGCATTTTGGGAGCCAATTCAATTTGAGAAATTGAAATTGTTTGTTTTGTGTTTTAAGTGTTAGAACAACAAAACAAACTAGATAAATGGTTACTAAATGTAATAACTAAAAACAAGATTTATTTTTTTTATTCAAGAGTTGAATAAAAGGAAAAACAAATTTGATTAAGTTAAATTGTTTAACTTTGAAAAATATTTAAGAGTTAAACATATATGCTGGATTAAGATGCTGTCATTCTAGACAATCAAACCCACCCTTGTTGATTGCTAGAATTGATCAAAGATTCATTTCATAGTGGACTTCAAAGAAAATTAATCCAAAGGCTTCATTGGTGATATTTCTCAATTTCGAATTTTCAATTAATCAAATGTTATTTTCTGTGTTCATTATATTTAATCTTCCGCTGTGCACATGTATGTATGAGATATGTATATTGTTTTGTATGATGAACACAACCCACATGCAAGCACCCTAAGTTTTATTGTACACCCCATAACCCAACACTAGCTTCACTGAAATTTTTCATCTCAAACTCTCAGTTCAACTGAGTCTTTAATTTTCCAATTTCTTCGACATTTATTGAAGCTATCAACATGTCATCGACATACAAGAGTAGATAAATGAAAAAACTATCATGTAGCCTCCAAAAATATAAACAATGATCAAATTTTCTTCTTGTGTACCTCTGACCCATCATAAATTGATCAAACCGCTTATACCACTGCCTCAGTGATTGTTTCAAACCATAAAGTGATCTTTTTAGTTTATAAACCAATTTTTTCTTACTAGCAATTTTGAATCCTTCTGGCTAAGTCATATAGATTTTCTGTTCCAAGTCACAATGTAAAAATGCAGTTTTTACATCGAGTTGAACTAGTTCCATATTTAACTGAGCTACTAAGGTCAATAAAATTATAATGGAAGAATATTTCACAATGGGAGAAAATACCTCATTGTAGTTAATTCTTTCCTCTGTACATAGCCTTTAGCCACAAACCTTACCTTGTAGCGAATATCTTTCTTGTCAGAAAATTCATCTTTTTTTATATATACTCATTTGCACCCAATTGCCTTCTTACCTTTCGGTAGTTGAGCTAGCTCCCAAGTTTCATTCTTATGAAGAGATTGCATCTCTTTCTCCATAGCTGTCTTCTACTGATCAACTTCAGAATATCTAACTGCCTCTCTTTAAGTGGAAGGAATATCATCATCTACAACTGGAAGTGCATAGGCCACTCTATCAATAAATCGAGCAGGTATCTGAATCTCACATCTTGGTCTATTTACTGCAATAGACTTTGGTGCTGTTGAGGTTCCTGCATAGAACCTTCTCCATCATCTCCCAAAACTACCTCTGTTATAGGAGTACCATTATCTATCTCTACAGATCTAACCGGGTTCAATGTAGTTGTTTCCAACTCTACCTGCTATTGAGTATGCTCCACCTGTTGTAGGTAACTATTCACCGTTGTCTGATTTTCTAATTTCTTCAACATAAAATACTCATCAAATGTTACATTTCTACTAGATACTTTTTTTCCTCGAATTCAGACACCAAAGACGATATCCTTTCACTTCTGAAGAAAATCCCAAGAAAATTACTTTTTTGACTCTGGAATCTAGCTTCAATTTGTTCACATGATAAATCCCAAATACATGTAAAGAATTATAATTAGAAACAGGTTATTCAGACCAAACCTCCAATAGAGTTCTATCACCAACAACAGTTAACAGTAGACAATTAATGAGATGACATGTATAAATCATAGTCTCAGCCTAAAATTCCTTGCTCAATCCCATATTGGACAACACACACCGAACTTTCTCCAACAATGTTTGGTTCATACGCTCTGCCACCCTATTCTGCTATGGCGTACCTCTTACAGTAAAATGATGTACAATACCATCGTTTTGACATAATTTCAAGAACTAATCACTGTAATACTCACCACCATTGTCTGTTATGAGATGCATAATTTTCTTGCTAGTTTGTGTCTTAACCATCTTTTTTCATTTAAGAAAAGCCCTAAGTATATCATCTTTAGATTTCAAAACGTACACCCAAGTTCTTCTGAAAAAGTCATCAACAACAATTAGCAATGTTACCAATTGTTATGCGAAATACAATTTTTGAATAACCGAAACACAACCAATCAATAATGCTAGCAATATGATATAATATCATAACGAGGCAACTAACTATCATTCAACCATCATATGCAAAATAAAAAAGAACACCAAATTTAATGAGGTTCAGTAATGTTACCTACGTTCTTTAGCGCCGCTGGAATAAATCCACTATCTTTAAGAGAAATTACAAAGTTTTTGGGTCATAATACAAATTTTCAAACTATTAGGTCAAATTATAAATATCCAAATAGTAGGTCCAATATTTTAATTATCAAAATAGTAGGGTATTATTACAAATGCCCAAAAATAAAAGAAAAAATTAAACTTTTACAAATTTCAGGAGCTTAAATGTAAAACCCTTGAACTATGAGATTCTCATAAAAAAATCTTACAAATTAAGAAGAAAAAATAAATTATCCAAAACTACTACTAATAACAAAAAAAAAACTTTATCTTATATAAATCTAACCAAACCGCTTGTATAATCTGCCACTAATATAAAATTAACTCTAACATATAAACTAATGTTCCCTGAACTAAAGCTCATCTTATGGCGATTCTTTCCACTACAAAAGAGAGCCTCTTTTACATCATGCTCTGCGACGACTAGGTAGGCAACGGTAAATGATAATTAGTTAAAGTCTATTTTAACCCTCTTTCAAAAAGAAAAAGTCTGTCAGAAAATAAAAAATCAATTTAACCCCAAAACTTTAACCTATTTTTATCTTCTTCCAGTTCTATGCAATCAAACATAAATCAATTGGCAATGACACCAACACTAGAAAAATCATAACGAATTCCGGCCACGACGTTGAAATGAAATCAATGGCTGAGCAAAATGTGATCATCATGTTCCTATCCTTTTGAGTGAGATTTTGTGTTTCTATGTTTGTGATACTTTCCAGGAAAGTAATGGTAAGATAGCCAAACAGAAATGAGAAAGATGAGGCTGATTGAATGCAAACTTGTATTCACATACATGATGGTCTGAACTTTAATACAGATGAGCTTATATACTTGCTTTGTCACTAGAGGACAAAATCAGTTACACAGAAGCTGAAAATACGCTAACTATATAACAAACTCTATAACTATATAACAAACTTAGCAACTCTTAATTAAATTAGCAATCCACGTCAGTACTTTAAAATCTGAATCTACTTCACATCCCCTCGCAAGCTTAACTGTCTTGGAG
Organism: Ailanthus altissimus; assembly: GCA_946807835.1. Classification (NCBI taxonomy): domain Eukaryota; kingdom Viridiplantae; phylum Streptophyta; class Magnoliopsida; order Sapindales; family Simaroubaceae; genus Ailanthus; species Ailanthus altissimus. The sequence continues at coordinate 25,947,954 of OX327696.1, read as the reverse complement.
TGACATTGAGCTTGTGAGTTAACTCTTCAAACTTTGAAATAGGCAAAGCCTTTGTGAAGATATCAGCTATCTGATGTTCAGTAGGGATGTACCTGATATCAACTTTATTATTCATCACTTTATCTCTTACAAAGTGCACATCAATTTCGATGTGTTTTGTTCTACTATAGAAGATCGGATTTGCTGCAAGTGAGGCTGCACATTGGTTATCACACTATATCACAGGAATTACTGTCAATTGTAAACACAATTCTGAAAGCAGTGACTACAACCAAGCCATTTCAGTTGTGACTTGAGACAGAGCTCTATACTCTGACTCGGTGCTGGATCTCGCTACTACTATTTGTTTCTTTAAGCTACATGAAACTAAGTTTCCAGCAAGGTAAATACAGTACCCTTCAAATGACTTTCCATCATCTATATTGTAAGCTCAATCTGCATCAGTGAAGGCTGTCAAGTTTAAACCTCTTCTTGGATTGAATACTAAGCCATGCTCCTTTGTGCCTTGCAAGTACCTAAGTATTCTTTTATAGCATTGCCACTGTTGTTTTGAAGGGGAAGATAGAAATTGACTCAGTTTATTCACTGCAAATGAAATTTTTAGTCTTGTAAGAGTTACATATTATAATGCCCTAACCACACTTCAATAGAGAGAAACATCTTTAAACTTCTCTTTTTCTGTTCTTGACAGCTTAAGTCCTATACTCATAAGAGTAGGATAACTACCTGCACTAGCCATATTAGTTTTCTTCAAGAGATCGACTATATACTTGGTTTGTGAGAGGTGTAAAGATTCACCAAGCTTGGTTATTTCAACCCCTAAGAAGTAATTCAATTCCCCTAACCCATTTAGAGCAAAATCTTTATGAAGTTGATCAATTACATTCTATATTTCAGTTTCATCATCACCTATTGCTATTATATCATCAACATACATTAACACTATTGTAATTTTGAATTATGCTGCTTAACAGAAATTGATATGTCTGATTTTGCATTAGTAAATCCCCATCTGACTTGAGTTGATCTAAGTTTATCATACCAAGCCCTTGGGGCTTGTTTTAGACCATGTAACGCCTTTTGCAGTTTGTACATATGCCTTTCTTTTCTTTGGATATGAACCCTTCAGGTTGCTCCATATACACAGTTTCAAGCAAATCCCCATTAAGAAATGCATTATTGACATCTACTTGTCTCAATTGCCACCCTTTGGTTACAGCCAAGCTTAAGATTACTCTTATTGTGTTGGCTTTTACCACATGACTAAAGGTTTATGTATAATCTATGCCTAGTGTCTGATCAAAGCCTTTGGCTACAAGCCTAGCTTTATATCTTGCCACACTGCAATCAAGATTCCTTTTCACTTTAAACATCCATTTATTCCTGACAACCTTGTAATTAAGATTAGGAGGTATCAACTTCCAAGTCTTATTTCTTATGAGAGCTTGAAACTCATCATTCATTGTATATCTCTACTGAGATAGCTTTAAAACTTCTGATATTGTTTCTAATGTATGCTCTAGATTTCCTTCAACTTGAGTGAGTAAGATTTTTGGTTTGTAGATACCTGCCTTTGATCTTGTAATCATAGGATGATGGTTAAGTGTTTGATCAGGGACTGGTGTAGCATTTTGTAGAGTAGCTTCTGTATCAGGTTCTATTATGCTAGGTTCAGAATTTGTGTTTGTGTTTGAATGTTGTTCACAATTATTTTGAGTTTGACTTGGTGGTGAAAATGAATTTTTTGTGTTTGCATCACTTTGTGTTTGTTCTAAAGTATCTGAAATTGCTGCATATGAACTACTATCTGTACTTGGAAAATAAGTTATACTGAAATCATAGGGAAACAGGATTGATTGAGAATTGCAGTGACAGTTTTGAGTATTTTTAGATAGTTTGACAGTTGAATCAATAAAAGACTTATCAAACAGAAAATGAAATTTAGATTCATCAAAGATAACATGTCTTGCCACATAAAACTTCCCTTTTGAAGTCATACACTGATAGCCTTTGTGTTGATTACTATATCCCATAAAGATGCACTTTTCAGTATAAAAACTAACTTATGCTTGTTTAGATGTCTTAAGTGTGGATAACAAGTGCATCCAAATACTTTCAAGAAGGAGTAATCGGGTTTTCTGTTAAATAGAAGTTCAAAGGGTGTTTTGTTTTCAAGTACTCTTGAGGGTAGTCTATTTATCAAGAAGGTGGTTGTATTAAAGGCATACCACCAATATTTTAATGGCATGCCACTGTGAGACAGTAGAGTAAGACCAGTCTCTGCAATATGTCTATGCTTTCTTTCTACTCTTCTATTTTGGTGGTGTGTATATGGACAAGAAAACCTGTGTATTATCCATTTCTTAGCTAAAAACTTAATCAAACTTTTGAACTCTCCTCTATGATCTGACTGTAATACTTTTATTTTCTTATCTAGTAATCTCTCTATATGCAACTGAAAGGTTTTGAAGTGGTTTAAGACCTGTGATTTTTGCTGTAATGGAAATACCCAAGTAAACCTAGTGTAGTCATCTACAAGACATAAGTAGTATCTGTAATCATCACTAGATACTATACTGGCAGGACCCCAAATATTTGCATGTATGACTTCCAAAGGTTGTGACATATTAAAGTGTAATTTGTGATTTTTGCCATATTGACAGAAGGAACAAACAGATTTTGCCTGAACTTTATTCATTGAAGTATGCATATTACAATTTACAAGTATACATTTCAAAGTCTCTTGATTTGGATGACCAAATCTTTTATGCAACATATTAATGAATTTAGTAGTCTTTTTATCTATAGGAATGGAAGTGCTGATAACATTAGGTTTATAAGACTCTGAATTATTTATTATACAATTAGCAAATAGAGAAACTTTTGGAATGAAATCAGAAAAGAGGATGTGTTTTGATTTGACAAATGAAGTAAGGCTTTGTGTTGTGTATTTTCTAGCTGATTTAGGAGTGATCAATTGATAGAGTCCACCCTTAGCAATTCCTTGAAGAAGAACATTCTCTTTCACATCCTTAACAAGACACAAGTGCTTATTAAATTCAATGACAAGGTTATAGTCAGCAGCAAGCTTAGAGATGCTAATTAAATTCTTTGTTATGCCAGATACAAGTAATACTTGTTTCAGTTCAAGTTTATTTAAAGTTAAAGTCTGCAATATGCATGTACCAATACCTAGAATTTTAAAAACATTACCATTTTCAACAATGATAAGATCATTACCTCTGTAATCTGACTTTGTTGCCATGTTTCCACTGTTATTGATGACATGGTTGGTAACACCATTGTCCATGTACCATCCAAGATCTTTATTAGAAGCCTCAGTACCAGGTGCTGTCACATATGCTGCTGCTTGTCCCTGATTGTTGTTCTGTGCTTGTGCTTGTAGAATAGGTGGCTCAAATTCCTCATGAACCTGTTTCAGCATTTCAGAGCCCCATGTCCTTGCTTGAAACAAATCTGGCATACGATTTTTAACTTGTTATGATTGTAAAGGTTTAGTTTACCTCTGCCTTTCCCTTTATAGTTGCCTTGTCCTCCAAAATTACCACTGAACTTCCCTTTGTTCTCATAACTTCCCTTGTATTTCTGCTTGTTTGCAACATTAGCTGACAATCCACCATTGGCTGTCAAGTTTGAGTTAGACATCTTCAGTCTGCCTTCTTGGTTCAGAAGAATAACATAGACTTCTACTGATGATAGTTTATCACTTTTGATTGAGAGTAGCAAAGCTACAGGATCATAATCAGATCCTAGTCCAGCAAGAAGATAAGAGATCAGGTCTTGATCTGGTACTAATTTACCAGCCATAGCCAAGCTATCAGCCAAACTCTTTACCTTTAAAAAATACTCATTCACAAACAAAATTTCCTTCCTTATTGTTTGTAGTTGTGACATCAGTTGAGTGAGTCTAGCCAAAGACTGGCTTCCAAACATCTTTTCAAGATGTTTCCAGACCTCATTAAAGGTTTTGTATTGAACAACCGAGCTAAGAACTGACTCAGTCATAGTGGAAAAGAGCCAACTCAGCAATATGGAGTCTTGTTTTCTCTACAAATGATAGAGTGGATTTACAGGTGCAACGACTTCTGAATCTGAACTTAGAGATGCAAGAAAACGGCTTGGACATTCTCTTTCACCAATAAGAAGTTCTTCTAAGTCATTACCTCTAGCCGAGTCAAGAATCTGCGACTTTCATAGTAAGAAATTGTTACTATCCAGCTTAACTGGATTTGTAAAGGTGAAGTTGCTGCTTTGGCCAATCGACATGTGATTCATTTGAGAATTAAGATTGGTAGCACGATCGTGTTCTAAATTAACAAAGTTAGTCATTGTAGCTCTGATACCAAGTGAGATTTTGTGTTTCTGTGTTTGTGATACTTTCCAGGAAAGTGATGGTAAGATAGCCAAAACAAAAATGCAAACTTGTATTCTTGTATGTAAACAAAAATGAGAAAGATGAGGCTGATTGAATGTAAACTTGTATTCACATACACGATGATTTGAACTTTAATACAAAGGAGTTTATATACTTGCTTTGACACTAGAGGACAAAATCAGTTACACAAAAATTGAAAATACGATAACTATATAACAAACTCTGTAACTATATAACAAACTTAGCAACTCTTAATTAAATTAGCAATCCACGTCATCACTTCAAAATTTGAATCTGCTTCACATTTTGCAGTGAGGAATTGCAAAATGCTTATAGTTCTTGATAAGGAGAAAATTGATCGGGACATGATGATCATTAATGACTCCTACATCGGGTTTGATTTTCTTTTACTCTCTTGCTCAATCTAAATTTATCCGAGTGACTCAACGATTTCACTGTCAAAAGGTATGTCAATAATTTTGAAGCAGCCTAAGGTTTTATTTTTTCAAAATGCTTTAGACTTGCAATATACCAATTTCGTGAAGTTAAGTTTCTGATTGTATCTGTCTCGAGTATATCTACATTTCATGGTTTCAATTTCATATATCTCTCTTGTATGTATTTGAAAAGCTCGGCACTTCATGTGAGTTGTTTCAAATTTTTTTTTTGTGCATAGATAAATGTCACATTCAAGGGAAGGCAGGTAAGTTAGTTTTAAGCCATTTGTGAATAGTCTGGATTCTCATATTTTCTTTAATACAATGATATGTTTGAGGAGCATCAGACTTCTGGTCTAAACTTGCATCTTTATCAATTGGAAATTGGTTCATTTCAATGGCAAAAATGACCTCCACTGGGAATGTACTTGAAGATTTTTCCTGTATATGTGAATAACAACAACAATTCTAATGTTTTCACTGCTAGTGAGGTTCAACGGATAGAAGTATGTTCATAGAACAGAAACATGTTGTTAAAATTTTACATTAATTAAATATAAAATTAATTAGTAATTTATTAATTTTTAGTCACCTTTTTTTTATAAATCGATTTTTAGGATTGAATTCTACTTAAGAGTTCGTAACACATGTTTACTCTATTGAATTCTTACAAGGATGGTTTGTCTTAGAAACCTTATTTAATATGCTTTGATCTGAGACTTGTTGAATTATTAATTAATTAATTACATGCTGGACAATTTGGAAAACCTGTTCAAAGCTTCGTCTTTTCTGGGCTGAAGTGACATGATTATTTTGCTCATGTTTCTAGACTGAAGTGACATATTGAAAATGGTGCTCGAATCTTTTAATAATTACTTATAATTTTTCTATTGGACACTATTGTATGAATGTCTATCAATCTTTGTACTAACACTTCAAGGTACATAGTGATGGAAACCAGCCAAAAGAAATGGCTTTTGGAGATATTGAGTCTTTGTCGAGAAAGTGAAGGAATCACCAGCAAGTATATGTTTCTAGAATTTGAGTTTTGTTTATATGGGATTGCAGTATATTAGTTTCCTTGATGGACCTCTTTCCTATCTTGTTTTGTGGATGTCATGACATCATCCCCGATAATTTGTTGATAATTAAGTGCTTCAATAATGTGAATTCATTCTGTTTCAAGTAATGCATGTTGGGTTTTAGCTATCTCTTCCAGTTACAAACATGCTTGACATGCTTAGGTGCTTATTGTGTCTATTCTCAGAGTAGGGCAAGGGTTGTTCCTTTCAGTCGAAGTAAAAGTTGCTAATTTTATTTATTCATCTGGTGGAAAGGAATTCCTACCAGGTTGAATAATCCTCCTCATTCCACACAAGTTAGGAGCTATTTCTCTGACGATGTGCTACAAGCAACATAAAAAGCTGTGAATGATGGAAGAATTTGATTGAAGATCAGATTTTCAGTGCGTACATCTTTTCTGTTGGGATTGATTACCTAGATTGAGAAACTAGCATGATGTTTTGTTGTTAAAAAACTACTATTCGGGTTTCTCTATAATTAGTTCTTTTAAATTTGACGTAATGTATCCTTCTTATGCCATTGCTTTTTTTTTTTTTCTTTTATAGAACACAAGAAGTTAAAGTGGCCCCCGTTGAACTCCATGTTATATGCCATTGCTTCTTTTTTTTTTTCCATAAACCAAAAATTCTTCATCAAATTGTTCGGATTTAACTTTATTTTGTTAAATTTTTTATTTTTGATTAAAAAATAAAGATTTTATGAATTTTGCTAATGCGTAGGTTATTTGAGAATACATTAAAATTAGTTAGCTTTCGACTTACCTGATGTTACGCTTCCAGTCAATTTAAATGGGATCTTTACTAATATAGTGCAAGCTTAAAACCATTTAGATTTTAAGAAATGGTTGTTGAAGGCTGAATGGATTCTTCACTTTTTCTTTCTGTTTTATTAAATTTATTTTTCTCAAAAGAAAAGAAGATAATATAATGTCTTAGCATTAGAATGCAATTATTTTTGAGTTTGCTAAGGGTTCATTTTATTTTAGGGTTTGCTAAAGCTTCTCAAAAGAAAAGAAGATAAGTGATGATGTAGCACGATTTGTTGAGGCTCTCAATAAAAAAAAGTTTAACAATACGGGTGATATGTTGGAAAGCATAGAAAAATATATGAAATAGAGATGGAATTGAAGAGGAAATTTGAACGGAGTTTAAAGGAGTCAGCTGAAAGAAATAAAGGACTAAACTTTTATGTTAAGAATTTAGATGATAACATCATTGATAAATTAAATATTATAATATAAATAATTTTAATTATTTAATAACATTATCGTTGCACATTTTATTGATATTACTTTATTTTAAAATTTTTGAATGATAATTTTGTAATATGAGTAATTTTGTAATATAAGCAATTGTAATTATTTAAATATTTTATTTAATTTATGTATACAAAAAATTATCAAAAAATAGCTGCTGTTGTATACAGCTGCAATTTTTTTTTTGTTTTAAATAAACTCTTTTGCGACGTCGCAAAATTTACACGTGTATGTGATACTTTGCCATCGTGATGCCGTTGTGAAAATCTTTTGCGGCTAAATAGCTATCGCAAAAGCTGATTTTCTTTGTAGTGTTCATAACTAACTACCCACTTTTGTGAATCTTTCACGTCATCATGTCCCTATTGATTTAGCCTGTCCTTCTTGTGGTTGCGGCGATGAAACTTACTTCCATGCTTTATGGCTCTGTGGCGCCCTTAAAGAGGTCCGTTTTGATTGCTCCTTCATGCAGGGCCTTCGGTTTACACATGCCACTTCCAATTGGGATTTTTTGAATGAATGTTGAACATGCCTTTCAGTTGACAACTTTGATCTATTGGTGATTATGCTATGGCATTTGTGGTACTGCCGAAATAGGGTTGTGATGGAATGTACACAGATGTTGTTTTCTGATGTGGTGTTCTGGGCTCGATCTTTTCGGGATGAACTGTTAGCTCTTCGGGATGACGCTGTTCAAGCACCGGTGCAGGGTCAATCATGGCTTGCTCCTCCCCTTGGATTAATTAAGCTTAACACAGATGCTAGATTGTCATCGAAGGGTTTTAAATCGGGCATTGGTGCAGTTATGCGTGATCACGAGGGCTATGTTCATGCTTTCTCTCTCATCTCTGATTGCTGCAAAAATCTCAGTTGAGTGTTTAGAGGCTATGGCTCTTCTGAGTGGTCTCCAGTTGGCTCGGGCTTTGGGGGTCTCGGTCCTTACTATTTCATCAGATGCTGCTAATGTTATCAAGGTAGTTAACGAGGCCTCTATATTTGCTTCAGAAATTGGGCTCATTCTACAGGAACTACCCTTTATTGCACTGACGTTTTCATGCTTACTCTTTCTCCTATGGTCATCGGAGGACAAACCGTGTGGCGCATGATTTGGCTCGTTATGAATTTCTCTGGTTTGCTGCTGTAGTAATTCAACTTGAACCTTTGTCATTGAGGATCAATTCTCTAGTTTATATTGCTTTCTAAAAAATATATATATAAATATTGAATCGTGAAATTTGATAAAATGTCATTAATTAAAATATATTTCAACAGTTAAAATTATAACGTTTTATTATGAATATAAGATATGCCATATTATTTTTAATATTACAATAATCTATTAATATTTAAAATTAAAAGTCTATTAAAAAATACAATAATTATATTAATTATGGGGCAGCTTATAAATTTAGACTCAAAAAAATCTAAGTTTATTTAATTAAAAATAAAAATATATTTCTACACAAGAGGGACTTAAATCTTAACTCTTAAATTAAGAGTTAAAATTATTCGTCATTCGACGAATAGATAGTGGGCAAAAATATTAAATTTAAGTATATTCTTATATACTAGTATATTTTTAAAGATTCTCTCGTATACTAGTCGTTGATTTGCATTTTATTTTGTAAAAAAAAAATTACAGGTGTTCATTTCATTTCAATAACTGGTATTTTTCTTTTATAAAAAGAAAGAAAATAACTTGTATTTTGAAAAAAATGAACCCGACAGACAGATGGGTCGGTGCCTGGTCCCCTGGACACCCTGTGTTCTCTTCCATCAATTGCATTAATTTGGGCTAAAATTACCCACCCGACCGACTGGGTCCGCAATATTCGGACCCAATGATTAGTCCCCGAAATTCTAATTTGAATTCTCTGTCGCCCTCTTAAAATTCGTTTGCTTCAATCCCTAAATCACGACACTCCCTCCAGTCCAGTTACTTCCATTTCCGCACAACCGTTTGTTTCTCGTGAAAGAAACTCCACAAATGGATAGAAGTGAAATCAACGGCCCTAATTCACCAATCCCCACCGATTCCTGCGGCACGGTTAGATCGCCTCCGCCGCCTAACTACAATAGCCGCGCCGTTCGGGTACGTATCACACTATGATGTTACATACATTAAATACATGTATTTTGTTTACGTTTATGTTTATTTACATGTTAAACCCTAGCTGTTACCTTAGGGTTTTAGGTTTAAACTGAATTATAAAAGAAAAGTAGTAGGAATTGCAGAAGCTTATTGTCACTCCAATTTGTGAAGTTCTATTGTATTATGAAAGCACTTTTACATTTCTGTTTATATCATGAGTTTTTTTGGTGAAAACCCATCTATGAAGATCAGGGGATTTGTGCAGGGTGTTATTTAGCTATGCAAAAAGCATATAATGATGTGGAGCTATTTGGTACCTAAGATTTTTTATTTTATAATGTATATTATCTTGTTTGGCACTAAGAAGGTGTTGTGTAGCATTGGAATGAGAGTGGAAGAAAAGAGAGATTATATGTTCCTTGGAATGAGAATGAAAGGAAAGAAAGAATGTATGTTCCTTACTTTAAATATATGGTACACTATGGTAGAGCTTTTGCTGACTGCATGGCTTACTCTATTTGAATGATTTTTTACTTTTAATTTTAACTCCAGGAAGCTTTGGAGCACTTGGCATCTATTGATCTTAGTGAGTTGCGGTATGAAGCCAAAGTCGAGCTCTGTCGGGCAACTAGAGACTTGAGAAGCTGTGGGCGTTATGTACAGTATGTATTAAACTCATGTGGACATGCCTCCTTATGTGCAGAGTGTAGTCAGCGGTGTGATTTTTGCCCAATTTGTAGAATCCCAATTCCAAAGGATAAAAATAGTCTTCGGTTTCGCCTTTATGAGGAGTGCGTAGAGGCTGGTCTCATCTCCCAAATATGTGATGAGAGATACCAAGATGTAGAAGATGGGGAGAATCCTATAACTGCTGATGTTCAACGCCTTTATTCCTTATTTGACATCGCCATGGAGAATAACTTGATTTCACTGATTTGCCATTGTATCCATTGTTGCATCTATCTCACTCTGTATGCATGCATGTTTTAACTTTGGGAAAATAAATATAGTATATATTTTTAAAACTTGTCATGGATACCACTGCATTGGAATTTTCCAGGTCAAAAATACTTAAAAGCATCGACTCTTTTCCAGTGTTAATTTCTAGAACGAAGCATTCCATGAACTCTGAAATAAAAATAATGGGGATAACTTGAACCTAGACAGTTGATATGTACACAATATTTAACAGTGTTTCTATGATGGGAATTTCTGAAGTTATTTCCGGTGAAAGTTATTCTCTTGTTGCAAATGCATATTTTCCTTAATAGAAAATCAATAGATGTTAGAGATGTTTGTATGGATGAAGCTGCCGTCTCTAGTGATCCTGTTGTTGCTTTCCTGTTGGATGAAGTGGTTGTCAAGGATTGGTGCAAGCGGGCATTCAAGAGCATCATCGCAGAACTTAAACGGATATGTATCCTTACTGTCTGAACCTAAGTTTGTTGATTTGTTATTTCATGCTTAAGTATATTCTCTGCAGTCTTATACTTTTCATATTGTTTGTTTCCTAACTTTTTTCATTAGATAATCTGGGAGTAGAAGAAATGAAAACAAGGCTAAGTTTACTTCTAAAATTTCAAGTAGAGTTGGTTGGCATATCTGGAGTTATTGAAGTTTTGGCCTCATCATTTAAGGATGATCTTTCAGCACAGCTTCATGATTTGCTCCACCTTCAAGAGAGCATATTGAAGACAAAGCAGGTTTGCATACTTAAAATTTTGGTTCTCGGTGGTGTACATGTATCTACCTTTTATTGTTTTATATATATTTTCCAATTTTGATGTTTTGGTTCTTGAATTCACATGAATATAGCAGTCATATAGTGAAGAATATTTACTCTAAAATTTGGTTTATTATTCCAGCATTTAGAGATTATGATGTGGTGTGCAAAGCACCAATTTTTGGAGAATGTGAGGTCTCGTTATGCTAATTTCACATCATGGCGTTCTATAGTCCGTCAAAGAAAGTCAGCTGCAACTAAACGTGCATGGTTTGATCCAGTAAACAACTCTACAGAGGCCACGAGAGAGGACGGTTCCCTGTTCATTGAAGATGCACTTGCTAATCTTGAGATAGAGCAGGAATATACTCAAGAAAGGGGAAAGGAATCAGAAATTGCATCTTTGCACAAGGATGATGGTAGATTTTCCTTTTTCAGGTCCAAGATAGATGGAGTGTCAGGATGCTATCCATTTGAAAATCTTCGATCTGCCATTGACATACTCTTTTTGCATGGTAGCTCTGATTTGGTAGTTGCAAAGCAAGCAATTGTATCCTCTCTATTTACCTTCAATTTTGCATAATGGTAATATTGTTGATTGTAATTATTTTTAATTGGGGCAAAATCTTTTCATTTTTCCTTTGTTTCCTTAATGAGGCACAGTTTCTCTATTACCTATTCGATCGTCATTGGACAATGCCTGATGAAATCTGGAGGCACATTGTGGATGATTTTGCGGCCACCTTCGGTATAACCAGGCATTCATTACTGGAATCTCTTACTTTCTATCTTCTGGATGATCACACAGATGAGGCTCTGCAGGTAACTTATTCTAAGAATTCACCTGAGTTTAAACGCTGAATATTATTGTGGTATGTAGTTTTTAGTGCACAACTGGTCTGTCAATAGTCAGTTAATATACTAGAAAGTGGCATTTTATTGCACTTCTTTGCTTCTCTAGAGAAGATATTCTTCTGCTGTAATATTATGAAATAAAATGTGATTACAAACTTTTTAGACGAGTTACATTAACATTTGTTCAAGCTCGTATATTTCGGCTATGTTTATGGCTCTACTGCTTGTTCAAGCTCAGAATTATTCTTAACAGTTTTATTATTGACCTCTAAATTGGTCCATGTTGTGCTCGTATATTTTATATTATGGAAACTAAAGCAATAGAAGTTCCATTATTGAGAAAAAGGAAGCACTTCCTGATTTTTATATCATCCAGGTTGTCTGACAGAATTTATTCTTCTGTACTAGTTTGAATTCTTGTGGAGAATTTACGTGCATTTTTGTAATGTTTCAGGATTATAGTGAGGAATGTTTCCAGTCCTTAGAGAAATATTCATTCTGCAGTGAATTGTTTGTGCATGGAATTTCATTTTACATTCTAATTATCTGACTCAATTATGTTGCTTAGGAAGCTTGTCACCTTCTTCCAGAGATCTCGGGCCCAGCAACTCATCCTAAGATTGCACGAGTTTTGTTAGAAAGGGAAAATCCTGAGACAGCTCTTATGGTTTTACGTTGGTCTGGTCGTGATGGTGGATCACAGTTGGTTTCATTAAATGAAGCTGTGACTGCTGTTCGGGTGAGAGTGGAGTGTGCGCTTTTGACTGAAGCTTTTACATATCAGAGGATGCTCTGCACTAAAGTGAGGAGGAAGAAGTTGAAGTATGGACCAATTGGGGATGCTTCTGATGATCTAAAAGGTGAACTCAAGACTTGGGAGCAATGGGTGGAGGTATTGGTTACTGAAATTTGTTGTCTTTGCATTCGGAGAAACCTGGTGGATCGGATTATAGAGCTACCTTGGAATCCTGATGAGGAAAAATATCTCCATAAATGCCTCTTAGATTCTGTCACTGATGACCCTTCTTCAACTATTGGTAGTCTCCTTTTCATTTTCTACATACAGGTAACTTCCATTTCTATTAGAAGCCATTTGATGGGACTGAACTACCACTTTTCAGTGAGGGTAGGTGTCTGAGTGTCTCTATTGTCTAGTACATAGAGGCTGTCCACCATTTTGATGTGTCTTTAGGCATCACTTGTAGTATCACATGGATACAGGTGCTACAAGGTGATGCATAGGCTTTCTGACTTATTGTAGGTTAGTTGGAGCTGTTATCTCTTATATAGGCTTATTTGAAACTGAAGGAAGTGGAGGCAACAGCTGACTGTGAAAGAGATAACTGCAGTCTCTGTTTGCGTGTGTCTGTACCTGTCTGTTTACCTCTTTCAATTTTTTCTATTTTGTCTGCATAACAAACATCAGTGAGTCATTCAGTTACTGGATTCAGAGGTTTTGAATGACATTATAATATGTTAAAATGGTGCATATTTTGGGTTGAAAGAAATGTTTGTAGTTCTTTGAGAGCTTATGAACTTTTATTCTTTTTTATTTCAGCGTTACCGATATGCTGAAGCATACCAAGTTAATCTTAAGCTTCAGAGTATAGAGCAGGACTTCATTTCAAAGAATCCCGTCAGTGAAGAAGTTTTATCCAGAATGCAATCACAAAGTCATTGGAGAACAAAATTTGTTGTAAGTGGTTTATACTCATGCAAGGAAAGAAATCTGATTATGGGAAAAGCTCTTTTCCAATTTTATGGCATGATGCAGCTTAGAGTTTGTTTATGTGCACGGAAAATGTATAGATGCTTATGTAACATATACCGTTTGAGAAAAGAAATTTACTTAAATGCTTGTGAAATCTACAATTTTCAGTTTTAAATTTACTGAATTCAATACATGCTTCTAAACAGGATGCATCCATAGAGCTACTACCAGAAGTCGAGCAGCAACTAGTAAAGACTGGAGAATTGCCTGTATCTTCCTTTATTCCTGGTGAAGAAGTTGGAATGCCAGTGAAATGCGACCTTTCTGATTTGCAAGAATCGAGATCCATCGGTGTGTTGGCCCCTACTTCTGCTGATTCTTCGCTTGTTCTGCAGATGAACAATGGGACTCCAGCCAAATCATCCGTTTTTGAAACTGCTTCAAGACTAAGTGGATCTGTCAACAGTTCTCACTTCAAAGTTGGTAACTACAGTTCATCAGTTCTTCATGAAAGATTATTTATGAACACAGAAGAGCGAACACATGAATTTGGTGTCAACAAAGACTTTCAATTTGATGACATCTCAACTCCTGTTATCCATCGACGCAGTCTTGTGAATGCAACACCGGTAAAAGAGAGAAATTGTTCTTTAAGAACCCTTCCCAATAGGCACCGGCGAGACAAAGCTTCTGATAAAATCTCACCAGAACTTGAACAAAATGGTTTTATAAGCCAATCTCAAAACACAATTTCTCGACATTCCTGTAGGATGACCACTGATCCAGTTTCTACACCTGGAAGCAACTGTGGTTTGCTAAAAGATCTTGCAGGAGACCAGCGCTCCAATTTGTCAAGTAAGAGAGTTCATTACGCTAGGGAAGATGGACCATGGAATACAGCATCTTCAGAGAATCTAAGGGACATCTCTTGGAGGTAAGAATTTCAGCGCCTTTTCTCCGTTATCTCACTTGGATCCTAATTTTTTTCTCTTTAAATGGTAGCTTGCTTTTGCAGTTAATTTTCAGATGCATGAAAGTTCATTTGTGTACTTACGAGTTTCATCTTATTGTTATCAGCAATAGAAAGGAGGGTTTTGCTGTGGAGGACAAGCAAGCAAATGCAAATGGTGGGCCAAGATGGAGGTCCGATGAAACCAGTGATGAAGAAGAGGAGCAGAGTCCAGAGACTGCCAATGGAGTAGCTTCTTATTTGATTTCCAAGAGAGGAATTAGAAGAAGCAGATTTGCTAGGAGATGAAGGTTGCATTTCACGGTTAAAAATGTTAAATATCCTCAGGACTGATTCAAAAGTGGGAAAAAATTGTAAGAGCTTGAAGTGCCCCACTCTAAAACCGTAACTAAAGGGAAAAGATTTGCACCTGAAACAAGTTTTGCAAGTATATCATTCACTACAGAGATTCCAGGTTTGATAGGCCAGTCTTCCTGCTATTGGGATGTCATCTTGTTCAGCCATCAGGATGATCTGACATGGTTTTTTTTCATTTCTAATCCGGAGTCGATGATTCATGCCCCGGCAACGGCTATATGGTTTTGTAATTTTTTTTTTCTCCTTTTGTTTCTAAAAAAGTTGAAGCTCAAGGCAGCCCATGTAGCTCAATATCTTGCTATTCCAACTGGATAACTCAAAAGATATCAAGCAGCTCCGAAAATGAAAATAAATTTAGAAGTTTTCGCTGGTTGTACACTTGTACTAGTCAAGGGCCTTCTTGGTACAAAGGTGCATACTACTTTTAACATTATTACTTAAATTATTTTATAATATCGAAAAGATTTTAATTTTAGTTTATTTGATTTGATTCAATAATAGTGAAATTTAGGTCTATCAAAATTTTTCGTGGTCTTGAATGAAAATTAAATTTGGAAGATTTTATGAATTTTCAGATTTCAGAGTGGATATGAGAATGAGTTATCACTTTTAAATTGTATTTGGAGAGGGTGTGAAAATAGGTTGTGACTCCCGAACCCGTTCTGAAACTCTAACTGAAAAAATAATTTTTTAAAATAATTATTATAATTTTAAAAAAATTTATCTGTGAGGATTCTATTCTCATTCGGGAAGGTCATTTTTGAACTTGAACTATTTAGTCACTTATAGCACACATCGTTTGAGGATGTTCGTCTTTAGCTATTTTCTGATGTGGAAATTTGTAGTGCATATCCCAAGTGAAAATACATGATTTCTTCTGCTCTTAGGCAATCATTTTTTCATGTTAATGCAATAATCTTTGTAGTTTATTCGATGGAAAACTAGGACTCTCTGTATATTGCCTCTTATAATTAATTCTGCTAGAAATGTTGGAATAACATGGGAGAATCACACTAGAATATCAAATAACCATCTTTAAAGAGCAACATTTCATCGTTATTGTTCATATCTAATTGTATAAAAGGACTACAGACAAAACAATGCTCCGATTATTTGTTTCCACACCTTTGCCTCCACGCAAAAAGGAATTCCCCTAGTTCCATCATCAGTCTAATGAGGGGTTAAAGTCTATTTTGTAATAGTAGATGAAGAAGGCCTTTAGATTAGAGTGTCCTATATGCTTAAATGTTCTGGTTTAACTTCACTGAGATGTTCCAAACTACATACTCTCTTTATATTTGTTTGATTATGTTGATCATACTGAAGCTTGTATCCTTACTGAAATTAGTGGCACCAATATTAAGAGTGTTGATGCTTGAACTAGATTGTTCTTTTTCTGTTTCTCGTCTTTGGTAAGTATTGATTCTGAGAGTAGGAGAAACTAATTGAAATAAGAATTCGTCTCTCGACCCTTGTTTCTTATTGGAAGTAGCATAATGAATTCTTTTGGTACCCCGCTTAGCAATTGAGCAAGAATATGACCATAGTTTAACCTGTATCAAACTGAGGACCAATTACCACTTTCCAGCCAGATATTTCTTTGGGACAGACTTCCTTTAAAGACGCCTAGCTCTGGGTTCTGATCTGGACCGGATCTTTTTCTTTGATCTACATGTCAGAAAAATCTAGGCACAAGAAGATTTAAGAATTAGAATATCTATAATGCTGGGGTTATGTATAGAGAATCTCTTATTTGGACTCTTGATATTACAAAACGTACCAACCATGATTGTGGAGCGTCCGATATATTCAATGACATAACGCAAAGGTAAATATTGCAACAATTAAATTTGCGATCAATAGTTTCTGTCTTTACTGCTTGCAATCACGTCCTCTTGGGAGCATTAAAAAAAAAAGACTTAACATCCAATTTTTCTTTATCTCACATACACAATAGTAAATAAATTTCCAAGAAATGCTTTTGAATTTCGTGTCAAAATTCATCCTCTCATTTTTTTTTTCCTAACATAAATAATAAAGCTCAAATATGTGTCATGTATTAGTCTCTACCATAATTTAAGATCTATGAAATCTTGTTCACATTTTTTAAATTAATTATACAAAGTTATGTAAATTTGAAAACACAAAAAAAAAAAAAGAAAAATGAAGTTCAACAGTTATATAACTACTCTAAAATAGTCAAAGAACTTGCACAAAGTAACTCTTAAGATAGTTAATAATGAGGTAGTATCTAGCATGTTTATAACTATTGTACATTATAAAAATATATTTATTTTGTTTAGAATTTTTGTTGTCCCTTTAATTTTTTCTTTAACAATATAAAATACATTTAAAGTTGTGGAATTCAAATGGAAGTTCTAAAACTAAGTGGCTCTCATCATTTTGAAAATCAACCATTTGCAAGAATCCCACATCGATATCATTATAAACACAACCCCACCCCACCCCACCCCACCCCACCTCCACACTTTATATATATATATATATATGGCCTATGGCCTTCCTAAAGAACTGCTAAGCAATCGATAGAAATGTAATATAAAAATATATTACATAATACTTGATATGAACTACAATAAATGATTTATTTGTTACCTTTTAAATAGATTATTTTATAAAAATAATTATTCGAACTAAATAGATTATTTTATAAAAATAATTATTTGAACTAATGTATTTATAGTTGATATAAATGCTTGGATATTTTTTATTTACTTATATATGTCTGATAATTCATTTTCACTTTATTGAGAATGAACAATCTTTTACATTTTATATTTATATTAACTTTTTTTAGGATTCAAGGGAGATATAATGGTCGTTTTCTAAGAAAATTAAGGCCTTATTTTTAGAGGTATTTTTCTTCTCCTTAATAATAGAAATATTATCTCATCAAAATAATAATTTTTAAATCATGTAATAAACAAATTACCTGTCAAATATTCAAGGTTATCTTATAATTAATGGTGAGTTGAAACCGATATAAATCTTAAAACAACATTAAACTCTCATTTTAGTGCGTTGTGGGGGGTGTTATAAGTACATACACAATACAACTAAAAATACATAAATGAAAAATATTAGGCTGATCATAAAGTATAATTTGTAATAAGAAATATTAATGATATAAAGTGGGTTTAAAATAAACGTTGAATAACATGACTATATGTAAAAATTGATAATTGTGTGTGCATTAATAAAGTACGTGTAATTACTTGATGTTGTTTAATTAATGATTCTGTTAATTTATTTTGTGTGTGAACATATAAAAAAAGATATTCTATATTGTTCCCATTGATGTAAAATAGTCATGAAAATATTTTAGATATAAATTTACTAGTATTATTTAGACATATTATTTTAATTGGGTAATTTAGAAATTAGCTTTAATTTGATGATCTATGTAAGTAATTAGTGAATGTGAATTTTGTGCAAACAATAGACAATAATGTGACCACCACACAAATGCATCAATCAAAAATTATAAAATAGTGAAAATGTTCACTTGGTGGATGGATTTGGTCCACAAAAATCTCCTTAAATTCTCTATAAAAATAATAGAAATTTTAGACCAATTTTAAAAAGAGATGGTTTAACTATAAGTTTGCTTGGTGAGCAACTGATACAAATATTTTCATTAGACAATAAAATTTTCAGATACTTTGATGGGTGTTTATGAAAATGTTCGATGATTTTATGCGTTAATTATAGGTAACCAAGGTTGTCATGCCATAACATAAATATTTTGGGATCGCTAAACTTTTGATTCGTTACTGAATAGTTTTCAATTGAATTTATGATTATATAATACAATTCAGACGATAAAGCGAGAAAATTTTCTAATATGCATTTCTTAGTCAAGACATTAGAGGTAACATAAAAAAATATTCTATATTATTCTCATTTAAAGTCACAATGTGATATCTATTTCGGCGAATATCTTTAAAACTAAACATTTTTTTTTTGCATCAGCCTGTATATAAAGCATCGTCAATATGTAACTTTGTTTCACTTACTAACAAGGTTATTGCTTTTTAAAAACCTTAAATCAGATTTATAGGACTTGTTTTAGTATTGATCTTTACTTCAATCATTATTAATTTCAAGAAATATTTCTTATCACGAGAAGAATAATGTGTATAACTGTAGTAACCAGTATCCACGACTGGTAAGAATAAGTATTTATATATGTATAAATATACGTATTTTATATGTATGTTGGTGATACTTGATTTATATATTGTTATTAGTAGTATTTGTATAGGTTAAGGTCATACTATTA
This sequence comes from Ailanthus altissimus, assembly GCA_946807835.1. Classification (NCBI taxonomy): domain Eukaryota; kingdom Viridiplantae; phylum Streptophyta; class Magnoliopsida; order Sapindales; family Simaroubaceae; genus Ailanthus; species Ailanthus altissimus. Next base: position 25,928,772 of record OX327696.1, on the reverse strand, counting down.
GCATTGAGTTTAATTGCAAGACTTTAAATTTATTTTAGGGACCAAATTGTAATACTTTGAAAGTTTTGGAGGTAAATTTGTAAATACCAAAAATTAGCCACTTAGTATAAAAATACACTTTTAAAACCCTAATTCTCTCATTTTAGTTGAGCTACCTCTTTTAGAGAGAGAGAAGAGAGAAATAGAGAGGAGAGAAAGAGGAGAAGAAGAAGAAAAAGAAGAAAAAATTGAAATTTTAAATTTCAAGAGGTATATCATACCTATTTCTCAATTTATTGGTATTAATTAAGTTAATTCCTTTAAGTTTTAATTTCTGGAAATATGTATAATTGAGGATTTTTTGTGTATTTCGTAAGATCTTATGAGAATTGATGATGATCTATAAGATAGCTTGATAAATCATGATGAATTGTGAATTTCTGCTAGATAGCCTCTTGATTTAGAAATTTTATAAATTATTGTGATTCGATTCTGGTTTTAAAATTTTATTATATGAAATTAGACATGTTTAGGATCATCTGAAACTTTGAATCGATTGAAAATTCTGGAAATTGAATTTTTAGTGAATTTACCAAAATGACCCTGAAATTCTAAAAATTTCCTATGTAAACAGTATGTTATAGTGGAAAATAATTTTTGACCTATTGAATGATCTTCAAAAATTACGAATTTATGGAATATGATAAGTTTATATGTCTAATATGATATACTCGGAATTGAGAATTTAGATCAATGTGGTTGAAGTGTTATGATTTTCTAGAATGTATCAGCTCATTACAGTATTTAATTAACAGATTTTTAAAGCTATGGAATAAAATAGTTTTAAAATACTTTTGGCAGTGATTTAGAAGTGAAATATTTATCATGAACTAAGATATGTGTTAAGAGTAATTATGTGATAGTTTTATAATTTTTGAGTTAGTATATGATTTTATAAAATTAGGAGATTGAATACTATTCAGTAAGTATTTTGATCTTGTCAGATTAGTAGTTTGGATTCGATGGTATGTATGGAATGGATTGTGTAGGAATTTTGATATAATATTCATATATAAGAAGGATATATGAGTCAAGAATGGTATATTCTGATTTTGGAGTAATTGGATATCATTTGATGTATTAGAAAATTTTGTTAAGTGTAAATGGTCAGAATGACAAGTTTTGAGAAACCAAGTATTTAGACCAATTTGATGTGATAAATGCATTGTGTATAATTTTGTAAGCTATTTAAAGTATTTTGTGTGAATTGTGAGGCTTATGAAAGAATTAATCTCTATTGATAGGTTAAGGAGATTTAAGCCTTGTAGCTGAAAGTGTTAAGAGGTAAGTATACTAGACTTTTTACTGAAATCACAATAAATGTAGTAATTATTTTGTATGATCTTGTAAATGTGGTTAGGAATATGTTTATGTTATCTAAAAGTATATTTTGATATGAAATGTGAAGATATGTATTTATGAATGTGAGCATGGACATACATGACATACATGTATTTTTTTGAAAGTGAGCTTTCAAAATGAAATGTGTTTAACAAAGAGAGCTTTTGAAGTATAATATGTCCATGAGAAATATTTTGTGTTTTGAGGGTACTTGAACTCACTGTTAACTTAGTAGGCATTTTATGTGATTTGTGGAGCCTTTATGTGTGGCATTTCCTTCTAGATTGGTATATGTTATGTGTTCCGTATGTAGGGAGGATCCTATTGGTACCTAAAAGAAGAGTGAGTCATCACATTCGTGTGGTGGCGTATTGGTGCATGTGAGAGGACTCACCAATGATCAGGGTGAGGGTTTGGTTTTTACCTTCAGGCATGAGCATTATATATGTGTAATTTAAAGGCCTCACTTGTACTATTCCTCTCATACGGTATGTCACCTACGAGTGACATTTGACTCATTATGTGATATGTAAGTCCTACTAAGTAGTAGTTGAGTGATGGTATTCCTATTATGTGTTTTGAAAGAATGTGTAAGCGCTTACATGATATATGATTTGATAAGATTATGATTTTGATTGATCACAACATATCATACATATGCATTGTGTACATATATGTATTTGTATTTGATATATAAAAAACTAGTATGCTTACTGAGTTTTATACTCATTATAGTTTATGGTGATTTCAGATAAATAAGGTGCATGTGTGCTTAGCGGATTTAGCAAGGCTTCTGCTGTTTCTTGGGTTCCCTAAGTTACTAGGTTACCGAGTGTTTCATTTAGGGACACGTGGGATATGATATTTGATTTGTCCCTATTGAATAAATACTTATGTATTATTTCATTACGTGTGGATTGGATTTGGTTTAAGTTTTATAAAGTATGGTTATTGGATGATTTTAAGTAAGAATTTGCAATGGATATAATCTGGGCTCCCGGTAACAAAGTTGCTACTGGTGACGTAGTAGAGTGTTAATCTCTGAGAAAACTCTGCGTATCTCCAGTTTAATAATTGTCCCAGTCATAATTCAATTGCTATAATTCTGAAAGAAATTGAAATGAATGTTTAAATATTATCAAGAGAAGTTTATATTTATATGTTAGGTTATGGGTTGATTTTAGTGTTGAACTTACTAGCAACTTGCTAAGAATTCCTATGTTGAATAAAAGTTAAAAATTTTGTGTAATATTATTTATGAGTGCATATGCAGTTAATGAATGTAAGTGATGTCGTGTGTCAGATCTTTTGGGTCTGAGGCGTGACAGTAACTGCATTTTTTAGAATGAATAATTCAGTTCTAGGCTATATCCTTTCATTAAATAAAAGTTCATAGTGGACATATAAATAATATATTAGAAAAAGTATAAAAAGACCTTTCATAGAGACATTAAATAAAGCATAATGCATTTTTTCACTATTAATCAAATAATTAATGTTTCCTTTTTAATTCTCAAATTCAAAGACATCTAGATGAGTAAGATTTGCGAGATCTTAGTTAACAACGAGATTTATCTACACATTCTTTTCTTTTACCTTGGTAAATGCTTTAGTGTATATGTAACACACGAGATCTAAGATTTTTAAGGTCATAGATAGCAAAATCAAGATAGATAAAGTGAGAGTCAAGTACCAAATCTTACATCGACTGGTTTGATAAAGTTTCTGAGTTATATATATAGAGCCCATTCTTAATTAATATAAGGCTTTTTGAGGAGACCTAAGAACAAAATCATGTGGGCTTAGTTTTAAAGTAGACAATATTATATTGTGTGGGAGTGGATCATTATAAACAGTATCAAAGTCGAACCTACCTCGCAGTGTGGGCCAGTGAGTCTGCAGTCTGGGCTACAAATAGCACATACATGTGCCATGCAACCCTTGTGGTCTAATCTACATGGGCCAGCAATATATCCCCAGAGGCTTAGAACACACGAGGTTGTGTTTCATCTAAGGAGAGTAAATTGTAACACTTGAGATCCAAGATTTTTCAAGCCATAAATAATAGGACCAAGATGGATGAGGTAAAAGTTAGCTGTTAAAATCCCACATTACCTAGTTAGATAAAGTTTTTGAACTATATATGTTGAGCCCATTCTCAATTAGTATGAGGTCTTTTAGGGAGATCCAAGAATAAAATCATGGGGGGCCAGGCCCAAAGCAGACAATATTATACTGTGTGAGTGTGAGTCGTTACAGTATGACACACGTAAGTGATTAATGTCATTTTATACCATATCAATAACAAGTGTTTTCATAATTTTTAGGGTGTTTATTATTTTCACCATTGTCTTTGTTTTGATGCTTTTGTCTCCTTTTAGTGTTCTTTTGTTATGAGTATTTATGACTATTATAGGAGCGATACTCACGCCCTCTCCTATTTCCTTAACCACGTCTATTATTGTTACGAGTGCTTTTATTTATTTTAGGGAATGATTAAGAACTAGTTGGATGTGATACGTGATTTATCTCTAAAAATTTATTGTTTTTTTCAAAAAATAGAAGACATGATATTGATATTGCATAAAAAAGATAAAATTAAATATATCTCTCCAAAAAAAAATTTACTCATGAACTACAACAAAATATTTTAAAAAAAATTGATGCTAGGTAAATATGCTTTACTGATAATTTTGAAGATTTATTTACTAATCTTTATTGACATCAATTTTTAAAAAATTAGTTCCCAAAATTAGCATGTATTGGCTTAACAAGCTATCAAATTGATAGATGTAACTTTGAGGAAGAGTACTTAATTAGGAATAGCATATTCATTGAATAGAAAAATTGTATCAATGTAACTTTAAAGGGGAGTATTTAATTAGGAAGAGCATATTTCTCGAATAGAAAAATTGTATCAATTACTGTATTCTTTTTCTTTTGACTAAATTTTATCTCATTAAATTTTATTAACAACGTTTTTAATAACGCAATATTGAATATGTTTAACACCATTATTTTTTATAGGATTGTATTTGTTTTACTTAAGTTTTTTGATCTTATTGAATTTTTTTTTAATAATATAAAATATAATTAAAATGATGAATCTAAGGAAGAGTGTTGTAATTTAGTGGCTCCTACCACTTTGAAGATTAACCATTTGCAGAATCCCACATTTGCAACATTTGAGTTTTAGTTACTATCGCACTTTTTTAAATATTTGTACTTATTTGTATATTTTTTACAACATGAACAACAATTACAAGAGTGAAATTCTAATAAAATACCTGTACAGTTTAAATGTTTTTTCTCATGGTTATTATTAGAATAAAACATAAGTTGCAATAAATATATAATAGTTTTGTAATTTTTCTTGTATTCATAATAAATTAATTTAAAAATAAATATAACAAGTGCGTAAATATTATAGCAAGAAAAATTACCGTACGATTTATTGATCTATTGTTCTTTTTGAATTGAAGGAGTTGTTTTAAGTTGGAAGAGGGTGAGTACTTCGGAGTCAATTTCTTTTATGCAAGCAAAAAGGGTTTTAACATGACAAAAAAAATAGAGAGGAAGAAATTTATAGAGATAAGAAAAAGAGTATATAAAAGTCGCTTCATGAGAATTTTAATATCATTATGGAGGTTAATATCAGCCTCTAGCTTATGTCTATAGACGGCTTCTTTGTTTATGACGGGACTTATTTTATTGAAGTCTACTAATAATTCTCTTTTTGGATCAATGCCATGGTTTAAATAGATTTTTGATGTAGAGGATTCTCGACAAGGCTACTCTCTTAAATTTTTCTTTAAAAAATTTAAAAGGGTTCCAATTAAACTATTTTATACTTAAACTTGTTTTAGAAACTAAATGAGGCTTAAAAATTTAATGAAAACATTGCTTTCTTTTTATTTTAAATCTCTTGATGATTACAAACTAAAATAAAGTCTCTTTATACAGGGAATGAATGCCACTTATAGATGGATCTACAAATGGACACATGTTCAAATCCTAGCAAATTAAAGTACACTAATATTATTTGACAGACGTGACACAATAGGCCAATAAATAAAGCATACACGAAAAAGTAAACAAAACACACTAACCTACTTTAATAATTAAATAGCATGAAACAACGTGGCCTATGTGGAAGATAGCATTTGGTAGAAAAGCAAATTCTTTACATAGGTTACAGACTGATAAGAAACCAATCATTATTGTCGTTATCATATCCTTGGGAGTAGTGCTTATCAATATGGTTACGAGACTTCAATGTTCTCAACACGTCATGATTACATGCATGTATCTTTTTGTGTCTCAATTTACTTTATTTGAAGGGAGTATAACTAGATCGTGTTTTAGAATAAAAATTCTTCTACCTCCAATGTATTCTATAATATTAAAGATATTATTTGGATTAGATGTTTAAGTGTTATAAACGACCAAAGCATAAATTACTAGTGATTTTTTATTTCTAGTTCTTTATATGAGGTGTAATGTCTTTGATTTGGTACTCTTGATTTCTGTACTTGGTTATATTTGCTGGTTTTAGCAATAATATTCATTTTTATTTATAAAAAAAAAATTGTTTCTTGCAAATTTAATTACTTTAATGTTTAACTTTGCCTTGTGACCATTAAATATATCGAAAGCTCTTAAATCATTGTTCACGCATTTTGTAATATTTAGGTGTTTGAATGAGAGACTATATATATATATGTGTGTGTGTATAGAATTGATTTATTCACAGCAACAGAACTCACCACTTAGTGAGATTCTAAATACGTGTCAATATTATGTAGCATATTAGTACTATTTTAACAGTGACAAACAATAAAAAGAAATAATGACAAATAGTATCAAACAGTGTCATGGAGCTCACCATTCAATGAACTCCATTGCCTACTAGATTAGTTTTGTATATATACGAGTGAGATTTTCTTAAATTTTTTGACTTAAATTCTTATCTATTAATTTTATACAATCTAATGATGTATATTCAAAATTAAAGGTAACATTTAATGTTGCCAATTATATATTATTGGAAATTAATGAATGAAAATTTAAATTATAATTTTAAAATTTAAATTTTCATATATTGATTTTATGCAATTCAATGGTGTAGATTCAAAGTCAAAAGTAACATTTAATGTTTCTAATTATATATCAGTGGCTTGTATGAAGTTATGAATTATATATCACTAGATTTATACGAAGGAAAATTTAAGTTATAATTTTAAGATTTAAATTTTCATTTATTGATTTCATATAATCTAATGATGTAGATTCAAAGTTAAATGTAGTATTTAATGTTATTAATTTTATATCGTTGGATTGCACAAAAATTAATGGATAAAAATCAAATTTATAATTTTAAGTCAAAAATTTAAATTAAGTGAACAAATCTATAGATATACATATTATAAGAAACAAAAAATTATATTGAAAAAAATGATACAGATGAGGACAACCAAAACAGCCTCTTAAAAAGCTATCTACCTAGTACAAGGGTAAGAATTTCAGGCTTATCCATGTGCCTTTATTTCTGAGTTCAGACGAATTAGATTCTTCTGATGAAGAAATATATGGTGCTTCTGCTCATTCAGATTATGGAGTGATTACTCTTCTAGCAACTGATGGCGTTCCAGGACTCCAGGCATGCTTGTCTTAATTAAATTGTAGCTTTTCTTGCCAATGCTCTTACCCATTTAACGTATCAGTTCTGCAGGGATAAATTCAAGCAACCACGGGTATGGGAGGATGTACCAAATATCAAGGGGTGAGTCCTCGATGAAATTTTTTATTCTAGATGGAAATATTATCTGGTTTATTAAGTCCCATTAGCTATTTGAAAAAAGAAAAAAAAAAAGTGAAAAGTCTGTCTGATAATTGGTTCAATCTTATAAACTCTCGTGCTTCATTTAGAAAGTGAAGTGAGAAAATGTAGGGATGCTGTGTGATAAACTATATGGAGAGATGGACTAATTGTTTATTTCAGTAAGTAACCGTTTTGCTACATTGCAAAACATTTCATGTTTTACCTCAGAGATATAATCCTTGCTTTAGGTTCAAATGTTATAATGTTTTTATTCAACCAATGCTGATACTCAACGGCTACTCTTGTGATGGTGGTCATTTATCCTAACTTGTGCTTCTATTTGTAGGTCAACCCTTCACAGAGTGATGCCAGCAGGACAAGAACGCTTTGTAATCAGATACTTGCTTTGCTTTTTTTTTTTTCTTCTCACATTTCCTATGCCATTAAGTTTGGATTCATGGATTATGAAGGATCTTAAGTTTCACGTATTTGATACGTCGAGGGTTGAAACCTTTGTTTGAGATCTTTTCCTCTTTCGATTGCATTTGATACGGGAGAAGACTAAATTTAGCGAAACCTGTTGGAGAATAAGTTTCACATAGACGGTTACAACCTTAGGTTATATGATATTTCATATAAGTTGTATTTCTTTTTTGGCAACAAAATAAGTTGTATTTATATAAAATGAAAACTGGTAGCCCCGTCATCATGTATTGAGGGTTGATTCCTTCCTGTTGACCGATCTGGCCACCGGAAACCGGCCTGTTGGTGCAAAGGATGGTACAATTTTGTAATGTGTTAAAGCTGTGGACAGTGATTGGAAAATGCTTTCTCACAGCCTATACCAACACGTTCAAACGTACACATCTTCATTGAATGTGCAAATGTGCCCTTGGGATGCAGCCCTCTCTCATCAATGAAGTTAAATAGTTGTAGTAATCAGTTTTCCGGAATTGCACCATTGCAGGCTTCATTCTTCTTGGATCCCAACAGTGATTGGACAGTGGAACGCTTGGAAAGTTAATGTTGCAGCGAATCATGTCCTCGAAGGTATATATAATTTTCTCTCTTTACTTTGATACAATTGGCCATGTCGGCCACGTCCAGAATTTAGGTGGTATCTCATTAGGATTTATGCTCACGATGGTTCTTTGAATTTGTTGAATTCGAATGTCATCTAGAGATCTGTTAGGAAAGTTGAAAGATGAATTCAATTTGGTGGTTGATTCTAGGGTTTTGGTTTTAAGAAATGCATGATAAGGTTTAAAGCAGGAATCTAATATCAAATATTGGTGATGAAATTTATCACTTTGTTCTTGCAGATTTCCCCCCAATCTGCAGTGAGGACTACCTTAGAGAGCGTTTCAGACTTGCATACGGCTCATAGTGTGAGTACCAGATATCAGATACATCAAGAGAATTAAAGGCTGCAGAATAAGTGTATCTGTATCCAGAAGTTAAAGATTGTACCTCCTATTTGAGCTTCCACGATGCAAATGCATCATGCTTGAATATTTCAATTCCGAAAGCAACAAGTGTTTAGTAGGAACACGCAGTCACCGACCGCTGAATAGTCGTGGTAGTGTACATGAACGATCAATGATAGAATTTTTTGATTGACCAAAACGCGAACATAGTTGCTTCGATTTTTGATATGGTAATTATCGAAAGTCAAGGGACGCGCGTGAATGGCGAAGTGGCGACGAAATGGTAGCGAGAATTTAGCCAGAAGGGGTGAAATGTAACAGTCATCTCAGACGTGCGGGGCTGAAACGTGTAAAGACGACAACACGTCAACCAAAAAGAACAATCTTATTCTTCTTCTTCTTGTTGGCGTGTGCCATTGTGATTAAATCTAGACCGCACACGTGTCTCCAATTATCACGTGGTCGCGTTCCTTAAAAAGTTGAAAAGTCTAGTTAAGAGTGGGTGTCCGGCGACGAATCGAATCAAATTTTTTTATTTGATTCGGTTTGATTAACAATTCAATTTAAGGTTTGGTTTAAACTCAATGGATTCAATTTTAATTCGATTTTAATTTAATTTAAATTAAAAATAATATTAAAAATAATGAAAAAATTAATTCAATTCAAATAAATTTAAATTGATCAATTTTAATTTATTAAAATTAATTGATTTTAATTTCGGCTCGAATCGAATAAGAATCAAACCTAAATTGATTTGACTACCCTTGCTTGGTCTAGCCATAGCAATGTTGTTCCTTCTCCTTTGTACACACGTTCCATTGCCATCCATTATCCATATCATAGAACCCACGTTTTTGGACGCATAGTTTTCCATTAACACTCTTACATCTCCATATCAATCACTTTCTTTTAACCACGTTAATCACACTTTTAACGATTTTAGTCAATTTCCAATATGTAAGAATCCTGCATAAATCATGCAAGTGAAGTTATTTACTGTGTAAACTTAAATGTAAGAAAAAAGAATTAGTGTCTTTTTTTTTTTTTGTGTGGACAATTCTGTCTTCTTGATCTTTCATTGTAATGCCATATGGATCCGATGCAATCGGACGATCTCGAAGTGATTTATGCTCCAAACCAATGGGACCCACAAGATAGGGATATAGTGTTTTACTCTTTGCTCGGGTCCCGCTAGTAAAAAAATGAACAGACAAGATTAAAGATGATTGTGATTTTGGATAAGCTTTTTATAATCCTCGGTCGTGTCGTCCGATAAGATATTCTACGTGCAATTATACGCTAGAGTATGCCGTAACCCGAAAAGCTGTCCCACTCTCAATACTTTTATTATATTTAGACCAAGATTTGCTTTATGCTCCCAACAACGTCCCCTCACCGTCCACGTGTCCTACTGAAATCTCCTTCCCTCACGCCTCTCTGTGTGACATTTAATTATTTTCTTTAGTTTATCTATCCAATTCCACACCTTGAATTTCTATATGATATATATATATATATATATTCTCCAATAATAAGAAGTGGAGCCTTCTTAATTAAGAGCCTCGAACTACAAATAATTCTTTGTTCGAATAATACTGCACTTTTCAAGCGTTAGATTAAAATTTTTATTTTTAACAAAATATAAATTAATTATAATAAAATAATATTAATATTTTTAAAAATTATACTATTTTATTAATAATAATTATTTAACACATTAATTTAAAATATACACTTTAAAATAAAATTTTTAAAAAAAATTATTTATAAATTGTACATCGAAATTATTTATGAAGTATTGAGGAGTTTTGGAGCACAAAATGTAAAATTGAATTGATTCAATAAAACCGATTACTTTAATCAATGACTAGACCGCATCTAAGAAGTTATTGATAATGGGAACAAAGAATCTTGGTTTTTCTCATTTATACCCATCACGTTAAGAACAAATTATTTTTTTTATTAATCGAATCTTTTTTGGATTGAGAAAACGAATCTATCTGCTAAATACGATTTTGTTCGCATTCTTTCCTTTTAACAAAGCACACGCATATTTAACACGGAGTAATAACAGTCGTTGCATTTTTAAAACGTTAAGTATTTTAAATTATATTTTTTTTAAAAATAATTATTAAATATAATAAATTATTTTATTATTTAATAAATTATTTTTTAATATATAATTTAAAATATTTAATATTACTATTTTAAAATATTAAATTTTTATCCAAATATCCACAAAAGAAATTAAAATTAACTTACAAAGATTTGTAAATATTGTTATTCATAATAGAGTCTTCATATATATATATATATATATATAATTATGGGCGAAACATTCACTATTAATTAAAAAGATTAATTTGTTAGATTATATTATATATCTGCTTATATATATATAAAATTTATTAAATTTTTATTTGACATGAGAAATAATATTTTTATTAATTTAATTATATAATATCTTTATTACGTTTGACTCGAATTTAAAATTAATTTGATTCATATTATTTATTTTTATTATTTTTTAAAGACTTATATTTTATGTAACAAATTTTAATAAAGTGTTTTGAAAACTTACATGCAATTAACATTTAAATTTATTTTGACATTATTTATTATAAATTAGATATTTATTATTAATTTAAAAAATTAATATGTTAGTTATATAGTATATTGTATATATAAAAAATTTATCAAATTTTTATCTAAATAAAAATTTAGATCACGAACCGACTACTTATTATTAATCTTAAAAATTGACATGTTAATTATACAATATAACCAATTGTATATCGAAAAAATTCATCAAATTTTTATCTACGTGAAACGTAACACAAGTGCCCTCCATAATTTTGTTCATGTGTGAGGATAATTTCACTTTTTATCCATTCTTATAAAAAAATCATTTTTAAATTAAAAAAAAAAAAAAGGCATGTTCTTGCTCATCACGGAACCAGAAGTCAATCCCTGTCACCATTCCCCAGTCCACATTCATTTGAACAAAAAAATATCACCACAAAACGTGCGAAACACCCAATCATTGCTCCTTATCCGTAAAACACTAAACAATCCCAAAACCTAACACTACAGTTATAATGATAGAGAGAGAGAGAGATAAGAGATAACATAAATCACAAATCGTATATATAGCGGTGTTTGTTTCCTCTCTTTCTTCCCATCCGCGGAAAATAAGAAAAACAAAAACCTAATCTTACTGGCTTCTTTCTTTGATTGTAATAAATAAAATTCGGACCCTCCAGATCCGGATCCGAATCCCTGGAAATTTTCACGGCTCAATCCATAACTAATTCCATCCAATTTTTGGCCTTACCCGAACCCAAATGACGCGACGCTGCTCGCATTGCAGCCACAATGGCCACAACTCCAGGACTTGCCCCAACCGCGGGGTCAAGATCTTCGGGGTCCGATTAACCGACGGTTCGATCCGAAAGAGTGCTAGTATGGGTAATCTCAGTCACTACGCTGGCTCCACTTCGGGTCATAATTGTAACAATAACGCATCAAACACTCCAGGTTCACCCGGTGAGGCACCAGATCATGCTGACGGATATGCTTCAGAGGATTTTGTTCCCGGGTCGTCGTCGAGTCGCGAACGTAAAAAAGGTTTTCTTTTTCTTTTTTTTTTTTACTCAAATGTTAGTTTATTTAATGTTTTGTTTGAATATTGGCTATTTACTGCAAGCAACTTTGTGTTTAGTATGTGGATTTTAAGTTGAATTTTTTATTTAGTGATCTTAATTGGATTTTCATTATTCGCGTTATAAGTATTCGTGGTTTTGTATTACTTTAATAGAATTTGCTTATGTTCAATATGTGTAAAGCATGGCAAGCTTAACGAACATTTGATTTACCCAAAAAGATAAGTTTACTTAAATAATAGGAAATGTTAGTTCATAGGTTTTGAGTAAGTTTAACGAAGCTAGAAAGTTCGATATTTAGATTAAATTTGGTTAGCGAGCAACTTGTGTTGTGATAGTTCTCTAATCTATATGTGTTTGTGTTGTAAAAGCATATGATGGGATGGAATTTGGTGTGGAAATGAATCATTGGCTTCTTTGGACAAAGTAGGACTAGCATCTTTGATTCCCCTCAATTCTTATTTTGGAGCTCTAATTTCATGCTATAATGGGGAATAAAAATGAGTGTGAATTCTAATTTATGTTTATATTGTTACTTTCTCAAAATAAAATAGTCGCATCAATGTGAAATGCTTTGGAGAATTGTCATCTATTGATTGCTCTGGTTTGGTTTTTATGAGAAAGGAAGGAAATTAGAACACTGATTATATGAATATGAATATGAAAATATTTTTTAAGTCATTGTTAATGGTCAAAGTGCCACTTGGGTTCCGAAGATATTACCAAGAGATCATTGGGATCCAATATCTTAGATAATGTGCTTACAATATGTTTGTCTTGTTCTTCTTCTGAATGGTTTATAATTTTGTTGTGCAGGAGTTCCATGGACTGAGGAGGAACATAGGATGTTTTTACTTGGTCTACAGAAGCTTGGCAAAGGTGATTGGCGTGGAATTGCTCGCAATTATGTTATGTCTAAAACGCCTACACAAGTTGCCAGCCATGCTCAGAAATATTTTATCAGGCAAAGCAATGTGTCTAGGAGAAAAAGGCGTTCCAGCCTGTTTGATATTGTTGCAGATGATGTGAGTTCTTCTCTCCCTCTTTCTTTCAGTCTCTTGTATGCATCAATTCACATATTATACGTGCATGCATGTCTGCACACATGTACACACCTGAAAGGTTATAATGCCTGTTCTGCATGTCAATAGCATTGTTACGCGCCTTTGCTTTCTGAAAGGTTATTCTTGGTTGGTTTTTTGACTCGACCTCTGCAACCATGAAGATATAACCATAACCATGCATATGAAAGCAACGGGCATATTTTTTTATTGTTGAAGCTATTGGTGAAAGAATCTACTTTTTGTGGATAAACTGAATTTTAAATTTTCTGTATAGGGTAAATTGTATGCTCTGCTTATTTTTGAACACTGTCATTATTGAAGCTTTGCTCCTTATCTGCAATTGTATATGCATTTGTTATTTGTTGGACCTATCAAAACAGGAGTTGGTTTTCCCTCTGACTCCTAATACATTCTCAATGTTTCCTATGGTTATGCTTCTAACTTATTCATCCTTCTGTATGGTTGTTTAATATTGTTTGTGTTTGTCACATGTATGCAGCCAGTTGATGCTTCAGTGGTATCACAGGACTTATACTCTGTGAACCATCCCCAATCTGAAACACAAAGCAACAACCCACTGCCGCTGCCTCCTTCTTTGGATGAGGAATGTGAATCAATGGATTCTACCAACTCCAATGATGGACATCCTGCCCCTCCAAAGCCGGAAAGCTCAGATTCCTGTGTCCCAATAATATATCCTGCTTATGTCTCACCATTCTTTCCATTTTCTTTTCCATTTTGGCCGGGGTACAATACAGAGCTGACACAGAAGGAAACACATGAAGTGCTGAAGCCTACTGCTGTACATTCAAAAAGCCCAATTAATGTTGATGAGCTGGTTGGCATGTCGAAACTGAGTTTGGGGGAATCTATTGGACAGACTGGTCCATCATCTCTCTCGTTGAAACTTCTTGAAGGGTCATCGAGGCAGTCGGCTTTCCATGCAAATCCAACATCTGGCAGTTCTGGTATGAATTCAGGCAGCAGTCCTATCCATGCAGTGTGAGGATAACCTTTTACTGAGATTGATGGTGTCTGTTAGCTCCTTGCTGATGAGCTCAATGCTGTTAATACAAGACAAATATTGTGATGTTGGGTTTGGGTTGGAGTTGGGTCATCTATTTCTTTGTGAGATTTTACCTTAATAAGGTTGTTTGTTAGTATCATTAGCTTAATTCAGTTCGTAGCTTTGTAGGTTGTAGCATCTTGCTAAAAATTATTTGAATCTCTAACAATTTGTGTCTCTTAAATTATTAGTAATTTCTTCCATTCCTAATCTTGAACATGTCCGTTTGCAATGAAAAATGGTTTGGAAAATAATACTTGCACAGATAATGGAGCGGAGAGTTAGGCTACTGTATGAGCAATTGTTGGAAAGTCTACCATTCTGGTTTCGTTCCACCCCTGTTGACTATGCACCTCCAGTAAAGCATAAAGAGAGCATGCTGTGCAATTCATGCATTTTATTATTTTTAATAAATTTCATAAGTATTGTGAGAGTCAGTCGTTTTTCCATCGCATTTCAGTACGTCGCCGTCCATTTCAGGTTGATGTGCAAATTTTGAACCGACCACCTGAGTTTCTTTCTAATTCAAAATTGCAACATGAGTGTTGCACTAGTACTACTTGCTTTACACATGTCAATATATGGCTAGTATAGTTATTACTATAAAAGAGGCATAGATGGAGACATTGTAATGAATTCTTGTGTATGGAAGTGATTCGTTGAAAAGCATTAAACAATATTATACTCCCCGGTTCCATATATTCATTTTGTGCTTCTTGCTTATAGTTTTTAAGTCATTCTACAACAACAGTGAATTGAAATGACAAACCATCGAACCACTCAACCATCGAACCGAAATCTTATTTCAGGGTTGGATTCAAGCCTTCAACTGGTATTGTATGCAATTACTTAATTTTAAAATATAATAATTAAAATACTTATATTTAAATATAAGAGTGGAAAAAAAATTGAATCAATCGATTTTAATTAGTTTGGTTTAGAATCTAGTTCTTAATTGGTTTTATTTATTAAAAATTTCAATTATAATTTAGTTTAATTCAATTCAATTCAATTTAATTAAAAAATACATTTAAAATAGATCAAAATTTTTAAAAATTTATTTTTTTATACTTAAATCAATCAATTTCTTTATATGAAATAGAATTTACCACCGAACTAGTCTCAAACCGAATTTACCCACCTCTTTACTAAACATTTATATATATTCATTTATCAATTAATATTTTACTCCAGGACAACTGTGAGTCTGTGACGATGGAGCTGTAATGGCATTGTTGCTTACTGTTCAGAGGGGACTAGACATAGATGGAGTGAGTGTGTCGTTGCAGCGTCTATGCAAACAAGTACTTGAAACCAACGACGATAAAAGAGGAAATCCCAAGCAGAAACATGAACAACGTTTTCCATCTTCCCAAGCTCCCTAAACAATGGAATAACAGCAGAAAATCCCAACACAGATCCCCATTCGTCTTCCTCTCAATCACCCTCTTCACGTTTCTCCTCCTCTTCATTGCCTACATTCACATCCCCAACTCACTCCTCTCACTCTCTTCCAATACCCAAAATCCCAAATTCCCGCAATGTCAATCCACCAAAGCCCTAACCCCTCCACAAAACTTCCTCTTTTACGCTCCTCACAGTGGGTTCAGCAACCAGCTTCAAGAATTCAAGAACGCAATTGTAATGGCGGGTATTCTGAACCGGACCTTGATTGTGCCCCCGGTTCTTGATCACCATGCCGTCGCTCTTGGTAGTTGCCCTAAATTTAGGGTTCGGAGTCCTAATGAGATTCGGATCTCCGTCTGGGATCACGTGATCGAGCTTCTTCGAGGCAGAAGGTAAGTTGGTTCTTTAATTTGTTAAGCTTGTTTCTCTCTCTATTCACTTGTTCAATTATGGGGGCAAATTCTTTATATTAGTTATTGACAAGAAAAAACAATGGTATTAGGAATGAGAATTTCGATTTTTTAGCGCTAGTGTAAATATTTGGCCATATCTCTTGCCTTGTGCAGGTATGTTTCCATAGCTGATATTGTTGATATTTCATCTTTGGTGTCTTCTTCCTTGGTTCGAGTTATAGATTTTAGAGTTTTTGCATCTTTGTGGTGCGGGGTGAAGATTGATTTGGCTTGCTTCGATGATTTGAATACACAGCCCTCTTTGTTTGATACCCTAAATCAATGTGGATCTGTGTTATCTGGGCTCGATGGGAATGTTGATGGGTGTTTATATGCGGTTGATGAAGATTGCCGAACAACAGTTTGGACATATCAAAATGGTGATGAGGATGGCAAATTAGATTCGTTTCAGCTGGATGAACAGTTGAAGAAGAAAAGAAAATTTTCATATGTTAGGAGACGACGAGATGTTTATAAGGCCCTGGGATCTGGCTCTGAAGCTGAATCGGCCACCGTTCTGGCATTTGGAACTCTTTTCACTGCCGAATATAGAGGCTCCCAGCTCTATATTGATATTGATAGAGCTCAGGGAGATCAAAGAATACAATCTTTGATTAAAAAGATTGAATTTATTCCGTTTGTTCCTGAAATATTAAGTGCTGGAAAGAAGTATGCTCTTGAGACCATTAAGGCTCCTTTCCTTTGTGCACAGCTAAGATTGTTGGATGGGCAGTTCAAGAATCACTGGAAAGCTACTTTTTTGGGCTTAAAGGAAAAATTAAACTCTTTAAGGCAGAAGAGCTCTCAACCCTTTTCTATTTTTGTGATGACTGATCTTCCAGAAAGTAATTGGACTGGAAGTTACCTGGGTGACTTGGCAAAGGATACAGATTCTTTTAAGTTGTATTCTTTGAAAGAAGGAGATGAGTTGGTTAAGCAAACAGCTCAGAAACTTGCAAATGCAGGACATGGCCTGAGGTATGGATCTATTCCAAGGGCTGTTGATGGAGTAACCAGGATGACGAAACTTTGCCGTCAAAGATTTTCTGATGTACTTTTATACATAGAGAAAAGTGTTTGCAGTTGCGCTTCACTTGGTTTTGTTGGGACTGCAGGGTCAACTATTGCAGAGACTATAGAGCTGATGAGAAAAGTTGATGTATGTTCGAGTCAGATGATTGCATTCTAACCCTTGGCTTTGGATCCATTAGATTCTAGTACGTTTAATATATACTTGTTTACGAGATTAAATCGCAGTTTTAAGCCTTGGACAGGTCTCTTTCCTCCCACAATGAAAGCCTTAAACAAATGTGACCCTTGGTGAAAGACGGCTACAGCAATATACTGCGATCTTCTTTACCCTATGGTTCTCAACAATCCAGCCAATGTGCAAGATTAGAATTTTTTGTATATGAAAAGGAAATGGTTTTTCCAATATCAGTAATTTTTCATGTGTCTTGTCTAAAAGAAGAAGGGCTTGGTAGATCTAGATTCAGGAGGTAATTTTGCCATACTTTAGACATCAACTTGATTGTTTGCCACATTTGTGTCTTTCCGTAAAATGTGTTCTGAGTCTCGGTTGATCAATTGTCCTTTTATTAATCAATTGGCAGTTTTATACGCACTCTGAAGTTCTCAAATGTGGCAATCGATATCAATTATTGATTTATGATGAGTTGTGTTAATTGCTCTGGTTGAGTATTCTTACAAGAAGTAATCGGATAATCCTTACAAACGTATGACCAAGGTAAGAGTGCACAAGAGTTACAAGAAAAAGCAAAGAATTAAAACTGAGGACGAAGATGACCATAAGAGCTAGTCTCACTTATTTTCATTACATGGGAAACGTACATAAGAAAGTTGTGGTCTGTCAAGTGGTGAGAACTCACCCTTGAGCCTTCCACTGGCATTCTTTTGCAAATTATTACCACTAAAAGCACAGGATAAGGAACCCTTCCTTGTTATTCCACGAACAACAATCACAACACTGAAACAGTTATTAATGAAAGTAATAGAATGCATAAACACACAATTCTAATAATCTGAAGACAGAACCATAAAATAAGGGTCACAGATGGATGGCTGAAAAGAGCAGATATGAGATATATACTTAAGGTTAAAGGCACTTGATGTTGTCACCGGGGATCCTGCAGTGATGCAACAGCCCTTGCAACGAAACATTCGGAATGAATGGTTTGAGCGGATTCAAAACAAGAAGGTTAAGGGAAGTGCAAAGGCAAGAAACACTGTGATCAATGGTAATCAATTTGTCAATAAGAGAGCAGCAGTCGGTATTTGGGATATGAAGATTATTGTACAAGGCAGCCAGTTGGTAAATACATACACCCAACTTAAGAGCATCAGGAGGACAATTCTCCAGTCCTTGTGATGTTGATGAGGGGACAATGAAGAAGAGGATCATGTTAAGGGAGAGCACAAGTGCTGCTGATTTTGAAGCCATGATGATTCCTCAAACTCTTAAAAAAGGTAAAGGACAACCCAATAAAACCTTAAAACTTCGTGAATTTTTGAAGACTTAATAGACTATGAGATATGACTGATGGGCTCAGGTATTTATAGCAGCAAGTGTCTGTTTGGTTTTAAATTTGGATTGCTTACTACATGGGCACCACGCACATGCCAGCACTGCAATTGTCTTTTCTTCCAATGTTTGAGCTTCCTGCATCTTTACTTTGTGTGTGCCCATAAAAAGTAATACAAAAATATAAATTAACGAGATTTCTGATTCTCGAGATCTCTTTTTAATTAAGGATAATTAGCTTATTAGAAGGAAGAAAATGTTAGATTAGTTGGCGACATGCCACGCTGGTATTTTTTTTTTTGTATGACCACCTCCCGGCTGATGTGTAAGAAGAAGTGACATTGTTGCTGCTTGTTGACTTTATATAACTATGAAAAAGAATAAAAATAAAAATTACTAAGGGTGGTAATAATACGCATGTGTTTTTGTACATAAGCGTCTCATTTCTGGTCCTTGATATAGGACATGTTAGACGGTACACTTAACGTTTAAAATTTTTTTTATCTCTAGTTACAAGTATGAGAATCTCTCATATGATATTTTCTTTCAAAATTATTAGTGAGCTCTACGTTTTATTATATTATTTTGGGTATCAGGGTTGTTAAATCAAGCTTAAATTCTATTCAAGCTGTCAAATTTGATCAATTTTTTATTTTTTATTTTTTTTAAAACTGGTATTAAGTTTTTATTTGTTTTAATTATTTTTAAAGATAAAGATAATTTTATTCAAATATTTTAGGTTTAAATATAATTTTACTCTAATTAAATCTAAAATATCAAAATTTATCATAATCCATTACTTTTTGCTTTTTCTTTGAATGAAAAATTTATTTTTAATATTCATTTATCATTTTATTTTTATTATTAAAAAATTTATAAAAATATGAGAATGGACACATGTTATAATATGATTAGTTATTTTGAACACTTGTCATCATGTAATTAATTATATTTTTAAAATAAAATAAAATAATTAATTAATAATTAAAAATAGAGTTGGCACTATCGCCAACTATCGGGCGACTGCGAATTGCCTTTTTTGGCGATGGTGGGACATTAAAACAATTTAAAATTTATATTATTAAATTTTATCTTTTTTTATTTACATAATAGTTAGGTTATTTTGACAAAAAAAAAATTAAAAAATGACCAAAAAATAGTAGAGATAGGCAATGGCCACCGTCGCTCGCTATCAAATAGGAGGAGGGAGGATGACTCTATTTTTTTTATTTAAGTCACGTTTAATAAACGAATCATATTTATATCTATTAGTGTGTTTATTCGTTTAAGTCTCGTTTAATAAATAAATTGAATATTTTTTATAATTAAATTAAATTAGATATAATTATTCATTTAAACGAATATAATTATAAATAAATCGAATCAATATATAACATTATAAATGAATTTAATTTAATTTATATATTTAAACATATTTAATCATATCGTATTATATAATTTAAATATTAAATAAATTAAATATGTATTTAAATATTTAATTTATTTAATAAATAAATCATATATAAATATAATAAAAATTTATTATTATATTAACATGACACATAATTCTTTTATACCAATTGCCACCTTTAATTAAAGTGAAGTATATGACAAGATGTGCCAGGTGTTGTGGACAGAGGCATAAGTCAGAAGATAGTGTCGAAGGCATTAATTGGTACAAATCTTGAGGTTGAAAACAAAGAAACATTTCATTGTATAGAATTGGGTGGATTAAAAAGTGGCAAAAGAAAAGGTAAATGAAATTTGCAAGATTTCATTTTCCTGGGTAAAATTTACAAATCGAGGTTAAATGTGATGTTGTGGATATGGATGCACGCTATATTTTACTAGACAGAACTTGACAGTATGAAGTGGATGCAATGCATATGTGTAGGCAGAATGTGTATGAATTTTGGTAAAATGGGAAAAAGGTTGTTTTAGTTGCCCCTGCAAGAAATACTATAGTTAAAGAAAATTCCTAAAAGTGGAAGGAAAGAGTTTCTTAATAGTTATTGAGGGCCATGTGAGTGAAGATTATGAGGGATGCAAATTAATGGCGACCAATGAAGAAGTTAAGAGTGGGCTAGTATGAGAAGGGGGTTCAACTAATATTGGCTAAATTCACTGATTTAACACCTAAAGAGATGCCATATCTGTTACTGCTAGCGAGGAAATTTTAGTATCTTCAAAGTATTTTCTAGTTTCTAGTTCTCTGCCTTTATTTATTTTTTTTTCAATTTTGTTGTCTTTAAATGTTATTAATTTAGTATTAGAGCATTTTCTTATCTTTTTTTCACATAGTATTATTAGAAGTCTTTGTGTAAGAGCTTTGGGATGCAGTTACAATTGAATAGTGCTTTTCATTCACAAATAAATGGGCAAATAGACGTGGTTAATAGAACTTCGGCTAATATGATGTGTTGTTTGTGTGGAGAAAAGCCAAAATAGTAGGATTTGGCACGACTATAAGCAGAGTTTTGAGTATAACAACATGAAGTCATTTTACTGACACAAGTTGTTTTAAGGTTGTTTATATATGTACAGTCCCCGCATAATGCTTTTATTTATTTAGTTTTAACTTTACCTATGTTGTAAAGTGAAAATTAGGCTGCTGAAAAATGATTAGGAAGATGTAATAAGTTTGAGCTAATGTACTAGCCAATATAGAAACAACTAATACAAAATACAAGGTAGATGCAGATAAACATCGACGCAAGAAAGAATTTAAGAAGGAAGACCTGGTGATGGCTTTGGTAAAAAGGAACCAGTTCCTTGGAGTGTAATCTAAACTCTTGAACAAGAAATAAGGTCTATTTGGGATGGCAAAGAAGATTA
The DNA here is from genome assembly GCA_946807835.1 of Ailanthus altissimus. Taxonomy (NCBI): domain Eukaryota; kingdom Viridiplantae; phylum Streptophyta; class Magnoliopsida; order Sapindales; family Simaroubaceae; genus Ailanthus; species Ailanthus altissimus. Next base: position 25,907,116 of record OX327696.1, on the reverse strand, counting down.
ATGACAATGCTTATGTGTTACAATTGCCAAGTGATTGGAATATTTCAAATACTTCTGTTGTTGTTGTTGTTTTATATAAATACCATGAGGATGAACCGTTGTACCTTGAATCCAATTTGAGGAAGAATTCGTTTTCAAGTGAAGGTACTAATGTAGAACGTGTTTGATGGTGCACCTAATGCTAAAAAAATTTTTCGAAAAATTATATTTTGAACTACAAATGTCAACATTGCACATATATGATATGTCGTTTCGAAATTATCAAGTGTCATAATTTGGTGAACTTGTTTTTATTTATAATAGAAACTTTATCTTTTTTATTTAGAACTCATATTAAGTTGCTCTTTTTTATTTTTTTTGTTTAAGTCAATACTATTTTATTATATTAAAATAAAAAATTTCTCATTTTAATAAATTTGTGTTATTTAGCTATCAATAAAAAGGAGCATGAGAACCTTGATTTGTCATTCTTTTTAGCATAATTTCAATCAAATTAATTTCAGAGAACGTGTGTTCCTTATCTTGCTTCTGTTTGGTCACTTTTGACCATTCCACTTGTTAGAATAACATTGTTGTAAATGCAACAATCCGAGTAATTCTTCTTCGCAACTGTGCAAGCCTTAAATATTTATGGAGATCTCGACCCCCCAAAATAATACTATAATTCTTACCTTTGTATTATTTTATTTTTCAATGAATGTCGATATAAAATTTTACAATTAAAAGTATTAAACTATTATTTAAAGATTATAAAATTATTTTCTTAAAAAAATTACTCTTAGTGTGCTCGTTTGTTCTCTTTGTTGCTATTAATTTTTGTAGGCATCATTCTGTATGTTATGTTAGAAAACATTTTTTCCATGGTCCTATGTATAAGCTTCTGAGTTCATGACATTGGATAGTTCATGATGCCTTTCATCCTTTTCAGCGAATGCTATTAACTGCGGCCTTTTTCTTTATAAAGAAAACAGACTTTATTTTATACTAAAATTAATTTATTCTTTTATTTTATTCTACAATTAATTGAAGTTTCATTGTTAGAGATGGTAGACGGGACTTGTAAAAAATAATTTCACGCTTAAGTAGTGTTTATATGTAGTGTTTATCTAAGAAATATAGTGTAAGTTAATGTTTATTAGAGAAATAGAATATTATGTATCGTTGAAAATAGTTGATTTAATAATTTTGTAAGGATAAGAATTGAGATGAATATTAAAAGTAGAGTTATTATAAAGTCAAATACGTATTGGATGTACAAAAAAGAAGTAAAACAAAAAGTCAAAAGAATTGGGTATTGTTCGTGTAGTGATACTATTCATTGTGAGTACTATTGTGCACGGCGACAGGTACTGTACATATGTTACTATTTATATATCAACTTTAGGGTATTTTCGGACTCAATTGACTTCTTTAAGTGGAATTATGACTCTTATAAGTAAGGACTCTTATTCTAAATAGGTTTAGGGTTTCTAAGGGTATTCTATTCACTATTTAAACCCTTCTAAACACAAGAGAAAGACAAGTATCTAAAGTTTCAAGATGTAACCATAAGAGAGAATAGAAGAATTAGATAGCCACTAAGTGCATGGTGCACTAGGGTGTAAATTTTTGGAGAATATTTTCTTTTGGTTCTTGAGTGAACAAAAGAAACACTATAGATTCTTTTGATTCAGATGCTCGGGTTATTCTTTTATTCCTTGTAAAACTCTCTTATGAAGAGATACTAAGAGGTCTTAAGGAGTCATAATGATCAAGGGTAGATACTTAGAGGTTTCTATGGGAGATACTAAGGGGTCTTGTGGGATCATTGATGATGTAAAAAGATACTTAGCGATCTATATCAATAATAAGAAGCTGGATCATGGATCCTCTGTGGACATAGGCAATTTTAGGTCGAACCACGTATATCTTGTGTCTTGTTGATTGGTTTATTTTCTTTATCCTTATTGGTGTATTGATATATATGTTCTTACTTATGGTGTGAATTATGATTTTTCGCTACGCATAGAATAAAAATAGTATCAAGGTTGTGGCTTAGTTGATGCCATAGGGGTGTCAAACTGTAGAGCATGGCTTGATATCTGTAAAAAAAAAACTGGTATCAGAGCATGGGTTAAAGTCCAGATTGCAGAGCATAGGTGGCAGAGTCAGATTGCAGAGCAAAGGTTGTCAACCATGGGAACTCACAAATATAAAAGAAGAATAATATGGAAGATGGTTATCTGAAAGAGGAAAAGATGATGGCCTTATTGGGGATTTTTGTTTTGGAGTAAGGATTACTCTTGAAAAAAAAAAGACTACCAAAAAAATGGTGTCATCTAAGTCCTGGTCAGAAGAATTATTCAGATTGGACACAAAATAAAGATGAAAAAAGAAGAACAATCAAGATTAAAGGCAGATCCAAAATGTGTCTAGGGCACTTAAAAGGATAGTCATAAAGAAAGACAAAAATAGAAGGAAGGTAGATTTACAAGTCTGTTGGATGACTAGGCAAAGACCTTGATTGCATGAGAGCTTCTAGAGGGATAAGTGTTTAATAGATTAACTATTTTTGGGATTTAGGGTAGTGTTTTTATATGAGTAATGGAGAATTGTTATTTACCAATTGGAGAACTATGGCTTGCGGTAAGTTATAGGGGATTGGTAGAATAAAATTGAGATTACATGATAAAAAAGACAAGAGATGGACTAGGTATGAGATTTCATTCCTCATCTCATAAAGACCTAGTGGACTCAAAACTACTAGATCGAAATATGGAGATTCATAGAAGACAAAAGAAAGGAATACTAAATGGGAAGCAAAAGGATCGGGGAATGATAAGCACAGAGGAAGACTATGTGCTTGAAGAAAAGTGCTTCGAATGGGATCAACATAGGATTGTTGATTTGAAACAAACCATAAAGCAACTTTTAAATTATATCACTTTGTGGCAGGGGTTGAGAGAGAATGTGTAGGAAGAATAGTAATAACGAGAATGTGTTTTCACCATTAAGGGATTGTGGTCATGGTGTCTTTGGGACATGAAAGATTGTTACATTGAACTACTCTAGACATCAGCATTTAGGAATCTTTGGAGACCGTAGCTGCAATAGTCTTAATTAAGTCTGGGACTTGACTTATAGACAATACTAGTGAGCATTGGTCAAGAAGGGGTGACGATGATTAGCTTCATGGAGAGAGATTTTTAATTAAGGAGGAGATTTGTTAGAAATTGGTGATTCAATAATCTTGTATGGGTAAGAATTGAGATTAATACCAAGAAGAGAGTCATTATAAAGTTAAGTACGCATTTGGTGTATAAGGGAGAAGCAAAACAGAAAGTCAAATGAATGGGGGTATTGTTCATGCGACAACACTATTCACTACGAGTCCTATTGCGTGCGGTGATGAATACTGTTCACGGTTGATTGGTTTGTTTTCTTTATCTTTATTGGTGTGTTGATCTTATATATTCTTATTTATGGTGTGAGTTATAATTTTTCGTTGCGCATAAAATAAAAAAGATATCAAGGTTGTGGTTTAGTCGATGCTATAAAAGTATTAAACTGTAGAGCATAGCTTGATATCCGCAACATGTGTTGAGAATTGTTTGCAAAAATAAGTAATATAATAATATTTTTAATGTGAATAAATGGTGAATAAATAAAAAATGAAGAATATAAATGAATGATGCGAATAATTGCTCGTATTTATAAAATATTAATCTAAATCATATTCAAAGCATGTATGAATTTAATTCTAATTCTAATTACAAAGAGTGTAATTTAATTTAAAACTTGTTTTTACTTAGATAGGTGACATGCCACAATTAACCGGTACAAGGAAAAACCCTTATTGAAAGTGTAAATGTTAAATTACATGTTCTCAAATGTGGCAGTGTCTTATTTTCTCTAATTTGGAGACAATTATAGTTTGGTAGTTGTGCAGTTGTAGTTTGACAATTATGTTTAAGTGCTGGGAGGGGTTAAGAAATTATATTTTCTCTAGTTTGGAGACAATTGTTGTAATAATCACTTATCCAACACAGAAAAAAAATAAATATTTATATATATGTATAATATTCATATTTTATTTGTATGTAGATAATACTTAATTTATGTATTGTTATTAATATTTTGTTGTATAAATTAAGGACATACTATTAGTATTGAGTTTATTTGCAAGACTTTAGATTTATTTTAAGGACAAAATTGTAATACTTTGAAAGTTTTTGGAGTTAATTTGTAAATACTAAAAGTTAGCCTCTTAGTATAAAAATACATATTTTAAACCTTAATTTACTCATTTTTGGGTCGAGCCACCCCTTTAGAGAGAGAAAAGAGAGAAATAGAGGAGAGAGAAAGAAAAGAAGAAGAAATTAGAATTTGGAGTTTTAAGAGGTATATCATAACTATTTATCAATTTATTGATGTTAATTAAGTTAATTTCTTTAAGTTTTGATTTCTGAAAATATGTAAAATTGAGGACTTAATGTGGATTTTGTAAGATATATTAAGAATTGATGATGATTATGTAGATAACTTGATAAATCATGATGAATTGCAGAATTTCTACTTGATAATCTTTTGATCCAGAAATTTTATAAATTGTTGTGCTTCGATTCTGATTTTAGCTTTTGAGACTATGAAATTAGACATGTATAGAATCATTTGAGACTTCAAATCGATTGAAAATTCCAGAAATTGAATTTGTAGTAAATTTACCAAAATAACTTTGAAATTCTGAAAATTTCCTATGTTAACAGTATGATATAGTGACAAATAATTTTTGATCTGCTAAATGATCTTCATAAATTACGAATTTATGGAATATGATAAATTTATATATCTAATATGATATATTAAAAATTGAGAATTTAGATCAACGTGGTTAATTTGTTATGATTTTCTAAAGAGTATTAGCTCATTGCAGTATTTGATTAACATATTTTTAAAGTTAGGAATAAAATAGTTTTAAAATACTTTTGACAGGAATTTTGAAGTAAAATATTTATCATGAATTGAAATATGTGTCAAGAGTAATTTTGTGGTAGTTTTATTATTTTTGAGTTAGTATATAATTTTATAAAATTAGGAGACTGAATACTATTTAGTAAATATCTTAATCTCACCAGAATAATAGTTTGAATTTGGTAGTGTTTATGAAATAAAGTGTGTAAGAATTATGATATAATATTCATACATAAGGAGGATATGCGAGTTAATAAAGATATATTCTGATTTTATAACAATTAGACATCATTTGATGTATAAAAAAGTTTTGTTAAATGTAAGTGGTCAGAATGACAGATTTTAAAAAATCAAGTAATTAGACCAATTCGATGTGATAAGTGCAATATATATAATTTTGTAAACTATTTAAAGTATTTTGTGTGAATTGTGAAGCTTATGAAATGATTAATCTCTATTGATAGGTTAAGGAGAATTAAGTCTTGTACCCAAAAGTGCTAAGAGGTAAGTATACTAAACTTTTACTGAAATCACAATAAACATAGTAATTGTCTATGTATAGTTTTGTAAATGTGCTTAAAAATATGTTTATGTTATACCAAAGTATATTTGATATGAAATGTGAAAGACATATGTTTATGAATATGAACATTGACATTGAGTATGAGCATACTTGTGTTTATGAAAGTGAGTTTTAAAAATGAAATGTGTTTAACAAAGAAAGCTTTTGAAGTGAAAAATGTCCATGAGATACGTTTTGTGTTTTGAGGATGCTTGAACTCATTATTTACTTAGCACCTTATATGATTTGTGGAGCCTTTATGTGTGGCCTTTCTTTCAGGATTGGTATATGTTATGTGTTCCGTATGTAGGAAGGATCTTATTGGTACCTAAAGGAAGATTGAGTCATCATATTCGTGTGGTAGCGTATTGGTGCATGTGAGAGAACTCACCGATGATCAGGGTGAGGGTTTGGCTCTTACATTCAAGCATGAGCATTATATATAATTAATTTAAACCTCACTTGTACTATTCCTCTCATACAGTATGTCACCTACAAGTGACATTTGGCTCATTATGTGATATGTGATATGAAAGTCCTACTAAGTAGTAATTGAGTGATGGTATTCCTATTATATATTTTGAAGGATTGTGTAAGCGCTTACCTGATATGTGATTTGATAAGATTATGATTTTGATTTATCACAGCATATCATACATATGCATTATGTACATATATGTATTTGTATTTTGATATATGAAAAACTAGTATGCTTATTAAGTTTTATATTCATTATAGTTTATGGTGATTTCAGGTAAATAAGGCACATGTGTGCTTAGCGGATTTGACAAAGCTTCTGTTATCCCTTGGATTCCCTAAGTTGCTAGGTTCTTAAGTATTTCATTTGTGGACACGTAATTTAAGATATTTGATTTGTCCCTATTAAATAAATACTTATGTATTATTTTATTAGGTGTGATTGTATTTGGTTTATGTTTCGCTAAGTATGGTCATGAGTGGAACTTTGTGTTGAACTTACTAGCAACTTGCTAAGAATTTATATGTTGAATTTAAGTTTGAAATTTTATGCAATATTAATTATGAGTGTACATTATATAAATGAATTGTAAGTTATGTCGTGTGTCAAATCTTTTGGGTCTGGGGCGTGATAGTTGTAATTTAGTAGTCGTGCAGTTGTAATTTGATAGTTGTGTTTAAGTCCAGATAAGGGTCAGGAAGTTTTATTTTCTCTAATTCGAAGAAAGTTATAGTTTAGTAGTTATGCAGTTGTAGTTTGACAATTGTGTTCAATTCTTAGGAAGAGCTAAATATTGAGATTTGTACTTATGTGTCATCCTATTTTATATGAATATTTATTTTGTGGTGTTTATACAATATATATTTTGTTAAATTGCTAATTACATTTATTAAATGATACAATGTTTGTAATGCTACAGATATTATATGATTAAAGAAGTTTATATCTGATCTAAAGGAGTTTAGATCAACGCTAAAAGTTAGTATTGCTGAGAATTATAAATGCTAAAGATTTAGCAAGTTATAATGATCAGTAAAATCTAAAGAGTTAGAACTTTGTCTGTAACGGAACAAAGACGTGAGAGTATACCAGTAATGATATAGTTGTAAAGAGTTACAATAGATGCTAATAAATGTTATTATATAAGTATGTTCTCATACACTATATTCTTGATCTATTTTCGCCGATGTGGGTCTATCAGTGAATCATTTCTCATATAAATCATTGTATGTCTATATCTGTATGGTACATACAGTTATTTTTAGCTGACCATGAATTTAGTAGAAGTTCGTATAGGCATACGAGTATTCAATCAAGACTGGATACTAAATAGACTTATAAGGACCCTAATAGACATCCTATGAAGCCGTCAATGGTAGGTCCTCTTGAGTTGAGTAGTATTTGTTGTTCTTTGACCTGAGTGTCACGGTGGGCTTGTGAGTGATCCACTATACTTTGGTTCTACAGATGTCAGAGACCTTTCAGGGTCTGACCGTTGTATGTCGTTGGGTATGGTCTGATGCTTATGGAGTCTGGTGTACGTAGATACATGATTTGTCAGCTTACATAGGAGAGGTGTATATCCAATGCTCCGAGATTGTATCTCAAAAAATCTTATGACCATAAGCAACAAACACAGAAAAGAAGTTTCCCACAGAATTAAACAAAATTATAAAAATATTTGCGTATATTGTTTATCGAGATACAAATCTGAAGATTAGTTCACGGATGAGTAAATGGAGATTTGATGGTGATGATACATATCCCCACTCTTCTAGAGTATTATTGAAGGAATGATTATACATATGCGTTATGACCTCAACTTGTATGGTTTAATGTGTTGATTTGTTATATCTGTGACGTGAGAGTAGGGCATCGATCATAGACTCATGAAATAGTTTCATTTGACAAATCGGGCGTGAACCTAGAGAGTCTTACAATATAAAGTGTACTCATTGTATACTAGGGTAGCATATTAGATTGAATATTTTAATTCAATAAATTTTAACTGATCGGACATTTGTTTCAGTATTCATCAGGATATGCACGTGTAAATACTTAAATGTTAAGTATATTAATTAGTTAATAAGGATTATTAACCAATCTAATAATGACACGTGATACATTACAGATTATTTATTATTTGACTTCAATATGACTATTATACATTTACTTATGTGATAAATAATATACAAATAAATGCTTGATGTTTATTTTGAATAAACCAATAAAAAAAATTATATTAAAATAAGTAGTTGTTTATTTTGAATAAACCAATAAAAAAAATTATATTAAAATAAGTAGTTAAGTTTTATTTGACTAAACAATTCTATTGACACATGTTTTTTATTATTCAAATTGTTTGAATAATTATTAAACAAAAGACAAAGAATGGGCAGGTAAGTACGTGGGGGCGGAATTGTGATTTTGAAAAGAGAAAAAGGTTTCTTCATCCGCTTTGATTTATTCGGCCAAGTTCATGCACTCCATGTTAAGCACGTCTTTGCAAATCTTTAAGTTGATTAAAGAATTATAAAGCATGAAACAAGGGTGAATGTAAGTCATGCCTTGGTGGGCCGAATTTGACTTCCCAAAATGAGAAAATGTTTCTCCATTTAGCTTCAAATTCACCATAATAACATGTGACTTTTGTTTGTTTGTTTATTTATTGTAAACAAATAAATGAAACAAAAGCAAGTTTGTCCATACTTGGTGGGATATAATAATAGATATATATGTCAAATTGGAGGGGAAATTGATGCAAAATAGAAGAACAAATTTGCTCATTTGTGAAAAAGTGTCTCGGCCATGTCAAGAGAGAGATAGTAGTCTTTTTTCAAGTGCCGGGAAAAATAAAGTGCTGAGAGCATTTTATATTTTTTTATTTCCTTTTATTGGCCGGACATACCACAAGTAATAATGAAATAATTTTTGTTGTTTAAGTGTTAAATTAAAACAAAAATTATTCATTATATTGTACTAAATAATAACTTAAGAGTTAAACATTGAAATTAAGGGCTAATTTCGTTGTTTAAAGTGTTAAATTGTATTAGAAATCGAGCTGTCATTCTAGTTACTCAAGTCTAACAAGTTGGGTATTAAAATTAGCAACGAGTGCACTGCAAGCGAAAATCATAGTATAAACCAGTTCAAAAGGCTTATTTGGGTAATTGTTCAATCTTAATCTTTTAATTATTATAATGAGATTTAATTTTATATGTTGATTGCATTAAAAAAAATTAGATTTCTAAGCTTTTATTGTGCATATTATGCATGGAATGTGTAATAATTGATTGTAATTAACATATATCATATGCATGTACCTTAAGATAATTGACACTTTTTATTAAGAAGTTTTATTTTCTCTAATTTAGAGAGAGATGTAGTTTGGAGTGGGGTTCAAGTCCTGACAGGGGTGGTTCAAGTCTTGAGAAGGGTCAAGTTTTATTTTCTTTAATTTATTTGGAGACAATTGTATTTGTAATTAGATTGTTGTAATGAGATTTGAGATATATGTGAGACTATTGTAATAAAATTTATACTCTTCATTTGTAATGAGATATTTGATAATTGTATTTATGATGAGATAATTGTAATGAGATTTGTATACTTCATTTGTAATAAAATATTTGTATATAATAAGTTGAGTTTGAATCCTTTTTTCTTAATGCTAAAAAAATAACTATTAATAACAATTTTTTCCCCTTTGCTTTTTAAATATTAGCTATTATTATTAGACCCATTTTGAATTTAAATATAGACGATTATATAATTTGTAGTTCATATAAATAAATAAAAAGCGAGAGTAGCAATTTTTTTAAAAAATAATTGAATCCATTGAAAGTAAAGAAATAAAGATACAACTTGTAATGTTTTTGATCAAAATGATTAAGGAAATTACAGGCCTAAATATAATGTTTCACACTGATGTTTTGCCTAACTTCATCCACCCCCTACAATGAGATGGGGGAGATTAATCTCTAAGAAGAATAAACTCTTTTAAAGAAGAGGTGAAAATAGAAAATAACCCTAATAATAAAAAGAAAAAAAAAAGCCCTCATACAGGATGAAGAGATATAAACACTGCCTAACTAATAAGTAAATACAACATATGTAGTACCAAAAACATTCCACAAATCCTAAGAACCAACATTCAAAAATTTCTAAAAAGGTGGCTAGAAAATTTGACACCACGGAAATAAGCACCTCAAGACAACAGTGGTTGTAAACTCTTCTAAAAAGGAGAGTGGTAGTTGGAACTTTTGGACTTGCTGACAGAAGACGGCAAGTGGCACCCCAACAAGATGACGATAACAGGCCGATATCAATTGAATCTACAGTGCCAACAAGGAACTCAAAGCACAAGCATCCGTTGGGTCTTCTGACCGGCAATGGCAATAAGTCAAAAAAATAATAGAAAAACAAAATAAAAAAATAAAGACTATAAGGGAGTTGGTAAAGGATGCTGGAGAACAAGGGGGTGGTTGTCCATCGAAAAATACCCTCTCCAGTGAATTTGTAAGTTTGGCCGTTAAAATTTTTTTTTTTAGAGAGATGTGAGAGTGTTTTGTAAAGAAAAAAGATGTATTGGTAATTGATAAAGGGTAATGGAATTAAAGATAGATAAATATTCAATCAAGAATGCTAATTGTTACAAATTAAATGGTAGTTATTATTCTAGGGATGAGGTTAGATGTGTTCTATACCCAAAACGATTTGTTAAAAAACAAAATTTAAAGACAATTATAAATTAAGTGTTGCAAAGATAGTTTCATTAACAAAATGGGAGAGGAGAAACGTTGAAGAACAGTTGAAAGTGGTAATCTAACTGTCAAAGGTCGGTTTAAAAAAAAAACAGTCAAAAGGTCAAAATTGCTTAATGCACATAATCCAAAAAAACATTAAAATTTAAAACCATGTCTAAAAGTACTCGCCTTCTTTTGTTGACAATTAATGAAACTGGACTGGGATGTCTCCACTCTTGGAAGTTGTAAAACCTACCATTTATATTTCGTTAAAGCTCTTAGCTAATTTGATTGAAGCAGTTTCATCCACGAGGCCTTATCGTTATGGGCTATGGCTATTGGCAGTAAGACCCACCCTCCAATCTAGCATTGATTCTTACAGTTCGTTTCACGGTTCTATTTTTATACATCATTTGCTGAGCAGTTATTATTCTATTAATATTATATTAATCACATTCTCAAGGACTGGGCCCGTTCTAAGAAATGCTTGCATGGACACCTAACTTTTGAATATTTCCGTTACCGGATCGGGACACATTTGCTTACTTTACGTAATAATGATTATTGATTCCCATCCAAATCATAATTACCATTAAACTAAAATATTACCACGAGCTAAAAAGAAATTAAAATGTTATTCTTTTTTTTAAAGAAGAAAAAACTTCGTTAACTAATAGAAAATAATAAAGATGTTATTTTAACAAAAATAATAAAGATGTTGAAACTCTATTCAAATAAAAAAGGTTTACGACTTTTAAACTCTATGATTTAGTGAAATTGATTAAAAGATTTTTATAATTTTAAAAATTTCTAAAGCACTCAAATGTAGAAGTGTCTTTTGTTTGTTTTAACAAAGTTAAGAGTAATTTAGTATTTGACATACAAAAATGAGGAAAACATGTTAGGTGTTTAATCAAATCCACATGACAAATTTTAATTTGTGTTTTTCACAATCACTTTCAAATTTTTAATTAGAAGAGATGAAAAAAAAAGTGAAGGAAGAAGAATAAAATGGAAAAAAAAAATTGGGATTGGGATAGAAAGAAAGAAAAAGAATAGAGGAAAGAAAAAAAAAGAAAGAAAAAGAATAGAGGAAAGAAAAAAAAAGAGAAGAAATTGAGGGGAAAAAAAAGGGAGAGATGAATGGAGGGAGGAGGGTGAGGCTTGGAATGGATTAAAGTCTCGTCAAGATCAAGAAAAATGTCAAAGACCAACACTTTAGGTGCAAGAAGAGGATGGTCACCTTCTAATTCATTTTCTTTTTTCTTTTATCAATAGTTTTCTTTTGCCTTCTCTTGGGTTCTCAAGATTTTGTAGCCTTTGTTCTTATGGCTTGATGGGGTGGCAATACCCACCAATTCAGACAAAATCTTGTCGAGCCAGCGCTTATATATTGAGAATGACTTGTTTATGGATGAGACGAGGTTGTTCGCCATTGTGGTGCTGGTCTTCTTGGCCAAAAACTTTTTTCTGTGGTGGTTGTGGTGCTTTAAGGCTTGAATGTTGTTCTTGTTAGGGTTATCTTGCTTATTTTGCCCTCCTAATGGTAGTTCCTTTGCCACACTCTGCTTATATTCTCTTCCAAAGGGTTTTATTTCTTGTATTTTTATTTTTGTTTTATTCCAAAAAAATAACTGGTGTAGAGTGGTAGCATTCTTATTTGGCATATTTTTTTTATCCAAGTTCGAACTTTAGCAGTGATGTTTATTAGTGGATTTTTTTTTACTTCTTTTTAGGATTAGAGATATAGGCATAGTGGTTATTGCATAACTTTCAAATTTTGTTCAATTTAATTAAAGGCAAAACAGGAATTAGGTATTTCAACAAAATTTCTGTTATAATAATTGATAACCACTAATAAATGGGGTGTTTTAAGACTTTTTAAAACTATGAAGTCTTTCAAACAATTTTACTAATTCATAGAGGTACAAAAGTTATAAATTCAAACAAAAATGGCAACTTTTTTTATATTTAAAAAAAAGTTAATTTTGCTAACTTATGAGCTATCTCATTACAATTTTTAAGTTTAAAATTGACCTGAATATTATTCTGCCTTTAGATATCACTAATTATCCAAAGAACTTATTCTTTAGAGCCCACCTTATCCAAACAAGATTCATCACATTCTTATTTTCTCTATCTTCCAAATCTTTTTGTTATTGTTAGGGATTTTAGAATGCATTTTAAAAATCTTTTAAGTGCTTTGCAGAAGATTTTCAATTAAAAGTAAATAAGAATAAGAAAATACCACACAACTAAAAGATAAACAATCACAACACGTCAAAGAAAGCACAATCAATATATGTGGTTTAGTAATAACTGTCTACGTTCACAATAGATCTTAGGATCCTAACTTTTTTTTTATTATTAATTTATACACAAAGAACTCTCATATGAAATTATAAGGAATAACTAATAGCCCATAGCTCCTAAGAATTTATACAATATTATCTTGTGCACTTAAGTGTAACTTAAGCTCAATATTATATCTCTTGTTGATGCTTTTGATGTTTGATTAATTTTAAGGGATTGCAAGGGTTTATAGTATTTAAAACATCCCTAGAAACCCTATGTTTTAGTTGGAATAAGAGTCTACGTGTTTAAGAAATCTAAAACTGACTTAAACTCATAATTAGACCTAAAAAGGTGATTTCTCGAATAGGTAATGTCGCGGCACTACCTATTCGAGAAATTATCTTTTTAGGTCTAATTACGAGTTTAAGTCAATTTTAGATTTCTTAAACACGCGGCGGCGCTATACGCGATTCAACCTAACACTACGGTGCTGAAAGACTAGTGCTATAGTGTTTTGCTTACTAACTTTGGCACCACGACACTTAAAAGATAGTGCCACGACGCTTATACTTAGTGTCGCAGCCTACATTGAATAAAAATTAGGCGAGTCTTGGGTATATATGTGCGAGTAAGCAGTATTACTTAACAAGCTAATTTTTTGGGTCAATGACGAGCACTAGACCATAACAAGTAGTATTAGAGCAGACTCGAATTCTCATTCACATGTGAACCCTCAAAATCGCCCCAATAAAGATTGTCACATAGGGTCAGGTTGGCTCATGAGCTTGGGCTAGATCGTGACGAGGGTATCACGTAATTGAGTAGGAAAAAATGTCTCGTTCTATATTGAATAAAATATGGTAGATCTTGGGTATATATTGACAGGTAAGCAGTATTACCTAACAGACTAGTCTTTTGTGTTTATGGCAAGCGCCCAGCCCATGACAAAAGGTATGTCCATTTTTATGCTTTAGCGCCCCTCTTCGCATTCGGGTTTTCATTTTGTTCCCTTTTTGTCCATCCATCACATTTTCGGCCACATATTGACTCGTCATTAGTTTCTAACTCAAAATCAAACTCAACTTTGATTTTAGATTATAAATTATAACAAACTTTTTATTGATTCAAAATCTCTATTCAAAAAGCTTTCCAGGATCCATCTACAACAACACTCAATTACTTGGTGTTGACATCATTTAAGTCTTTGTTGAGACTTAACTCCTTTTGGGCTTATGCCTTTGATATCTAAAGATATAAATGTGTCTTTCCTTGGGTACTCTTTGTATTGTGATCTCTCATGTCGTGCTTGACACCATCACATTATCTCTGTAGCTTAATCTTGCCAGTAGCACCCTTTTCATATATTATCTCCAATGTTGCCCTTTAGTCTGCATCCCATAAATAATCCATATTGAGCCACTAATAGCATTCCCATCAAGTAGATATAGCCACTTGCATTTCTTACCTTTTATAACTATTATAGATCCATCCATCACCTTAAGCATTTCTTTTTCTCCTTTGTATGTCTAGCACCCATAGAGATTTTAAGTTCCTCCTAACTTCAGGAACGCGCCTTATACTAAGTAACTCACTAATTTTTTCATCATGCATCTCCATCTTTATATTACCAATATCCATGACTTTGCTAGCCATATTACCCATTAGTACTTTACTAATCCTAATGAATCTATAGTTGGTAAACAATGGCCTATTCAACACATATATGATAATTGTAGCTAGAATCAAGGATTCATTCACTATCATACTTCTCATTAGAAATTATCAATGATTTTGTAACTTCAAAGTCTTCTTCACAAACCATTGTAACCCTTCCACTATTCTTTACTTTTCTTTCTAGACAATCCCTTTTAAAGTGCCATTCCTTATTGCAATAATAGTGTAATACCCCAAAATTTTATTTATTTTGATTAAATTTATTAGTCAAAGAAATGGAAGAATTTGATTGGTTGGAAAAGTGTAGTATGGTATAAGTGTTTGCATGGAATTAAAACTTATGCTATTAAGACTTTTTCAATATTTGGACCAATGAAATTTTGCCAACATTTTAAAATGAAATTTACTAGAATTAGTTAGATTTAAATTAGATTTTTTATTTAGATTAGTTATGAATAGTTCTTAAAATTTTTGGACCAATCAAATACCATAATTTCTAACCAATGACATTTTTATAGTTTTGGATTTAGTTGAGGGCAAATTTGACAAGAAAAGTGATGAGTATATAAAGGGGAAATAGTGTGAAAAAATACCCAATTTTGCGAGCATAGTGTCGTTTCCCCCATTTGCATTTTCTCTAATTTTCTTTTATTCTTCTTTAAATTCAACAATTCTCAATACTTCTATTAGTAAATTAAGCCCCCAATCTCTTAATTAAACCCCTCTTCATTAAGTTTTAAGGATCAATTTTAAGTTAGAAGGTGTTATTCAAGGTGAGTTGATGCTAAAAATTCCATTGAATATGAATTTGAGGTTTTAAGGGTTAATAGATGAAATAGCCATGTAGAATTAGGAATTTGTGCTTTTAATTTGGTAAATTAGAATTTTATTCATTATTTGTGTATTTTGGCATATTAAGGTGAAAGCTTGGCCAAGGATAGCCAAGGGAAGGAGAAGGAGAAGGAGAAGAAGTGAGTAACAAGTGAAGGAATTAAGCATATAAAGTTGGTGTACACTTTAAATTAAAATTAAAATTTTTACTTTAGAAAATTTAGTGTATATTTATGTGATTTAATAATATAATAGATGAGTGTGTTGAACTATGACATTGAATTAATAATTATATAGTTTCTAAATGCATTAAATATATTTTGAACATTGAATGTTAAATGGTGGTAAACAAAAAAAATATTTGGACATAAATATGAATTTTGAGAAAAATAGGACTAATTTGTAAATATCTGAAATTTTTAGGCCTTTATGTGAATTATTATAGAATTGGAACTTATATATGATTTTTTTTGAAGAAATTGAGGCTTAATTATAAAATTTTAGAAATTTAGGCCTATAAGTGAAAAATTAAAAAATTTTGGGCTTAATTGTTAAATTTAAAAAATCTGGAACTTATTTAGGTATTTTTGAATATTTTGAACTTATATGAAAACTTTTTGAACATTTGGGCTTATGTGTAAAATTTTTAAAAAAATTAGACATAAAAGTAAATAGTAAAAAGTTTTGGGCCTATTTGTAATAAATAAAATAATATTTGTGTCTGAATATGAATAATCAGAAAAATTGAGGAATTGTGAATTTGTATAATAATAATAAATTTGTGTTAAAATTTTCTTAAAGGAAAATAATATATTAATAATATTATTGAGACGCCTTAAGTAAACTTAAATATTAGTAGAGGAGAATTGGTAGTTGACATGCCAATAGAGTATTATAGCAGTACTACGTCGTTTGCTTGTCTGATGACACCGCTCTGTGTATCTGATCTGTTCTGGATTCAGTGGGTAGTCACCGAGTAATCGATGCCGAATCACTATCTGATATTTATTAGCCCATTAGTCAATTCATGGTATCGTGTTGGTATTTATTTTGGGCGCTGACTTGAATTAATTTTAATTTATTAAAATATTTAATAAATAAATAAATTAAATTATAAAAATGATATGTGTATATATATATATATATATGATCAATTGAAATGAGAAATTGAATAATGTTTTGGTTTAATGAATTAATAAATTTTGAAATATTTTTGTTATATAGCAACATTGGTTATTATTAAAAAATTTATTATTTATATATATGGTTTATTTGCAATAAGGATAATAAAACATTATTATACTGTTTCAACTTTTGTGTACACCCACTAACCGTTATGCTTAGCGCGTTGAATTTACTATACGTAGGTAGTAGAATTGTCGTCCCTAAAAACTGAAGAGTGAATCTTTCTGCAGCAACTTAGAGTCACTCACATCCTCTATATACATATAATTATATTTGGTAGATATTTTATTTGTCTGTAAATTGTTATATATTATATTATAGATATTAATTGTATGTATGTGTATATATGTATTTCCTCATAACTGTTTTATTTAAAACTATGATGGTATATGATGTTTGTTTTGATAATATGTTGGATTTGAAATAATTTGGTGAAGGTTTGATAATTTAAATTGCAATATGAGTTGTGGATATTTATTGAAAAAGAGGAAGTTAGTTGAGAATTGATATTAAGATTTGAGAGTGTTTTCTTTTGTCACAGTAGTGTAAAGTCCAATTTTTAGGGAAGACTTTGCCAGTTTTTTCCCATAAATGTTTATTTAAAAAAAAAATTTAATTGTATTTTTGATAAGTTTGAATAATTGTTTATTATTATTTGTGTTCGATGTTATCGTAGCATCCCCTAATCTCGTGTCTCGTTAAGAGACGGGTGATTGAGGGTGTTACATTTAGCATTTCTTAGATTTGTTATTTCAATCTCTTCCTCTTACAGCCAACCCATCTGCATTATTAGATTTTGATATCTTCTTAATTTTTTAGAGTTCAACGAGACTTTAACATCAGCTACCAATAAAGATTCCCTACTATACATGAATGTATATATGAAATGCTTATAACTTGAAGGCAAAGAACACAATAAGATAATTGTCTCGTTTTTATCTTCAATCTTGATGTTTATTGTCTCAAGACCTATGATTATCTTGTTAAAGGCGTCAATATAATCTTTAATAGGAGTTTCTTCAACTGTAGATAAATGATTTAACTTTTTCTTGATATACAGACGATTAGTTAAGAACATTGTCATGTAGAAGACGTAAAGTTTCTTTCAAAAATCTAATGCCATCTTCTTTTCAGCCACCTTTCTCTAACACATCATCATTAAAAAATATAACTATGGTGCTATGAGCCTTCTTCTGAATGGTTTTCTTATTTGACTTGAATCCAAGTTTTATTATTTTTTTTCTTTTCACTGATTGTTACTTGAGTTTTCTCAATGACTAAATTTAACCCTTGACTCACTAAGAGAGTTATAACTTTCAACTTTTATAAATTGAAATAATTCTATCCCATTAAACCTTTCTACTTCATACTTGTAATTTTTTTATAGTTGAATAACTTATACTTAGCAATTGACCTCAACTTTAACTCTGATGCCACTTGTTGGGGTTTTTAATGTGCATTCTTAAAACCTTCTAAGTGCTTTGCGAAAACTTTTAATTACAACAAGAACAAGATAAGATCACACAATTAAGAGATAAATAATCACAACATACTAAAGAAAGCATAATCACTATACGTGGTTTGGTGATAACTGCCTATATCTATGGTGAATTGTAGGATCCTAACTTCTTTTATTTCTGTTCTTTTATACATAAAAAACTATCACAAAAGATTATAAGAAATACCCAATAGCCCAGAGCTCTCAAAAATCTATACCATAATATCTTATGTACTCAAAGCACTCAAGTGTAACATAATCTCTTTATTCTCTCTCTTATTGATGCTCGATTAATTCTAAGGGTTATAAGAATTTTATATGGTGTTTAAAACATT
The DNA here is from genome assembly GCA_946807835.1 of Ailanthus altissimus. NCBI lineage: Eukaryota > Viridiplantae > Streptophyta > Magnoliopsida > Sapindales > Simaroubaceae > Ailanthus > Ailanthus altissimus. The sequence continues at coordinate 25,888,563 of OX327696.1, read as the reverse complement.
CCTAAAAATCTTATGTTTAGTTGGAATAAGAGTCCACGTATTTAAGAAGTCTAAAATCGACTTAAACTCCTAATTAGACTTAAAAAGGTAATTTTCTAAATAGCTAGTGTCGTGGCACTCTAAATTTAGCATCATAGCACTAGAAACAATTCGACCTAGCGCTGTGATATTGAAAGGCCATTGCTGTAGGGTTGTGCTTACTAACTTCGGCATTACTACGCTCAAAAGGTATCACTATGACACCTACACTGGACATGCCCCCCCTTATGTTTTTATACTCTTTTCTTAAATTCAAATTTTTTTATTTTATTCTCTTTTTGTCCATCCATAATATTTTTGACTATATGTCGAGTCTTTATTAAATTTTAATTTAAAATCAAACTCAATCTTATTTTTAATCACAAATTTTAATAATTATCATATATTTTTATTAATTTTGTAAGAATAATTAAAGAGTCGTCATCATGGTTCCCCAGCCAATATTAGCCTTTTATCAGCTTCGAAGCAAAGTGGAACATAAAAGAATGATCACCCAACAAAATCAACTCTCAAGCTTCTCACTGCATTTCAAATATGTTATATTATTGCCTTGAAGGCTCCCTTGTTTACTGTATTTTTGACAATAATTTTCACACTTGACATCCCTCACTCGCACCTAGGTGTTGAATTGGCTGGGTAGCTCAAAAAACACCCTCTAAGTATCAGGTCAGGGTTCAATTCCTTTATCGTAATATGAGATTATAATTATATGTGCGTGTAAATATGTATAAAAAAAAAATCCCTCAGCTAATCTCTTTCCCCTTTCACGTGCGAGGAATATCCCATTTAGAAATAAATAATAAAAAAAAAAAACAGAACAGAACACAATGACTATTTTAATTTTATAACAAAATCAATCTTGAACTTATCAAATATAATAATAGGATATGGGGGTTCTCATTTCCCAAATCCCAAGGAGACGCCTTTGAAATTGAATCCTAAAACACGAATATTAATTACACTCTGTATTTAGTTTAATATTAAAAAAAAAACTCTGTATTAGTTTAACTTATTTTATCATCGGATTCAAAAAAAAAAAAAAAAAAATTTATTTGATCATCAAATCACTTTGGCCATTGACGTTGGTCGTTTCTTACAAACAAGCTTGACATATTATCAATTGCATTCTCTGCTTTTAAAACAGAAGAAACTTTTTTATCAAATCAAGAAAAAAAATGGACGGCGTTGATTATCTGGCCGATGAGAGGAAGAGGGCGCAGTTCGACGTTGACGAGATGAAGATCGTGTGGGCCGGCTCCCGCCACGCCTTTGAAGTCTCTGATCGGATGGCTCGCCTCGTCGCCAGCGATCCGGTGATTTTAAAATATTTATTTATTTATTTTTTGGCTGGTTTGATAATGAAATTCAATTTTTGATCTTTTTAGTCTCTGTTTGGTTTTGAGGATAATCCAGGAAAAACGTGGCATAAGGGTCTCCTTGATCGTGCTGAGATTATGTATATCAAATTTATCTGATTCTAAGTACAATGGGTTTTAAATTTTATTTTATTTTTTGAATTAATAGAGTATGATATTTGTAGTCAGTCTGTGGATATGATGTTTCTTTTGGAGTGTTTTGTTGTACCTCAGTGTAAGCTATGAGTATTACAGAAAAAAAAGAGGGATTAATCTGTAATGTGAACGCTGCTGCTTATGTTGTTAACAATTTTTAAAATTGTATGATTTTGGATTTTGGTGCTCCTTTAGGTAGCTGGGTTCTTCATTTGAGATACTTGTTCTGTTTGCTTTGCTCCTGTTTCCTTTCTTGGGGTTTCTGACGTTTGTTTCCATCCTTCTTGTTCTTAGGTTTTTCAAAAAGATAACAGACCTATGCTAAGTAGGAAGGAGTTGTTCAAAAACACTTTGAGAAAGGCAGCTCATGCTTGGAAACGGATCATTGAGCTTCGTCTTAATGGTATGTTCTTGATTGAAGTTCTCACATAAATGCGACTCCTTTATATTTCTGTCTAATATTGTGATGGACAATTGATAAAATATTTTCTATCAGCTTATTTATTTAGTGTGTATAAATTAACTGTGAAATCTTTGTTACTACAGAAGAAGAGGCATCTGGGTTACGGTTTTATGTCGATGAACCTGCTTTTACAGATCTTCATTGGGTATATATTTCAATCCTTCTATAATGGCATTTTAATTTAACTTAGTAGTGTACTTGGGTTAAGTGACATTGACATGCTGTGGGATGGTAAATTCTGAGTTTATGTTGGCTTTATTATATATTTTTCTTTTGTTAAGATTTATAACAGAAGATACTCTCATTCCTTTGCTTTTGAGGTTTAGTCTTCTTTTCTGTTCTGATGTTTTCATTTTCTTGATAGGGAATGTTTATACCAGCTATTAAAGGGCAAGGCTCTGATGAGCAGCAGCAGAAGTGGTTGCCGTTGGCATATAAGATGCAAATAATTGGCTGCTATGCTCAAACTGAGCTTGGTCATGGCTCTAATGTCCAGGGGCTTGAAACCACTGCAACATTTGATCCCCAAACAGATGAGTTTGTCATTCATAGTCCTACTCTTACTTCAAGCAAGGTGAGTAAAAAATGTATATTTACCTCACATTTGATACCTACAGTATATCTCGTAGCAGACTTTTACTTTAACTTTAATAGAGAGGTAAAAAAAAAGAGGTGTTTTATTAGGCCTTTTCCAATATGTCATTTGTTACAAAGGTTGTTTTGACTTCTTAACAACTGCATAAAGTTTTATATTGTCATGTTTTTATCCATTTACTAGACATTCTCAGATAAGGTTCCTAACATTCTTGCTCTACGTCTCTGTTGTTATCAGTGGTGGCCTGGTGGATTGGGTAAATCTTCCACACATGCCGTTGTTTATGCACGCCTTTTAACTGATGGTCAAGAGCATGGAGTGCATGGTAAGTTCAATATGCATTATTCAGAATTGAATGGAAAATGGCTTCTTTTGTGCTAATTGTGAAAACATTACCATTTTCAGGTTTTATTGTACAGCTCCGGAGCCTGGAAGATCACTCACCTCTCCCTGGCATAATCATTGGTGATATTGGAATGAAATTTGGAAATGGAGCATATAATTCCATGGACAATGGTGTTTTGAGATTTGATCATGTGCGCATTCCTAGGAATCAAATGTTGATGAGGTTGGTCCTCTCTCCTCTCCTCTCCGTCCTATATAATGAATCTATTAATCTCTAAAGGTTACCAAATAAGAAAATTGCTTTTTCAGAATTAGTTATTATCTGAGATAATTTTTCCAAGTGAGCAGCTTTTCTTTTTGTACTTCATTCGTCTTCATTATCATTAAATAAAATTGGAAGAATGCAGGGTATGTGCAACATGTATTAGTACCTTGCTTCAAAACATATACACAAAAGAAAGTATAAAAATCCAGAAGTCGAGTTTATAATGCAATTTTTCCATCATTTAGCAAGTCTGTACTGATCATTGTCATAATTAATCTTTATATATTTTAAATTGAAGTTTTTTTTTAATGTCTCAGGGTTTCACAAGTTACAATGGAAGGGAAATTTATGCAATCCAATGTTCCGAGGCAGTTGGTTTATGGCACTATGGTATATGTTCGGCAAGCAATTGTATCTGATGCTTCCTGTGCATTGTCACGTGCTGTTTGTATTGCTACTAGGTACAGTGCTGTCCGTAGACAATTTGGTTCACAAAATGGTGGCCCTGAGACCCAGGTATATAGAGAACCCAATATTTTCCACCATTATTTAGAAATTCTTACCCTTTGGGCATTTACCTTTGATCTATTTTTGATAAACAAAAGTTTATAGTGACTGGGGCATTTATAATTTAGTTTATATTTATTGCCTGACTCTTTAGTATGTTGAGCCGGATGATCACTGTTAAGAAGATCCTAGTAATTTAATTTGGTCTCAGTATTAGATACTTAGATGATGCTAATTGGAGAAAACTCCCATAAATAACCAAATCACAGCATTGGAAGCATCTGATGCAGTCCTTGTTTCTTCATCTCCTACCTGCATCACATTGGAGTGACATGTTAAGGTAGCTATAAGTAGATGTCTTTTATGACCAATGATAATTTTATTAGACAGTCCTGAATGAACTTGTTTTCAGTTCTAGCATACAACCAACAGAAAATTGTCCTGTATAGTTTTCATCTCGCTGTTGGTGAATTTTTGAACATTTATTTACCAATGTGTTACAAAGTACTAAACTTTCTGCTACTTGATTTGTTTTAGGTGATTGATTACAAAACTCAGCAAAGTAGGCTCTTCCCCTTGCTGGCATCCGCCTACGCTTTCAGGTTTGTTGGTGAGTGGTTGAAATGGCTATATACGGATGTAACCCAAAGATTACATGCCAATGATTTCTCAACATTGCCCGAGGCTCATGCATGTACTGCGGGTTTGAAGTCTCTGACTACTACTGCCACTGCTGTATGTTACTGAAACTGATCTTGATCATCATTTATATCTTAAATTATTTACTTTATTTTTTCCCCTATGTGTTGGTCTCTCTCACACACTCTACATACTCTGTTATAGTAACCTAGGTAATGAGGTTTGATGAGCCAAGCTTGATAGTTGTTATCCAGCTTATGTTACACTTAACACATATATACTAAGCCAAACACATTGAGTCTCTTTTCAAATGATCTAGTTAATTTATTTCATAGACTCTGTTGACGTCCTCATATTTACAGGATTTGTTAATAATAGCAGGATGAAAGGTGCCCTTTCCTCTTGCAATCATCCTGTATTTGGTGATGAACATGGGTTATGTGTGATGATAGAATCAAGACTATAATCTGTAATGTAAAACTGTACCAAATTGTATGTTTTAATTTCCGAGTCCAATTGTGAATGAAGTTGGGATTTTCCTGGCGTGACTTATTCTAGGAGTCATTTTTCTATGAGCTCACACATTCATTATCCCACAGGATTAAAATACAGGCTTGTTTTCTGAGTCCTGAATGCAGTATAACTTTGTGCCATTATGGTTTTAGCTGTTGCCCAGACGACTATCACTGGGAACTTCGGTTCACTGAATTTTATATTTTGGCAATGTCTTGTCTACCAATGCTTATTTAAGGTATTGCATTTTATTTTGATGTTTTTAATTTATTAAAACTACTTTGGTTGCAGAATGGGATTGAAGAATGTCGGAAATTATGTGGTGGTCATGGTTACTTGTGTAGTAGTGGCCTGCCAGAATTATTTGCAGTTTATGTGCCTGCATGTACATATGAAGGAGACAATATTGTGCTGCTTTTACAGGTATTTTGGAATATAGAACAGTACCTTTCCTTTCTCAATATTTCTTTATTTAATTCATTAATGTGGTTGAGATTGTGGACCATACTTGATGCTGCCATCAAGTTGATGCCACGCTTATGGTGATAGATTTTGAGCCACAATGACATATGAAAAACACTATAGAAGACTGATTTCCATATTACATCTCTATGTGCCCTTTATTTTCATATTTAATAAATCATTGACCAAATCCTCATGTGGAGGAGCTACGCCTGCATCTTTCTCTTATAATGGGTTTGCTAGTGATAAAGATGCAAGGTGAATTCAGGTACCAGAAGAACTAAAACTAATTTTCCAGTTTTGTTCATGTTGGTTTGGTTCCTGCATTGTTTTAATCAGTATCAGGTTATCATTTCATATTACCAATTAGTCAGGCTCTCTCATTTCAACCTTAACTGTACAATATATAATGTATGTTTTTTTTCTTCATATATTAGAAGTTTTTACATGTAATTATTCATATACACTACCTTTTCTATTTGTTTTATATGACCCTGTAAAATATAATTTTTTACACAATGTAGCAGTTTAAGTTGAATGACAATCTAAAAGAGTAATTTTAAAATTATTGCTAGAAATAAGAACCAATTTTATTCAGTTTTAGTCAATTTGTTCTATTTGGTTCTTTTTTCTCTGGGTTTGGGGGTAGTAGTTCCGGAATCAGTGGAGGCCAATTGCATCCCTTGTCAGTGACTCAGTGAGCCTTTAGATTAAGATGTCATATGTATATAGTGATGATGCTTGGTTTGGCCCACTTTTTGGCCTTGTTACTGGCATCCTTTTTCTTTTAAACTGTGATTAATATGATATACAAAATTTCTTGTATAGGTTGCAAGGTTTCTCATGAAGACCGTAGGCCAGCTAGGGTCTGGAAAGATGCCTGTTGGGACAACAGCTTACATGGGACGAGCAGAACATCTGATGCAATGTCGTTGTAATGTCCAACGAGGTAATACCTCTCTCTCTCTCCCCTTCTAAAGCACTCATTACTTTTCAAGTTTAATAATTATGTTGCATGGACCTGGCAGTTTGTGCCCCTGGTGAAACAGAAAAGAGGACTGTAGGCATGGGAATTGGGTATGGGGTATGGCTAGATATGGATTAACATCCCCATCCCTAACCTTTCCAGGAACTCCAATCCTTGTCCTACCATAACTAGGTTATGGATTTCGATGATCTTGCAACTCTGCCCTTACACAAAGATTGGGTCCATCCCAGCTCTTACATGAGATTAGTAATTAAAAAAGACTTGAATACTGATATGGTTTCCATCAAATACCTCAAAAAAATTTCATCATTGAAATGGATCATGACCAGAACTAGACAACGCTCAATGATGTTAAGGAGAAATAGGAAAACCACATCTTGGAAACAAACTTCTGAATATAATTATAAAAAAACTACATGAACATTAATATTACTTGATAGCTCCTCTAGCAGTCTACTCGAGAAAAGGAGATGGGGGTATTCTCCTTTTGGTGGGTCAAATTGAGAAGAGAAGATGGTACATTATTCATATTCAGTTTGGTAATTCAAGACAAACTTCTGAAATACATTAGCTTTAAGATTTATTTTGACTTAATAATATATGAATTAACTAAGGTCCAGCTATCCAATATCCGGACACTTGTTAACCTTGTTCCTGTACCTACAATTCGGATTCTGGGGATCTAAAACATGGAAGCATACCCCTACAGGACACTTGTATGTGCTGATGTATACTCAAACAACTCGGTCTTTGTTTCTTATTTGATGGCTTACAGCTGAGGATTGGTTGAATCCTGCTGCAATACTGGAGGCTTTTGAGGCAAGGGCTACTAGGATGTCTGTTGCCTGTGCTCAAAACCTGAGCAAGTTTCCAAATCAAGAAGAAGGTATAGCTTTGGTCCCTTTGTTAACTATGTGGTAGCTTCTTTATAATCTTTTGCATGCAAGAGCTTAGTAAGTGTATTTGTTTCCTTCAATGTTTTCTTTCTCTTCAGGTTTTGCTGAACTCCAAGCTGATTTAGTTGAGGCAGCTGTTGCACATTGCCAGTTAATAGTTGTTTCCAAGTAAGTTCTTTCCTTGTCCAATTGTAAGTCTCAAAGTTGAAATCTTGTGAGCTTATTTTCTGAACCCGACATTGATCTGCTGCAAAGTTATTTGTTGTTGGCTGGACACTTAATGAGTCAAAACCCAGCATCAACTTTATGTTAAATTCCTGTCACTTTTAAGTGACTTGGCAACTGAAGATGATGTTATATGTCGATGTTGTTCATAAAACGTGAAGTTGAATGCATCAAATTATCTGGAGACTCGTGCATATTTATTTTGTTAAATTTGTCTAAGAAACATTCTGCTGTTTCAGGTTCATTGAGAAATTGCAGCAAGACATACCAGGAAAGGGAGTAAAACAAATTTTGGGGATGTTATGCAACATCTATGCTTTGCATCTTCTTCACCAACATCTAGGTGATTTTGTCTCCACTGGCTGCATTACTGCTAAGCAAGCTTCACTTGCTAATGAACAACTAAGATCATTATATTCCCAGGTAAAGGCTTGGTTTAAATAATTTATTCTGTTTTTGCAATTGCCAGATTATAAATGACTGCTCTATCTAATTACAATCTTTGAATTCATGGGTTTTAATAGGTCCGTCCTAATGCTATTACACTTGTCGATGCATTTAACTACACTGACCACTATCTTGGCTCGGTGCTTGGACGATATGATGGCAACGTGTACCCAAAACTCTATGAGCAAGCATGGAAGGATCCTTTGAATGACACAGTTGTGCCTGATGGCTACCATGAATACATTAGGCCTATGCTGAAACAACAGCTTCTAACTGCAAGACTCTGAAGATTATGCGGATTGGAATCCGGTGTTGCCTTTCAAATCATAGTCTTACGTATAATTTTGTAGCAATAAATATACCCTGGATAGTGACCATCCCAAAGGGGAAAGCCGCGTTTGTGGGTATGTATCCTGTATCACAATGGTGATACTTTGCTATCTTGAAGTTCATTTTAAAGATAATAAGTATTGTAATTTGTATGATTGTTATTACATATTTAACGTGCGTTTTATTTATTTTTTCCCAATTTTTGCTCTTCACTGATAAAGCTCAATTATTAACCATCATACTTATGATGCAGTTTCCTCCTCCCGCTCCTTGAAATAGGAGTCCCAACTCCTCGCATAAGGTATACAAGTAATCACAAGTAGAGCTCGAATGCATGATTATAGCGGTTTTATTCTAAAATTCTTTCGATTATGTCATTATGTGAACAAAAATAACTCCAAATATCTTTTTCCTTCATCTCAAGTTTATAATGTACGGGCATACGTGAATGATCAGTGTGTAGGATTTGGTCATTGTCATTTTCCAAGTCATTTATGTTTTAAAAGACATTGATAAACGAAGTATTTGCATTAATATAATAATAGAGTTTTCAGTTTATTATTTTTCTATTTTATTTTATTTAATAAAAATCTCTCTAGTTGTGTTATCAACGATTTTATTTTATTTTATTTTTGAAAAATCTACTATTTATTTATTAATACACATTGAGTTTCCATTTTGCTAGGGATACAAATATTATAAGCATTTATTTAATAATTCTCTTTTTTAATAATAAATTTCTGGACAATAAAGGATTTAGGCGCATGGAAAAGGGTGACAATTAGGGGAGACGATAAACACGATGCTTGCAGCAAAAAAATGGATGTATTTTCTTTTCCCACGAGTCACAAAACCAAGCCCCAAGCGTCTCCTCTCTTTTGCTTTTGTGACTCTTCATTTGCTATAATTATAGCACTTCCAAAAAAAAAAAAAAAGAATATTCACACAAATTCTTCTTCACGAACTCCAAATCCCTAAAAACCTCGACTCCAAGTGAAGCCTTGGATAAATTTCTTACTTGTCATGTAGCATTATTGATTTCTGTTAATGTGGTTTCAAACATGGCTGGAATTGGAATCCTAGTAGACCTCTTGCTCTTCTACTTTTCAAAAGAATGGTTTGCATGATGGGCAAAAATTCCCAACAAGTCAAGAGAACAATAGCTCTTTGGCTTATGCTAGAGGAGATTGGATACCTTGAAACGAATGGCAGATTCCCGTGATAACAAAACCATTGAAGCTCTCTCAGTCGGGCATTGCAGTGCCTGGAATACATACAACCGAACCCTATTGAACCAACCTTATTCTATAATTCTCCTGTTCTTCAAGGCATCTTCGATGAGCCAATGAGTTACAGGTTCTTTTACTACAAGCGCAAGTTCATGGACAAGCGATATTTGCACATCACGGAGACTCTTTGTGTTGACGGAAACTTTATTGCAGCAACAATAAAAATGTAAACAGAATTAAGAAAACAAAAAATAAGAAGAAAACACATAAAGATTTACGTGATTTAATAATTACTTATGTTTATAACGGATGAAGATTTATGTTTTTTTTATTGAATCATTGAGAACTCATAAAGAGTAATTTTACAAGAACCACAAAGAATTCTCTTTTTAAAAATTAAAATTGATCTCTCAATTTTTTAATGATGGTGGTAATTATTCAAGTTAAAATAAAAACTTTATATAATTTATATACATCTTAAGTTAATCTTAATACGAGTTGAAATAAGATATTTTCTTCTTTATTTTCTCGTGGGGATAAGGGTGAAAAATCACTGGTTGAGGTAGGATGAAACATGGCTATTTAAGGAATTTTGTTAGGCTACTGCCTTTGTGATTGTTTCTCCTTTTCAATCCATTTCAAGGCTTCCTTGTAATATGGTTGAAGAAGAGTTGCTTTTAGTTTTTAAGGATATGGGAGTTTGATTTTAGTGGCGGTTTACACATTGGAGGAGATTGAGAAGTTTGGTTTGGACTTTCTGAGTACAGAACATAGTAGTCAAATTTATCAGATGGTTCTCCCAATAAACTGACTTTAGAGTCTCATTCATATCGTTGCTGAAGGGCCTTTTGAGAGTTTTTCTTATTTCTTTTCTTTAGTTTTTCCTCACTATTCCACAGAGGACTGATTTGGCACTCTTTGCAATCACAAGCCAGATCCAAAAAACAGTGACTTATTTGAGGATCTTTAAAAAAGTAGATTAATCTGCCAACTCTTTTAAAGTATCTTATAAGAATAGGATCTGTTTAGTGGTAGAGTTACATCATAAACTATGTTAAAATGCATTCTGGCTTTGGTGATTCTATCCTTTCTTTAGAAAATGATATTTCAATCTCACAAGTTGTTCTTTTATGAAAAGAGTGGATTGTCGACTGAATAGGTTTTAGCTGTTTGGATTGTTTATGGTTGGCTTCATAAGTAGTAACCCATTTGTCAAGAAGAATCTTTGTCATTTCGTCATGTGGAATCTGCTTAAGGATATATGTGCAAGTTGGGACATGTTTAGAGTTTATTGAAAGCAAAATAGCTTCTTTTGAAACGTAGGGAGTACTAAAATCAAGAGCATGATTTTGAGTTCAATAGACTACTTGGTAGTGTAGGGTGGCAACATAAGTGTTCGGTTTTGGAATAACACCAACAACTTGGAGGGTTTTGGAAAAGCACCAACAACTTAAACTTGTACTTTAAGGGTAGTGAAAAGTTGTGGGTCAAAGATTAGTATACAAAAGTTTGGGAATAGGGTTACCAAAACAATACTAGCGTTTAAAGTCTTCTGGACTGTTCCAATACAGGCATGTTGATAGTTTGCAAACCTGGTGTTTAATAGAGCAAGTCTAGCAACTATAGGTAAGCCTTTCCATCTATAGAATGTTAAGGCTATTCTGACTGCTCCAAAGTGAAGGTGGGTAAAACCTTTGACTTTCCAATTCTATGAAAATTTTGAAGAAAATTGGAGAGTAACAAATTGTTCTTTTCCAATGGAAGGTAAAAAGTGTTGGTTGAATTTGGTGGCCTGAATGTACTCTTTGACTTTTATTTTGGATGGTGAATCGTTGTGGATTGTTGAAGTGAAAGACTACTTTGGTTTAAGGTGGGCCTAGTATGGGTTCATGATTGGTAGTTCTGTAACATGAATCTTCTTTATCTTTAGGGAGATAAGTTATCTCGTATACATGATCAAGCTTTGAGGCATTAACCGTTCGGAAAGATAGTGATGATTAAAATGTAGAAGAAGAGGGTTGTAAATCTAGAAGTGGTATTTGAATGTTTGTTGATTCTATGGTAGCTAATTTAGTCTCTAACATAAGCATTGATGGAATATCTTACTAAAAGTTTTCTTTTATTTAAAAAGAACATATGTATATCAAGAATTAGCTTTCAATATTCCTCAAAAGAAACATGACAAATATGTACAAAGGGTTTAAACTGGCTCATCAATAAAGTCGAGAACTCCCAATTAACCTTCATCTGCTTTTCTAAATAATATTTACGACTGGAACTTTAGTTTGAACTTTGAATGTAAAAACTTATATATATATATATATATAAATATATATATATATATAATTGAAGAGTACTTAACCTAGCTGTGATATCATAATGGCCAACCATACAACATACCCTAAGGTATTCTCGACTTTAATTGAAGGCGTAAATCACATCTATTGATATTAATGATCTACTATTTGATTAATTTAAATTATTGGTCACAATCTCTTTACTTATGAAAAGGTGATTTGACATATTTTTCTAATTTTTATTATTATTTTATTGTGTAAAAAATAAAAAATAAAGATTGAATCACGTGAATAAGCCCAGGGCTAAACACATTATTTTTCAAAATTATTTGATTACTTTATTATTTTACTATTTTATTATTTATAAAAAAGGTCAAAAAGGTGACAGGACACTATCATTTGGTTTTATTAATATTTTATTTCAATAAACAAAATTTGTAAGGCTCGTATGCTTGAAAAGTAGAATCACTTGGGCCACATAAGTTGTCATCATGGTTCATAACAAATTAATTATTTTATTATTATTTTAATATATAATATTAAATTATTGATATTTACAATGACTTATTAATATCTTTTATTGATGTGAGCTGACTTATTAAATATTTTTATTAAAAAGTATTTATTTAGTAACCAAAAAATAAAATACTTATAAAGCAAGTTATTAGGCCGAATTGCATGGGCCATTATCTTATTATTGTCTTATCCATCATTATTCCATTATACATATTTCATGGTTTAATGTATTGGACTGATTTTTATGAGCAATTATTGTATTCATTTTTATTATTTTGTTTATTATTCATTCTATTTACTATCATTATATTATTTTAAAATTGGCAAGAATATCAATATTTTAATTGTTTCATCATAAATCATTTATTATATTGCCTATTGCTTTATTTTATCATTATCATTTATCCTTGGTTATCATCAAGAGATCATATATTATATTCATCAATCGGTGAATAAAAATTCGCCTATCATTTAATTATTTTATTACTATTTTCATAGTTAATATTTTCATTTGTCAATTACTCATGACTATTCCTTTGATCAAATGTCAATATTATGATCATTTTTTTTATCATGATGACTCATTACATACATTAAATCACATGATCAATATTTATTTTATTTTATAAATAAATATTGATCTATTTCATTAATATGATGGGCATGAATTACTTATTTCATGAATCAATTTGTCATCATTATTTGGCCAACACATAATTATAATTAATTGATCATGACGTTACCATGGTGAGTTTTATCACATTATTTTCAATATTTATGTTTATTTTATAGCATTAACTCATGATTATTTATGAGTTAATTCCATATATAACCATATTTTACACCATGCTTATGTAAATTATAATTATCATTTCTTTATCACTCAACTTATTTATGGTTTTATTATGCCATAGTAAATTAATTATACGTTACATTGAGATTGAGTTTTTATAGTAAATGATCTTCATCAACCTTGGAGACACGGACCTACAATGCACGTTAACCTATGGTGTATAATGGTCTATGACAACTCTACGACGACTTAATCGACTTATAGGTTTGTTTATGAAATTAACCTTTTATTAAATTTCTTAACATTTTGCATAATAAAGGTATTCATCATATACAACAATAAGTATATCAATATTCTTTTTATTTAATTCTCATAATTGTTTGGATAGAAATTCATTTAAATGATTACTTTTAATTTATCCAAATGATTGATATATTATTTATAGCAAAGTACAAATTTCAACAAACTAACACGAGTAATGTCATCTTTGTCAAGAAATTAGTATTTCAAGTTATTTTTTACTCATTTTCAAAAAATATCAAAAAAGTGGTGCAAACACAAGATGGATAAGCACCAAACTTATGCTTCTTCCAAAGCCAATGCAGTTTCATTCCAATAACATGAGCAGACTTTTGAGAATCAAGAAGATGTTTACAACCAATAATTTACAGCACCTTTAGATACAACACCCTCAGGTACAACACAACTAGCAAATTTACCACAAGTCACTAACTAGGTATCAACAATGTAGCAGAAGCTTGATTCATAAGCTTTACAGATGGAGCAATTCTTTAAAACCTTTGCATAGCAACAAAGCTACCTACAAGAAGTTCTAAAGTAGAATAAGGAGCTGTGAGTTCGATTGGCGCAGCATCATGAGTCCTCCAAAAGCATCAACATCCTGCATAATGATGACCAAACTCTGCAACAATACATTCATCTCCGGTGGTACTACCACAAGTAGTTCAACCAGCAAGACATCCAAGCCTGAACTTGAAGGCAGCATAACAATCTTAAGTTTTGCTTTACCATAAAGTCATTAGCCTGCAATACATTACTTCAATCCTCTTAATTATAATTACACTAACTATCCCTACTACACCAACTGCTAAGCCATCTCCCTCGGCTTGTCTGCCAGAGAAAGCACTAAAAGCTCATGTGTAAGAGATATTTGATGAACGCTTACAAAGTCATCAAATTTATACCCTTAGTGCATCTTACTCTTTCGCCACTTAGAAGTTGTATAAGTCCCCATTTATAAAAGAGATTGAAAGTAAAAAGAAACCACTCAATTTTTTATATGCCTCACTTCAAAATCTATGAAAGTAACACTAATCCAATAAGCCATGTGTATTCGTTTAAGCAGACTGTATCTCTTGAAGATTACAACGATGCGCTAAAGTGCAAGTTCTTTCTTTTCACATTAACTGGCATTGTTATGACGTAGTTTTAGAACTTGCCCCTAAGATCAATTAAGTTCTTCAATAGCTTTTGCGAGTTGTTCATACAAATCACCAGCAACAGATCAACGTATTTAACTTAGCTACTATGCAACAGGGACCCAAGGAAACATTAAAAGACTATGTCAGACATTTTAGAGAAATGTATATGCAGATTGAGAACCTTAACAATGCCTCTACTCCAATTACATTCTTTAAAGGACTATTTCTAAACACTCATATTTATAAAGATCTTCTGCAACAACCTTTCAGACGTATAAAAGAGTTCTTCTGTTGTACAAAGTCCTTTATTCACATGAAGGAAGATCGATTAAGCAGAAGTTATAGGATAACAGTAAAAGATGTCACTCAACTTGTTCCTTTTGAGGCCTAAGAACAGTAGTCTAATGCTAAACAAGATTATAAAAAGAGGGCAAGATCTCCCTATTTACCTAGAAGTCTCGAGGGGAGATCAAGTTTTAATACCTCACAAACACCTGAGTTGCCCCTTAACACTCCAATGGAAAAGATTTGGATGGACCATAAACATAAAGGATTATTCCATGATTCACCACCAATAAGAACCTTAGTCGATTAGCGAGATAAAACTAAAAGAAGCTTATACCATAATGATTATACGCATAATATAAGTGAATGCAGAACATTGAGAGGATAAATTAAACTTGGCACGCAAAGGTGTTCTAGCCAAGTATATTATCAAAAGTAAAGCATCTTCCTTATCAAGTAATCACGACACTAAACAACAAAGTATTTCCACTCACAATATTGCTCATAGAGAGACAGAGATTATAACTCCTCCACCAATAAATAAGTTATGCATACATGGTAAACCTGATAATGACAATGATGCTCGTCCAAGCAACAATTATGAAGAAGATATTGATGAACGCAATGGCGACACCATTATAGAAAGAATGCTTGAAGCTTTCAAAGAAGCAATGATAATCAATATACAAGCATCTCCCCTATGTAACTTTGAAGAAGTAACAGATGTAGTTTTTCAACAGTTGAAAATTGTTACTATGAGTGGTAGGCGTGATGATGAAAGCTTTACCAAAAATAAAAAAAGACACAAAGAAAGAAAGCTTACCCAGGCTAGACAGGTGAATGAAGTATTGTCACCAACAGCTGCTGTCATGTCCATCTATCAAGTAGCAGCAAATGTCTTCAACTATATTAGATTCTCAGATGAATATTTGCTAGGCATCGTTTACTCGTATAATGATCCACTAGTGATTATTCTACAAATATCTAACTACTCCATCTCAAAAGTCCCGATTAATTGTGAAAATAGTGTGAATATTATATTATGCAATACATTCCAAAAGATAGGATTAGAGCAAACAGAGATTGTCGTAAGCAATTCACTAGTATTTCCTTTCATTGGAACCAAAATAGTACTAGTATGATTAGTACATTTATAAGTCATGCCCTCCAAAGAATTTTGACGGTAAACTTCCTAATAGTGGATGCTCCCTCTGGGTATCATGCTATCATAGATAGAAATTGGATCCATTGGATGCATGGAGTAGTGTCCACCCTGCACCAAAAAATGAGATGCAAAGCCAAAAATAGCTATCATCAAGGGAGATCAACAAGTAGTGAGAAAGTGTTATCAGGTGAACCTGAAAAAGGAAAGGAACATGAATACATCTTCATCAACATCTGCATCAATAAAGATGTAGAGTTTCACCAAATAGTAATTACAACAGGTTTTAGAGGGACTCGCCGAAAGAAAAGAAAGAGGCACGAAGGGGCGTAGAAGAGCAAAAAGATAGAGAATGGATGTTAATGAAGTCACAAAATTGTAAGATGAAATTACAGATTCGTGAATGGAAGAAATTTCTCCTTAGAACAAAGAAGAACCCTTTAAAACCAAGAAGACGAAGCTATCTGAGATAAAGCCTATACAAGAAATACCTTTAGACCTTCTGAAATCAGAGCGTAAGCTTCTTATAGGAACCAAGCTGCAAGAAGAATATGCTGCTGAATTAGTCAAGTTGTTGAGGAAAAATAGCAACGTATTTGCTTAGGGTCATGAAGATATGTTCGAAGTAGATCTAATCATCTCATGTCATTCTTTGAATGTTCATCCAAAATCTACTTTAATGAAGCAAAAGAAGAGACGCTTTACTTCTGAGAGGAACAAAATTATAGATAAAGAAGTTAAAAGGCTATTAAATGTTAAATTCATCAAGGAAGTTCACTATCCTGAATGTTTATCAAACGTAGTTGTTGTGAGATAGAAGAATAAGAAGTGAAGGGTTTGCATTGACTTCATGGACCTAAATAGAGCCTACTGTAATACTCATTCCCTTTTACAAAGATTAATCAGATGGTTGACGCGACTATTGGGTACAAGATGATGACCTTCGTTAATGCATATTCCATGTACAATCAAATACTAACCCAGCTAACGAAGAAAAGACAACCTTTATTATTGAGCAAGAAACATATTGTTATAAGGTAATGTCTTTTGGCCTGAAGAATGCTAAAGCTACTTACCAGCGATTGATAACCAAAATATTTAAGCAAATGCTGGGTTAAACTGTAGAGGTTTATATCGATGATATGGTTGTCAAAAATAAGAAAAGAAAACACTTTCAGCACTTATAGAAGGTGTTTGATAGCCTAAAGAATTACAAGATACAGCTTAACCCTGCGAAATGTGTGTTTGGCATGACTTTAGGAACCTTTTTGAGGCACATAGTTAAGCATTCTTGGCATAGAGTACAAGCCTAGAATAACAAAGAAAAGGTAAGCTATAGCATACTTCTTATTTAAGTTTGAGATAAGCCATGATAAGATATTATCTCCAAGCAAAGAGGAGGCTAAAATTTGTTGGAGATTGTACTTACGTGCCATTTTATTATTGTATGAATATTAATTGTTTAATATTTATACAATATACATTCAAATAAAATCATTAATATTAAATATATATGGTATCAAGCTTATTATGTTTTAGACGTTGTATGATTTAAAAGAGTTTATATATAATTTTAAAGAGTTTAGATCAATATTAAGAATTTTAAGTGCTAAGAGTTAGTAAGTTATAAGAGTTAGTGAATTCTAAGAAGTTAAAGCCTAGTCTGAAATAGGATAAAGAACTGAGAATATATTAGTAATGACATAATTACAAGGATTTGTAAATGGTGCTGGAAAATATCTTTATTTAGTATGTTATTTAATACTTTGTTCTTGATCTACTTTACTGTTGTAGGTTTATCGGTGAAGCCTTTTATCTAGATTAGTGAATGTCCATATCTGGATCGTCCCAATGATTAGTCTTCGTAGATCATAAGTTTAGTGGAAACTCTTATAGGTATATGGCTATTCAGTAAGGACTGGATACTGAACAGACTCACGAGGACCTTCAATATACATCATATAAAGCCATCAATAGAATATCTTCTCAAGTTGAGAAGTATTCGTGGTCTTTTAACCTGAGTACCATGGTGAACTTATGAGTGATCCATTATACTTTGGTTTAACGTATGTCAGAAACCTTTTATGGTTTGATCGTTGGGTATGGTTCGATACTTATGGAGTTTAGTGTGCATAGATATGGGATCGTTAGCTCATATGGGTGAGTTGCATATATTGATTCTTCGATATTATATTTCAGGAAGTCTTGTGGCTACAAGTATAAATCTCGAAAAAGAATTTTCTGTATAGTGAAACAATATTGCAAAAGTATTTGCGAATATTGTTTATAGAAATATAAATTTGTAAATAAGTTCACAGTTGAGCATATAGAGATTTGGCGGTGATGATCTATATCTTTGCTATTCCAGAATATAGGTAACAAAAGGATTATACGTATATGTTATAACCTTAGCTTATATGGTCTGACGCGCTGCTTTGTAATATTCGTAACATGTATGTATAGGACATCGTTTAGGATGTATAGAGGAGTTTCACATGACAAATTAGGTTTGGATTTAGGGAGTCTTATAATATGAAGTGTACTTGTTGTGTACTAGAGCAACATATTATATTGCATAATTTGATCCAAGAAATTTCAACAAACCGAATGTTTGTTTTAAGATCCATTGGAATGTGCACTTGTCAAAACTTAAATCTTAAATACATTAATTAGTTAACAAAAGTTATTAATCGATGACATGATGATAAGTGGCACATTTTGAGCCGTTGGTTGTTGGACAATTTGTTGATTAAAATGACCTTACTTATGAGATAAGCAAGATTATTTTAAAATGAAAAATGGTTGTTTCTTTTATTTATTATTATTAAGTCAACAGACATTAAATAATAAGGGCATGGTTTGAGACACAGTGGTGGGCCATTTGACTTTGACATTTAAAGGGAAATTGATATAAATGAAAAAGTTGTTTTTTATTTGCTTTCAATTGAGTGGTTGGCCAAAGGCTGACAAAAAAGCATGGCGTAGGATGTTGTGGTGGGGCCTTGTGTTGCAAATTGTGAGGGAGATTGCATATAAAATTAACATGTTTCATTTGGAAATGAGAAGCAATTGGTTTGACCAACTAGGAAGAAGAGCAAAAAATATTTTGTAATTTTGGTCTTCTAAGTGTTGAACACCAAATAGTTCTTTCTCTCTAATTTTTTCTCAAGAGTGGTCTGCTATTAACAAGCAAGCAAGTGAAAGATTGCTCTGATACCATTTGAAAGTGTGTTATTTCTATAGGTGCATGCATATGCATATGTGTTCATTACATTAAACTTATGCATGTCATACATACATATAACGTAGCAGAATCAAAAATTTAATTTTTTAATACAACAAATGCATTTAATATAAGTTTTTATTACACTAATGAGATTGAGAATCACATTTAAAGCATGTGAAAATTTGTTCAAAATAGAGTCCACCTTAAAGTACACTTGTCGACAATTCTATAATCCAATTTGGGTGGGCTTGGATCTCTAGAATAATTGCTTCAATTTTCAGTAACTAAGTATTTAACTCTTAAACACTATTCTTGGTTAACTCTTTAACCACTTTGTATTTGTTTTAAAGCAATGAAATTATTTTTGTTAATACAACTCTTGTTCAAACAAAAAATAATCTCTCGCTTGCTTGTTAATGGCCAACCACTTTTGAGAGAAAATAGGAGAAGAAGAACTATTTGGTGTTCAACATTTAAAGACTAAAAACATAAAAACATTTCTTGCTCTTCTTTCCTGGTTAACCGAACCAATTGCTTTACATTTCCAAATGAAACATTTTCATTTTATATGCAATTTTCCTCACAATTTGTCAACACGATGCTCCCACTATGACATCTCATGCTAAGCCTTTTTGTCACTCATTGGCCAACCACTTTATTAAAAGCAAATGAAAACAACTTCTTCATTTAGTATCAATTTCCCTTAAAATGTTAGAGACAAATGGCCCACCACCATGTCTTAAACCATGTTATTATTATTTAATGGTTGTTGACTTAATAATAATAAATAAAAGTAAAAACCATTTTTGCATTTTAAAATGATTTTGCTTATCTCATAAGCAAGGTTATTTTAGTCAACAAATTATCAAATAACCAATAGCTCAAAATGTGCCACTTGTCATCATTTCATCGGTTAACAAATTTTGTTAATTAATTGATGTACTTAATACTTAAGTCTTGACATGTGCACATCCCAAGGGATCTTGAAACAAACATTCAGTTTATTAAATTTTTTTGGATTAAACTATTCGATCCAGTCTACTGCCCTAGTACACAATGAGTATACTTTATATTGTGAGACTTTTTAGATCCATGCTCGGTTTTTCATATGAAATGTCTCCATATGTTCGTGAATGATGCTTCCCCCCACACATGTTAGTGATTGAATCAGATGCTAAGAACTTTATTGCTTTGGTTAAGGGAGAAATTCAATCTTTTGAGATTTCTTGGATAATTTAAGATATTCGTGAGGTTTTTGTTGGGATTTGTGCTTACTTATTATCTCATTATGTGTAAATATTTATTTTTAATAATTATATAATCATAATTTTATTAAATAACTAATTATATTATTAAATGGTAAGATGGTTGTAACATTTCAAACATTGTATGATTTAAAGGAGTTTAGATTTGGTCTAAAGGAGTTTAGATCGGTGATAAGAGTTAATAACGCTAAGAGTTATAAGTGTTAAGAGTTAGCATATTATAAGAGTAAGATAAATCTAAGGAGTTAGAACCTTGTCTGAAATGAGATAAAGACATGAGAATATATTAATAATGACATAGTTACAAAGAGTTGCAAATGGTGCTAGGAAATATCATGATGCAGTTGATTGTTGCATAGTAGCTAAGCGTAAGCGCACACTATCATATCAAGTAATATAGGATTTTAAGTTCAAGTATCAATCCCACAAGGACTATGCAATCTAATTCTTTCAATCAAGTACTAAAATTATAACTACTTAACTTTTATTCAGAAAACTAAATCTAGAATTTAATTAACTAATCTAATTCTATTAATTAAATCAACATAAACAGTAATAAATAAGAGATAGATTCACAAAAGATAATAATCTAGGGTATAGACTCATCCTCTTATATTTCATTGGACTTATTAATATCTTAGTTAATCTCTTAATATCAATTGTTGGTTTAGACACTAATCTCATCAGAAGCCTTTGTCAATGGTCGAGTGACTATATTACGCATTCTAACAATCACCTATATGTCTATGATAATCAAATCAAAATGTAATTGATTAAGATCAAGTCTAAATTATACCATACATGCCACCTAGGTATATGTATCTTAAAAGGAACTCATGATTATTACTATATGATTATGCATCAAATTATCCTAGGCTAAACACATGAATCCATCCGTCGAGTTCATCATGGTTCCTTTATGATTCAAAATATTGATCAGGTATAATGAAAGCATTAAACACAATATAGAATGAATCAATTGAATGTATTAAGTTTATAAACTAAAAATTAATACAATCCAAATCCATACTAGGTTCACTTAGTCTAACCTAGATGAATAATTTAGCTCATCACAAAACTAAAAGTATCCAACTAATTCATAAAGATCAACAAGAATAAGAACATAATAATAAAGAAAGAGTACAAAAACTAATCAAAGTAACTCCTTGATATGCTTTTCGCTCTTTTATGACTTGAAGTTTGAATCTTGATCTTAGTTCTTTAGTCTTTGGCTTTGATCTTTAATTTTGTGTTGTGAATTCTTTCTCTAAGTTTTTGTCTCTATCTTTTTTTCTCTTCCCCCTTAATTGAGATTTTTGGCCTTCTATTTATAGGTTTATTTCTTTAAATTAGGGTTAAACATCAAATACAAGTTATAGTAAGATTACTGTTTATGACTTACTGTAGTAAAAATAATATTCACACACCGTGGTGTTGAATTTTGCGCGTTGCGGCACTGTAGACACTATTTTGGGCACCGTAGTCCTTGTTCCTAGGCGCTGCAATGCTATGTATTGTAGCGATTTACTGTAGCTTGTTATTGTAGTAATCATTTATAGTAGGTACTGTAACAATTTGACCTTTTTGGCTTATTTTCATTAGAGTTTCGACCTATTTGCTCTATTGACTCCAAACATACAAAAATAATAATAAAATACATAAAAAACCAAATAATCTTAATTTCTACGAACAAATATTAAGTTTGAAAGATGTAAATATTAGACTTAATTAATTGTTATCAGCAGTCTGTTCTTAAATACTATGTTCTTGATTTATCTTTACCGATGAAGGTTTATCGGTGAAACTCATTTATATAGATCAATGTATGTCTATATCTGAGTGGTTAAAATGGTTTGTCTTAGTAGACTATGAGTTTAGTGGAAGCTCGTATAGGCATGTGCGTATTCAGTGAGGATTGGATACTGAATAGACTAACAAAGACCTTCAATAGACATCCTAGAAGCCGTTAATGGCAGGTATTCTCAAATTAAATAGTATTCGTAATCTTTTAACCTGAGCGTTATAGTTGACTTGTGAGTGATCCAACATACTTTAATTTCACTCATGTCAGAAACCTTTTCATAGTTTGACCGCTGGGTGTCGCTGGTTATGGTCCGATGCTCATGGCATCCGGTGTGCGTAGATATGGCATTTGTCAACTCACATAGGTGAATTGTGTATCCTGATGCTCTGAGATTGTATTTCAGAAAGTCTTATGGCCATAAGCAGTAAATCCAGAAGAGAGTTTTCTACATAATAAACAATATCGTAAAAGCGTTTGTGGATATCGTTTATTGAAATACAAATTTGAAGATAAGTTCACAGATGAGAAAATGAAGATTTGACGATGATGATCTATATCTCTACTTTTCCAAAATATAAGTGACGGAAGGATTATATGTATATGTTTTGACCTTAACTTGTATGGTCTAACGCACTACTTTGTAATATTCGTAACATATGTATGAGGTATCGTTCATGAACGTGTGGAGGAGTTTCATATGACAAATTAGGTATGAACCTAGGGAGTCCCACAATATGAAGTGTACTCATTGTACATTGAGGCAGTAGAACAGATTGAATAGTTCGATCCAAGAAGTTCCAGCAAATCAGATATTTGTTTTAAGATCTTTCGGGATGCACACTTGTCATGACTTAAGTGTTAAGTGTATTTTTTAATTAATTGATAAAAATTGTTGACCAATGAGATAATGGCAAATAATACAATTTAAGCCGTTGGTTATTTGACACTTTCTTAACTAAAATGACATTGTTTATGAGATAAGCAAGATCATTTAAATAATGCAAAAGTAGTTTTGCTTTTATTATTATTATAAAGTCAACAAATAATTAACAAAGGGGTAAACAATGGTGCATGGATGGCAATGCTTGGTGGGGGTCGTGTATTGACAAATGTGAGGGAAAAGGCTTATAAAATAAAACGTGTTTTTTTTTATTTTGAGAGAGTTTTGGAGTTCGGCCAAATTTTTAAAGAGAGAGCATTTGGTTTGTTTCAAGTGTTGAAACTATTCATCATCTTTTTCTTCTATTTTGGCCGCCCAAGATTTGGGAGCAAGAGAGGTTGTTTTAAGTGGTTAAGAGTTGAATAAAACAAAACAATTTTATTGTTTTGAAACAAATCAAAGTTTAAAGAGATTAAACTAGGTTAAAGTGTTTAGCCTAATATAGTGTTGAAGAGTTAAATATTTTTACTGAAAATTTGAGCTGTTATTCTAAAAACTCAAGCTTACCCTTATTAGATTCTAAAATTACCGGCATGTATACTTTAAGATGAACTTTGCTTTGAACAAATTTTCAAAGGCTTCAAAGGTGATTATTAATCTCATTAGTTTAATGAAAACTTATATAAAATGTATTACATTAAGAAATTATATTTTCAATTCCGTTGTGCAATATGTATGTATAACATGTAAAATTATAATGTAATGAACACATGCACGTGTATGCACTCATAAAATAACACCCTTTTAGTTTTGAGGGAGAAAGCTTAAATTGTAATAAATCATAGTGCTAGGTCTAAAAACAATTTGGCTCACAAATTGGCCAAATTGCTTTCAATTTCAATTCTGTTATGTTTTGGCGGAATTCTTTCTCGTGTTTCTTTTAATTAATGAAATCTATTTTTAAAAAAAATGATAAATGAAGTATTTGCATTAATATAATAATAAAGAGATTTCAATGTATTTATTTCTCCATCTTATGTTATTTGATAAAAATTTTCTCTCCCAGATTAAAAAAATGCTCTCTAGTTGGACTATCAATGAATTAATTATTTTTTTTTGAAAAATCTATGATTTTATTTATTCATAAATATTTAGCTTCCATTTTGCTAGGGATACAAATGTGATAAGCATTTATTTCATAATTCTTTTTTTATAATAAATTTCTGGATAATATAGGATTTAGGCGCATGGAAAAGGATGACAATTCGGGGAAGATGATCAACATGATGATTGCACTAAAAAAGGGATGTATTTTCTTTTCCCACGAGTCATAAAACCAAGCCCCAAGCGTCTCCTCTCTTTTGCTTCTGTGACTCTTCATTTGCTAAATTATAGCACTTACCAAAAACAAAAAACAATAAAACAAAAAAAATCCCTCAAAATTCCTCTCCACGAACTCTAAACCCCTAAAAACTTCGACTCCAATGTATAAATTTCTTACCTGTCATGTAGCATTATTGATTTTCTGTTATTATGGGTTCAAACATGGGTGGAATTGGAGGCCTCGTTGACCTCTTGCAATCTACTTTTCAATAGAATGGTTTGCATGATGGGCAAAAATTCCCAACAAGTCAAGAGAACAATAGGTCTTTGGCTTATGCTAGAGGAGATTGGGTACCATAACTTGAAACGAATGACAGATTCCCACCATAACAAACCATTGAAGCCATCTTGAGTCAGGCATTGTAGTGCCCGGAATATATAAAACCCAACGCTATTGAACCAACCGTATTCGATGGTACTACTGTTCTTCAAGGCCTTTTCGATGAGCCGACGAGTTACATGTTCTTATACTAAAAGCGCGAGTTCATGTACAAACGATACTTGCACATCATGGAGACTGTTTATATTGAAGTTATGGTAGATGATATGTGATGATGATCAAGCATAAATTAGAGGGTTGACATTAGAGAGGATGCAATTTGTATGATAGAGCTCTGGAGTATTATTAAATTTCCTTTTCCCGCCTTTTTCTTAAACGTTTTTTACAAGCATTTTCTTTGCAAAGTCTTTGTATAAATAGTCAATCTCTTAGAGACTTTATTATTTAGAGATTAATTAGAAAAAGTTTATTTTTCATTTCCTCTCAAATAAAATCAGAAATATTTTCTTGTTCATTTTCTCGGAAAACAAACAAGATTTTCAACTTGGTATAAGAGCTGTTTAAATGACAAACACTGCCTCATCTTCAAACTATCAAACTTTTTTTATCACTTTTGCTTTTCCAGCTTAGATCAAGCTAGATTGAACAAACTTTCTTTTATGGAAGTCACAAACTCACACAATTATATGTGGCCATGGACTTGAAGGTTACCTTAACTGATCAATCAAAGCTCCATCATAGTCTTAGGAATCTGCAGATTCAAGCCTTTGTTTGATAGCATTAGATCAATATCTAAATCCAGCTTTTGTAAATTGGAAAAGACAAGACCATATCCTTTTAGGTTGGCTTCAAGCTTCAATCTCATAATCTATTTTGAGCTTTGTTCTTGGTTGTAGACAATAATATGAGCTTTGGAAAGCTGCAGATCAATAATTCGTTAATCGATCCAAAGCTCTTGCTATAACACTTAAAACTCAACTTACATATATTTTTAAAAGATCTCTGTCAATAATTGATTACTTCATGAAATCTGAAAATTTACTTGATAGTCTAGTTATAGGTGGTTGTCTAATTTCTAAAGATGATCTCATTATGCATGGTGTTAATGAATTAGACAAAAGCTATGATCTAGTTGTCATACACGTGCAAAGTAAACTAGGTAGTATTAGTTTTAATTAAGTAATGTCATTGATATTGATGCAAGAGAGTAGAATGGAAAAAAGAAGTACTATTAGGAGAATAGAGGCTAATTTTTTTGTAGTATAAGGGAAATCAGAAAAAAGTTTAATAGACAAAGTGGAAGAGGTATGAATAATGTCTTTAGGAATCAAGGATAGAATGGAAGAGATTTTGCTAGAAGAGGAATTGTCATGTATGGCAGAGGTTTTGCTAGAAATATGCAAAGAGTTTTCAATGGTAACAATGGTAATATGATTAATAATAAACAAATTGGATATACGGGTAGAGGAAGAACGTTCAATAAACATGTATGTCAGATTTGTTATAAAATTGGACACGTTGTTAGGATTAGTGTTTGTGTGTCATCCCTAAATATAAATATATTTATTAATTATATAAGGGTACATTCTTATTAAATTATTAATACCTATTTAAATGGTATTATGCAATGTAACATTACAGACATTGTGTGATTTGAAGAAATTCAGATATAATCTAAGAAAATTTAGATAAGGGCCTACAGTTGGCCACGCTGAGAGATATAAATGCTAAATGTTAACACAACTAATTATTAACTAGCTATAATACTCAGCGAAGATTCAAGAGTTAGAGCCTTATTTGTAATAGGACATAGACTTGAAAATATATTAGTAACTACATAATTCTAAGAGTTGCAATCAGGTGCCAAGAAATGTTAGTTGTGCAAGTATGTTCTCGAATATTATCCCTGATCTATTTCTACCGATGCAAGATTGTCAATAGATACCTTTATATAGATCAGCATATATTGTACCTATAGGGTATAAATTATCGTTCCTAGCCGACTGTGAGCTTGGAGCTCGTATTGACATATAGGTATCCAGTTAGGACTAAATATAGGACGGACTCACGAGGGCTTCAATAGATACCCTATGTAAGTCGTCAACAGAGGGTCCTCTCGAGTTGAGTAGTATACGCCGACCTTTGACCTGAGTGCCACAGTAGGCTTATAAGTGATCCACTATACTTTGGTTCCACACATGTCACAGACCTTTTATGATATGACCGTTGAGTGTCGCTGGGTATGGTCTGATGCTTACGGAGTCCAGTGTGTACAATCCGTCAACTCGCATAGGGAGTTAGATGTCCAGATACTTCAAGACTGTATCTCAAAAAGTCTTATGGCCACAAGCATTAATCATGAGAAATAGTTTCCGCCAGGGTGTAACAATATGGCAAAGGAGATTGTACATATTATTCAGTGAGATACAAATCTGGTTATATGACATGGATGAGCACATGAGAATTTGAGGGGTAATAATTTTTATCCCCGTATATTCAGGATATCATAACGGAAGAACTATACGTATGCGTTGTGACCTGATGTTTATTTTAATGACCTAGCGCAAGTGCATGCTTTTTGTATCAAGTAATATAGGACTAAATCCAGATTATCGATCCCACATAGACTATTGTTTCTATTTTCTTCAATCGAATACTAAAATTACTCTACTTTACCTTTATCTTGATTAGCTTCAAGGATGAAGTTTAACTAACTAAATTATTGCTATTAAACTGAACCTAATTAAAGTATTGCAATTACTTATAGATAGAATTCACTCAATTGATAAGTAATTTAGGGTATCGACGCATCCCCTAGTAGTTCACTGAACCCTTTAACCCCTTAGTTATTTCCTATTTTGTTAATTGATTGGCTAGACACTGATTTCATCATAAGCTTCTGTCAATAGTCGAATGATAATATCACACCCTAACAATTACCTATATGTCTATGGTAATCCGAATAAGATGCAACTCATTAAGATTAAGTCTAATCAAACCATACATGCCACCTAGGTATATGTCTATCCTAGATGGAACTCATAGATGTTACCCTATGATCATGTATCAATCTACCATAAGCTAAACACATGATTTATTTCATCAAAGTTATCATGGTTTCTAAACAATCAAAATAGTGATCAAGTATAATGAAAGCATTAAGCATGGATAGATTGAATCAATTAAGGGACAAAAGTTCATAACTAAGAGATTAAAAGAATCAATTACATACTAGATTCAATAACGTCTAACCCTAGATCAAGAGAAATTAGCTCATGTTCAAAACAAGAATATCAAAGCAAAAGTATGAAAATATAATGAACGAAATCATCTCTTAAAAGTAAGGAATAAAACAAAACAAGTGATCCCCTGAGTTGTTCTTCTTCCTCTTGTCTTGATTGCTCAAGAGTTGATTCCTCAATCTTTAATCTTCAATAACTTCACCTTGATTTCTTGGCTTGAATGTGTGTGTGTTGCTTGTGTTATTCTCCTTGCTAAATCTCCCTATTTTTGCCTCAAAAGAGTGTTTTTGTTCTCTCAAAAACCTTAGGCACGAGCTGCCCCCCTTTTTTCTCAAAGAAAGAAGGAGTATTTAAATCTCCCGCATGGGCGTCGCGGCGCTGGGGTCTCAGTGCCGCGGCGGTGGACACGAGTACAGGTATCCGCAAATCTGCGACGAGCGCCGCGGCGCCCAGCCACCACCTGCTACTGCTGCGCTACTTTCGTAATTTGAGCGTAACTTCTTCGTTTGACGTCCGATTTGCCTCCCGTTTGTTCCTACGCGTCACATTTTCCATCATGCATCTGTTTATGATCAGAAAACACAATTAAATAGTCAAATACTTATGATTTGGAGCAAAATACAAAAGTTAAGTATAAATCCTACTAGCGCTTTTATGCCCCTATCATGACCTTAACTTGAATGGTCAACACGCTGATTTGTATTTTTGTGATGTGTGCGTGAGGCAATGTTCACGGATTCATAGAATAATTTTATTTGATGAATCGGGTGTGGACCTAGAGAGTCTCGCGATATGGAGTGTACTTATTGTGCACTAGGGCAGCGTATCGAATTAAATTTTTTAATCCTGTAATATCCATCACTACTACAGAAATACGTGTGTGTCTCTGTATTTAAGCGTTAAATATAATAATTAGTCAATAATTATTATTTACTAATTATATAATGACACGTGACGCATTATGGACCCTCAGTTGAGTTTACCTAAGTACGGTATGGTGGGATCTACTAGAGGGAAAAACTTGATAATTATTAATGAGAGGTAAAATGGTCATTTTACATAATAATTATTTAATTATTAAACAATCATAATATCTCAAGATAATATATTATTATATATTATTTTATTATAATAGTTTATAATTGTCACCCATTATTTTATATAATAATATTATTTTATTTAATAGGTGGCCTTATTTTAATATTATAATATATTATATTATTATTTTATTACAAATAAGATATATATATATATTTGTGTGTGAAATTCGATGGAGGTGAGAAAATGAAGTTGTTTCATTTTCTTCTAAGTTAGCCGAGAGAAGCATATGGATAGAAATGCTTCAATTTCATTTTCGGTGTTGTTGCTTTGACATCAAAGAAAATTGTTCCAAATGATAGCCGGCCAAAGATTTAGCAAAACAATGAGATATAGATCAATTTAGGATTAATTTCAAGCGTTGAATTAATTCTGTTGCCTGAATTTATTGGCTATTAGTTACAACAATTCATGAATTTATTTTAGTAATCAAAGAGTTGATCAAGGGAAAAATAAATTTAAAGATTTAAGAGTTAAACCCAGTGCTAGATTTGGAGCTGCTGTTCTAGCTTACCAAGCCCACCGAGTTGATGACTAGAGCTGCAACGATTTGGTCTCCAGGCGGACTCCCAAGATATACGTGTATAACATTACACGTTTAAGTGATTTTTCAACCCTTTAAAATATATTAATTTGATTAATATATGATTTATGGTGTTTATTGTATGATTTAATTATTTCGCAGCGTTAAATATATATGAGATACGTATTTTATGTAATAAATACTAGTGCACATGCATACACCCACGTATATTAGATCATCGACAAAAATAGTATTAGAGCCAGATATGTGATATTTAGGTGTTTTTTGAGTGAATAGATGTAAAAGGTCCAGTGTAAATGACGTGTTTCAAGTATTGAAACAGGTACGCCAAAGGGGAATGCACTGGGCACCACAGCACCAGTGGGAGTTTTTTTTCCTCCTAGCGCTGTGGTGCTGGCCAGCCCGTGCCACAGCGCTGCAGTTTTGGATTTTGGGCTGCAGCGGTGATTGACGGGTTTGAATAAGTACTATTCACTTGAACTAGCAAATAAATAGTATTTGTACTGTTCACAACTACAGTAATTTTTAAATAGTGTTTTAAAATTAATTTTGCATGTGTAGGTTTATGAGATGCAGTGATAAAAATTATCAGTCTACATTATAAATTAGAGTTTATGAGGTGCAATGATAAGAGTTATCGGTCTGCATTATAAATCAAGATTAATTTTTCTGTGTTAGTAACCACAATAGGAGCCCTATTGGTAGGGATTAGTTGTATTTGCATAGAAAATTTGATTAATTGAGAATCATCATCCCCATGAGATGGAGACCTTGAATATATGAGAAAAATCTCTCTTAATCAGATTAAAAAATATTACATTATGAGATAATTTTTTATTTTGATTCGTCTTGTCAATACGGTGTTAGACAAGTCACGTCAGCCTTTTCTCAATATTACTATAACATGAGGGACTTGATCGGTTGGGCTTGGACTATACTAGTTAAATATGAGATGGGGTAAATATATGCAAACGTATTGCTCAATATTGCTACAACTTGAGGGTAGTATCAGTAACATATATTTGATTATTGACAAGTTAATCTGGAATACAGTTACCCAATATTGTTACAGCGTGAGGATAAGGTGTATTCAAGATCAAGTGATAAGAGTTGCATAAGATGCAATTGACAAGTGTTGTTTACCTGTTGGGTTTACAAAGGCCAATATTGCTACAGCGTGAGACCCGCATAAATTTCAATGGGGTCTACTTCCTACTGTATGGTTTAAAAGAGTTTAAACTATCATTTTTCCGTTCGAGAGATTATCGAGATTATGTAAAGCAGTGGGTGGGCGTTTTAAGTTAAAATTGTTTTATTAGCGATTTAATGACTATTTCGCTTACATCTCTCGTTATTTTTGGCCTGCCAAGTATAATAGCCACTACGAATCAATTGGTGTGCATAGTTGATACAGTCCAACTCAATGGTACTAGAAATTACTCTGGCTGGCAAATGAATCTCAGAAATATTTTAGATTCAGAAAATCTTAGATTTATTGTTGACCAGAGTTTTCCATAAGGTATTTCTGTAACACATCTCCAGGGGATATAAATAGAGCAGTTGTGACCCTCTTTGTTTAGGGTACTTCATCTTCTACTCCAAGTATATCTGGTGAGACCAAATGTGTGAGGAGAAGAAGATGAGGCAAATACCCAAGATAAATCCTCAGAGATAACATTTATCCAAAGATCAATAAGATAACAAAGTAGATGAAAAGTGTTTTTCATTACAGTAAGGTTGGGTTTTGAAAATCCAACTACTCTAAAAGCCTTATAATTATCAGAAAGACTCCTACAGATTTGTGTTTGACAAACATAAACATTTTTAGGGCATATGATGCCAGTTCAAGTTGGGTATTAGATATCGTATGTCCCTCTTATATCTGCAATATGTTGCAGGGATTGAGAGAGACTAGAATGCAACAACTTGTAGAAGTAATGTTAAGAGTAGAAAATGGTGATTTCCTACAAGTTTAATTTATTGGACAGCTTGAATTACTTCTTATATACAATAAAATGGTTGTATTGTATAATTGGTATGATATCCAAAACATTATATGACAAATTGTGTCCTTTCCTGTACTGGACATTGAAGGATAACATATGAATATTAGGAATAGTTCTTTATGTTCATGTGATGTGAATGATGTGTTATTAATTGAATGTCAATTAATAAATAGACATTATATACAATTAGAAATATCAATAGATCGAAATCTTTAAATAATATAGAACTATGGCATGTGAGTTTAGGCCATATAGGTGTGAGATGCTTAATCCGTTTGGTTAAAGATGGTTGGATACCTAATCTGACCATAAAGACTTAACCAGTTTATGAATAATGTATTCACGGAGATGACCGAATATACCAGAATATACATTACATCCCTTCAATTAGATCGAGGTAATGAGTACACTAACAGTAAATTTTTCGTTTGTTTAAAGGAGAATGAAATTCTTACTCATTATAGTCCTCCGGGTACTGATGTGTGATTTAATATCCTAGCGCAAGCGCACGCTATCGTATCAAGTAATATAGGATTTTAAGTCCAAGTATCGATCCCACAGGGTTTATGCGATCTAATTCTATAAATCAAGTACTAAAATTATACTTAACTTTTATTCAGAAAACTAAAATCTAGAATTTATTTAACTAATCTAATTATATCAATTAACTAAACAACAGTAAAGAGTAGAATTCACGAATAAAGATAATCTAGGGTTTTGACTTATCCTTTAGTATTTCATTAGATTTATTAACTTCTTAGTTAATCTCTTAATACCAATTGTTAGCTTAGACACTAATTTCATCACAAGTCTCTGTCGATGGTCAAGTGACTATATAACACATTCTAACAATCACCTATATATCTATGGTAATCAAATCAGAATGTAATTCATTAAGATCAAGTCTAAATTATACCATACATACCACCTAGGTATATATCTATCTTAGATGAAACTCATAGTTGTTACCTTATGATCATACGTTAAACTATCCTAAGCTAAACACATGAATCCCTTTGTCGAGTTTATCATGGTTCCTCAATCATTCAAAATAGTGATCAGGTATAATGAAAACATTAAAACACAAGATAAAATGAATCAATTGAATGTATCAAGCTCAGAAACTAAAAATTAACAACATCCAAATTCATACTAAATTCATATAGTTAAACACTAGATGAACAATTTAGCCCATCACAAAACTAAAAGTATTAAATGAATTCATAAAGATCAACAAGAATAAGGGCATAATAATCAAGAAAGAGAAGAAAAACTAATCAAAGTGACTCATTGATGTGCTTCTCCCTCAATCTTGACTTGAAACTTGAATCTTGATCTTGGCTCTTCAATCTTTGGCATTGATATTTGATTTTGTGTTGTGAATTCTTTCTTTAAGTTTTTGTCTCATTTCTTTTCTCCTCTTCTCCCCCCTTTAAATAAGGTTTTTGGCATTTTATTTATAGGTTTTTGTCTTCAAATTATGGTTGAACATCAAATACAAGTCAAAGTTGAATTACTGTTCATGAGCTGCTGTAGTAAAAACTGTTCACATAGCACTGTAACAGATCATTGTAGCATATTACTGTAGCTTCGTCACTGTAACAAATCACTGTAGCAAATACTGTAGTATTTTGATATTTTTGGCTTATTTTCATTAGATTTTCGACCTTATTTGGCTAATTAACTCCAAACCTATAATAATAATAATAAAATATATCCAAAGCCAAATAATCTTAATTTTTACAAACAAATATTAAGTTTGAAAGATAGAAATATTAGACTTAATGAATCCTTATCAGGTACTCCATAACATTATGATGTTTCAAAGAGGAGGAATCAGACTTTATTAGATATGGTCTGATCGATAATGAATATTACCGATCTATATCTGTGAGAATCTACTCCAAATACAGTTGCTTATTAAACAGAATTCTATTAGAAGTTGTTCCTTTCATTTTGTATGAGATACAGAAAGGAAGGAAGCAGAAATCTTAAATACATTAATACTTGAGGCTGTCCTACTGATGTAAGAGTTACGCAACAGGGTATCTTATTTTGTAATAGTTACTCAATAGAATAAACTAGCACCTAAGGGCTACAAGTATAGATTCATTATGTATCCTATGAATTTAATAGGATACTAGTTCTGTGATTCAGAGAAGTAAAATGTATTCGTTTCTCGATTTACCACTATTTTAGAGGAATAGTTTCTCATGCGGGAATCATGGAAAGATTGAACTTGGTAAAGTTAATCTAGAAATCAATGAACCAATAATGGGAACTCATACTCAATTAAGCAATGACCTTTTAGCATACTTCCCAATGGGTCGGAAAGGATGTCTAGGTCACTTGTTAGGTATGTTTGATGCCTGAAGGTGAACTTGAAGTTTTCTTGATAGAAGAAAATTATCCTTTGACCTATAGGAAAACGATGTTAGACATCGATTTGGGAAACAAAAAAAAGCTATAAAAATAAAAAAATTGACTCTGCATTAGAATCAAGTCTGGGACTTGGTTATACTACATGTGAAAATTGTTCCCATTGGTTATAAAAATTTTACAAGAGATAATAGGAGCCAGATAGAAGGTAAACACTTTTTAGGCCCTGTATTGGTTCTAGAAAGGTAATCCTCAGTGATCTGAGATCTATTAAAAAGAAACCTTTGGACCAGTATTAATGCTAAAGTCGATTAGAATTTTATTGGCTCTTATAGCATATTTTGACTTTGAGGTTTGGCAGATAGATGTAAGGACGGCATTCTTGAATGGATACCTTGAGTAAGAGATATTCATAGAATAACCTGAAGGTTTTATATTCAGCTAGACTTATGGTCTAGTGTGCAGGCTGAAGAAGTTCATTTATGGTCTTAAATAAGCCTCCTGAAGCTAGAATCATTGTTATGATGAGATAATTAGATTGTTTGATTTCATAAAAAATGAGGATGAAGCTTGTGTGCATGAAAGGTTAATGGGAGCATGATAGTATTCTTGATGCTCTTTGTTGATAATATACTGGCAATTGGGAATGATGTCGATATATTGTAATCGGTCAAAAAGTAACTCATAAGAATTTCTCTATAAAGGATTTGGGAGAGGCTTCTTTTATACCGGGTATAAAGCTTTATATAGATAGAGCTAGAAAATTGATAGGACTCTCTCAAATTATTTCACATCAATAGCGTCTTGAAAAGGTACAATTTTATTAACTGTGATATAGTTAACGTATCTTTTGGACCTGGTGTTCATCTTTTGAGGAGAATATCTCTTCAGGTGGAAGATGAGAGAGTTAGAGTGTCTGACGCACCAGATAAATTAGCTCTTTCGAACTTGATATATGCTATAATGTGTTTAAGACCTGATATTAGTATGATTGTAAGAGTTATGAGCCGATACCAGTTTAATTCAGGAGACTGCCATTTAATGGTAGTCAAACATTTTCTGAGATACCTTTAGGGTACAAAGGATAAGTTTCTCAAATATGGAGTAAGTGACTTAGAATAAAAAGATGCACAGAGTCAGACTTTTAGTTTGACCTAAATGATATAAGGTCTACATCTGGGTATGTGTTCATTCTCATTGGTATTAAGTGAGTTGATTTGCACCAACTAGAATTCACTGCTGATTTATTTTAAGCGCAGTGAAAAACGTAGTGTGGATTCGTAGGTTTATCGTTGGGCTTGGAAGAGTTTCAAGACAGATGAATCCCATCTCATAGTTTTGTATCAAAACTAGGCCGTTATATAGGCTAAAATGCCAAGATAATACCAGTACTCTAATTATGTTGAGAGGAGTCTCACGTGATTAAGGAGATGTGATTATTTGTAGAAGTGTTCTATAAATAATTTAGCTGACCCACTTTCTAAGGCCATGACTCCAAAAGTGTTTATGAAACACGGTGAGTATATGTGTATGAGATACCATCATGAATGACACTAGAGCAACTGAGAGATTGTTAAGGTTGGTGCTTACATGTCATCCCTGAATGTACATATACTTATTAATTATACAAGTGAACATTCCCATTAAATCACTAATGCCTATTTAAATGGTATTATACAATGTAACATTACAGATATTGTATGATCTGAAATAGTTCAGATCTAATCTAAAGGAGTTTAGATATGGGTACACAGTTGGCCACATAGAGAGATATAAATGATAAATGTTAGCACAACTAATTATTCGCTGGCTATAATATTCGGCGAAGATCTAAGAGTTGGAGCCTTATCTGTAATAAAACATAGAGCTCAGAATATACTAGTAACTACATAGTTGCAAGAGTTGCAATCAGGTGCCAGGAAATGTTAGTTGCGCAAGTTTGTTCTTGAATATTGTCCCTGATCTATTTCTACCGATGCGGGTTTGTCGGTGGATACCTTTATATAGATCAGCATATGTCATACCTATAGGGTATAGATAGTCATTCCTAACCGACTGTGAGCTTGAAGCTCGTATTGGCATATAGGCATCTAGTTAGGACTGGATATGAGATGAACTCACGAAGGCCTCCGATAGACACCCTATATAAGCCGTCAACAGAGGGTCCTTGCGAGTTGAGTAGTATACGTAGTCCTTTGACATGAGTGCTACGGTGGGCTTATAAGTGATCTACCATACTTTAGTTCCACGCATGTCACAGACCTTTCATAGTGTGACTGTTGGGTGTCACTGGGTATGATCCGATGCTTATGAAGTTTGGTGTGTACAGATACGGGATCTGTCAACTCGTATCGGGAGTTAGATATTCATATGCTTTGAGACTGTATCTCAGAAAGTCTTGTGGCCACAAGCATTAATCCTGAGAAAGAGTTTCCGCCAGGGTGTAACAATATGACAAAGGCATTAACATATATTGTTCAGTGAGATACAAGTATGAAGATATGACATGGATGAATACATGAGAATTTGACAGTGATAATCTATAACCTCGCATATCCAAGATATCATGACGGAAGGACTATACGTATGCGTTACCATCTCAGTTTGGATGGTCGACGCGCTGATTTGTATTTTCGTGATGTATGCGTGGGGCAATGTTCACGGACTAATGAAATAATTTCATTTGATGAATCGGGCGTAAAACTAGGGAGTTCCGCGATATGGAGTGTACTCGTGTACATTGGAGTAGCGTACCGAATTAAATTATTTAATCTAGTAATATCTAGCGCTACTACAGAAATGCGTGCATATTTATATTTAAGCGTTAAATACAATAATTAGTCAATAATTATTATTTGCTAATTGTATAATGACACGTAGCGTATTGTGCACTCTTGGTTAATTTTACCCAAGTATGGGTATAGTAGGACCTACTAGGGGGTAAAATTGATAACTATTTATGAGGGATAAAATAGTTATTTCACATAATGATTATTTAATTATTAAATAATCATAATATCTCATTATAATAGATTATTATATATTATTTTATTATATAATATTATTATATTATAATAGTTTATAGTTGTCACCCATTATTGTATAATAGGTGGCCTTGTTTCAATATTATAATAAATTATATTATTATTTTTTTACAAATAAGATATGTGTGTGTGTGTGAGAATTCGATGAAGGTGAGAAAATGAAATTGTTTCATTTTCTTCTAAGTTAGCCGAGAGAAGCATTTGAAATTGAAGCATTGTGTGTGTGTGAATTCGATAGAGGTGAGAAAATGAAGTTGTTTCATTTTCTTCTAAGTTAGCCGAGAGAAGCATGTGGATAGAAATGCTTTAATTTCATTTTTGGTGTTGTTGCTTTGACATCAAAGAAAATTGTTCCAAATGATAGCCGGCAAAAGATTTAGCAAAACAATGAGATATAGATTCATTTAGGATTAATTTCAAGCGTTGAAATTAATTCTGTTGCCTGAATTTATTGGCTATCAGTTACAATAACACATGAATTTATTTTAGTAATCAAAGCATTGATCAAGGGAAAAATAAATTCAAAGATTTAAGAGTTAAACTCAGTGCTGGATTTGGAGCTGTTGTTCTAGCTTACAAAGCCCACCGAGTTGGTGACTAGAGCTGCAACGAGTTGATCTTCAGGCGGACTCCCAAGATACACATGTATAACGTTACATGTTTAGGTGATTTCTCAATCCTTTAAAATATATTAATTTGATTAATATATGATTTATAGTGTTTATTGTATGATATAATTATTCCATAGCGTTAATATACCTACGTGTATTAGATCACCACCACATGTTGCTTTTGACTATAATAATAGCTTCAATAGAAGCTTTGTGCCATAATTCTATATGAAAATCAATTTCGAAATGGAGAAGGGTCAAGTTATTAAAGTTATAGACAAAATGTCAATAAAGGAGGAAAATAGAATTTTGGTCAACAAAATAAGGCAGCCTTTATAGCAACACTAGAAGGAGTTGCAGATTAAGGTCGGTACCTTGATAGTAGGGCTACATACCACCTTATAAATGATTAAAACATCTATGCAAATAAGAAGGATTAAACAGGTATAGATTCTCTTATTGTTGAAAATGGTCAAGGTCTTAAGATCATTTATGTTGGTTTTGCTTTTTTTTTATTTTTTTATAGTTCTTCAACTAATACAAAACTCTATCTAAATAAACTTGTGTAGGTCACATATCACTAAAAATTTGATTAGTATTTTAAGACTAACCTTTGATAACTCTTTAATTATTGAATTTATTGACGAATATTACTTGATAACGGATTTTAAGATATGCTAAATGAAGTTAAAGGGAGTTGCTAAAAAAGGACTATATAAATTGTCATTGCCTGATCTTGAACCAGAAAATAAAAACGAGTCCTACTCTATTAACAATAAGCCAACCTCTATGCTTTTTCGTATATTCAAACCAAATAAACAAGCAAGGATGTCCTGATCTTGAGTCAATAACCAAAGTTACTTTAGTGAAAATGGCGTAGCTTTGAATGTAGATGTGATGCATAGAAGGCTACGCCATCCTAGCAACTAAACTTTGTATTTGATGATAAAGTCATGTAAATTTTTTTTAAAATTTCAATAAAACTTATTTATCAAGTTTATGTGATGCTTGCTAATATGAAAAAGTTTATAAATTATATTTTCTCTCAACAAAAGCCAAAACAACATCACTATTAGGACTGGTGTGCACAAATATACGAGGTCCAGCACCTATCCTATCTAGAGAAGAACACAAGTACCATATATATTTTGTTGATGACTTTACAAGATACACTTGGATCTTTCCTTTGAAAAAAAAATTTATAAAGTTTACAAGTGTTCAAATTGTTTAAAATCTCGGTTAAAAAGCAACTAGAGAAACAAATTAAGATCTTGCTATCTGATTGGGGTGAAGAATATAGAAGTTTTGTACTATATCTATAAAGAATAAGGAATACACTTTAGACATCCATTCCCTACACACACTACTAAAATAGAACTGTAGAAAGAAAGTATAGACGCATTGTCGAACTTGGTCTTACACTCCTTGTGCACGCTAAACTTCATTTAAAATTTTCATAGGAATCATTTAACACAAGTGTGTACTTTCTAAATAAACTACCTACACCTTTACTTCAACATAAATCACCCCTTAAAAAACTTTACTCACAAAAATCCGTTTACCAATTTCTAAAGACCTTTGGTTGTTCTCACTTCCCAAATCTTAGACTTTACAATAAACATAAACTTGATTTCTTAACTATCAAATGCATATTTATTAGTTACAATCTAATTCACAAAGATTATAAATGCATTAATGGTTCCTAAAAAATATACATAGCAAGAGATGTTGTCTTTGATTTTTTTTTTCCCTTTCACTACAAATTCAAAATTCAAGCCTTCAAACACAGCTTAGACCACAGATATTGTCTTAATGCTACATCATTTTAAAGTTCCTCTAGTATTAACTAATGACAATCGTGATAGTTCTTAGCAACAACACTTTCAGCACTTACAAGTCTTTTTAGATGAAGAAGCAATAAATCCTCTCTTAACAACCTCATTACAAACAATTCACTCCTCCCAACAATAATTATCTTTATAATAACATATTGATGAACCTAATATATCTTCAAAACAGAACACAGTAAACAGACTATACTAGTTACAAACAATACCACAAGTCAAACACATACCTTCTCCTCATCCCATGATAACTAGAGCTAAGTCAGGCATATTCAAACCTAGAGTGTTTCAAGTTAAAAAAAAAAAAACATAACCAACAAATGTGAAAGATGCCTTGGCAAATCCAAAATAAAGACAAGTAATAAGGGAAGAATATGATGCTTTGATAAGAAACAAAACCTGGGAGCTAGTTCCAAGAGAGTATGTTAAGAAAGTAATAGGGAAAAAATAGGTTTACAAAGAAAAATTCAATGTTGATGGAACAAATTTAAAATATAAAGTTGAGCTTGTAGCAAAGATTTTTCATCAAACTACTGGCATGGATTACTTTGACACCTTTAGCCTCGTTGTCAAAGCTTCAACTATCAGAGTTATTCTAAACTTGGCAGTGATATATAATTAGAAGATAAGGTAAATCAATGTAAATAATACCTTCTTAAATAGGGTGTTGACAAAGGAAGTTTTTATGCATCAACTTGAAGGGTTTGTTAGTTTGCAACACCCCATACATGCGTATAAATAAAATAAAGCTTTGTATGGGCTTCAACAGGCTCTAAGAGCTTGATTAAGGTAGTCATACAGTAATAGGGCCTTCAAAAATTCAAAGTTAGACTCCTTTCTTTTTCTCAAATTTGTTGGGACATTATTAATCTATATTGATGACATTCTTATTACTAGTACAAATTAAGCTCAAATTGACTCCACAGTTCAGCAACCTAGTAACACTTTTACCTTGAAAGATCTTGGGAAATTGAATAACTTTCTTGGAATAGAATTAACTCAAACAACTTTATAATTATTTTTATCTCAAAATAAATACATCAAAGATCTTTTTCATAGAGTAAAGATGGAGAATTGGAAACCTTGTGACACACCAATGAGTTTGGTACATAAACTTTCAAAGAATGAAAGTGAAGCCTTTGTTGATTCAATATTGTACTAGAGCATTGTGGGAGCATTGTAGTATGTTACAATGACACGGCCTGAGCTATCTTTTTGAATTAATAAACTAAGCCAATTCTTCTCTAATCTTATAGTCAAATAATGGTTTACTTGTAAAAGAGTTCTTAGGTATTTACAAGCAACTAAAGCATATGTACTGGAGTTTAAGAAATGCAATAGTCTTACACTCACTTGGTTTATAGATGTTAAATTAGTTAATTTCTTTAAGTTTTTATTTTTGAAAATATGTACAATTAAGTATTTGATGTGTATTTCATAAGATATTATGAAAATTGATGATGATCTATGTAGATAGCTTGATAAATCATGATGAATTGCAGAATATTTACTTGCTAGTCTCTTGATCCAGGAATTTTATAAATTGTTGTGATTCGATTTTGATTTTGAATTTTGAGTATATAAAATTAGACATATTTAGAATCATTTGAGACTTTGAATCGATTGAAAATTTCAAAAATTGAATTTTTAGTGAATTTATCAAAATGACTTTGAAATTCTAAAAATTTTCTGTGTTAACAGTATGATACAGTGAAAAATAATTTTTGATCTGCTTAATGGTCTTAAAAAATTACGAATTTATGGAATATGATAAATTTATATGTCTAATATGATATACTCAGAATTTAGAATTTAGATCAATGTGGTTAAATTGTTATAATTTTCTAAAGAGTGTCAGCTCATTGCAGTATTTGATTAACATATTTTTAAAGCTATAGAATAAAATAGTTTTAAAATACTTTTGGCAGTGATTTTGAAGTCAAATATTTATCATGGATTGAAATATGTATCAAGAATATTTCTGTGATATTTTTATATTTTTTGAGTTAGTATATGATTTTATAAAATTAGGAGATTGAATACTATTCAGTAAATATCTTGATCATCTCAAGATAATAGTTTGAATTTGATGGTGTTTATGGAATAGATTGTGTAGGAATTTATGATATAATATTCATAAAATAAGAAGGATATATGAATCAAGAATGATATATTCTGATTTTGGAGTAATTGGAAATCATTTGATGTATAAGAAAATTTTGTTAAGTGTAAGTAGTCGGAATGACAAGTTTTGAGAAACCAAGTAATTAGATCAATTTGATGTGATAAGTGTAATATGTATAATTTTGTAAGTTATTTAAAGTGTTTTGTGTGAATTGTAAGGCTTATGAAATGATTAATCTCCATTGACAAGTTAAAAAGCATTAAGCCTTGTATCCGAAAGTGCTAAGAGGTAAGTATACTAGACTTTTACTGAAATCACAATAAGCATAATAATTGTCTATGTATGATTTTATAAATGTACTTAGAAATATGTTTATGTTATGCCAAAGTATATTTGATATGAAATGTGAAAGACATATGTTTATGAATGTGAGCATTGACATTGAGTATGGATATACATGTGTTTTTGTAAGTGAGCTTTTAAAATGAAATGTCTTTAACAAAGAAAGCTTTTGAAGTGTAATATGTCCATGAGAAACATTTTGTGTTTTGAGGATGCTTGAACTCACTGTTGACTTAATAGGCATCTTATGTGATTTATGGAGCCTTTATGAGTAGTCTTTCCTTCGAGATTGGTATATGTTATGTGTTCTGTATGTAGGGAGGATCATATTGGTACCTAAAGGAAGTTTGAGTCATAACATTCGTGTGGTGGTGTATTGGTGCATGTGAGAGGACTCACCAATGATCAGGGTGAGGGTTTAGCTTTTATCTTCGGGCATAAGCATTATATATGTGTAATTTAAAA
The DNA here is from genome assembly GCA_946807835.1 of Ailanthus altissimus. Classification (NCBI taxonomy): domain Eukaryota; kingdom Viridiplantae; phylum Streptophyta; class Magnoliopsida; order Sapindales; family Simaroubaceae; genus Ailanthus; species Ailanthus altissimus. Next base: position 25,846,076 of record OX327696.1, on the reverse strand, counting down.
CCTCACTTGTATTATTTCTCTCATACAGTATGTCACCTACGAGTGACATTTGGCTCATTATGTGATATGTGATATAAGTCTTACTAAGTAGTAGTTGAGTGATGGTATTCCTATTATATGTTTTGAAAGAATGTGTAAGCCCTTACATGACATATGATTTGATAAATTTATGATTTTAATTTATCACAACACATCAAACGTATGCATTGTGTACATATATGTATTTGTATTTGATATATGAAAAACTAGTATGCTTACTGAGTTTTATACTTATTATAGTTTATGGTGATTTTAGGTAAATAAAGTACATGTGTCTTTAGCGGATTTGGCAATATTTCTGCTGTTCTTTAGGTTCCCTAAGTTGCTAGGTTGCTGAGTGTTTCATTTGAGGACACGTAGGATAAGATATTTGATTTGTCCCTATTAAATTAATATTTATGTATTATTTTATTGTGTGTGGTTGGATTTAGTTTAAGTTTCACCACGTGTGGTTATTGATTGATTTTAAGTAAGAATTTGCAATAAATATATTCTGGACTTCCGGTAACAAAGTTGCTACTGGTGACGTAGTAGAGTGTTAATCTCTGAGAAAACTCTGCGTATCTTCGGTTTACTAATTTTTTCAGCCATAATTCAATTGTTATAATTCTGAAAGAAATTGAAATGAATGTTTACATATTGTCAATAGAAGTTTATGTTTATATGTTAGGTTATGGGTTGATTTTAGTGTTGAACTTATTAACAACTTGGAACTTTTATAAACTTCATTAGTTAAATATTTAATTTTCAAACTATTTTAAACTTGAAGTATTTTTGCACCAAGCTAGCATCGTGGCACTAAGGCCTGTGAAAGGCCTTTTCTTACGCTTTCTCGCTTTTCCTCGCTTTCAGCTCTCTATTTTTGTTATTTTCTCGTACGTTCAATACTTACTTGATCTCGTGTCAATTACTCATCAATCTCCAACTTAAACTCGATTTTAAATCATTAAATTTCAACAACGTCAAATATCAACATTAATAAATCACACAAGAACACAAAAAAAATTTAATGTGATTCACTCTAATTTGAGTTATTTTTCATAGATAAGAGAATAATCCACCATAGTCATCCACTATAATCTTATAATAGAAAATACAAAAGTACTCTTAAGTATTTTTTATTCTTAATTCACACTTTTTATGTGTGTGTTCACATATTTTCTCTCTTATAGTATTTTTCTTGATTCTCTAACCTATTTATATAGTGAATGATAAATAATTACTTATTGAATTTATATTTCTAATCCTTATGTTCTCCCAGGAAGTTAGCCTAATACTAAAGCCCAAGACCGACTATATCGTACTTAGTTAGGTCAATGACTGAATGCACGCTTACTTGTATTTAAGGGTAAAACCCAAATCTAGCCTGAGCCTATAGAAGGGCTTGATGCTAGAGGCCTATTTGTTTATACCCAATGCAAGAGTCCTATTTAGATTAAAACTCGAAGAGGTTGCCACAACTTTCTGAGCACAATAAGTCCTGAGGAGCTTAAAAGCACCTATTAATACTAGAATCTTATGACACAAGGGACCTTCTCTTAATCACTAACTGATAAGGGAAGCCCTGAAAATCTTAAGATCTGTGAATCTACCAAATCACGATGAAAGATCAGATATCTTATCCAAAATTCTCGGGATAACACGTTGAGGACCAGCTATCAAAAGGTAATGTCACTATAGTTAAAGGTACTAAAAAAATTCATACATATCTTCTTTTACCTTATTACTTCTTCCCTAATCACAATTCACATCCACTGATTTAAGCATTGGAGAGTTCTTGTCGAAAACAAATCATGGGCGAGACCTAGCCTTACCTTATCTTTTGTTGTATAAGTGAGGACCAATGAGCAGGGCCTATCTTACTATAGCCCAATTACAAAAGCCTAGTTTAGTCTCTCTTTAAAAATAAATTCAAAGCTAATTTAACTAAATAACCAATTTTTTGGGTCAACACCTTATTTGGACTCTATCTTGAATAAGATAAATCTTACAAAGAAACTACTAGTTTGAAAAATATTCTAAACTGACTCAAATAGTTCATTATGTCTTTTCTTAATAAATTTGGTTTAATCTAACATATTTCACAACACTCTTATATTATTGTGTCGAAATAAAACCAAAAAAATAGTGTTACACATACTAGTTATGATACAAAGTTTGTATTCTAAATAATGTCACTAATTAATGACTATCATTTATTAGTTAGTTAATTATTAATTTTTTACTTGTTATTAATATAGTAGCTATGCAATAATAATAAAAAATTGACACATTAAATATCATATCACTGGAGATACAAATTTTATATCTCAATTATGTGCATATCATTACTCGTGCAAAAATGATATTCTATTTGTAGGAGAATTGTTTTTTAAAAGTTGATTTCACTATTATTCGTATAAACCTTGAGACACACAAATGAAAATAAACAAACTCGGGTCTGAGAATCTCTCTTCTCTAATCAATTGTAAATCATTTTCTTATAAATGTTTAGTGTATTTAGGTTTAGGGATAATGTACATTGATATCATGAAATGCTTCGTTCTTCGACAATCCATTATTGGCTATGGGAAAAAGGATTGGAATTGATTTCAGGATCAACATATTACTTGCAGTCAAATGCATGCACGTCGCCCTTTCCCAAAGAGTCATAAAAACCAAGCCCGAAGGGTCTCTTTGGAGACTCTTCATTTGCTAAATTAATAATAGTGCTTCAAAAATCATACAAATTCCAAACCTTAAAACCCTTTACTACTAAGCTTTGTTATTATCATTCTTACTTATCATGTAGCAGTGCTCCCTGTGCATGGTGTGTAGTTCAAAGTTCAAAAATGGCCGGAGTAGGAACTTTAGTAGACCTCTTGCTCTTCTACACAGTGGAGAGAGCACTCTTCAACAGAATGGTTTGCATAATGGGCAAAAATTCCCAACAAGTCAAGAGAACCATAGCTCTTTGGCTTACGTTAGAGGAGATTGGTTACCATGACATGGTACGAATGATCCATTCCCACGATAACAAGACCATTGACGCCTTCTTAATCGAGGCACTGCAGTGCCTGGAATGCATACAACCCAGTGCTGTTGAACCAACTGCATTATATGACAATCCCCTTTTTCAAGGCCTCTTAGATGAGCCAATGAATTACAGGTTCTTCTACTACAACCGCGAATTCATGTACAAGCGATACATGTACATTTTGGAAACTGTTTGTAACAAAATATTCGGCGAAACAGCTGCCATAGAAGTTGACGAGTCCGGTACTAGGCCCTTCGTTAAAACCATTGGTCAGGGTTTACTTGCCCACGGTTCGGCCCTTGGCAATTATACGGAAACTGTCTCAGCATCGGGTCAGGGTAGTACTAGTGAAGCAGCAGCAAGAAGAGAATCAAATTTAAATCCTGACGCTTCTGAGTTTTATCCTGGACAAACACCAGAAGATGCAAGGACAATGTTCTTAACCTTTTCGAAAGGTCACCCTCTAACACGCGAAGAAATTATCATCTTCTTTACCTCGTAAGTTACTCAACTATGTTCTAATTCTTTTTCTTTAACTTATCTTTGTTCCTACTTCGATCTTAGGGCAGTTGTTTGTGGTTGATTTTCTTTTCTTTTTTTTTTTATATCCTTTTTGTTATTATTATTATTATTAATTTTGAAATAGTTTATTATTATTACTACATTAAATGTAAACCAAAACCCTCTTAATTTCTTTTGCAGGAAGTGGGGCGAAGTGGTGCAAGATGTTTTCATTGAAAATACTCGCGCGGGACAAGATCCTCAATTTGGACGTATCGTTTTTACTACATCTATGGTGATACCTAAGATCCTAAAAGGTCAATCAAAAGCCAAGTTTGTGGTTAATCGTAAGCACTTGTGGGCTCGTATTTACGTGAACCGTCATGGAGGAAAGAGAATGAGTTGATCATTGCTATCGAAGCTAGTTACTTTTGTGAGCTTGTATTTGATGGGTTGTTTCTTTGTTATACTCAAAGAGTTCTTCTTTCCATCTTCTATGTAAATTAGAGTGGATTGATCAATAAATTATAAGTTACTGTAAACCGTGTTTATTTTGAAACTCATTTTTGAGAATATAACTTGTGTGTAGCTAGCAAGTTTTCTACCGACCATGGTGAATGCAAATCACACAATATGATTACACTCACTTTGCTGCCAAGATCCCCTAGTCTTATTTGTAAAGGAATATATACATGGTGTATGTGCACTCTATTTGTATTATGGGAATATAGGATACATATATGCACATTAGGATTTTGAAATCCTTGATTTTTTTTTCTCTTTAGTATTTTTTTATATTTTGTTTAAAATATTTTTTGAAATAAATCAAGAAATAGGCTTTGAAAGGGAATAATGTAGGAGTAATTTCTACACTAAAAGTATTATTGTAAATTAGTATTTAAGAGGTATTTCAATCTTTCGCGCAGGTAGACTTCTTCTATAAATAAAAGCAAAGTTCTCAATTGGGATCTCTCATTTATTATGCATACAATATATTCTTCTTATTAATAACATACTCTTCATTATCAAAATAAAAGAAAATAACATACTCTTCTTGTCTATTTATATTTCCTTCCAACTTTAATAGCAAATATTAACTTGAGATCATGGAGGTCAAATTCTTGATCTTTTAATAATCATATTTATTTTATACGAAATTTTATTGTTGCCCCTTGGATTTTAGGCGTGGTGAATGAAAGCACAAAAAGGTTGAACCCAGTTTAAGGTTATTAAAGGGCCGATCTTCCCAACTCGTTAAAGTCTAAAACAATCAAATACTGACTGGAGTTAAGTCTAAGACTGACCAAATCTTCTCAGCACCCTCCACTTCATAACTACATGATCAGGTGCTAATCTACAAACAAAATAATCCTCTTCATAAATAATCCTCTTCATGGGAGATGAACAGTTTCTAATCTACTATTAAGGAGCCTTTTCTTGTTAAGAAGGGCAAAGGTCATATATATCTTAATATTATGGTCTAAAAGATATTTTTATTTTATTAAAATTTTTAATACCTATTTTTTTTTCAATTTGTCATTTTTTTGTCTATTTAAATAAAAAATTTACTTTTAATAATTATTTATTACTTTACCCCATTATTAACGAACTTTGGAAAAAATGTGAGAATAAACATGTGTCACCATATAATTAGTTAATTATTAATAATTAAAAATTTTTGCCACTGTCACCAAATGCCTTTTTTTGGCGACGTTGAGTAGGAAAAAAATTTATTTTACATTATTAGACTTTTTTTTTTATTTATACAATGGTGTGGTCATTTTGATAAAATAAATATGAAAAAAAGACCTAAATTGGTAGAGAGGGGCGGCAACCGCTACCTACTACCATTAAACGGGTGGGGGGTGACTTGCACTGCCCCTGCCTGTGAACAGATCGGCCATCGATCTGTCCACAAGTGGGGGAGGTGCAAGTCACCACTCCTCCTTTTGACCATGGCCGACAATCGCCGCTGCCTCTCTCCACCAATTTTGATTGTTTCATGATCATTTTTCGTCAAAATGATTATATCATTGTATAGATTAGAAAAATTAAAATAGAGTTTAATAATATAAATTTGATCTTTTCTATTGTCGGAGTGTAGCCAAAATATGGTGGCCGGTCAGTTGCCGTTTTCTGGCAACACTCAAACTCTATTTTTAATTTATTTTAAAAAATTTAAAAATTATTTAATAAAAATAAAAACTAATTACATGCTGACACGTATTTAAAGTAACTAATTATATTATGACACATACCCTTTTATTAAAGTTTATTTTTTAAATTAAATTAATTAAAAAGATTGCATCATATGATCAAAAAGACAATGAATTAGTAAAATTTTGTTACGTGTCTAAAGTGTAATTTATTTTTATAGTTAGATTACTCTTTTACCTTTCAACAATTAAAACTAATGGTAAAAATTAACGGATCAAAATAAAATTGAGTATTTTAAATTTTATTAAGACTAAATTATTAATTAACCTAAATTATTAAGATAAAAATGTTATTTTCTCTATTGAACATGATCAGTCTTCAATCTAAAGACAAGGATCCCCTCCGTACAATAGCCAAAGAATTACCCTTTAAAAGGAGACCATTATTTATTACAAAGACTCCCCCCACCCAAACTAAAGAGATCAAAGTTAAGTAAAATACAAATGCCAATAGATCAAAGACGAGTAGGACATGCCATCAGGTAGTCCACAGTTAAGTGAAATATGACCCCAAAAAATAAAGATTGAGAAGTCCATCCTCAGGCCTAAAAGGTCCAACTCTACATCAAGGGTTATTTTGTCACATAGGGGGATCTTTTGGATCTTCCTTTCTAGAACAATTTTTTTTCTCTTGATTTTTTATACTTAAAAATTCACCTATCTTCCTTCATCAATTTTTTTTGCTGATTTAAATATCAAAGATTTTCAATAGAAATCACCACTAATGTGCTTATAATTAGTATCTTTTTTGCAGTATAGCAAATTCCAGCCACTGAGAGATCTTTAAAAAGAGCATTAGCTATCTATCCACATGTCAGAACTATTTTCTTAAGAAAAATAAATTTAACCATATTGACCCCGGATATAGAGATTAACTTTGAGGTTAACCTGAGGCTCAAAATTCCCAGTCAATAATTATCTTTCTGGGTTGCAATGCACATTTTTATACCGGCTGCATGGATTTGAGTAGTTTATCATAAATGTGAGATAGTATCTTAAACGATTTGGTCCGAATATTGAACAGAAATTTATCAATAATTATTTTAGTTTCTAATAGTTGGTTTATACACAATGGGAAAAACCTTCCTATTTATTGAATTCCTCTTCAACTAGTTATGCCACTTAATTATCACATTATTGCAGGAACTATTGTGAATGGAGACTCCACAACGAGGAGCTAGCGATTCAAGTTGAAAATCGTTGTAAGGGATATTACCATTTTCCCTTGTGAAATTTTACACTTACCATTTACTTTATCTTATTACTTTTTTATTGGTATTTTTTTTCATAAAAATACAGAATCATATCCAAAAAGTGAATAATTTTAGATATTTTAAAATACATGGAATTTTTAGTAATAATAAAGTTTCACAAAGGGTAACTAGCAATTGTTCTCTTATAATTACGTACAGATTTTAGATTGGACTGTATAATTAATTTAAACCGTAATTTAATAAATATTAATTTTCTTATAATACTTTTTGTTAGAATTTTCGTGATTCAAAATTAAGGATAAATTTAATTTTAAGTAGAAAACCAATGAGAAATTGAACACGAGGTCAAGTATGCATTGAACGTATAAGAAAAAAATAAAAACAAAGAGCCAAAGACAATGAGAGGCATGGAAACATAGTAGGGAACCTGCCCATGTGAGAACGTTGTGACACTGAGAGTGCTACGGATAGCACGCCCAACGTTGTAGCATTGGTTTGAAGTTGCACCAACCAACACCATGGCGCTGACAATTTGGAAAAAATAAAGATTTATTTTTCAAGCATGTTTGACTCAGTTTTGGATTCCTCTTTTGCGAGGTTCCTATTATAATAAGAAATATAGTTTTTAGAGGCAGTATAAAGCCTATGTAAACTCTTGTAATTAATTAGAATTGTTAATATATCAATAAGAGAGAGAATAAAGAGCTGGGCAGCACTAATGTTGGGCATAAGCGTAGAAGAATATCATAAAGTATTTGAACACTAGGCATAAGCGTAAGATAGTACTGAATAGATTCTTTAAAAGTTTTTCTATTGTTATATTCTTTAGATTTCTTGTTGAGGTTCTTTGTGTATAAAAAAATTAAATAAAAAAAGTGAGGATGTGAGATCCACCGTAGACGTAGATAGTTATTGTCAAATCACGTATATATTTTTTGTCTAATTTGATTGATTGTTATCTCTATTATGTGATTGATTATGTTTTTTCTTGTTTTACTTATGTGTGAATTCTTCCGTATACACTTATGGTATTAGAATACTAAATACTAGACCAAGAGGTATTATAGAATGAAAGAAAACTCCAACAAGTATAATCAATAATAATGCTAATTACCAGTAATGAAATTAGTGGTAAGGCTAATTTTTTTTGCAACAAACTGATATCAAAGTTGTGGCTAAGTTGATACCTAAGTGGTGTTAGATTGTCTGATACTTCAACAAGCTGGTATCAGATCCAGGTTGGGATCTAGAAATTGGTATCAGACTTATGGTTGAGGTCAATAGCCGAGCATAAGTTATTCAACCATAGGGATTCACAAATATAAAGACAAAAGAATAAGAAAAAAGATCAAGCGCCTAGGACTGTAGTGGCTTGACTACAAAGAAAAGGGTCGTGGAATAGAGATTAAAGAGAAATCGAGAGGAAGGCAAAAAAATGGTGGAGGTATTACTAGGATTAGTCTGCGAATAGGACTTGGAGTTGCAAAATCCTTAAAAACTTCTTATAAAAAGAATATAGAAGATGTTTAAAGAGTTTATGAGTGATATGCACAGTAAAGGCTATGTGCTTGAAAGAATGCTATGGGGTCTTAGTATAGATTTATTAGGGGATGCATATCAATTGCAGCATTAAATATTATCTCACTGATGTTATAAGGGTCAAAAGAGAATGTATAATAAGAGCGGATCTAGCGATAAAGACATTGTGATGAAGTCTAAGTGACATTGAAAATCATAATATGATAGTTAAACAGAAAAAGACATATTCAGAATTTTTAGAGACCGTAGTCATGAGCATTAAAGGAGTTAAGTATAGGCATAAGACTTAACTCGAGTCAATGCTAGAATAATTGCACATTGGTTGAAGAGGAGATTAAATATTGGAAAGCTTCTTCGAGAGATTTGAATCAATGAGGAATTTGTTAAAATTTTGGTGATTTAATATCAATAATGAGTTTGATTTTAAGTTGGAAACTAATGTGAAGTCGAACACAATGTCAAGTACACGTTGGACATACGAGAAAGGGACAGAAATAGAAAGTTAGAGGCGAGGAGGAGCGTAGAAGCACAAGTAGGGAACTTGCACGTCATGGACAGCATGCCCAATGCCATAGAGTTGGTTCGAAGTCGTACCAATGTCGCAGCACCGATAATTTTAAAAAAAAATACAGATTTATTTTTTAGGCGTGTTTGAGTTAGTTTTAGACTTTCCTTTTGCGTGGACTTCTATTCATATAAGAAATAGAGTTTTTAGGGGCAGTATAACGCCTATATAAACCACTGTAATTCGTTTGAATTGTCAATGCATCAACAAAAGAAAAAATGGAGGGCTGGGGTAGCTTTAACACTGGGTATAAGTGTAGAAGAGTGCTATAAAGTACTTGAGCATTTGGCATAAACATAAGATAACATTTGGTAAATTTTTTAAGAGTTTCTCTATTATTCTATGCTTTGAGTTTCTCTTTTAAGGGTTCTTTGTTTATAAAAGAATTGGTATAAAAGAAGTGAAGATGTGAGATCCACCATGAACATAGGTAATTATTGTCAAACCGCGTATATTTTTGTGCCTTGTATGATTTATTGTTATCGTTATTATATAGTTGATCTTTTTTATTCTTATTTTATTTGTAAGTAAAGTCTTCCGCATACACTTAGAGTATTAGAATCTAAATATCGGGTTAAGAGGTATTAGGGTGTAAAAAAAATTCCAATGAATAAAATTAGTGGTAATACTAATTACCAGTATGAGATTAATATTAAAGATAATTTTTTGCAATAAACTGATATCAAATTATAATTAAATTAATACCTAAATAATGTTAGATTAAATAACCTCAACATCTTTTATGCTGTGTAAAGCACTTTAGGTTTAAGCTAATTTTCAAAGTACTCAAATTTTGATAATCAATACGTTATAAAAAAAACACGTTATTGTGACAAAATGGATATACATGCGTCGAATTATAAATTTTTTTTGGAATGGGGGCATATTTCTTCGAGTGGGAGACTGAGATTATCAAATATTGTTGAGCTTGGTAGGCACTCATGCAATGACATTAAGGGTTAATCTTGACTTATGAACACACCCTGGAAAATTAAATGGCTCTAGACATCACGCTCTAGAAACTGACTGCAGATATGTCATATGTTGACCATCAATCGCAAAGGAATATAAACATGGCAAGCATAGGTGGTTGATGAAACATTCTCCGATGTTTTACATTTACCATTGAAATATTCTCCGTTGTGATTTTGTTCAATGGTTATCATACAAATCACTGGCTTTATTGGTGTAGTTCTAGTGACCAAATCAACAGAGCATTTGGTATTATAGCCTTTTATGTGTGTTTTAAATATAATCTAATCATGTTTTAATAATTTTTAAAAATAATTAGATTAATACAAAATAAAAATAAAATTTATAAATAAACATACCTCTCGCCATTACTAACTCTATCAATTTGAAAATAAATTTAGATGGTTTATAAGCTTTTAAACCTTAATTAATCTCAAAACAATGGTGTAGAATATTGAAAACGAAATTAAATGCCTAGGACCTATACCACCATTGTTGTATTTTTTGTTTTTTGTAGTATATTCTTTTATCAAGAGTATGTTTTATTTATAATGGACGTATTTCTTATCAAAAATGGTGTTTTATTTATAAAGGAAGTATTCCTTATCAAAAACTGATTAGGGTTATCCTTATCCTACTAACAAATGGATATGAACCACTTTTAATTCAGTCAAAACTCTTAAGTGATTGAATATGTATAGCATTCTCCCACTTTGTTCAAATATTTTATCATTCACTATAATAAGAAACAAATGCATAAATCATGATAATAGGTCATCTTAAAATGAATATTATCTTTTATATATCACAATGTATTACATCTCATAACACTAACCCATATTATTTAATGAATAAATTATATATTTATTCTACGTCCAAACTTTAATGATATTTCTTAAATGAATGACTATGTACACAATTAGTGATTAAATATGAGAAAATATTATAGCAAAAACATAGTTTCATAACATTTGTCCAAATAACAAAAATTACATAAAGGAACCAAGTCTTATTTTGTCTACATGATCATTAAATTTCAATGGTAACATGTCTTTTGTCAAAGGATTGACTATTATCAATTCAATACTAACGTTTTTAATAATTACTATTTTCTCTTTAACAAATTTCCTTATGGCTAAATATTTAATATCGATATATTTACTTTGACTTTTACTCTTATTATTTTTAATCATAAAAATTACAATTGAACTATCATAATTTATCCCTAATGGCCTAGAAATCGAATCCACGATTCTAAGCCCATATATGAAACTTTTTATCCATATACTATACAAGATGGCCTCAAAACAAGAAACAAACATATTATAAGCATGTAATCCTTAGTCCTTTTAAAGGTATCTCATTATCTTCTTTGTAGTTCTCTAATAGTTTATACATAGATTACTCTGATATCTTCCTTAATATTCCCACAGCAAATGCAATGTCAAGCCTTATGTATTTTAAGAATACATTAAGCTTCCAATAGAAAAAGTATATGGAATGCTCTTCATTTGTTCTTTTTTAAGTTCATTTTTAAGGCATTGGTTCAAATTGAGCATGTCACCCTTTATAATAGAAGCTATACTCAATGAACAATCTTTCATCCAAAATCTCTCTAAAACTTTATTGATATAAGTTTCTTGGGATAAACCAAGAATGCCCTGAAATATGTCTCTATGTATCTTAATGCCAATGACATAGGACGCATCACTCATATCCTTCATATTAAAGTTTTTTAGGAGAAATTGTTTCTTCTCATGTAACAAACCATTATCATTAGTTGTAAGTAAAATGTCATCCATATTTAGAATAAGGAAATAAATTTTACTTCCACTGATCTTCTAGTATATGCATTGATCCATAATGTTCTCTACAAATCTAAATGAAAAGATAACATTGTAAAATTTTAAATATCACTGACTGGAGACTTGTGTTACTGTGTCATTTAAAATACTCATTATGGTTTGCCTGAAGAGCAAGTTAAAAGCTTATATTTTAGTGGCACAATGATATAAGCGGTTATGAATGCGATTTACAGATATTATATCCATTCTTTCTTAACAGTAGTTTGAAAGAATTTTCTCTTAAATGTTAATTCTAGAACTGAATAGTTAGACTACTCAATTTGTAACAAGATTACAAATTAACTATTTACTAGTGAATTAATGATACTTAAGAATAAAGAAGTAATTAGATGTATATAATAATAATTGACCTAGCACTAATTATGAACTATCTATGGAGGGTTAAATTGCATGTAGTGATTAAATCAATGGATTGTTTTATATTTTCTAAGTAAATTATATCTGCAGTTTCAATAGTGTAATTTTAGGTTCCGAGTAGAATAACACTGGAATTAATAAATTAAATTAATTAATTAAAGAGTTTAATTAATTGTCCAAATAATTTATTGATGCTTGAAATTGTAGTTCCATAGGTTCCCAATACCACCTTTTTAGTTATTACAATGAACAATCAAAAGGGATTGTGTTACTACGCAAATTATTTGTGTCCATAAAATAGTTTTCAAAATACGTATTTTTTATATTTAGATAAAATTAATTAATTTTAGAGATAATATATTATACAAATATAACTTAATATTTAATTTAAGAAATTAAATGGATAAAATCTTAAGGATAATGTTTGAAATTATCAAAAAGATTTTGTTTTCTTTTTATTAAAAGACTATCAGTCTATTTATTTAAAAAGTCTTATAATAACCAATTATTGGGTATTATACACTAACCATAAAGAGTATGACTCTATGTAATTCATGTATATTAGGTCTCTTTTTAAAGAGATAATTATTTAATTAATAAATATTATTAATTAAATTTATTAAAATAATAAATAGTTTATTATTTTAATAACGTTATAAAAGGAGAACATAAGGCTAATAATAAAGAGATGGATAACATATACACACAAAAAATAAAAAATTAAACACATACTCAAAATATGAATTTGTTTTAGAAGAAAAATTGAAAGTCCACTCTTCCTCTTACTGTGATACAAGAGATTTTGTTTGGAATCTTTTAGTAAAAGAAAACTACGTGTAAATTTAAGATATATTCCTTATTATTTTTTTTAATAATATCAAATCCATATATTCATAACCTAAGATAAAAGAGTTTTTATTTTATGAAAATAAAAACAAAAGAATTTTTATTTTCTATTTTGTTACATTATGAATATCATAATGTAATACTTTAAAATCAAGTATATGCATGGATACATATAAATCATAAATCAGGATTTTAAAATAATATAATTCTCACAAAGTTATTTTAGAGATATAACTGATGCGGAAGAATTAGCCATTCTTATAAATTGATTTCTCTCCTTTCACCCTTTATCCATTTGCTAATTCACAATACTCTTTATGTGAATTACTTTTTATGGAATAATGTTTAATTTAATAAGAAACTTCAACGATGGATTTCTTAATTTTCAATTGTTTGAAAGAGTCATCCTTATATAGACTACAAAGGAAAATCAGTACTCATTAATAGAAATAACTCTTGAGCCTCCCAAAAGCATTAATGAAAGTGCCCTTTGAGATTTTTAAAAACATTAATTGAAGTACCTCTTAAGCTTTCTAGAAGTAGACATTAATTGGTACGTCCATCAAGTAACCAAATGAACATGTGAGATTTACTTTCACTATTAAATTTTAGTGTTCTTTATTTATTTGATTATTATGCCATAATTAGGACATAATCTAACACATAATTCCAATAAAAGCTTCATATTAAATTCTAACTCAAAGAAGTTTTACCTATAAATTGCAATTTCAAAACATTTTAATGTAATATAGTATTTCATATTCCAAATTGGATTAGGTGTTAAAGTTTAATTTTAGATAATAGAATTATTAAAAACAAAAATAAAAATATTTTAATTTCAATTTGAGTTGAGTTAAATGGGTTCAACCCAGTTAACTTTTAGGGTTAAATTGTTTTTTAACCTAATCCAATTTAAATAAAATCAAGATTCAAATCAAATCCCATGATTTGGTTGTCCAATCTATTTAAAGATTTAGAGAAAGATCACTCTGAATTGAAAATTTAAAATAATCAAACTTTTGAGCGAAGCATTCAAATAAATATATAAGGGGTGATATTTCTACTTCACATTTTGTATAATAATATTATTACACTGTACTTATTAATACACCTCACCAAATATTTAAAATATTATAAATAAACCTTAGTTGTTATAAATAAGCTTATAAAGATAAGTTTCCGGGGCATTACAAAGAAAATAGACTATAGCTGGGTATAGAAAACTTCTAAATCAAAGGAACCAAATAAAAGGGCTCCTTAGTTATGAATTGAAAAATGACAATTCCTTCTTCTTTTGGTAAGATCCATGGATGAACGAGGAGTCCTTAATTGCAATATTCCCTCAGGTGAACATTAGTAAATTCGATGTTCCTTGAGATGCAAAGGTGAAAGATCTTTAACGACAAGGGAATTAGAACCTGGCTAACCCTTTGTTAGAAATAGTACTTACGTGTTATTCTAATATTGTATGAATATTAATTGTTTAATATTTATACAATTAATATTCGTACAATAAGTATTTCGAATAAAATAGTTAATATGAAATATATATGGTAAGATGCTTGTAATATATTCAAACATTGTATGATCTGAAGGAGTTCAAATTTGGTCTAAAGGAGTTCAGATCAGGGTTAAGAGTTAGTACTGCTAAGAGTTATAGTTGCTAAGAGCTAGCACTGCTAACAGTTAGCAAGTTATAAAGGTCAGCAAAATCTAAATGGTTAAAGTCTTGTCTGAAATGGGACAAAAATCTAAGGGTATATTAGTAATGACATAGTTGTAAATAGTGCTAAGAAATATCATTGTGCAAATATATTCTCAAATGTTATGTTTCTGATCTATTTTCACTAATGTGGATCTATAAGTGAAAACTTTATTTAACATATATTGGTGTATGTCTATATCTGAACGGTCCAAATGGTTAGTCTTAGTAAACCATGAGCTTAGTGGAAGCTCGTATAGATATGTGGGTATTCAGTGAGGACTGGATACTAAACAGACTCAATTAGAACCTTCAATAGATATCTCAAAAAGTCGTCAATGAAGAGTCCTTTCAACTTGAGTAGTATTCATGGTCCCTTGACCTGAGCACCACGGTAGACTTATGAGTGATCAATCATACTTAAGTTTCACACATGTAAGAGACCTTTCATGGTCTGACTGCTGGGTGTCGCTAAGTATGGTTTGATGCTCATAGAGTCTGGTGTATGTAGATATGGGATCTGTCAGTTCATATAGGTAAGAATGTATATCTAGATACTCCAAAATTGTATTCTAGAAAATCTTATGGCTATAAGTAATATACTCAAAAAAGAGTTTCCTGTGAAAAAAATAATATCGCAAAAGTATTTGCGGATATTATTTATGAGAATACGAATCTAGAGATAAGTTAAAGGCTGAGGATATGAAGATTTGAAGGTGTTGATCATGTCTCCACTTTTTCAAGATATATATAACGGAGGAATTATAGGAATATATATTAACCTCAACACGTATGGTTCAACAAGCTATTTTGTTATTTCCATAATGTGTGTGTGGGATATCTTTTATGGACTTACGAAAGAATTTTATAAGACAAAACAAGTGTGAACCTAGGGAGTCTCACTATATAGAGTGTACTCGTTATGTACTAGGATAAGGCAGTGGATTAAATGGTTTGATTTGGGAAGTTCTTGATAAATTTATAATTATTTCAGGGTCTCTTGAGGAGATGACAAGGTTTAAATGTTAAGTTTGGGATCTCAGTAAGTAGGACTTGCCACTTTATCCTTTCTATTGGATGCCACATGTAAATGAGTATAATAATATAAACTGCAAGTGGCAGCCAAATGAAACAATTTATAATTGATTGCATTATAAGCCAAAATTTAGCCACTATTTGGATTGCAATTTTGCCCATTCAAATGTATTTTTCATAACTTGAAATCACATTGCTTTTTACATGCTTAAAGTGTTAAGCAAAAGGTGGAAATTAATAAATATGTGTTGTTCGCACCTAATTTACCATTGATATTTAAAGGCATTGTCATGCTATTGTATTAAGCATGATATATCCTTTAGTAAAACAATATTTAGCCACTAATTTTCATAATATTTGGCCAATTTTTTCATTAATATAACTCATGCTTTTAACAAGCATGACAAGGCAAAATTCATTCCTTGTCAAGCTTCTTTTCCTTTGGACACTAATTTTCAAATTATCGGCTGAATGTGAGGCAGCCATGGCATAAATACCCACTCTCAATTCATTTGCAATATGAAGTAAGCACAAGTTAAATGTGAGCAATAATCATATAAAAGGCCAAGAGAAAATTAAAGAAGCAAGTGTTGCTTCATGTAAATAATTTCAGTCGAGAAAAGAAAGCTATCATTCTAACTCAAGGAATCTCACCCAATCCTCGACTAGAACTACGTAAAACACGCCTTAAGGGTGAGTTCCCTAATATCTTATTAGTGTAATAAGATGTTTAATTTATATTCTATACGTACATTATGTATGTATGATGTGATAATTAAAATTAAAATGTACACGCTCACCATACATATAGCACACTATTAAATTGGGACGCAGCTGAAAAATACATCACAGAGGTGTTATTCGGTGCCGCGATACTAGGGCTGTCTAGGCTCTAACGCTGCAGCGCTAGTGAGGAGCGTCGAAGTGTTAGGGTTCCCAGGCTCTAACACTGTAGCGCTCACCATACAGCACCGCAGCACTGAGGTTCCCAGCCTCAACGTTGCAATCGCTGCAACGCTAAAAGCTCAGCATCGGGGCGCCAGAGTGGTGACCCTATCACCGCAACACTGTTAAGGTTAATATTGCAACACTGGAAGCTAAACCTCCAATACTACAGCACCGACAACCTAAGAAAGTTGTAATTAAACTAGTTACTCCAATTATTTATTTTTAAATTGTTTAAAAGTATTTATAGATTATTTTATGCAATTTATAGTTGTTGCATTATAAATTATGATCCATTTGCTTGTGCTAGTAACCACAATGGGAACTCTACTGGTGGTGTTAGTTATGCTTGCATAAAATAAATATGTGATTTAAAATCATGATCTCATGAGATGCAAACAAGAATAAAAAAAATAAGAATGTAAAAATATCTCTTAATCAGATCGAATAATGTTTTATTATGAGTTAATGTTACGCAATGATTCGTCTTATCAATATGGTGTTAGATAAGTCATGTTTTTCTTTTTCAATATTACTAAAGTATGAGGGATTTAGTCGGTGTGATTTAGAATATACCGGTTAAACATGAGATGGGGCAAATATATGCGAACGTATTGTTCAATATTGCTAAAGCATAAGGTTTATATCAGTAACGTATATTTGATCATTGATAAGTTAATCTGGAATACACTTACCCAATATTGCTAAAGCATGAGGATAAGGTGTATTTATGATCAGTGATAAGAGTTGCATGAGATGTAATTGACAAGAATGTCTACCTTTTGGGTTTACAATATTGATAAAGTATTCGGCTGGAGTAAAAATGCCATTGAGGTCCACTTTACACTGTACAATTTAAAAGATTTAAATTGTTGTTTACCCTTTTGAGAGATTTAGATGATTATGTAAAGTAGTGGGAGGACATTTTTAGATTAAAAAATGTATAAAAGTTATACTCATGATCTAAAGCATTATAAATTAATGATTAAAAATATTCCGCTAAACATCTCTTAAGTATCTTATAGAGATAAGATCAATATAAGCAATCCATTAATATACTTGATCTTGGCATAACTACTATAGGGTACCGAAAAATATTCTAACTTATTAATGAATTTGAGAATAATTTTAGATTCATTAAAGCTTGATATATTATTGATCAGAGTATAATAAAGAGGTGCTTTTGATAATATCTCTTCTAAAAACTTGGATATATTATTGATCAGAAAATAATAAATAGGTGCTTTTGATCTTGGCACAACTACTATAGGGTAACGAAAAATATTCTAACTTATTAATTAATTTGAGAATAGTTTTAGATTCATAAAAACTTGGATATATTATTGATCAGAAGATAATAAAGAGGTGCTTTTGATAATATCTCTTCTAAAAAAGTTAAAATTTATTAAAAATGAATTAAGGATGATTTTAGAGTCCAATCATATATCATGACCTTAATATCTAATGATTTTCAACATGAACATATGCACATGAGATGTGTAGGTGGTACAATGCTCCGTCTAAAAAATTATTTGATATATCCAAACCACAGATAGAGATTAATTACAATAAAAATGTATAAGATACCACTTGTTCTACTCATATCTATAAAGTATTGCATGATTTGAAGAATGCTAGAAAGCTATGAAAGAAGAAGTACAGCTTTGCGTAGGAAATAAAGATTTCTTAGACGTGGTAGCTGTTAGGATTTTTAGCCACTTCATCATTTTAGCAGAAGCATAATGTTGTATAATTGATATTTTATCCTATACATTATCAGGCATATCATATCTCTATATACGATAGAAAGGGTTATTATGAATACATTAGGATAGTTGTAAATGGTTATAAATAGTGCTAAGAAATGTCATTGAGTAAGTATGTTCTCAAACATTATGTTCCTGATCTATTTTCACTTATGCGGGTCTGTCGATAAAAATCTTATTTAACATAGATTAGTGTATGTTTATATCTAGGTGGTCTAAATGGTTAGTTTTAGTAAACCATGAGCTTAATGAAAACTCGTATAGATATACGGGTATTTAGTGAGGATTGAATACTAAACAAACTCAATTGAGACCTTCAATAAACATTCCATAAAAGTCGTCAATCGATGGTCCTTTTAAATTGAGTAGTATTCATAGTCTCTTGACCTAAGTATCACAACGGTCATGTGATTGATTCGTAATACTTAGGTTCCATACATGTTAGAGACTTTCATGGTCTGACCATTGGGTATCGCTAGGTATAGTTCGATGCTCATGGAGTCCAATGTGTGTAGATGTGGGATCCATCGGCTTATATGGGTGAGTTGTATATCCAGATGATCTAAGATTGTATTCTAAAAAATCTTATGGCCATAAGTAATATACTAGGGAAAGAGTTTCCTGTGGAAAAAATAATATCGTAAAAGTGTTTGTGGATATTGTTTATGTGAATACGATCTGGAGATAAGTTCAAGGTTGAGCATGTAGAGATTTGACGATATTGATCTATGTTTCCACTCTTCCAGGATATATATAATGGAAGAATTATACAAATATGTATTAACCTCAACTTGTATGGTTCAACATATTATTTTGTTATTTCCATAACGTGTATGAGGCATCATTTATGGACTTACGGAAGAGTTCCATAAGATAAAATGAGTGTGAACCTAGGAAGCCTTATTATATGAAATATACTCATTGTGCACTGGGGTAGGGGATTGGATCAAATGGTTTGATCCAAGAAGTTCTTGGTAAAATCGAAATTATTTCAGGATCTCTCAAGGAGATGACATTATTTGAGTGTTAAGCCTATGATTTCAGCAATTGAAACTTGTCACTTTATCCTTTCCATTAAATGTCATATGTCATGTCATTAATTTGTAATGGCATGACTCATGACATGATTTAAGTGGCTTAATTAAGTAAATGAGTAGAATAATATAAATTACACGTGGCGGCAAAATGAAACAATTTGTAATTGATCATATTAAAAGTTAAAATTTGGCCACCAATTAATTTGCAATTCAGCCCATTCACATGAATTTGTCATAACTTGAAATTAAATTTCTTTTGACATGCTGAAAGTGTTAAAGAAGAGGTGAAAATCAATAAGCATATGTTGTCCACATCTAATTTACCATTGATATTTATAAGCATTGTCATGCTATTGTATTAAGCATAACATATCCTTTAGTAAAACAATATTTGGCCACTAATCTTCATAATATTCAACCAAGTTTTTTATTAATATAACTCATGCTTTTAACAAGCATTACAAGGCAAAATTCACCTTGTCATGCTTCTTGTTCTTTGGACACTAATTTCCAAATTATTGGTCGAATGTGAGGCAGACTTGGCTATAAATACCCACTCCTAATTCATTTGCAATATAAAATAAGCACAAGTTAAATGTGAGCAAAAATCATATAAAGGATGGAGAGAAAAATAAAAAAGCAAGTGTTGCTTTAAATAGATAATTCCAACCAAGAAAAGAAAGCTACCATTCTAGCAAAGTATGCTTCAAGGGTGAGTTCTCTAATATCTTATTAGTGTAATAAGATGTTTGATTTATATTCCATTGCGTACATTATACATATGTGATGTGATAATTGAAATTAAAATGTATACTCTCACCATACATACAGCACCACTATCACCTTTTAGATGCGCACATCGCTCAGACTTGGGAATGCATCCGTAATAATTTCTACATTTCTCATAATTATGAGAACAAGGTAACTTAGACCGGCAACTTAAGTAAACAATTTTCTATTACCAGTGCATAAAAGTACTTGAAGGATAAAGGTCATAAGGTTGGATGGTATAAGTTGTTATGGAATAATCAATAATTTCTAAAAACAGCTTCATCACTTAGTTGGTATTGCAGAATAGGCTATCTACTAAAGGGAGAATAGTAAAATGAGGTCTAATTCCATTAGATGACTACCCATTTTATGATAAAAATAATAAAATAATATATTTATTTTTTCAGTGTAACTTTTAGAGTGCATACATTATTTATTTATTTTTAATCATTTTATTATAAAAGTAGTAACAAGTGCATGCATAAAAAAATTATGATTTATATAAAATAAATTAAGATTATTTATTTATTTTTAATGATTTTATTAAAAGATAAAATTGTAAGTACCAAAAAGATGGTTTATTCTGTAGGAAATAAGGTGCCAAGTAACCCCCAAACCTCAAGAAGACTTTTAAATAACTTCGTAAACCTAAAAAGGAGCCATTTTCATCTCGTTATCTGCCTTTATTTTAGCATCACTCATATTTTTTAGAGTCCTTTATTATAAAAAAAAAAAAATCCTACCCATCATGTTTCTCTTGCTTAAGACAATGAAATTGTTGATAAATACTCCTCGTGGATATGAGTCATTAGTTGAACCCACGTGAATATTTTTAAAGTATCTATTTATATACTTATTTTAATTTAATTTCAAGTTTCAATCATGACAATCAATTTGTGAGTGTCATATTTTTTTTCAGAGCAGCACTCATTTAGTCTTGTCGTTATTGGTACACTCTGAAAAGTATAAATCAACAGTCATGTTGATATTTTTATCCTCCGTTAAAGATTGTTGAGTGTTGCCCGATAATTTGTTGGCACTTCGGAGTCGACCTTCAAGTTATCGGCATCAACAGGGACTTCTCAACTTCTGGACCGCCGCATTATATATTTATTACACCGGATCAAAATGGACCACTTTGATTTTATGAAAACTGAAAAAGAGTGATTTTTTTGTTTTTTGTAATGAATGATGAAAATTGTATTGATAGAAATATCCACTATACTAATGACTCCAAGCCACAAAACATCAAGGGACAGAATGCATAAAATGCATATTACCCTTTAGTTACAATAGCATCTATGTGGCCACGTATCTTAGACAAACAATGGATCTAAACTATATCTTTAATACATTAAAATATATCATTAACATTATTTTTTTTTAAATTAAAATGTAACATAGTTTCACTCCTGTCATATAAAATATATAGAGACATAAAAAATAATTCTCTAAATTTTGTTAAGCAAAAATTTTTTCTGATTTTTTTTATAAAAATAAGATACTTCTCTTCTCTTAATAGGTTGTCTAGTAATTTGGCATGCTGGCAAAATTTTTTGTCATACACCCTTCATAAAGCCACACTGAAAAAATAAATTATCTACCGTCTCACTATCATTACCACAAAGTGGGTAGTTTGTAGAGAGGTTGAGACCCCCATTTAGCTAATTTTTTATTGGTAAATAATCTATTCTTCAATGCCAACTAAGTGATAAAATTATGCTTAGGGATATATTAAAACCCCTATAGTAACTTGTAACACCCCACTGTAGGTCTGTTATTTGTTAGGTACCTCTATGCACTACCAATTGAAAACCTCCCATTATAATATCTATTCCAAGTGATCTTATCCTCTTTAGAAACATTAATGGAGAAGTTAAGTCGTATGTAATTTCAAACACGAGCAGTGTAATCATCCAAGAGGTTAGGTAAGTTCCCAATCCCATTACACTATGTAGGCATAATTAGAATACAAAGTTAGTATCTCAAGTGATGTAGTATTTGATGTATCGCTTATTGATTAATATTGTATAATTATCACATTAATAAAAAATAAAATATTAATAATTATCTAATAAGTGATATTCACTAATTGATGACACATTATTTAAAATAAAAAATTTATATCTTAACCATGTACGTGTTACACTGCTCTACAAAAAATAACCAATTCTTTAGGCACAAACCGGATTCTAATAATTCACATTCTATCATACATTAACCACCAACCAAAGGTAGCGAATTAAATGATGGCATATAAGATATATTTAAGGTCTTATATGTCAATGTATATATATAAGAGTAAGATCCATGAAATTTGTTTTACACAACTTTTAACATAAATTTTAGTTATCAAATCACTTTTTATTCAATAACTTAAATTAAAACCGAGATATAACTATTATAATTTGAAAAGTTATTTAACTACTTATGAATCCCACCATAATAATATAGTATTATCTTCTCTCTCCTCTTTTATTTATTTATTTTATATTATCCAACTCATTTTTCTTTTTTGTATTAATGCGTTCTTCCTTTATTATATACAAATATTATATTTAATTAATTTAACTTTTATCCCAAAAAAAAACTAATTTTAACTTCACTTTCTTTTTCAAAATGAATTTATAAATTATATATTTTCTTTTTTTAAATGTGTTTAGCATTAAACACTCAAAATATTACCGCCATCAAAATAGTTACACATGAGAAATCAGGTTCACTTTAGTGTTTTAATTTTTCTCCAAAGATGGTTACATACACAATATAATAATTGATGCTACCACCATCAAAATGCATTGGCGCAGATTCCAGCAAACAAATACATAACTAGTTAAGTTCGCAGAATTGTAGCTAAGTTAGTGTTTTTTTCTTCTAATTGAATTTTTAAGTAGAGTTTAATTGAAATTAATTCTTGTGTTAATTAAGAAAAAAAATATTCTTTTAGTCTCTAATTTTATAAATATAGACTAACTTAGTCCTCATTTTTTTTAATATATACCATATTAGTCCTTATAGGTAGGGATGAGCAATTTTGGGTTCAGGTCGTGTTTGAGAATTTTCAAACCATTCCCAACCTGTTCAGGAAGGAGAAAAGTGTCCAGTTCGAGACACTTTTCAAGTTGGGACGGGTCGAGTTAGAAATTTCTCAATTACTGTTTGCATTGAAACTTACTATTTATATTTAAAAAATTAAAAAAATCTAAATTTACTTTTAATTTTAAATGTATTTAATGTTATTATTTCAAATTCAATTAGGCTAAATGTTATTATTCTAAATTCAATTTGAATTTAAATTACGTTAAATGTTATAATTTGATTAATTTTAAAATCAATTCGTTTCAAATCTAATTACGTTAAATATTATCAATTCAAGTTCAATTAGTAATTACGTTAAATATTATCAATTTGAATTATGTTAAATGTTATTATTTCAAATTTAATTATGTTAAATGTTATAATTTGATTAATTTTAAAATTGATTCGTTTCAAATTCAATTGCGTTAAATATTATAATTCTAAATTCAATTTTAAGTTGAAATGCATAAAATATTATAATTTCAAATCTTATTTCGATTTCAAAACATTAAATATTATTATTTCAAAACTAATTTTGATGTTATTCTAATTCAAATTAGATTTCAATTACGTTAAATGTTATTATTTCAAATTTATTTATGTTGATGTTATTATTCTATATTCAATTTGAATTTAAATTACGTGAAATATTATAATTTGATTAATTTTAAAATTGATTCATTCTAAATCTAATTACACAAAATGTTGTAATTATAGTTGAAATACATTAAATATTATAATTTAAAATATTGTTCTGATTTCAATTACGTTAAATATCATGGATTTGATTACATTAAATGTTATGATTTAAATTTAAATTATGTTAAATGTTATAATTTGATTAATTTTAAAATCGATTTGTTACAAATCTAATTACGTAAAATGTTATAATTATAAATTCAATTTTGAGTTAAAATACGTTAAATATTATTATTTAAAATATTATTTCGATTTGAATTACGTTAAATATTATAGATTTGAATTACGTTAAATGTTATTCTTTAAAATTCAATTACGTAAAATGTTATAATTTGATTAATTTTAAAATCGATTCATTCCAAATATAATTGCATTAAAAGTTGTAATTATAAATCTAATTTTGAGTTGAAATACGTTAAATATTATAATTGAAAATATTGTTTCGATTTCAATTACGTTAAATATTATGGATTTGAATTTCGTTAAATGTTATTATTTAAAATTTAATTATGTTAAATGTTATAATTTGATTAATTTTGAAATTAATTCGTTCCAAAATCAACTACGTTAAATATTGTAATTATAAATTTAATTTCAAGTTGAAATACATTTATTTATTTTTAAAAAAAATTTGACAGAATCTCCTCTAATTTTGGACATTCCATTGAATTATAATAACCTACTAAATATTGTAGGCTTGTAACACTTCAATATAATTCTAAATATTTGATTCCACCATCTAATAAACTACAATATAACATAACAACATTCTAAAAATTGATACAAATCAAATCAAACATTAAGTTCAAAATTTAATAATTTATGAAGCATAAGTATTAATGTTGGCAAAAAAAACTAAATAATTAAATTTTAATTTATTACCAACAAAGTAAATATGAATAACAAGTTTTACTACTAATGTGATGCCAGTGCCAGTAGATCGTAGCATTACTACCCTCTCTCTCTTCTCCAGTAGGTTCTTTACCAAAAATAATTTGATGATTCATCGATCACCTTCTTGTTGTACTTGACACATATCTTTAAGTGTTTTGATATACCATTAGTTTTATGAAACACTGAATGATAATTAATCAACGTACCACAATGATTACATTGTGCTTTATTTTTTACCATTTTTTTTTTTTAAAGTGCAAGCATGCTTTCGATCTTTGTGGCACAAATTTTCTCTTTTTTTCATTAGAGTGTAGATGTGGTGGAAGGAAAACTTTTTCTTAGTTACTTTTATACCTCTCATGATCATTAATTTGACTGAGAATGTAAGTTCATAATATTATTACTTGTTAAACTTAAATTTGAGTTTATTATTTACAAACAAATGAGTTCAAATAAATAAATAAGTCCAAAGACATTTTTAATTAAAAAAATTTAGGCACTAATACATAACACTAAATAATAATGAATTGTTTTGGCATTCACATTCATTGAATAAAACGACTAAGAGGCTTAATCAATATAAACTAAACTACAGCTTTGGCTTCGCTAGATATCATTATTTTGTGCTTATGATTAAAGATCAAGATATATGAAAATTGTATAAAATATATAATATGAAAAAAAAAGTTTCAAATGTGATATTTAGAGCAAAAATATGATCTGATTTGTTGATTTACAAGTCTGAATTAATGGCCCAAAACCAATGAAATTTTAACGATCACAATGTAAATGTACCTAACTTATACACTAAGTAGTATTTCAATTATTTAAATAAGGATTAAGGCTATTTTTTTTTTTTTTTACAAATAGCCAAACTATATCCTTACTTGATAAGAACTTCGATATTATTGATCCCGCCATATTTTACAAAACAAAAATAATGGAGGAAAACAAAGAAGAGATTACAACTTGAAATTTAGACAACTTCATGCTACTTTGCTTAATTGTTTTGTTATAAAAATACAAAATACAATACATTTTTTTTAATTTACTCTAATCTCCTCCCTTTTACTAAACCAACACGTAAACCCCATTAGCCACTAACTATAAATATCCAGTTAGCATCAATAATTCTCTTATCACCGTTACCTTACAACCAAATAGTAAAATAACAATCCATATCTAGCTTCCTTTTTCAATTCTAATTCTCTTTAATCTTCTAATATGTTCTTAATTTCTTTTTTTAAAAAATATTCAAAATTTAATTGTGCATAGTTTTAATTTATAAATTCAAATATATTTTAAAAAAGAAATAGAGAATAATTTAAAAAAAATGAGTCATATATAATATATAAAATTTACAAAGTCAATTTTTAAAAAAAAATTATAAAGTTGGTTAAAATAAGTTAAATGTGATATTTGTATACAATAAGAGAGGAAATAATTAATATAAGAGAGAAAAATTGTTGGATGAGATAAAAAAGAGAATATTATACTATATTATTATAGTGGAGTCTATTAGTAATTATGTAACGACCCACTTCTACATAGTATGATAATGTCTACTTTAGACATAGGTCTGTACTTAGGTCTCTCCAAAAGGCCTCGTACGAATTGAGAATGGGCTATATATATGTAGCTCAGAAACTATTTCTAACCAGGCGATGTGGGATTCTAATATCTGACCCTCACCCTATCCATCTGTCAAAATCTTACATCGTCTGATTAGATAAAGTTTCTGAGTTATATAAGTAGAGCCCTTTCTTAATCATTATGAGACCTTTTTGGGAGATCCAAGAATAAAGTCATGCGAGCTTAAACCCAAAAGATAATATTATATTGTGTGGGAGCAGGTTGTTACACTAGACCTTCATGGATTTGCTCTAAGACTTAACTCTAAAAGGCCTTATACCAATTGAGATATTATTCATACCCTAAATACCAATAATCTTCCCTATTTGTAACTAATATAAGACTTTGTTTACATCCTTAATTATCCTCCCTTCAAACAAAAGACCATTGCATTCCTCATGGTTTGACATTAAACCCATTCTCAATGAAGTATTTTGACTCAAAATCTATCATTAACTAGAGTGCGGATTTCTACTGAAGCCTTGAGCTTTAATGTTCTTTTGATTAAATTCCATTCAAAGAATATGCCACAATGTGTTCCATAAAATTTAAGAAATGTTGATGTTGAAGAACAATCTCAGACATTGACCAACGTGAATTTTAAAGACTATAGAACAAATAATTTAAGAGTAGATATGGAGACGAGTATGCAATGGATGTTTGAGATAGGATGAAGGCGTAAGGTGCAAGAAAGGGAAAATAAGCGAAGAATTTCAGGCTACCCTTGCCTAAGCCATGGCACCAATCACAGACCTTATTATGAAATAAGCTTTCTTAGAAGTCTTTGAATTAGTTTTGAGTTTTTCAACTTATAAACTCTTATTCCAACAAGAATTATGGTTAGTAGAGACATCAAAGAATCTATTTAAACCCTTGTAAATATTAGTTATCAGGATTACCAACAATTAGCAATTGAGAGAGCTATTGAAATTCTTAGAGAGAGAGAGAGAGAGAGAGAGAGTTCTTTGTGATTCTTGTAAGAGTGTTCTTTGTGAATTCTTGTTTATTCAATAAAAAAAATGTGGATTTTGATTAGTCGTAGACATAGGTAATTACCGAACCACGTAAATCTTTATATATTTTTTTTTCTTTCTCAATTACTTTTCTTCTCATACTTTCTTTGTTGCTACAATTTATCATACTGTGAAGCGTTTTCGTCAACATAAAAATTATAAAAGTTCATTATTAAGTTAAAATTGGAGCATTGGGAGGCATGTATATTGAATGTAAGTACATTGTTCCATATAAAAGGTTAAAGTAGATATAGCACTATTGTTCACAAATAAAAATTGAAGGGACTTGGGGTTCGTATATGTCCAGTTTCTTTTTTAGTTATTTAAAATTAAAACCAAAGACCATGCATATAATATGGCCATCTTTTATATATAAGACCAACCTCAATCTATGCACACTTGATCGATTTTTACATATAAATTTTTCAAGAATGATTCCCATTAACCAAACTTAAAAAGTGGCCAACTTCTATAATGGAGACTTTATGCACATGGCAATCTTATGCATTAATGGCTGCAAAAATCATACAAAACCAAATCCAAATAGTCACATGGCCAATTTTGAAACACTAATGGCCACTTAAATCATATAAAGCCAATTTTTCTTTTTATTTCTCTATTTTTTTTATAATAAAAGGTTTGGCAATTTGCATGATTTAGTCATAGTGGGCGATTTCATGGCCTAATCATGCAATAAATATCTCAAATCATTGCCAGAGTGTGCGATTTGCATGATTTGGTATGCATTGGTAATATATTGGTAGCCAATTTCAATTAGCACAACATTATTTATTATTATTATATATAAATATATATTGGTGGGCGACTTGCCCATTAATTGGGTGATTTGCATGGAATTGGCCATATATGGTTGATTTCACAAAATCTCATTCTTCTTTCTTTTTGTTATATTAGTGGACAATTTGCATGGAATTGATCATATATCGCCGATTTCATGCAATTGGCCATATATGGCGGATTCCATGCATTAGCCATATATAGATTTCACAAAGCTCTATTCTTCTTTATATATATATATATATATTGGTGGGCAATTTGCCTTTTAATTGGGTGATTTGCATGGAATTGACCACATATGGCCAATTTCATGCATTGGCCATATATGGTAGATTTCACAAAGCCACCCCATTTTTTAAAAAATAAAAAGTGGGCGATTTTCCTTTTGAAGTGGACAATTTGCCATTTGGTAGTTTCTAGCCAATTGTCCATCTAGATCACCCATCTTTATTTTCTTGAAATCATTTAGCTGAGATCTTTTATATTGTCACACCCCAAACCCAAAAGATCTTATACATGACATAACTTACACTAATTTAATAATGTGCACTCATAATTAATATTGTATAAAATTTCAAACTTGAATTCTACATAGGAATCCTTAGTAGGTTGCTAGCAAGTTTAACACAAAGATCAACCCATAACCACACTTGGTGAAACATAAACCAAATACAACCACACCTAATAAAATAATACATAAGTATTTATTCAATAGGGACAAATCAAATATCTTAAACTACATGTCCACAAATAAAACACTTAACAACCTAGCAACTTAGGCAACCCAAGGGACAGTAGAAACCTTGCCAAATTTGTTAAGCATACATGTGCCTTATTTACCAAAATTCACCATAAACTATCATGAGTATAAAACTCAGTAAGCATACTAGTTTTTCATATATAAAAAAATAAATACATATATGTACACAATGCATGTGTATGATATGCTATAATAAATCAATCATAATCTTATCAAATCACATGTCAGGTAAGCGTTTACACATTCTTTCAAAATATATAATAGGAATACCATCACTCAACTACTACTTAGTAGGACTTTCATATCACATATCACATAATGAGTCAAATGTCACTTATAGGTGACATATTATCTGAGAGGAATAGTATAAGTGAGGTTTAAATTACACATATATAATGCTCATACCCGAAGGTAAGAGCCAAACCCTCACCCTGATTATCAGTGAGTCCTCTCACATGCACCAATATACCACTACACGAATGTGATGACTCACTCTTCCTTTAGGTACCAATATGATCCTCCCTACATACAAAATATATAACGTATATCAATCCAGAAAGAAAGGCTACACATAAAGGCTCCACAAATCACATAAAGTACCTACTAAGTAAATAGTGAGTTCAAATATTCTTAAAACACAAAACGTATCTCATTGACATTTTTCACTTCAAAAGCTTTCTTTGTTAAACACATTTCATTTTGAAAGCTCATTTTCATAAACACATGTATGTTCATGCTCAATGTCAATGCTCATATTCATAAATATATGTCTTTCACATTTTATATCAAATATATTTTAGCATAACATAAACATATTTCTAGGCATATTTACAAAATTATACATAAATAATTACTATGTTTATTGTGATTTTAGTAAAAGTTTAGTATACTTACCTCTTAGCATTTTCGGGTACAATGCTTAATTCTTCTTAATCTATTAATGGAGATTAATCCTTTCATAAGCCTCACCATTCACACAAAATACTTTAAATAGCTTATATAATTATACATATTGCACTTATCACATTGAATTGATCTAATTACTTAGTTTTTTAAAATCTGTCATTCTGACCACTTACACTTAACTAAATTTTCTTATACATCAAATGATGCCAAATTACTCCAAAATCAGAATATATCATTTTTGACTCATATGTCCTTCTTATATATTAATATTATATCATAATTTATACACAATCCATTTCATAAACACCATCAAATCCAAACTATTATCCTGACAGGATCAAGATATTTACTGAACAGTATTCAATCTCCCAATTTTATAAAATTATATACTAACTCAAAAATTATAAAACTATCACAGAATTACTCTTGACACATATCTCAATCCATGATAAATATTTCACTTCAAAATCCCTGCTAAAAGTATTTTAAAACTATTTTATTTCATAACTTTAAAAATATGTTAATCAAATACTGCAATGAACTAATACACTTTAAAAAATCATAATAATTTAACCACATTGATCTAAATTCTCAATTTTGAATATATCATATTAGACATATAAATGTATCATATTTCAGAAATTCGTAATTTTTGAAGATCATTCAACAGATCAAAAAGTATTTGTCACTGTATCATACTGTTAACACAAAAAAATTTTGAATTTCAGGGTCATTTTCATAAATTCACTACAAATTCAATTTATGACATTTTTAATCGATTCAAAGTCTCAAGTGATTCTATTCCCAAAATTAAAAACCAAAATCAAAGTACAAGAATTTATAAAATTCTCGAATCAAGAGACTATCAAGTAGAATTTGTGCAAATTTATCATGATTTATCAAGTTATCTATATAATCATCATCAATTCTTAATATTTCTTACAAAATTTACATCAAGTCCTCAATTGTACATATTTTCATAAATCAAAACTTAAATAAATTAACTTAATTAACACTAATAAATTGAGAAATAGTTATGATATACCTCTTAAAACTCAAAATTCCAATTGTTTTTTCTTTTTCTTCTTCTTCTTCTTCTTCTTCTTCTCTTTCTCTCCCCTCTATTTCTCTTTTTTCTCTCTCTAATGGGGTGGCTCGACCCAAAAATGAGTAAATTAAGATTTAAAATATGTATTTTTATACTAAGAGGCTAACTTTTAATATTTACAAATTAACCCCTAAAACTTTCAAAGTATTACAATTTGGTCCCTAAAATAAATTTAAAGTCTTGCAAATAAACTCAATATTAATAATAAGTCATTAATCTATACAAACAATACTAATAATAATACATAACTTAAGTATCATCCACATATAAATAAAATATAAATATTATACAAGTACAAATATTTATTCTTTTCGATTGTGGATAAGTGGTTACTACATATATCATCCTACCAGTCTCTCGAACTTTCAGACCTTCGGCCAGTTTTCTAATGATATCTTGTTTTCTTGGTGATCACCCGACTTTCCCTCAGCTTTAGAAAATCGCCTATCAAGAATCACTTGGTGGAAACTGACCACGATCACCCCAATCATCTGCATTGAAGTTTCATGGGTTCTCTAGGTGAAAAATCACCTATAAACCCTTCTAGAGGCAAAAAATAAATAGCTCCAAGCACATGGAGATCTTATTATTTTCTTTGAAATCGTCCATTATAGTCATCTGATCCTTTTAATATGCAAGAAATTGCCCCACATGAAATTTTTGCCTCTAAACTGTCCTTCAAAGTCTCATTGTGAAATCGCCCTTATGTTTGAACAAACATTATGCATTGTAGAGAAAAATCGGCCTCATTGTTATTCCCATGGATTATTTATAAAAAAAATTGACTTTGTGTAATAATATTGGGAATTTACAAACAAAAATCAGCTTAATAAGGAAATCTTGAGAAAACTTTGACTTAATAAGAAAATGTTTGCCATGCCATGCAATTAAATTTTTAAAAATTAATTTTATAATGAGTAAAGGAAATTGGATCTCATGTTATAATGAAAATGACAGTTTATTCACTTTATTTTTAAAATTATCTATTTTTACAAATTTTTTTTGTTAAATTTGATGAAATTATCCATTTTTTTTTTCTTACTTCCAATTGGAATTATTGACAATTTTCACTTTCATCCAATTTTTTCAAAAATTAGATAACTCCATCAAAATTAATAGAAAAAAATTATAAAATGGGGTGAAAAATGGTAATTTTAAAAATATGGTGAGTAAATTATCACTTTCATTATAATATGGGGGTCCAAATGTCCGTTTTTCCTTTTATAATTTATCGTGTAATCAAATTATTAATAGCTGATTTCATAGTTTGCATGCAATCAAATTTTCAAAGAAAATCGACTAGCAACAATTATTTGAAAAACAAAAATTGGCTTATATGTATAATCATTCAATCTAGCTATTATTATCAACCTTATGACCAAAATATCTACTTGTCCATCCCCAAATGGTCAATCGGCATGCTTTTAGATTATTATTAATAGTCCTTGAATGTTGAACCCCTTCCAAAACAGCTGGCAGACATGCCCCCTAGCCTATAATTTTGGCAGCCTTGAATGGCCTTTCCAATTTGGATCTACATGTGCACTTGATGTAAATTGTCTTAGGCTCATCCTTTCCTAAATTGATCTCCCAAAATCGGTTGCGTAAAGGATTCTTGGTTATCCAACTCTAGTGGGGTTGATTCTACTTCCTCTAATTCATGGTGGATCTAAAGGTCTATCACTTATGGTATTGTATATCTCAATCACATGTTGACAACCTCTTTTGGGGCATTTTTCTATACCGATACCCTAAAGTTAACCTGATCACCCTGAGATTCATGCTTAATTTAATCATTTAGGTCCCCCTAGTTACCTTGAGTGGGTAGGTGAGCCCTTGTCTGCCTTATTCTTAGTCATTAGCAACCAAACTTTCCTCTGGGATGTCACCCCTGCTGATTGGCCTGAATGAACGTAGGGTCTCTGTCGCTGTATTTTCATAGAGCTTTTTGTTGAGACTGTCAATATTAGCCAAATCTGCCCCAACTTCTTGGTCTTTGCCTTGATTCTAGACGGTGTACTCAAGACGCCTTAGCTATCTGCGTCTCTGCATTCTCCTCTTTTGTGTCCTGGTCGACTTAGGATATAGAGTTTGTTTTCCTAGCTGATCAAATACACTACCTCTCATCCTATTAACCTTCAACTGTCAGACCCTACTCGCCTTAGACTTAAAAGTCCTTTCGTGTTGGTGAGAAGTTAACCTCTCCTTAGAATCATTCTGAACTTTCTCAGATGTGGTTTGGCACTAAAGACAGACTAGACAAGCCTTCTTGGAAGTTAGCTAGTCACTCAAAGTCAGTTTTATTGTGACTACCCTTTTGTAGGTTGTCTTTAAAGCCAAGTCACCCATCTAAATCTTTATTCTCAACTTACCTGAGGTTTAGGCTCCTGTTGATGTCCCCTCACCCAATAAATTCCTTTGTGTATAGGATATAACAATATTGACCCATGCTACTTGGAATGGGTCGGTCTCTATATAAGAAGTCTTTCTCTTGAAACCGAAGAGAAGGCTCGTCAATTAACCACTGAATTTTGTTCCTGAACATAATATAATTATTTGTATTGTGTTGCCATGAATTATGCCACTTATAGTAATCCTTCCCTACATGTTAGTCGACCGAAGGGATGTACGGCCTTCGAACAACTTTATTTGCTTAACCTTTAAGAGCTAAACAAAAATTTGATCGGTTTTTCACAAATTAAATAAGTACTCCTTGGCAATATGGGTATTCTAACAGAACTTCTTCTTCTCTTTACTGAAGGTCGCCTTCTTTAATACTAGGCACTCATACGGCCCTCCAATCACCAACTCAGCTAAACAGACCTCTCATCAGAATCTGACTCGTTGGAATCACTTTCTAACTTGGCTTGGACTGCAACAATCTCCAATTGATTCTTGTAATACGTCCCTTTGAAAGACACCTTACACTAATTCATTTCCCTTAGGACCCTTTCATAATTGGTCGTTATGGTGGCCAATTCATACAAATCCTAAATTGGTATCCTTCAAAGTGCTCCCTTATGGCGAAGGACATGCCTCTAACCACTATTAAGACTAAGTCAGCTTCGGAGATTTGTGTTTGACTGAGCGTTCAAAGCTTTCTGAATTGGCTAATCTATTTAGAAATCGATTCTCCCGGCATTTAGGTGACCCTGACAAGTCGACCAAAGTTACTTAAGGGTAGCTTGTAGAATTCGGCATGAAAATTATCTTCCATTTTCTCCTAATTAGTAATCAACTTTGGCACCAGGTTACTATACCAAGTGAAAGTCATCTTGGTTAGAAAGTAGCCGAATAGTCTCAACTTCCAGAAATTAAAGGGGCTAGCCTCACCACATTGAACTGTGAACCTAAAGATATGCTCAAATATGGTGATATTCTCCTCGCTCGAAAATAAAAAGAATTCGGCAATTTATATCCCTTTAGAAAATAGAAAAGTGTATCATGGCTATTGAGGTATGGCTTTCGATAGGACGGGCACGTCATAGGCCTTAAATCGACCCTCCATATTCTGTAATGCTTCTGCCAACATGTTCTTGTCTAGCTTAGGTCGCCCGAAATTGCTTATAGGTCGTATAGGTTCTATAGACCTAAATTATATCAGCCTAGATTAAGTTTGGCCAACTTGTTCCTGGATTTAGGAAGCTGGCTGGTGTAGACTTCCCAAATTGATCGTGTTGCCAATTTGATCATAACTACAAATTTGTCATGGCTGGTTCTAGTAAACTTATAAGTTTGTTAACTTAACCCTCTTAGGTTGCCTGAGACTATTAACTGAACTATATTGTAGGTTGGTCTAGAGATAACTCTATCAACGTCAAGGCTCCTGTTGTTTAGGATTTGGTCGACCCTGTAAAAGAGCTGTGAGTTTTGTCTGATTTTGTCTCATTGCCTCAAAGTTTTTTTAAATACTTCGGCTTATATTCTACTTGTCCACTATCAGTGGTTAAAATATTGCGACCATCTGATTTGTCAGCATTACACCAAGTTGTTAATTTTTTTTGGGCGATTTGCGCGACCAACCCTTAAACATCAACTGTAAAAAATGGCCTGGAGTATGGAAGAGTGCTGCAATGAATCTCTTCCAACTATTAATTCAGCAAATCCTCCTTGGCATAAGTCAAACTTGCCTCATCTTGCTCAGAATCAATTGGATCTTTGAGCTGTGGTGGAGTAGCCATGGACAATTCAACGGCATTCTTTCCAGTTTTGTTCTTCGCCATCTGTCTAGTTATTATTGGCATACAAGGAATGATGTCCCACAGGAAGTGCCAAAAAGATGTTCGTGAATAAGAATTGAAAGGACTTAAGGTTCATGTATATCCAGTGTCTTGCTAAAATAATGCTCGCCTCGGAATCAAGAGAAATCAAAACTAAAGAATTTACCAATTAAGGCAAGGTTGAATTTGGCTATCAGCAAACAAAGTTTACTCTTAGGCTGTCATTGAGCGAGGTTTATTACTAAACCTAAGCCATGGTACAGCGAACATACCGTAGAGCTTGAGTTCTTTTCAGAGAAGGACGAGCGAAGCTCTAACAATAAGGTTGTACAATTTTCAATAAGTAAGGATACGGAATCAAATGTTGAATGATAAAAATAAGAGAAAAGATAAAAAGCTCAAAATGTTATGTATAATGTGTATGAATAGTTGATGATTATAATGAGAAATCAAACGTATTTATAAATTGTAAAATTCTATAAACAAAATCTAATTTTATAAAGAAAAGAGTTTAAATATGAAACAACTTCTTATTGTGTACATATTCTTAAATAAATTACACCGTATAATTGGGTCCAAAATTTTAAAATAAAAAAGTCCATTAAACACATTTTTTATGGGTGTCAATAGCTGTATGTATAAACTAATCACAACTTATTTATATTATCTAATATGGCATAATATGATTAAAAAGAAAAGTAAAAAAATAATATGATAGTAATTTAGTCAATTCTATCATTATCACGTTAGGTAGTACAAGTGGATTTTGTATAATTTAATTTGTATAAGTACTATTCTTTTAAAGATAACGCCTTTCTTTCTCGTGGGGTTATATTGAAGCGAAGAATTCAAGATTCAGCCTAGAACTCTAACCTCCTTGCGCAGCGGAATAACCTGTCAATCAAGTAAAATCAACAAGAATTCAAAGCAGAAAGTAAAAGAGCACAACACAATCTACGTGGTTCGGCCAATCGCCTATGTCCACGGTGGATCCAAGGATCCTAG
The DNA here is from genome assembly GCA_946807835.1 of Ailanthus altissimus. Lineage (NCBI taxonomy): Eukaryota > Viridiplantae > Streptophyta > Magnoliopsida > Sapindales > Simaroubaceae > Ailanthus > Ailanthus altissimus. Next base: position 25,809,577 of record OX327696.1, on the reverse strand, counting down.
CCTCTCTTATTATAACTCCCTAGAGATTTTATAAGGAAACACAATATGAAGAACCCTCAAAAGGACCTAAACATTTAGTGAACCCTTGCTCTATCACGAACAACGATCACCCAAACAACGGTTCCACCCTAGCGCACACAAGTACTTAGTGTCTACCCAGCTCTTCCCTTCTCTTAGAGTCTCTCTCAATGCTTGATATGAAATCAAGGGTTTACAAGTGTTTATATAGAGTATATTTCGTGCCTATTGACCCTATTCCTTGTTGGAGTAAGAGTCCACTTGTTTTGGAAGTCCAAAACTTTCCAAGACTTGAAATCTCGAATCAAAACAGACTTTTCCACGGGTTCTGGCGCTGCGGCGCTCGTCCTTGGGCGCTGCAGCACTGGACAGAATCGCGCCCAGCGCTGCGGCGTTGAGGACCCAGCGCTGCGGCGCTGGTTTTACTGTCTTGGGCGCCGCAGCGCTGAGCCCTGTAGCTATCCGCGTTTTTTTGCTCCCTTCGAGTCTTTGAGTCCCGTTTCGCTTCCCCCTTCGTGTCTCACACGTCCTAGACTTCTCTATACGTATCCCATACATTCTAAACTTCTTGTAACTTTTCACTTTGATATTCATCTCAATTTTTGACCAACTAAGATTATTGAATCACCAATTTTTTAACAAATAATTATTTAATATTTATTAATAATTAAGTACTGTCAAACAAGCCGTTTATCATTATGATAGGTGTTAAGTATAATAATGTATGCAGTTAAAGCATTCTAATAGACCGAACAACTTAAACCTTGTTTTTACCTTACTTGATTAATTTAAATATTATATTATTTTAAATGTAAATTTTATATTTTAATTATGTATATATATATATATAGTATTACTTTGTTTATAAAATTAAAGCCGGTCGATTTTGGTAGTGTAACAAAGGACCAGAAGGCGAGAAGTCGCTGTTGATGCCGATAACTTGAAGGTCGACTCGTAAGTGATAACAAATTAACAGGCAACACTCAAAAATCTTTAACGGAGGATAACATCAACATGAATGTGGATTTATACTTTTCAGAGTGTACCAATAATGACAAGACGAAATGACTGCTTTCTCTGAAAAAACTTGACATTCATAAATTGATACCGAATGGACCCTTAAATATATTCACGAAGTAGGTTCACTTCCAACATCTCTCAAAAATTGATTGTCATGATGGAAACTTGAAAATAAATTAAAATAAGTATATAAATATATTTTTTTTAAAATAAAAAACAAAATTCACGTGGTTCAACTAATGACCCATATCCATGAGGAGTACTTATCAACAATTTCATTGTCGTAAACAAAAGGTGCACGATAAAAAGATAGATACGAGATGAAAATATGGCTCCTTTTTAAGTTTATGAAGCTATTTAAAGTGGTCTTCTTGGAGTTTGGGGGGGCACTTGGCACCTTCTCACCTAAAGAAGAAACCACTCTTTTGATACTTACAATTTTATCTTTAAGAAGAATGATTAAAAATAAATAAATAAATAATCTTATTTGCCATATATTAATTTGAAAAATATTTGTATCATATAAATCTTAATTTTTTTTTTATGTATACACTTGTTACTACTCTTCTAATTGGAAGATATTTTTTAAATATATACAATATTTTAAATAATGAAAATAATATATATACAATTGAAAATAATTTTTTTAAAATTAAATTTTTTTTTTTTTTTTTGCAAGATCTATACGAAAGATATTGCTTCATAAATAAAGAAGCAATAATTATGTAAAAAGTGTTATGAAAAGAAAATGAAATAAAAAAAAATACAAATGTTAAATATTAAGGGCATTTTAACAATAAGTAAGGTTTATTTATAATTGTTGAAAAATTGGTGATTTAATAATTTTTATTAGATAAGAATTGAGATGAATATTAAAAAGGAGAGTCACAAAAAGTTTAGAATGTGTGAAACACATATGGAGAAGTTTAGAACGTGTGAGACACGAAGGGGTAAGTAAAACGAAATTCAAAAACACAAAGGAAGCGAAGAAAATACGTGGAGGGAGCGTTGCGGCACCCAACACAGAAGCTCATCGTTGCGGCGATGGGTGCAATACACGCAGCGCCGCAGCGCCTAGGGATGAGCATCGCAGTGCCAGGAGAGACAGAAAGTTCGTTTTGATTCGAATTTCAAGTTTTGAAAAGTTTTAGACTTTCAAAATAAGTTGACTCTTACTCCAACAAAGAATAGGGATAGTAAGCACGAAATAAACTCTATATAAACACTTGTAAACTCTTTAGTTGAGAATTAAGCATTAAAATAGATTCTAAGAGATGGGAAGAACTGAGTAGACACTAAGTATTTGTGTGCATTAGGGTGGAACTGTCGTTTGGGTGTTCATTGCTCGTGGTAGAGTAAAAGTTCACTAAACATTAGGTCCTTTTGAGGGTTCTTCATTGGGTTTTTCTTGTAAAATCTCTAAGGAGTTAATAAAATATGTTAGGATCCTTAGATCCACCGTGGACGTAGGCAATTAGCCGAACCACGTAAGATTGTGTTGTACTTTTTTATTTTCTGCTTTAGATTCTTATTATTTTACTTGATAAATAGATTATTTTGCTGCACAAAGATGTTAGGGTTTTAAGTTAAATTCAAAGTTCTTCACTTCAATCTAATCTCAAGAGGGAGAAAGACGTTCCCTCCCTCAACAATAATATTTTAAATATTTTGTTGGGTGTATTAATAAATACAATGTAATAATGTTATTATACAAAATGTAAGGTGAAAATATCACCACTTATATATTTATTTGAAGGCTTCGCACATAAGTTTGATTATTCTAAATTTTTAATTTAGAGTAGTCTTTCTCTAAATCTTTCAATAGGGTTAAACAATCCAAATGTGGACCAAGTGGCGCGATTTGATTTAAAATATTAATTTTATTTAGATTAAATTAATTAAACCTAAAATTTAATTGGGTTGAAATTTTTTAACCTATTTAACTTATTGAAGCGGAAGCATATAAATAAGCAAAACAATTTACCCAAGTAATATAATAATACAGAACAAGTTATTTAAGAAATAAATAGAGAAATTGCTAGAATATGAACAAACAAAGAATTACGTGGTTCGGCAATTTACCTACATTTATGACGAATCAAGATCACACTCTTTTCTTATTATGAATCACAAGGCACTCACAAAGTATGCCTTTTTATAAGAAAAATCACAAAGAAAACTTTCTCTCACTCTAAAGATTTTTCTCTCACAAAGAATCAAAAAAATATCTTATTTATCACAAAGATTATCAAGATCACAAAGATCACTCTTAATCACAAAGATTGTCAAGATCATAAAGATCTCTAACTTGATTACAAAGATCACTCTTGATTACAAAGATGTGTTTACAAGCCAATTGATAGCCTTTATATAGGCTTTGGGACGACCTAGGTTTATCCTATATGTGTGGGAGTCGTATTAGGGAGTCCTGGAGTAAGTGGGAGACGAAATTATGAAGTTTTCTAATTTCGAGACACTGTTCCCGTCTCTAGCGCCACGGCATTGGGTTCTTGTCGCTGCCGCGCTTTCTGCATCCTGGCGCTGCGGCGCTCAGGTTCTGTTCTGGGTGCCGCGGCGCCCACGCCTAGTCGCCGCAGCACCTGCGCTTGGTGCGCCCTTTTTCGTTTTTCACCTCCTTTCGCATCCATCTTCGATCCGTGCGCACCGTACGTACTTAACTTGAACCCCAAATTATATTATGATAATTTTTAATCAATATTTTCACATAACTCAACCTAAATTAAAATTTGAAATTAAAATATTTTTTATTTTTAATAACTGTATTATCTAAAATTAAACTCAAATACCCAATCAAACTTAATTAGCTTAAACATATAATTAGCTACTCAAACATTAGATCATAACATTAAATCACATGATTAGTTTAATTAGATTAAACACAAACATCTTTCATAAGCTAAAATATTAATTACACGAGTTGAAATGAAGAAGAAGAAAAAGTACAACAAACAAACTCTATGGACAAGAACATATAGATAATTAATTAATAAAATAAAACTCAAATTACGCGCTAATTAGTTACTATGAACAAACAACAACAAAAAGAGGGAGCAAGCAAATGACCAAGTATTAGGAAGTTGCACTCATAAGCAAAGGATCTAATAACTAGACATAAACTAATATTTAACCAACTTAAAAATTACATTAATTTTTATATGGAATTAGAGAGTGAAGAAGACGGTCAAGAATTTCTACTTGAGCTATCGGCTGAGAAGGAAGAATCAAACATAAAAAATTTGAAATTTGTACATAATTCAAAAATGAAAATGATGGCGGTTTTAAAGTTTAACCCTTATGAGATGAACACTCTTAAGATTTTTAACTTGAAGTATTTTAAGGCTGCAAAAAAATGCAATGTATTACCTATTTTCCTTTTCTTTTTCTTTTAAAAAAATTGAAAAAAATAATATACATAAATACCCGCAATGAATATTTGCGAATTTTTTATCGAACTCGTACTTATTCTAAATTTAATGTGAATTTTTATTCTGTATTCTAAACCCGTATTAAACCTACTTCAAACTTTACTAAATCTTTTTTAATACAAATAAATTTTAATAAATTTATAAATTTACATATAATTTTGTCATCCCTAATCTAAACCTTCATCCTAACTTTTGAAGGCTCCTCTTTAGAGTATTATTAGGATATTTTGGATATTTTCATATACACTTTTTATTAATATAGTTATGGAATAAAATCAGCTTAATCTGAAAATAAAATTGTCTTCTTTTTTTTAATGAATTAGAGCTCATTATATTAAAATATAGATTTATTCGAACCAATAATACTAGATTTATAAAGTTAAAGTATAAATTTTATATCTCACCATATGTAGCATTTGATGTATTTATTATTAGTTGGTATTGTATAACTATTTTATTAATGAAGATTAAAAAATTAATAATTACATGATATGTAATAATTATTAATTTGTGATATATAAATTAAAAAAATATTATATTTCAACTTTATAAGCGTAGTATTCATTTATTCGAATTCATATTTTATGTTTTGTTGTTTTTTTTATTGATACAAATCCCCTTTTTGTTCTTAATATCATCGTACCTTTTCTTTTTATTTTAATAGGTAATGCTTGCTTAATTAATCAAGGCTTCATTTCTTAATTAAAAAAGAAAAACAAAAGCACCACAATTCAAATCGATTTTTTTTTTTTCAAATGGAAACTTTGATTAAGAAATTAAGAGAAGAGAACAACATTATCAGGGTTTAGGGGAAGGAAAAAACAAGGAGGCACACCATTCGTCCTAACAAACTCCTCCAATTAGCAATAAGAGTAAATTTGGCATGGAGAATTATGAAACGAATCATCATCATTTGTCATGTCTTTTCTTTATTTGGCCATTAAAGAAACAAGGTTCTAATGAATAATCAATGTTCCAATCAGATGGCGATAAAACAAACATTCAAATAGTAGAATTCAGATTCTGAGTCAATCTTTATCTTGGTTATTTTTCCCTTAAAGATGTTGACATTCTACCAAAAGAACATGATAGAAATACAACCTCGTTTAACACCAAGCAACATGAAATGAGCCCACTAGTAATTTAAAAGCCAAATGATAAATATATAGTTAATTAGCGGCCTCATCGAAACAATGATTAAGGATCCCATGGCATGCATAACCCACAAGCCAACTTTCATACATATGGAAATAGAATTTATGACTTCAAATAAAAACACATATCGAAGTTTCTTAATTTAAAACCTCTACAATTAATTTTTTTTTTTTACCATTGAGTTATTCCTTTGATTAATAAATACATTTTTATATTTTTATTTAAAAAATACTTTAATATTTAAATTAATATTTATAAAAAAAAAGGTTTGTCCGTAAAAAAATACATATACAAACAAAAATAGTTGAATGCTTAGATCTGAATAATAGAATAAGTTGTCAATAATTATAAATAAATACTAATAATTAATTGTCTTATAAAAATTGCTATCGGAACATTACCTGACCTATGGCCAACCTCCCTTTCAGTTTTGACTAAACCGCCAATACCTAAGGTTAAGTCAGCTTGATTGAACATTTCTTTTCATTATTATCCACTTCAAACATTCTTAAACATGTGTCATATTGTAATTAACTAGTACCGATTATGTTAAATTTGTTATTTCCGCCTTTGAAATCTCAGTTAGCATTATTTAACAAATTGCTTTTTCATTGTTAGCCCATAATTTTTAGAACATAGTATAATATTCTACCAGTTGCATCAATTATGCACATAAAAATTTGAATTTACCTCAATTATTTTTTTTAAAGCCATTTTAATATTATTGATAGAAATTAAAATATTACAAAATTTATTGTTATGAAATAAAGAATTACTGAGACATTATAAATACAGATTACTGATAATCACTTAAATCTAACGTTTTTTTCTATAATAAAAAAATAACAAACCCCATAACTATAAAATATTTATAGATGGAATTTCTACCCCTTATTAAGAACGAAGACATCCTACCTTCATATAAGAGGGATTTTACCTCACTAAGGAGGATAAATATACAATAAAAACTCGAAGATGACAAATATATATAATCCACCATTTACATGTACATCCTCATAAATTACAATTAAAAAACTATTGTAAACACTCGAAGTTTACCAATAATACACCCACAATAGAATAACAAAATAATAAACCTATAACAATAAGGTTATTCTTTACGGTGGTGACGAGGAATTTGAAGGCTGTTAATTTTTGCTTCATACCAGATCGCATGAGAGTGCAACTGCAATGAGCGATGTTTGCTCGGGTGCAGAGGCTAAGTGTCCAACGATGATTAGCTCGGCAGCGGATTTAGACATGTGACAGGAGGAGCGCATGTGTCTTTTGTGGTGGCTGGATTAGAGTAGATCTGGGGTGATAGGACCGGCAAAATCACGGAGGTGTCCATTGAAGCATATTAGGCAAAGTCTATTAGGAGAACAGCCAGAAAAACAACTGGCGCTGGTAAGGGAAGTTCGGTCTAAATTGCCTCAATTGTTAATCACACAATTAAAAACTATTTAATAAAATATACTAAGCCTGATAGGAAATAAAAAGACAGCGAAAGATAATCTCAATCCTCGCATTATTCAAATTCAACGTAGGTAAATCAATTATTCTGGATAGACAACTGTTGGAAATTGGTGATTCAACAATCTTGTATGGACAAGAATTGAGATGAATACCAAAGTGGGGAGTCACAAGAAGTCTAGAAAGTGTGAGATACAAAAGAAGAAGTGAAACGAGACTCGAAGACGAGAAGAAAACGCGGGTGGTGCCACCAGGGCTGAGCGCCACGGCACCCAAGACAGCAACCCAGTGCCGCAGCACTGAGCCTCTAACGTCGCAATGGTGAGCCAAACAAGGTGAGCGCCCCGCGGAGACAGGGAGTTCATTTTTTATCCATATTTCAAGTTTTGGGAAGTTTTGGACTTTCAAAACAAATAAACTCTTACTCCAACAAGGAATAGGGTTAGTATGCATGACATATTCACTATATAAACCCTTTTAAATACAAAAGAAAAACAAGCATCTAAGGTTTCAAGATGTAACCATAAGAGAGAATAGATGAGCTAGGTAGGCACTAAGTGCATGGTGCACTAGGATGTAACTTTTGAGAAGTGTTTTCTTTTGGTTCTTGAGTGAATAAAATAGAAACACTATAGATCCTTTTATCTTAAATGCTCGAGCTATTCTTATATTCCTTATAAAAATCTCTTATGATGAGATACTAAGAGGTCTTAGGGAGTCATGGTGATCAAGGGTAGATGCTTAGAGGTCTCTATGGGAGATACTAAGAGGTCTCTATGGGAGATACTAAGAGGTCTTGTGGGATCATTGATGATGTAAGAAGATACTTAGTGATCTATATCAATAATAAGAAGCTGGATCATGGATCCTTCATGGACGTAGGCAATTTTGGGCAAAACCACGTAAATCTTGTGTCTTGTTGATTGGTTTATTTTCTTTATCTTTATTAGTGTGTTGCTCTTATATGTTCTTTCTTATGGTGTGAGTTATAGTTTTCTGCTACGCATAGAATAAAAAGGGTATCAAGGATGTGGCTTAGTTGATGCATATGGGTGTCAAACTGAAGTGCATGACTTGATATCCGTAACAAACTGGTATCAGAGCTAAGGTTGAAGTTTAGATTGCAGAGCATAAGCAACAGTGTCGTATTGTAGAGTAAATATTGTTAGCCATAGGGACTTACAAATATAAGAAAGAACAATATGGAAGATGATTATAGGCAAGAGGAAAAGATGATGGCTTTATTGGGGATTTTTTTTTTTTTTTGGTAAAGATCACTCTTGAAGAAGAATACCAAGAAGATGGTATCATCTAGGTCCTGGTCAGAAGAATCATTCAGATTAGACATAAAATAAATATGGCAAAAGAAGAACAATCAAGATTAAAGGGCAAATCTAAAAGGTGTTTAGGGCACTCAAAGAGATAATCCTAAAGAAAGATAAAGATAGAAGAAAGGTGAATTTACAAGTCTATTGGATGACTAGGCAAAAACCTTGATCGCATGAGAGCTTTTAAAGGAATAAATGTCTTATAGATGAACTATTTTTTTAGATCTAGGGCAGTGTTTTCATATGAGCCATAGAGAATCGTTATTCACCAATTGAAGAAATATGACTTATGGTAAGTCATAGGAGATTGGTAGAATAAGATTGAGAGTACATAGTAAAAAAGACAAGGGAGGGACTAGGTATGAGATTTCATTCCTCGTCTCATAAAGACCTAGTGGACTCGAGACTGTTAGATCGAAATAAGGAGATTCATAAAAGACTGAATGAAGGAATACTAAATAAAAAGCAAAAGGATCGGGGAGTGATAAGCACAAAGAAAGGCTATGTGCTTGAAGAAAAGTGCTTAGAACATAATCAACATAGGGTTGTTGATTTGAAACAGACCATAAAGTAGCTTTTGAATTATATCACTTTGTGGCAGAGGTCAAAAGAGAATGTGTGGGAAGAGTAGTAATGGTGAGAATGTATTTTCCCCATTAAAGGATTATGGTCATGGTGTCTTCGAGACATGAAAAATCACAACATTGAACTACTATAGACATCAGTATTCAAGAATCTTTGGAGACCGTAGTTGCAAGAGCCTTAGTTAAGCCTAAGACTTGACTTATGGACAATGCTACTAAGCGTTGGTCAAAAAGGGGTGATAATGATTAGCTTCATGGAGAGAGATTTTGAATTAAGGAGTGAATTTGTTAGAAATTGGTGATTCAACAATCTTGTATGGACAAGAATTGAGATGAATACCAAAGTGGAGAGTCACAAGAAGTCTAGAACGTATGGAACACGTATGGAGAAGTTTAAGACGTGTGAGACACGAAAAGGGAAGTAAAACGGGACTCAAAGACTCGAAGACTCAAAGGAAGCAAAGAAAACGCGGGTGGTGCCACCAGGGCTGAGCACCGCAGCACCCAGGACAGCAACCCAGTGCCACAGCAGTGGGCCCAACAAGGTGAGCGTCGCGGCTCCAGACACGACAGGGAGTCCATTTTTTATCCGAATTTCGAGTTTTAGAAAGTTTTGAACTTCCAAAATAAGTGGACTCTTACTCCAATAAAGAATAGGGTTAGTAGGCACGAAATATTCACTATATAAATTCTTCTAAACACAAGAGAAAGATAAGCATCTAAGGTTTCAAGATGTAACCATAAAAGAGAATAGAGGAGCTAGGTAGGCACTAAGTGTGTGATGCACTAAGGTGTAACCTTTGGAGAGTATTTTCTTTTAGTTCTTGAGTGAACAAAAGAGAAACATCATAAATCTTTTTGATTTAAATGCTCGGACTATTCTTGTATTCCTTATAAAAATCTCTTATGATAAGATACTAAGAGGTCTTAGGGAGTTATGGTGATCAATGGTAGATGCTTAGAAGTCGCTATAGGAGATACTAAGAGGTCTTGTAGGATTATTGATAATGTAAGAAGATACTTAGTGATCTATATCAATAATAAAAAGCTGAATCATAGATCTTTTATGAACGTAGGTAATTTTGGGCCGAACCACGTATATCTTGTATCTTGTTGATTGATTTGTTTTCTTTATCTTTGTTGGTGTGTTAATCTTATATTTTTTTTTTTATGGTATAAGTTATGATTTTTCGTTGCGCATAGAATAAAATGGGTATTAAAACTGTGACTTAGTTAATGCTTAACGGTGTTAAACTGAAATACATGATTCGATATTCATAACAACAATGTTAATTCAAAAAAAGAAAAAATTCAATCGAGATGGAAGCGCCGGTAGAGTAAAAAAATTTCGGATCAGACTTTGTATAACTTGAACCGATTTTTATGATGGGTATGAGATTCTTGATGGTCAGTTAAATTAACTAATAGGTCTTATGTTAATATAAAGTGCTTTAATTAGGTTTTAGCTAATTTACAAAGTACTAAAATTTTATACACATGCTTCGAGGCATAAAACTTTTTGCTGAATGGGTGCATATTTCGTACGGCAAGTAGGAGAAGAGACGACCGAATATTGTGACAGCTATTCATACAATAATATCAAGGATTTTTACTTTTGGACACAAACTCTAAAAATTTTGTGGTTTTAATCATTATTGATGTAAGTCAGGAATTAGAGATAGATTATTTTTTAAAAAAAAAGTTAAGTATGATTAAATATTTTTATGTTAGTATGATTATTATTTATATTTGCGTCATAATTTTTTTTTAAAATTTAATTTATTTAGTTATCAAAATTTATTATTTACTTATAATTAAGTAATTTATTTATTATTTTTAATTTTTATAAATCATCTCATTAATAATATTTTAGTTGCATTTTTTTATTGAGAGTCTATCTTTATTATAAATTCAACGCCCCTCTTATTAAAACGATATTTAGTATTGCTTTGACACTGAAATCTAACTTCAGATATGTTAACCAGCGAGTGCAGAGAGAAAATGAAGACGCAAATATTCTGCGATGATTTACATTTACTATCAATTGAATGGTGTGGTTGGGCCTGCTTGGAGATCCGCCGTGATTTTGTTCAATGCTTACCCCCACAAATCACTGGCTTCGTGGCGTTGTTCTGATGACCAAATTAGCCGACACTATTTGGTATAGTGTCGTTTTTAAACATCACTAAACTAATGGTGCTTGTGGACTTGGGACCGAAGCTATAACAATCCCACTTGTTTCACCGATATAATTACACATTCATTCACTACCACGCATACTTGTCAACAAAGCAACAGATTTCTTCTTTTTCTTTTTTTTTTTTCCTTCTACTTTTTAACAAAAGGTCGGCTCTAAAGGTTCGAGGTGCTTGAAAATTCATTACATTGGGAGCGAGTTACATTAATGGGTGCTATAAAATTGCACAATTTCAGCAATAAATATTCTGGTGGCGTTATGTGATTGTCCAAGAAGAAGATAAAAAAATAAATGAACCAACATGATGATCACATACAAAACAAAAACAAAATTTCATGCCAGAAATTTATTCTGAGTTTTTCTTCTTGGACGCTTCCATTAATTGTTTGTTTGGCTATATATTTACATGTTTTTAGTAACAACCAAATTCGTGTCCTTGTTTTTTTTTTTTAAATATATATTTCACGGACGTTTCTTCCTTTCTTGCAATAAAGAAAATTTCTCGGGAGCATTTCGTACAATACGTACCACCATAATTCAAATTAATGGGACCAAAAACGTCTCCTCATTTTCCTCAGTTGGGGAACCTGCCAGTTAGCCAATGTGACGTGACTTAAAAATTATTGGAAAATTTGTACAGTTGATCTTTTTTTTGGGTGTAAATTATTTTTTACCGCACTTAAAATTATTATATTTTATTGATTAAATATATAATATTTTATCCATTTCATCTTTATTTGTAAAATTTATAAAGATATATATTTTTAATTTATTATAATTAAGTAATTTAATTAAAAAATTATTTGAATAAAAAATAATTAAAATTAATCATTTACATAAAAAAATTAAATTTTAAAATAATTTTAAAATAAAAAAATTAAATTTTAAAATAATTTTAAAATAAAAAAATTAATAATATTACTATATGGTAGGCCCTATTGTGTGATACTGTAGCACACAACGGGGATGCAACAGTGCTATATAATTTTTTAATTATCATAAATATTATAATAATTTAAAAAATTACACATTTATTTTTTAATTAAATTATTTTTATAAAAATAAAAATTTCATATACTAAAATACTTGAAAATAAAATATTCGATACATTAAAAAATAATGACAAAACTTAAAAATAATTATAACTAAAAATATATATATAATAATAATGATAAAATAATTTAAAATTATAAAATTAAACAATTATTAACAAATAAATGAATTTACTCATAATTTTAATATATTTTTAAATTAAAAAATACAAAAAAAATTATTTAAAATTTATGGGTTGCCATGCTGTGGTGTGCACCACAGTAGGTGCCCCAGGTGTGCGCTACAGTGCCCGTCTCACCTTAAATTATAATAAAATTTAAAATAATTTTAAATTTATTTTATTTTATTTAATTAAATAATAAATTTATTTAAAAAATTATGAAAATAAAAAATTAAATAATTTAAATTTTTTTAAAATTACATATTTTTAAATTATTTAAAATTAATAATATAATTATTATATAAATAAATTTTAAAAATTAAAAAAATTGTACATACGCATAATATACATTGCTTTGCTTGTGCACATATTTATTTATTTTTAATAAATTAATGAAATAAATAAATAATTTAAAATAACATTAATTTAAATTTAGAAAAAAATTAATTAAAAAATAAATAAGAACACAATGAAAAAAGTATTCTCTTTTTTTATTATTAAACTATAAAAATTAAAACTGTGGTTAGAAAAACTTAACCTCAAAAAGAAGTCAACAATTTTCCAAAATTATTAAGCACGCAAAGCCAAAGAAAATTAGCAAATGATGACAGAATAAACAAAAGTTTTATCATTTCTTGCGTGGGCGTAGTAAGTAACAGGTGTTAATAAGAAAACGCGTATATATTTTTAATTGGGTAAAAGTTATTGTTACAAGGGTAAACAAAATCCATAAATTGTAGGCGATATTGGTCCATGGCTATGCATTAGTCAACCAAGAATTGAAGCATGATTCTAAAAAGGTAAGCAATTAATAATAATTGGTTTACTCTTAATGATTAAGGATTTCATGGTACATATTAGTGTCCAGTAACTTTACCCACGAAATAAAAAATATCCACGTGAATCACGTTAAACTCATTGTCAACAAATTAATTACATGGAGTACATCTTCTTAGAGTTAATTTATTATAAAAAAATTTAAAAAAATTAAATTAATAAAAAGAGAACTATTTTTATTTTGATATTATTCCTAATGTCTTAAATAAATAAAAAAAATTTATCTTTATTTTAACATAATTCTAATAAATAAATTCTAATTAAAAAAATTTACGACCCTTATATACCTAAAAGCATATAAATAAAAAATAAAATGATACAAGAATGGCATTAATTATTAGACTTCGATTTCTCTCTATTCCATTAATTAGTTTTTTTTAGCATCCATAAATTAGTGAGAACAATTTTTCCACGAGCTAGTAAGAGTGGGCAGCACATTTTTTTTTTTTGGGTGATTATCTCTTTAATTTTATAAAGATTTTGTCTTCATATATTTATATTATAAAATTATTATTTAATAGTGTTATACAAGTAAATTAACTAAGTTTGGTAAAATAGATAAAAACTTAAATTAGACTAAATCATTATAAATATAATATTTTTTATATTTTTTTAATTTTAATTTTATTAATTTCAATTTTATTTTTATCAATCAATAAATTCAATTTATTAACTTCAAAGCGATTAAATTTTAAAGTCAACGCTACTCAAACCTCGAGCTTTAATTCTTCGTGTATCCAATTCATACATTGTAATGTCTAAATCATACAACTCTTTTGACTCAACTAATTTTCATTTTCAGACAATAAAATGGGCCACAATGTGTTTTGGGATAATTATTTATAATACACAAAATTGTTAATTAAATAAATGAATGCGAGACATGAGGAATTTTTTTTTATTAAAAATTATATATGATTAAAGAGAAACCATAATGTGCATAAACTTTTTCTTTAGAAGATGTTTTTATTATAAACCCTTGAATCATGCACAAAGAAATCTATATTTTACTCATAAAGGAAAAGAGAAAGAAAAAAAAAATTTCTTATGGGAGATAACTATGACCAAAAAATAAATGTTTCATGTCACATATAAATTTAAGGTTTTGCTTGTAGGTGTAGGAAACGAATTATATGCGGACATATAACCTTAGATATTTTATCTTCATTAATTTAATTCTATAATTTTTGTGTTGATTTTTATGAATATTAAGAAACTAGTTATTAGAATCCAAAATTTGATGAAAAATTGTCAACTTAGTCTTTGAAATTTAGTTAAACTACTCAATTAATTTTTATATTTTTTAAATACTTTGATTAATTCTTCTCTTATAATTAAAAAAAATAGCATTTAAGGTGCATTTTTTATTACAGTAAGATAAATTTAATCAAAATATAAAAAAAAAATTATTATGATCAGACATATTAATTCACTTTTTTACTCTAAAAAAAAGGCTTTTCAGATAAATATTTTTTCAACAATATGAATTAACGGATGTATTTAAAAAAATATAAAGATTAAATAAGTAATTCAATAAAACTTCAAGAATTAAACTAGAAATTTTTCTGCAAAATAGATATTTGTATACTCTGACCCAGAAGATTTGATTAATCATTAATACCTCCATATAATCATTTTTTATAAGATTTAAACTAGAAATTATATAAGATTTGATTTTTGACATTAATACCTCCATATAATCAAATTTTTATCTCATGACATTTTGACTTTGACATCTTAGCCCCCTTATCATTTGGATTCTGGGTCTGCCTCTAGTGGTTCAAGCATAATTCTTTGAGAATTAATTATTTTGTTAATAAAATCAAAGCGGAGTAGTTTTGATGAGATAATAAATTTATATAAGTCAATATGGAAATACCTTATTCTAATTTAGAACAATCCTTCTGTCAACGTACGTCGGCTGTTTGTTATCTTCATTTGATCAATAAACAAACTGGCCTTCATATGAATAATATTTGGATGGTCCAACTCCAATCAAATGACGCTCAACCAAGCATACAAAGATTCATATTTTCTCAAGTCAATATTATTTAGAGATGTTGATATTCTACCCATAAAAGTAGAAAGTAGAAACTGAGAGAAATAGCACGATCTCATTTAAAAACTACGCGGTGGCCAATGGCCACCTGATGGAACAAGACAACGGTGAAGGATCCCATGGCAGACATCACACGGTGCCCACAAGCCGTCCCAACGCAGCTTTCATGCATATGGAAATGGGATTCGTGCCTCGAATTAAGCACATTGCTTAGTAATATCAGATTTGCAAAATTTTGTTTTTCTTTTATTGTTGGCCGACAGTTTTTTAAAACGTTGGATTGAATTCTACCACTTGCAACAATTCTGCACATGAAAAAAATGAAAAGGCCTTAATCATTAATCATATAATTATAAACTTTATGTGTTGAATATAATAAGGCTGCCAAGGACGGTGGAAGAAAATACCAATCCATGCATTATTCAAAACCACCATGGGTAAATACAATTATAATCAAACTGCAGGTGTTTACTTTTTGTGCCCTGGCCCCAGTTCCTGGAATATTAAACATTTCTCTCTTTTTGTTACAACAACACATGCTTGAAAGAAATATATAAGAAGCTCAGTTACCAATATTCTGATCTGTGTTATCTGACATTTACTCTGCTCCAGAAACCTTTTTTGCCCCAATGGAAATATCACTCAATACTGAGAGTGAAGCTCAAGCCACAAGTTCTAATTCTCATTCTGCAGGATCTTCTTCTTCCTTCTCTGAGGAATCAACAAAATTCAAGTCCCAAAAGAACTGCAAGAGAATTCATGAAGAGCAAACTGCTAGTGGTGAAAGCAAGATCAGAAAGTCTGACTTGAAACATCCAACTTATAGAGGAGTAAGAATGCGTCAATGGGGCAAATGGGTATCAGAAATTAGAGAACCAAGAAAGAAATCGAGGATTTGGCTAGGGACTTTCGCCACGGCTGAAATGGCTGCTCGAGCTCATGATGTCGCTGCTCTTACCATTAAAGGCCACTCTGCTTATCTCAATTTTCCTGAGCTTGCTCATGAACTTCCCCGGCCGGCAAGTGCTTCTCCAAAGGATGTCCAAGCTGCTGCTGCAAAAGCAGCTGCCTTAAGCTTCCCCAAAGGTCATTCTCTTGAAGCTGATCAGCATCTGATAGTTCCTCACTCTCCAGCAAGTACTGTGACTTCTCATGACACTCAAGAATCCTCAAGCTGGCCATTGAATAGCAATGATGATACTTTTTTTGACTTGCCTGATCTCTCAGTCGAGAGCAGCCATCAAATTGATGAGTTTTGGGACTCGTGTTCATGGCAGCAACTAGCTGAAACAGAGCCTGTTGATACTGGATTCTGGTATGATCAGGAGATTTACTTGTGGACATAGTATAATTAGATAACAGCAACTCCATGTCAAATAGTCTCAATTTCCCTGCAGGCTTACCACAGTGGTCAACTTTAATTATTGCTCCTTCAACAAAATTTCCATAAAGAACAAACCATTGTACATAAGAGAGAAATGCCGAACTGTTTCATGTTTGTGATCAGGTTGAGTTGGCCTAAAATCATTATGTTATTTTTATGTCTTTGCTTAATTTGTCAGTAATTCATATGATATAATTGCACGGAAATGCATCATCCTGGTTGATGTATGATAATGATAGCATCACAACTGTCTTTTGTGGTTTATTTTGTTTTAATACCATAACATTCAAATCGCTAAACAATTTAACGTGATGCTTCATGTGAAAAAGCATCTGGGCAAAATGCCTCTGCACTCACCTAATTAAAGAGATCTAGTAAAAGAAACTTGTAAAAAAAAGCTAATGTTTACATGTAGATAAAATTATTTTAACAGTTGAGCCTTGTGTAAATATTAGCCATTAAAAGTATATTAGAAATATTTTTGGAAGTACTAAAAGAGTTTTAGTAATACAACTAAAATCAACTTTCTTCTTTTTTATTTTTTCCCAAGAAACATATATGGTCAAGTGATTTTTGCCTGCTATTATGGGAAATATTATCAGACGAATATACTTCTTGCACCCCATTCCCAAATACCAAAATCATCGGAAAAAACAGGCAGAGTTCTAATCTTACATCACTAGCTATATATATATATATTCATATTTCATTTTCACAATTTTCAGTTTTACGTTTTTGTTGCATGAAAGTGAAGGATTATGATACAATATCTACTGAGTTGGTAAAAAAATTGAAGTGGGAAAGGCCTTGATCTTCTTTATTTGTTTCACTATATGAATATATATTAAGGACATTAACAATTAATTTGTGATTGCTAAACTTGTATATGTGTGTATATATATATATATATCATTGGTTCATGGACCACATGGTGTTTGATTGAACGTTTCAGTAAATGTTGTCTTTAATATTGATCTGACCTTTTGAGCAGATGAACATACATGATTACAAACTAGAAAAAATACAAAACTAAATGGAATATTAGTAGTTCCAGGGTCCTGTAAAGGGTGTGTATATATAGCGATATATGATAATTCTAAGACTCAAATCTTTAGTCCCAGATATTGATATCATCTAGTTTATGGTTATGAGTGTATTAACTGTCAACTTCTGGGCAATTATAGAAGGAAATTCCAGGAGTTAAAAAGAAAATAAGAGTGTCGATTGGTGAAACTAAAGGAATATGGGAATAAAGGACAACTCATAAGTGTTTATCATATTGCTAATTGGATATAAAGTTGGAAACGCCGAATGTACGAGAGAAAATGACTGGCATGAGTGTGAATTGAGCATCCAATGTAATTTGCTAAGGGGATTTGATCAGCTGAATATAATAATAATAATTACTGGGTTGATCACGATTTAATTCTTGTATATAATTCTAAGGCTTTGATTGAGACTAAATTGATTTTATGTTTTCGTTTATTGCCTTTACCTAGTTAGCTGTGTGTGAAAGTGAAACATAATGGCCCGCACAAAGGTTGAAAAAAGAGTTACCAAATGAATAGAAGAGAAATGGCAATAGAAGCTAGCTTTATCTTTCTTTTGAGTTGGAAATTAAATGCTTTTTACTCAAATGATTAATATACTTGTATGCTTTTTATGCACACAGCTCTCCTCTTTTTTTTTCTTTTTTTTTAGCAGACAAAAAAGAGAAAGAAGAGTGTTTTTTTTTTTTTAAACAAATATGCAACTTGTAAAAATGAGTAACTATGGGCATACTTTAACCCAACATATTGACCAGAATATATATAAACAAGTAAATCAGATTTTACTTGGAAACGAAAAAGTAAATCAGATTTAAAGTGAATTGTGTTTGAGTCAATTCCCTTGAGACACATATATCTCCAAAATTTTACAATTTCAAAAGGTTTGGTCTCTTTTATACGGTGTATTTTGTGTTGTCTTTTGTGTTAGGGTTATTTTTATTTTTTCGTTCCTAATAACAATAATAATTTTTAATTATAAGGAATATATTCCGTTATAAAATTTTAAATTGAATCTCTACTAATAAGAGATTCAATTTGGATATTTCAATGAATCAATATAATATAACATCCTGATAACTCTTTAATTATTATATTAATGATTTTATAATGTAATATTAATAATTTTATCAATAATATTACATTTGTTTGCTAAAAAAACTCTCTAAAAAGTTAGCATTGCCTAACAATTTTTTTGGGGTTCTTCTTTGACTAAATATTTGTATAGAAATTGAAGTACCTCAAACCACCAATATAATTAATGTTTTTATTCCCAAGCTAAATTCTAAAGTGTTATCAACTTCAATCATTGACTTATTGTAAGCTGTAGCATATAAACATCAATATATTCCAACATCACTAGTTGATGATCAGACCTTATATCTAACAAATTATTCGAATTTTATGCATATTTATGTCTCTGTGTACTTCAACTAATCAATAAATTAATAATAATCAAATAGCATGTGGTGCATTCATATAAAACAGTAATTTATAGCTATTATTTTTAATACAATTAGTTGCTATATTTTAAATATAATTGTTCTTCAATTATGCAAGAAGCTTCGACTTCACACTCATTTTTAGTTGAATTGGCCAACGATGATAGACAAAGGTGAATTGGAATAAAGCAATACTCCAAGAAAGACAACTCTCGAATTAAATTTATTAATAAATAAATAAATGATGTGATTTTGGCTCCTAAATATTATTAATTAATAAAATCAAATAGGTTTATGAAGTGATTATTTATATGGTTTTCTTAATAAACCAAAAACAAGATATTCAACGCGATTGATTGGAACTTTCGAAATTACGATCAGCATATACAATTATTCACATGCGTGCATGCTTCATCACATGCATGAACTTTAACTAGTACATAATAATTCAATATTTTTTCTTTTTCTAAAAGAAAAAGGGAAAAGGGAGACAATTTATTATTTAAGATATAAAGGTGTAAAAAGGGACGTGAGAGATCAAAGAGAGAGCAAACTTGCAAGACAAGATAGAATACTTTTAGTTATATTTAGAGTAAATGTCATTTACTTCTTAATAGATTCTTTTAACTACTAAAATTTTTTCAATGTATGATAATATTAAAAAATTCACGTGCTGTTATAACTGTAATATCATAAATTAATTTTAGAGGGATATAATAATCATTTATTTAAAAAGTCAATAACTATATTTGTATAGTATCAAATAATAAAAATATATTATGTAAACGATAAAATTAGTATACTCATACTATTAAATAATAGTAAAAATAATACAAAATTTTATTATATTATAAATTATTATTTAATTCAGATGTCTACGTTTTTATTAAAATTTATAAAAATATAATAAAAATTTAAAAAAATTAGTGGAGAGTTAAATACCCTTAAATAATCAACTCCTACCTCACTTTTTATTTAAATTCGAATGGTCACAAGTACTATGCACCTTGATGGCCACTTGAGTCATGCCTTAGGAACAAAATATAAATATTCAATATTAATCGTTATATTACTTTAACAAATAAAAAAAATTATTAATTATAACACAATATAAATTTATTATTTATACAATATTATTTAACTATTTAAAATTATATTACACAGTATTAATTTTATTGTTTAGACAGTGCATTGTTACTATTTAATATTATACATACAAAATTATTATTTTTTAAATAAAAATACAATTATATCAATCAAAAATTAATTTATTTTATTAAATTTTTTTTATATATTATCAATCACTAAAAATATTTTTGATAGTTAAAAAATCTAATAAGAGGATAGATAATAAATTTCCTTATATTTATTTATGAACATATGTTATCATGTCATTACATACGTAGCATTACAAGGAAAATTAACTGAGAGCTTTTCGTCTGCAAGAAAAAAAAGTTTATAGAATTTCGGGAATGTCCAGAACTACAAAAAGATATTTAATTTAAGCATCTTCTTAGTTAGAACCTTCCTTTTCTAAAATAACTTTAGGAATATAGCATGCATCACGTGACACCTATATAAGTATTTACCCCGTTTGCCGTTATTTAAGTTGCGACTCTATTTTAATATCGTACGTACGTTCGTACACTTATAATATTTAGCTAAACTAATTATCAAAAAAAGGAAAATGATAAACTAATTTTAATAATTAAATTATCTTGAAGAAATATTTTGCTTCCAATTATTTATATTTGGTATATTTTAATGGTTGATGCCTCAAACACACCCCCTAGTTTAGGTTAAAAATTTGAACTCTAATAATGTCTAGAGTTGTTTTAGTTCTTTTAATTATTATGAGGTTAATTTTAGTCTTTTTAATTATATGAGAGGGTTGTTTTATTGATGATATTGTAATGAGTTGATATTTAAATTATTATATTATAATATTGTTTAGTTGATAATATTGTAATTAATTGATATTTGAGTTGTATTATTATAATAATTTGATATTAGAGATTAAAATTTAAAATGTAATATTTATATAAAAAAAATTAAAGTATTGATGTTGTAATTTTAATTATGATATTATAATTTTTTTAAAGAAAAATTCAAAGATCTTAAAATTATAAAAAGTAGCCAAAGTTATTGTGAGGACAAGGCGATGAACTATTTTTGGAAATTACAAGAAAATATGCCGACAAAAAAGCCCCTGTACACGTGGTTATTAACAAGTTAAAAATCCAGAGGGAACATGGACGGCAAACACTTTCTTTTTCTTTCACCTTAATAATGCATGCGGCCTATGTTTGTGACCTATTTTTCTATCTTAGAAAAAAAACAAAAATGTTATAATCACATCAAACTTTTCGAGGTCTAGCCAGTAGCCACGCCACAGTCACTCTCAATGCATTTAGTACAAAGTCTTAACGACGGGGACGATGACAGGGACCAAATGTTTGCTTATTCTAGGACCACTCACAAGTTTATATATAGAAGAGATTATTTCGGCATGCTTTGCCAATTGAAAAAAAATTAAAATACACACATAATACAATATTTGGCGTAAGGGATATGACAATGACAGCAGTTCAAGCTCATTGGGCCTTCGGCTACGCTTCTTTTGCCGTCTTTGCACATAACTTGTCACTAAGTTATTTGTGATACGATGACTTTTATGAAATCAAATATTAGTGTTCTGTCAAATTGTATGTAGCTTTGAAAAGGTTTTTACTTCCAGTTAAAATTGAGAATTTAAAATTGTAGTTAAATTTAATTTTGAGTTAAAATTTAATAAAAATTTAATATGTAATTAAGAATGTGATGGACGAATAAAAAAAAATGTTAAATGTGAGGAACATAAAAATATAAGTGAGGACATATTCAAGTATAAGTGTTGCGGCGTTGAAGTCAATAATTTTAATACCGCAACAGCGAATTTTGAGGCATCGCAGTGCTAGGTTAAATCGCATCCAACACTTTTGTGGTAGTTTTTTTAGCATGACAATGTTGTCTATTCGAAATTTTTTTTTTTTAAGTCTAATTGTAAGTTTAAGTTAGTTTTGAATTTTCTAATTACATTGACTTTTATTCTAGGATTAGAGTTTTTAGAAATATTTTCAACACTATATAAATTTTTGTAATCTCTTATAATTTATCAAGCATCAACAAGAGATAGAATAGAGAGTTTAAAGTATACTTGCGTGCTTTTAGTATACAAGATAATGTGGTATAGATCATTGGAAGCTATACACTATTAAGTATTTCTTTTTGATTTCTTGTGGAAAGTTCTTTGTGAACTGGTTAATAAAAGAAGTTAGGATCGTGAGATTCATTATGAATATAGGCAATTATTGTCACATCACATATATTGCTCATGCTTTCTTTTATATGTGTGATTGTTTATTTAATTGTGTGATCTTTTTTTATACTTAGTTACTTGTAAGTGAAAGTCTTTTGTCAAACGTTTAGAGTTTTATAATGCATGCTAAAAACTCTAACAAACTGGTATTAGAGTCAAAGTTAAAGAAAAAAACTTAAGTAGTATTAACTATGGCATCTCACAAACATGAAGTAGCAAAGTTTAATGAGCAGAATGATTTTAATTTGTAGAAGGTAAATGTTATAACTGTATTTGTGAATTAAGTGTTAGATTTAGCCTTTGAGAAAACTCAAACAACAACAATAAAGTGAAAAAAACTAACGAAACCTGGATTCAAGTCAGATAATGAGACCATTTAGAAGAAACCGTATAGTACTATAGTACTTTTGTTGAGTAATAAAGTTCTGAGGGAGGTAGCTGGAAAGAAGATGATATTGGACTTTGGAAGAAACTTAATGCTCTCTATATTATAAAGTCTTTGGAGAATCGTCAGTATGTCAATAAGAAGTTATATCAATTATTTATAGCTGAAGGAACTTCGATGAAAGACCACATTAATTCCTTCAATAAGATTATTATAAATCTTGAAATAATAAACGCCAAGATTAAATATGAAGATAAGGTAATAATCTTGTTATACTCTTTGCCTCCAAGTTATAAGCACTTTGTGGATACACTCATGTATGACAATAAGACTTTAACGATGACTAATATTAAAGCCTCATTAAATTCTAAAAAATTAGAAAAAAAAATATTTGAATCCAATAATACAACAGGCTTAGTTATAAAAGGAGGAGATGAAAAAAACAATCAGTAGGGGATATCTAAAAAATGCTAGTATTGTAATAAGAAATGATACTTAAAGAGGGATTGCCCAATAAAAAAGGTAAAGAATGATGGAGGAGTTACAATAATATGTGAAAAAGACTTAGAAGTTGCAGAATCGTCAACAGCTTCTGATGAGAAGTACACAAGTGAATGAATACTTAATTCTGACTACAATTACTATATGTGTCCTAATAGGTCATTGTTTACTAAGTATGAATCCTTTAGGAGTAGAAAAATACTAATGAGAAATGATATAGCTAGTGAAGTCATGAAGATTTGTAACATAAGAATGAGGATTATAATGAAAAAGTTAGAGAGTTACATAGTGTAAAACATGTTCTTGAAGTTAGAAGAAACTTGATATCCCTAAAAATACTAGATTTAGAGGAATATTCATTCAAAAAAGAAAAAAATACTAAAAGTGAATGAAGGATTTACAATAGTTATGAAAGATGAGAAACACAAGGAATTGTATGTGCTTAATGAAAATATTGTGAGTGACTCAACATAAGTTATTGAGAAGATGCAGACTAACAGGCAACATTAGAGATTAGTTAACCTGAGGATTGGAATCGAAAGAGAATATATAAAAATGGTGATACTAGCTCAATTAAGTGGTAGAAGTATTGTGATATTGTCAAACGCAACATGAGAGATTACATTACAAAAATTATCCAAGAACAGATCTACTCATATATTTAGAGACTAAAACCACAAGCCAACAATATATCTACTATTATAGAGTGGTAAAAAGTTAACAGTTTATCTACAAGAACGGAGCTTCTGAATTCGAATCACCTTCCTCTGTGTAAAAAAAAAAAGAGAGTATAAACTGCAGATGACCCAAACTTGAGATGATACATATTTCAATTTTTCTGGGTTGGATGATATAAGGAACTAAAAAAAGTTAGATGGTAACCAGATTGGGCCAAGCATAATGCAGTGGGCAATACTTTTTTGGAAATCGGTCCATAGCTTTGAACTGGCGTTAACTTGATGGGCCTTTCCTTTAGAACAACATGACCCAGTTGGGCTCTGAAACACTATAGGCAGGAACGAGCTCAATTTTCAAGGCATGGGTTCATTAAAACAGTTTAGTCTTCATTTCGCTTTTCAAACAACATAGCCGTTTTTTTTATTAAAAAAAAAAATTGTTGGGGCCATAAGTCATTCTCGGATTTGATTTGAAATGGTCTTGGAAATTACATATTTTCTGAATAATTTTAATTCGGATTATGAATATTGCCATAAAACTCGTGAAGATTTGAATGGATAGTCGTCAATAATCAAGCAACGACATGATGAACTAGCGTTTGTAGTCTATTTACATTCTTGGATCATACTCAATTCAATCATCTTGCATATTTGCGGTTTGTAATTATGGATGTAACATTTGTCATGATGTGAATGTCTGCTAATTGTTTCATTTTTCCCAAGTACAAGAACAAAATAACTCTTTGTATGGATCCATCGTCCAATTTTTGTTCTTTTTAAAGAAGTTGAATTTCATTATTAAAAAAAAACATCAACAATTAGGAACTTTTGATAAACTATTAGAAAATTAACGAGACCTATAAATAAATGTACACTAACAAATGCTTGACATCTATCATTTTAAATAAATGAGAGAATACTATATTTTCAATTAAGAGAATACACCATAAAATTAGGGAATTCAACCATTCAATAAAAAAAATATAAGAAGAACTACCCTCACTTAAAAGGGGAATATACAAAAACTCCTCAATACTATATACATCCTTCATATTTCATAATGATCAATATATTTCAAATACAACCAGAAATAAAACAACCAACCAATCTAGTTGGTCACAAACTTCAATTCTTTCGAGAGGATATTTGATTCAGACATCCTTTTTTTTTTTGTGGATCCAACGTCCAAATTGTGCTGCATTGTTTTTTTTTTTTTCTTGTAATTGGCATTGGTGTATATATTGTGGAGACCAATTCAAAATCCATCTATTAGTATGCATGAAAATAACATTAACTTACTATTTTCCACTTGTATATACTTTAATATAAATTAAATCTTTCTCAAAATAAACTAGAATTTGAACCCTAAATTTCTCGTATTATTCTTAAATTTTTTTACTAAATATAATATATATATAGAGAGAGAAAAATGATATAATAGATTACGTTAAAGAATTCTCAAACATGTGTCAAGATTTTATAAAATATCGTAAATTATACAAAAATTATAAATTAATTAAATAGTATCACATGACAATATGTTCACTATATATTAAATTACGTAACTTATTAAATTTTTTCATATATATGTATCACACATATCAACTGCTTCAAACATATTTTAATGTTTAATTTGTCTAAACACTAAGATCCTCCAACACAAGATAAACTTCATCCATACAATTTATTAATTTTGAACTATAAGCTTAAATTAAAGAATTTTTAATAAAATATTTTTCTAAAGTAATAATATATATATATATATATATGTTAAGAGTATTTTTTTTAAAATTACCTCTTAAACGTAATTCGATTAATCATAAGACGTTTGCAATTATTATTTTATAAAATTACAGTGTTATGAGTTTTAATTTATAACAATGGATTCATTTGCTTTTAAGTGATTGAGTGGTTAATATAAATTAAATTATTAAATAAATTTATTAAATATCTTAGTTTTATTTTGCCAGCAAGATGGCCAATGACATTTGGTTAATATACTCATTTGCCAAGTGTCAAATCCTTATTTTGCATGCAACTACCTTTTCGACTACATATATAGGCTGTTGTACAGAAATGTGATATACAATTTAAATGCTATACATTTGGCCTCTCTCTCGGTTTTCTCTTCACTTATTCTATTTTTCATTCATTTTCCTTTTATATCACAACACTTTATCAGTACGAAGATTTTATTTCAGAATGTATTTCATCTATTTCTGTATTCCTATATTTAATACGATTATCCTTATAAATATATTTTATGGTTATTATTAACTTAAATTCTCTACATTAAAAAAAAAAAAGTTCATTCCATATGCTTTGTCATATCATTATGACATTTTCATATTTGTTTTTATCCACATTCCAAAGACAAACAATAAAAAATATAGAGTACTGAAATTCAAAATTCAAGAATTTAAAGACCTTAAGTTTTGAAGATTTTGAAAAATTATTCAAAAAAAAATTAAAAACTATAACAAGATATCTAACCTCACCAAATTTGAATTCGATGCCCTAGATATTTCAAGTAAGAACTATTTATCTTAAATTTTAGATGCTAAAATCTACCTGGATGCTAAGGCCTAGACGACATAATCAAGATTAAAAATAATGCATCGCTCAAATTATAATTTTCTTTTGCCACCGTCTTCATCAAGCGTTAAAAATATAATACCTCATTATAAAAGACTCATGTCTCGTTTTGAGTAGCTTAAACGAAAATTTTAACCATTTGAAGTCAGTTATACTACTACGAACTTATAATGAGTGGATCTATATACGTTTGCAAGATTTCAAGTTAATAAATAAATATAATTATACATTATTCAGGATCGCTTCATAGTTAACATTATGTGAAGAAGAAGTAACATATGAAGATTTGCTATAAAAGACGTTTTCAACTTTTCATATCTTAAATGTGGTTCTAAAATATCAATATCGAACACATGAATGCAAGAAATATTCTGATATAATTTCATACTCCTTATTCTTGAAAATAATATCAAGCTTTTAATAAATAATCATCAATTTAATCCTAGTGGCGCTGCATCAATACCTGAAGCAAATATTGTTAAGATTGGTACTTACGTGTCATCCTTGAAAGTATATATGCTTATGTACTTATACATGTGTACATTTTCATTAAATCGCTAATAATTATTTAAATGGTACTATGCAATATAACATTACAGACATTGTATGATTTGAAGGAGTTCAGATCTGATCTAAAAAAGTTTAGATAAGGGCCCTCAATTGTCCACGTTGAGAGATATAAATGTTAAATGTTAGCACATCTAATTGTTAGCTGACTATAATATTCAGCGAAGAAGATTCAAGAGTTGAAATATTGTTTGTAATGGGATATAGACCTGAGAATATACTAGTAACAACATAGTTGCAAGAGTTGCAATAAGGTGCCAGGAAATGTCAATTGTGTAATTATGTTCTCAAATATTATCCCTAATCTATTTTTACCGATGCGGGTCTGTCGATGAATATCTTTATATAGATCAGCATATGTTGTATCTATAAGCATAGATGGTCGTTCCTAGCCGACTGTGAGTTTGAAGCTCGTATTGACATATGGGTATCCAGTTAGGAATGGATATAGAATAGACTCACGAGAGCCTCCGATAGACACTTTATGTAAGCCGTCCATGGAGGGTCCTCTCGAGTTGAGTAGTATACGTGGTCCTTTGACCTGAGTGCCACAGTGGACTTGTAGGTGATCCACCATATTTTGATTCCACGCATGTCACAAACTTTTTATGGTGTGACCGCTGAGTGTCGCCAGGTATGGTCCGATGCTTATAGAGTTCAATATTTACAGATATATGATCCCTCAGCTTGTATAGGGAGTTAGATATTCAGATGCTTCGAGAGTGTATCTCAGAAAGTCTTGTGGCCACAAGCATTAATCCCGGGAAATAGTTTTTACCAGGGTGTAACAATATGACAAATGAATTTACACATATTGTTTAGTGAGATACAAATCTAAGGATATGACATGAATGAGCACATGAGGATTTGACGGTGATAATATATATCCCCGCACATCCAGGATATCATAAGGGAAGGACTATATGTATGCATTATGACCTCAGCTTGGATGGTCGACGTGCTGATTTGTATATCTGTGACATATGCGTGGAATAATGTTCACGGACTCATGAAATAGTTCCATTTAACGAATTAGGCGTGGACCTAGAAAATCCTGCGATATGTAATGTACTTGTTGTGTACTAGGGCAGCGTACCAGATTTAATTGTTTAATCCAATAATATTCAGCACCACCACAGAAATACGTGCGTATCTGTATTTAAACGTTAAATACAATAATTAATAAATAATTATTATTTACTAATTGTTTAATGACACGTAGCGCATTATGGTTCTTCGGTTGAGTTTACACAAGTGTGAAATTTAGTGAGACCCACTAAAGGGTAGACTTAATAACTATTTATGAGAGTCAAAATGATCATTTCACAAAATAATTATTTAATTATTAAATAATCATAATATGTCATTATTTTATATTATAATATTATTTAATACTATTATATTATATAATGTCTATTAGTTGTCATCCATTTATTTTTATTATATTATTATTTATTTATTTGGTGGTCAAGTGTTTAATATTTTATAATATATATATTATTATTATATTATATATGAGATATATACATTTGTGTGTGAAGTGGGTGTGTGCCGAGTGAAAGAAAATAAAATTGTTTCATTTTCTTCTTAGGTGCTGTGAGAAGCATTTTTGGGAGAATGTTTTTCATTTTGTTGTTGTTTTGCTGTGAGAAGAAAATATTGTTGTTTCTTGAAATGTTGGTGGCCGACCGAATGTTTAGCAAAATTAAAGGGATATAGATTCACTTAAGAGTTAATTTCAAGTGTTGAAATTAATTCTTATGCTAGATATTATTGGCTACCAATTACAACAACACAAGAATTTATTTTATTGATCAAATAGTTGATCAAGAGAAAAATAAATTCAAAGGGTTTAAGTGATAAATCTAGCGCTGAATTTGGAGCTGTTATTCTAGCTTACCAAGCCCACCAAGTTAGTAACTAGAACTGCCAACGAGTTGATCTCCAGATGGACTCCCAGGATACACGTGTATAACATTACACGTTTCGGTGATTTCTCAATCTTTTAAATATATTAATATGATTAATATATTATTTATTGTATGATTTAATTATTCTGCAGCGCTAAATATGTATGAAATACGTATTTTATGCAATAAATACTATTGTATATGCATATTCCCACGTATATCAAATCCCCGACAAAAATGGTATCAAAGCCAAATATGAGATATTTGGGTGTTGTTTGAGTGAATGGATGTAAAAGGCCCAGTGTAAATGGCATATTTCAAGTGTTGCAATGAGTATGCCAAAAGGGGGTGCACTAGGCGTCACAGTTCCAAAGGGCTAGTGCTACGGCGTTGGAGGTTTTGCCTCCCACGCTATAGTGCATAAGGGTGAGCGCCGCGACACTGATACTGTTCACTTGAACAATAACAAATAAATAGTATTTATACTGTTCACAACTACAGTAATTTTAAACAGTGTTTCAAACTTAATTTGCATGTATAGATTTATGAGATGTAGTAATAAACGTTATCAATATACATTATAAATCGGGGTTTATGAGATACAGTGATAAGAGTTATCGGTTTGCATTATAAACTATGATTAATTTTTATGTTGGTAACCACAATGGGAGCCCTACTGGTGGGGGGTTAATTGTGTTTACATAGAAAAATTGATTAATTAAGAATCACCCTCCCCATGAGATAAAGACCTTGTATAGAAAGTAAAATCTCTCTTAATCAGATTGAGGATTATTACATTATGAGATAATATTTTACTTTGATCCGTCTTGTCGATCGGTGTTAGAATGGCCACGTCGACCTTTTTTTAATATTGTTACAACGTAAGGGACTTGGTCGGTTGGGCTTGGACTATATCGGTTAAACATGAGATTAGGCAAATATATGCAAATGTATTGTCTAATATTGCTACAACGTGAGGGTAGTATCAATAACATATATTTAATTATTGACAAGTTAATCTAGAATACACTTACCCAATATTGCTACAGCGTGAGAATAAGGTGTATTCAAGATCAAGTGGTAAGAGTTGCATGAGATGCAATTGACAAATGTTATCTACCTGTTGGGTTTATAAAGGCCAATATTGCTATAGCCTAAGGCCCGAGTAAATTTTAATGGGGTCTACTTTTCACTGTATAGTTTAAAAGAGTTTAAACTATCGTCTTCCCATTCGAGAGATTATCGGGATTATGTAAAGTTGTGGGAGAGCGTTTTAAATTGAAAAATGTATAATTGTTATACTCATGATTTAAAACGTACTATTAACGATTTAATAACTATTCCACTTACATCTCCCATTATTTTTGGCCTGTCAAGTCTAAGGGCCACTACAAACCAGTTGGTGTGCATAGTTAATGTAGTCCAACTCAGGAGTACTAGAAATTACTTCGATCGGTAGATGAATCTTAGAAATATTCTGGATTCAAAAAATTTTGGATTTATGGTTGATTAGATTTTTCCGTAAGGTATTTCTGATAACACCTCCAAAGGGGATATGAATAGAGAGGGTATTAACCTTCTTTGTTCATAATGTTTCATCTTTTACTCCAAGTATATCTGGTGAGACCAGATGTCTGAGGAGAAGAAGATGAGGCAGATACCCAGGATAAATCCTCAGAGGCAACATTTATCCAAAGATCAATAAGAAAGCAATGTAGATGAAAAGTATTTCCACTACAGTAAGGTTGGGTATTGGAAATTCCACTACTCTAGAAGCTTATAATTGTCAAGAAGACTCTCACAGTTTGTGTTTGACAAACATAGACATTTCTATGGCATATGATGTCAGTTCAAGCTGAGTATGAGATACCGTATGTCCCTCTCATATCTGCAATATGTTGCAGGGATTGAGCGAGACTAGAATGCAACAATTTGTAGAAGTAATGTTAAGAGCAGGAAATGGTAATTTCTTACAGGTTCAATTTGTTGAGCAGCTTGAC
Organism: Ailanthus altissimus; assembly: GCA_946807835.1. NCBI lineage: Eukaryota > Viridiplantae > Streptophyta > Magnoliopsida > Sapindales > Simaroubaceae > Ailanthus > Ailanthus altissimus. The sequence continues at coordinate 25,778,382 of OX327696.1, read as the reverse complement.
TTACTTCTAATACATAATACAATAATTGTATTGCATAATTAGTATAATATCTAAAACATCATCTGACAAATTGTGTCTCTTTCTGTACTGAATAGTGAAGGATATCATATGAATATTAGGAATAGTTCATTATATTCATGTGATGTGAATGATGTTTTATTAGCTGAATGTCAGTTAATAAATGGATATGATATACAATTAGAAATGTTTATAGATCAGAATCCTTAAATAAGACAGAACTGTGACATGTGAGATTATGTCATATAGGCGTGAGACGCCTAACCCGTTTGGTTAAGGATGATTGGAATGTCTAAAGCATTCCAATCATCACATTGTAACTTACATTCTATAAAGTTATATAAATCTCTGTATGGGTTAAAGTAATCAAGATGCATATGGTTTAATCGCCTCAATAAGTGCTTAATGAAAGAGAGATATATTAATGATCTCATATATGTTTATATATTTATCAAGAAGTTAGAATCTAACTTTACTATTATAGCAATTTATGTCAATAATATGAATCTAATTGAAGCTTTTAAAAAGCTCCAAAAAATTGTTTAGTATTTAAAAGTGAATTTAAAAAGAAATATTTGAGGAAAACTAAATACTATTTCGGGCTATAGATCGAGCATAGTTTAAATGAAATCTTTATCTATTAAAAAAATTATGTTGATAAAATTTTAAAATGTTTTAAAATGGATAAAGTTTTACATTAAGTACCCAAATGGTCGTTCAGTATTTTGACCTTAAAAAGGATCTATATCATCTTTTTTAAGGTCAAAATACTAAACAATCATTTGGGTACTTAATGGAAACCTTTATTATCATCTTAAAGATGAAGACAAACATATACTTGGTCCAAAAATATCTTATCTGAGCGCGATTAGTATTTTATTAAATTTACCATAATGCACTAGATCAGATATAACATTCTTAATAAACTTATTAATAAGGAACAACTTTGAACCATCTAGAAGACAATAGAATGAGATTAAATACATTTTTTGCTATCTTCGTGGAACAATGGATTTGAGTTTATATTTTTGAATGAGCTAATAAAAAATTCACATTTTGTTAGTTATGTTGATGCATGTTATTTATCTGATTCTCATAAAGCCCATTAACATATATGATATATTTTTATTTATAATGGCGCAACAATCTCTTGGCTATCCATGAAGCAAACTATTATTACTATATTCTCAAATCATATAGAAATTCTTGCATTACATGAAGCAAATAGATATGATATATAGCTACAATCAGTCATCCATCATATAAAAAAATATGTAAATTATTTTCTATTATAGATACTCCAACAATATATGAAGATAATGTTGTTTGCATTACTCAAGTCAAATGTGGATACATCGAATGAGACGAAACCAAGCATATTTCACCGAAGTTATTCTACACTCACGAGTTCTAATAGAATAAGAAAATTAATATTAGAAAAATACGTTCTACTAATAATTTTATAGATTTATTTACTAAAGTTTTACCCACATGCACTTTTGAAAGAATGGTACATAATATTGGTATGCGTGTCTTGGCAAACTATCAAATTGATACATGTCATTTTTAGGAAGAGTTTTAGATCAATGAGAGTATAATCTGCAAATGAAAGAATTGCTATAACTATTTTGAACTTATATACACATTACTCTTTTTTCCTTTAATCATATTTTATCTCACTAAATTTTATTGATAAAGATTTTATCTCTACGTGCATTTTTGAAAACAATGGTACATAGCATTGGCATGCATTGTCTTGACAAACTATCAAATTGATACATGTCATTTTTAGGGAGAGCTTTAGATTAGGAGGAGCATAATCTGCAAATGAAAGAATTGTTATAACTATTTTGAACTTATATGCACATACTCTTTTTTCCTTTAACTAGATTTTATCCCATTAAATTTTACTGATAAAGATTTTTAACAAGGTAGTTGCGCGTCCAACACTACTCTATAATTCATCAAATATAATATTTCTTTTGCTTTGATTTTTTTTGTCCCACAAAATTCTTTTTACAAATATCAAATACAATTATCATGAAGTGGTGAATATCCAAAGAAGAGTATTATGGCTATTATATCTCTACTTCTTTGGCACGGAGATGCCAATTTTATTAACATTACAATACAAGGGACTCGTATTTTGTGATGTTACAACGTGGTAAGATCCAGACTCCGCATCTCTCTGGATATATCGAAATTATTCCCGCACACCTTTTTTTTAACTTTAAAGAGTAATATTATTGATTTAATTAGTAATATTACAATATAGGACTCCTGATATAAAACTAGAGCAATTACCAAGACGCTACACAAAAATAAGATATAACAATTATAGCTCGCTCATACCTACTATTCTCCCTATCAAGAAGGAGTCCTACTATTCTATAAAGAATTATTACCTCTACCCAATAGCAGAGAGACCTACCCTCACGTAGGAGGGACACCTACCCCCACGAATGAGGTATATCTCATAAGGGTTAATTAAGTCTAATATTTTCATCTTTCAAACTTAATATTTGTTCATTGAAATTAAGATTATTTGGCTTTTTATACATTTAATTGTCATTTTATAGGTTTAGAGTTAATAGAGCAAATGGAAATAAAAATTCGAAGAAAATAAGGCAAAAATATCAAATTTGCTACAGTACCCTGCTACAGTGCCCCACAGCGCTCAAAACCCGTGTGTACACCCCCGCATCAAAATCTAGCGCCGCAGCACTGTGTGAATAATATCCCATGAATAGTGCGCATAAACAGTACCCATAAACGGTAATCCTAATCTAATTTATATTTGATATATTACCCTAATTTGAAGACATAAACATATAAATAGAATGTCAAAAAGCCTTATTTGAAGACTTTAAAGAGATAAAAAAAACTTAGAAAAAGAATTCACGATACAAAATTAAATATTAAAGCTAAGAAATTAAGATTTAAGCTTCAAGCTAAGGAAGAGAGAGAAGTAACTGAAGATGTCTTCTTGATTAGTTTTTCTTTTCTTTTCTTATCATTATGTTCTTCTTCTTACTATTCTTTATGAATTGGTTTGATACTTTTAGTTTTGTGATCGGCTAAATTATTCATCTAAAGTACGATTATGTAAACTTGGTATGAATTTGAATTTTGTTAATTTTTAGTTTATGAAGTTAACATATATAATTGATTCATTCTATCTTGTGTTTAATATTTTCATTATACATTATCAATATTTTGAATGATTAAGGAACCATGATGAACTTAACAAAGGGATTCATATGTTTAGCCTAAGATAGTTTGATGTATGATCATAGGGTAATAACTATGAGTTTCATCTAAAATAAACATATACCTAAGTGGCATATATGATATTATTTAAATTTGATCTTAATGAATTACATTCTAATTTTATTATCATAAATATATAGGTGATTGTTGGAATGCATAATATAATTACTCGACTATCGATAGAGGCTTGTGATAAGATTAGTGTCTAAGTCAACAATTTATATTAAGGGATGAACTAAGTGGTTAATAAATCAAATGAAATATTAGGAGATGAGTCTATACCCTAGATTATTATCCTTTGGTGAATTTATTTCTTTATTTGTTTGCTTATTTAGGTTTAATTTAATTTGATAGAATTAGATTAATTAATTAAATTTAAGATTTTAATTTTTCTGAATAAAAGTTAAGTAGATATAATTTTAGTAGTTGATTGAAGAATTAGACTACATAGTCCCTGTGGGAACGATATCTAGACTTAAATCCTATAATACTTAATATGATAGCATGCGTTTGTGCTTAACTACTGTAGCAACAATCAAATCCTACCCCCATATGAGGGACAAAAGTTAATAACTACATAATTTAAACTATCCCATGCAGGAGCACAATACAACCACCACATTATTAAAATTGTCCGATGCCCAATACATACACTACCCCAATAAACTACATCTAACCTAAAAAAAACTATCATTGCACAAATTTAACACAACATCAGTAGATATAACAATTTGAGTTTGGGTTGTAGTGTTGGAACCAATAACTTTTCAAGCCGAAGTACAGGATTTGGGTAACAAAGCTAGGCCCACAGTGGTTGCCTTCAACCACGGGTTTTCTGAGGTTGATGGCAGGGACAAAGATGGCACTTTTTGGTGGCAGTCCGATGAAGATTCGGTCAGCTTTTAGCTAAGACCCAAAAGATCAGGTAAAGGAAAATCGGGTCAGCCTCAAACCTTCAACAGTGGCCTCGATGAATTCCGATCACGTCAGAGTCGGAGGAGAGAACTATACGACAGCATCGATTAGTGAGAGACTTACAGCTGTCGAGGGATCTGCGACTGGAGGAACACTGACAAAGCCAGAACAAAATACTGCAGGCCAAAAAACATCCAACGTGTGCCAAGGACACATAACTTAGTCGGAGGGCACGGTTGGCCCTCGATTGTGGGGCTCGACGACGGTCGAAGAGCAGTTGGGTCATAGCCAACAACATGATCAGTTTATAAGCGGCTACCATGGAGAACAATAGCGAATGATAATGGCGCACGTCAAACTTGTGAAAGTTGCAGAGAAGTCGGTCAAAGTTAATAGAACACACCAAAGAAAACTAAAAAAAAACCTACCGATGGAATAGAGTTCAACACCTAAAGATTAACAACTAATAAAAAACATGAAAGAAACAAAAACTAAAAGGCAGTCAAAAGAGAAAACAAGGTGAATAAGAGAATGAATGGGGTAAAGGGCCTCGTCAAAGAGAAGCTTGACAATTGGATTTGATTCTTTTTTAACAAGACCCCTTGTGAATAGAATAAATGAAGACTTTCAAATACGACCCGTTCCTATTTCAAACTACTCAACAGTAAACTTACTTCATTCTTAAACTTACAACTAATAGCTCAAGCTGGCCCAAAATTCCTCAAATACTTGCTGCACTTCCTAAAAAAGAAGTCATCTTGATATTGGATCCGCTCTTCTCTTAGCATCAACTTGAATTAGATTTTATTCAAGTCTTCTTTTTTTTCTTTTTAAGAGAACCCCTTCTATCGATCCATATTCCCGCGCACTTTAACTAAACTGTTTCCTCGATTCCCTGCCGTAATCAACCGGAACATTTTAATTTAAAACGTAGGCCCCACCAGCAATCACAATCACCCCACGGGGGCCCTAATCTGCCGCCACGTACCCACTCTTCCCCCATCAAAAGGCGCCACATTTTGCCCTCCTTCCTCTCGTTTAAACCTCGTTCGTTTCGGTTCTCTCTGTATCTCGTAATCGCTTCTGCAAAACAAAAACCCTAAAGCTAAAGCAAACACAACACTAACTCCCCACTGTTAGAAGCCAATGGTCCCTCGCTCCTATACCGTTGATTCCCTTTCCCAATCACAAGACCTTGCCTCCAAGATCATTTCATCCTCCACTCCGCAGCAAATCCTCTCCGCCTGCGCCTCCATCGAAGCCTTCCTGCACTCGCACTTCTCCGATCAGTCCCGCCGCTTCTTCTCCGTCACCTTCCCCACTCTCATCCTCAAACTCTTCGGCTTTACTAACGACTCCTCCGCCACATCGCCGCCCCAATGTTCCAGCTGGCTCGACGTCGTTTCATCATCCAAGGATCCCAATATTTCCTTTAGGATTTTTCACCTTCTGTCCCCGGAAGGCATCGTTCTGAACTCAATTTTCTCCGTTGACCGCCAATCGCTGGTCAAATTCGTCTTTCCGGCTGAAAGATTGCCGGAATGGGCTCGGTTCTTGCTCTCATCCGAGAAAGACGCGAAAATTCTCTCGAATTTGTGCCCCATTTTTAAAGGTAAATTGAAAGAAGATTCAAGTAAAAGTCCTGGTTCAATGTACCAGATTCAGTTAAATGTTTTTGAGTATTACATGTTTTGGTTTGCTTATTACCCAATTTGTAGAGCAAATAACGAAAGCACTGTTGATAATCTTTTAACTAAAAGGAACAAAAAGGAGAAATTCAGGTTAGAGAATTGGACAAATTCGATTCCCCTTTTTTCAAGCAATGTGAAGCGTGGAACAGAGCAGAAAGTTGAGTGTAATCTATACTTACAGCTATTGTATGCATATTTGCATGCCTTTGTGCCTATAAATGATCTAAATGCGCACCAACAACCATATCATAGCTAGCTTTTAAATTACTTCGGGTGGTTATGATGGTTCAATTATAATGGGTGCCAAGTTTTTGGTTGATGCCTTTTTGAACTATTGGCTTATTGATAATGATTTCTCTCCGTTGAGTGATAATGTGTGCAAGTGGTTTGGTGCACCACATCGATTATCTGCTGTTTCAAGGGAGGTTCCGCCTACTAGTGGGTTAGGACAGTTGGTTAAGTTGTTTGTTAAGTATTTGAATTTGAGTTTAGTTGTGGTTACCAACCAGTGTGAGAGTAATGCTTAGTATAGTAGAAGCCCGAAATGGATGGTTTCAGATTCATCGTCAGCTTTGTTTGATAGTGGTGTGAAGAGTAGGGATTTGGCATCAGTCATACATTCCTTATCTAATTTTGGGTCATGGAACGCTTGAATGCAAAGACCATTGTATAGGTTTATATTGAGGACATTCTTATTTTGTCCAGTAGAAAGTTTGATCAAGAATGCGTCTGATGTGTTCTCGGTTTGGGTTTGTTATATCAAGCCATGGACAATTAGCATGGATGATTTAACGGAGTATGATGCAGTTGTAAATGGATTTGCTAAGAATGTGAGAAAGGAAGATGCTCAATCTCAAGATTGTGGTTATTCATCTTTGTGGCAAAGCTATGTGTGGTTGAACTATCTATACTACAGTTCCTTGGTCATGCATTTTATTGGGTTTGCACACAAGTTTCTTCACACCGATCCTGAAGTAATGGTGCAGATGGTATTGAAGGTTTGTTTCTTAACCAAATATCCTCTTTAAGTAATTTTTCTCTTGTATTATGGGCTTATCTAAAGTGTAATTTTTTTTTCAATGTTTTTCTTTATATTGTAGTATTGACTACCAACAACCATTTGAATTCTTGATCTTGGACTTTGAATCTTAGCTTAAAACATCTGGCCATGCATCGAACACATATTTACAATCAAAACTGTGTTATTTGGTTTAGCTATTATTAGTTGCCCTATGCGTCTTGCATTCTTAAATTTTATAGTAATCAGTCACTTGGTGTCACGCCCCAGACCCAAAAGATCCGACACACGACATCATTTACATTCATTCAATAATGTGCACTCATAAATAATATCACATAAAATTTCAAACTTTAATTCCACGTAAGAATTCTTAGCAAATTGCTAGTAAGTTCAACACTAAAAATCAACCCATAACCTGACATATACACATAAACTTCTATTGACAATATTTAAACATTCATTTTAATTTCTTTCAGAATTATAGCAATTGAATTATAACTGGAACAATTAGTAAACCGGAAAAAAATGAACCAGAAGTAGGACAAAACTGAGAGTTAGCAGCATAAACATTTTTGAATGAGAAATACAAGTTTCTTATTTTCATAGGAATCAATGGGAGAATGTCAAATTGGGCTGGAAGTGTCACCTGGACTGTCACCAGCGCCCACGCCAGAACTTGAAGAGCCGGTGGCAGATGCTGCAGGATACGCAGAGTTTTCTCAGAGATTAACACTCTACTACATCACTAGTAGCAACTTTGTTACCGGAAGCCCATAATATATTCATTGCAAATTCTTACTTAAAATTAATCCATAACTATACTTAGTAAAACTTAAACGAAATCCAACTATACATAATAAAATAATACCTAAATATTTATTCAATAGGGACAAATTAAATATCTTATCCCACGTGTTCCCAAGTGAAACACTTAGCAACCTAACAACTTAGGGAACCCAAGAAACAGTAGAAGCCTTGCCAAATCCGCTAAGCACACATGTACCTTATTTACCTGAAATCACCATAAACTATAATGAGTATAAAACTCAGTAAGCATACTAGTTTTTCATATATCAAAATACAAATACATATATGTACACAATGCATGTGTATGATATGCTGTGATAAATTAAAATCATAATCTTATCAAATCACATGTCATGTAAGCGCTTACACATTTTTTTCAAAACACATAATAGGAATACCATCACTCAACTACTACTTAGTAGGACTTACACATCACATATCACATTATGAGCCAAATGTCACTCGTAGGTGACATATCGTATGAGAGGAATAGTACAAGTGAGGTTTTAAATAACACATATATAATGCTCATGCCCGAAGGTAAAAGCCAAACCCTCACCCTGATCATCGGTGAGTCCTCTCACATGCACCAATACGCCATCACACGAATGTAATGACTCAATCTTCCTTTAGGTACCAATAGGATCCTCCTTACATACGGAACACATAACATATACCAATCCCGAAAGAAAGGCCACACATAAAGGCTCCACAAATCACATAAGATGCTTACTAAGTCAACAGTGAGTTCAAGCATCCTCATAACACAAAATCTTTCTCATTGACATACTGCACTTCAAAGCTTTCTTTGTTAAACACATTTCATTTTGAAAGCTCACTTTCAAAAACACATGTATGTCCATGCTCAATGTCAATGCTCATATTCATAAACATATGTCTTTCACATTTCATATCAAATACACTTTGGCATAACATAAACATATTTCTAAGCACATTTACAAAATCATACATAGACAATTACTATGCTTATTGTGATTTCAGTAAAAAGTCTAGTATACTTACCTCTTAGCATTTTCAGGTACAAGGCTTAAATCTCCTTAACCTATCAATAGAGATTAATCATTTCATAAGCCTTACAATTCACACAAAATACTTTAAATAGCTTATAAAATTATATACAATGCATTTATCACATCAAATTGGTCTAAATACTTGGTTTTTCAAAACTTGTCATTCTGAACACTTACATTTATCAAAATTTTCTAATACATCAAATGATGTCCAATTACTCCAAAATCAGAATATATAATTCTTGACTCATATATCCTTTTTATATATGAATATTATATCAAAATTCCTACACAATCCATTCCATACACACTATCGAATCCAAACTACTAACCTGACAGGATCAAGATACTTACTGAATAGTATTCAATCTTCCAATTTTATAAAATCATATACTAACTCAAAAATTATAAAAATACCACGTAATTACTCTTAACACATATCTAAATCCATGATAAATATTTCACTTCAAAATCACTGCCAAAGGTATTTTAAAACTATTTTATTCCATAACTTTAAAAATCTGTTAATTAAATACTACAATGAGCTAACACTCTTTAGAAACTCATAACAATTTAACCACATTGATCTAACTTCTTAATTTAGAGTATATTCTATTAGACATATAAACTTATCATATTACACAAATTCGTAATTTTTAAAGATCATTCAGTAGGCCAAAAATTGTTTGCCACTGTATCATACTGTTTACACAGGAAATTTTAGAATTTCAGGGTCATTTTGGTAAATTCACTATAAATTCAATTTCTTGAATTTTCAATCAATTCAAAGTCTCAGATAATCCTAAACATGTCTAATTTAATATACTCAAAATTCAATACCAGAATCGAATCACAACAATTTATTAAATTTCTGGATCAAGAGACTATCAAATAGAAATTCTGCAATTCATTATGATTTATCAAACTCTCTACATAAATCATCATTAATTCTCATAATATCTTACGAAATACACATCAAATACTCAATTATACATATTTTCAGAAATCAAAAATTAAAAGAATTAACTTAATTAACACCAATAAATTGAGAAATAGTTGTGATATACCTCTTAAAATCCAAAATTTCAATTTCTTCTTTTTTTTTTCTTCTTCTTCTCTTTCTCTCCCCTTTCTTTCTCTTTTTTCTCACTCTAAAAGGGATAGCTCGACCAAAATGAGAGAATTAGGGTTTCAAAAGTGTATTTTTATACTAAGAGGTTAATTTTTAATATTTACGAATTTGCCCCTAAAATTTTTAAAGTATTACAATTTGGTCCCTAAAATAAATTTAAAGTCTTGCAAATAAACCCAATGCTAATAGTATGTCCTTAACCTATACAAACACTAATAATAACAATATATAAATCAAGTATCACCTACATATAAATAAAATACGTATATTTATATATATATATATATATAAATACTTATTCTTACCGGTTGTGGATATTGGGTACTACCCTTGGACTGTACCTTTTCCATCTTGGTGTGACCCAAATTGTTTGATATGTTGTTTATGGTGCTTTTGTCATTTATTTTGTGATAAAAAGTAATTAATGAGAAAAATGTTTGTCATATTCATATTTTGAGTTCCAAAAGTTGATAATTGGCTTATGGAGTACTTTCTCACGTATTTCTGACCCTATATGGGGATATGGCATGTTATGTTGTTTATGGATACAGTAGAGAGGTTGGTTTTTATATAAAAAGAGTGTAATACTTTAATATGTGATAGTCATGGAGATTTGAATCAAATGGAGATCAGTACATTAGCTTAAGTTTGTGTTACAAATAATTAGGCACACTGATCCTGGAGAAGGATGATTGAAATTTTGTGAGTTATCAGCATCATTGGAAAAACCTTGCCCTGTGAAAGGTTTTTCCAACGTCTATTTTGTTTGTTGTACTGCAATCATTGAAAAGTTGAAATGATTGAAATTGATATCCTAGGTGAACCAATATGAGAACAATTTCTTCACCCTACTAAATTATCATTTGTGTTTGCTGATTGAAAATCAAGATAATAGTTGCTATTAATCTCTCTGATATGAAGATTTTGCTAATAATATTCAAAGTTAACTTGGATTTTGCTAATAATATTCAAAGTTAACTTGGATTTGGAATGTGCTCTGAGGCTCGAAATATATATTTACCAGCAACTTTTTTAAGTGTAATTCTTTAACCATATTGGTACTTGGACAGTTGGACTGCTTTTTGCTAATTGTTTTGTGTTTTTGATTGTTTCTTCTAGATTTTGTTGATTCATAACTTCTAACTTTACAGGTTATGAATGTATTGACATCATCTAAAGAGCTTATCAACCTTGTAAAGAATGTAGATGCAGTTTTCCATTCCAAACAAGCTGCATCCAGCAAATCTAAGCTTAATAGCTTGTATAGATTTGTTCCTTCAATCCGTGAACAGTTGCAGGTGCATTCATCTACTCATCTTCTAGCTTCATGGTTTTCTATTCCATTTCACTTTGTAATGGGCACCATTCTTTTATTCATAGTTGTTTGTATGTCTAATATGGAGTAATTTAAAGTAGAAAAACTGGAAGGCACTGTAACTCTGAGTCAGATGTTTATAGTGTTGCGTCTTCTATGGTGATTGTCATATTTATTTCTGCAAGATGTTTGACAGTTTAAGCACAAGGTATCATTTCATTGATTCTTTAGGGTCTAGGCCTTTATCTGCCCCACTTGTATTGATCAGCACAAGTGTCTGATCTTTTGAGCATAAAATGTCACTTTGTGATTGTATTTAGTTATTTTATTGGTATAGGACTGGGAGGATGGTTTGTGTGAGAGCGATGGCAATGGATCTTTTCTACATGAAAATTGGAACAAAGATTTAAGACTCATTGATAATGGTGAAGATGGTGGAAAACAGCTACTTTGGGTTCTTATCCTTATTGTTATCCAATGCTATCTTCTTTTCTTAATTGATTTACAATATAGGATCTCATCCACTGATCACAAATTTGTGATTGCAGTTGTTCATATTTCTTGCAGAAGCTGAGCTGCAAGCCATTTCCAGTGATAATCTTGTACAAAATCTGCAGTATATAGATACACTGAAAGCCCAAGTGAGCTGCTTTTTTGGCAGACATGCTATAAAGCCAATTTCATTTTCACTAGAACCAGAACAGCAGCAGCAATCCCGTGACGAAGTATTCAAGCCTAAAAGAGTTGGACACTGTGCATTGGCTGATATCAAATATAAGGGTGACTGGATGAAGCACCCCATCTCCGATGATGAGGTTGCTTGGCTTGCAAAACTGCTGATTTGGTTATCTGTCTGGCTGAATGATAGTCTTGGTCTCAATCAGCCAAAAGAGAGCAGTATGGTAAATTCAAAATGGTCGTATGTGGAAGTCTCAGGTGATATTGTAGGGAATGTGTATGAACTGATAGAGACCATGAAGACACTGTTATATGCAATTGGTACTTGGCTTTGGATGCTGGCTGCAGCTTTGGTGAGCTTAACGAGGAAGCGTGGTATGCGGATCAATCTTAGGATATTTGCTTCAAAGAAGATTATTACAATTTTGCTTCTGTTTGCCGTATTTAGTGTCTGAAAAAAGTTTACAGACTGTTTCACAGAGCATAGGTCAGTGTAGAAAGAAGAAATAGCTTAGAGAAAACATGAGGAAAGTAAAAGATATAAGGTTTCTTTTGTCTTAAAAGTTTAACAGCAAATGAGGGGTTTGTAGTTTTCTTGTAAGTTTGCATGATATTTTCAGATGGAAAATTTTAATACAAGTCACGTGGTGAATTCACATTCTCATGAGATGCCTTCTTGTTCATTACTCAAGATTTCGAGTTTTTTCTATCTGCCTTCTCATCTGGTGGATGATGATGTTGTAGTTGATGTTCAAAGGAGATTCATTATTTATAATTTCGTCACGGAAGTTATGACTGTAGCATTTCCTTAAATGTTTTAATTGCTTTATTGTGTGAATTCATTCGTAGTTCATTATCGGTGAACGCTTGATGCAGTGCTTGTTTATTTATTTATTTTTTAAGTAAACACTCTGTTACATAGTGTTTATTAAATGCTTAGATATTCATCTACTAGTGGGAACACTAAATTCGCTGAATACTAAGAGGTCTGGGTAAGAAGTGAGCTTGCCCATTGAAGCCCATAGGGTTGAGGTGCGTCCGGAGTGGAGGTCCGTTCATGTCCAGGCTTAGGCCCATCCAAGCCCATCTGTTGAAATGAATAAATACAATATTTCTTATATTTATATTCACTTAACATAATGTTGAATAATGTCTGAAAATCAGTATAGCTGTTTGCAGAGATATTATGAAGAAAAAAAAATGTATTTATTTATTTAATTCAAAAGGATGTTAAACTTAGATAAAAGAAAACATGTTCTAGCACTACAAAATTGTTTCATTGTTTTAAGAAAAAATAACTTAAAAGTTCTAACTAGGACTTTGATGTTAACCCCTTTGATAGCATTAGAAAATTACTTTTCTTTTAAGTTTAATAGACACCATTTCATCCATCTAAACAATTACCGGATTCCACTCGGCAACTATTTACTTTAAGTAAATGATATCCTTTTTAAAATGATATCTTAAATTTTTTATTTAAATTAATATATTAAGTAATTATTATATAATAAAATAATATAAATTTTAAAATTATTCATTACGTCATTTCACTTTTTAATAATTATTTGACACATTATTTAAGATAAAAAATTTAAAATATCATTTAAAAAAATATAATATTATTCATTTACTTTTAAGTTTTAACTATAATTTTGTGAGAACTCATCTTTAACATGATATTTGTAATTTATAATCCTATTTAAAAGAAAAATTAAAACAAATTAAGACAAAAATACAGATACTAATCCTATGGCATATGTCAATATTATTATAAATAATTTAACACCCGATCAAATTAATACTCGAAGAAGCTTGAAACCTCTTAAAAATGAGAAATATATATATAGAGAGAGGGATTTGTTTTAATAAATAATGCAAGTTATCATATAAGGAACATCTGAAATCATAAGTAATATTGAGATTAATCAATAAATATTATATAATATTATTATTATTCATCTATAATAAATTATTTAGTTTGTTAAATTATTTTTATTATAAATTTTTGTTTTTAATAAACAACATTACATATAATTCAATAGATATCTAAACACGTAATACAATATTTTTAATATATTATAAATAATATTAAATTATAAATTAATTAAATAATAACATTTAACAGCAACTTGCTCAACGTACAATAATCTCTCAGTTCCCTCGGTGTCTACATAACATGGGCTACAAAGAGCAAGAATAGTAAATCTAAATGATTTTATCAATTAACATGCGCCATGGAATCTGTGCATACAGTATTAACATGTGCTACTGAATTATTGGCCGTGATTTGGTTTGTACGTACGTTTGTGGATGGAAGTAAATTTTCAGTTTAGTAATGTTAGACGTATTAAGTTTTAATTGATAATTATTAAGTAATGAAATAATTTAAAATTATTTATTTTATTTAATAATTATTTGATATATTATTATTTGAAATAAAATTTGGGATGTAAAGAATTATTATAAGAGTAAGATATATATCTCAAGTTGTATCTTAAATAATAATATGTCAAATAATTATTGGGTGATGAAATTGTGTAAATTTTAAAATTATTTATAACATTTTATAATTATTTGACACATTATTATTTTGAGATATAATTTAAAATAAAAACTTAAGATATGTAATATTATTTTATAATTAATTAAAACTATACATTTTAAATATTATCTTAAAATTTTATTTAAAATTATACATCAAGGAACTATCAAGTGATAAAAAATGTGTTATATAAATTTTAAAATTTTTATTACTTTAATATATTAATAATTATTTGACACGTTAATTTAAAATAACATTTAAAAATATAGTGTTTTTTTTTATTATTAGAATAATATTACATATCTTAAATTATATATCAAATAATAATGTATTAAGTAATATTAATAATAAAATAATATAAACTTTAAAATTATCATTATACCCTAATTAATTTTGTATTACGTTAAATTGATAAGCTCTAACACTGTGTTGTCTTCATTGAAAAGGCGAGTGAGCCAAACCTAAACAAAATTGAAGAATCTTAAACTTTAGAGAAGCAAAATAGAAGAGTGCTTGACAGTTTATTTAAAATTTATTTAGTTTCAAAATTTAAAATTATACTGAGCATTAAAGTGCATGATCTTATCCTAATAAATCGATAATTATTGATGAGCCAATCCCCATCTGAATTCTGATAATGGTCTTACAAAATTTAAATCTGATTGGTGTGAAACCATCTGAACGCATTGACTCAAAACACTAAATTAATTATATATTATGCGAACAAGTATTTTCTTTTTTAATTTTCATGAGAAAACGTATTCGAGGAAACATACAATAAAACAAAGGCAATATCCCAATACTAACAAAATATATTAATTATGAAAACAACCCAATTTTGGTCTCTCTGTGTGTCCCCCCACCACAGTTGGCAAAGTTGCTGAGCTAGGTTCCAAGCAAGCGGCGGGCAGCTGATAGGGAAACAGAAAGCGATTAGTAATTTGGTGGTAACTTTAAAACTCTTAAACATTTCATCACGTGAATGATTTAATTTAAAACCCCTTTCGGCCTTACCCCAGGGCGAGGCCAGCATATAATTATATGCCTATGTTATTGAAATGCATCATCCGGCTCGTCTTTACTGTCCATTCTCATTGACAAAACCGGTAGTTGGGGGTTTGGCTCCCTGTTCTCATTTTGAGCTTCTCACAAGAAGGGCAGATAGATGGATTTGCTGACGCTTCATTTCCCTCGGCCATAAATTTCTCAGGCCTCACTCCTCCACTTCTTAAACCCTCATTGTGATGTTCTAATCACTTCTGCCCCTCACCCCTCGGTCCTAAAAAACAATTACAGTCTCTGCACTCGCTCGCTCACTCTTAACTTGTTGCATCATAATATCCTCTTATAATTTACTTTGCTATCTTGTAATTACTAGATTTTCTGGGTTTTGGCTGTCGTATTGACATGGCATCAAAAAATAATGCTGATGCATCTGGTAAGAAAGTAATGAACAGAGGAGCTTGGACAGCCGAGGAAGATAGAAAATTGGCTGAGTGTATTGAAATTCATGGTGCTAAGAGATGGAAAACCGTTGCTACTAAATCAGGTTTATATTACATTAATCCAGTATTCCTTAACTAGAGCTTGAGAAAACCAATGAACTAACTAACTCTGCAACTACTAGATTTGATCAAAGCCCTTGATGATTTTTATTGTTTTAAATTAATCTGCAGGTCTGAATCGATGTGGGAAGAGTTGCAGATTGAGATGGTTAAATTATTTGCGACCCAACATCAAGAGAGGTAACATTTCAGATGAAGAAGAAGACTTGATTCTCAGGCTCCATAAATTACTTGGCAACAGGTTTGTCATTTGATGATTAAAAAAAAACCCTCATTAATTCCTGTATTTATCGTAGTAGAAGATTAGGTTAAGTTAAGCTAATACATACTTGGCATTGTTTAATTTACAGGTGGGCTTTGATTGCCGGGAGACTTCCAGGACGTACGGATAATGAAATAAAGAACTACTGGAATTCTCATTTGAGCAAGAAAATAAATCAAAAGGAGAAAACACCTCAACCTGTAGTTGCACAAGAAACAACCCCTCGAAAAAACTCGGAGATTACCCAGCAAGAGGGCAACAAAGAAATTGAAAACTCCGAAGTCAATTTTGATGTCAACGAGTTTTTCAATTTCTCCACTGAAGGTCCTTCTAGTTTGGATTGGGTTAATAAATATCTTGAACTGGGTGAGGATTTTTGGCTCCCTGACCAAAATAGGTGAGCATTTTATAAAATACGGTGAATTAATTGGTTGTTTTCTCCTCGGAATGAAGAGTGATCAGTCTTATATATAAAACTTGAATAAAATTCGCTCAGTATTGTACAATGTTGGACTCTGAAGTCTTTATCAGTTTCACGCATTTTTTTCCTTGGTCACGCAATTTTCCAACATTGGAGCTTTTTAATCAGCATCTATGCCAAGTTCCATTTATTACTTAACAAACTTGGCTTAAAATGGAGCAGCATTTCCAAGATTCTCTTGCTTGTGATCCTTGGTCTGTAAAAAGCCCTACCATAATTTTAAAATGTCAAATGAAGAACAACCAATATAATATAATAGTATTTTATCATGGAAAGTATATTATTTTATTAGTTCAAAGTATAATTTGTGCCGATGTCAGGGATAACGACGTTTATACCCCCAAGTCCAATTGTCCAACTAAAGTTCATCTTGAATCCAAGTTTCCAAATGATAAAAGAATTTATAGAGGGAAGAAATTATTAAAAACAATTTTTTTTTTTTAAAAAAAAAGGGGTCAGTTTGGAATTCACTCAAAGTCAAAATCAACTTCCTTGCTCTCACTCCCTCAAATTGCTGTTGCTTGGATTTGTCCCGTCGAAAAAGGTCATATAGAAACAAAGAAACTCTATGGAAAGCAGTACTGTGTATTTAAATTTGCTTTCATCAAGGCCAACTCCTGTTTCACCTCTTATCAGAAAAAATATCCAGTCATCCAATTAAAATAAAATTCAAAAAACAGAAATGGGTTCAAGAAAAAAAATTGAATCAAATACTTTTCAAAATATTCTCAGAATATTGTGGACATAAATTTCCTAAGTTGCGGCTTTGTATCAATTGATTCTATTACTTCTCAACTCAAGTGTTGATTATGCGGTAATCTTTCAATTACGTTTTTGATATATTAAGTGTAGAGGAATATCAAATTATGCGCTTTAATTTGGTATCTTTATAGTATTAATTAAGCTACAATTTTAATATTTTTTTATTTTATGCACAATAAAAAATTATAATTCATATAATAAGTAAGAACACATAAGATTAACACACCAATAAAGATAAAAAAAACAAACTAATCACAAAATACAAGATATACGTGGTTCGGCCCAAATTGTTTATATTCACGAAAGATCCATGATCCAGCTTCTTACCATTGAAATAGATCACAAAGTATCTTCTTACATCATCAATGATCCTACAAGACTCTTTAGTATCTCTTATAGAGACCTCTAAGTATCTACCCTTAATCACTATGACTCCCTAAGACCTATTCGTATCTCCTCATAAGAGATTTTTTACAAGGAACACAAGAATAGCCCGAGCATCTAAGTCAAAAGGATCTATGGTGTTTCTCTTTTATTCACTCAAAGAATCTATAGAAGAAAATACCCCCAAAGGTTACACCCTAGTGCACCACGCACTTAGTGCCTACCTCGCTCCTCTATTCTCTCTTATGGTTACATCTTAAAACTTTAGATATTTAATCTTAAACAAAGGTTTATAAGTGTTTATATAGGGTGCATTTCGTGCTTACAAATTCTATTCCTTGTTGGAGTAAGAGTCCACTTGTTTTGGAAGTCCAAAACTTTTCAAAACTTAAAATCTCGAGCCAAAATGGCCTTTTCCACGCGTCTAGCGCTGCGGCGCTAGGGACCCAGCACTGCGGCGCTGATCTTCTGTTTTGATCACCGAGGCGCTCATCCCTGGGCGTCGCGGCGCTAGTCAGCTCTCCGCGATTCCTTCTTTTCCTTCGCGTCTTTGAGTCCCGTTTCACTTCCCCTCTTGTGTCCCACACGTCCTAAACTTGTCCATACGTGTCCCACACGTTCTAGACTTCTTGTGACTCTCCACTTTGGTATTCATCTCAATTCTTATCCAATCAAAATTGTTGAATCACCAATTTTTCAACATTAAGTTTAAATAACACTATTATTATGGCAAAATTTTAGAGTTGTTTTACCATTGAAATAGATCACAAAGTATCTTCTTACATCATCAATGATCCTACAAGACTCTTTAGTATCTCTTATAGAGACCTCTAAGTATCTACCCTTAATCACTATGACTCCCTAAGACCTATTCCTATCTCCTCATAAGAGATTTTTTACAAGGAACACAAGAATAGCCCGAGCATCTAAGTCAAAAGGATCTATGGTGTTTCTCTTTTATTCACTCAAAGAATCTATAGAAGAAAATACCCCCAAAGGTTACACCCTAGTGCATCACGCACTTAGTGCCTACCTCGCTCCTCTATTCTCTCTTATGGTTACATCTTAAAACTTTAGATATTTAATCTTAAACAAAGGTTTATAAGTGTTTATATAGGGTGTATTCCGTGCTTACAAATTCTATTCCTTGTTGGAGTAAGAGTCCACTTGTTTTGGAAGTCCAAAACTTTTCAAAACTTAAAATCTCGAGCCAAAATGGACTTTTCCACGCGTCTAGCGCTGCGGCGCTGGTCTTCTGTTTTGATCACCGAGGCGCTCATCCCTGGGCGCCGCGGCGCTGGTCAGCTCTCCGCAATTCCTTCTTTTCCTTCGCGTCTTTGAGTCCCGTTTCACTTCCCCTCTTGTGTCCCACACGTCCTAAACTTGTCCATACGTGTCCCACACGTTCTAGACTTCTTGTGACTCTCCACTTTGGTATTCATCTCAATTCTTATCCAATCAAAATTGTTGAATCACCAATTTTTCAACATTAAGTTTAAATAACACTATTATTATGGCAAAATTTTAGAGTTGTTTTTTTTTTCTCTTACAAATACGTGCCGTAAATTACGTAGCTTATTATTTAAAAAAAGTATATTTTATAAACGTTGTAAATTGATTAAGTCATGTAAAAAAAAAAGTAATGTCTGACTAATTTCTCTAATTGTATTTTTTTTAATTATATTTTTTAAAAGAATTGAAATTCTCTACTCAATTTTTTATTTTAATTTTAAATAAAATTGCCACGCATATCATTTAAAATATTTTAAACTTAGGATTTTTTTAACTTTCCTTAATTAAATAATTAGTGGCTACTTAAAATTACAAACTAACATACCTTACTCTAAAAATAAAAAAATAATCCTTTTAAAAAATAAATAAATAAGCTGTAAAAGAAGAAAATCGACCAGATCAATTTTTTTAGTTTAGAATTGAATTCCTTTTCTTCTCATTCATTGTTACATGTATACTAGTATAACATATGCAGACAAACTGATATGCAAGGGAAGTTGTAATCTGATGCAGATAATACATGTTTGCTTCTGAATGGTCTACAGCAGAGCATAAGTTGATGAAGCTGAATTACAATCACTATTTATAATTGATTACTGTTAATAATTTATGTATGTAAAGAAATGTACATGTCAGGTTGTTATGCTGACTCATCATAATTTGTTATAGTTGTTATAGATTAATTAGTTACATTTAAAAAATATAAATATCAGTTACTTCTAGTGTAATTGTAAGAAAAAAAAAGCTTATGGAAATACAGTTTACAAAGAAAAGAAAGGTCTTGAATTTTTTTTTTCTTTCACTTTCTCCTAGTTTCTTATCAACCAAACAGCTTCTGTTACTTTTGTTATATGGTATCAGAGCACATAGATGGCCAACACCAATTCATCAAATACTAGATCTACAATTTTAACACAACAATCAACTTAGATTTCATCTTTTACTTTTCCTTCAACTGTAAAACTTGATCGATCGAATTATGTGATGTGGCGATCACAAATGTTCACTGCTGTTAAAGGCAATTGATTAGAAAGTTTGATTACTAGAGTATCAAAATGTCCTGAGCAATTCTTGGTTGAAAGTGCTTTAACTCAAGGATCAAGTGATGCATATGAGAGGATTCGAAAAGTTGAAAATCTAGAGTTTGAAATTTGGATTCGTCAAGACCAGTTTCTCCTGAGTTGGCTGTTTTCAACAATAAATGATAGCAATCTCGGACTGGTTATAGATTGTAAGTCTTCACTCTCTCTTTGGTGTGCTATAGAGAAGCAATTTGGATCATACTCTAAAGCAAAAGTTGTGCAGCTTAAAATGAAACTTTATGCTCTTAAAAAAGAACAAATGACAATGTCAAACTATTTTTTAAAATTAAAATGTATTATTGATGAACTAGCTATTGTTGGTTGCTCAATAGATGAAGATGACTTCATTGTTCACTTAGTCTAGGGAATTGTAGTGGGATTAGATTATGATTCTGTTGTTGTGTTAATTACAAGTAGGATTGGTGATATAAGTCTAAATGAAGCTTATTCAATACTCCTTACACAAGAGAGTAGATTGCTGCAAAATATTTCTGGGAAGTTGACAAATCAAAATGAGTATGTTGCTAATCTTACACAAAAAAAAACCAGAAGAGAGGAGACAATTTTTTAGGTGGTCGAGGGAATTATAATAATAATTCTTCACAAAATTATAGCTGCAATAATAACAATGGTATGAGTTTTGGTTATAATGGTGGAAGTGCTAGTTTTGGTAGAGAAAATTTTCAAGGTAACAGAGAAAGATATTTAGCACAAGTTGGTGGCAGGAACTCTTTTGGCAGAGGCATCAAACTGGTGTGTTAGATCTGTGAAAAGTAAGGCCACTAGCATCGAAGTGTTATTATAGATACCATTCTGAATATGTACCAAGAATGCCAAATAACTCGGGAGGTTACAACAACAGCTTTCGTAATAGAAATCAAGGTGGATCAGGAAACATGGTTGCATATGTTGTTGCACAGTAAGCATATGAAGGAGCTGCTAATGAGGGTTGGTACCAGGACTCAGGAGCCACTCACCATCTGACACATGATGCATCTAATCTCAGCGGTAAAGTAAACTACTTAGGTAATGATAAACTTGTTATTGGAAATGGTATTGGCTTGGATATTGTTTACATTGGTGAAACCAAATTTTAATCTAAATCAAGTTCTCAGTTGTTACTTAAAAACATGCTATGTGTGCCTGCTATCACAAAAAACTTAATTAGTATTTCCAAACTTGTTAGAGATAATAACATGTTGATTGAATTTCACTCTGATCAATGCCTTATTAAGGACAAGAAAAAAGGAAATTTACTGTTGCAATGTGTGGTTGTGAATGGACTTTTATAAGGTACTTTTGAATAATTCAACCTCTTCATTTGTAAATCTAGAAGCAGCCTTATTATCTGCGTCAAATTACAACTTCTCTTGCATATCAGCTTATCTATCATATGTTATACCAATATACATGTAAAAGAAATGTATGCGTCAGCTAGGTTATTATGCTGACTTATTATAGTTTGTTATAGTTGTTATAGATCAATTAGTTACAATTAAGGAATATAAATATCAGCTACTTCTAATGTAATCATAAGAAAAAAAAAGTTTCTGAAAATACAATTTATAGAGAAAAAAAAAAGGTCTTGAATTCTTTTTATTTTTTCTCAGTTTCTTATCAACCAAACAGTTTCTATTACTTTTGTTATATACATTATGCGATATTGGTAATTATTAGAAATAAACTATTTTTTAAGAGAAAAAACAATTTGTAGAATGTGTTGTTCTTTTGTGTTGGTTTAATATTATAATCTTGAATCGGTTGTTTCTTATTAATTTTCTTGACTATTAAGAGTTTAAATCTTTTGTTTAATTACTTTTTAACTGTGATAAACTTTTGTCAGTTACAAAAACAAAGAACTCTAGCCGCCATCTCTAACTTTCCAATTTCCATTGGGGAGGAGACCTTTAATTCCCTTCTTTGGCGAACACATCCCACCTCGTTCTCTTTCCTTTGCCCTGTTATAGTTTTTGTTTCATTTCCTTATGTTTTCTCTTTTCCTATGCTTTTGGTTTTCAAGGTGTGATTTTTCGGCTTCGGTCCTCTCTCCACCAACTTCATCTGGCGATCCAACCCGTTTATGTGACTGGCCATGATTCTGTCAACCTCTAATTCGCAACTGTCGGCCTTCAATCTGGCTCTACCGAACTTCGTCGTGACTTTGCCAGCCGTTGCGGAGAATTCGCCGAATCATCGCTGCCCTTGTCCTCCTTCAGTAAGCCATTAGAGTCGCTATTGATGCTAACCACCACTAGGCTGACAGCTTCTGCTTCCCGCGTAGTCACACTTCTTCAAAACCGAGCCTCTGACTTTATTTAATATTTAATTTGATGTTAGAATTAGGTTGAGATTTTGATTTGGTATAATGTGTAATAAGTGAAGGATGTAAAAATTTATGTGGCGGTGTTTTCGTGATTCCCTCTTAAATGAGGGTTGCGTTGCCCTGCATGATATTTTTTAATTTTTAAAATAAAATCTTTTTTATTTAGACTAATCTCGCCTTTTAAAGGACTTGTATTTTTCTTTTTTGTTAAGATTTATGTTTCCTTTTTAAAAGAGTACGTTGTTTTCTTTTTTTAAATGAGTTTGTGTCCCCTTCTTAAAGTTGACTTTCCCAAATGATTGTCTAAATAATCATCATTTATCTCAATAATCATCGGTAGAGATCCTCTAATGTATATCTTTAATATTCATTAATGACATAATAGCAATATTTAAAAAAAAAAATCAGTTAGAATAGTCTATATTCAAGAACAATAAACGATGCAATTAGTATTTGAAAATTTTAAACGAGTCAAATCTTGACGCTTGATTTTTTTTAAATGGGAAAATCACATTCAAGACTTGATAAAAATTAGAGGAGAGAAATCAAATTTCTTCAAAATATACTAACCAAATTAAATCCTACGAGAATGAATAATATTATATTTACTAACTCATATATTAACTTCTTTTTTTATCCCAAATAATGTTAGCATGTATCAATTGAATAATGAATATTTATTATTTTTAAAATAATTACTTCATTTTTATACTATCTAATTAAGATATGTCACATTATTTGAGATGAGAACAAAATTAAAATATAAGTTGAAAAACGTAACAATGGTCTTTCAATATATATTAACTGAATTAATTCTATATGGCAATAAAAAACTTAAACGTCCACTTTGTGCACCATATCCAAAACATTGTGGCTAGTTAAGGACAAAAAAAAAAAAGAACCACGTCTTGGTCAAAAAAAAAAAAAAAAAAGCACGTCCAGACATTTCCATCGTATAAACGTTTCGATGGTCTTTCTTTTTCCAACTTAAAATTTAGGAACTGAAACATATAAATTGAACAGTTAAAAAAGCAAACCGTGATGGCTTGTTTAGCGGCAAGTTTTTTATACTTTTCTAGCTTAGGTCAGGATCTGAGCCCTAACAAATGTTACGGGCGATTAATTTATTTTTTTATTTTTATGAGAATTTTTTAATTTAAATGAGATGTATTCAAAATTGTACTTATTATTATCAATGATCTTAATAACATAATTTAAATAGAATGTACCTACAAAATATATGTATTGCTCTTGAAAAAATTCTGATTATAATATTAATAGTCTAATAGCATAGTTCGAGTTATAATCAATAGTTCGATAGCGTAATTCGGATAAAATGTATTTTAAAAATGTACGTGTTGCTTGTATGTATTACTTTCATTACTTTAAAAAATTTCGATTGTATAGTCGAATTATAATATCACTAATATAGTTTGATACAATATCAATATTGTAATGATTAATGTAATCTCTAAAGAAAAAAAAATGACATTTTAGCCTCTTATTTTATGGGTATATACCAACTTAGTTTTTCATATTTTCATAATTACCACGTTAATCTCTGTCGTTAGAAATTTATTGTTAAATGGTTACTCTTCAAGGATAAAATAGTATTTTTGCTATTTTTAAAATAAAACTGTCAAATATCAGTTCAAAAAGTAAAAAATGACGTATTATAATATTATAAGTTAATGATGACAGGTGTTATCATATAATTGGTTAATATTTGTAATAAATATATTTTTTTTAAAAGTAAATTAATAAATATATTTTTAATAAATGACGCATGTCATAATATAATTAGTTACAAATGACACGTGTTATCATATAATTAGTTGATATTTTTAATAATATTTTTTTAAGAAATAAACATTTTTAAAAATAAATTAATAAATATATTTTTAATAAAAGGACATGTGTCATAATATGATTAGTTACAAATAATATTTGTCATCATGTAATTGATTTATATGTTTAATAAATATATTTTTTAAAATAAAAAATTTTAAAAGTAAATTAATAAATATATATTTAATTAATAAAAGACACATGTCATAATATGATTAGTTACTAATGACACGTGTCATCATGTAATTCGTTTATATTTTTAATAAATATTTTTAAAAAGAAAATTTATAATAATTAATTAATACATTTATAGTCCATTGTCGTCGAAATAAAATGACCAATCGGCCACTGTTTTTCAGCGATGGTATGGTACTAATAAATGTTAAATTTTATATTATTATATTTCATTTTTTTTATCTACATAATAGTGTGATCATGTTTTACAAAAATAAATACAAAAAAAATGTCAAAAATAGTGGGAGAGGGGCGACGGTCACCGCCACTTGCCGTCAAATGAGGGGGTGGTAACTTGCACCACCTCCACCAATAAACAAGTTTGTTGTCGATTTATTCATAGGTGGGGACAATGCAAGTTTGACAGTGAGCAGTGGTGGTGCCCACCCCTTCACTATTTTTAACTTTTTTTTGTAATTTTATTTTACAAAAAATGACTCTGTCATTGTGTAAATCACGAAAAATATAATTCAAATATATAAAGTTAAATAAATTTTATGCTTAGATTGTCGTCGAAAATTACAGCCAACTGATTATTAGTCGCCGTTTTGAAACAACGATAACAGTTTATTTTTAATTTAATTTATTTTTAAAAATATTAAATAAAATTTTAAATTAATTAAGTGATGATACGTATCATAACACGTGTCAGCTAATTGGTGAATATTTGATTAAGAGTATTATAATAAAATTAACAAATAAATAAATATTTAATAATAAATTTTTAACGTATAATTAATGTGATAATTATTAAAATATAAAAATTAAGTTACTATATATTTATAAAATAAGTGATTAAAATGTTATTTTAAAAAAAAATTGTGATGCACTTGTGTTGATTAATTATAAAGAGTTGGAAATATACTCACTTTTACTCTCTGATTACGCTGGTGTCAAAGAAAAAAGAAGAAGAAAACGAACTGACAAACAAACCGTCATAACAATGATAAATTTCAAAATCATTCTAATTAATTCCGATATTCGGGTTTACTATCACACAACGAAGTTGGGGCCACGAACGCAGTGAACAAATTGAACGATACAAGAAATGTCAAAATCCAAATCATCACTTTTCTTGTCTACGTAGTAAGTGACAGATACTCACATGTGGAGCGAAAGGATCAACTTGTACACGTCCATTGTCAAATTCCATTATTCACGTGCCTATGTCTGGTGATCATGATTTGATTTGTTTCGTGGAAGTGCAACTACAAAGGCTCAAGGTTGCTCTGCTTCCTTCTTTCAAATCGTTAAAATCTATAAGAAAATCATGTGATCAAAGAATAAATCTGTAATAACGTTCAATAAATAAAACTATGTGAAAAAAAAGTGACATAATTCATTTTAACATGGGTTTAATGGAAATCAAAAGGTGACTAATAATTTTTTTTATAAATAAAAGGTGACTATTAATTGATTAGACACAAAGGTACTATTAGTTATAGTCCTCTCCAATTTCTTTATGGAACAGAGGCATAAATGTAAGTCCATCAAATATTGAATTAGTGACAATTCGCTATTTGATAATAAATTTAAGATATTATTTAAAAAATATAATATTATTCATTTACTTTTAAGTTTTAACTAAGGCTTTGTGAGAATTCATTTGTAACATAATATTTGTTATTTATATTCTACTTAAAAGCAAAATTAAAATAAATTAAGACAAATTATAGATACAGATACAGATACTAATATTTTTAAATTATTTTTTAAATGACGCATCACTCGTTGCAACTAACATAACAAAATAAATCATCTTAACACATATTAAAAATTAGATCAAATTAATATTCAAAGTTTGAAATCTCTTACAAAAGCCAAATAGAGAGAGAGAGAGGAGGGATTTATTTTTTGTTACCAGATAATGAATATTTAGGTATGTAATATAAATTTATAATATGTCATAAATAATATTAAAGCCGTCAATTAATCAAACAACGTTATTATTCATGATAAATTATTTAATTTATTAAATTATTTTTATATATAAATATTTTTATTTTAATAAACAATACAACTTCTTATATAATAAAAACCTAAATATGTAATATAATATTTTTAATATGACGTTGGTAAAGTACAATAATCTATCAGTTCTCAGTGTCTAATATAACATGGACCACAGAGAGCAAGAATAGTGTAAATCTTAATGATTGCACGGAACCAAAGCGATGGAATATGTGCATACGATGTTAACATGTGCCCCTCAATTATTGGTTGGCGGATGGGGGTAAATTTTCAGTTTTATTATTAAATGTCCCGTTATATATTTTAAATTATATTTTAAATAATAATATATTAAATAATTATTAAATAATAAAATATATAAATTTTATAATTATATATTATATTTTATAATTATTTAAAATAAAATTTAGAATACAAATTTAAAATGTGTAATATTATTTTATTATTAAATAATATCATATATTTCAAATATGATCTTAAATTTTTTATTTAAAATAATATATTAAGTAACTATTACGTAATAAAATAATGTATTAGATAAATTTTAAAAATTGTATCATTCTAATAACTAATAATTATTTACCATATTAATTTTGAATAAAAATTTTAAAATAACATTTAAAATTTATAGTATTACTCTTTATTATTATTAGAATAATGCTACATATCGTAAATTATATCTCAAATAATGATGTGATAAATAATTGTGAAAATATTTATTAAAAATTATCGGGTTTGATTTTAGAATCAAACCAAGTGTGTAGAATACATAAAGAAGTGAAATGAGGCGAGAAGACAAGGCTAGCTCCATAACACTGGTTGTGACAATAAGTAGCGTCGCAGCGTCAATGCAGAAAAATAGCTGCCTTATTTAGAAATCTCGTCCTAAGTGCGTTAAGACTTTTCAAACTGATTCCCACTCGATTTAAGATTACCCTAGGTCGTCCAATGCTTATACAAAGGTTCTCTGTTAGTTTATAAATATAATCTTAATGATCACAACACAAACACTATAAATAAAATCCTAAATTGCAAAAGATATCAATCGTGTATCTTTGTGAGTGCCATTAAGAGAGTTTTTTGTGAGCATTGAATTCTTTTTTAGAAAAAGCACACTTTGTGATTGTCTTGTGATTCATTAATAAAAGAAGTGAGATCTTGATCCACTGTGGACGTAAGCAAGTTGTCGAACCATGTAAATCTTGTGTGCTTTCTCATACTTTTTTCTAGTTTATTTATTAGTTGCTTAGTTATTGCATTATTTGCTTAGGTTTATTACTCCGACTTCAACAATAATCATGGTGAAATGATATAAAATTTAAAATTAACCCTCACATTATTATTATTTTTTGTAATATTTTAAAATTAGTAATAGGGGTGACAATTCATGTAAATGAATCATATTCGTGTCGTGTAGCATCAATATAGGGTATTAACAAAAAACAATTCAAATTCGTATATGATTTATTTATTAAACGAATCAGACACTCAAACTCGTATTCGATTTGTTTAATAAAAAACGAATGACATGACATAATACGATTAGACATGTTTAATTGAATAAATCAAATTCAATTTGTTTACGATTCAATTGTTAAGGATCTAATATACGTATGTGTACGCATGTGCAATAGTGTTTATTGTATAAAATACGTATCTCATACATATTTGGCGCATCGAAATAATAAAATTATACAATAAAAATATATATTAATCAAATTAATATACAAAATGTAAAGTTGAGAAATCATAAAAACGTGTAACGTTTTACACGTATATTTTAGGAGTCCACCCAAAGTCCTACTCGTAGGTAGGTCTAGTCACTAACTTAGTGGACTTGGCGAGTTAGAACAGTAGCTCCTTTATTCAACACCAAGTTTAACACTTAAATTCTATAAATTATTTTCCTTCGATCAATTAAAACAAATTCTTTGTTGTTGCAACTTATTCCCAATAAAAAAGATATAAGAAGAAATTAATTTCAACTCTTTAAATAAATTTTCAAGATCAAATTCTCTTTCTCTTTTTCCTTTTAGCCGACCAACTTCTCAAGTCTTAATGTCTTTTTTCTTTTTAAGCAACAACAACAAAATATAAAAGTAACGCAACTCTTGCCTTTCTCGTTTTCAACATACATATGTATCTCATGTATATTAAAACAATAATATTATATAATAAAAAAATCAAAATTTGGGCACCAAGTGTAATTAAATAATATATTTTAATGAAATATAATGATTATTTAATAATTAAATAATTATTACACAAAATTACTATTTTGCTCATCACGAATAGTACTAAGTATACCTCTGTCTCAACAAATTTTACAATTGGATAAACTCAACCGATAATTCACAATGCGCTACATGTCATTATGTAATTAATAAACAATAATTATTGACTAATTATTGTATTAAATATTTAAATATAGACACACGCGCATTTCTGTGGTAGTGCTAAATATTATTGGATTAAACAATTCAATCTAATACTTTGTCTTAGTTCATAACAAGTATACTTTACATTAGAAGACTCCCAAAGCCCACACCTGATTCATCAAATGAAACTATAAAACTATTCCATGAGTCATGCCACACGCACATGTCACAAATATTACAAATTAGCGCATTGAACCATACAAGCTGAGGTCACAATACATATGTATAGTACTTCCATCATGTATATTCTGGATGTGCAGGAACATTGATCAGTACCGTCAAATTTCAATGTACTTATCCATGAACCTATCTCCAGACTGGTATATCACTAAATAATATAAGCAAACTCTTTTCTATATTATTTAATCTTGTGGAAACTCATTTCTTGGGTTTATTGTTTATGGTTATAAGATTTTTTTGAGATACTATCTCGGAGTATCTAGATATATAGTTTTCTATGTGAGCCGATGGATCTCATATCTGCACACACTAAACTCGGTGAGCATCGAACTATACCCAGCGACACCCAACGGTTAGACCATGAAAGGTCTCTGGCATACGTGAAACCAAAGTATGATGGATCACTTACAAACCCACCATGGCACTCAGATGGGAAGACCACGTATACTACTAAACTTGATGACCTTTCATTGACTGTGAAGTCTATTGGGGTCCTCATGAGTCTGTTTAGTATTCAGTCCTAACTGAATACTCGTATGCCTATACAATCTCTAAAATCATGGTCAGGTAGGAATAACCATCTGTACTCTACAGATATGAACATACACTGATTTATGTATTAATGGGATCTATCGACAGGCCTACATTGGTAGAATTAGACCATGAACAATATACTTGAGAATATGCTTACATAATGACATTTTCTAGCATTCTATTGCAACTCTTGCAACTATATCATTATAAACATATTCTAAGGTCTTTGTCCCATTACAGATAATGTTCCAACTCTTGGAATATTTTCTAACTCTTAACACTGGTCTAAACTCCTTTAAACCTGATTTGAACTCTTTTATATCATATAGAATCTGTAGTATAACAAGTATTAAATTATATAATTAAGCAATAATTAGTGATATAATAAAATATACATTGTATAAATATTAAATATTTATACAAATATGAGATGACACGTAAGCACAACCTTAATATTGATTACTATTTAGTTCATTTACTATTTGATTACTATTTAATTCATTTACGATTCAATTACTATTTGATTCATTTATAATTCGATTCGTTTAAATGAATAGTCACATTAATAAAATTTACATAAAAATTAAATATTAAATACATCTAATAATAATACTATTATAATACAATTAAAAAAATAAAATTCATGGAATAATTTATCATACATCAAATCCACTAAAAATAAAATAAAATTAATATAACAAAATAAACACATTCAAAATAGGTGATGAATAATTTATAATCAAATAAACAATACAAACTAGTTTAATTAAATTAAGAGAACAAATTTTTAAATCTCAACTTTAAACGATGAACTTATAAAATAAATTTTAAATTAATACTGAGTATATTAGCTATTTGAAAAATCTCATTTAACCATATATTTATTAAGAACAATAACTAAATATTAAAATGGAACAAAATCATTGATTTAAATCTTCTTGAAGATTTTAATCTATCACTTAACACAAAATATGACAGCATAAAACTAAAAAAAAAGAAATTAATACACATAAAAAATTATCAAATAAAAGGTTTACATGCAATATATATAAGAGATGTTAAAGAAATTTTTTCTTTTTCTGTGTGATTAAGTTTAAGCGAAGAATTATAACTAAGATAAACTTTGAATCCTAACTTCTATGCACAGCAGAAAAATTAAGATATTAAACAAAATAGCAAGAGTATAAAGTAAATAATTAAGAGTACAATATAATTATTTACGTGATTCGGTCAATTGTCTATGTCTACGGTGAATCTAAGAATCCTAACTTATCTTATTACCTTCCTAGAGAATTTATAAAAAAGCACAATGAAGAACATTCAAAATGATTTAATATTTAGTGTACTCTTGCTCACTCACAAATAATGTACAACTAAACAACGGTTTCACTCTAGCGCACACAAGCATTTAGTGTCTACCTAATTCTTCTTTTTTTTAGAGTCTCTCTTAATGCTTGATTATCAAACTAAAGGGTTTATAAGGGTCTATATAGAAGTTATTTCGTACCTACTAATTCTAATCCTAATTGAAATAAGAGTCTACGTATTTTAAAAGTTCAAAACTTCACAAAACTCAAAAAATCCGAGTCAAAATAGACTTTCTCATGTCTAGCATAGCGGCGCTACGGCGTTGTACTCACGAATTTCCAGTGTTGTGGCTTGGACTATCGGTCCTTGCCTTTCTCATTTTCTTTAACGACTTTAAATTCTGTTTTACTTCTCCCATCATATCTTATATGTTTTTATTTTTTTGTGACTCTCATTTTTAATATTTTTCACAATTATTTTTTAAATAAGATTGTTAAGTCATCAAATCTTCAATAAGAGACAATTCTTTCTCAAACAATAACATCTAAAAATCCTGCAACACCAATCTAAAATCACAAAGATTAAAGATAAAGAAAAAATCATATAATTTTTATCGATCTAATGACAATACCAGAATAGGGAAGACAATCTCAGAACAGGGAAAGGTGCGAGGGAGTCAGTGGAGCATAACACTCTGATAATTAATGGTAAGGGAGCAAATGAAGTGGAGGTTGAAGAGATCAATTGTAAGTACTCGGATAGGATCAATTTACTTGACAAGATTTTCAAGACTGACCAGATCATTGCAGAGATGAAGAATGAATTTGAAGGTCACTGTTCCGAAGATGAAAGAGAAACCTATGACAATGTTTTGAAATGGTGATATACATTCGAGTTAATCTTTACTTTTATTTCTTTTAGTACAAAAAAAAAGAAGAAATGAAATCATTAATTTGCAAAAAAGAATAGTAAAAAGATAAAGTGTGGTGGGACGTGACGGTGGACAAAATAATTAAAGAGAAATGATTTTTTAAAAATTTAAAATAAAAAGTTACGAAAAAAATTATTATTAAATATAAAAATTAACAGTAAATTGAACAGTAGCATATATTAAATGAATTGGTGAATTGTAAAGTTTAAACCCATATACGACAGGATTAATAAACAAGTAATACAAATTCGATTTATTTATTAATCGTATCAATTTATCTTTATTTATATTCACTTTGAGAGTATTGAATTCGTGTTAAATAATTATATCATGTCATATTTTATCATTTTTAATTATTAAGGCTTTATCATTGTTGTCTTCATTGAAAGGGTGAGAGAGTCAAACCTAAACAAAACTAAAGAATCTTAAACCTTAAGAATCACGTAGAAAAGTGCTTGATAGCTTATTTAAATTAATTTAGTTTCAAAATTTAAAAGTATACTAATATTTTATTGAACAAAAGCATTAAAAGTGCATAATCTTATTGTTAGGAATAGTGTCATAAAAGTATATATTTATATTATTTTTATAAAATTAATAAAGTTGTAATTTTATATTTAATAAGTGTTCATAATTTTATAACATAAATATAATTATTTATTTATTTATTTATGTAATCATAACCTTAATATATAATTATTATACACAAGAGAATTAAAGTTATGGATAATAAATAAAAAAAGTTCGTAATAAATTAATTAAAATTTGGGACCTTTAATTAAATATTACTAGTGCGGTTCACCTACATTAGAATGTAATAATTTTATCCGAATCACTAATATAGTGACATTATGGTGGAAACATTTTATATAATATGATTATATAAGATTGAACCAGACGTAATTTGAATTTTTATGTAAAATACCATTATTAATTAAGAATTCAAATAACCTCAACTGATGATCACACACATATCAACTGTAATCCTAAATGATCATAAACTCATATTTATTTGATTATGTCATTTGAAATACTAGTTACGGTTTATCTGAAGAACAGGCTAAAAATTTATATTTTGGTAGTATGTGAGATAAGCGGTTAGGAATATGACTTACAGATATGAAATCTATTTCTTCTTAATGAAAGTTAGAAAGAAGGTTCCTTTAAGGGTTAATTCTAGAACTAAATAATTAAAGTGCTCAATTTGTAATAATGTTATAAATTAACTGTTCATTGGTGAATTTAATAGTACTTAAGGATATATAAGTAATTAGAAGGGTAAAACAATAATTGGCCTAACTCTAATTATGAACTATTTATGGTGGGTTGAATTGCATATAGTGATTAAATGAATGAACTGCTCTAAATTTTTTGAGTAAATTAATCTACCATTTCAAAGGTGCAATTCTAAGTTTTTAGTAAAATAACACTAGAATTAATAAATTGAATTAGTTAATTAAACAGTTTAATTAATTATTCAAAATTTATTGGAGCTTGAAATTATAAGTCTATAGATCTCCAATACCACTTCTTTAGTTATTACAATAAACAATTAAAAAAGGATTGTGTTATTACACAAATTACTTGTGTCCACAAAATAATTTTTAAAATACGTATGTTTTATATTTGAAAAAAATTAATTAATTAATAATTAATTTATATAGATAATATCTTATTCAAATATAATTATATATTTAATTTGATAAATTAAATAAATAAAATTTTAAGGATAATTTTAAAATTATAAAAAAATATTTTTTAATTTAATTTTTTTTTATATTAAAAAAATATTAGTCTATTTTTTTTGAAAGTTTAATAATGCTCAATTGTTAGGCATTATATGTTAATCACAAAAAGTAGGATTATATGAATTAAATATCTTTTCAAGAGATAATCATTTAATTAATAAATTTAATTAATTAAATTATTAAATTAAAATAATAATAATTTATTATTTTAAAAGGATTATATTAGTCTAAAAAAGAGATATACACAAATATGTTAAAAAATATTAAATATGTATTTTTTATTAAAGAAGAAAAAAAATTGAAAATTCATTTTTTCTTTTATTATAAAACAAGAAGATTTGTTTGAAATTATTTGATATAAGAAAATATAGTGTGAATTTAAAGTATATTTTTTCTTGTTAATTTTTATTTATTTTAATTATTAAATTTATATATTCATAAAATTATAAGATAAAAAATATTTAAAAAAAATTAAAAAAAATATTTTCTACTTCGGTGCGGTGTAAATTTATTACTCCTACACTTACTACAGTAAAATCGATAATTATTGATGCGCGAATCCCCATCTGAATTTTGATACTGGTCTTACATAATATATGATACTTGACTTTAAATCTGATTGGTTTGAAATCATCTAAACTCATTGACTAAAACACTAAATTAATTATATATTATGCGAACAAGTATTTTCTTTTTTAATTTTCATGAGAAAACGTATCCGAGGAAACATATAATAAAATAAAGCCAATATCCCAATACTAACAAAAAATATTAATTATGAAAACAACCCAATTTTGGTCACTCTCTCTCTCTCCCCCTCCCCCCCAATTAAAAATAATAGTAATAATATACATGAAAAGAGGAAGAACATAGTTGGCAAAGTTGCTTAGCTAGGTTCCAAGCAAACGGCAGGCAGCTTGATAGGGAAACAGAAAGCGACTAGTAATTTGGTGGTAACTTTAAAACTCCCAAACATTTCATCACATGAATGATTAAATTTAAAACCCCTTTTGGCCTTACCCCAGGGCGAAGCCAGCATATAATTATATGCCAATGTTTTGAAATGCATCATCCGGGTGTTGTCTTTACTGTCCATTCCATTGACATAACCGGTAGTTGGGGGCTTGGCTCCCTGTTTTCTCATTTTGAGCTTCTCACAAGAAGGGCAGATAGATGGATTTGCTGACGCTTCATTTCACTCAGCCATAAAATTTCTCAGGCCTCACCCCTCCAATTTTTAAACCCTCATTGTGATGTTCTAATCACTTCTGCCCGTCACCCCTCGGTCCTCAAAAACAATTACAGTCTCTGCACTCGCTCGCTCACTCACTCTTTAACTTGTTGCATTATAATTTCCTCTTATAATTAACTTTGCTATCTTGTAATTACTAGCTTCTCTGGGTTTTGGCTGTCGTATTGACATGGCATCAAAAAATAATGCTGATGCATCTAGTAAGAAAGTAATGAACAGAGGAGCTTGGACAGCCGAGGAAGATAGAAAATTGGCCGAGTGTATTGAAATTCATGGTGCTAAGAGATGGAAAACTGTTGCTTCTAAATCAGGTTCATATTACATTAATTCAGTATTCCTTAGCTAGAGCTTGAAAAAACCAATGAAATAATTAACTCTTTAACTACTAGTTTTGATCAAAAGCCCTTGATGATTTTCATTGTTTTAAATTAACCTCAAGGTCTGAATCGATGTGGGAAGAGTTGCAGATTGAGATGGTTAAATTATTTGCGACCCAACATTAAGAGAGGTAACATTTCAGCTGAAGAAGAAGACTTGATTCTCAGGCTCCATAAATTACTTGGCAATAGGTTTGTCATTTGATGATTAAAAAAAAAAACCCCATTAATTCCTGTATTTATCTTAGTAGAAGATTAGGTTAAGTTAAGCTAATACATACTTGGCATTGTTTAATTTACAGGTGGGCTTTGATTGCCGGGAGACTTCCAGGACGTACGGATAATGAAATAAAGAACTACTGGAATTCTCATTTGAGCAAGAAAATAAATCAAAAGGAGAAAACACCTCAACCTGTAGTTGCACAAGAAACTACCCCGCAAAAAAACTCGGAGATTACCCAGCGGGTCAACGAAGAGGGCATCAAAGAAATTGGAAACTCCGAAGTCAATTTTGATCTCAACGAGTTCTTCGATTTCTCCACGGAGGGTTGCTCTCGTTTGGACTGGGTTAATGAATTTCTTGAACTGGGTGAGGGTTTTTGGCTCCCTGATCAAAATAGGTGAGCATTTTGTAAAATATAATTAATTAATTGATTGTTCTCTCCTTGGAATGAAGGGTGATTGAATAAAATTCGCTCAGTATTGTATAACGTTGGACTCTGAAGTCTTATCAGTTTCGTGCATTTTTTCTTGGTCACTCAATTTCCCAACATTGGAGCTTTTTAATCAGCAACTATGCCGAGTTCCATTTACTACTTAACTAACTTGGCTTAAAATGGAGCAGCATTTCCAAGATTCTCTTGCTTGTGATCCTTCGTCTGAAAAAAGCCCTACCCTAATTTTAAAATGTCAAATGCAGAACAACAAATATAATATAATAGTATTTTATAATGGAAAGTATATTATTTTATTAGTTCAAAGTTAATTTGTTTTGCTCTTGAGAATGAAATGTGAACCAAGTCCAATGGGAAATTTGATACTGTTACCCTCCAAGTTGGTATAAATTACACTTTAGAGCGGCTTTAATTTTAATCACTGTTATTCTTTATATTTAATTAAAAAGACGGAAATTTTTGTCTTTT
Organism: Ailanthus altissimus; assembly: GCA_946807835.1. Classification (NCBI taxonomy): domain Eukaryota; kingdom Viridiplantae; phylum Streptophyta; class Magnoliopsida; order Sapindales; family Simaroubaceae; genus Ailanthus; species Ailanthus altissimus. Next base: position 25,741,628 of record OX327696.1, on the reverse strand, counting down.
TAATTACACTTTTAAAAATATTTTAATTATCTATATAATAAAATTATGCTAATATTTTTATCTTTTTAATTAAATAGAAAAAATAACAGTACAATTAAAACTAAATTCATGATAACAACGTTAATAATTCCAAGTCCAATTGTCCAACTAACGTTCATCTTGAATCCAAGTCTCTAAATGACAAAAGAATTTACAGAGAGAGAAGAAATTATTAAAAATATATATTTTTTTTAATTTAAAAAGGGATCAGTTTAGAATTCACTCAGAAGTCAGAAGCAGCTTCCTTGCTCTTACTCCCCCGAATTGCTGTTGCTTGGATTTGTCCTGTCGATAAAGGGCATATAGAAACGAAAGAAACTCTGATAAAAGCAGTACTGTTACTCTATATATAAAGTTTGATTTCATCACGTGACAAAGGCCAACTCCTGTTTCATCTCTTATCAGAAAAAAAATCCAGTTTCTATAGTCATCTAATTAAAATAAAATTCAAAAAACAGAAATGGGTGCTTGCAAAAAATTGAATCAAATACTTTTCAAAATATTCTCAGAATATTGTGGACATAAATTTCCTAAGTTGCGGCTTTGTATCAATTAATTCTATTACTTCTCCATGCAAGTGATGATTATGCGCTAACATTTCAATTACCTATCTGGTTTTTGAAAGAATATTGAATTTTGAACTCATCGTTTGGGTTTTGATATATTTTATTTAAATAATATTATCATTATGGTAAAATTTTAGAGTTGTTTCATAAATGTCATATTGATTAAAGGAATAATTTAATAGATTATATAATTTATTATATATAAATATTTTAAATACGTGTTAAGATTTTATAACATATCGTTTATTATATATAAGATAATATCACATTTAGTGTCGTATGATAGTGTTATTTTTACGAAAATCAATGTTGGACTGATTTCTCTCATCAATTTTTATTATATTTTTAAAAGATTTGAAATTAAAAATTTTAATGGCTACTTAAAATTGTAAACTAACTACCCTACTCTAAAAAATAAAAGTGGTCATTTTTCTAAAAAAAAAAAAAATTAAATAGCAGTAAAAGAAGAAAATTGATGGGATCAAAATTTTTTATTTTAGAGTTTAATTCCTTTTTTCTCATTCATTATGTGATATTGATAATTATTAAAATTAAACTATTTTTAAGAGAAAAAAGACAATTTGTAAAATATTTGTTCTTTTATGTTGGTTTAATATTATAATCTTGAATCAATTGTTTTTTATTAATTTTCTTGACTATTAAGAGTTTAAATCTTTTGTTTAATAATTTTTAATTATGATAAATTTTTGTCAATTACCAAGAAAAAGAACTCTAGCTGCCGTCTCCAATTTACCAATCTCCACTGGAGAGAAGACCTTTGATCCCCTCTTCGACAAACACATCCCACCTTTTCCTCTTTCCTTTGATTTGTTATAATTTTTGTTTCATTTCTTTATGTTTTCTTTTTTCCTATGCTTATGGTTTTTTAGGCGTAATTTGCCAACTTCATGTTGAAGGGAGTCGAATCAACGGGTTTGATGTGTTAAACATTCATACTCATAACAAGGTAGAACCTAAAGCAAATGTGCTGAGCTAATCAGATGAAGGGAATTACACTAGCAAATCTGAGACAGATCTGACACAGCAAGGCAAAAATAATACAAACAAAAATTTACAATTGCAATGGAGCAATAGCACTGGTGACAGCAGCAACAACATCCTCTGTACCTGGAATAGCTAGCAAGACCTCAAGTATAAAGACACAACAAGCAAAGATCAGATGGCTTAGATTAACTTCAGGACATGTTAAAGCCTTAAGATTAGAAAATCGTTTTTGTTTCTTATAGTGATGTAATCATCCAGGGACAAATTAATGTAAAATATGGTTACTCAAAGTAGTATATATGTGTGTGTGTGTGTGTGCGCAAAGTTATAACAGAATGTAATACAACAGTTCAATTCATTAAAATACAAAGGTCTCTTTTACTCTTGATTTCAAACTTGGTATCAGAGCCTTTGCAATGGTTTCAAGCTCAACCACTCAACCTAACCCACAAAACACTAATCCAACATACTCAAACAATGCATCCATAGGTTCATTTATTTTCTTAGCACCAATTAAACTCATAAACATTAATTATCTTCTATGGAGATCACAAGTTCTACCAAATGTAAGAGCTAATGACCTGGTTGGCTTTATTGATGGAAACAAATCTTGCCCAAGAAAAGTGCTTGTTACAGTGGATGATGAACATTCAGTTGTCACCACTAAAAATTCTAATTATCAGATGTGGATGAGACAGGACCAAACCCTCATGGGCTGGTTACTATCTTCATTATCAGAAGGAATGTTTAGAGCTGTTGTAGAGTGCACAAGCTCTAACTATCTCTAAATAACCCCAGAAAATCTCTTTGCTTCTAACACTAAAGCAAGAATCATTCATCTGAAAAACCTCATTCAAACCACTAAAAAATGGTCAATGATCATCACACAGTATTACATGAAAATGAAAGGATTTGCTGAAGCTCTAAGATGTGTATGATGTGCAATCACTGATGATGAGTTTATTGATCACATCCTTGGAAGTCTAGGCAGTGCCTATGACTCAGTATTTGTTAATGTCACTTCTAAAGCTGATAAGATTTCTCTTGCTGAGGTTTATACTATGCTGCTAAGCCAAGAAAACAGGTCTGAGATGAACTTAACAGAGGACATTTTTGAAGCACTTGTCAACTTCAATGCAAACTTCACTCAAGCTAACTGAGGTGCCAAAAATAACTAGTAGATGAAGGGAAAATCAAGCAACTTCAAGAGTGGTTTCACTCAAGGAAATCACAGTCACTTCAACCATCAGCATCCAAGAAACATTCAAGCAAGAGGTAAGCCACATTCAACCGTAGAACAAAAAACAACAGCTATTTGTCAAATCTGTTTCAAGCCCAAACACAGTTGCTGAATGCTAGCACAGGTTCAAGAAATATTTTGCTCTAAAACTGAACAATAATCAACAAGTAAGGAGAGCAATCATGGCTGCCACTGATAATAAAGATGATCCAGCTTGGTACTTAGGCAGTGGAGCTACAAACCATATTACCAACACCCGCAACAATATGAACATCAATAATGAATACAAAGGTAACCAGAAGTTGACTGTAAATAATGGACAAAATCTGCACATTTCACATATTGGTCAAGCTGTCATTTCCTTGCATTCTTATTCAAGCACACATGATCTAAAGCTTAACAAAATTTTGCATGTTCCTGAAATGAGTAAAAATTTAATTAGCGTCTACGAAACTAACCAAAGACAATGATCTAACACTTGAAATTAACAAAAAAAATTGGTGTGTTGTGAAGGACAAGAGACAGGGGAGTGTTATGCTATTGGCAATGGCTAAGAATATGCTATATCAACTGCAGTGTTTCCCAAGATCACCAGTTTTTCAGTCAAGTCAAGAGTCTTTAGGAAGTAAAGACATATGTCTAGTATCTATGCTTTCTTATTATGATTTAGAAGTGGGTCAGTCTCAAAGTCATGTCAATGAAGAGTCTAGTTGTTTCTTGAAAAACAAACATATTAAAGTCTTACAGAGGAGATTAGGGCACCCTAATGTAATAGTCAACAAGAAAATATTATCTAAATGTAAGGAGTTTTTTGAATTCAATAAAAATATTGCAGTTCAATCTGTACCTTTTTGTTCAGCTTGTCAACATGGTAAATTGCATAAGATGACCTTTTATGAAACACCAACCAAAAACTACTAAACCATTAGAAATAATCCATGCTGATCTTTGGGGACCAGTACTAGTTCTCTCAAACAAAGGTTATAGATACTACCTTACATTGGTAGATGACCATACAAGCTTCACTTGAATTTATCCTTTGAGTAATAAGTCAGAAACATTACAAAATTTTATAAACTTCAAAAAACAAATTGAAAAATTACTTGAACTTAACATGAAAACACTGCAGTGTGATATGAGAGGTGAATTCACTGCCTTAGAAAGCTTTCTGAAACAAGAAGAGATTAATCAAAAGTACTCATGTCCATAATCCCACCATCAAAATGGTAAAGTTGAGAGAAAACATATGCACCTCACAGAGACAACACTGACACTCTTAGCTCAAATAAATATGCCCATTAAATATTGGTATGAAGTAGCTCACACAGCAGCCTATCTCATTAACAGATTGCCAACATCTAAGTTAGGTAATAAATCACCATATAAAGCACTACTAGGTTATAAACCTGATTACTCTTTAATCGAAGTGTTTGGATGTAAGTGTTATCCTTTCTTGAGACCCTACAATAGAAATAAGTTCCACTTTCACACATCAAAGTGTGTTTTCATAGGCTAAAGTCCCAAACACAAATGGTATATATGTCAACATCCATCTGGTAGAGTCTTTATTACTAGGCATGTGACCTTTAATAAAGATGTCTTTCCTTTCAATTCAGATACTAATTTTAAGAGTCAAAACAAATTTCTGAGTCAACCACTATCAATAAGTCATCAGTTTATTTTCCTTGAACCACTAGTAAGGGAACGCACCTCTGAAGCTGTAGTTGATACATCACCATCTTTAGACATTGCAATAGATGACAGCAACATTTTAGAACCACAACACCAACCAAATCTTGACATCTCAACAATGCACCAGCTTGCCAACATAGACACCTCATCCAATTCTCAACCAAAATTTTCAAACCAAAACCTTCACACTCTCAGACAGAACACAAACACAAAAACTCACAACTAAAACCTTGCATTTACATATCCTATAATCACAAGATCAAAATTGGGTATCTTCAAACCTAAGATATATGTGTGCTTAGAAAATGAACTTACTAAAACTCTTACTTCAATTGAAGAAGCTATTCTAAATCCTAAATGGAGAAAGGAAATGCAAGATGAATTCAATATATTGATCAAAAATCAAACATAAAATCCGGTACCTTACATATCCGAAAAGAAAATCATTGGCAATAAGTGGGTATTTAAGGTGAAAAGAATATCAGACGGCACAAGACTAAATTAGTGGCCAAAGGCTTCCATCAAACTCTAGGGGGTAGATTTCCATAAAACCTTCAGCCCTATAGTTAAACCCTACACATTCAGAATTGTGTTGTCTTTGGCCCTGATGCAAGACTGGAAGTTGAGACAAATAGACATCAACAATGCCTTTCTGAATAGAGAATTGTCAGAGAAAGTATACATGTGCCAACCAGAGGGTTTTGAGGACACTCAGAAACCCAACTATGTATACAAGCTCAAGAAAGCTAATTATGGTCTGAAACAGACACCTAGGGCCTAGTTTGACAAGCTCAAAAGCACCTTAGTCAGCTGGGGATTCAAGAGAGCAAGGTTTGATACATCATTATTTCTGAAAAGGGAAGGAACTACATTAACTCTTTTGTTAATTTATGTTGATGATATAATAATTACATGAAGTAATGGTGAGTCAATTGAAAGACTTATAGAAAACCTGAGCTCAAACTTTGCTCTTAAGGACTTAGGCGATCTGTATTTCTTTCTTGGTATCCAAGTGACTAGAACAGCAGATGCAATATGGTTATCACAAAACAAATACATCAATGACCTACTAGAGAGAACTAACATGCTGAATTGCAAAGGAAGCATTTCTTCAATCAGCACAGGAGTGAAGTTATCAAAAATATGGGGAAATTTTTTTTCAATGGAATACTTTATAGAAGTATCATTGGGAGTCTGTAGTATGCAACTTTAACACGACTTGAATTGTCCTTCACAGTCAATTCATGAGCAATCCCTTGGACACTAACTGGACAACATGCAAGAAGGTGCAAAGGTACTTAAATGAGACATCTCATTATGGTTTAGAGCTCAAAAAACCTAAGCCGGTTACTTTTTCAGATGCAGATTGGGCTTATGACGTTGATGATAGAAGATTAATGAGCGGATACCTGGTGTTTCTAAGTGGAAGCTTAGTGTCATGGAGTTTCAAGAAACAATAAGTGGTGGCAAAGTCAAGTGCCGAATTTGAATATAGGTCTCTTGCTCACATTAGTGCTAAAATTAGTTGGATCTCTACTCTACTTTAAGAACTTGATCTGACTATGACCACGACACCTCTAATTTGGACTGACAATACCAGTGCAGCTTCATTAGCTTTCAATGTTATCTATCATTCAAGAACCAAACATATAGAGATAGACATACACTTTATCAAGGATAAAATAAACAATGGTGAACTAGCAATCCAATTTACTCTTAGCACAGAACAACTTGCAGACATTCTAACAAAGCCCCTCAATTTTGATAGGTTTAATTATCTAAGAACCAAACTTCATGTTCTTCCCAGAACACTCAATTTAAAGGGGGATATTAAAGAAAGTTGAATCAACGAGTTTGATGTGCTAAACATTCATGCTCATGACAAGGTGGAACCTAAAGCAAATGTGCTGAGCTGGTCAGATGAAGGGAATTGCAATAGCAAGTCTGAGACAAACCTAACATAGCAAGGCAAAAATAATACAAACAAAAATTTGCAATTGCAATAAAGTAATAGTAGTGGTGACAGAAACAGCAACATCCTCTGTACCTGGAATAGCTGGCAAGACCTTAGGGATAAAGACACGACAAGCAGAGATCGAATGGCTTAGATTAACTTCAGGACATGTTAAAGCCTTAAGATTAAAAAATCATTTTTGTTTCTTATGATGATATAATCATCTAAGGACAAATTAATGTAAAATATGGTTACTCAACGTAGTATATATATATGTGTGTATGTGTGTGTGTGGTTACTCAAAGTAGTATATATGTGTGTATGTGTGTGCAAAGTTGTAACAGAATGTAATACAACAGTTCAATTCATTAAAATACAAAGGTCCCTCTCATTTTCGATTTCAAACTCTTCAATTCTTTCTTGTTGGCTTTATCCGACGATCCAACTCGTTGCCTTCACCTTGGCTCTATCGAACTTCATCTTAACTTTACTAGCTATTGCGGAGGATTCGCTGAAGTGTTGCGCCCATTGTCCTCTTTCAGCAAGTCACTATAACCATTGTTAATGCTGACCATCGCTGGGCTGACAACTTCAACTTTTTGCATAGTCACACTTCTTCAGCAACCGAGCCTCTGACTTTATTTAATATTTAACTTGATGTTAGAATTAGGTTGAGGTTTGATTAGGTATAATGTGTGATAAGTGAAAGATGTAAAAATTTATATGGTGGCACTTTTATAGTTCATTCTATGTGAGGGTTGTTTTCCCCTGCATGGTATTTTCTAACTTTTAGAATAAAATTTTTCTGATCTAGAGTCAAATAATCTCCCTTTTTATGAGGCTTGTATTTCTTCTACTTTTTTTTGTGAGGTCCATGTTCCCTTTTTTCAAAAAAGTCTATTATTTTCCTTTCTTGAAAGGGTTTGTGTTCCTTTCCTGGATCGAGCCATACAATTTATCTTGTACACTCGTGTTGAACGAGTACATTTCATATTGTGAGACTCCTTAGGCTCACCTCTATTTGTCTAACGGAATACTTCCACAAGTCCATGAACAATGCCCTTCTCCCCCCCACACGTTACGGATATTACAGAACGGAGCGTTAAACCATACAAGTTGAGATCAACTATATCCGTATAATTCATCTGTCATCTATATCCTGAAGGAGCAGAGATATAGATTATGATCATCAAATCTCTATATGTTCATCCATAAACTTATCTCCTGATACGTATTTTTCGTAAATAATATTCGCAAATTTTTTACGATATTGTTTAACCCTAATTGAAAACACTTTTTTTTGGGGTTAACGCTTATGACTATAAGACTTTTTAAAATATATTTTTAGAGAATTTGGATATATAACTCACTAATATGAGCTGACGGTCCTATATCTACGCACACCAAACTCGATAAGTATCATATCTAGCGATACCTAACGGTCAGACCATGAAAGGTCTCTTATATGCGTCGAACCAAATCTTATATGCGTCGAACCAAAGTATAGTGAATCACTCATAACCCACCGTGGCACTCAAGTCAAAGGATCACGAATACTACTCAACTTGAGAAAGACCCTCTATTGATGACTTCATGAGATGTCTATTGGAGGTCCTTGTGAGTCTGTTCAATATCTAGTCCTTACTGAATACCTGCATATGCATACAAACTTTTATTAGGCCCGTGATCTACTAAGACTAACCATCTGGATAATCCAGATATGGACATACACTGATCCAAAAAGAATACCAATCGACCCGTGTCGGTAACCATGGATCAGGAACGATATTTTTGAGAACATATTGCGTATTTACATTTCTTAACACCAATTACAAAATCTTTGCAACTACGTCATTACTATAATATTCTCAGGTCTTTATTCCTATTTCAGATAAAGTTATAACTCTTTAAAATTGCTAACTCTTAGCGTTGACCTAAACTTTTTTAGATCTACAATGTCCGAAAAGTTACACGCTTTTTACCATATAAATAATAATAATAATTGACGAATAAAAAAATATTTATTGTATAAATATAAACCTTCATACAATAATTTGAATAACAAGTAAGTACCATTTTCAACAAGTAGATCACAACACTCTATCTTCTTGTCACAAACAAAGTACATTAAAGACATGTTGTACAAGGTGAAAATGTCAAGCTCCAAAGGAACTCACACACATATGGTAACTGGCACAAAATTAAACAAGCAAGATGAAAAACCATTCTACAATCAAACACTCTATAAAAGTCTGATAGGGAGCCTATAGTGTGCAATTTGACAATACTAGAACTAACATTTACTGTTAACAAGCTCAGCCAATTCATGGGCAATCCACTAGATACATATTGGATTGCTTGTAAAAATGTTCTGAGGTACTTGAAGGAAACCATAAGTTATGGATTGAAACTTAAGGGGTAGACTTGATAATTATTTATGAGGGACAAAATGATTATTTCACACTTTGATTATTTAATTGTTAAATAATCAAAATATCTCTCTTATTATATTATATAATATATTTTTATATTATATTATATATTATTATATTATATAATATTTTATTATATGATATTATATATATTAATATTATATTTTGGGTGTCCAATAGTTGGCACCCATTATTATTTTATTAATATTATATTATATTTTATATATATATATATAAAGAGAAAGAGAGAAAGATGAGATTTTTTGGTGTGTTTGGGCAATTGCCCGAGAAAGGGAAAGAAGAAATGGAGAAAAGAAAGAAGAGAAGAAGAAGAAGAAAAAGAAAAAAAAAATAATAGGAAAAAATGAAATTGATTATTTTTTTTTCTAGTATCTTAGAAGCAATTGAGAATTGCTTCAGTTTCTATTTTTTATCCTTTTGGAGAAAATGATAAAAACACACATCGGTTATTTTTTAGTTTAAGAATTAAACCTGATGCTGCGTATAGGGCTGCTATTCTAGTTCATGCAGACTCTGAGAAAATACGTGTATAATGTTACACGTTGAGGTGAGTTCTCTACTTTAATTAATATATTAATATGATTAATATATTTATTTATTGTGTTTATTTCATATTTACACGCTTCCGCTGCGTAGAATATGTATAAGATACGTATTTTAGGCAATAAACACAATTGCACATGCTTACACCCACGTATACTAGATCCTCGGCAACAATTGGTATCAAATCCATTTATGACATATTTTAGTGTTTTTTGAGTGAATGGATGCAAAAGGCCCAGTATAAATGGCGTATTTCAAGTGTTGAAACGGGTATGCCAAAGGAAAAGTACTGGGCGCTGCAGCGCCAGGGGGTTGGCGCCGTGGCGCTGTGGGTTAGACCTTCCAGCGTTGTAGCGATGCAATTCGACACCGCGGCAGCGTACTGTTCACTTGAACAATAGCATATGAACAGTATTTTTTGCTGTTAACATCTACAATAATTTTGAACAGTGTTTCAAAATTAATTTTGCATGTGTAGATTTATGAGATGTAGTGATAAAAGTTATCAGTCTACATTATAAATCGGAGTTTATGAGATGCAATGATAAAGAGTTATCAGTTTGTGTTATAAATCAGAATTAATTTTTCTATGCTTGTAACCACAATGGAAGCCCTACTGGTAGGGTTTAGTTGTGTTTGCATAGAGAAATTAATTAGTTGAGAATCATCATTCTTAGGAGAATAGAGAGCTAAAAACAAAAATCTCTCTTAATCAGATTGAAGAATATTACATTATGAGATAATGTTTTATTCCGATCCGTCTTGTCAATATGGTGTTAGACGAGTCACGTCGGCCTTTTCTCAATATTGTTACAACGTGAGGGACTTGGTCGGTTAGGCTTGAACTATATCGGTTAAACATGAGATGAGGCAAATATATGCGAAAGTATTGTCCAATATTGCTACAGCGTGAGGGTAGTATCAGTAGCATATATTTGATCATTGACAAGTTAATCTGGAATACACTTATCCAATATTGCTACAGTGTGAGGATAAGGTGTATTTAGGATCAAGTGGTAAGAGTTGCATGAGATGCAATTAACAAATATTGTCTACCTATTGGGTTTACAAAGGCCAATATTGCTACAGCGTAAGGCCCGAATAAATTTCAATGGGATCTACTTCCTACTGTATAGTTTAAAAAAGTTTAAACTATCGTTTTTTCGTTCGAGAGATTATCGAGATTATGTAAAGCAGTGGGATAGTGTTTTAAATCGAAATTGTATAATTAGTATACTCATGATTTAAAACATTCTATTAGCGATTTAATAATTATTCTATTTACATCTCTCGTTATTTTGGCCTGTCAAGTTTAAATGGCCACTATGAACCAGTTGGTGTACATAATTGATGCAGTCTAACTCAAGAGTACTAGGAATACTCTGACCGGTGGATGAATCTCAGAAATGTTTTGGATTTAGAAAATTTTGGATTTATTGTTGATCACAATTTGCCGTAAGATATTTCTAATAATATCTCACTAGAGGATTGAGTAGAATGGGTATGACCCTATTTGCTCAGGGTGCTTCATCTTCTACTTCAAGTATATCTGGTGAAACTAGATGAGTCAGAAGATGAAGATGATGCAAATACCCAGGATAAGTCCCCAGAGGCAGCATTTATCTAAATATCAACAAGAGGGGTGTAGATAGAAAGTGTTTCCACTACAGTAAGGTTAGGTATTGAAAATTCCTATACCTTAGAAGCCTTATAATTGTTAGGAAGACTCCCACAGGTCTGTGTATGATACATATAGAAATTTCTAGGGTATATGATGCCGGCTCAAACTGAGTATGAGATACCGTATGTCCCTCTTATATCTATAATATGTTACAGGGATTGAGAGAGATTTCAATGAAACATCTTGTAGAAGTAATGTTAAGAGTAAGAAATAGTGATTTCTTGCAAGTCCAAATTGTTGGGCAACTTGACTTACTTCTTGTATGCAATACAATAGTTGCATTGTAAAATTAGTATAATATTTTATTAACTGAATGTCAGTTAATAAATAGACATTATATACAATTAGAAATGTCTATAGATCGGAATCCTTAAATGATATGGAGCTGTGGTATATAAGTTTAGGTCATATAGGCGTCAGATGCTTATCCGTTTGGTTAAGGATGGTTGGATTCTTAATCTAACCATAAAGACTTAACTAGTTTATAAATAATGTATTCACGGAGATGACCAAACATTCTAGTATATACATCACATCCCTTTGATTAGATCGAGGTAGTGAGTGCATTAAGAGCAAATTTTTCTGTTTATTTAAGGAAGAATGAGATTATCACTTATTATAGTCCTCTAGGTAATCCAAAACATAATAATGTTTAGGAAATAAGGAATCAGACTTTATTAGATATGGTCCGATTGATAATGAGTGTTACCGATCTACATCTGTGAAAATATACTCCAAATACAACTGTTTATTAAGTAGAGTTCCATTAGAAACTATTATTTTTATTTCGTATGAGATACAAAAAGGAAGGAAACCGTATCTTAAGCAAGTTAAGACTTGGGGTTGTCTTGCTTACGTAAAAGTTACGCTGCAGGGTATCTTGTTTTGTAAGAGTTACTCAGCAGGATAAACTAGCACCTAAAGAGGTACAAGTATAGGTTCATTGTGTATCCTATGAATACAATAAGATACTAGTTCTATGATTCTGAGAAGCAAAGTGTGTTCTTTTTTTGTTAGACCATTATTCTAGAGAAAGAGTTTCTCATGAATCGTGAGAATTATAGAAAGATTGAACTTGGTGAAATCAATCTAGAAATTAATGAACCAAAAATAGGAACTCAGGCTTTATTAAGCAGTGGCCTTTTAGCACACTCTCTAAATGGGTCGGAAAGGATGTCTAGTTCATCTTTTAGGTATGAATGATACCTGAAAGTGAACTTAGAGTTTTCTTAGTAGAAGAAAATCATCCTTGACCTATAAGGAGTTAATGTCAGACATCAATTCAAGGAAGCAGCAAGAAGCCATAAAAACAAAATTGACTATGTGCATTAAATCAAGTCTGGGATTGAGTTAAGCTACCTGTGAGAATTGTTCTCATTGGTTGTAAAGGGTTTACAAAAATGTAGTAGGAGTCAGATGGAAGGTAGAGACATTCTAGACTTTATATTGGTTTTACAAAGGTAATCTTTAATGATCTGGGATCACTAAGAGGAAACCTTTGGACCAATATTGATGCTAAAGTCGATTAGTTTGTTATTGGCTTTTGCAGCATATAATAACCTGGAGGTTTAGCAAATGTATGTAAATAAGGTGTTCCAAAATGAATACCTCGAGTAAGAGATATTCATGGAATATCCTGAAGATTTTACGTCCAGCCAGACTTCTGCTCCAGTGTGCATGAAAGGTCAGTGGGAGCATGATAGTCTTCTTAATGCTCTTTGTTGATGACATGTTGGTCATTGGGAATGATGTCGGTATGTTATAATCGGTCAAGAATAATACGTAATAATTTCTCCATAAAGGATTTGAGAGAGGCTTTCTTTATACTAAGTATAAAGATTTATAGAGATAGAGTTAAGAAGCTGATAGAACTCTTTCAAATCATTTCACATCAATAGCGTCTAAGAAAGGTACGGTTTGTTAACTATGAGTTAGTTAATATATCTTTTGGACCTGGTGTTTTTCTTCCGAGGAGAGTGTCTTTTTAGATGGAAGATGAGAATATTAGAGTGTCTGACGCACCAGATACATCAGCTCTTGAGAGTTTGATGTATGCTATGATATATTTAAGTCCTGAGATCAGTTTGGCTGTAAGAGTTACGAGCTGAGTTTAGTTTAATTCAAGTGATCACCATTTGATGGTAATCAAACATATCCTGAGGTACCTAGACGGTAAAAATGATAAGTTTCTTAAATATAGAGAAAGTAACTTATAAATGAGAAGATGCACGGAGTCAAACTTTTAGTTTGACCTAAATGATAGAGAGTCTTCATCTGAAAATGTGTTCATTCTCATTAGTACTAAGTGAGTTGGAATTGCACAAAACTGAAATTCACTGCTTATTAATAAGTACGCAACGGAAGCGACAGTGAAGATTCGTAGATTTGTCCCTAGCCTTAGAAGAGTTCTAACACAGATGGATCATATCCTATAAGTTTGTGATAAAACAAGGCTATAGTATAAGCTGAAGTGCCAAGAGGACACTAGTACTCTAATTATGTTGAAAAGAGTCTCACATAACTATAGGGATCTTAGCAGAAGGAGATATGATTATTTATAGAAGTGCTCTATAAATAATTTAGCGGACTCATATTCTAATGCCATGACTCTAAAAGTGTTTATGAAATACAAAGAGTCGATGTGTATGAGATACCATCAGGAATGACACTAGAGCAAGTGAGAGATTATTAGAGTCAGTGCTTACGTGCCATCCCTGAATGTATATATACTTGTGTATTTATACAAGTGTACATTCCCATTAAATTGCTAATACCAATTTATATGGTACTATGCTATGTAACGTTACAGACATTGTAGATCTGAAAGAGTTCAGTTGAAATCAGATCTAAAAGAGGTTAGATAAGGGCTCATAGTTAACTATGTTGAGAGATATAAATGCTAAATGTTAGCACAGCTAAGTGTTAGCTGGTTATAATACTTAGCAGATTCAAGAGTTGGAGCCTTGTCTGTAATGAGAAATAGACTTGGGAATATACCAGTAAATGCATAGTTATAAGAGTTGCAATCGGGTGCCAAGAAATGCCAGTTGTGCAAGTATGTTCTCGAATAATTGTCTCTAATTTATTTATACCGATGCGGGTCTGTCGGTGGATACCTTTATATATAGATCAGCAGATGTAGTACCTATATGGTATAAATAGTCGTTCCTAGCCGACCGTGAGCTTGGAGCTCGTATTGACATATGGGTATCCAATTAGGACTGGATATGAGACTGACTCACAAGGGCCTCCGATAGACATCCTATATAGGCCGTCAATGGAGGGTCCTCTAGAGTTGAGTAGTATACGTGGTCTTTTGACCTAAGTGCCACGGTGGACTTGTAAGTGATCCACCATACTTTGGTTCCACATATGTCACAGACCTTTCATAGTGTGACCGTTGGGTATAGTCCAATGTTTATGGAGTCCGGTGTGTACAGATATAGGATTCGTCAGCTCATATAAGGAGTTCGATATCCAAATGCTTCGAGATTGTATTTCGAAAAGTCTTATGACCACAAGCATTAATCCTAGGAAAGAGTTCTGTCATGGTGGAATAATATGGCAAAAGAGTTTGCACGTATTGTTCAATGAGATACAAGTCTGGAGATAAGACATGAATAAGCACTATGAGATTTGACGATGATAATCTATATTCTCGCACATCCAGGATATCATGACGAAAAGACTATACGTATGCGTTGTAACCTCAACTTGCATGATTCAATGCGCTAATTTGTAATATCCATGACGTGTGCGTGGGGCATTGCTCACGAACTTATGGAATAGTTTTATTTGACAAATCAGGCGTTGGACTTAGGGAGTCCTGCAATATGGAGTGTACTCGTTGTACACTGAGACAACGTGCCAGATTAAAATGTTTAATCTAGCAATATTCAGTAATACCACGGAAATGTGTGCGTGTCTGTATTTAAGTGTTAAATATAATAATTAGGTAATAATTATTATTTACTAATTATATAATGACACGTGGTGCATTGTGGACCATTGGTTGAGTTTACCCAAGTGCGGATTTAGTGGGACTCACTAAAGGATAAACCTGATAACTATTTATGAGGGGCAAAATAGTCATTTCACACTTTAATTATTTAATTGTTAAATAATTAAAATATCTCTCTTATTATATTATATATATTAATATTATATTTTAGGTGCCAAATAGTTAGCACCCATTATTAATTTTATATTATTATTGTATTATATATATATATATATAAAGAGAAAGAGAGAAAGATTAGATTTTTTGGTGTGTTTGGGCAATTGCCCGAGAAAAGGAAAGAAGAAATGGAGAAAAGAAAGACAAGAAAGAAGAAGAAAGAAAAAAAATGAAAATAATAGAAAAAAATAAAATTGTTTCATTTTTTTTTATAGTGTCTTAGAAGCAATTGAGAATTGTTTTAGTCTCAATTTTTTTTATTTTTTTGAAGAAAATGATAAAAACACACACCGGTTATTTTTGGGTTTAAGAGTTAAACCCGATGCTGCGTATAGGGTTGTTGTTCTAGCTCACCAAGCCCACTGTGTTAGTGACTAAAACTGCCTGCGAGTTGGTTTCTATGCGGATTCCGAAAAAATACGTGTATAACGTTATACGTTAATGTGAGTTTTTTACCTTAATTAATATATTAATATGATTAATATATTTATTTATTGTGTTTATTGCATGTTTACAAGCTTCCGCCGCGTAGAATATGTATAAGTTACGTATTTTAGACAATAGACACAATTGTACATGCCTACACCTACATATACTAGATCCTCGACAACAGATTGAGGATATAACACAAATAACAGAAGGTCTATTGGTGGCTATCTAGTGTTCCCATGTGAAAGCTTGATCTTATGGAGCTCAAAGAAGCAGCAGGTGGTAGCAAGATCAAGTGCTAAATCTGAATACAGAACCTTAGCAAGTGTAAGTGCAGAAATCAGCTGGATTGTGTCACTAATTCAAGAGTTGGGACTGAAAATTGAAAAGAAACCACTGATACTAACATACAACAGCATTGGCCTCAAATCCTATCTATCATGTTAGAACAAAGCATATAAAAACTGACATTCATTTTGTCATAAATAAAGTGAGCAATGGGGAGCTGAAAATAAACTACATTCCCAGCAAGAACCAACCTGCAGACATATTGACAAAGTCTCCCACATTTGATAAATTCGAATACTTAAGAAATAAGCTAAATGTTCATCCAAGATCATTCAATTTGAGTCGGGGTGTTGTTGCAATAGCAACAACAAGCACTCGAGCCATGAACCAACAATCAACCTCAAGAGCAACAAACTCACCTGACCAAGTTTTGCCATGTGAAGATAAAAGACAGAGGACAGATACAGTTGTGATCCTGCTGGGAATGTATGCACCAGAAATGGACTATACACAGAAGGTACATTGGTGAGGTGGAATAATCTCAAGGATGGAGGTATAGTGGAAAATGATCCGAAGGATGAGATCACAAATGGTATAATGGTGTGTTGGTAAAATCACAAATATGAAGGTACATTGAAGGATGATCCAATGGATGACATTGCAATAGTACAAACTGTATCACAAGAAAATAGGGATGTGTTTGCTATCCTTGTATAGAGAAAATATAGGGACAAATGGTACAATGGTGGAATAATTCAACAGTATATTAATGTAATAATTATTAAAATATGAGAATTAAATTGATATATATTTATAAAATAAAATATTAAAATGTTATTTTTTAAAAAAAAAAATTGTGATGCACTTGTGTTAGTAGGTTAATTATAAAGAGTTGGAAATATATTTACTTTTATTCTGATTAAAGTCTCAAATTCAAAATTTTACGCTGGTGTCAAAAAAGAAAAGAAAAAAGAAAAAAAACGAACTAAGAAACAAACCGTTATAACAATGGTAAATTTCAAAATCATTCTAATTAATACAGAATTTTCCGATATTCGGGTTTACTATCACACAACGAAGTTGGGGCCACGAACGCAGTGAACAAATTGAACGATACAAGAAATGTCAAAATCCAAATTGATAGATACTCACATGTAGAGCGAAAGAATCAACTTCCAATTTTCCATCATTCACGTGCCTATATCTGGTGATAATGATTTGATTTATTTCGTGGAAGTGGAACTACAAAGGCTCAAGGTTGCTCTGCTTCCTTCTTGTCCACTGAAAAGAAAACGCCAATTTCGAATCGTTAAAATCTAAAAGAAAATAATAACGTTGCCATTTGAAAAAAAAAAATGATAAAATTAAAGATCACTTCTCATTTTAACATGGGTTTAATGGAAATCAAAAGGTGACTAATAATTGATTAGACACAAAGTTACTGTTTGTTATAGTCCTCTCCAATTTTTCTTCATGGTACAGAGGCAAAAATGTAAGTCGATCAACGACTGAATTATTGACAATTCGCTATTTGATCATCAAGCCAAGATATGGGTTCATTTGATTGATGTGTAGTGACTAGAACAAGCTGACCCGTTATTACTTGTTAGTCCTTGCATCATTTCAAATTGAAGTCATAAGCCAATGCAAGAAAAGCCTACTCAGAGTTGTAAATGTGATCTATTCATCACATCATACCTTGCTTATGAATCTGTATTCTGGGATTCAAGTCCCGCCACGAAAGATTCTTCTGCAACACAGTGAGAAAGCATTCTGCGCAAGAGATGCGTCCACATTCTTTTCAAAGGATATATATGTTTGAAATAAGACTTAATTATAGAAATATTCACAGTTTTAAATTTTATAAATAATACCTGCAGAGTTAAAACAATTAGAAATTTTTTTATTAAAATTAATAAATTTTATGTTAATAGATATAAAATGTCTAAATTACCCTGTATATAATAATAAGTTATGATATAATAATTATGCTCTATACAAATTCTTAAAAAATTATTTCTTGTATTATTTTTAATATAATAGACTTTTTAATTAAATAAAGCAAATTTATATTTAATTAAATAAGAAAATTCCTATGGTATAACAATGCCGATTTACACAAAACATTACCCATAATCATAACAAGAGTGAATCAAGCCATCAATAACACCATTATAATCTATCTTAAATGCAATCATTTCCATAAACACTATTGATTTAATACGAAAACAGACACAAACAGAGATCTACCAATTCTAAAAACATAAAATACAACACAGAACGAATCTAGCAATAACCCTCAAGCCACTATACGAATTAGCAGCACTGTGGAGAACTCACTGTACGAATCCAGCAATAACCCTCAAGCTACTCTTATGTTCCAATCAATCTAACAACACTTGCCATTTTCAAACAAATCGAACAACTCCCTCAAACACAACAAAGTAAGAGACAGAGCAAAATCCGCGGGTTATGTTAAGGAGTCGAAGTTAGAGGGTGCACGACTGGTGGTTTGAAAGAGCAGTGGCGAGGACGCCGTGGATGAGATGGACATCGTGGACGGGATCAGTGGCCCCATCGCCAATAGCAATGCCGTGGACGAGATCAGCGGCCCCATCACCGGTAGCGACGCTGTGGACGGGATCGGCGGCCCCATCATCGGTAGAATCACCGGTTCAAGTTCACTGCTCTCTCTTTCAGAGCCACTGGAGAAAATATAGAGGGGATTGTGGAAGCCGACGAAGAGGAAGAGAGTGATGCGGATGAAGAAATTATTTTATTTTTTGTGTTCTTCATTTATGAATTGGAAGTCAAATTTGATGAATGATGAAATTGATTTAGGAGCGTTTTGGTAAGAAGAAAAAAGTGGGTCTGGTAAGATGGACAAGGGCTGGACACAAATTTATACTCTAAAATGAAATTACTAGTATTATCATTTTATAGTTTACTTTAACGGAAGATATTCAGTGGGTATTGGTGATATTTTTTTTAATTTTTTAAATATTATTTCTGAAATTTAAAATTTATAAGTATTTTTATAATTAAGTCTTTATCTTGTGAGTATTTATGAGATACACGACCACATTTATCATTTTACCCAATAATTTAATGCCACGTAATTTTAACCGCCACGTGTAATCCCTTCCCAGCTCATCTCGCAGGATATACGATACACGATAAGAACCAGAACCCGGAATATGACTCAAATTGACTAAAAGAGTCCTTCAGAAACCATACCAGTCCTCTGAAACCCTCAGAGAAATCATCATTTATTAAGGTTATTTCAGTCACTTAAATATTCTCTTATTTAATTCCTCTCTCCATAAACAAGTGGAAGAAAAGAAAACGAAAAAAAAAACAAAAACATTTAAATTTTTTTTCCTTCAAAACTGTATGAAAATCCATTGTTTTGATCTTATCAAATAAATGGACATCCAATTGAAGTCTAAGGTCTATAGAGATATCTAATAAAATCAAAACGACGTCGTTTTGGATATTCCTTTCTTCGAAGGTACAATCCTCTGTGTCTCCCTGTCATGGCTGCGCCATTTTTCTCTACGCCTTTTCAACCTTACGTGTACCAGGTACTTTCTCTTCACAATTATATTTTATTTTCAAAATAAATTTAATCAACTCCCGTTTGGTATCTGAGAAAATTGAGTTTTATTTATTTCATTTACTTGATTAGACCTAACATTGATTGAATTCATGCGTTTTTGCCTGGATTTTATTAGAATCGATGGTTTCAGCTTGGTTTCGCGTTTGATCCGTTTTGCTTTACGCGCAATATCGAAGATCGTGTTTTTTTTAGTTTGTTAGTTAGGGTTTTTTTTCTAAGGAGTGACTTTATTATTCACGTTATTATTTGCGTTAATAAGTTTTCGTATATTATCTGTAGTTTTTCTTCTATCGATTCTTGGAGAATGTAGGATTGTCTATAATGTCTACATAGTTTGATATCGTGTAACAATTTGAAACTATAGACCAAACAATTTTTGAAGATTTATGTGCTTCATATTAGTGGTTACTCATAACTTAAGCTTTTATTTTTGCTTCATATGGATTATTATTTGATACACGGAGTTGAAGGGAATACTTTTAAATGCTGCATAATTTTTTGAATTATATATTACCGCAGAGTCCACAAGATGCAATAATACCTTTCCAGATCTTGGGTGGTGAAGCTCAGGTTGTTCAGGTACATATGATAACCTCCCAAACTACATTATTATTATTATTACTTTCTCTTGTTTGTTGCTGTTATATCTGTAATTTAAAAAACACAAAATTTCTTGTATTGGTTCTTGCATTGTCAGATAATGTTGAAGCCGCAAGAAAAAGTTATTGCAAGGCCTGGTAAGTAGGCTGTTTTTGAGTTTCTTGTATTTGCATTCATGCTATTCCAGTTTAGTTTTGGTTTAGCAAGGATAATTGAGTATCATTTTACTTCCTTTGGATAACTGATAATTAGACCCACATGATAATTTTAGATCATATGTTTTATGCTTTTGTGATGCTTATATCTTAGGTTGAAACATCACTAGTCATGCACGTGTCTTCAAGATGTTGGCATGTCACTATGGTTGGTTACATGCACTTAAATGCCTTTAAAAGTAATGGTCTTCCTTAGGATTGACTAATGCCTCATCCTTTTATATACATAGACATGAGGTTTGATGCCCTTGTTATCCCAAACTTAAGGTAGTTTTTTTCCTAGTTTTCTGGTGTCCATCAATCTAGCTTCGTGATTGAAGCCATGATCTAGGGGCCTGTTGCCATGGGTATGACCTGATTGTGGCTCAAGATGATGATCTTGCCATAGTGTTGGAGTAAAGGGAGCATGGAGATTTCTTTGAAAATTGTTTATGGAGAGTCAACTTAGTTACTCATCATGTCGGGTACATATGTTTGGCCTGATAAAATGGATAATGTTTTCCCTGGTGTATCTTCATGATATATATGGTGTAAGCATGGAGATATGCATTCTTTTTTGTTATACTTTGATGCCATTTTAAACTGATATGTGAATAAATTGTAGGTTCAATGTGCTTCATGTCTGGGTCCATGGAAATGGAAAACATTTATGTTCCTGAAAATGAAGTAGGTATGTGGCAGTGGCTTTTTGGCAAGAGCATCACTAGCGTAGTTCTGTGTAATCCTGGTCCAAGTGATGGATTTGTTGGGATCGCTGCACCTTCGCTTGCAAGGATTCTTCCGGTTTGTACTTTAAATCATGCCATTTTTTTGTGGCATTTCCTGCAAAAATATCATTGGATAAGACTAAATATAGCCTATGGTTTGTGTTTACTCCCATTTTACAGATTGATCTAGCAATGTTTGGAGGAGAGCTTATATGCCAGGTACGGCTGATGTGTTCACTCTAGTTGTTTCTTTGTGCTGCTAAGGAAATTTGAAGTATTCATCATGATGCAGTCACTAAGGTTGGATCTGCTGTCATTTGATTTTGTCAAATTGTTTTGTAGCCAGATGCATTTTTATGCTCTGTCAATGATGTGAAAGTCAATAATGCACTTGATCATAGGGCACGCAATGTCATTGGTATAGAGGTAAGAAAATGATGTCTCAGCTTTCCTCTTCAGGTGTGCTATTGGCTGCTAGCCCTGCCCCTTTTATCAACCTATGTTTTCAGTTTTGAATTTTCTCCCTTTCCACTTTGTACTTTCAAATCTTATTAATATTATTGACTGGAACTTTAATTCCATTTTAGGGATTTCTTAGACAGAAGCTAACAGGCCAGGGGCTTGCATTTATTCTCGCCAGTGGATCTGGTATGCATCTTTCGGCTTATTTACACACCTCTGGATTAGTTAATCCCGGCCACCACAGAAGTTTAGTCTGCTCTGTTTTTTGTTGAGAATGAATTGGAACTGGTCATGGATTAGCTTTTGAGTACATTTGAATGAGTATATCTTGGTCACATAGTCCTAGGCAGTAGTTGTTTACCTCTCAGAGTCTCAGTGTAGCCACAAAATCTAATAATTTTCTACTGCCAAAATTGATTTGTCAGGGATCAATGTTTGGCTAAATTATAGAGCTTTAATGTTTCTGCTCTGTGTCTGCCTTGCTGCTTAATCCTGTTTTAGTTAATTGGCCACATTACACTTTTTGCACATGTTTACCACTTCTTCTATCATGATAATATGTTAAATCTTCTGGATTTATTACCATCAAGACTAATCAGAGGGACAATTTTGTTTCCTTTTTGCTAGTTGTGCAGAAGAACCTAGAGATGGGTGAGGTACTTAATGTTGATGTGTCTTGCATTGTTGCCCTTACTGTATCAGTCAATGTCCAAATCAAATACAATGGACCCATTCGAAGGGCGGTTTTTGGGGTATGTTGCTCCTTTATTATCGTCTCTAAGCTCTCTCTCCCTCTCCCTGGTCATGTTATTGAAGATTTTTTGTTCTTGCGGACCAAAACCACCCATTATATTGAACAGTGTGTTTAGATATTTATGATTAAATATCATGGGCTAGATGAGTTGAGCACCATAATATTTGGGGCCGCTTTTAGATGATCAATGATTTACTTGATATTAGGACTTCAAAGATGTGTTGACCACAGGAATGGCACCAATAGCATCCTTAAGTTGTGTACTTTCAGAATTCATGCATTTATACATATAATGATTGTTGTTTATCAGAATCTTCTTGTTCATAACCAGTGTGGGATTGCAGGGAGAAGGTTTAGTGACAGCTGTTCTAACAGGACCGGGCATTGTTTTCATCCAGAGTTTGCCTTTTCACCAATTTTCTCAGCGCATTGCTCGGTAATTTTTTGTTGCTACATGAGAAGAACAGAATCAGTTGAACTAGATTTTCACTTCCTCTCTTTTAGTTTCTTTCCTCTACTTTGTGGTGTAACATGATGAATGGTTTTTATGGTTTGCAGGGCAGTTACATCACCGAACATGAGAGAAAATCCAAAGTTCTTTGTTCAGATTGCTATTTTCTTTTTTCTGGCATATGTTGTGATTGTATCTTCATTAATCTTGACCGCTGTATGAACTCGATTTTTTTCTTTTTTTCTTTTTTTCTTTTTTTAATCAAACCCATTAGTTTAAATCAACCTTTAATATATTCAGTTCAATGGAAACAAATGGTTTCAAATTGGTTTGCTGGAATCATGATTACATGTCGACATTTTGCCATGCAGTCGAACTCCTGGAGACCTAATAATTCAAGCAAACTCATGACCCTGACACTAAAACTCTCTAATTAGATGATTAAATTATTAGGCGTTTTATCTGCTATCCGTTGAGCTGCAGCACGTGTGTGGAAAAGACAAATACCTGAGGTTATCTGCCATCTGTTGAGCTGCTGCACGTACGTGGAAAAACCAAATACCTGAGATTAGCAAAATAAGGGACTGGGTTTTCCTGTGTCGTCCGCAGGGTAGCTAAGGATAAGTAGCTAAAACAACTACTCTAAGCTACATACAGGCTGAGTTTAGTTATCGCATTGAACAAGAGAAACTGTTAATCATAGAACAACAAATCCGTTGTAGTCTAGTCGGTTAGGATATTCGGCTCTCACCCGAAAGACCCGGGTTCGATTCCCGGCAACGGAATGCTTTTTTTCCAATATCAACTGATGACACGAGTTATATGGTGATTGACCCTCTCAAGTCCCATCGT
Source organism: Ailanthus altissimus (assembly GCA_946807835.1). NCBI lineage: Eukaryota > Viridiplantae > Streptophyta > Magnoliopsida > Sapindales > Simaroubaceae > Ailanthus > Ailanthus altissimus. The sequence goes on along the minus strand of OX327696.1, from coordinate 25,717,901 downwards.
CTGTAATCAACTCACATTGCTAGCGTTGCTCTATTGACATGCTAAATCAGTATTTGTATACTTATTTTCTCGTCGGCCCGTTAGTTGTTTCTGCTTTATAATTTACCCTTGAAGTTCCCTAGGCCCGTTCAATTGTTTCTGCTTTATAATTTACACTTGGAAGTTCTTGGTTTGGAATGTTAGCCATCAATTATTTTCTTTCCAGTTATTTATTCCTTTTTATTGATAAATTTAGTTCTCTTTGATCAATTATCTTATCTTTGCGTGACTTCTTTCAATAAAAATTTTACTTCTCATCTTTTTGCAATAAAAAAATATTTAACGTTATTATTACTTTTATTGATGAATTCATTCTCTATCCTTTTTTGTTTGACATCTTCTTAATTAATTGCCTTCTTACTTATATAAATTTACTTTACATCTTCTTGTAATAAAAATTACTTTAACGCTCAAGTCAAAATTTATAAAAAAAAGTACTCATATGTGAATGAATATATACAAAATGAATTGTTTTGTTGTGTCTATGAATGAATTGTTCTAAATCAATAATAATAAATGAATAATTATCTATTTTTATAGGATATGAGTTTAACTTATTTTTATATGAATTCAATTTCGTTTAGGTTATGTCTAGTTCATATTATATCTTTTTAAATGCTTTTTTTTTTTAATAAAGGAGTTTGAGTGAAATTTGTTTATTATTGAGGCTATTTTTTATATATAAAATTTTAATTTAATAATTTAATTCAAAATAAAATTTACAATTTGATTCGTTCTTAACTCTTTGCAAATCTTTTTATTTGTTTATAGAGATCCGCATATTATTAAGTCTGAATTTTACTTATCCCATAGATTAGGCGAAGGTTTGATTCAAACTATTGCCACTCTTGTACCTTTTAGATTTTGATTTTGTGAGTTATTTCTTTTAAAAATTATAAATCGTGAGCTGTAAAGACACATGCTATGATGAGTTTGGTTTCTAAACATAATATAAGATATAAGATAATTTTAGAGGTAATAATATAGTAATATATATAATAGTCTTAAATTTAGAATTAAAAAAAAATACTAAAAGAAGGAATATAGTTTTAAGAGATAAAGGGAGCCAAGAAAGAGAGCATAAGATATAGAGAGAGAATAAATAAAATAAAATATATATATTTATTAGTAAATGCTTATTTTGAGAATAGTGGTAACATTTATTAGTAAATGCTTATTAAGTACTCACCTAATTTCAAACCAAAAAAAAAAAAATGCTCACCTCATTCGTTAGAAGAGTAGTTATTACTTTTTTTTTTTTATAGTGGATGGAAGTGAAGAGTTATATTAAAGGTTAAAATAATTTAGTCCATTGAGGTTGGTCAAACGGATAATTTACTCTTACTAAGATCTAAAATATTCATCTTAGTTCAAATTTAACTGGATGAATTATACTCTTTATTACTTAAATGATTAATTTGTGCTATAATTTAAGTGTATAGTAAATATTATTTTAAACGTTGTATAATTTTAATTTTGAATACGTTGTATAATTTTATCAATTTATTTAATATAATATAATCAAACAAATAAATTCAAAATAAATATTATGTTTACATTTAATATTGCATTAAATATTTATGTATTTTATATCATTAAAAAATCAATTAATATCACATTATAATGCATAATAATTTTTTTTTTGACACGAGAGATGGAGAATATTCGAACTCAAAATTTTAATTTTAATGAAAAAAATAATGCACTGCAAATTCTTTACTATTTTGTCATTCAAAAAGTGCACAATGCATGTTAATATTATGTTTGTTCTTGTTTTTTTTAAAAATAATATTGCATTAAAATAATTTAATCAGTATTACATTATTACATTAAAATAATTTAATTAGTATTACATTTAATATTTGTATTTAATTTTAATTATTTTTTAAATAAATTTGGTTCTTATTATTTAATTAAATTAATATAACACACTATTTTAATGTATGAACAATATACACAATAAATTATATTTTAAAATACAATAATTATTTAATTTATAAGTAAAATTTATAAATATAATAATAAAGTTAAATTTAGTCTACTTAGTACTTAATAACCACAGTTATGAAAAAGTTTTAGAATATTAAAAAAAAAAGATAAAAATGCAATTGTTGAAATCCAGACTTTTATTAGCTCTGTTGTTGTCAGTGGTTACTGATCAAATCATCATTTACTACATTGGACTCTAAATCTCCTGATTTATGTGATGGCTAATGATATTTTTGTTGGTGGAGCACTTAAAAAGGGATGAAAGAAGTCTTTTTTTTTTTTTGTGGTAGCAGTAGTCTGTCACAATATATCACCATCATTGTTATGTAGATTGCCAATTACTAATTCTAACGATGGGGGCAGTGTTCATATACATAAAAATAAAAAATAAAAAATAAAAATTGACTCTAAAAATGTCCTTGAATTAGTTGGAGTTTTTTTTTTCAACAATTGATTCAAGTTTTAGTGTTACTTTTTTCTTTAATGCAATTTAAGTATGTCTACTTTAATTTATATCATGACACTTGTTAATGTAATTTAAATATATGTAATTAGATTTAATTGTCCTTATTTTATTTAAATTGATGAAGAAAAAAACAATGGTTTAAAATTAAAATAGATATTTTAAATCTAATTAAAATTAAAATATTCATTCACTTTCCTTTTTATTATTTATTAAGTAATAATAGGTATCTCAAATTGTATTTTAAAAAACGATTCGTCAAACAAATATCGCATGTAAAAAATATTTTAAAAATTTATATTATTTCACTACTCAATATTTATTTGACACGTCATTTTTTGTGATATTTTATTATCCATCATAGATAAGCTATAATGGTAATAAATTAAAAGGCATTTTTATTTGTGAGAGATAACAAATGTAATAATGACTTGAACATTATCGCTAAGAGTATATATATATCATAACTTTTATAAATGTATAGAGAGATTTTAATTCCAATTGACCACTATTAAACTAGAGAGAAATACACTTTATTATTTCATCTCTAAGAATGTGTATTTGTACTATTTTTTTACAGAAAAAATATAACATTAAAAATACTTACTTTAATAAAATTTCAAAAAGTAAATTCAAAATAGAATTTTATGAGTTTTGATCCTAAATTTATTATTCTCAATTTCTCACAGCATTATGAAGGTAGCAATATTTAAAATCTGTTTAAGATAGAAGCGTTGTGGTTTTAAAATTACAATTATTTTAAATAAAAATATTAATTATAAAATGAAAAAAAGTGAATAATTGATAAATATCTAATTTATAGAGTAAAAATTGTATTTATAAAATACTTCACATGCGCTTTCAAAGTATAGCAGAAGCAACTTCAATACAAAAGCTTGCCAAATTTCTCTCTTCCAATAAGGAATCCGGGTCTGGTTCGGCCCACATATGAACAGCCTGGGCCAAACTGGACTGCCATCCACTGAGGTTCAGCCTAGAGGACGTATTACGAACAGAATCCGTGTAATATTAAATCCACCCCAAATTTTGTGTAATTGACCCCACTCTATTGAATACAATATCAGGACCGGATTAAAGCAAAATAAGGAATTTTATTATTACTCCTCAGATTAAACCCGGCCCACTCAAAACGTTATCTCGAAACAACGCGTTTATTTACAGCACTAGAATCCTTAAAAAAGAAGAAGGAAAACAGCACCGAGCCACAAACGCGCTCGTGTAGGCGAGTGGTACACGCGCGCACGAACACAAACACCTTACCCTTGCTGCACAAGGAAATAATTCCTACCTCCTCTAAAATATTACCGCCCTCACAAGTCCTAAACGAAGCATCAAATAATTTCTGAAATATCAAGATACTTGAACCTTTATTCTCTCTTTCTCCATCCGATTCTGCAAAACCCTAACCCTAGCCCTAACAATAATCAGTAACTTCCATTGCTCTCATCGGTTCTTGATTTCACGGGCTTCCGTCCGAAGACACTCAATTACCGATCAGCACTCTCTACTGCACCGGTGATTGGCGATTACGTTTCGAAGATCGTATGGATTGATCGTGAATATCGCTTTGGCGTTCCGTTAATTTTGATCGGCTCTCGAAGATTTTGATCGGTGGCGATTCTTTAATTGAAATAAAAGATTTTGGGGAGTGTCATCGCCTTTCGATTCAATCTCTGATTTTCTCGTCGGATTTGAAGGAATCGACTGCGAATTTCTCGTTTGCGGTATTTGAGAAGAAGATTTCTTTTAGTGGATCTCGAAGATTTCGGCGTCGTATTGAGGAAATTTTTTTTTTGGACAACGAGCGTCCGGCGCGGAAGATTCAGCAAGATAGCAATTCGTGCGTCTGATTGGTTCGATCTTTCTTGAGTTTCACTGAAGAGAATTAGAAAAGAAAAAATAAAAAGAAAATAAAAGGGAGAGCTTTTGCTTTTGTACTTTTGTCATATATTTTTGTTTCTTTTGGAGTGGAGTTGAGTTGAGTTGAATTAATCAGGCCCTATATTTTTTTTAAGGCCTTTGATTATCATCATCGTTCTATTACTTTGTTGTTTTCTCTCGGATATATTCTATTACACTATATTTTTATTCATCAATCAGAAAAAAGAAAAGGAATGTCTGTTTATTACAAATTTAAGAGTGCAAGAGACTATGATTCATTCTCAATGGACGGTCCATTTATATCAGTTGGTACTTTGAAAGAAAAAATATTTGAATCAAAGCATTTAGGCAGGGGTACCGACTTCGACCTCCTGGTCACTAATGCCCAAACTAACCAAGGTTGGTTTTTGCTCCATAATAATTGGTTATTAATCCTGATTTTTCTTTGCTAATTTTGGGTTCAAAGAGGACGACAGTTGTTTAGTTTTCTGGGGTTGGGATTTTGCCCTAGATTTTAACAATTGGTCTTAACCTTTCAAGTCTTTAATTCTCTTGGTCTTGGATTTGCCCCCAAGTTGGGATTTTGCTCTTGGGGCTTTGCTTTAGAATTGTTAGTATTGCTTTTTGGCACTTTGCCTGTAGTCACCCCTTTCTGAAGTAGTACTCATTCTCTGAATTTGATTGGCACATCCAACTTTTATTAATCAATCAATTGTAGATATTAAAACAACATATATTTGGTAATGAGCTATATTTATCTTACTCTTATCAAAAGAAAGAATTTTACACAAGAGCACTTGAGGTTATTTGCTGACATTAGCTTAAAACGGGCAAACAATACTAATTTAATGGTTGAGATGTTTTTATTGGGTTTTTGTGACTATGCTGACAATATTTTACTGTCTAAGGGAACTGAATTTTGGCTAATTGTATGTTTAGTTTGTGGATTTTATTTGCTGACATAGCTGAAAACTCGAACTAATATAAAGGCAAACAATACTATTTTATTGGTTGAGATGTTTTTATTGAGTTTATGTGATTATGCTGATAATTTTTTTTACTGTTTCTGAGGGAACTGAATTGGCTAATTGTATGTTTAGTCTGTGGATTCATATGTTTGCAGTTTTTTTTTTATATACTTGGTGATCTCTTTTTTGCAATTTCAGAATATCATGATGAGGCAATGTTAATTCCAAAAAATACCTCTGTGTTAATTCGTCGGGTTCCTGGACAGCCTCGTATGCCCATTGTAACCGAGCAAGAGTACTTTCTCAAACCTTTAAATTGTTAATTTTGTTCAATCTATTTAAAAGCCCATAATCAAACTTATTGGTGGTGGCATTAACTTTCCGTTATCTACAAGCCTGAGCCCTCATGTTTTGGGTGGTGTTGTGTTTTATTATAAACGCATTATAGTGGTTATTATCATTTGTATGGTCATTTGCCCTGGGATAAACTCCAAGGGCTTGATTGAATTTGCTTATTTATGTTTTGCAGGCCTAAGGTGGACACTGTGATGGAGGACACACAACCTGAAAAGAGTGGCTTCCAGGGTGCTGATTCTTCTGCCATGATATATGTAAGCTTTTACTCTTTTAAATTTTCCTCGGGACTTTAGTATGGTTTTGTTAATGGGTAATTTGTCAGCTGTAGCGCATGTATTATTGTCTGAAATGAATCTGATTTCACAGACTGAGGATACTGAATGGGATGAGTTTGGAAATGATTTATATGCAATTCCAGAAGTACAACCCATTCAGTCAAGCAATCCACCTACAGATGCTGCACCAACTAACAAAGCTGATGAGGACAGCAAGATCAAGGCTTTAATTGATACTCCAGCCTTGGACTGGCAGCGGTGAGATGTCTTTTGGATTTTGCTGCTTCATTTGTATCATCATTAAACATGATGTTAACGTGTTATGTTTAACTTTTGGATTGGATATGCAGGCAAGGTTCTGATGGTTTTGCCCCTGGTAGAGGCTTTGGCAGGGGGATGGGTGGAAGAATGGGCGGACGTGGTTTTGGTGATTCTCTCAAACTTCATCTGTTTTTCTTATGTAAATTAGAACATTTGGATCCTCTCTTAATCTGAATACTCTCTGTCTCTGGGGGTGTTTCGTTATGCTAACTGCGGCATCTTTGAGGTTTATATTTTTGTTGGCTTGTATTGCTGCAATTTGACAACTCATTTTGTAATGTTTAACTGAAATTATGCTTATTTTTTGAGGTCGATTAGGTTTGGAGCGCAAAACACCTCCACAGGGTTATATATGTCATAGGTGTAAAGTTCCTGGTATGTTCACGCTTAAATGTTTTTTTTTTCTTTCAACGTTAAAAGCCTGCTTGTTTGGATGTAAAGTCAAAATCTTAAAAGACAAAGGCATGGCTGAAAAAGAGTCCAAGATAATCCAATGTGCATAGATCTTCTCAACTTGTTCCATTTTTGGATATTCAGGACATTTTATTCAGCACTGCCCTACAAATGGTGACCCAAAGTATGATGTAAAAAGATTTAAACCTCCAACTGGAATTCCAAAGTCAATGCTCATTGCAACTCCAGAGGGCTCATATGCTTTGCCAAGTGGTGCAGCGGCTTGTTTGAAGCCAAATGAGTAGGCTAATATCTACCTTATACTTTATTGTGTTTGTTCATGCATTTTGAGTAAACTCATTTGTAGGCTTAAGGATTCTTAGCAAATCTCTTTATTGTATACAGCGCCGCTTTTGAGAAAGAAATTGAGGGCTTACCTTCAACTCGTTCTATTGGCGATCTTCCACCAGAACTCCATTGTCCATTGTGCAAGGAAGTAATGAAAGATGCAGTGTTAACAAGCAAATGTTGTTTTAAGAGTTTCTGTGATAAATGTAAGTCTCTTGTCATTAAGCATATTGTTTTATACGATTTATCACTTCGGTTTGATGTCTGCTTCAAACATTTTGGCTAATTTGTCTCTTTCCAACTTTTCGAATTCACCGCATCATTATATATTGCCTCAAGTGTTTCAACTGATGCTTACTTTCACTTTTGTAAAACTTAACTCAGGCATAAGGGATCACATTATCTCAAAGGCAAAATGTGTATGTGGGGCAACAAATATTCTTGCAGATGATCTTCTGCCAAATAAGACACTTAGGGATACAATAAACCGTATTTTGGAATCTGGTAATAGTAGTGCTGAGAATGGTGGAAGCACTTTTCAAGTTCAAGGTCTGTATATACGAGTACATGGCTTTTCTTTTGACCTTGGTTTGAGAATTAGCACGAGTGACTAACATCAATCTTGTCTTCTTTTGTAGATATGGAATCTGCTAGGTGTCCACCGCAGCCTAAGGTTCCATCTCCTACTATGTCTGCTGCATCAAAGGGAGAACAGAAGCCATCCCCTGGAAATGGAGAAACTCCAATCACAAGGGAGACTGCAGATGAAGGAAAAGCTGTTATTGCTCCACAGCAGGGTGCGGAAAAATTACAGCCTGTGGCAAAGGTACCTGATGTCTCTGAGGCTACACATGAGTCTGTGAGTGTAAAGGAGCCAGCTTCACAAGGGAGTGCCCCACTGGTGGAGGAAGAAGTGCAGCAGAAGATGGCTTCTGGGGAGACAGGTAATGGTTGATTTTCTTGGTTATATATTGACATTGGGTAGCCTATATTATCTTATCTCCTGTTTTTCTCTATAATACAGGTTGCCCATGTTATATTTTATCTCCTGTTTTTCTTTACGGCTCAAGTAAATTGCTAACTTGTCTTGACTGTTTACTATGTCAGGAAAGAAGAAGAAGAAGAAGAAAGTTCGTCCAGTTGCAAATGGTATGCCTGTTCTGTTATTTTTGATTGTCTGATACCTTTTTTTTTATTTTGAAAAGGGTCTGATACTTGTTCTGAATTTTCAGATATTGTGCTTCTTTCTTGATTGCTTAATAATATATGGGTTTGAAAGTCTTTAATGCTAGATGTTTGCTTTCGACGATATTTTTGATTGCCTAATTAGCTGATGCATTTTTGCATGCCTTGCAGACTTACAGTGGAAAACCCCCCAGGATCTTGCAGCTGAAAACTATATGATGTCAGTTGGCCCCTCAGCATATAATCCATACTGGACTGGCATTCAGCCTGGGATGGAGGGATACATGGCTCCTTTAGCTGGTGTCATGCCTTATATGGGTTATGGAATTGGTCCCTTGGACATGCCATTTGGAGGTGTCATCCCTCAGGACCCTTTTGCGGCACAAGGTTATATGATGCCTTTTGTTCCGCCTCGGAGGTATGCTGTTTATGTACCCTGGTAAATTGTACTCTTACCTCAGAATGTGACGGATGAGAATTGTGAGATTTGTGCCTCCAATTTATAGCCTCTTGTGTGCATGGCATGTTTTTTTCATTTCTTTTGGATTATTGTGCTGATAAGCTAGAGTGTATATGCACTAGATGGGTTGTTTTGTTGAAAAGTCTGCTAAGCATTCTTGTTCTGCATTTTGCAGGGACCTGGCAGAGTTTGGAATTGGAATGAATGTTCCACCCCACATCATGAGTAGAGAGGAATTTGAGGCTCGAAAAGCTGATGTCAGGAGGAAGCGTGAAAATGAGAGAAGAGGTGAAAGGTAGGAATTTGCAGCGATTTTAAATCACTGGTTCCTTGATGTATACATTTTGTAGACTTATGGGGTAATCTGATGTTGATAGGAAAATTGTTCTACCATTATTAATTGTGCCTGGAGTTCTTCATTTTGTATTGCATTATAGACTGGATGAGACTGCCACAAACAAGTGGCTAGTGCGTCCGTAATTTTTCCGTGCCTATGTTTGGTGCTTAGCTGAACCTATAATTTTTGGCATTTAGTTGCAACTAAGTTTCGGCATTAGCATTTGCATTTGCTGGCAGTAGATACAGCAAGCATTACCTTATTATATGGAATGTGGTTTGCAGCTACTACTGATTACTGGTATGACTCATTGTTATGAGATCTAGAGATTGATACATTCATCATTCTGCAGGGAGTTTTCAAGAGATCGAGAATATGGTAGGGAAGTGAGCAGCGGGGGCAACATTTCTTCATTGAAATCAAAATCTGTATGTCTTTCAATTTTCCAAATTTCCCTTTCTTCTCTTTCTGTGTTCTGCAGCAGGTGTCTTTCATGGTTTGGAGCTACTAGCTTGTTAGATAGCACAACCATGGGAAGTGAATTCTTGTCTCTCAAAATAACCTCTTTTTTTTTCTTTACGAGGAAAAGGGAGAAATTTTGTCTATATCTTTTAATTTTTCAATATAATTTGGCTTTTAATGATAGGCAGAAGAATTTATAGGAACAGGAGACCTTTTATTTTCTTTACGAGGAAAAGGGCGAAATTTCGTCTATATCTTTTAATTTTTCAATATAATTTGGCTTGCTTTTAATGATAGGCAGAAGAATTTATAGGAACAGGAGGGTCGAAACTTGGAATGGTTTGGCTTGTGTCATGTTTGCCAATGATAAGCAGCCTTGTGATCCCAAATAATGAATTTATGCTTTCTTACCCGTACAGACATATGTGTCCGGGCCCCTCTGTTTCTTTGTGGACAGCTCTCCTTCCCTTTCTCTTCTACAACCCTTATCATATCATTTGAAAAAAAAATTCTTTCTAACGAGGGTTGTAATGTTGTTAAAATGTTTTTAGAGTCTGAAAGGGTTAGAATAGGCCAATTGGCCATTAGTAACACTATATTTTTGAAATGTTATTTTAAAATTTTAATTTTTCATTTTAAATTAAAAAATAAATTAAGTAAAAAAATATTATAAATTTTAAAATTATTTATTATATTATTTTATCATTCTATATTACTTAGAATAAAAATTTTAAATTAATAAAATGACTTTAATTTTAACAAGTCGGATGAAACTTTGGACTTGCATGATCGTGGGCCTATTGTCCAGCGGTTGATTAAAACTAGTTTATATAGTTTGGGCCTTTTATCTGATGTTGTAGTAACGCTCTAATATAATGTTTCACAGGCAGCGCGCAGAAAACACAATACTAAATGTCTCAATTATTTAATAACTAATATATTACCAGAAAGTGCCAACTAAAGGAAAACTGTTACCCTGCCCTCTGCTAATTCCATTGCCAAATAATCGTCCGTCTAAAACGAAGTGTGTCCAAAGTTTTAAGGTGTGATAGACACAAAAAAGACCATTGACAAAAGTCAACTATGGGCTTAAATTTATCTTGCTGACTTGGCTTTATTTACGTTTGTTTGCAGAAACCAATTCCCATTCCGATTCCCCAAGCATCTAGCACCGAACACCACCACCGCCACCGGTCCGTGAGACCGTCTCCTGAACCACCTCGTCCACCACCACGCCCCTCCAAGAGAAAGTCCGACCACCCTGACCGCGACCGCGATTATGATTACGATTATGACCGTAACCGCGAAAAGGAACGGGACCGAGAGCGCGAACGGGATCGCGATCGCCACCACCACCGTTCAGAGTTGTCGTCAAAACCCTCCTCTGAATCCATAACAGCCAAACCCACTTCAACAACAACAGCAACTACTACTACTACATCGACGACGGACATGAAGCACAAGACGAGCGTGTTTTCTCGCATTAGCTTCCCTGAAGAGGAAGCTGCCACTAACACCAGCAAGAAACGCAAGCCGTCTTCTTCTTCAACTTCAGAAGCGGCAGTCAGTGCTTACGCCCGTCAAAAGGAGGCGGCGGCGGCGGCGTCGTCGAATGGGTATTATGACGATTACAATAAGTCGTCATCTTCTGCCAAGGCACTGAAGACCACCAGTAGTGGTGTGGACTGTGAGTCGAGTGACGATGACAGGCATTTTAAGAGGAAGCCTTCCAGATACGAACCGTCGCCACCGCCACCCGCTGAACGGGAAGTTGAGGCTCGACACTCGAGGGGTTCCCGGGAACGCGAGCGTAAGCAGAGATAAAAAAAGAGTTGAGAGTTGCAGATGTCTGAGAGACTGTTATCTTTGTACACGAATAAAATACAATTTGTTACTCTTTCGTATTTAATTAAAATTCGCGTTTCTTATTTTCAATGTATTTTCTTTTTCTTTTTCTTTTCTGATATTTCATTTCATTTCATTTTTTCCAATTTCCTAGTCCCTGTTCTTAGAACACTTGTTACATTAATCAAAATTTTCAATCTGAGTATGAAATTACGAATTAAGAATATAAAAAGATTCTGAGAGTGATTTGGTTACATTTTTATTTATTTATAATTTAGACTATTTTAAATTACTAATTTTATCTACAATTTTATGGTATATATATATATCATATAAAAATATTTTGAATTTTGAATATGCCAAATTGGGGAGAGTGGTTTTGTAAAATTTTTAATGATCTAGACAATTTTCGCCTTAAAAGTTTAATAACTTAGTGCTTGTGTTTAAGTTTGACTGACTAATAAAGGGACAAGGATAATTTTATAGTAATAGTTTGATTTAATTAATAATTTTATTTTAATTAAATTTAAAATATTTAATTTTATTATAATTTATTAATTTTTTGCTGTTAATTTGGACAGTTTCTATTGTTCTTGAATACGTAATATAATTTTATCTATTTATTTAATTTAATATAATTAAAATAAATAAATTTTGATAAAATGATACATCATAAAAATAATTAATTATAAACAACACGTGTCATAATATAACTAGTTTATATTTTTAATAAATATTTTAAAATAATTTTTTAATAAATATTTTAAAATAATTTTTTAATAAAATAACACATCAAATAATGATTAATTATAAATGACACATGTCATAATATAATACGTATCATAATATAATTAGTTTATAATTTAAAAAAATTATTTTAAAATAAATTAAATAAAAATTAAAAATTATTAAATACAATCGTCAACTACTGTTTTTCAATGATGATCCGATGATAAAAGTAACCAAATTTTATATTATTGAACTTTATTTTTCTTGATCTATATAATGATAGAGTCATTTTTTGTATAAAAAAATTAGAAGACGGTCAAAAATAGTAGTGGGGGGCGGTGACTTGCACAACTCTCACTTATAGGCAGATAGGCGGCGATCGGCCAACCACCGTTTTTCAACGATGTTCTAGTGACTATATTTAATTATTTTTATTTAATTAATTTAATTTTAAAATTATTTATTAAAATTATAAACCAATTACATTATGACATGTCTCTTTTGTAACTAATTATTATTTGACACGTGTTATTTTATTAAATTTTATTTTTAAAAATTATAAAATGGATGAGATGCGTCATGTGTTTAGAAACGATGAATGGGTAAGATTGTGTCACGTGTTCAAAGTTTAATTTATTTCTATGATAAGATTAAGTTTTTATCCTTCCACTATTAAAACTAACGATAAAAATTAACAAAATGGGATAAATTTTGATATTTTAAATTTAATTAAGATAAACTTGTATTTTGGCCCAAAATATTAGGGTAAAATTTTCTTTGTCCCGACTAATAAAATATAACCTAAAAAAGGATAAGGATGCTTTAGTCTTTTGAGTTGGGTTTAATTCACAATTTTATCTTAATTATATTAACAATACTCAATTTTATTATAATCCATTAATTTTTTTTGTTAATTTAAATGATATATATATATATATATATATTATAGTTCAAATGACTTATTTTTTCTTTAACTTAAGTGTATAATGAATTTAATTTTAAACATGTGATAGAGTTTCTTTCATTCACTAACTTTGTACACGTGTCACAATCTCATATTTATTTAATATAATGTAATAAAATAAAATATATTTTAATATAATTATTATATATTTAATATTATGCTAAAAAGTTTATAAATATAACATTTAATATTTGTAATCATTATAATTTTTAAATAAATAAAATAATTATTAGTTAATTAAATAAATATAAAAAGATTCAAGTCAAAATATGATAAGTTACAAATGATACGTGTAATTATGTAATTGAATTCATATATTTTTTAAAATAAATCAAAATTAATAAAATATAAAAAAATAGAAATTGGTCAACCAAACCGATGGCCACCATTGCAACAGTTGACTGGTTGGCCAACCGCCAATGACTAATGACAAATTAATTTAAAATTAATATCATCAAATTTAAAATTTCACAACCTACACAATGATGAGTTTTTTGTCAATGAAACATCGAAGAGGTGCCAAACATAGAGAAAAAAATGGTGGTCACCATAACACCACTGTTTGTAAGTGCATTGCCACCACCAACAAATAGATTATTAGTGGGTGACTCCAATAGTGATAACAGTAAACCTCCCCTTGCAGAATTTGGTGGCAGAGTTATGGTAGCCGCCACCTTCTCTCTATTTTTGGCACATTTTCTAGTACTCCATCGATGAAAAAATCTCACAATCTCATAAATCACAAAAACTTGAAGTCTTATGATGTTAATTTTGAGTCAATTCATTATCGGTTATTACTGTTAATTACTTATTTTTCATGCATTGTATATGTAATTAGACTAAAATGTCATTGTTTTGTTTAAATTAATAAAAAAATTTAACAAATTTAGATAAAATTAGATATTTTTAATATAGGTAGGACAGAGTTATTAATTAGGCTAATTAAACTCAAAGGATAAAAATATTTCTATATTAAAATATAAAAATAGGACATAAAATTAAATTATAGAATAAAATAACTACTAGAGAAATGTTGCTCTACAGTTAGATTGAGGGAAATTTTTTAAAATAACTCCCAATTTTATAAAGTATTATTTTTTAGTGACACATGTAATTTTTAATTTTTTATAGCTAAAGAAGCCAAATTTGAAATTTTTTGGCCCTAACTTTAAATCTCTTCTATTTTCTCTTCTCTTTCATTTGAGTGCGTAAAATATGTGTAAAATGGATAGATCTAATGATAAAGTGGTAGATTTTATGAGAAATGGGTAGCAAATGATCGTTGAGATCTAAAAAAAAGGGCCAAAACGCTGTTTTTGGGTGCCATAAACGGCGGGAGATGCGCCTGTAGCATGTTCGTCGCTTGCGGCATGTGCTAAGGTTGTGCCTACGATTAGCACAGGTGGGTGCTAAGCACATGTTGAGCGCCACAGTTTGAGCCACATGACACGACCTAATTTTTTTTAAAAAAAATATTTAAATTTAGTTTGATTTAAAATTAAATTAATTTTAGGTTTAAATGAATAAATTAATATATTTAATAATGTTACTTAAAGTGTTATTATTTTAATTTAGTATAATTTGTTAAATAAATATAGTAATTAATATATTTAATTATTTAATTTATTTTCAATATTGATTAGCAATTAATAATAATTAAATAAATTAACAAGTCAAAAAAATAATTAAATAATAATATATTGAACTATTTTTACTATTAAGAGTGCTACAAAATATATATTTTAAAAATTTTCTCTGTACAACAATTTACAACAGCAATTGAACAATTGAAAATATAGTAAAACCCCAAACCCTCAATCTTAATAACTAATGTTTAGTCATTAATTTAATATATCATATCTACATACTTTTGGTTGTGTTATATAAATTCTAATTATAGATCCTCAACGCATCTACATGGGACCTCAACTTCATTTAAGAATTTATATGAATTTTTACTCGCCATCTATTATTATATATTTGAAATCCTTAATGAGTGCTTTTTTGTACTATATATTTTGTAAATTGTCATTTTAATGAGTTAAATTTTTCATTGCTAAGAGTGAGAAAAACGCATTAAGAAAATAAGTATAAATTATCTTAGAAAGTGATACATGTCTCATTTAGATTCTCGCACTACACAAAGTGAAAAAAAGTGCGAAAGATAGTTCATATAAAATAAATTGCAAATCAGCTCCTGATGCATTTAGATACATTAAAAGTAACTAAGTCATATGTGCCAACTACCAATGTACTAGCCTAGTGTCACAGACCGTTCTTGAACCGTGCGGCCTTAAACGAATTGCGTGCTAAATAGTGGAGAAAACTATACAAAGAAAAAAAATAAGTACGCCAAGTGTTTGCACGAATGCACTCTATATTACTGAAGAGAAAATAAAGCTATGAGATGAGATATGCAAGTGAGGGTTTCCCATTTATATACTAGCAGCCTTATACAATCAACGGCTGAGATCTAAACGATCTAACGGTGTATATACAAGATGGAATAGTATACTCTAGAATATTCCTAGATGCCATCACACTTTTTATGAAATTCTAATTAAGGTGAACTATCCTAATAAGTCGCAGGTTTGGCCCGGTTCTTCACCCATGTCAGCGGGTCTTCTAAAAGTTCCGGCCCGCGATCAATTCCAGCAGTCCTTAAGGCCTCTAGGAGGCTTTGTCGCGCACCAAGTGTTTCAAAAAATGCTTAAGAACACTTGGGGCGTGACATTATTTCTCACCAAATTCATGCGACGCCCTCGTCGCATCTTCATTGGAAACTGCACACATCGTTTTTCAAGCTGCCGCTGTGCGCTCTCGTATTTTCAGTGTGCTCCAATATTGGGTACCTCTTTCCACTTGACAACATACTCATGCCTTGGAGGTAGATTTCTGTTCCGCACCGTCCATTCGTCCTGGATGAGTTTCGCTCCATTGTCGCCCTATGTGGAAATCCCTAAAGGTCCTTATTTTTGCTCCATGTCTTCCATACCCCCTCGGTATAGCTTCAAATAGCTCTCGGGAGACACCGGATGCAGCTGCTGTCTCAAAGGTATCCCTACCTTATGTGAGACGTTGCCAACCCTCTTGGCAACAGGATATGGCCCCTCGTCCATACGATCAAGACCCTTGTGAAGTGGGCATGCTGTCTTGCGTTATAGTGGAAGTATTGTCTTAGAAAGTGATACATGTCTCATTTAGATTCTCGCACTACACAAAGTGAAAAAAAGTGCGAAAGATAGTTCATATAAAATAAATTGCAAATCAGCTCCTGATGCATTTAGATACATTAAAAGTAACTAAGTCATATGTGCCAACTACCAATGTACTAGCCTAGTGTCACAGACCGTTCTTGAACCGTGCGGCCTTAAACGAATTGCGTGCTAAATAGTGGAGAAAACTATACAAAGAAAAAAAATAAGTACGCCAAGTGTTTGCACGAATGCACTCTATATTACTGAAGAGAAAATAAAGCTATGAGATGAGATATGCAAGTGAGGGTTTCCCATTTATATACTAGCAGCCTTATACAATCAACGGCTGAGATCTAAACGATCTAACGGTGTATATACAAGATGGAATAGTATACTCTAGAATATTCCTAGATGCCATCACACTTTTTATGAAATTCTAATTAAGGTGAACTATCCTAATAAGTCGCAGGTTTGGCCCGGTTCTTCACCCATGTCAGCGGGTCTTCTAAAAGTTCCGGCCCGCGATCAATTCCAGCAGTCCTTAAGGCCTCTAGGAGGCTTTGTCGCGCACCAAGTGTTTCAAAAAATGCTTAAGAACACTTGGGGCGTGACATTATTTCTCACCAAATTCATGCGACGCCCTCGTCGCATCTTCATTGGAAACTGCACACATCGTTTTTCAAGCTGCCGCTGTGCGCTCTCGTATTTTCAGTGTGCTCCAATATTGGGTACCTCTTTCCACTTGACAACATACTCATGCCTTGGAGGTAGATTTCTGTTCCGCACCGTCCATTCGTCCTGGATGAGTTTCGCTCCATTGTCGCCCTATGTGGAAATCCCTAAAGGTCCTTATTTTTGCTCCATGTCTTCCATACCCCCTCGGTATAGCTTCAAATAGCTCTCGGGAGACACCGGATGCAGCTGCTGTCTCAAAGGTATCCCTACCTTATGTGAGACGTTGCCAACCCTCTTGGCAACAGGATATGGCCCCTCGTCCATACGATCAAGACCCTTGTGAAGTGGGCATGCTGTCTTGCGTTATAGTGGAAGTATTGTCTTAGAAAGTGATACATGTCTCATTTAGATTCTCGCACTACACAAAGTGAAAAAAAGTGCGAAAGATAGTTCATATAAAATAAATTGCAAATCAGCTCCTGATGCATTTAGATACATTAAAAGTAACTAAGTCATATGTGCCAACTACCAATGTACTAGCCTAGTGTCACAGACCGTTCTTGAACCGTGCGGCCTTAAACGAATTGCGTGCTAAATAGTGGAGAAAACTATACAAAGAAAAAAAATAAGTACGCCAAGTGTTTGCACGAATGCACTCTATATTACTGAAGAGAAAATAAAGCTATGAGATGAGATATGCAAGTGAGGGTTTCCCATTTATATACTAGCAGCCTTATACAATCAACGGCTGAGATCTAAACGATCTAACGGTGTATATACAAGATGGAATAGTATACTCTAGAATATTCCTAGATGCCATCACACTTTTTATGAAATTCTAATTAAGGTGAACTATCCTAATAAGTCGCAGGTTTGGCCCGGTTCTTCACCCATGTCAGCGGGTCTTCTAAAAGTTCCGGCCCGCGATCAATTCCAGCAGTCCTTAAGGCCTCTAGGAGGCTTTGTCGCGCACCAAGTGTTTCAAAAAATGCTTAAGAACACTTGGGGCGTGACATTATTTCTCACCAAATTCATGCGACGCCCTCGTCGCATCTTCATTGGAAACTGCACACATCGTTTTTCAAGCTGCCGCTGTGCGCTCTCGTATTTTCAGTGTGCTCCAATATTGGGTACCTCTTTCCACTTGACAACATACTCATGCCTTGGAGGTAGATTTCTGTTCCGCACCGTCCATTCGTCCTGGATGAGTTTCGCTCCATTGTCGCCCTATGTGGAAATCCCTAAAGGTCCTTATTTTTGCTCCATGTCTTCCATACCCCCTCGGTATAGCTTCAAATAGCTCTCGGGAGACACCGGATGCAGCTGCTGTCTCAAAGGTATCCCTACCTTATGTGAGACGTTGCCAACCCTCTTGGCAACAGGATATGGCCCCTCGTCCATACGATCAAGACCCTTGTGAAGTGGGCATGCTGTCTTGCGTTATAGTGGAAGTATTGTCTCCATTACCAAGTCCCCCTGCATGATGCTTGACATGCCGCTGCTTGTCCCTAACCCACTTCTTGTGTTGAAAGCGCACATCATATAATGCCTCGAGTTGCTGAGCAACACCCATGCTCGCCAACTGCTTAAGCTGCCTTTGCAACTCATTTAATCCCAGTTGAGGCATCTGTACTGTAGTTAGAAGCATCAACCCCAGCTCCAACTGTTTCCCATGCTCGGTATCACATTGATGTGGTTGCACTTGTGGTATGTCAGTAGGTACGACCCCCTTGTGCCTCTTGAGAACTTTCGCAACCCCCGTTGGTAGCTTACCCTTGCCCCTTGTCGCCTTATCATCCATCCCCCTCACTGTGGTTGGATATACTTCTCCTTTGCGCCCAGCAACTCCTATAAGTTGGACGGTAGAAAGGATTTTAGTATTGGCTTTCGGCTGAGATTGCCCACCCTTGGGCTTGTTTACCGTCGGTATCATGTAAGGCCCTCCTTGCATGATGCACACATAGTCGTGTCGAGGAAGCGGCACCACATCGTACTGCCTCAAGAACTCTATACCTAACATCATATCGAAATCATCAATAGGTGCTACAGAGAAATTTACCTCGCTACGCCATTTGCCTAGGTGGATATCGACCCTTCGAACCACCTCATCCAGTGGCTTGGCCACAGCATTCACTGATTTGAGGAACCCCTCATCTTTCTCCGCGTAAAGTCCCAAGTGCTTTGCCTCCGCACGCTTAATGAAGTTGTGCATTGTGCCCGTATCTATCAGCACTTGAGTCTTTATGCAGTTGATGTAGGCTTCAACATACATGAGCGCCTTTTCCGTTGGCGCGTTGGTACCCCGCTTGGCTTTCATTGTGTTGAGTAGCTGCAAATACCCCATTTGACCCTGCTCGTAAGCCTCGTGTGCTGTAACCATGGCATTGATATCCTTCTTCTTCGGGCAGTCCTCTACCCAGTGATCCCCATCGCAAAGGAAACAGCTTGTCTTCAGTTCATTCCTTCTATGGTCGTTGCACTTCTGCTTTTCTTATTTGGGCAGCTTACGTTTCTCCTCCTCCTCTTTCAGAGGCTGAATCTCTTTGGCGCCCCCACATTTATATGATTGGGTCTCAAATGCTTGGACTTTTTTGAGTCACATTTGTGGTAATCAATGAGCATTTTTGCCAAGGTCAGAGCGTCGGATATTCTGGTCACCCCGCGCCGCTTTAACTCATTGGACGCCCATGTCTGCAACCCATCCAAGAAATTGAACAGCAAGTCCTCCTCACTCATGTTGGAAATCTAGAGCATTAACAGGGAGTACTCATCGACGTACTCGCTGATGGACTTGGTTTGCTTCAATTCCTTTAACCGCTTTCGAGCGTCATGCACCACATTCTCCGGATAGAACTGGCGTTTCAGCTCCCGTTGCAATTATACCTAGGTGTTGATTGTACAGGTACCTTTGCGTATCTCCTCGTTTTTCCTGCGCCACCATAGAATTGTACGGTCGGAAAGATATAAGGTCGCGGTATTTACCTTGTCTTCGTCCCGTACGCCCATGGCATCGAAGTATATTTCCATCTGCCAAAAATAATTGTCGAGCTCCTTGGTGTTCCACTTACCGCTGAACTCCTTCGGTTTAGAAGCCTCAACTCTTGGCGCCCCTTGCACAGCAACAGACCCATTCGCCACTGCTCGCTTGCACAGCACCACGTCCTCCTTAACAGCATCAAACCCTCTACGCAGCTCCTTCACTTGGGTTTGAACTTTGTCAATGGTGGTGTATACTTTCACCTGGAAAGCCTTGATTCAATCACGCTGCCGATCAGCGTAACTCTCGATGGCTGTGTCGATGAGGGAGCGCAGCTCATCCCCTTGAGTGTCGAGTCTCACCTCGAGCTTCTCTACTTGCTGCTCCAACTCCCCAATACGATTCGTCACCTTTCCAATAGCGCCACCGAGCGTTTTCGCCATGGTCCCAAACTCATGGCTTGGATCGACAGACTTGTCGCGAGGTACACTGCCGTGCCTCTTAGCTTTGGGGTTCCGCCCCCTCTCTTCAGTCACCTCTGACGACATGGCGTCTTTCTCCATCTTTGAACCTGCTCTGATACCAACTGTTACGGACCATTCTCGAACCGTGCGGCCTTAGACGCGTTGCGTGCTAAGTAGCCGAGAAAATCACATAAAGAGAAGCACGACAAGCACGTCAAGTATTTGCACGAATGCTCTCTATATTGCTAAAGAGAAAATAAAGCTATGAGATGAGATATACAAGTGAGGGTTTCCCCTTTATATACTAGCAGCCCTATACAATCGACGGCTAAGATCTAAACGATCTAACGGTGTACATACAAGATGGAATAATATTTCCTAGAATATTTCTTGATGCCATCACACATTTTATGAAATTCTAATTAAGGTGAACTACCCTTAAGGCCTCTAGGAGGCTTTGTGGCACACCAAGTGTTCGAAAAAATGCTTTAGAACACTTGAAACGTGACACTAGGTAGTTGTTCTTGAAGAACAACCTATTGAAAAAGCGACTAAGGAAATATTTGTTGCATGCCAAAAGCATGGTAAACCACTTAGTGACAAAAAAAATTATTCCATAAGAAAAAAAAAAAGAATCAAGATCCTATTATAAATGATGTTCGAATTATGATTGAAAATTCCCTTGAAGATCGCTTGGTAAAATGAGAGTCTTAGAAGCAACTTAAGTATCAAACTGGTTCAAGCATCAAAATAGGCTAAACATAATGAAATAATCATCGATGATGTTTTGTATTTATAGTAGTTATTAAAATTATGAATGAATGATTTTGAAACATTGTTTGTTGATAATTGTAGCCTGAGGCATGATTGATTAAAATGGAAAGAAAAAATTCAAGCAAAATTGAAATTTTTACCAAAACATGAAATATTTAAAATGTGTCAAACCTATAGGGTACAAATGGGTGTTTGCAAAAAAATATAACGAGAAAATAAAATGCGAGATATAAAGATAGATTTTTTTATTAAGACTTCATAAAAACTAAATATTAATTATGATGAGACTTATTCTCTTATAATGAATGCTATTATATTTCAACTCTTGATTAGTTTGGTTGTATAAAAAAAAATTAACTATATCTTATAGATATGGTGACAACCTAATTATATAAGTAACTTAATACTAATATTTATTTGAAAATATCTAAAGAATTTAGAATACCTAAAACATTCTAACCATTATATTGTACCTTATATTATAAAAAGTTACAAAATTTTTTATATAAATTGAAGCAGTTTGGACGCATATGGTATAATTATATCACTAAGTACTTAATAAAAAATAGACATATTATTGATCCTATTTGCCCTTGTATATTCATTTCATCTCAAAGAAGGAGATAAACAGGTACTTAGTTTAAAAAGTGTCTTATTTGATTGCCGTTGATATTTATTATATTTAACATAATACACTATACTAATATATAACATTTCAATAAATTTATTAGTTAACGCTCAATTCTTAACCAACAAAAAAATACTAGAATAATATTACACATATTTTTCGTTATTTTCACAAAATAATAGATTCAAGATTATATTATTCTAATGAACTAATATAAAGTCTAAATTTTGTTAGTTATGTTGATGCAAGTTATTTATTTGATCTTCATAAAATTCACTCACAAAATAAGATGCATTTTTTTTTTATACTGGTGCAACAATTTCTTAAAAATCCACAAAGTAAATATTATTGCTTCTTTCTCAAATCATGTGCATATTCTTACATTACATGAAACAAATAAAGAATGTCTATAGTTATCATCAATCATTCATCATATTCAAAAATTTATCTTATTACAAATATTTCAACAATTATATATAAAAATAATGATACTTGTATTGTTCAAATTAAAATAAAATACATCAAAAGGGATAGATACAAACATATCTCATCAAAAATTTCTGCATCTATGGCTCAAAAAAAAAAAAAAATGTTAGACATTTATGCTCCACAAATAACTTTGTAAATTTATTCACCAAAGTTATACCTATATGCACATTTGAAAAAAATGGTCAATGAAATTATCGTCTCAATAAATTATCAATTAAATACATATTATTTCGAGGAGAAGTTTTGGATCATAGAGAATATAATCTATGAAAAAACAATTCTACAACTATTGTGGACCTATAAATAATACTAATAAAGATTTTTAATGAGGTAGTTAGACACTACTTTATAATTCATCAAAATTGTGTCTCTGACTTTGATTTTTATCCTACTAAAATTTTCTCAACAAAATTAAATGCAATTGGCATAAAGTGATGGATTGGCATAAAGTGATGGACATTTAAGGGGGCAGTATTGTAAAATTAAATTCCACCGCATCATCATTTTGCCACAAATATCCCAATAAATATCAATTGATTTGCTTACTTTTTCTACACAATAAAATATCATGTTTCATGCCATCAACCAGGGATCGGCACGGTTCAGAAGAACCAAAATATCTGACTAAAGAAAGAATAAAAATTTTCAATTTAGTTCTGTTCTCCTTTTTCCCAGTGTCTCTCCGCCTTGCAAGAACCGACCTTGTCGTCGCTGTTGCCGGTTGTTGCTACTGCTATCGCCTGCTATTGTTGCTTCTCTTCTCCGTTTTGTTGTTGCTACTGTCGTCGTTCTACTGTTGCTCCAGTCTGTTTTGCTTGCACCTTCTGCTGCCACCGAGTAATCGTTGTCCTGCCGACGATCATTGAACTCGAACATTGTAATATTTATTTGATTGTTAAATTTTCATCCGGATTTGAATCTTTTTAATAATATTTTCTTTGACAAGGCAAGACGCCCACGCTAAGATCATGAAAATAGAAGCGGGCTATTTCTTATTCTATTGTAGATAGGACAGGGAAGAGAGAAGACCGATTACGCAGCGAGGTACACACCTTGATCTGTCATTCGTCGTTTCACTAGTTGAAAAGAAAAGGCGGAGTTATCCCGGATAAGTTTTTCAGTTTATTACTTCTATTTGAACTAGTCCGAAGTTTTTTATAATATTTTATTTACAGCTACTTTTCAAGCTTATTGATAGACTAGGAGTTAGAAATTGACCCTAAATGAGATGACGATGGAATTTAATTTGATGTTTTATTAATTTATTTTATGATTTTGCAGATGATGAATATTCTCTCTATTTTTGTTAATTAAAAAAATAAGTGTTGTGGCGTGTGATGTAGATGATGGAGTTGCTGGTGATGTTGTAATTTGGATGTTGAGTTGTTGATTATATTGAAATTGGGAATGTGTAGTGTTATTTATTTAATTACTTTGCAAAATTTAAAAATGTTCGTATTTTAAAAGAGATTCGGCCGACATTTTTTGTATGGGTGACACAATCAAATGAATTAATCAATTTAATTTATGTTATTCAATTGAATGATTTCACCATGAATATAAGTTAATTAATAAAAGTGTAAAATTCAATTTTAATTTTATGAAACTCAATTGAATGATTTTATTTTATGAATGTAAATTAATGGGATAGGGATATTTTTATCCCACGAATTTAATATAATTCTTAATTTTATCACACAAGTTTTAAAAAATTTAATTTTGTTATAGTTCGTTAGTAAAATTTTGTTAATTTTAACATTGAAGGGGCAAACTAATCACTCTATATAATTTTATTCACGTGTCAACTACTGATTTATCACTTAAATAATAAAATAAATAAATAAAAAGAGAGTAGTCGTCGCCATGTCAGTAACCAACCGGCCACTGGTGACCAATTGTAATTCGACTCAAAATTAATATCATTGGACTCAAAATTTTGTGATCTACGCAATGGTAGGATTTTTTTAGTCAATGGAGTACTGTAGATATGTTAAAAATAAAATAAAAATATTGTGGGAGGCGGCGGCCACCGCCGTCGAACATTGGCGCACGGTGGCCGTCATCCTCCCCCTATTTTCAATCTATTTTTAGCCATTTTATTGTTTCCTTTTGATAAAAATGATTCCACCATTATATAAATATAAAAAAATCAAATTCAATGACATAAATTTTACTTATTTTCGTTATTAAAATTCGACAACTGGTGGTGGCCAGCGACAGCAATCACCGATTTTAATAATTTAGTTTTATTTATTTTAATTATAAAATAAATTTTTAATTAATATTAAATTTTAATCCTATTAAAACGTGCCACATATTTTTTTATTATTTTTAATAGTCAATTAATAATTGACACGTTCACATTGTATAATATATTCACATCACCATTTTTAATTAACATAATAATTGAGGGTAAATTTATCAATGTACAATTAAAAGAGATTTTCAATTAAATTTAACAAAATCTCACTATCAGATTAAGATAAAATTAGATTTTTTACAATTTGTGAGATAAAATTAAAAATTAGATCAAACTCGTAGGACAAAAATAACCTTATCCTTAAATTGAATATTGCACTTCAATTAATTAATTTTATGAAATTCAATTGTATGATTTTATTTCGTGAATATATATTAATTAATTGAAGTGTAAAATTTAATTGTAATTTTATAATATTTAACTGATTTCATTTCAAAAATATTAATTAATTAAAATGCAAAATTAAATTTTAACAATTGAATGATTTTATTTTATAAATCTAAATTAATTAATTGAAGTGCAATATTCAATTGTAGTTTTATGAAATTCATCTGAATGATTTTATTTTATGAATATATATTAATTAATTGAAGTGTAAAATTTAATTGTAATTTTATAATATTTAACTGATTTCATTTCAAAAATATTAATTAATTAAAATGCAAAATTAAATTTTAACAATTGAATGATTTTATTTTATAAATCTAAATTAATTAATTGAAGTGCAATATTCAATTGTAGTTTTATGAAATTCATCTGAATGATTTTATTTTATGAATATATATTAATAAATTGAAATGTAACATTAAATTTTAATTTTATTTTACTCAATTGAATAATTTCGTGAATATAAATTAATTATAAATACAGTTAAATCAATTAATTTAATACAAATTAAAAAATTACAATTAAATATTTAATTATACAAAAATTCATATTTAATTTGTGTGGCCCAAAATATTAAAAATACCATTAAGCCCAAAAAATTACTACCCATTTGACAAACCCAACCCAAAACTCAACTAGCCCAAACCCAAAAACAGCAACTCGAACTGAACTCAGGAACCAAAAGCCAACCAAACCAAACCGTTTGATTCGATCAGTTCCTGGGCATTAAACCGAACGGTTCAGGACAGAACCAAAACCAAAACTGAATTTGCCAACCCTACCATCAACTCCCTTCTTATGAATTAAAGCATTTGCTTCTGGCTTATTTTCTTCACTTGTTCTGTTTCCACTCATTTTCATTTTATATCACAACAAAGAAAACTTATAAAACTACAGAAAAAAACATGCATGGAATACTTAAGTTTTACCTAGAAGAGAAGGAACAGAAATCAAAATCAATTACAGATGCAACTAAATTACTTAAAGATCCTCCGCATCTTTGTATTCCGATAACTTGCATAAGTGAGAAGTTCTAAGTGCATATTTCAACACATAATATAACTAAGTAAAAGATCAGCAACATCTTTTTTCCTAGATCACTGAGATAAAACATGATGTAGTTTAACAAAATAAACCAGTCTTCATTTCAGCAGCTAAGCAAAGGAAATTCCATCTTCTGATACAACGGCAACAAAAATAGGTTTGAAGGCCATACGTGAGAATAGCAGAGTTCCAATCTACACTATCAGTAGTCCATAAAGCCAGCATTTGATGCTCCAAGAGGAAACGCCCAGCTTATACTACACAAACAAGCACATACTTAAGTCTAATTAACAGGAAACAACTCAATATTCAGAATCCTCCTATAATATACTGAACATGGTATTATCAAACTGATATTTCATAAATTATATAGCATGGCACACTTAACCAAGCAACTAGTTTACGAGCTTCAATTTCTTTTTTTTGTTATGCACTGATCACTTGAATTCATGTCTCGAGTGTTAATCCATACACATATAACATAAGCTTCGATCAGATTCAAAAACCTGATCAAGTCTACCCATCCCTGACTGTCTTCCTACCATGTCCTGTCTGGAAAAATAGTTACGTTAAGATGTAAAACCGTTGTCATCCACTGTCACCCAATTTGAGCAAATTAATATTTACATGCGCCTTTCTTAGTCATACAGTAAACACAACTATGATACAAGGCTTGATCATGCATGAAGCAATTGACAAAAACCAGAAATGCTGTTTTTATAGTCATCTTCAAAATCCTAGTGAAATAACAATTACATAAGTTAATCATTAATAAAGCATTGATAATCTTGTTTCCGGAGACTAATTGAACCATCAACCGATAAATTCCAACTACTCAGCAATAAAAATAAAAAAATTATCCAAACAAGCTATAATTTGTAGTTCTCATTCAGAGCCATAGAGCTAAATATTAGAATCCAATAACTTCATCTATGCCATCAACTCAACCAGTTTTAAGGCTTCCATGGAAGAGCTTCTTTTTGAGATCAAGTAACTCCACATCACAATCAAAAGTAGAAAGCCAGCCAGCAACTACTAGTTCATAGTAATATTACATTCCACTTTAAAATTCACTTAACTCATCCTACCACCCAGAAGACAGAAGACAATGTAACCATCTCTATAAAGCTTTGAATTCAAATAATGGATAAGTAAAGTTAGGCCATTTCTCATGTGATATTCACAAATAAAGTAGATAGCAAAATAAATAAATTCAATACCTTAAAACACAATAGATTCAATAAAAGCAACCAAGACTCAGAAAACTAACCTCAATTCAATTTTAGCTGGGAATCATTCCAGTCTTTCGCGCATAAGCAAAAATACCACCAGCCTGGATGACGGGACCCGCATCACCAATGGGCTTCAACTTGTACTCCTTTCCAGTCGTGTGATTAATCAAACGGCTCTCAGCCATCTCAATAGTCACCACGTCGCCCGTCCTACATTCCTCGCAAAGCCTTCCCTCAGATTCCAGTGGATAAATTTCACCAGTCGCTACCGAGTTCCTGAAAAATATCCTCGCATAACTCTCCGCCACCACCGCTGCGCATCCCGCCGCTCCCAGCGCCACCGGCGCGTGCTCACGCGACGACCCGCACCCGAAATTGTCGCCCCCGATTACGATCTTGTACTTCGTTTTCGTCTCGTTTTGGTCGATGAAGCGCGTGGTGTAGGTGGAGGGCAGGCCGATTAAAGCGTAGCTGCCGAGTTTTTCGTACTCATCGGGCTTGGACGGGACTAAAGTGAGGTACTCGGCGGGGATGATTTGGTCGGTGTCGATGTTGTCGCCGACAACGTAGCAGAGGCCGTGAAAGGTCGTGGCTGTCTCGTTGGCGGCGCGTGAATCTACGGAGGTGGCTCGCGGGACTACGGAAGCGGAGCGTGAGAATGTGATGGCGGGGCGTGGGAGGAGAGCACTGTTGGGGAACTTGAGCGAGTGTGTGGATGGATTGAATACGGGTTTGATTTTCGGGTTGGGTGAGCTGGTGAAAGTGGGATTTGGAGAGAAAGTGATTGAAGAAGCCGCCATTTGTTGCTGATGAGTTGCAGCTCTAAAGAGAGTCAAGGGTTTGGTTATTTGTTAGGAAATGTGTAAAAATAACTACTTTTTTTTAGATTATAAATTTTTGTAGTAAAAATTATTTAGCTAATGTTTATTAGTATGTAGATATTGAATGGATGAAATTATTTTTGTGAATAATATAATTTAATAAATTATAGTTTGAATTATAAAATTTATAAAAGAAAAATGTTGTTATTGTTTAAATAGATTTGAAAAAAATATTATATAAAATAAATAATTGTGTGAATTATTAAAAAAAATGATGAAAATAATAAAATTGAAGACAAAATTAATGGATGAAGCTCAGAATTTCTCGCACCTTACATCGATACTCAGAAGAGGCCTCATGCCCCACTATGTGTGTTTGGCATGGTGAAAGGAGAGGGTTCACGCCACACCTCGCACGCACGACACCCTTTCGCGCCGTGAGGTAAAGGGTGCGATTTTGTTACTGGGATGCGGCCTTGACCTTTTTTTTACAAGATTTTATTTATTTTTTCAACCGTTTTTAATTAAATTTATTAATTTTTAACATATACTACTTTAAATTTACTCATTTACTACTTTTAAATTATGTTTTGGATTAAAATTTTAAATAACTTATAATAAAGAGATACAAAAATGTTTTAGAAGTAGATAGTTTGAAAATGAAGTATTTAACTAATAAAATTTATAAATATGTTGAAGGCCTAAAATAAATTTTTGTTTTAAAAGATTACTTATTTTTTAACATTTCCCTTTTTCTTAAGGTCACTTGCTCCTTCATGAATTTATAAATGTTTAATGTCCATTTTATCTTTATCACTACTACTCTGTTTTGTAATTTTAAATCGCCTATAAAATAGAATAATTTTTTAATTTTATTGATTAATATGACAAATTTTGTTATGTTATAAAAAATAATATTATATTTATATAATTGGGATACAAATATGATAGAAAGTGTTATTGATACATTTTTAATATTCTAATAAAAATTGATATCCTAGCTGTATTTTAAAAATTGATCTAAGAAAGGCTTTTTGTGATTTAGTGTCTTAGGATTACTTAGAAGAGATTCTAATGAGACTCAACTTTCTATACTCATTAATTAGATTTCTCATGTGTTGTATGAGATCAAGTATGTACTCTGTGGTGGTGAATGGTAGTCTTGATGACTTCTTCTCGGAGAAGAGAGGATTAAGGCAAAGGAATCCCATGTCTCCACTGCTATTTGTGCTTGCAATAGAATACCTAAGTAGAAGTTTGAATTTCATTCTTGAAGATTAATTTAATTTTTATAAAGGCTACAAGAAATTTAAATTGAACCTTTTAATGTTCATTGATGATTTGTTCTTATTTTCTCATGGTGATGTAATGTCGATTGATCAATTTAATAAGGTTTTAGAAAGTTTTTCGAGGTTTCAGGTATGCAATTAATGTCAATAAGAGTTCTCTATTTTTTGGACATGTACTTAATAATATTAGAGAAGCTATTTTGCAACACACGCAGTTTCAGCATAATAGCTTACCTGTTAGATACTTAGGATTTCCTTTAATCTATGGAAGTTTAAAGAAATAACACTGTCAGGACTTAGTTAGAAGGATGACGGTTAGAATCTTAAGCATGACGTTCAAGTCTATTTCATATACAGGTTATTTATAATTGATTAATGCTGTCTTAATGAGTATAAATGGTTATTGGTGCTTAATTTTCATTCTTCCTAAAACAGTGGTCAATGCAGTTGAGGCTTTATGTAGGAAGTTCTCATGGTATGGGAATGATTCTTAGTGACAAGAAGGACTAGGCATTAAACAATTGCATGTATGGAATCATGCTATGGTTATTAAATATATTTGAGATTTAGTAGTTATAAAATCTTCCTTATAGGCAAAATGGGTGATTGTTAATAAGCCTAGAAAGCATAACTTTTAGGGAATCACTAAGCTCATAAATTGTAGCTGGATATGGAAAAAACTGTTAAAATTAAGAAAAAAAGTGAAGAATTTATTCTGCTACAATCTAGGAGATGGTGCATCCTGTTGTGCTTTTTTTTTTTTATATTAAGCGTAAGTGCACTTTATCAGAAATAAGTAATATAGAGTGAATAGAGTGTCGATCTCACGCGAAATTTTTTGTATTTCTAACAAATTACTAAAATTGTATCCTCTCACTTTTATCCAAAAGATTAATTTTTTTGATTAAAATTAAACTAAAAATTATTTATGTTATCAACTGCAATTAAACAATTAAATTATACAACAGATCTGAATATATGTGATGTAGATATAAGACTTTAGCTATCACTTAATATGATTTTCCAAATAATGGTGCTTCGATTATCATTTCCTTAATTCAATTATTGGTCACAACACAAATCTTACCATGAGTCTCTTCCGATAGTCAAATGATTATATCAAGATCTATTAATTTGCTATATTCCTATGATAATTAAATAGATCAAGATTCATTAAACATAAGTTGTATTAACCATACATACCATCTAGGTATATTCCTATCCTAGATCGAAACTCACAAATGCTATTTTATGATCATGTATCAATTTGTCATGGGCTTAACAATTAAATTCCTTTTCTAAGTTTATTTAATTGTTACCAGATCATTCAACATATGACCAGTATATCAAAGGCAATTAAGATTCAACAAATTGAACAAGAATTGAGTTCACAATAATCGTATTCAACAAATTAATCTATCATATTAAGATCAATGCTATAATCCTAGAAATTAAATTTATATTAACATGATAATAATATCAAAATCAAATACAAATATAAACATGATATAAGCAAGTCAATTCGGATCAAACCAGTAAAGATTAAAGTAAATGAAGTACAAGTTCAAGGATTGATCCTCCAAAATAATCTTGATTGGGTTGATCTTATGTAATCTCTCCACCAAATGTGTTTGATTGTTATTTTTAGTGATCGATTGTCAATTAAGGGTTGTTTTCTAAGTTAGGAAAGTGTTAGAGTTGAGAGAATTTAAGGTGTTTTTAGAAGAGGTTAGAAATTCCCCTAAGAAAAAAAATGCAAGGTTTTTATAATTGTAATCCAACGCTGGGGCATTACACTAATAAAGCTTTGGCGTCGAACCAACACTTCGGCGTTGTGATAATTTAATGCAGGGGCGTTAATAGTGCTGCAGCATTTCTTTGTCAATGTTGGGGCGTTGTGATCTAGATCCAAAACTTCACCCCCAGTGTTGATGTCCACCACGCAAGGGCTTTCTTGTTGATGCGTGAATGCTGGAGCATTAATTAATTGAATGCATGGGCGTTCGTCTTTGATGTAAGAATGCTAAGGCGTTGTAAAACGCAATGTTAGGGTGTTCATCATCAACTTTGCATTTTTTTATATTTTGGCCCCTATTTTACAGTAGTCTTTCAATGTGCATTTCTTTTACCTCCAAATCGTTGGATTTTATTCTCTATATCTTTCATTAGTTTTCATTCCCGTCTCATTATAATTAAAACTTGTAAAAAAAAAAAATTAATGCATAAATAACTCTGAATTTACTTGAAAATGAATAATTATTAAAATAAAATAGGATCATAATATGTATCTAAATTATACTCATTACATCCTTTTCCTTTTGGTTTGACCTGTGGCTAAATAGTGAGTCTATAATTTCTCTTTGTAAGTATTAATGATGCGGATATCCCCCAGGTGCAAAGGTAAAAGATGTGTGAAAGAATGAGAGATGAAGCTTACCTAACCCTTTAAATAAGTACACTGCTCGAGTTTGAGAGTACATAAAAATATTTGTTCTCTTATTGAAACTAGAGATGATAAAATTACTTGGACTAGAACCCTCAATGGACAGTTTTTGATAACTAGTGTTTGGAGAGTCTTGAGAGATGAGGGTACAAAGGTGATATGGTACAAGTTAGTATGGAGAACTCAGCACGTCCTTAGACATAACTTTATCATGTGGTTGGCATTGCAAAATTGGTTGAATACAAGGGGGAGACTAGCCAAATAGGGCCTTATTCCGTCAATAGATTTCCCTCTGTGTGGTAAAGCAAATGAAACAGGCTAGCACCTATTTTTTTAGTGTGACTTCTCAAAAACTGTATGGCAAAAGGTTTTTTTGGTTTGTCAGATTCATAAAAATCCTTTCACCTAGAGAAAGAAAATCTCTTTCTTTAACAAAAAAAATTAGAGACAAGATATTTTTAAGTAAAATTTGAAGAATAGCTATCTGTACCATAATTTATTCCATTTAGCAGGAATGCAATTAAGTGGTGTTTTAATAGAAAAATTCTAATGCAACTATTATTTTTTAAAGTATTAAAGATGTTGTTTAGAGTCATTATTTGAGAGATGTTAATAAACATAATTTAGTTAATACGTGGTGATGCCGTGTACTTGATTTTTAACACTAATTTTAGTTGTTCTTTGTTTATCTTGGAATAACTCCTTATTGCATTTTGGCCTTGTTCAATTGTACTTTTTCTGGTTTAAAGTAAGAAATTTTATCCTTTTGGTTTGGTTACCAAAATAATATTCTAATAAAATTATTTTTGATGTAAAAGGCCTTAATATTTTATAAAAAAAAATGATATGGGCAATTTTTATTAGTTAAGAAGATAATAAATAGATAAAATTACCATTATTAATAATATAATTTAAAAAATTTATTGTTTGAGTCAATAAATTAAAAAATAGTTGTTATCGTCAAAATAAATCTAAAAAAATTACTCTATATATTGATAACAATCAATTTTGTGAATCATTTTAAAAAAAATAGAAAAAATAATAAAATCAGGGATCAAAATTGTGGATTGAGGCATGAGGAAGGGTCACGCGCCATCATAACCCCTTCTTGCGCCGTGTGGCAAGGTGTGCAGCCTTGCCTCTAAGACGAGCAAGATAGCGCCTCACACGCACCATGTGTGATGTAAGGCGTGAGGCCTCGACATCTTAGCCTTTTTCTTCGATGATTTTTGCTAAATTTTACCCATTTTTTAAACTATTTTCAATCAAATTTATTAATTTTCAACCTATATTATTTTAAATCTACTAATTTCCACTAATTTTAAAGTATGTTTTAAAGAAAAATGATTTGTGAGAGAGAGATATGTAAAAATGCTTCAAAGGTAAAATAGTTTTAATGTGAACTTTGTGATAATTTAAGATTACATTTTAATTTTATGATTATAAAATATTATTACTTTAAAAATAGAGTTATTTTTGGACATTTCCTAATTAGTATTTGTAGTGAATCCTCTTACGAAATAGTCATGCATTATGATAAGAACTTTCAACTCTATGATAAAACAACTATTTTTTTTAAAATTTTTTGCATGTACTTGCAATAACATTTAAGAAACTGCCATTATTTCACTTGTTTTAGCTTGAATTTTAGATTGATTTTGCAAAAAATAAAAAAAGTCCCTAATGCATAAATAGTTGGGACATTCTCATTATCTTCGGTAAAGTCAAGTCTACCACTAAATATTTATAAATAACTTTATTGTAATTCTTAATGGATAACCCCAATTTAAGTTTAATAGTACATCTTCAATAAAAAATTATTACATTTATTTAATTTATCTTTCTTAACTTAAATATTATAATGTGGGCCTTGAAAAGTCTTAGAACATACACGAAGAATTCACAGATATTTTAAATGTAAAGCACACATAACTTTGAATATAAATTCATTACTTACGATAAAAGTAAACATGTTAATAACAAAATCATCTTAAAAAACGGTTTGATAGGTAAGCAACATAACATATATATTTATTTTCTTCTTCAGCAAAAGGGCTTAATATTATAGCATTGTCTTCTGTAATAATCAAGGCTGGTAAGCCTATTGATTTACATTGTTGTCCATGTATCAATAAAAGATTTTGCAACTATCACTGCCTCTACTTTCTTAGACGAAGCTCATATTGAGGAGCTGCCTATAATGCTACCAATATATCAATATCTTGGTTGCATATTAAGTTAATTTAAAATCTTTAGCATATGTTTTGAATTCAACACTTGTTTTAGTTTTCGTTTGCAGCAAAATAAGTCCCTTTTTACAACTCATGGATTAAGAATTCTTGCAATAACAATTTTTAATTAATTAATGTTATCAACTAACCAGAACCATTCCTCATTCCTTTAGATCATAATATTTTATTCACCAAATATATTATTATTGTATATTCTTATTTATGTATGGTCCTATATTAGCTAAAAAAGAATACACATTAGATTTACAATTATTTTGAGTCACTTTATTAAATTGACTAATCTTTTAAATTAGACACCTAAATTTTATATTTAACCATCCTGTAAATGATATTAGAGCTAGACTATAATAGTCATAATATAAATAGATTTAACTAGTCAAATGAAAGGATAAATGTTGCTTTTTTTATATTTTAAAATAGAGGTTTTTTTGTAACGGGGGATTGTTAAATTAGGTTTGAATATAGATGACTTAATCAACAAAGATTTTATTTCACGGAGAATTAATAAGTTGTCTCATATTGACTAAAATAGACGAGCATTTGGATTATAAATAGATTAAGTCACTCTATTTGATAAATTAGCCATTTGAATTGGATAATTGAGTCTTAGACATTGCCTTCCAACAAATAACTTTAAGAAAAATATTATATATTAACCTGTACTTGAATTATAAACATTGCTCTAAAAAAAAAAAATTTAATAAGTATATTATATGTTAACCTAGGTGGCCATGGCCCTAAAATTTTCTTAAAGTTAAGACTGATTTTAATTCTATAATTTTAAAATTTAACACATAAGTAATCCACTCTAATTTTTAACACTTAAGTAATTATGATTTTAACTCTATAATTTTTAAATTTAACAATGTAATCCCACTCTATTTTTTAACATATGAAGTTACGATAAGGAAATTTCAACCCAACTTAAACTCAATACATAAAATATTTTTACGTCAACGAAGTGGTTAACTT
This sequence comes from Ailanthus altissimus, assembly GCA_946807835.1. Classification (NCBI taxonomy): domain Eukaryota; kingdom Viridiplantae; phylum Streptophyta; class Magnoliopsida; order Sapindales; family Simaroubaceae; genus Ailanthus; species Ailanthus altissimus. The sequence goes on along the minus strand of OX327696.1, from coordinate 25,682,960 downwards.
CAAGTATAATAATTTTAATGCACAAAAAATGGTATTTAATTGCCTGCAAATATTGGATTTTCTCTATTTAAGGAATATATTGCTATAAGACTAAGGTTATGGACCAAATTAAGTCTATTATAAAGGATTTTGACACCTTTTTAAGTGTTTATTTGGTTGAATTTTTTTTATTGATTAAAAAAGATTTTTTATTGTCAAAATTTTTTAAAAAAATTTCTTTGATAATGTGTGGTTATAATTAGAGAAGAACTTTTAGAGATTAAAAAAATAAAATTTTATTTTACCTCTAATTATTTTTTTTAAAGTAAAGGGCTATTGAGGTACAATAAATTTTACCCTTTACTCTCCTCTCTCCCCCCCCCCCCCCCCCCCCCCCCACCCCAAAAAAAAAAAGAATATTGACAGCTTGACATGGGTAATGTAAGTCTTGTTGCTAGGCCATGCCCTCAAGACATTTTTTTTAAAAAATAATAGAGGATGTGCCAAAGCACAAAAGGTTTTACTTCTTACACTTCGAGGATCAAACCCTAATGGCTTAACATGGGTAACATAAACTCTGTTGCTAGGCCATGCCCTGGGGGCAATTGTTTTATCTCTATTTGCAAAGCTTAAAATGTGAACTTTTGAGAGTATTGCTTTTATAATTTTTTTTAAAGAAATTATATTTGTATATTGACACATATATACTAATAATATTTTTTTTTTCAATTCTATGATGTACTTTTAATAAAAATAAACCTTATTCAATTAATATATTTTTAATATTTTGTTAAAAATCATCATATCTTTATATTTTTATAATTATCATATTTCTACAAGACTCTTTATTAAAAATCTTTTATCATAAGTAAATACTATTTTATTTTTAATTTTGAGCAAAACATAATAATTTATTTAATTCGTTAACTATTATATATTAATCTTACTTAAATTCTTCTAATATTTTTGGCCATTGTTACATAATGATCGCAAAACCAAATTTTAGCATGAATTATTTTTGTGCCATCTGTAAAAATTTATCAGTTAAAAAAGAATAAAATTATCTACTTTGCTTAATCTTTAGACCTGCAAATGTGCCCAAATTATTTTGTTTCTCTTTTTAGTTTTTTAGATATCTCTTGTTGTTCTACATCTTATGTTTTAATGTCTATAGTTTTAAAATTATCTAAATATATATCTAAAAGCTTCTACTGTAGTTTAAGAAAGTGTTTGCCCAACCGTAGGCTTTTGAAATTAAATTTTGACCAAATTGATATTCAAAACAAACTTTGTTTTTAAATTTCAAATTGACAAAAAGCTTTGTAAAAATTGATCTTCCAAAGTAGATGCAGAACTCAATACAGCTTAGAATGGAACTTAGAAGATACCACGAGGCAGCCTAGTTTAGTATCAGATAATAATAAACTTGTGAATATCTACAAAGGTAGAAGATAATGGATAAGGAAATCATTCAAACAATATAAATATAATATGGTTAAAATAGATGCAATTACAACAATAAATTAATAATTATTGGAGAAAATTGATCACTTTAACTAAGAAAATCAATTGTGGGTGAAGGAATAAAGTTGTTCATTGCCTAAATTGCTAATCTTTTGCTTTTTATTTATTTATTCAAACAATAAAGAGATGTTTTATGCGTTGAAGGATCTTGATCTTCAAAAATTGAGAGGTTGAATAAGATGAAATAACTTCTCTATATCTATGTTTATGTTATCTTATTTGTTTAACTTTTAATTTTCAAGACCATTGTTTGAATTAGAATGAAATATGTTTGTTTTATTTAGTTTTTTTGTTATGTCATAGTAATTACATATATATATTATTTGTTTCTTTAAATAATGATAATATTTTTATTCTTTTAATTTTGACAAATATTAAATTTTTTTAAAGTGATGATGACAGTGAACATAATTTTATCAATAAAAATGATAATGAACATAAATTATTATAAATGATACAAATTGAGGTAATATGAATCATTTTATTAAATATAATTCAAAAGTATAATGTAAAACTTCATCTTAAATATGGATATTAATTTATGATAGAGGTATTTCATGGTTATGATTATATATATGTCCTCAATATTTTAGGATGGATAAAAAAAGTATTTTAAAAATAATGAAGTATATTGACTCAATCATATGGTCATGAAAGTAGTACAGATGGATGTAAAAAAAAAGTAGTAAAAATGTATTTGTTGTAGTCAGTTATTATATTTTTTTTTATCACATTGGGTCATACATTTGTGATAGAATGTTAGGTTGACTTAAAAAAAATGATCTTTCGAATTAATGAGTTTTGAATTTGTTTAATTGTAAGAATCAAGACGTTGAGCTTTGCTTTTTGGGCTTTGCTTATGACTGTGAACTTGTTAGATCTTTGGTCTTTACGGTGCATACAACTAAAATCAAAACTGTCATTAAGACTTAGCTTGGGTCGGTTTCGGCAAAGACTTTTCGGTGCTTAAGTCAGACGTTTAAAAGTGAAGGTTAGGAAGAGAAAATAAAGAGAAGCTCCTTGTAGAAAAAATTCAATCCACCCTATTTTGAGACATTGGACTCTATTTATATAGCATCGATTTTCTTAGAGTTTTCCTCATTGTCTTCATCGATGTTATTGTTGTTTTGGTTAGTCTTTTAAGGTTTTTGGTAAAATTTGAATGTTTTGAGTAAATCTCTAATCTTTTGGCGTGATTTCGGGAATATACTCTAAAATATAGTGATTTTATCTCTAAAAATAAGATAGGTTTCCTCTTTAGATGACTTACTTTATCTGTTTGCTGCTTTTCTTTTTAAGTTAGAATACTGCTCGGTTCTTTCCAAGTGCGAACCTGTACGGTCTTCAGAAGTTTCTCTAAAAGGAGGTTGGTATATTTGTCATACTGGTTCTTTGATGTCTTGTTGACGTATTAGTTTTGGGACTTAGTTTGCTAGATAAGCTGTTGTATGATGCTTTGTTCGGTCACTGATAACCCAGATAGGCCTCAAGCTGGTCATCTTTATTGTTTAGTTTAAGTGGTCAAGTAAATTTTATGCATTTTGTATTTTGTTCTCTGGTGATACCTGGGTCCCTATACTTTGGGTCCTTGTGTTAGTCCTTTGGTAGGTCTTTTCTTGGGCCGCTAATTGAGTTTTTAAGATTTTGGGCCTTTGGAGAATTATCAGGGGGAACTTGAGTTAGCTAGTTTCTAGTTTTAATTAATTAAAGTTGGAAGCTTATTTTATTGAATGATTTAGCTTGGTACGTACTAAAGTAGGGAAATTCAAGTAGGTGATTCCAAATAGCTGTTGCTCGGTGTTAATGGTGTATGTCCATGTTGTAACAGTTCAATTTTTTTAAAAGATCACGTCACTATTGAGTTGAGTACTTTTCTTGTGATTCGTGACTTTCCTTGTGTCTTGAACATTTATTGGTCATAATGATAAGAATTTTGAAATATTAGCCTTACTGTGCATAAAAAGGCATATATAAGACTTGATTTCAACCGTTGTTCTTTTGTGCATTATATAGCCGAAAAAATATTTGAAGTTATGAGGTCATGCCTGTTCAATTTCTTCGAATGACATTTAGGTGACTAGGGAAATCTGATTGTTGGTTTTTGATTTGAATGGTCTAGATTAAAAGCAACTGAAGAGACGTGCATTAATGGTGTCTGTAAATTCAAAGCCTCATGCCTGTTATTTGAAGGGATGTCTCTTGGAATTCTCGAATGATCATATCCGTTGGTTTGATCTTGATGGTTATGACTTTCCTAACTTGGATACTATAAAAACCCTTCCGTAGGTTGCTTTTGTTTCTTTAGTTCATTCTCATATTCATCTTCCTTAAGCAACATCTCTATCAGAATCTTTGTGTGAGCGTTTCTCCGATATAAGAAGTTTTGTCATTTCAAAGGCACTCCGGTGATCTTGTCTTTTAATTTCTACGCTTTTATTTGGTTAGTTCTTTATTTTTTTCTTGTTTTATTATATACTTTATGTCGAAATTTATGCTCACGTGCCATCCTATTATTATATGAATATTTTATTTTATAACATTTATACAGTATATTATTTGTTAAGTCGCTAATTACTATTATTAAATGGTTCAATACTTGTGACGCCACAGACATTATATGATACGAAGGAGTTCAGATTTGGTCTAAAGAAGTTTAGATCAATGCCAATAGTTAGCGTCACTAAAAACTATAAATACTAAAGAGTTAGCATGTTATATTGATCAGAGAAGTTTAAGAGTTAGAATTTTGTCTATGACGGTACAAAGACCTGAGAATACATTAGTAATAACATAGTTGTAAGAGTTGTAATAGGTGCTAAGAAAAGTTATTATATAAGTCTATCATCAAATTATATGTTCCTGGTCTTAATTCACCGATGCAGGTCTGACGGTGGAATCCTTTTACATAGACCAGTGTATATTATACCTAGATGGTCTAGATGGTTGTTCTTAGCTAACTATGGGCTTACTAGAAGTTTGTATAGCATACAGGTGTTCAGTGAGGACTGAATACTGAACAGACTCAACAAGGATCCTAATAGACATCCCATGAAGCCGTCAATAGAAGGTCCTCTCGAGTTGAGTAGTATACATGGTTCTTTGACCTGAGTACCACGGTAGGCTTATAAGTGATCCATCATACTTTGGTTCCACGCATGTCATAGACCTTTCATGGTGTGATCGCTGGGTGTCACTGATATGATCCGATGCTTATATCTTCGGGTGTGTGGAGATATGGAATCTGTCAGCTCACATGGATAAGTTACAGATATCCGGATGCTCAGAGACTGTATCTTAGAAAGTCTTATGGCCATAAACAATGAACCCAAGAAAAGAGTTTCCTACAGAGTTAAACAATATTGTAAAAGTGTTTGCATATATTGTTTATTAAGATACGTGTCTGGAGATAAGTTCATAGATGAGTACATAGCGATTTGACGGTAGTGATCTATATCCCTACTCTTTCAGGATATAATTAGCGGATGTCATAGACCTGAGTACCACAGTGGGCTTGTTACTGGGTATGATTCGATGCTTATGAAGTCGGGTGTGTGCAGATATGAAATCCATCAGCTTACATGGATGAGTTATAGATATCCAGATACTCAGAGACTGTATCTTAGAAAGTCTTATGGCCATAAGCAATGAACTCAGAGAAAGAGTTTCCTACAAAGTTAAAAAATATTGTAAAAGTGTTTGCATATATTGTTTATTAAGATACGTGTTTGGAGATAAGTTCATAGATGAACACATAAGGATTTGACGGTAGTAATCTATATCCCTGCTCTTTTAGGATATGATTGGTGGATGTCATAGACCTGAGTACCACGGTGGGCTTGTCACTGAGTATGATCTGATGCTTATGGAGTTGGGTGTGTGCAGATATGGAATCTGTCAGCTCACATGGATGAGTTATAGATATCTGGATGCTCAGAGACTGTATCTTAAAAAGTCTTATGGCTATAAGCAATAAATCTAGGAAAAGAATTTCCTACAGAGTTAAAAAATATTGTGAAAGTATTTTCATATAATATTTATTAAGATACGTGTCTAGAGATAAGTTCATAAATGAGCAGATAGGAATTTGATGATAGTGATCTATATCCATGCTCTTTCAGGATATGATTGACGGAAGAATTATATGTATGCGCTATAACTTCAACTTGTATAGTCTACTGCACTTATTTGTAATATTCGTGACGTGTGCGTGGGGCATCGATCTCGGACTCATAGAATAGTTATGTTTGACAAATCGGGAGTGGGCCTAGAGAGTCTTGTAGTATGAAGTGTACTCGTTGTGCACTGGGGCAGTGTACCGGATTGAATAGTTCGATCTAGAAAATTCTAGCAGACCAGACATTTACTTTGGTCTCCCTTCGTTCGTGCACGTGTCAAAACTTAAGAGTTAAGTACATTAATTAGTTAACAATTAGTTGTTGACTAATGAGATGTACACACATGGCACATGTGGGCCAATTAATGTTTGATTTAGAAATTATCAAAATAACCTTATTTGTTGGACAAATAATATCATTATTTTATTTATTAAAATGTTTATTGAATAAAATAATAATAATAATAATATATGATATTATTATTTAAATTGAAATCAAACAATTAATTTTTTATTTAAATTGGCATGTATTTCTATTATGATTTAACATAATTAAATTATTTGTTTAATATTAATTAAATGATAAGATAAGTATAAATGGGTAACATTTGTTAATAGTAGGCCTTAAAATATTTCTTAATAATGAGAAAATATTTTCTCATTTAGCCTATTTTAAGGCCAAGTTCATTTAAATGATTTTCATTTTATTTTGTTTTCATTTGATTTATTGTAAATAATAATAAACAAAACACGAATGACAAACATAAATAGATACCATTAGGTGAGAAAATGAAAGATAATAATAAACAAAACACTAATGACAAACATAATGGATGCCATTAAGTGAGAAAATGAAAGAAAATAATAAACAAATGAAAGAACAATACTTTACTCAATTGATTAAGTGAAATATAGGTCAAATGATTAGTGGGTTTGGTTGAGAGAAATTTGAAAGGTTAAGTGTTAAAAAATTCTCTCAAATGTTGAGAGCAAAAATACTTCTTCCATTTTTTCTTTCATTTTGGTCACTCATACTATAAGGTAGAAATAAGAATTCAAGAGTTGAATCATTTGCTGGAAAAGCTATTATTTTAGCTTCCTCAAGCCCACCGTGTTGAAGAACTAGAATTATGAACGGGTTGCTTTAAGACGACTACTCCGGTTCGACAATATACCAAAGGCTGACAATGTACAATTTCTCAATCTTGAAGTATTTTACATTTATGGGATAACATGTAAAGTTTATTTGTGTTTATCATTATGAAATTTGTATTCTGCTCATCCGCTGCGCATATATGTATGTGATACGTATGCTATTTTTGAATGATAGACACAAACCCACATGCATGCACCCTAGGTTTAAAATCACTAACACTTTATCTAGATGTGTGCTTCATTTTTTTAAATGCTATTTTTGTACAAAAATGGCAATGATTGTTTTGTAACTTGTGTTCTTCTATTGTCTTTATTTCTCCATCCTTTCTTGACGAGTTTATTGCTTTTTCACATAAATTTTGATATTTATTTATTTCTTTTTTCTCTTTTTAGATGTGATTGTCAGTCTTTGCCCCTTGTGTCCTACTAGTTTTAGGAAAAACTTGTTATGTTCTTATGGCATCAGGACATAGAAACACTAGTTTAGGGCTTTCTGTCATTAATATGGCTGAGGGAGAAGAAACTGCTAGCCTTGAGGTCCCACTTACCAGAAGGACAAGTGGAGCCAGTGGGGTTGGTGGTGGTGGTGCGTTCACCTCAACTAGTGACACGACCTCCTATTCCCTTGCTGTGGTAGGTTGAGCCGATCTCAATTTTAGGTGAGGGTGTAGAGGATGTAGATGTTAAGCCTGAGGATCATACTAAGGCTCTTTTAGATTATATCGAGTTTATTGAGTTTGAGATAGATAGAAGATATCAAAGGTTTAGGATGACACAGGTTAATTTAGATTCCCTTATGGCTACCTATAATATCCCTAAATCTATAATACTTAGGCTGCTCTCCCCTGATGACTTTTCTAGCAACCTTATAGATGGTGAGGTTGTCATCTATGTGGAGTTTTTTAGACTAGACCCGAGGCTTCTTATGCAACCTTATTTTGCGAGGATGTTGACTCATTTAGGAGTGGCCTTCTCCCAGTTAGGCCCACATTCTTGAAGAGTTTTAGTGGGTTTATTCATACTTTGGGAAAGTGCCAGGAAGTCCTTCCCCTATTATCAAGAGCTACATCACCTTTACCACTTTAGGAGCAGTGCTGAAGGTTAAATGGGTTTTTATTATTTATCATTCCATGGCTTTCAAAACCTTATTTCGGGTTGTCCCTCTTCTGTTAAAAGTTGAAAGAGGAGCTGATTCTTTGCTGGGGGCAAATGGGTTAGATAGTTCCTAAAAAGAGAGGGGGAGATCGGGTCGTCCCCTCTAATTTTACCTTAAATGTAAGTTTTCTTCATTACTCTTTTGCATGTGTGTCTTTTCTTGCTTTTTCTTTCTTATGTGTACTAATGTCGTGTATTTCAGAGAATTAGGCAACTGGTTACGAAGTTTATAAGATTAGATGCGCTCGGATTGAAGCTGTTCTTGCCCACATTTCTATTCTTCAAGATCTTCTTTCACCAGCTAGCCTCGTTAATTCAGGCTTAGTTACTTCAATGCCTAGAAAGCCTCATGTTTATAGTAGGTCAATCAATAATCTCAACCCCGATAATGTTATGGAGCTCTATTTAGCCCAGAAGAAAGGAGCCGAGGTATGGTCATCATTTCAGAACGCGGGTTGGTTGGTCAACAAGATAGGGGCCGAACAAGCCCACAAAGAGAAAGAGTTACAAGTCCCCATTCTACTGAGGGTATGAGGCATATTCAGACTGCTCCCCTATGGCTTCTTAGAGGTCAAGGCTCCCCAACGTGAACTTTAATATAGACACCCTTATCTGCCTAACATACGGGGGTGTTGAGCTCAAGAGTTTCAGAGGAGCCCTTAATAACGGAATGACTGCCTCTACTTGTTTTTCCATGGGTGCTGGTCCCTAAAAGGAAGGAGGACTTGGGTTTTTTGCTGCCTTTTATGAGAGAGATAGAGTGGTATTTAAACCCAAATTTAGGAAATCAAAGGTTGGCTGAGCAAGAGATGGCCAGCTCTCTAACAATAGTTGAAAGTTGTGCTGCCAAACTTGTAAACTAGAATGACAAGCTATAGAAGTAGCTTATAGTGGCTTAGAGGGAGAGGAAGCTGATTGAACAGATAAGGGGCAGTGCGGCTACTCAAGTTAAGGAATTGCGGGGCTTTTGGTCTACTGGGCATGATGAAGGTTTTCGTCAGAGCGCTGCAGAGGGCTTTCAAAGGTCGATCAACCTTTTTAAAGAAAATTATCATGCTAAGGTGGTTGTCTCTGCTATTACGAATACAACTCTTCTTGAGACCGTTGCTCCCCTTAGGGACAACTACTTCCCTAAGTAAGGGTCAAACAAATGCTCTTCTTCAAGCTCAAGTTGCTTCCACTCCAATTGACAGTGTTTCCTAGGCTTCCACTGTTGTTCATGCTCCACCCATGACATTAGTTGAAGCTGTTCTAGGCAAAATTTCTCAAGTTATTCCTTTTCTTGTTGGCATATATCTGGGAAATGATACAATGGTTGATTTGGAGTCAACTGACACTGCTCTAGCTGATTGAGCCATTTTTTGTTTTTCCTTTTGTACAGACTGGTTCGTGGACCCTTGAATATTTTAATACAGCTATTTTCTTTTAGTTCAATCTGCTCTTATTTTATATTTTATCTTGGTGTCAATGTAGACTTGTTTTTCATAATAATAACTTAAAAAATGTACAAGACCTTGCTCGGATTTGATCGACCAAGTAACGACCAAGTAAAATAATGTAGATAAACAACTCTATTTAGTTTGATCATAAGATGAGAAATAAAACCTTCAAGTATAATAGCACGGTCAAGTAGAATGTTTTATCCACTTTAGTAGTGGCTTGCCGATTCATTATTTGTCGAGCTAACTAGGACAATGTTGAGCAAGGTGATATTTTGAACAAGTAAATTGAATGAAGTATGTCAAGCTGGTTCAAATAATATAAAGCATATCGAATAATTGTACCAGTGGCATTGAGTTGGTTAATAAGGACTAACCTTTAGAGCATGCTGGTCATATTTTGAATAATTTTATCTTTGTAATTTTTCAATGCATATTGGACTTTATAGCATGCTTCTGGTCAATACCTTGAGTATCGTACCTCTGAGGGTTTGCCTCTTAGAGCGTTACCCTACTTGGCTGTCTGTGGGTAACCTCTTAAAGTGTTGTACCCCTACAAAGTATACCTTTAAGGGCGTTGCTCTTCAGATTCAGACAGCCCTTTAAGTGTTACACCTCCATAGGGTTTACCTAAAGAGTGTTACCCTATCTGGTGGTCTATGGGTAACATCAGGAGTGCCGCACCTCTATGGAGTATACCTATAAGGCATTGCTATTCAGATTCTAGATAACCTCTTGAGTGTCGCACCTCTGAGGGTATACCTTTAAAAGCATTACCCGGTTCGGTTGTCTGTGGGTAATCTCTTAGAGTGTCGCACTCTTGCAAAATATACTTCTAAGAGCGTTGCTCTTCAGATTCTAAACAACCCCTTGAGTGTCACATTTCTGAAGTTATACCTCTAAGAGCGTAACCCAGTCTGATTGTCTATGTAGCGTCTCAGAGTGTTGTACCCCTGCATAGTATAATTCTAAGGGCGTTGCTATTTGTATTCTAGACAACCTCTTAAATGTTGCACCTCTTAGGGTATACCTCTAAGAGCATTACCTAGTCTAGTTGTTCGTGGGTAACCTCTTATAGCATCGTACCCGTACAGAGTATACCTCTAAAGGTGTTGCTATTTGGATTTAGAAAACCTCATGAGTGTCGCATCTTCGTAGGATTTACCTCAAAAGTGTTATCCTATTAGGTGGTCTGTAGGTGACCTCTTGAGTGTTGCACACATATGAAGTATACCTCCAAAGGCATTACTCTTTATATTTCAGATAACCCCTTGAGTGTAACACCTTTGAGGGTATACTTCTAATAGCATAGCCCTACCTAGTGTTCTGTGGGTAACCTCTTAGAGTGTCGCACCCTTGTAAACTATACCTCTAAGGGTATTGCTCTTCAGATTTAGACAACTCTTTGAGTGTTGCACCTCTGTAAGGTTTACCTCAAGAGCGTTACTCTGTTCTTTAGTTTGTGGGTAACCTCAAGAGTGCCATACCTTTACGGAGTATACTCTAAGGGTGTTACTCTTTAGATTCCAAACAACCCCTTGAGTGTCGTACAGACACAAAAATATGATTTGTCACTATACAGTCATATGTTTCTAGGAAACATAGGTTGGAAACTTTGAAGTATTCAAAAGCTTCTGACTAGCAAGTAAAGAAACAAACCTTTATATATGACTTCGATTAGATCAAGGCTATTTATGCATAAATAGTATATTCATAGAATATTTAAAACAAATTTAATTCTTGCCTAGCATGGTCTTCTAGATATTCCTCGACATAAAAATATTTAGGGAATGGAGGAATCAAACTTTATGATACGATCTGATTGATATTGAGTTTCATCGATTTTTTAATATCTATGAGATTATGCTCTAAAAATCTGCTACTCACTTATTGAACATAGTTCTACTGAAAGTCGTTCCTTCTGATCTATATGAGATACAGATTAAAGGAGCTAAGTCTTACGTAGTTAAGGCCTGATGGTTGTTCTATTCACATAAGAGTTATGCAGCAAAATATACTTGCACCCAATGGTACAAGTATTGGTTCATTAGATACCATTTCTATGATCCAGAGTAATGAAATATGTTCATTGCTCGTAATACCACTTCCCATGAGAAATAGTTTCTCTTGAATCGTAGAGATTATAGAATGATTGTACTTATTGAAGTCAATCAGAAAGTATATGAATCAACGGTAAAAACTTAAGTTCAAATGAGTGATATAACTTGAACGCACTCTTTATAGGTCAAATAGGATATCAAGGTCACCATTTAGGTATGATTGATGCCCAAAAGTACCCTTAGTGTTTTCTTAGTTGAAGAAAATGATTATTTGACTTATAGAAAGGTGATGTTTGACATCATTTTGGAAAAATTGGCAAGAAGCTATAAAATATGAAATTGACTCTATGCATGACAGTCAAGTTTGGGACTTAGTTGTGCTTCCTGTAGGAATTGTTCTTACTTGTTGTAATCAGAGTTTACGCAACAGAAGTATGGACACTTGAGGGTAGAGACCTTCAAGGCCTAACTGATGAGGAAATGTTATACTCATAGATCTAAGATCGGTAATGAGGAAACCTTATTCATTAGTAACCATACTAAAGTCAATTCAAATTTCGTTGGCTATTGTAGCATATTAAAATTTTAAAGTCTAGCCAATTGATGCAAACATGGTGTTCTGGAATATATGTCTTGAATTAAAGATATGCATGGAACTGCCTGAAGGTTTTGCATCTAGCCTTACTTCTAATTTAGTGTGCAGATTAAAAAATTATTTTCTGGACTTAAGCAGTTTTCCATAACTAGTATCTTCGTTTAAATGACAAAATCAGAAAGTATATTTTCATCAACAACAAAGAGAAAGCGTATGTGTTCAAAAAGGGCAGTGGGAGCAGGATTAATTATCTGATTCTCTACGTGGAAAACGTACACAATGTCGAAAATGATATTGGTATATCGCAAGTCAAATCAGATAAGTGTTATCTAAGTAAGATTTTTTTCATAAAAGATTTGGGAGAAATCTTCTATTAGACTTTATAAAGATAAAGTTAGGAGGCTGATGAGACTCTCCTAATTTTTGTACATAGATTAGGTCTTGAAAGGTACAACTTTATTGACTGTGAGACAGTCAATGTACCTTTCAGATATTACATTCTTCTTTTTAAGAGGAAGTTTACTCGGGTAGAAAATGAAAGAGTTGGAATGTCTAACTCATAATATGCATCAGCTAGAAGTAGCTTGATGTATGCTATGTTATGTATGACACTTGAATTTGGATTGCTTCAAGAGTTATGAGCTAGTATCGGTTGGATCTAGGCATGACCATCAGATGGTTATGAATTATATCTAATATACCTTAGAGGTATAAAGGATAAGTTTCTAAATACGAAAAAGGTTTCTTACAAGTGAAGGAATGGACATACCCATACTTTCCTTCTGACTCAGATCGTAGAGAATCTACATTTGGTTATATGTTCTTCCTTATTGGTACCGGAGCTAGTTGAAAACATGCTATTTATATGTCTATAGCTAATTCTCTATTGGAGGAAGAATTAGTTGCAGCTTGAGAAGTCTGCAAAGGAAGCACTATGGATATTCGAGTTAGTTTCAGAGCTTAAAATAGTTTCAAGCTTCGTGGATCTTATCCCACTACATTGCAAACAATAATAAAGTAATTGCTTAAGCGAATAAGCCATATGACCCACCAGTACTCTGATCATATAGACTCTGAATACCACATAATTGAAAAGTTCTTGACTATTAGAGATGTGATAGAATCTAGGATGCATTCTTATGATAACGTAACAGACCCACTCAGGCATAAACTCTTACTGTGTTTGAGAAACACTTGGAGTGTATTGATATGAGATACTAATACGAATGACACTAAAACAAGTGAGAGTTTGTTGGAGTTGATGCTTACGTGCCATTCTAATATTGTACGAATATTAAATTATTTAATATTTATATAGTAAATATTTTGTATAATCGTTAATACAATATAAATACATAATACAATGCTTGTTATATTACAGACATTGTATGATCTAAAAGAGTTCAGATATAGTCTAAAGAAGTTTAGACCAATATTAAGAATTATGAGAGCTGAGAGTTATAAATACTAACAGTTAGTACTGCTAAGAGTTAGCAGATTATAAGAGTCAGCCACATCTAAAAGTTTAGATCCTTGTTTGTAATGAGACAAAGACTTGAGGGTGTACTAGTAATGACATGGTTGCAAAGGAGTTGCAATAGGTGTTAGAAGATGTCATTATGCAAGTATATTCTCAAATATAATGTTCTTGATTTGCTTCCACCGATGCAGGTCTGTTGGTGGATATTTTTTTATATAGATCAGTGTATGCTATATCTATATTGTATAGATGGTTGTTCTTAGCTGACCATAGGCTTATCAGAAGCTTGTATATGCATATGAGTATTCAGTCAAGACTAAATACTGAATAGACTTGCGATGACGCCAATAGACATTATATGAAGCCGTTAATAGTGAGTCATCTCGAGTTGAGAAGTATACGTGGTCCTTTGACCTGAGTGCGTGGGCTTGTAAGTGATCCACCATACTTTAGTTTTACACACGTCACAGACCTTTTATAGTGTGACCGATGTGTGTCGCTGGGTATAGTCCGATGCTTATGGAGTCTAGTGTGTACAGATATGGGATTTGTCAGCTCTCATAGGGGAGTAATATATCTAGATGTTTCGAGATTGTATTTTAAAAAATCTTGTGGTCACGAGTACTAACCTGGGAAAGGTGTTCCCAAAGGGTTGAATAATATTGCAAATGAGTTTGCGTACATTGTTATTGAGAAATACAAATTTGGAGATAAGTTCATGGATGTATATATGGGGATTTAATGGTGTTAATCTATATCCTGCACATTCAAGATATAGATGATGGAATGATTATACATATGCGTTATGACCTCAGCTTGTATGGTCTAACACATTGATTTGTAATATTTGTGATATGTGCGTGAGGCATCGATCACAGACTTATAGAATAGCTCTACTTGACGAATCGGGTGTAGACCTAAGGAGTCCCGCAATATAAAATGTATTCGTTGTGCACTTGGGTAGTATACTAGATTGAATTGTTCAATCTAGTAATTTTCAGTAGAACTGAATGATTGTTTCAGGTAATGTCGGAATGCGCGTGTGTCAGTACTTAAGTATTAAGTACAATGATTAGTTAATAATTGTTATTGACTAATTAAATCGTGACACGTAGTATATAGTGAGCCTTTGATTAAATTGACTCAAATAATGGGCATAGTGTGACCCATGTTGGGTTAATTAAAGGCTTAAAGGTTATTTTTCTAAATTAATTATTTAAGTGTTAAATAATTTAAATATTTGTTATCACTTAAGAGGTAAGTAATTAGTTAATTTGATTAGAATTAATTTTTAACTCGTGATTAAATTAATAAAGTAAATATTTAATTAAAGACTTAATTGTTAAATAAAATAATATTTTATAAGCAATTAATTATAATTAAAATAAACGTTACTTAAAAGGGAATTAAAGAAACAAGGACTTAAATGATATTTCAAATATCATTTGATCTCGATTCATCATAAGTGGCCAAATGCTACAATGTGTTTGAATGAAATGATTTTGATTATTTTATATTTGTTAAATATATAGCTTGTTTGACTAAACAAAATAATTGAGATATTTTGTTTTATAATTAATTGTTTATTCATGCAACATTGAAGTATGGTCACTCATATTTGTTGAAGGAATAAAAAAAATATATTTTTTTATTACTATAATACATATATATTCATTTGATGAATATATATTTGGAGGGCTGGCTAGTCATGGAGTGATGATGGAGCTTTTGGGATTCATTTTGTTCTTGTAACAAATTGAATTCTTCTTTGCTCCCATTTTGGTAGTGCTTGGCAAATAGAAGAAAAATAAAGATGAAAATATTTCTTGAGTTTTGTTTCAAGTGTTTAAACAAACACTTCTTTTCTTACTTCTATTTTAAACCATATAACATAACAACAATATGTTTTGTTTAAATATTCAAGAGTTGAAAATGGGTTAAACAAATAATTATGGGGATTAAGAGCTAATCCCTCAGTTTAAGAGTTAAACCGGATGCTAGAAAATAAATGTTATTGTTCTAGAGACCCAAGCTGTCACGCCCCAGACCCAAAAGATCCGACACACGACATCACTTACATTCATTCACTGCATGTGCACTCATAAATAATATTACACAAAATTTTCAACTTTCATTTCAATTTCTTTCAGAATTATAGCAATTGAATTATGACTGGGACAATTATTAAACCGGAGATACGCAGAGTTTTCTCAGAGATTAACACTCTACTACGTCACCAGTAGCAACTTTGTTACCGGGAGCCCAGAATATATCCATTGCAAATTCTTACTTAAAATCATCCAATAACCACACTTTATAAAACTTAAACCAAATCCAATCCACACACACAATGAAATAATACATAAGTATTTATTCAATAGGGACAAACCAAATATCCTATCCCACGTGTCCCCAAATGAAACACACTACAACCTAGCAACTTAGGGAACCCAAGGAACAGCAGAAGCCTTGCCAAATCCGCTAAGCACACATGTACCTTATTTACCTGAAATCACCATAAACTATAATGAGTATAAAACTCAGTAAGCATACTAATTTTTCATATATCAAATACAAATACATATATGTACACAATGCATATGTATGATATGCTGTGATCAATCAAAATCATAATCTTATCAAATCACATATCATGTAAGCGCTTACACATTCTTTCAAAACACATAATAGGAATACCATCACTCAACTACTACTTAGTAGGACTTACATATCACATATCACATAATGAGCCAAATGTCACTCGTAGGTGACATACCGTATGAGAGGAATAGTACAAGTGAGGTCTTGAAATTACACACATATAATGCTTATGCCCGAAGGTAAAAGCCAAACCCTCACCCTGATCATCGGTGAGTCCTCTCACATGCACCAATACGCCACCACACGAATGTGATGACTCACACTTCCTTTAGGTACCAATAGGATCCTCCCTACATACGGAACACATAACATATACCAATCCCGAAGGAAAGGCCACACATAAAGGCTCCACAAATCACATAAAATGCCTACTAAGTTAACAGTGAGTTCAAGTACCCTCAAAACACAAAATATTTCTCATGGACATATTACACTTCAAAAGCTTTCTTTGTTAAACATATCTTATTTTGAAAGCTCACTTTCAAAAAACACATGTATGTCCATGCTCAATGTCAATGCTCACATTCATAAACATATATTTACATTTCATATCAAAACATACTTTGACATAACATAAACATATTTTTAACCATATTTACAAAATCATTCATAACACTTACTATGTTTATTGTGATTCCAGTAAAAAGTCTAGTATACTTACCTCTTAGCACTTACAGCTACAAGGCTTAAATCTCCTTAACCTATCAATGGAGATCAATCCTTTCATAAGCCTCACAATTCACACAAATACTTAAATAGCTTACAAAATTATACACAATGCATTTAACACATCAAATTGGTCTAAATACTTGGTTTCTCAAAACCTGTCATTCTGACCACTTACACTTAACAAAAATTTCTAATACATCAAATGATGTTCAATTACTCCAAAATCAGAATATACTATTCTTGACTCATATATCCTTATTATATATGAATATTATATCAAATTTCCTACACAATCCATTTCATACACACCATCGAATCCAAACTACAAACCTGACAGGATCAAGATACTTACTGAACAGTATTCAATCTCCTAGTTTTATAAAATCATATACTAACTCAAAAATTATAAAACTACCACATAATTACTCTTAACACATATCTCAGTCCATGATAAATATTTCACTTCCAAATCACTGCCAAAAGTATTTTAAAACTATTTTATTCTATAACTTTAAAAATCTGTTAATCAAATATTGCAATGAGCTGATACACTTTAGAAATTCATAACACTTCAATCACATTGATCTAAATTCTCAATTTCTAGTATATCATATTAGACATATAAAATTATCATATTCCACAAATTCATAATTTTTGAAGATCATTCAGTAGGACAAAAATTATTTTTTCACTGTACTATACTGTTTACACAGGAAATTTCCAGAATTTCAGGGTCATTTTGGTAAATTCACTATAAATTCAATTTCCAGAATTTTCAATCGATTCAAAGTCTCAGATGATCCTTAACATGTCTAATTTCATATACTCAAAATTCAAAACCAGAATCGAATCACAACAATTTATAAAATTCCTAGATCAAGAGGTTATCCAGCAGAAATTCCATAATTCATCATGATTTATCAAACTATCTTATAGATCATCATCAATTCTCATATGATCTTACGAAATACACAACAAATCCTCAATTATACATATTTTCAGAAATCAAAACTTAAAGGAATTAACTTAATTAATACCAATAAATTGAGAAATACGTATGATATACCTCTTGAAATTCAAAATTCTAATTTCTTCTTCTTTTTCTTCTTCTTCTCCTCTTTCTCTCTCCTCTATTTCTCTCTTCTCTCTCTTAAAATGGGTAGCTCGACCTAAAAATGGTAGAATTAGGATTTTAAAAGTGTATTTTTATACTAAGTGGCTAATTTTTAGTATTTACAAATTTACCCCAAAAACTTTCAAAGTATTACAATTTGGTCCCTAAAATAAATCTAAAGTCTTGCAATTAAACCCAATGCTAATAGTATCACCTTAACCTATACAAACACTACTAATAATAATATATAAATCAAGTATCACCAACATACAAATAAAATACGTATATTTATACATATATAAATACTTATTCTTACCAGTCGTGGATACTGGTTACTACACAAGCCTACCACGTTGGATTCTAGAACTTCTAACGAGTCTACTTCA
Source organism: Ailanthus altissimus (assembly GCA_946807835.1). Taxonomy (NCBI): domain Eukaryota; kingdom Viridiplantae; phylum Streptophyta; class Magnoliopsida; order Sapindales; family Simaroubaceae; genus Ailanthus; species Ailanthus altissimus. Next base: position 25,664,629 of record OX327696.1, on the reverse strand, counting down.
GACTGTATTCCAAAATAAATCCGTTTCAAAGGCTTGACAAATGATATTCTCAATCATTAGTATTAATTTGATTAATATGCTTTATAATTTGTTCATTAGTGTAATGAATAAAATTTATCGCGTTCATTTTTAGGAAATTAGATTTCTAGCTTTCGTTGCGAATTTTTATGTATGAGATATATAAATAGTGTATATATAATGTAATTGTTGCGTATATATATAATTTTAAACAAGGACACGTGTACCACATGCACACACCCAATAAGTTTAGGTTGTGAACTGGGATAAACTAGCACCCCCTACATACATTTCCCTCTCTGAATCCTTGCAAGGGGGTTTGAGTTCTCTCCATGTGTAGATTATTTATCTTCAGCTCATTCATAGTGTCTTTAAAGATTATGTTGACCAAACTACCCGGGTCAACAAACACCCTATTCACTTCCACCTCAGCAGCTTGCACTGCTATCACTAACGCATCATCATGGGGTAATTCACCCCCTGGGCATCTTCTTTCGTGAATATGATTGAAACTTTTTGATGCAATCTTCGCTTATTGTTTGAGGACATATTGCATATGACTTGATTCCCTACCATGGAGTATCATGAATGTTTTTTTCTTATCTACGCCTGTCAGTGTGTGCCCACCAGATATGATCATTGTGATGTCAGTGGATCGTGCTACTTATCTACTCAGAACTCTATCAGATACATATTTCTCATTAGAGCATTCATTTGCTTCTTTAACTCCAGGCATTCTTTAGTGGCATGCCCTGGACTATGATGGAACTCACATCAGCTTCTCGGGTTTGTACGTTGTTTTGGCTCTTTACCTTTATTGGCAGGCTTATTAAGTAAGCCTCTGTCTCTAATGGCTTAATAGACATTTTCTAGCAGAACAACTAAGGGTAGGAAGTTTCTAACATGTTCCACCTTTCTTTCTTTTACAAGGTGTTCTTTGGGGTTTCCGAGACTTCTGGGTCGCTTGAGATAATTATCCCTGGTCTAGTATTTACTTGGCCTATCATTCCCCCAAGTAGGGAGCACGTTGCGTCTATTTATGTGATTCACCTTTTCTTAAGGCCGGTAATCGTTATCTACTCTTTGGTATTTTAGTGGTAGTAACGACCTCTCTCTTCTTTCCCTGTACCTTTCATTTTCTCAAATGCGAACTTGACCTTGAGCAGCTTCTATGGTAAATTTTTTTGCATCTTTTTCCTCTTCAATAGTAATGTACTTGGATGACTTATTGTATGCTACTGTATAATTTGGGACATTGATATTTCAATCCTCAATACCAAAGAAGAGTTGATCCCTCGAGGTTTATATAAAAGAGCATGCACATCTGCTCTCGCCTAAGCCTTGTGATGTAGAGCAGATCGATTATCTGATCCACGTAATGGTTGAGGTCAATTACTCCCCTATATAAAGGAAGGCTCGATATTCTAAACTCACATAACAGCTCCATATCCCTCAGCTCATCTGATAACGATGATTTTCTCTCTTTTTTAATCTTCTTAGGAAGAGGTTGTTTCTTTTTTCCTCAAATAGATTTTTCAACCTCTCTTCAAAATTACAAACTTTATCTTTTAAGGACAGCTTGATGTGCCTGAAATACCGCTCGTCCCTTAGTATTTGGTTGGAGTCTCTGACTCGTGACATTTCTTATCGGTAGGCACTTGGCTGTATTTTATTGCCTCAATCATGTTACATTGGTATTTCTAATCTATTTACCAAGTCCAAACAACTTTGAATTTGATCTATAGTCTGAAGGTTTCTCACGTCGTCTCATTCTTTTCCCCACTCTCTTTTCCTGTCTCTAATTAGTTTTATCATAAATTATCTTAATTCTTCTTGTTCTTCTCTCAATGTTTGTAGCTCATTTTGAATTTCCACAGGCAATGAATTCACTATAGGATTTGCTAAATGAATTCCAGGGCCTCAATTCCTTTCTAAACTAATTCCTTGCTGTCTTGCAGGAGGATCTTGGTTGGTAGATGAGAGTTTTGCTATTATAGTTATTTGATTATGAGCTTGTGATAAAACTTTTTATCTCGATCCCTACATACTACGCCAAAAACTGTTGACCGAAAAAAATAATCTTTTGGGCCAATAAGTTTTGAATTTGTTTAATTATAAAAATAAAGATGTTTAGCTTTACTAGTGACTGTAAATTTGTTGGATCTTTGGTCTTTACGGTGCATGCAATCACTATTAAAACTATAGTTAAGACCTCGAATACTCTTCGATGCTTAAGTTAGACTTCTGAAAGTGAAGGTTAGGAAGAGAAAATAGAGAAAAGCTCCTCGTAGAAAAAAATTCAATTCGCCCATTTTGAGGCATTGGACTCCCTTATATAGTATCGATCTTCTTAGGGTTTTTCTTCTTTTCTTCACCGTTGTTGTTGTTTTAGGTAGTCTCTTAAGATTTTTGGTAAACTGTGAATGCTTTAAGTAAATCTTTAATCTCTTAGCGTGATTTCGAGGATATGCTATAGAATAGAGTGATTTTATCTCCATAAATAGGATAGGTTTCTTCTTTAGACGACTTGCCTTATTTGTTTGCTACTTTCTTTTTAAGTTAAAGTGTTGTTTGGTTCTTTCCAAGTACGAACCTGTGCGGTCTTCAAAAGTTTCTTTATAGGCAGGTTGGTATATTTACCACGCTAGTTCTCTGATGTGTTGCTGACATATTAGTTTTGGGACTTAGTTTGTTGGGTAAGCTGCTGTATAATGCTCTGTTTGGTCACTGATTGCTCGGATAGGTCTCGAGCTGGTCGGCTTTGTTGTTTGGTCCGAGTGACCGAGCAGATTTTGTGCCTTTTGCCTTTTGTTCCTTAGTGATATCTCGACCCCCCATACCTTGGGCCCTTGCGCTTGTCCTTTGATAGGTCTTCTCGTGATTCGTTAATTGGGTTTTTGAGATTTTGGACCTTTAGAGAATTTTCAGCTGGAACAGTTAGAATATGTATTCCAACAACTAGATAAAACTATATCTAAGTGGTATGAAAAAGTGTTAAAAGTAGTTTATCGTATGATTATTTATTTGTTGAAACCATATGATTTAAAACTTAAGAAAGTTCATAAAAAATAGAACTAATGATTGATACTAGCCATATTTTTAAGAAATGTTGATGGGTTATAGATGGAACACATATACTAGTTATGATGTATTTGTAAAAAAAAATACTATATATTAGTAGATAGGCATTGTCACTCAAAATATGATGTATGTGTATGATTTTGATATTTGTTTTAATTTACACAGGATAGATGGGAAGACAATGCTCATGGTGCACATATCTTTTTGTAAGCTTTGCTTAGACAAAATTTATATTTTCCTCGTTCACTTACAAGTAAATAACAATATATAATTGTAATTTTTTTATTACATTGTATTTTTTTGTTGATATAAAGTTACTATTTGTTGTAAGCAAATATTATTTGGTAGATACTAGATATCTTTACATAAATAATTATTTAGGTTCATATAAAAGCAAGCAATATCATCTTCTAAATTTTATTTGTGAAAATCAGCTAATGGGAAAAAAAAAAGAAGTAATAATCATACACATTTTGCATTGAGATGCATTGTAGAGAGAATATTCGGAGTTTGAAATTTTTTATACTACATGCGTAACTTTTTATCTAACAAGTGAGTTAAAATTATTATTGCTTTAATAATTTTTTATAATTTTATAAAAAAAAGTTAAAAAGGATCAAGAATTCAAATCGTACAGTGATGATGACGTCCAATAAATGAAGAAGAGAATGAAAGGAAAGGAATTAATGCAAATAAAATTTTAAATTTATTTAGTGTATATGCGAGGAGCGTAATAAAATTGCAATTCTTTTTATATACATTTGATGTAATATAATTTTTATTCAAGTGGTTGTAATTCAATTTGTTATTAATATGTTGTGACTTTTCTGCTATTAATTTATATTATATGATGTTAAATATTATTATTAATTTGAGTTTTGTAAGTTTTACTTTGTCTAGTATTTAAATTATAGTTTAAAATTAATTGAATCAAAAAATAAATTGAAAGTTTAGCTATGTGTAGCATTTAAGTTATTATAAAAAATTGAATTTGAATTATAGATTAAACAATAAATTTATTTTATGTAAAAAAAATTAAAATATTTAGATTTTAAATAAAATTTTATTATGTGTCTTTTGTTAATTAACAATTAAACTGTTCTCTATAGTAATTTTGTCTGAGAATATATCTGTAACTATATGACGGGAGTGTAAAGAGCATACGACGGGGTGTTAGTAGCACCTCCTTATTAATTGCTTAATAGGAGATCATGATGGGGGCCTAAATTCCGTTACATCCAGGCCCATATATTTGGAGGCCCACGTAAGAGACGACCCCATGGGGATTTAGTGTCTTGAGACAGCCAGACAGGGAGCACACAAGTAAAAATGGACGGGCCAGAGTTCAAGTTTGGTAGACACTCCACCTTTATAAGGCTTACGCCTCTCGACAAACCCTAGCTCTCATTGTAAGCGAAAGCCCTAGTCACAGAGACTGCGCAGCTCAGCTCAGAGCCAATGGGTACCCTCTCTTCTCCGTCTATATCTCCCTTGGTTCTGTAACAAAGCAATACCACCGTTTGTGTTATATTTACTGTTTGTTATCTTAGTTAAGGTTTTGCTTTGCTTTTCTTGGCTATTGGTCCATTTATTTTATATTGTTCATTGTAAAATCGTTTCGTTAAAGTTTCGCTGACGTTTTAAGAAATTCGTTTTGCATGGAACGTGTGTGTGTGTGTTTTTTTTTTTCAATACAAAATGTTATATGTGCGAAGAAAAGAGTTAGTAGTAACTGAAATGTGATTGGATAAATGTGGTGCTTTTTGAAAATATATTTAATTCGTGGGATTAATGAAAGCAGGGGCTTACAAGTACGTGTCAGAGCTATGGAGGAAGAAGCAATCCGATGTGATGAGGTTCTTGCAGAGGGTGAGGTGTTGGGAGTACCGCCAACACCCTTCCATTGTTAGGGTCACTCATTCCACTCGACCTGACAAGGCTCGCCGTCTGGGTTACAAGGCCAAGCAGGTACTGTTTATCTTGTCTTAGCGATATTTGGTTAAATGGTTACATGAAACGTTGATGTAGTTTATATGATTATATTTGTAAAGCAAGTTGATTGGATTCTGACATAATTGCCTCAATTGGAATCATTATTGATATTTAAGTTGGCTGAGAAAGTATAGCTCTTGACTAGAGCAATTTTGCTTGAAGGAGAAGTGAGTTTATTAGTTTAATTGTAATGAGAAGAGGCCTTGGGCCTTATATTGTGGGATGAGATTTTAGATGGATTTCAGTGTTTAAATTGCAGCATGAGCTGTACAACTGGGTTGCTGTGTGGATATGCACTGGTTGCATATAGTTATTAGCTGTAAAATATCAAAGAATTTGTTTTAGTTGTGCTGGTTTAGCGGCGCCATGATGCATAGACATCTCTAACTGGGGGTGGTTATGTTTAATGATGGGGTGCTTCCCGAGACCAGCTATATTAAATCCACAGTCGATCATCTGACCAAGTGGATTCACTCATATTGGATTCACTATTGTCTCGATCCGATACAGTATACTGATATTACGTTTCCTTATTTTTTGTCCTTGTCCGTTTATATGTGTATACTGCTTTTTTATCATGTATTTTTTGTTTGGTTGAATAATTCTTGATTTGTTGATAATATTTCCTTCTTTTTCAACCATTTTGATACTATTGTCTTTTTTTCTTTTGAATGGGTCTCAATTTTGCAAGTAAAAAGCTCCACATGTATGTGTTGGTTTCTGTCCATGCCTGTTGCTTTTGTTCTGTATATTTATGATGCAGAAGGAACTAGATTGGTATTCACCTAATCCTCGTTATTCTCATTTCCTGGTGTCTTTTTAGTTTCTTTGTTGCTTTTGCAACTATTCATAGTATATTATGCAGAAGGAATTAGGTTGGTATTCACCAATGCCGCATTATTCTAATTTCCTGTTGTCTTTTTAGTTTCTTTGCACTCTGCACTGTAATTGTTCTGTTGTCTTTGCATTATTGATGAGAGTGGTTAAATTGTTTTTCAGGGTTATGTCATTTACCGTGTCCGGGTTAGGCGTGGTGGTAGAAAGAGGCCTGTTCCCAAGGGTATTGTGTATGGGAAGCCCACTAACCAGGGTGTCACCCAACTGAAGTTCCAGAGGAGCAAGAGGTCTGTTGCAGAGGAGCGGGCTGGGCGAAAGTTGGGAGGTCTCAGGGTTCTCAATTCATACTGGATCAATGAGGTGTGTATGCAAATGTTGAAATGTCCATGTCCTTTTGGAACTTGTTGCCAATGCATGCTTGTTTATTTGGACCTTGTTTATACTTGTATTATAACTGCTTTTTGTTATACAGGATTCTACTTACAAGTACTTTGAGGTAATCTTGGTTGATCCTGCTCATAACGCCATCCGTAATGACCCAAGAATTCATTGGATCTGCAAACCTGTCCACAAGCACCGTGAGCTTCGTGGCCTCACTTCTGCAGGAAAGAAGTACAGAGGTTTACGCGGAAAAGGACATTTGCACCACAAGGCTCGTCCTTCTCGCAGGGCTACCTGGAAGAGAAACAATACTCTATCCCTTCGTCGCTATCGTTAAATGTACTAGTTACTTCATCATTTTCCGGATTTTGTTTGGAGGACATAATAGTTGTCATTTGGAGTTTTTTAGAGATTGAAATACGTGGAACATGTTCTTTTTGGAAATTATATTTTAAATTAAGATATTTGAGATAATTGGGTTTGCAGTGAATTAGTTGCTTAAAAATTGTGTCTTTAGCAGTTTTAATATGTTGAGTTTGTGCCTCAGGTTATTATTTCTGCATTCACAATCAAGTTCTAATGATGCTTTGGTAAGCAGTCAGGTCCAGGTTTAACTTTTGGCTCAGTTTCTCAGTTGTGAGCTAGCTCTCGCTCAATACTTATTCTATCAACAACCGGGATGACTTTATTTTCAATCCTGAAGATCCCAAAGTTTCCTTGATCTTTATGGAGTTAATTTTACTTCAAATATTAGAAGTATTCTTTTGATCTTTTCTTTTGAAATGAGAGTTGGTAAAATCCCCTTGAGTTGTATTATGATCGGACCAGTGGACTGTTTATGGAAAGCTAGAGAATGTCACGAGGAAATCATCTTAAAAAATCATGGCTTTTATTATTAATTTTTCTTGAGTTTAATAATCGGATTCCCATTAAAACAAGTTTGCATCGATTTCCCTAGTCAATTATATCATTTCAAAGACATTGGCACAATTGTTTTGAAGATAATGATTTTTATAGAACCAAATGTTTGTGCATTGCCCAACGGGTAGATGGTTCAAGTCAATATCAATCTGTGTCGAATTGCCATTGACATTGAAATTTTGTTTTGGTGTCTCTGGACCTGTAATTGTTTTCAAGCTAAGCGCCAAGGAAAACTTACAGTTGATCCAGCCAAATGATTTCAGGAACTGTTTAGTTTCAATGGGAAACTTCATTACCTTCCTTCAATGTAACCGTCTTTAAGATTCTGCAATGCCAGTCGGACTGATTCCTCATCCTGGTTGGAGAATTTTAAGCATATAAGCCGTTGAGTAACATGGTAAACCATCTGGATTTGATTATGCTGCAGGCAGTTAACTTGCATTCACTTCCTGGGCATGGACATCGTTAGACTGTCAAACTAATAAGCTCATGGACAGCAACAACTAGGTTTGTTCATTTTCTAACTCTGTCCGTGTGCTGATTTATTCTTTTCGTCAATCATCTAGATTTCATTGTTGTTTTAAAATCTAAAGCGTTGGTCATTAGAAGATAGTGAGTGGAGAAATTCAACTTGCATTCAAAATGAATAATTGAAAACTTAAAAGAAATTACCTTCTCGGTGAGATCCCTGATGTGATACTTCTGGCAATTTCAATCACTGAGCTTGGTAATCCCGCCACTTCTGCTAGTAGAAGGCGGTAGTGGGGAACATGTCTTGGCCCCTCTCTGCGTTGGAACTGGATTAAGTACATCAATGTCAGTTAATGGAAGTACCAAAATTAAAGACCTAGAGCGAGTAAGCCAAGGAAATGTCACCTTGAAATCTAAATGGTTGTTTCTGGTAAGCGAAGAATTTTAACATTTGGATAGATTGTTGCTAACTCTGATAGGTTCTCCATATGTGTTGCAAATATAGTATACCTGAAGATTTGCAGCAGATATATTAATCTTCGCAAACAAATTTTGAAGAGAGGACAATGATAAGAATAAAGTGTGAAATGTATGATAGGTGTAGATAAGAATCGGTCTAGTGCAAGAACTAAAAATCATCACTTGCTTTAAAACAGTAAAATGATAAAAATATACATTTGACGGTGGTGCTAAGCATTCTATAGAACTTTAAGCTTGGAAGTTGAGATTGGTTGAGAGATCAATAAAATGCCTGCGTGATGTGGTATGGTACGTATCCCGTGTGGAGTGTGGTACAGGAAGAAGATACTCAAAAAGCTATCAGTCGGATATTTGTTTGATGTGCGAGTTAAAGATTATCATTTGGAAGATAACATGGTCTATTTCCAACTGTAATGTATATGGCATCATTCAGATGTTCAACAAATGTGATACATTACCAATATTTGGCTGCTTTCAGTGACCCCTAGTGATAATACTGACTGAATATGTGTAGACAGCAGAGCAATTGTATGAGCCCTTGAGATTATATTATTTTCAGATGAAAACATGCAAATGAACAAACCATGATATGCAGCAAACTTACATTATATTCTACATTACATTAAAGGAAAGGCTGAGTTGGAGTGAGTGTGCACATACGTATATACCCATTATTAATTATTTCTGAGAATCTAACAAAGATATGTATGGTCTAAAATCGTGCACAGTGAATAATAAAAAGCATATCCCAACATCACATGGACAATATGTTAGCTTTCTCTTATAATAGAGATTATATGCTTTTCAACTTATGCAACAAACTGATAGTATGTGGAGGGAAGTCATATAAGTGATTACTCTTTGAGTGATGAGAGATGCTCACAGCAGCTCCATGCAATTGCAAATCCATCAGAGGAAGAAGTAGCTCTCCCAAGCTCATCCATCACAATCAAACTCCTAGTCGATGGATTTTTTTATAATGAAAGTTGTATTTTCTAAGGCAATCAGCCGATCATTTAGTTCCTTACCTCTGGGAGACATTCTGCATGACAAAAGCTGTCTCTTTCATCTCTGTCACCAAATGTCACATACGAGCAACTAAAATAAAAAATTGATCCCTTTTTGTTGAAAACTACAAAATGAATTGACAGTATATTGATGATTAGGCTGGAAAAGAAGTTTTTTAATGCTTATAAATGATGGAAGACTAATTATGGACTTAATACTGTAAAACTTCTAACTAGTATTAAAATTTGTTGAAAATTTGTTGGTTTAATAATTTTGTTTGAATAAAAATTAAGATGAATATTAAAGTAAAGAGTCACAAGAAATTTAGAAAATATGAAATATGTATGAAGAAGTTTAAGATATTTAGGACACGAAGGGGAAACTGAAACAGGACTTAAAGACGTAAAGGAAACGAAAAAAATGCATGGAGGAGGCACTAGGGTTGAATGCAGAGGTGCCTAGAGTTGAGCGTCGCGACGCCCAGACTAGAAGTCCAGTGCTGCGACTCTAGGAGTGATTAAGCTCAGTGCCGCAGAGTCAAGACCTCAACGCTAGAACCGAAAATTTTCTGTTTTGTGCAAAATTTCAAGTTTTGAGAAGTTTAGGACTTTCTTTCAAAACAAGAGGACTCTTACTCCAATAAGGAATAGGGTTAGTAGGCACGAAATAAACCCTATATAAAAACTTGTAAACTCTTTATTTTAGATTAAGCATTAAGAAAGACTCTAAGAGAGGAGAAGAGTTGGGTAGACACTAAGTACTTGTGTCCGCTAGGGTGAAATCATTATTTGGGTGTTCATTTTTCGTGATAGAGTAAGGATACACTAAACATTAAATCCTTTTGAAGGTTCTTCATTGGGCTTTTCTTGTAAAATCTCTTGGGAGTTAATAAGAGAGGCTAGGATCCTTGGATCCACTGTGGACGTAGACAATTGGCTGAACCACGTAAGATTGTGTTGTGATCTTTTATATTCTGCTTTGAATTCTTGTTATTTTGCTTGATAAACAGGTTATTCCACTGCACAAAGAGGTAAGGGTTCTAGGTTGATCTTGAGGTTCTTTGCTTCAACCTAATCTTAAGAGGGAGAATGACGTTTCCTCCATCAACAAACTGGTATCAGAACTAAATGTTCGATAATACACACATGGGGTATTTAAACCATGGCTGCAATCAAGTAAAAAATAGAGAAGTTCAATGGGATAAATGACTTCAATCTTTGAAGGAAGAAGGTTAGGGCTCTACTAGTGAAGGAAATGCTAGACTCAGCCTTGGAGGAAGCCAACTCTTCAACTAGTGAAGGGACAACAACTTCAAAGTCCAGGCAGAAAGATTGGGACACGATTTAAATAAAGGCTCACAACACTATAATCCTAGCGTTGAGCGACGAAGTATTAAGGGAAGTTGGTGATGAAGAAATCGCTTTGGGGCTATAGAAGATACTCGAGGCATTATACATGAAGAAGTCTCTTGCAAATAAACTTCTTGTGAAGAAGAAACTACATCAACTAATAATGCACGAGGTATCTTCATTGAAAACCCACATTAATGAGTTCAACAAGATCATCATAAGTCTTGAGTAATTGGGCATTAAGACTGAAGATGAAGACAATGCCATCATCCTGTTAAGTTCATTATCGAAGAGCTATGAGAGCTTTGTGAATACGCTGCTGTATGGTAAGGAGTCTTTAATAATGAATGACGTCAAGGCATCATTGAACTCAAAAGAATTGATAAAGAGATCTCAGTTCAAGAGTGGAGTAGCATTGCTTGCACAAGGAAGGAAGAGCAACCAATCAAGGAGGAGATCAAAGAAGTGTGTTTTTTTCTAATAAAGGACACTTTGTGAAGGATTATCCGAAATCAAAAGGCTAAGGAGGATGAGCTACATTGGTAGCTTCAAGGGGAAGGTACGCTGACAAATAGATACTAGATTCAGGATGCAGCGTCCATATGTATCCTGACAGATTGATGTTTACTAACTATAAAGCCAAGAGAGGTAAAGCTCTAATTGGGAATGACATGACTTGTGAGATCATGAGAGTTGGTGACATAAGGCTGAGAATGCAAGGTGGAGAAACTAAGGAATTACATGGTGTAAGGCATATTCCTAAACTAAGGAGGAACTTGATATCCCTAAGCAAGCTCGATGAGGAGGGGTATTCGGTTAGAGCAGAAAAAAAGAAAAACTGAGGGTAGAGAAATGACCTATAAGGTTTGGGGGTGAGAAGCACAATGATGGGCTCTATGTGCTTACTAGGATGGCCATGAGTGGCCCAACACGGAGTGTTGAGGTAATGCAGACCACTAGGCGACATCTAAATCGCGCTCATCGAGGTGATGAGATTCGAAAAGGAGTGTAACGCATCCATACCTTATGCAAGGTGCACAAATGCCTTTGAAGATCAAAGTCACAAGCTCGAAAAAAAGTTAAGTCTTGATGGAGACTTAACTAGACTCAACTTTAGGTGATAGAGTATTGGCATGGATCGGATCCCGAAACCTTCTTATTTGAAAGATTTTGAATCAAGGAAGGGTTTGTTAAAAATTTAGTGATTCAACAATCTTGTTTGGACAAGAATTGAGATGAATACCAAAGAAGAGAGTCACAAGAAGTCTAGAACGTGTGGGACACGTATGGAGAAGTCTAAGACGTGTGGGACATGAAGGGGAAAGCAAAACAGGACTCAAAGACGCAAAGAAAATGCATGGAGGAGGCACCAAGGCTGAGCGCCGCGGCGCACAGACCAGAAGCTCAGCGCCGCGACGTTAGAACCTCAGCGTCGCAGCACCAGAGCCGAGAATTTTTTATTTTTGTGCAGGATTATAAGTTTTGGGAAGTTTAGGACTTCCAAAATAAGATGACTCTTATTGCAAAAAGGAATAGGGTTAGTAGACACGAAATAAACCCTATATAAACACTTGTAAACTCTTTATTTTAGATTAAGCATTAAGAGAGACTCTAAGAGAGGGGAAGAACTGGGTAGACACTAAGTGCTTGTGTGCGCTAGGGTGGAACCATTGTTTGGGTGTTCATTTTCGTGATAAAATAAGGATACACTAAACATTAGATCCTTTTGAGGGTTCTTCATTGGGTTTTTCTTGTAAAATTTCTTGGGAGTTAATAAGAGAGGTTAGGATCCTTGGATCCACCGTGGACGTAGGTATTTGGCTGAACCATGTAAGATTGTGTTGTGATCTTTTATATTCTACTTTGAATTCTTACTATTTTGCTTGATAAACAGGTTATTCCGTTGCGCAAAGAGGTTAGGATTTTAGGTTGGTCTTGAAGTTTTTCGCTTCAACTTAATCTCAAGAGGGAAAAAGACGTTTCCTCCCTCAAGAAAAACAATAAGAAAAAAAAAAGATTCCCTAGACAAACAAAACATTTATTTGGGAAGTAGAGGTGATTTATAAAAAGAAAAAAGAAGCTAAGAATTTCTCACAGTTCAAAAATCATATTGTACTAGAGTTGGATTCAAGATTATTCACTGTACCCATCCTTGTAAAAAAGTACAATCAATTATCTTTATAATTGAGAAATAAGCAAGAACATAGTAACTAATTTGTGCAACTATAATTATAAGAGAGACTTATTAAAGGTAAGTGCTTTTTTTGCTCCTAAAGGAAAGGATAGATTGTATTAAACACAAGGAGAATTCATACCTAAATGAGAATATTCAAATATAAATCCTAAAAGCAAAAGAAAAAAGAAGAAAAACAACAAACAATATGCAAACTAGACTGGATTTATTGTTGTGAATTTTTGGTATACACTCATAAACAATTAAGAAAAGTAAAGATCATACAAGAAGGAGAAAAATTAATCATAGACCAAAGAAAGTACATACCAATATACGTGGTTCGAAAAAACTCCCTACGTCACAGTGGATCAAGGATCCTAATTTCTTTTATTTTAATTTTTTTGTATCCAAAGAATTTTATAAGAGATTATAAGGAATACCAAATACCCAAGATCCTCAAGAATCTATATCACATTTTCTTGTACACTCAAATCACTTATGTGTGCCATAAGCTATTTATTCTCTCTCTTATTGCTTTTGATGCTTGATATTAATTACACAGAGTTATAAGAGTTTATATAGCGTTAATATTAACCCTAAAAATTCTAAACTTAGTTAGAATAAAAGTTTTTATTTGTAGGAGTCAAATCCCACTTAAAGAAGTCAATTGAGTTAAAATAAAAAAGACCTATAAGTTACTGCGTGAACAGTACCACATGAAAAGTACCCGCTGTGTGAATAGTTTCTTACTTTCGACTTTTTATTTTGCTTCTTTTTAGTACTAACTTCACGTATTAGACTTATTGTTAATTTTTTTATTGGTGTTCTATCTTAAAATTAAAACTCATCTTTAATTTTGAATCAGTAATTTTTAATATTTATGACTAAGAAAGTAGTTGAGATTTACCTTGCCTCAACCCATTGGCCCATGGTTCAACAAGAGACCTAGACATAAGCGGACTTGGTTGAGACTTTTATCAAGACTATAATCTCAAAAGAATCTTCCTTATCCTTGCCAAATTTTCCCAAGTTTAATGAATGAAGCAACCATATTTGTAGTTTTAAGTTATCAGTTAAAAAAGAAAAATGAAGAAAAGGAAAGCACAAACTAGCCATTCTAGAGTTTTATCATGTATCAAAGTTCTCTACATTTAGAAGCGAGGTGGGTTTTTCTCAGGCAAAAGGCATAATATCCCAGCACTCCTAAGTAAACTTCACTTTTGCAACTTAATTACCATTCTTCACATCTACAAGTAGTGACTAATCTAGGTGAGGGGTACTTGTTGGTTAGCTGATGACTAATCTCATGGTTTTGTGCATGTACATTGATGCATAGAGATGCCGTGCAAGAAAAAGAAAATAATTATCTTTACATTCAAACCTGCATCAATATTCCAGTAACTCAATATTAAGAAAAAAAACATGAAATCAAGTTACTTCAACTCCATGTTATGAGCGCATTTCAACATATTGGGACCTACAACGATCACCATATTTGATGCTTCTTATTAAGGAATAATTTTGGAATGATTCCAGAATAATTCCTATTAAGAAATAATTCTAGAATGATTCCGAAATAATTCTTTTATACTCTCCTATCATATATATATGTTATTAATATAAAATATTATTTTCTTATGTATGTTATTTTCCTATTTTGTAATAAAGTTACAGCTTATATAAAGACTCTATTGTACAGTTTATATTCACAGTGAAATATATTCTCTTTATATTTCTCACATGATATCAGAGTTTTATTTTTTTCATTGTCATTTTGTTTAACTAGAGATTTGCCGAAAAAATTTTTAAAACCCGACGGAATCCATTGGAGTTTTTAAAAAAGTCACCAAAAAATTTCAAAATCTTGTCGTCTTAGTCACCGCCCATCTCAGATTACTCAGAATCCTCCGACCGTTTCAACACCGTCGACGACGTGCCAATCCGAGGTCAGAAGCTGTCAGACGCGCCGCCGAAACACCACTGCCGTCGCCCACTTTCACTTCAGATCCCAGCCGTTCTACGGTGACATGACCGAAACTGCCCATACCGAAAGAATCCCCATTCACCGGCCATTTCAAACAACACCGAGTTTATATCAATTGGAGATCGGAGCAAGCCGGACGCGCCACCTGAAGTTTACTGTTTCTTGTTAAGGGTCTGTTTGCAAACTTTTCAGTATTTTAAGGTCAGATCATAATTTTCTATTCTTTTGAGGCATTTTTGAAAATTTTAATAATTTTAAGGCTATTTTACAATTATAATAATTTTTACGGTTAATTTATAATTTTTTAAAAGTTTAGGGGCTATTTTGTAATTATATTATTTTTAGGGGTCAATTTATAATTATTCAAATTTGAGGGGTCAATTTGTAATTATTAAAAATTTAGGGTCAACTTGTAATTAATATAAGTTTTAAGGACTAAATTATCATTAGTAAAAAAAATAGGGTTTTAAAATTTATGAATAAGTGTGGTACTTCTCAGTGTTATTCTGTTGGTTCTACTCTACCTAGGCCATGTCACATACCTAGACCATCTCAAGGTACTGCTTTTACAAGACTTACTGTTACTCCTGCACAGGATAGTGTGAATCGTTTCCCTAATAATCTTGAATCTTTACTCCGTTTACTTATTTCTAATTCTGGTAAACCCTTACTTTCTGCTTCCTCTAATTTTTTAGATAAATCTTCTTGGTATTTTGACTTTACATGTTATAATCACATTACTTCTGATCCTACAATTTTCTCCTCTAAAACTCTTAATTCCTATTTACCATCTATTTAAACTACTAATCGTTCCCTCATGAATGTTAACTATGTTGGTCAAGTGTTTTGCTATAATCTCTCTGTATCTTACACTTTTTATATTCCTAACCTTACATTAAATCTTTTGTCTGTTGGTCAATTATGCGAACTTAGTCTTGATGTCTTGTTTACTGCTTCTGGTTGTTGTGTGTAGGATTCAAAGACTGGTCGGATGCTTGGGACAGGCAACAAAGTTGGACGTTTGTATGAACTTATTTCTTTAGATCTATCATTTCTATATCTTTCGTTTGCAACGTCTACCTCTTCAGTGCCTTCTACATCTTTGGCACTCTCGTTTAGGTCATACATCAGTCAATCGCATCCGATCTCTAGTATCCAGTGGTCATTTAGGTATTGTTTCTGATAATAAAGATGATTGTCTTACATGTCCTTTAGATAAACAACTAGCCTTACCTTTTGATAATAGTACTATTGTCTCTCATGCTCCATTTGATCTTGTACATTCTGATACATGGGGTCATTCTCCAAATCCCACAATAGGAGGATCAAAATATTTTGTGATCTTCGTTGATGACTATTCTCGGTATACTTGGTTGTTCCTTATGAAATAACGATCCGAATTTACTAAAATTTATCGAGATTTTGCTCAAATAGTTAAAACTTAGTTCTCATGTCCTATTAAGGTTTTTCGCACTGATAATGCTATAGAGTATAGAGATTCTGATTTTTTAAATCTTTTACAAGAACATGGTACTATATGTAAAAAGTCTTGTCCTGGTACATCTCAGCAAAATGGGAGAGCTGAACGTAAACACAGACACATTTTAGATACTACTCGTGCTCTTCTTATCTCTTCCTCTTATCCTGAATGTTTTTGGGAAGAAGTTGCTTTAACCGTTGTCTTTATCATTAATCGTCATTATGGAACTCCACCTAATTACAAACTCCTCAAAGGATTTGGTTGCGTTTGTTTTATCCTACTTCAAAAATATGAGTACACTAAACTCGAGCCACGTACTCGATTATGTTGCTTCTTGAGATACGGGATAGAACATAAAGGTTATAGGTGTTGGGATCCTATATCTAACCGTCTTTGTGTTTCTCGTCATGTAGTCTTTCTCGAGCATATGATGTTTTCTTCTGTATCTAACTTTAAATTTGTGTCTCCTCTTATGTCACAATTTTTTACAAATAATTTTGTTGATATTTTTTCCGATACTTTACCTACAGATATTTCTTCTGAGTTTCATACAGGTGAATCTGCTGAAACGACGCCTGCTTCTGAGCCTCCTACCTTGTCTGAAGGATCTGCTCTCAACATCCCTGAGGCCTCCTCTACACCCTCTCCTCGTCATTCATCTCGGGTAAGAGAACTTCTTGATAAACATCGTGATTATCACTGTTTCTCTACTACCCTTTCTTTATATGAGCCTCAATCATATTCCGAGGCTAGTTCTAATCCTGTTTGGTAGCAAGTAATGACAGAAGAATTGCAGGCCTTTGAGAAGTCGCATACTTGGGATTTTATTACTGTTTCATCTAATAAAACTGCCATTTGATGCAAATGGGTGTAAGATTAAGGCCAAATCTGATAGATTTATTGAGCATTATAAAGCCCGTCTTATTGCCAAAGGCTTTACTCAAGAATATAAAATAGATTATGAAGAAAATTTTGCCCTAGTTGCTAGACTTACTTCTGTTCGAAGTTTATTAGCTGTTGCTGCAGTTTGTGGTTAGACATTATTTTAGATGGGTGTCAAAAATGCTTTCCTCAATGGTGATCTCACTGAAGAAGTGTATATGAAGCCTTCTTCTAGTTATCCACATCCTCCAGGCAAAGTCTGTAAACTTCGTCGTGCTCTGTATGGTTTTAAACAAGCTCCTAGTGCATGGTTTGTAAAGTTTAGTGAGACTATTCTTCAGCATGGTTTTCAGTCTAGTCCCTACGACTCAGCTCTTTTGTCCGCAAGACAGCACAAGGTTGTGTTCTCCTTCTTATCTATGTTGATGATATGATTATCACGGGTGATAATCTTCTTGGTATTTCCACTCTTAAGAACTTTCTTCAGCAACACTTTTAAATGAAAGATCTTGGCAACCTTAGTTATTTTCTTGGCCTTGAAATACTATCAAACTCTACTGGATATTATCTTTCTCTAGCTAAATATGTATCTGATCTCTTTGTTAAAGTTGGGTTGATAGACAGTAAGACTGCCTCCACTCCTCTAGAGCCTAATGCCAAACTCTTATCCTCCGATGGTACTATTCTCAGTAATGCTACCCTATATCGTCAATTGGTTGGTAGTTTGGTCTACCTTACAGTTACTTGCCCAAATATTGCTCATACTGTTCATGTTGTCAATCAGTTTATGGCCGCTCCTCGTACCTCTCATTATGCAAGAATTCTTCATATCCTACGTTATCTCAAAGGTACACTTTTTCACGGTCTCTATTTTTTGGCTCACTCTCCTCTTGTATTACGAGCTTATGCTGATGCGGATTGGGTAGGTAATCCTATGGATCGATGATCAACTACTAGATTTTGTCTTTTCTTAGGAGACTCTCTTCTTTCATGAAAAAGTAAGAAACAGACAGCCACTGCTCACTCGAGTATTGAAGCTGAATACCGTGCTCCTGTAGATACTACCTAAGAAATTGTCCGGCTCCGCTGGCTTTTTGAAGATATGGGTATTTCTCACACTGGAGCTACACCTCTTTATTGTGACAATCAAAGTGCTATCCAAATTGCTTACAATGATGTATTTTATGAGCGGACTAAACATATTAAAACAGATTGTCATTTTGTTCGGAAATACATTTCTCAAGGCACTATCATGCTTCACTCCATCTCATTTGAGGAGCAACTTGCTGATATCTTTACCAAATCTCTACTTCCACGCCGTTTTCATACTCTAATCTCCAAACTCAAACTTGCTTCTACTGTGCCATCTTGAGTTTGAGGGAGGGTATTAAGGAATAATTCTGGAATGATTTCAGAATCATTCTAGAATTATTCCTTTATACTCTCCTACCATATATACACGTTATTAATGTAAAATATTATTTCCTTATGTATGTTATTTTTCTATTTTGTAATAGAGTTACAGCCTATATAAAGGCTCTATTGTACAGTTTACATTCACAATGAAATATATTCTCTTTATATATCTCACACTTCTGATATAAAGATATTGTTGGGTTGCAAAAGAAACAAGTCAACAACTATTTAGCTAGAGCTCTGCAGAACTTCAGGAAAAATTTAAAAACAAACAGAGAGTACCTCTTTAGCGTGGTTCTCGATGAGACTAGTCACGTAGCTCGATCGCTCTCCTCCGTCGTCTTTCATTTCCCTTCTGTGAGTTGGTGAGCGAGATAAAAAATTAAGTTTATGTAAAATGCATGGTAATTCGTGGCCTATTTATAGCTGTCAATATGGCTTGTACCTATTTCTAAGTTGAACCGTATGCGTAGATTGCTTAAATTGTGCACCAAATTGGGGTAAATTGTAAAAATTAGTAGGAAGTTAGAAAAAAAAATAAAAAACGTCTAAAACTGGTTATTTTGTATTATAATTTAAAATTTAAAATTATATTGTAGATATCATATCATCTCACGTATAATATCAAAAGCAGCTTTGTATTTATTTTTTAAAATAGATATCAGAGTGTAACTACCATTAGGGTAGAAACATTTATAATCTTGGACTACTATTCTCTTGTAGTAGGTGATAAAGGTTTATGAAGTTTAATATTTTAATCTTCCAAATTTAATATTTGTTTGTAAAAATTAAAATTATTTTAGCTTTTGATGTATTTTATTATTATTTTAGTATGTTTGGAGTCAATGAAGCAAATAGGGTCGAAACTCTAACGAAAATAAGTCAAAAACATTCCATTGCTACAGTACCCAGTACAGTGATTGCTACAGTACTTGCCACAATAAATTACTATAGTGATATGTTACCGTACCCATCGTTGTGGCGCCCAAAATAGTATCTCAGCGTTGCAGCGCGCGTGGCAGTGAACAGTACCTAGTGAACAGTACTCATGAACATTATTTTGCTGTAGTAACTCGTGAACAGTAATTTGAAAACATAAACTTATAAATAGAAAGCTAAAAACCCTAATTGGGAGAGGAGAATAAAAGAGGCAAAAACTTATAGAAAAAATTCACAACACAAAATCAAATATGAAAGTCAAAGATTGAAGAACCAAGATCAAGATTCAAGTCAAGATTGAGGGAGAAGCACATCAATAAGTCACTTTGATTAGTTTTTGTTCTCTTTTTTTATCATTATATTCTTGTTCTTTGTTGATCTTTATGAATTGGTTTGATACTTTTGGTTTTGTGATGGGCTAAATTGTTTATCTAGGATTAGACTATGTAAACCTAGTATGGATTTGAATTGTATTAATTTTTAGTTTATGAACTTGATACATTTAATTGATTCATTCTATCTTGTGTTTTAATGATTTCATTATACCTGATCAATATTTTGAATGATTGAGGAACTATGATGAACTTGACAAAAGGATTCATGTGTTTAGCCTAAGATAGTTTGATACATAATCATAAGGTAACAACTATGAGTTCCATTTAAGATAGACATATACCTAGGTGGCATGTATGGTATAATTTAGACTTGATCTTAATTAATTATATTCTGATTTAATTATCATAGACATATAGGTGATTGTTAGAATGTATAATATAGTCACTTGACCATCGATAGAGGCTTGTGATGAGATTAGTGTTTAGGTCAATCAATTGGTATTAAGGGATAAATGGTTAATGAGTCCAATGAAATATTAGGGGACGAGTCAAAATCCTAGATTATCTTTATTTGTAAATTCTATCATTTGCTTTTGTTTAATTTAATTGATAGAGTCAGATTAATAAATTAAATTTCAGATTCTGATTTTTTGAATAAAAGTTAGGTAGGTACAATTTTAGTACTTGATTTATAGATTTAGATCGCATAGTCTTTATGGGATTGATATTTGGACTTAAAATCTTATCTTACTTGATACGATAGCGTGCACTTACACTTGCGCTTAGTTAGTATTCTCTTGTAGTAGGCTCGGTTTGGTAGGTGAGTGGTAAAATATCTATGTAATTGTAACTAATTTTACATAGTGTATTTTGTCTATGATAGCCCGTAGATGTAGGCTTGATTTGAGTTGAAGCACGTAAATTTTTGTATTGTTGTTATTCTCTCTTCTTCTTTTCATTTTTCTCGATACTGTTTGATATTTTCTGTACATGTGAATTCGGGGCAGGGAATAAAGAATCTCAGTTTAATTAATTATGAGATTCTCCCATATTTTTCCCAACAACCATTTGACAGGCTTTTTTACTAGACAAATACATAATTATAACAATTCTTTTCTTTTGTTGTTCTTCGATTAAAGAGGGAAAAGCACAATAACGAGAAATAAAAACTACCACCAGCCCCATAACCATCATTTTCTTCAATCACAGGTGGAAATTTTACATTTAAGTTCATCCATGACTTCCTTGATTGTAATAAAGCAACCTTTTTCAATGGAAAGCTGTGCAGCTACTTCGATAGCAATTGAAATCAAGTCGTCTCGTAAATCCACTGCAGGAGCTTCTATCCCTTTGGCTCTAGTTGTAGACAAGAAGTTAAGGTGTTCTAAATAGCTAGATCCACGATGGAAACCATCATATTTAAAAAGTATATAGAATTCTGTCTCATTCACTCAAGCACACAATGTCGAACAATAAAAAGTAAGAATTTGTTTTTGGCAAATCTCGACGAGTGAGATTATTTTATTAAATAAAAAATAAAGAAGAAAAGAATAACAAATCAAGGGGGGACATAATAGGCCTTACCCTTTAAAATGCTCATGATGTCAGAATAACATAAATATGAAAAACCGAATAAGTTTAACAAACTTAAACGTTTTAAAAAGGATAAGTGAAATTTGTAGTTGGGGTAACTATTGGTATCTCTATACAACAAGTATAAAATCTCAAATGGTGGTCATACCCACTATGTAAGATTATCATAATTCATGCCAATGTTTTCCAAACAATCTGCTATATTATTATTTTCTTTAAAAATATGAACAAAACGAAATTACATATTAAACATACACTACTAACAGTTCTTCTATCTAATAATTTGATTCTAAGACGAGTTTAGCTTAGAACTAGAAAAGAGATGAATGAGAAGTAAAGAATCACTCTCAAGAATCACTCTCAAGAATCAATATATTCCAACCATGAGCGAGGCTATTTCAATAGCCAAAATTACTCCCATGATTTCAGCATAAAAAGTTGTCTCAATTTGTAAATGATAGAAGAAGCCACCAAGAAAAGTACCTTTCACATCGCGAAAAACTCCTCCACAAACTACTCTTCCCGGATTACCTTTAGAAAGACCATATGTATTTATCTTAATCTATCCATTTGGAGGGAAGTTTCAAAAAATCACAAAAATCTTTGGAGCACGACCAAGCTTAGGGTTTATACCCAAAATCTATCAGATTAATCGGTCATCGCCATAAGATATATATCCAGGACATAAATTTGTAAAGAATCTATCATGAGCAAGACAATCTGCCTTAATCCCAAGCAAACCAAAACCAACCTTATCAAATCGAAGTCAATTTTTACACCACCAAATAGAATATAACAAGTATATTGCAGATAGAAGCCAAATGTTATACAACTATGGGCTGAAAGACTTAGCAAGAATTACATACCATAAATCTATAATAAAAGTGGCATTTTGAAAGTTTAGAAATTATGGGCGAGCCAACTCTAAAGATCCTTAGAAGAAGAGAAACAAAAATGATCTATCAATTCATAATCTTTCAAAAAGAAGGAATAAACTGACATAATAAATACCATGGAATCTCAAAGCCATATTAGTTGGTAGAAAGTGTTAAAGAAGGTGTCACAAGAAAATACTAATATTTTGGGGAAAAAAATTCCTCCAAAATAAGATAACATTGCTTTAAAAGAGATCTGATTCTGAATGAAAATATAACTCTCATTTAATAACAAGGATCCATTCCGAGTAGAAGTGATGAAAAACTGCATAAAAAGAGTTTTGGAGGAACTTGATCTTTTAAGTGATGAAAAGCTGCATAAAAAGTGTTTTGAATATTCCATCTCCCCTTATGAATAATATAACCTACCTTGCATTAAAGGTCTAAGCAGTCTTGTAACTCTTGAGAAAGAATAGGCTTGTCAAGACAATTATCAAATAAAAAACTAATAAAAGAGCCATTACCAATTATCCACCTAGTCCTCATGTGAAAATAAGAAAGGATAGCCTTGAAATTGGTCCAAATAGAAGAGCATAAATTAGACTTATTTTTGTTACTGAAGTCATATCGCCCTTAAAGAAGTTCGATCAGAAAGTGTATGAATTATGAATATCCCAAAGAAATTTGAGAAGGCAAGCTTTATTCAAAATATTTAGCCATCGAAGCCCCACTCCTCCATCTGTTTTAGGCAAGCATAGATGATTTTAGGAGACCAAAATTATTTTTTTATTAAAATAATCACCAGAAATAAAAAAATTTCAAGCACATCCATATAATATTTTCAAGAGAGAAACCGGCCAAAGGTAGACATTAAAACTATGCAATAAGTTACTTTGAAACATCATAAGTACTAGTTCAATTCTATTTGCCATAGAAAGAATTTTACCCTTCCAACCTGTAAAACGTGCAATAGCCTTATCTATAAGGATTTGTAAATGATGAGCTTGCAGACAACCTTTAAAAATTGGCATACCCAAATATTAAAAAAGAAGGCTACCTCGAGAAAAACCCAGAACATCTGAAATTTCTTAGTAGCGATGCATAGATGATTTTCTAAGAAAGAAAAGACTTTTTTCCTTATTAACCATCTGGCCTGAGGCTATGCCATAGTTATTTACGAAAGTCATAAGAGAAGTAAGGGATTTACGATCACCTCTACAAACACAAAGATATTATCGGTATATAGTATATGAGATAGGGCAATGTATTCTCTAAGAACTAAAATAGGATATATTTCTTTAATATCTATTAAAACTTGAATCCCTCTTGAAAAAGCATCTTCAGCTAAACAAAAGAGGACAGGAGATAATGGATTGCCCTGCTTAACACCTCTACTGTAACCAAAAAACTCTTAAGGGAGCCATTAATCAAAATAGATAATCGAATAGATTTAAGAAAGATAGAGATCCAATTAATAAATATAAAATTGAAACCAAAATGATAAAGGACTTGTCAGAGTATATCTCAACTGATGGTATCAACAGCCTTTGTTATATTTAACTTCATTCCAATATTTCCTCCAAAAAAAATTTTATCCAGTATATTAATGCTTTCTAAAACCAGGAAAATACAATCATGAATATGACGATCTCTAATAAAAGCCATTTGATTCTGAGATACCAATGTGGGCATGCTACTTGCCAATATGTCAGGTATTATTTTGGTAATGATTTTGAAAACAAAATTGTCAAAGCAATCGGTCTAATTGATTAATATTCATAGCTTCTGCACCTTTTAGAACTAAAACAACAAACTAGAGTTTAGATTATGTAAAATAAAACTTTGAGTGACAAAATGTTTAACCCCCAAGATTATGTCATTTTTTATAATATCTTAGCAATGATGATAAAAAAAGACCTGTAAATCCATCTAGTCTTGGTGCATTGAAGGGATCTAAATAAAAAACTACTAATGCACTTCATTATCTGAGGGAATACTAGGTAAAAAATCATTATCTGCATTTAAAACTGCATTAGGAATATTATTACAGATCTACAAAATTAACTCTAGATCCATATTAGAACTTGCATAAAGATCACAAAAATAATCAATAATATGAGATGAAACATATGACATATCATAATTCCAGACATTATTGATAAGTAATCCTTTAGAATGAGACTTTGCAGCTTGAATTTTAGCATAAGAGTAGAAAATTTTGGTGCACTTATCTCCATCTTTAAGCCATCTCATTTTTGCTCGGCCCTGTTAAAAATCATATTGTAATTGAGAAACATGGAGGACTTTCACCTTTGCTGTTACTTCAGCTTTCAATAACTCATCTATGATACCAAATGTAGCCATATCTTCTCAAATAGAAGCAAAAGATTCACGGGCTTTATTCAAATGATCATGAATATTACAAAAAAACATTCCAATTCCAACTCTTTAAACATTCCTATAAAAAGTAAGAATAAACAACTCACTTTATATGATTATCTTCAGCTTTTAAAGTCTGAACACCATCCTTCTCAGCCTCTTGAGTACCAAACCATACAATACTCTCAAGAGCAAAGGCCTCGCCCTATAACAAACACAACTTAAATTAGATTTGAGTTGGAAAACACAATCTCTTAACCCATATACTCAAGCATACCTGCCAAATGAAAAAAAAAAGGAACATGATGTAGTTGATGGTTGAATGAAAAATAAGGTGAGATAGGTGTTGTGTATTTTGTATGTGTATACTTTAAATGCAAGTGCACGTTATCGCAACAAGTAATATATGATGAAATAGTATCGTTCTCACGAGAAATTATATCATTACTTGTTAAGTACTAAAATTCTGTTCTTTTACTTTTATTCAAACTAGTGATATTTTAATGTGTTGATAATTAAATAAAATAAATAATTAAACTAATGATAAAGATAGCAAAGGAATGATTATAAACACTCTAAATTATCAAATATCTAGAGTTATAGTTATCCTTCAATATACTACACTTGAATTCAATTGTTACCCTTACAGCTCCCACGTAAATAAGGAGTTGCGCAGCAGCTACAAAATGGGAATTTGATAGAATATAGAATAAGAATATACAAACAAGAACCAATCCTAATGAAAAGGCAGAATAAATTGAGTTGGTAAGTAATACCACTCCCAGGCCCCCTAATATAAGACTCGATCCCAGAAAAACTAAAAGAAAATTATGTATTGGTCCAGGCAAATCCATTATATTAAAATAAGAGATAAATAAATTAAAATATTTTTCATGACCTTATTGAACCGACCAGGAAATTTTTTTTTATGAGACCTTCCCAATTGAATTCAATTTTAATCTAATAAGTGGGAATTGATGTCTCTTTTAATGGTCAAGTGATTATACCTCAATCAATAAATTATCTATATTCTTATGATAATTATATTGAATTGAGATTCATTAAGAGTAGGTTTCATAAATTGTTATATATGTCATATAAGTATATTCCTATCTCATATGGAACTCATGTTTTTATACAATAATCATACATCAATCTATTTATGGCTAACACAAAATTTTCTTTCCCAATTTCATTAAGGTTCCTAAATCAATCTAATACATTATCATGTACTTAGAAGCATTAAGCATACAATAGATTGAACAACTCAACAATGACATAATGAATAAGGGTAAACAATTAATCCAAGGTATATATTGAGTTCAAATCATAATCCTAATTATATGAAATTAATCCACGATAATAAAAAGAATTTTGAAACAATAATCAACAAGCATAGTGAAGAAATACGTATAAATAAACTACAAAAACAACAATAAGAAGTCCCTTATTTTATCAATTTCTGTTCTTAGCAGGTGCTGAATCCTTCCTTCAAGCTCTTGAATAATTGATCCAAACTCTATAATGGAGTGTTAATCTCGTCTCATAGCTGCTCCCCCCGAAAATGGCTAAATAGTAGATATTTTATAGGCTTAGGGCCATAAAAAATAGGGCCAATTTTGCCCTTAAAAAGTTAGTATTTTCTGCCCTTCAAAAACCTATATTCTAGATGAATAGTGGCTCGCAGATACTGTTCATAATCATGTTTAAATGCACTGTTCATAGTCACTATTCACAAATACTATTTATCGGCGTTATTCATATATACTATTTGGAATTGTTTATCAAACTGAAAATTTTCTAAAAATAGGCGCCGTAGTATTGATTTTGATGCCGCGACATTAGGACCTGGGTTTCTGGATGAATAATACCCAAAAGTTCTATTCAGTTGTATTGTACACTATGCACTATTCATAATCACTGTTTACATTTTGAGCATTTTTGTGTCCTTTCAAATTTTTATCCCAAACAACTCCGTTTGCATTTAGTTTTCAATATTCTTATGCCAATTGTCTTTAAATCTATAAAACAACATCAACATAAATAAAATGATCAAGTTATTGGGATAAATTCAATAAATATTAAGTTTAAGAAGATAAAATATTTTATATAATTATGCCATATTAAAAGGTTGCTGGAGGAGATAGAAAATAGAGAATTTGACCTTTCCAATGTCACAAGCCATTATCTTTGTAATATAGTTATCTGAAACTACAGAATGAATGCATGTCTTTGCCTTATATCTCATCTTTCTTTCTTCTCTATTGTTTCTAATTTGAGCAAGAGTTAGATCCTCAAGATATGCTGTCACTAGGTCTCATAAGTCACAAGCTTGCAAGTAAGACTCCATTTTCACAGCCCATACTTATAGTTTTCTCATGTGAAAACTGGAGGTGCAGACAAGAAGCTGTTTCCTACCATTGCTTTGTTTTGTAATATGTGTTTGTGTTTAGTTTACTAGCACACTTAAGTCACTCACACACTTTACAGGTCCCTCAAGAAAAGAAAGCTCTAATAACATTGTGTTGACCTTATAACTCGAAAAATTAAGAACACAAACAAATGTTTTTGGGGCTTATATTTTTCATTGCTACAGAATCTAAATTTATATAGGAAAAGAAACAAACATAACCAATAAATCAATATAATATCTTTAACTAATTTTTGGATAGCAAAACAAAGTTAAATTTAAAAAAATTAAATTCAGAAACTAATTCTACAAAATTGCAGGATATTAGTTTTCTAATTTTGTTTTGCTCTTCAATTATGCAGCAAATATAGCAACTGTCATAAGTCTAAAATGTCATCTCAAGTAGTACGGTTAATGGCTTTGTAAAAATGTTGTCATTTACATAAAAGTGATATTAATGTTAACTTATTATATTTTATTAACATCGGGTTTAAGGGACTTTCAGGTTCCAAATAATTTTGCGAGAAGGTTGATTTCAGGTTTCAAAGCAAACAGTGCAGAGAAAAACCACTATATTGCAGTTACAGCACAAGAAAGAAGGTTATTGTTGAGCTCGCACTTTTCTTCAGTTTGATGAAAAATGTTGTCGTTTATATTTATACAATCGCATTTAAGACATAAGACAATACAGCAGCTCGCTGTGTAAATTCCTTTAATCATATAACATAGTAGTCCTACGGTTAAGAACAAAGTTGCCTACTTCACAACATGAAAACATTTCTGTGTCCTGCTGCGTTCATCCACCAAAACAAAGGGGAGCCTAATTGTAAATAATTCCTCTATTAAATTTAAAATAATTCCACTATAAATAAAAATTCCCACCAACCATATATGTTTTCAAGAAGAGACGTATTTCTTCACATGTTCTTTTCATAGTGTTTGCTGACTCTGTAAAACCTTACCTTTAAGTTAGATATTTAATCGGCAACACTTTGCACCATATTTACTTCATTTTTTTAATTAATTTTAAAAGCAAAAGTAAAAGAGTTTATGAAAATAAAAGAATCTTCAACTGCAACACAATTAAGACCGTTGATTTTAGTGAATTACTAGAAAGAAAGCTTCTTCCTGGATTCATATGTGCAAGGTGATTCAAAGTCCTTTTTTTTATAATTCCATACTAACAAGCAAAACCAAAGTAAAACAGTAATAGTTAATAGCAACCTTTTTGCAGTCGGCAACTGTTGTGCACAAGGGCTTCTCTACCAGTACATGAAGAGGTTTAGGATGGATGATAATGCCCATCAGAATCTGCTAATGAGTCATGTTTGGACTCGACACGACCACTACATCACAAAGCCCACTGTCCAACAGCTGTTTATGCCCTCAAAATACCTTTATAAAACTACCCACTAAGATACACTTTCTCAAACTAAAATTACAACTACAACAAAGTAGTTATGGATATGGAGTTGGAAATTAGCATCTAAGATAACCTAATTAATAAAATCTATAAAAAACATATTGTAAAAATATTATGATCATAACTAAAATCTAAACCTCGGTTTATGCATAAATTGATCATTAAAATGATCGTTTATATGACTTATAACGTACCTTAAGAGGCCAGTAAAAGGAATGAGCTAATTCGAAGGCAAGTTGTTGAGAGAGAACATGAGGGTCAGCTAATGCAAACAACTGCCACGTCTCTGCCGCGAAGATGGTGAAGATTGATGAGGTGTTCTCTTCTTATAATTCCTATGCCTATGATCCCATAGTATGGCCTTCGAATAGTTTGATTTGCTTGTCTTTCAGCTAAGGGTGGGCAAATCCGGTTCGGTTCGGTTTTTAGTGTGAACCGAAAACCGAACCGAGCCGGTCGGTTTTTGAAAAATAAAACCGAAAACCGAACCGAAAAATTAAAAACCGAACCGAACCGAACCGGTTCGGTTCGGTTCGGTTCGGGTTTTGGTTTTTCGGTTCGGTTTGGGTCGGTTCGGTTCGGGTTTTGGTTTTTCGGTTCGGTTTTATAATTTTTTTAATTTTTTTTTTAATTTTTTTTAATTTTTTTTAATTTTTTTTTAATTTTTTTTTTTTAATTTTTTAATTTTTTTTTAAATTCGGTTTTTTTCGGTTCGGTTCTCGGTTCGGCCTTCCGAACCGAAAACCGAACCGAATTTTTCGGTTTTTAAAATAAAAAACCGAAAACCGAACCGACCAAGAGAAAAACCGAACCGAACCGACCAATTCGGTTCGGTTTTTCGGGTCCGGTTCGGTTTTTCAGTTTTTTGCCCACCCCTACTTTCAGCAATCAATTAAAAATTTAATCGGCCTTTTTTAAATTAAAGGAGTATTTTTTTTTCGTGATTTGAGTATTTCTACCAATCTTTTTCTTTTCTTTGTTTGGTGATGCACGCTTTAGAGCTGGCATTCGTATAGCCCACTTCTGACGATTTTGGCTAAGCATACGTCTTTTCCATCTGAGTCCTTAGAGTCATTTTTTAATTTGGCTTGTATAGCAGCCACATCCATTTGATTTTTGTAATATGTCCCCATAGAGCATGCTCTTTTTTCATCATTCTCTAGTAACAACGGTTCATAATTAGTGGTCCCGGTCACCAGCTCATACAAATCTCAAAGCGATGCCCTTCGAAATGTTCTCTCATTGTAAAAGTCATTCCACGGACGACCATGAAAACTAAATTAGTTTCTAATATTTGAGTTGGACATCATGCCTGCAACTTTTTGAAGCGGCTGATATATTTTGAGATGGACTTGTCTAGTAGTTGTGACAGTCTAGCAATGTCAGCCAATGTCACGTCTGGAGGTGATCTGTAAAACTTGGTATGAGACTTATCCTCTAATTGCTTCCAGCTAGCTATTGACTCAGGTACCAAATTGGTATACCAAGTAAAGGTTGTTTTAGTTAAGAAATTGCGGAATAATTGTAACTTCCAATAAAGGGAGAATCTAGCCTTACCACACTGTACAGTAAACTTAGAAACGTGCTTAAATGTTATAATACTTTCTTCCCCCAAAAATAACGAGAATTCCATATTTATAGCTTTTGGGAAAAGGGAACAATAAATTGACACTATAAAGGTACGGTTTCCTGTACAGAGGATGCGCCATTGGTTTCAAGTCTACCCCCATATCCTTCGAGGCCTAAACTAACATATTTCTATCCAGTTGCGGTTTCCCTGAGCTGCTTGGTCTTATTGGCTCCATAGTTCTGAATTGAATTGTCCTTGACTGAGTTTGGCCAATTGTCTCTTGATTTGGGAACAACTGGTTTCTGAATTTTATCATATTCCTGACTTGATCATAGCTAAAAACTTGACTTGATTGATTTCAATCGATTTGGGAGTATGCTGAAGTACCCCCCCGGTCATCACAGCAAATTGATTGATTCGTATTGTAAATCGGAGTTTGGGTGATGTCGGCAAGGTTCTTGTAATTTTGGATTGGGACGGCCTTGTAATAAAGCAGTGAAGTCGGCTTGGTTCTACCATAAGGCCTCTAAATTCATCAATATGCTACGGTTTAAATTTACTCTATCCTCGATCAATGGGTGAAACATTGCCACCATTTGATTAGTGAGTATAGTGCCGCGCTATTGATTTTTTTGGGCGATCTAGACTACTAATCCTTGAACGTCAGCCGTAGAAAAGGGCCGCAGATAAAGTAGGGTACTATTGTGAATTTCTTCCAACTGATTTAGTGAATCTTCCTCAATAAGAGGGAGACTCGACCAAATTTAGTCAAAATCTGCTGACTTTCCACCCTGGGGGGTGTAGAAGACCCGTCAGTTGCACTGACACTTGTTGGTGTTGTAGATCTGTCAATACCACTAACATCTATTTTGTTTCTTGCTATATATCTAGTTGTCGCTGGCATACAAGTGTCAGTCTCACCGGACATGCCAAAAAGATATTTGTGAAAAATAAATTCAGGTCTTTGTATACTCTATGTCTAGCTAAACAGGGCTAGAATTTCAATAAGTAAGGTCTATCATTAAACCTGGGCTATGATGCAGCAAACATGTCGCAGAACTTGGGTTTTTCACAAGGAAGGACAAGTGAAGTTTTGCCAACAGAATTGTGGGATTCTCAACAAGGACACGGAGTCCTAGGTTGAATGATAAAAACGAGAGAAAAAGAATAAAAAAGCTAAGCAGCTTGTGTATTATGTAATATTAAATAGTTGATGATCTTTATAATGAAAAATTTATGCTATTTATAAATTGTAAATCCTATATTAAACATACTTCTATAAGGAAAAAAACTCTATTATGACATAACTTCTTACTATGCACACATTTCAAAATAAATTATGATGCACAATTGAGCCCAACCCTAAAATAAAAAAGTCCATTAGACAATTTTTGAGCCAGTGTTAACAGTTAGATATTTAATCCGCAACACTTTGCACCATATTTACTTCATATTTTTTATTAATTTTAAAAGCAAAAGTAAAGGATTTTATGAAAATGCAAGAATCTTCAACTGCAACACAATTTAAACCGTTGATTTTAGTGAATTACTAGAAAGAAAGCTTCTTCCTGGATTCATATGTGCAAGGTGATTCAAAGTCCTTTTTTTTATAATTCCTTACTAACAAGCAAAACCAAAGTAAAACAGTAATAGTTAATAGCAACCTTTATGCAGTCGGCAACTGTTGTGCACATAGGCTTCTCCACCAGTACATGATGAGCTTTAGGATGTTGATAATGTCCATAAGAATCTGGTAATGAATCATGTTTGGACTCGACACAACCACTTCATCTAAAAGCCCACTGTTTAACAGCTCTTGATGCCCTGAAAATACCTTTGTAAAACTACCCACTAAGATACACTTTCTCAAACTAAAATTACAACTACAACAAAGTAGTTATGGACATGGAGTTGGAAATTAGCGTCTGAGATTTCTCAGGTTTAACCTAATCAATAAAATCTATGAAAAACATATTGTAAAAGTATTATCATGCTTCAACGAGCATAACTAGAATCTAAACCTCGGTTTATGCATAAATTGATCAATAAAATGATTGCTTATACGACTGATAACGTACCTTGAGAGGCCAGTAAAAGGAGTGAGCTAATTCGAGGGCGAGTTGTTGAGAGAGAACATGAGGGTCAGCTAATGCAAACAACTGCCACGCCTTCGCCGCGAAGATGGTGAAGATTGACGAGGTGTTCTCTTCCCATCATTCCTATGCCTATGATCCCATACTTCACTGTGTCTTGAGCTGCCATGATTTAGTAGTTAGAGCTTTGCTTCAGTCTTTTTCACTCTCTCGGGAAAGTCCATGCTCGCCGAATCATTTCTATGGCTTCTGTTGAAGTTTGTGGCGCTTAGTAGCTCGGTAGTTTGCGTATGATTTTTTTTTTTAAGGTATAAAAATTTTAAAGATTAATTTTTAATATTATAAAAATTAGAAATTTTGTAACTCGAATTAGATACGCTGTTCATTAAAAGTGTGATTTAAACCTACATTGTTATGATTTTAAATAATCTCATATATAACCTTTTAATGGTGAAATAGATTGCAAATATTTGTATTTTATAGGTCTTTAATGATTTAGTTATTGTTTTTGAGTTGTATGTTACCCAAAAAACTGAATAGTAAAGTGTTTAGAGATTTAGTTCATGTTGCAAGTTATTAGATTTTCTCAACTTAAGTTGAGTATGTCTAATGATCTACTTGATTTAATAGAACTAAATGATTGATTACTAGACTTAATAGACTTAAGTCAAGTAAGTCTAGTGATTGAACATCAAAACTATCTCGATTTTCTGCGTATTTGATGATATCAAATTTAATTTCTTGGCATAATCTGAAATTTTGCTCCAATTTCTTCATTAATTTTATCAAAAAATCCGCAAAACTTTTAATCGATTGTGAACCCTAAAATTGAGACTAGATAATGGTAAGAAAGAGAGATTAGACTTCAATTTTTAAACCATCTTAACTAAAGAGTTTGAAGTGTTTGCCTTAATTTCTACACCAATCTTAGGGGAGCATGTAAAATTTTTAATCGAATGTGAA
The DNA here is from genome assembly GCA_946807835.1 of Ailanthus altissimus. NCBI lineage: Eukaryota > Viridiplantae > Streptophyta > Magnoliopsida > Sapindales > Simaroubaceae > Ailanthus > Ailanthus altissimus. The sequence continues at coordinate 25,631,576 of OX327696.1, read as the reverse complement.
CCCTAGAATTGAGACTAATGATGAGCAAGTGAGAGAGATTGATCTTCAATGTATCTAGATTGAGAACTATAAAAAAGTGTTTTTAGTACATACTCATATGAAAGTATTTTAAAGAAAAAGGACATATTTGCAAGATCTTTGTATCAAGCATAGAGTTGCACTTGATTGCTATTGAGGTATATCTAAAGCAAATGATGAGATAGTGACTTGCACATTCATCATTAAGATCGATTTGGTGCATTTTAATTTACTTGATTAAGATGGTAGTATGTTGATTTTAATTTTTATTAATGCGTTTGTCATATATGGGGCAAGTAAACATAAAGAAAATTATTCAAAGAGAAATCTTATGCGCCGAACATTCTTAGTACTTATATTATACTGCACATCAATCTGATATGTAATGACTGAAATGCTCTTATGAAACATGACTAAATCTGTAGCAAATTACTCCGCGTTAGCGACAATTTTCATTCCATATCCGCAATAATCGCTGACGCCGCATATGAAGTAGTTTGGTCCCTTCTCTAATACCACCCGATCATGCCCAGAGCTGTATACCTTTTTCGGATGACCAAATGAGTTACAATTTTGGTATTGTGATTCATCTACGGCCTCCACAGCAAAAAGTGTATTGTTGTAGTTGAACACTGCAAGAAACAGTAAGGATAAATCAATAACCCAGGTTAAAAAAGAAAACCCAAACGCATATATTCTAGTTGAAGAAATTGAGAAGAATGTAGCTAGCCTACCCAAAACATCTCCAGCTTTGAAGTGCTTCCCCTCGGGCCAGTGAGTTACCTCAGGATATAGATCCCATCCTTGCTTATCCCCAACAACATAATCGGTTGCATTTGTTGTGGTGAATTGAAGGAGCAAGCACAGAAACGCCATACCAAGCAACAGAGTTTGAGTCATTGTGGTTGTTGTCTGATGCATTTTTGGAACTTAGATATATATGTATTAGCGGCAGTCTTGATATATGACGATAATGAGAATAACAGAATCACAGAACCTCCTTTATATATAATACATAGAGAGCTGATAATTTAGGCACTCTCCTTTTCGTTAAGGAATGCAATTACTGGAGATTTACTTTGCAAAAGATTTATTAGCCGATGTAGCTTATCAAATATATATAAATTAGGAAGTGACCAAGCTGGAATAGCTAAAATATCAGAACTATTTATGGGAAGACAATAAAATGGTTATAGGAATAAGGCTCTAATTTTGCATTAATTGCCGAAACATTCGCTTAATTTTGTACGGAAACTTGTCATCTAATCACGTGATTGTGCTTATCGTCAATTAAGTTGATATCGCATTAGATTTATGCTGACAGCGGGATTTGTTAACTTGTATTTAGGGTGCCTTCTATAGTTATCTTCTAAGATATCGTGATAACATTATCAATATTGTAGAAATTGGATAAATTAATGCTTTGGATATAAAGAAAAATATGTTAATTAAATGAATATCAATTAATTAATTATTAATTTATAAAAATATCCCTTATTTTTTTATAAATATTTTATCTAATATCCTTAGTAAATTAAATATTTCGTTTTACAAACAATAATATTTCATGTATTTTGCTTAAATAAGTAAATTTATGAATTTACTTTCTCTAAATAAGTATTTAGTGTTTCAAAAATATAATATTACATTGTTAATTGTTAAATAAATAAGTAACATTGGATATATATTTTACAAGACATACTAAACATATCATATGAATTTAATTGCATGTTGTTAATTTATATAGTAAGTGGGTACCCTACATAAAATTACAAAGAAGATTTCTATAATGTATTATCTAATAAACTTATTGAATTATTAATTTAGTATGTTAACCTCAAATTAGGACCAATTAAAAATATTATTTAATTGAGATTATTAATTTATTGATGTTCTACTGTATTTGATTCTTTTAAATTATCTACTTTTAAATTTTTGAATAAATAAAATTGTTAATTTAGTCTCAATTTTTTTAGTTATCATATTTTTAGTTCCTATTATTCTTAAAATAACTACATAACTATCTAATATAAAAATAAAAATAGGAACTTTTACTCAAGTTTGAGAGCAATCAAGTAAGATGACAGGTTGCTTTTTGTGAAATTTTCTCTCATGGCTAAAGGTAGATATTTTTGGTTCAGTTCGGTGTTTAGACAAAATCGAAAATTAAATCTGAAACTATTAATTAGTGATTGTAAATTCACGAACGACTCTTGAATTTTAATTTCAAATTGTGTTCCGTAATGATAAATGCTAGAAGAAAATTAAAATTGATACATAACTAATCAGTATTAGTATTAATTTTTTATTGAAACAAAAAATCCTTCTCAATTTCAATTATAACAGCAATTATGAATATATGTAAATTGAAGTGGTTGATTTTTAAAAAATTCAATTGATAATTGAATTGTTTCGTTTGGTTCTTGATTTAGACTTTTGACTTCAGATAGGCTTAAATTAAAACTGGAACTATTAATTAGTGAATGTAAATTCACGAACGACTCTTGAATTTTAATTTCAAATCATGTTCCGTAATGATAAATGCTAGAAAAAAATTAAAATTGATACATAACTAATCAATATCAGTAATAATTTTTTATTGAAACAAAAAATCCTTCTCAATTTCAATTATAACAACAATTATGAATATATGTAAATCGAAGTGGTTGATTTTTAAAAAATTCAATCGATAATTGAATTGTTTCGTTTGGTTCTCGATTTAAACTTTTGACTTCAATAAGCTTAAATTAGGCTCAATGGTTTGGTTTGGTTCTATTTTGATTCGGTACGATTTTCAGTTCTATTCCATTCTTAAGGTGCCACTCTTAATTTTAAGACTAGGCATCGGTTTAGGTGAACTAGTCAATCGACCAAACCGAACCAAATTTTTGATTCTATTCGATCTGGATATAGGGGTATATAAAGTTTTCGCTAAACCAATCGGTTGGTTTTTGGTTCAGTTTGCATTGAATCATAAACCGATTTTTGGCCAAAAAAAATCGTTGAAATGTAAAAAAAAAAAAAAAAATTATAACAAATTTAATTCAAATCTCTTCTCTCTTTTGATATTTTTTGCCAAACCTATAATCTGTTACAACCACCCCCCCCCCCCCCCCCCCCCCCCCCCTCCTTTTCCTGCCTTCAGGCTTAAAGGCTTAGAATTCAACTAAGGCTGGTTCAAGAACAATCGTTGAAATGTAAAAAAAAAAAAATCAAAATTATAACAAATTTATTTCCCCGCACATTCCCCCAAGCTCAAGGGCCTAGAATTCAACTAAAGCTGGCTCAAGAATAATGGCCAATGGGCCTAAACCCGTCAGAACCACAGAACCGGTTCGAATGCGGAGAATCTAGTCGAGTGATGATGAAACCTGTTTGGCATGTGCTGCCCCTAATGCGACTATTGTCAAGCAAGTACTGACCTGAGCCAATCAAAATAAGCCTTACTTGAATCAAAAACGTCGGCGGAGACAAACTCAAAGAATATGCTTAGTATATCAAAAGTGACATTTGACATGGGGTAAGAACGGAGATAGAAAATCTATAAAAAGATATTTGGTGTATGTCGAGGGGGCAATACAAAAATATCTAGCGTGTCTCAAAATTACAATAAAAAATATCCGACATAAAATAGATATATTAAAGAGAAAAGCTTAAAAAAATTTATAAAAAGCCATCATTATAAAAAGAAAAAGAGAAAGACACGACGGAGGATGATGAAAAAAACCCATAAAGAAGATAAAAAAGAAAAAAGAGTCCTTATGGTGGTCTTTAGAGACTAATATGAAATTCATAATTTCTAATGATATATACTGTTTCCTTGTCGTTACCTCTTCATCAACCTTTTGCTCCATGTAAAAGGATAATACACTTATTGTCTTGCAGATGTTTAGGACTTGTTTCCATGTTGGTTTCTACTTGATATTCCTCCAATCATTTATTCCCTTACTTTTTCTAATATTTTATTTCATTAAACATTAATTGGATATCTGTATATTGCATTATTTTCCAGGTCACTTGTTTCCTACGGCTGAACGTGCTACAAGAACAATTCGAAATCTTTATGTTGAGAATGAAAGGGTAATTTATATTTTTCTATTTTTATTTCTTTCTTCCTAACCAGATACAAAAGCTTATAACAGTCTAGCAGTCTTTACTTCTCTATTGGTTTTTGCTTAACCAGATACAAAAGCTTGTTGCTTATTTTGTAACTGCACTGTTAATTTCTTTTCTTTATTTTACATTATCTTTGGTCATAGGTGCTAGTTTTCTGTTCTGAGCTGGAGGTGCTTGTTTTGCAGCTGTAGTTCACTGTCATCATAATTTGTTGCTCCTGCTTCTCCCTCGCTAATTTTTCTTTGGATATTTTGACCTTTGTAATTGTTGTTTCATTCTTGATTGCCAATCAATTCAGTATCAATCTGTGGATATCCTTGGCTTAATTTATTATCTCCCAACTTTGTTGATGGGTATGGTTTTTGACCAATTAGCTATTTTGTTGTCATTAGGTTGTGCTTGAAGGTATGTGGCAAGAAGGTTTTATGGCAATTGCTGCAATTGGAGCAACAAATATTGGTTCGATTGAGGTTAAGTGGCATTTTTCAGTGTATCATTCAAACAGCGATAATCCCTTTTTGCACAGACTTGGTGACCCAATCATCGAGATGATAAACCAAGAAGGATAACACACTCTGCACTATGCATTACACAAACTCACACACACAGAGACAACCATCACAAAATTCTTTTCTTGTACATGTGGAATGAACAATTACCATTTACTTAACCACTTGGTAATTTAACCCAAAAGGTGGTTTCAAGGCTGAAGCTCAGTCTAGACCAAAGGGGCAGTATGCACAAGATGCCAGTTGTGAAATTATCAGTTCTCCTATTGAGGTTCAATTGCTGACTTTGGTTCAAACTTAAACATGGCAGCTCTTCATTGAAGCAGAACTTGGGACAAACCAACCAAGAAAGAAGTTATTACAGACGGAGCCTCCAGAAGAAAGAGTATATCAGCCTGAGGGTGTTGGAGTGATGCTTAAGAAAGGAGATGAGGTTAGAGACGCACATAGATTGCGGCCTTTAAGAAATTGGGTTCTTGATGATAATACTATTTCTTAAAGCGAAAAATAATTGATTTTGCAATGGGTTCTACGTAATTAGCACAGGCACAACTGCATGAAAAGTCTAAATATTTAAGATTTTATCCAATTGCCTGAATCTTTTCTCTGTTAATTCTAATTTTTGATTCCAATGTGTATAATATGTCAGTCATCAACAAAAATAAATTAATTCTTGAAGTTATCCATTCTGAAAAAGTTTGATGTGTTCACCAAGAGTGAATTTCCATTCTTAGAACAATACAATGTTCATTTTGAGGCATGTGTCTTGGCCAGTACTCTAGCCATCTTAATTTTAAATGTGGTACCATAGCACTCTATTTGGTTTATAAATCATGTTTTCTGCTGTGCTCTGAACCTTCCAGGTGGCTGCCTTCAACATGGGATCAACAGTTGTGCTTGTCTTTCAGGCGCCAACCTTAAAATCACTTGAAAGTGAGGTTACGTCCTCGGGCTTCAGATTTTGTGTCAAACGTGGGGATAAGATTCGTGTTGGAGAAGCTTTGGGTAGGTGGCAATATTCATGTGATGAGAGAATCTCATTGTAGGTTTACTGCATTTATGAGCCATGAATATGATGCTTGTGGTTATGTATATCTCATATTTATCAACAAATACTATCAGAAGCATGCACGAGATTGATGCTGTTAGATGTAGTCCTCGATATCCACCTTAGGACACTGTTTGGTTGTCTCAATGTTCAGCAAAGCTTCTTCATGGTGGTTTATGAAATTGGGTTTGGCCCAACCACTTTAATTGGTTCATAACCTGAAATGTACTTGCCTCATGTCTCCAACCAATTGACCATTTTCACATGCTATTATCCAATTGACCTGAGAATGCTTATTGGTATTTTTTTTTCCCACAGACGCTTTCAATTCACTGCATTCCCATGTAAGCAGAGTTCTCTCTCCATTCTTATCATTTGAAACCTGGTGCAGCTTCTCTGCCCAGATTTTGGTGTGAGCAAAGGAAATGGGAGAAATCATTGTATTTGTAAAATGAAATGGAGAAACTTTGACATGAACTGCAAATCTTTTGAGTATGTAAAGCTGCATATTCTAAAATCTAACTGAACAAGTACGAGCTTATTCTGAAGATTAGATTAATAAAATTGCGGCACTCTGCCATTATTAATAACCCAAATTTTCAAATACCTAATATGACAGTAAAGCTGTTGTACCACAAGTTGATCCCTGGGCATTGAGTATGAACAAATGCCATCACAAGCTACCCGACTAATTGAATTGCAGCTTTCACCAAAGTTCATACAGAAACCACGTTAGCTGATCCAAGCATGCAACAACAGGAGCAACACAACACTTCAATCGTCAGAGAAAAAGAGACCAACGCTAAGTTTCATTCTCAAACCATCTATTGATGCCCAACAGAATGACCCGCTCTTATTATTCGGACAGGCCCCAGTGATGTCACTCATAAACTTCAAGTCAACAAAGAGAACATGAAATGGGATTATGTCTTATTGAATTGCTCTAATTCCATCACTTTTTTTGGACAAATCCACGATTTGATTTTGCGTAACCCATACTACTGAGCTTGTTCAGTTCACCAAATGAATAAACTTAGAACACCCTGCCACTTATTTCTGATAAAAGTTGACTAACCACGTGCACAATTCTAACTAGCAGCTTGAATAAGAACATGAAAGATACTTTATAGCACAAGCGTTCCTATTTTTACATCATTACTTTGCAGACTTCTGTCAAGTAATGTTCATTTCTTATCCAGAAGTTCCAAACAGCAGTAGTGGATGTGGTAGGAAATTCTAGTTCCTTTACCATTGACAATAAAACCAAATTGGTGCAACAAAAGGGAAGAGAACAAAAGAAGTAGCAGAACCACAAACTCTTTAAGAATGGTCAAGAGTCAAGATTCATAGAACAACACTCCCTGATTTTATCAACAAGATAGAAAGAACAACAACTTTATTCTATAACAGACATCAATTAGGCTACATGAAAAAACCAAAAAGAAAACCTGAATCAAATTGCATGTCTTTCATTGCACAAAATAGAATTAGATTTCCAAACAACCAATATGATAGAATTGGAGTTTCAATAAATGTACATTTATATTTGCAGATCTATCATGGCCTCTTTTCTCATCTTCTTTGGACTTCACGACCCACAGATCAACAACTAAAATTCTCTCTTGGAAATTTTTCTATATCAAAACTTTGTTCCTGAGACGCCAACCGAAAATTTCACATTAGTTTCTTTATGTTTACAAAAAAATCATGTCAAAACAAACAACATAACCAAAATAATAATGAAAAATAAAATATTTCCAGTTTTAGTAGCTCAAAGAGCTGAGAAAACAAACGATTTTTTTTTTAAAAAAAAAATAGTATCCAAATGTTCTAGTTGATCATACATAAGAACATGCCAAACCTTAATCAAATGGTAACCTCAAGCTTCATTAAAGTGATATTAGTGTACTTCTCCTATATAATTAAGTTTGACAACTGCAATTTCCTTTATTTTACCCAACATTTTCTCAGCAGCTAAACAGACAAAAGATCAAAAAATACAAGACATTGGATTAAAAATCTTCAAAGAAGCGTTCTGGCCCCAATTCAGAGAACTTTGGATCTAGTTCTAGAATCATTCCTATTTCAGAATCCACATACTTATATAATCAAATCAATAAATTCAATGCAGAGTATCAACACAATAGAATATATATTCAAATCCATGACTTGGACCTAGTCAGTTAGTTTATCTAATATTTGTTTCATAAATAATGTAACTAAAACATAGAAATTGAATGAGAGAGCAAAAAAATAAAATTAAAATATAATACATATATATATATATAAATAAAAAGTAAAGGCACACCTACGTCTGTTTGGAGTAAGAGGAGGTAGAAGGGACCCGCTTGTTACGGAACATCATGTAACCGACGGGCAATACGACTCCGATCATCATGATCGCAACTCCTATTAGATATCTCAACAGACTCGGTGGCTCCACCTCCACTATTCTCCTGAACTGCATCGCACACGATCACAACCCAATCATGAACTTAAATTTACGAAATCATGTGAGACCTAGATCTATAATTTGAGAAGAAATCGAGAAAGATAAAATGACACTTACAGGCATTTTTCTTTTCTTTCCCCTTTTGGTACTTCGGCTCGGGCAGCTGGGGAGAGGGAATGTTAACGGTAATTGTACTCCACAAAAAAAAAGGAGAGTAGAGGTTTTTGCTCCGTAATAAACAATCGTCTACTGGACGCAGCAGGTATTGCTTGCTGAATGGCGCCGCTGGATTTTAGTTTGATACCACCAAGTGGATCTGGGCTTCTCTCCTGTTAAAACTGGTGCGGTGAGTTTCCGTGATCTCTCGATTGTTTGCCACCTGGAAATCCTGAGAAAAATAAATAAAAACCCAATTTCTTTTGTTTTTAATTTTTTTTCTTCCCCCACGTTTTACTCTTCTCTCTGTAATCTATATGGGCTAGTGCAACAACCCCCATGGGTAATGCCCCATTCGGTATTAGTATGTTTTTGTCAAGTAAGTGTTAAGACTTAAAAAGAGTAATGGTCCAACTTTTTTTTAAAAGTAATTTTTAATATTATTAATAAAATTAAAAATATTATAGAATTATTATTTTTTAAAGTAGAGAATTATTAAAAAAATAAAATATAAATTTATTAATGAACATCCGAACTTAAAACTTTACCTTTAAAAGGAAATAACAACCCAAAATTGTAGACTATTTATAGATAAATTTTGCTACCTCTATTAAGGACAGAGTTCTGCCCTTCCATAGAGAGATTTTACTACCTCTTAATAAAAAAAATTACTCTAAAAAAAAAAATTACTCTCACATAAAAGGCAGAAATACAAATGCCTCACTCAAGAAGCACAAAAATCCTCACTCATAAGGTTATTATAAACAACCAACAGCTCACAAAAAAAATACATTCCATTCTAATTTACCCCTAACTCCTAATCTTACAACTAATACAACCAGACGTAGGTCATAAATTAATATGGATAGCCAAATAATGTATTTCACCAGTTTTGGTATAAAATGATTGTCGGTGAGCTTGGTATGCTCAATTGACAATAACAACTCTTTTACGATGGTCAGCTTTGGCAATGGGGGCTAGAAAGAAAGTTAGAAAGAGCATAGATGTGTTACTGAAAGACTTATAATGATTTTTTCTGACAAGGTGCTTTAACAGCCAGCTGAAAACAACTTTCAAATGGATTCAAGGCCACCTAAACTTAAAAGATGTTGGTAGAGGTCGGTCATTGAAGTCGCAGAGTTAGGGCACTGATCTTGTTACTCGACCAAAAAATATAAACACACAGTGAACTTGAGGACAATCGCGGTTGCCATAATGGCTCAACTTATGCGAGGAAGGAATTAATCGATATGGCTTCGACAATGGCCAAAGATAGATTTCAACAAAAGCATGACCGCCCAGTCGGAACACTGTAAAGATGGAAGAAATAGAGGAAGCCCAACAAAGAAAAAACATGTAAAGTCTTATTTTTCTTCGTCTACAAATATCCAAATTTTGATTCTTAATACCCTGTATATAGTTTGAACTGGATAGGAACAGTAATCAATTTTAGCTCCTATGGTTTATATAGGAACTCGACCCTCTTTGATTCACTTAACGCGTGCAATTTTTCTTCCCTTAATACATTCTGCAATTTATACTTGAATTCTTTTTATATATGACTGTTCAGTCAATTCAATAGTTTTTTTTATTGCTTTGCAAAAAAAAATTATTTTATAATTGTCTGACTATAAATTTAACAAAAATATTGGGGTGTATATAAGGATTTGCAATTCTTGTCACAACAATGTTTAGAAAATCGTAAAAAAAAAAGTGAAGAAAAAAAGAAAAATTAAAGAAATAGAGTGGTTGTTGCTAAAACTAAGAGGAGAGGAATAAAGGAGAGAGGAGAGAGAGGGGGGCCGCCAACCCCTCTTTGGTGGAGAAAAAATTTAAAAGGGGGCCGCTGCTTTTTGTTGGGCTCGAAAAAAAAAAGGAGAAGCTAGCTGTTATTTTTATGTCAGCAATGGTCTAACTCTTATAATGCATGATATAAGTGTATTAAAACATCTTAACATAACTATATGTAAGCTCACTTCTTATTATTGAATATAAAATATAATTAAATTATTATTTACATTATTTATTTTATTTATAATTTTATATTTATCCTTATAATTATTTTATGCCATACAAAATAATATAATTATTTCATATCATATGATTTTTCGAACGTAGTTTCATTGGTTATAAATGTGTCTTTTACTCATAACTATCTAACTTCAAGTAAAAATAAGAAACAAATATTGGTATTTAATAAATAAGATTTCTCGTCTTTTTTTTTTAAATTTAAAAACCAAAAAGAAATTAAAAAAAAACTACTTTAGATGGTATGAAATAAGTGTAAGGAAGTCGTATAACTATTTTACGAGAATCAAATTCATATCTCAACCATCTTGAATTAAGAAATCGAATGCCTTACCCATTATTTCATTTATTTTCGGTGATATAATAATCTCTCACAAACAGATTCAACAGAGTGGAAACAGAATATATCTTATACGCAATATTATTGACTATAATTGCCATAAATCATTATATTCGCAAGTGACATTATGTAGTGGTAAAAAAATGTATCTAGCAAGGTGTTAAAAAAAATTATAGCAAGTAACGTTATATTCAATATTAAGTTATTGAATATTACTCCCATTTTGAAGGATTATTTATAAATAAGATACTTTTGTGGTGAGAAAAATGCTACATATTTTAAATTATTATTTTAATTTTTTTAAAATCTTAAATGGTATACTATTTTATTAATATTTTAAAAATTACAAATATTTATCTTTTAATGATTTATTAACATAATAATTAAAAGTAAAAAATTTAAATAATAATTGCATAAGAAAATTATTATATTGTGTTAACATCCATCAAAATTTAAAGTCTCAACCTTTAAGTTGGAGAGGTATGTTTAAAGTAAACACTTTAGCTTTTGAGGTTAGGAGTAGAGATAGACAAAAAAATTTGGATTCAAAAATATTTAGAGTTTTGTTGGGCCTAAATTTAGAACTCCGCTTGAAAAAATATAAATTTTTATTTAATTCAATTTTTTTTTTCAAAATTTGGATTCGAATTATCAAAAACCCGACTTGGATTTGAATTTTTTTAAAATTTTAAATTAATTTCTAATATTTGATATATATGAATCTAAAATTATTTTATAAAATAAATATTTTAAAAATTTAAATTTAATTTAAAAAAATTAAAACAAGAATAAAAAGATATATTAAATTATTAATACAAATTTTATAATCTAATAATTATTTTATAAAATAAATATTAAATTTTTTTAAATTTTACTAAAAATAGAAAAAAGTTCAACCCGAATTAAGCTCTGCTTGGCCTAAACATAAACTTAGATTCGACCCAACTCCAAAAAATTTAAACTAAACCCGAATTTTAAATCTAAATCTAAATTAGACAAAACCCAACTTTAAATCTGAATTTTACCGTCCCGGAGCCCGCTTAAGATAAGCGCTAGCGAAATGTATTGAATTGGTAAAGCAAATTGGTACTCCATTCCCCTATTAACGGCTCGGATTCTTTCCAGGCAAATACAAATGTAGAAAGATTCACCAACCCGCAGATCCACCAAACACTGCACCCCAATCAAAACCAACCATGTGGCGGAACAAAAAATTTCCAGAATCTTTTCTTATAAAAGAAACATTATCTGCCCATCTCGGCCTAAGGAAACGACGGTGGGTTTGGTTGGAAAAACAAATGGCTTAGTAATATTATGTGGCTTCAACAACTTGAGAAAAAGCCGCCAACCAAGTTTGGTGCGCGGTGCTGGTTGCAGTTCCAGTTCAGGGGGAAAGAAAAGAAATGTCTCTGAAACGAAGAGCGTCTTCAAGCCTCCCCCAGGTTGCTAAATTTGTAAACAGGTCTTTCACATCCTTGAGATTCCCAGGGGACTCCCTCGATTCTTCTCTCTCTTCCACTCTCACCCATGGCATCCACGTCTTCCAATGTCCTGTAAGTTTGTTTTTACTGAAAAATGAACAATTTAAATAGGCCCCATGTGTCTTCCTTTATGTTTTTGTTTGTTTTCATTTCCTGGACATTCATTGATTGATGTTAGGATTGGTGGACTACGCCGTCTTTAGTTTTTGGGAGTTTATAATTTGAATTCCTTTTGAATTTAGGATGAAGTTGGGATTGTAGCAAAGCTATCCGAATGTATTGCTGCAAGAGGTGGAAACATACTTGGTGCCGATGTATTTGTGCCCGAAAAGAAGAATGTCTTCTATTCCAGGAGGTGCCTACATTGCTTTGCCACTTTAAAGAATGTGTTTTAATAAACTAGCCTATTGGTTTGTTTAATTATAATTTATATTTTGAGTAATATCATGAGTTGTATGCTATGTTAATTCATTTCTCAATGCTAGCCGGCAGAGATTGATATTATGCAGATTGGTTTTGCTCTCAACATTATGACAAAAGAGTGAAAAAAATTGTTGTTGCTTAGAAGTGTCAATTCTTGTGCTCTATATATAGATGTTGCATTTTATCATTTAGGTTTCTAATTTTTATAGGAGTTGAAGTGAAAGGAAATTTAATAGTTTAATCTGAAAAAAAAAAAATTTCTCCCTGTTTATTGATACCATGTGTATTTAAAATTACAGGGTATATTCTGTGCAACTGCTATCATAGCAATATCTAAGTATATCTCAGTAGGAAGGGCTTTTTGGGCAATGAAATGTTTATATATGTGAGTGCATTTGTGCCTGAACTAAATTTCATACAGATACCTATGGGTGTCTCTGCAAGTCCGGTCCAATTGATTATTATTTTCTCTGCAATTGTCGAAGAGGTGATAACCGGTTGGATCTCATAAGCAGTGGTCTTTCAAGTGCTGAATATATTTTGTAGAAAAAAGTCCAATGCAATATCTGATCCATATATATCTCAGATGATCCTAAATTTAAGTATAAATGGCAGTGAGTTTATTTTTGACCCAATTAAATGGCCACGTGAGCAAATGGATAGGGACTTCTTCAAGCTGTCAAAAATGTTCAATGCTATGAGATCTGTTGTCCGAGTGCCAGATAGAGAACCCAAATATAAGATTGCAGTTCTTGCTTCAAAGCAGGTATGTTTTGTTACTTCACTGATAAGTTTATCACATAGTCTGGGTATTGAAGCTATTCATCTCCTTTTATTGCAGGAACATTGCCTTGTTGATTTGTTACATGGATGGCAGGAAGGTAAACTTCCGGTTGATATAACTTGTGTGATAAGGTAAATATTTTCTTATAGCATCTTTTTTTTTCCTTAAAAGAAATTTCAAGAATGCTGATTATCCTTAACGCTTATAACAGTAATCACGATAGAGGTCCAAACACCCATGTGATTCGCTTCCTTCAAAGGCATGGCATTCCTTATCATTATTTGTGCACAACCAAAGAGAACAAACGAGAAGAAGAGATTTTGGAACTGGTTCAGAATACAGATTTTCTTGTACTAGCTAGGTACATGCAGGTAAATCAGAAGAGGTTCTAAGTTGCCCACCTTTTCACTGTTTGTTTCACACTGAGCAAAAAGAATTATCAATTAGAAGTCTTAGATTCAAGTTTAAAACATTGTAGGTGGAATAAACTTGTCCTTGTGCTCCCCTAGTTCTTCATTTTAATGGATATCTTTGTTAGAAATCCATAGGAACCTTTTCGGTGTCTATCCTTAATGTTATTTACCTTTAATTTTATTAAAATTATACTTGGAAGCACATTTCCAGAGCTATTTTGAATACTTACCTGGCTATATATGTAACAGATCCGTTGACTAACTGAATCAACTACGGCCTTCTTGTTGTCTTTCTGCAGATATTGTCAGGTAAATTCTTAAGGAGTTATGGGAAGGATATAATTAACATTCACCATGGCCTTCTGCCAGCATTTAAAGGAGGCAATCCCTCTAAACAGGTTGGTTCATTTACCTTCTCTAATGGGTCAGCGTTTGAAGAAGTTCAATTTTTCCTTCCCTTAGTCTCCATACACGTTTAGTTGATAGATTATGTTGTCAGGCTTTTGATGCAGGTGTTAAATTAATTGGTGCAACAAGTCACTTTGTAACTGAAGAACTTGATGCGGGGCCTATTATTGAACAGATGGTGATTTTCTTTTTCCTGCTGTTTCGATGATGCTTTGATTTATAATATTGTTGCCTTGTTAAACCTTGGTATTGGTTCTGATGGTTTTACTTCACTGCACTAAGTCCTCATAATTCACTTGTTTACTTCTGTTTAAATTATTTTGAGTAGTCTTATATCATACTCCAACTAGACCTAAGGTAAGATTGTCAGGTTCAGGAAATAGCATTGAAAGCCACTGATCATCTGTAGAGGACCACCTGGTCCAGAAAAGGTCATTACCCAGCTGAGCCTGCTGAAGCAGGGTTCCTGTCTTAGTGCATAAAATGGCCTCTAACCAAACCTTAATCCAAGCACTTCACTTGTTAGTCCAAGAGTGTACCTTGATGTCAGGCAATGGCCACTGACTTTATGTGCTGCAATATTTAAGAGGCTTTAGAAGTCTCAGTAGTTACTGTGGAGAAGTATAAACTTGTAACACCCAAATCCAAGATTCACGAGGCCATAGATAGTAGGGCCACGATGGATGAGGTGAGGGTCAAGTACCAGAATATCACATCGCTTGGTTAGAGAATGTTTCTGGTCTATATATGTAAAACCCCCTCTCAATCTTTATGAGGCATTTTGGGGAGACTCAAGAATAAAACTGTGAGGACCTACGCTCAAAGCGGGCAATGTCATACTGTGTGAGAGCGAGTCATTACAAAACTTGAGATGGGAGCAGCTATTTGACTTGGTTTTCATTTTCCTTTCAATCTATCCTTCAACTTTCATATATTAATATTCAAACCAGTGTAAGGGTTTATATATGTCAACTTTATAAACTTGGAAAAAATTTCCACGGAGCAGCTATTTGACTTGGTTTTCATTTTCCTTTCAATCTATCCTTCAACTTTCATATATTAATATTCAAACCAGTGTAAGGGTTTATATATGTCAACTTTATAAACTTGGAAAAAATTTCCACGGTTAGACCTATGAAATGCCAGGCTTTACTCTACAAACAGTATCTTACTAGCGTGACAAGAAATCCTTGCTGGAGTTGCTAGGTGCTCTTGTTTTAGGATCAAGGACTAGGATACAAAATCCTAACTAGCAGAGTTTAACAGGCTTTTTGATATTTTTATGAGAAAGCTGCTTGCAAGAGCAAGGTGGTGTGAGCATTGTTGGGCCTGAGGAACTCGAAATAGCTTTGCCAAATTTCTCATTTTGTGGAAGTTGCTAAACTATGCCATTTATCATTATGATGATTCTGTAGAATGTATCCGTCAGAATTCAAAGCTAATTTTTTTGAATGAAATTAAATAGGCATTTAATGTGTTCTCGTGCTATGTTTCTTTTGTAAAATTTCTGGATGGACAATACAGTTAAAATTAACTTATCACAAACCATAATTAGTTTTCTAGTCAGCTCTGTTCTTTTAGTAGATGTGCAGTTTTTGAAGACCTGCAGTTTTTTTGACAAAGAAATGGGATGCTATCATACATCCTTTTTCATACATTTCTATTGCGATTTTTTGTTGATGGACATGCTTATTTGCAGTTATATACTCCGTTTACAGCATAAGAGCTTTGTATGGTATTGGGTCCTTTTTCAGTTTACCAGCATATACTAATTTATAATGCATATCTGGTGTATCCTTTAGTGTAGAACACTCGATGATAAACCCAAGTCATTTTTGTAGGTTGAGACAGTTTCCCACAGAGATAATTTGCGAAGTTTTGTGCAGAAATCAGAGGATCTTGAGAAACAATGTCTTTCCAAGGCCATAAAATCATACTGTGAGCTGCGAGTGTTACCTTACGAGATAAACAAGACTGTTGTATTTTAACAGGAGGAGGATAAAAGAAAATGATAAAGCTGGAAGGGGATGCTTTCTATATGTACATTAAATTATTATTGTAAACTGTTTAATCGACTACCACCATCATTTATAGAATTCTAATTGCATATACAAATACTTGAAATTGAGCAGGTAAACTTGATCGCTTTTTTAGCAACTTGCTGAGATGATCATGAATCACTGTAATTTTTATATTATATTAATCATTTAAACCCCTAGTGCCATTTTTTCCCAATGCGTGCTGAATGCCTACAATTTTCTGTAACAAAAGTTAGGTGGTGGCCATGGTCCATCTGTACACAGAGATTTACCTAGTTGGTTCGTTTGTCAATTTATGTTGGCATTAGTAAGTTGGAAGCAGAGAACATGCGTATAAACATGGCACTTCCAGGGCACATGCCTTGCTTGTGAACCCTTTAATAAACTTTTATGTTAGCATAAATCATACAACGGTATTTTGTTTGCTTTCTTTTTCAGAGTAACAATTACAACAATGCAAATTGGATGTTCTAATTATTATTTTTATCACAAAATTACTGCTTATGTACAGACGGTAGCTGATCTAGATTCTTAGAAACTTCCAAAATTTAAAAAGAAAGCAGAAAGGAAACAATAAAATCAAGAGAGAAGGCTCATTGTGGAATTCAAGTATTATTGTCTTGCAAGTATGATTAAAATGGAAGAATTGAACCATCATACATTGAAACTTGTATAATTCTTGATTCTTCTTGCCAACAGAACTATATCTCTGTTCCCATTGTTTTCAGGGCTGCACACCAACATCTCATTGCAATGCTTTTGTAACTTGTACATTACTGCCAAAGGAAAAGACATGGTTTCCATATTTAAATTTGAATACGTGTTGTAACTCCACAAATTTTTGCCTGTTCTTTGACTGTGTATGCACAAACGTAATTCAAACTACATGCTATTACTGACACACAGATTCTAGAGAAAGCTCAGTTGCTGCAATGCTGCTAACTCGACGGAGAAGATTTTGAATCCCATCAACCCATCGGTGCTTGTGAATCTTGCTCTTGCACTTAAACTCTAAGAGACCTTGGGCTGTTTTGAGGCCAAAATAGACTTCGTCAGAAATTTCTCTTTCTTTCTTATACGGCCAGGCAGCACTTTCATCACAGACTCCATGAACTATACCTGAAACCAGTATAATGCATTTTGATGTTAATAAATACCAAATTGCTGATACTTGGTGCTAAAAAAAGCCTTTTGAAATAAAGATGTCTGATAAATTGATAATCAATAACATAAGAAGAGTTAAGAGCTTACATTTGTTCTTCTTGGAGAAGGCTCCTCCTACATGTTTGCTTTTGAGCTTAACTATGACCTGACATTAGAGTGATTTTAGTGAATTGTGTACTTCAGAAACACTAGCTCGTTTTCTTCTGTCACATTTTTTTGTCATACCTGAGACTTTTTGTTGATGTAGACTGATACAATCTTCCATCTCAACACTCCTGTAAATTCCAGTTTCAAGGATCTTAGATTCAAATTGCTCAAAATTTTATTAAGGGATTATATTGCTGTATGATCAGACTCTAAGTAGATATGAGAATATAATTTTCAATGAAATACTGAAATAATCAACAATCTTGCATATTTGCTTCAATTAAGCTACTCCGAACTTCATAAGCAGCCAGTGGAAGCATTAGTTTATGATATTGCTCATTAATTTTGAGATGAGCTTAAACTTCACAGAACACTTACCTTTTCGTGAGAGTTGCAACAGTTCACCCTCACAGGGGGGTCCTTGTTCCTCCAGTTGACTGTGAATAGCAGTTGGCCAATGAGTTTCTGCTACTCCTTTCTCATAAGGACTTATAGCTGCATTCTTCCTGGCTTCTTTTGGCAATCTTGCTCTCAGAGCTGCTTCTCCTCTAAGAGCTAATTCAGGGAAAAAATATTTTCTGTTTACTAATGATTAAGGACAGGAAAAAATATCGTTGTATAGCACAAGTTCGTTAACATGCATATCTGGCGATTGATTCCATATGGACAGTCTTATTAAATGTTCAAAAGTTCTGCTAATTTCAAGAATGCATACTGGTTGCTGTTCACTTGGAACAAGTCATAGCTTCGTGATTGGAATTCATTTAGAGGCAAAAGCTAAGAGATATAGCAAATACCTGTTGCAGCTGCAGCTGTAAGAGTCATCAGATCACCTGGAGTTTGTATGTCCACTGCTGATTTTACAACAGAAGCCACACGATCATGGTCTGCTCCGGCTGATTCAGCTATTTCTATGCAGTGTGACGCCAAGAGCTCAGTAGCTGAGGCCAAAGCCATGCTCATTTTGGAGCCTGAGCCATTGGAGTTCCCTGCTGTAGCCACAGCAGCCAAGGCTGCAGCTAACCCAGCAACAGAGAGAGCAGAGTGCATGCGCGCATTTTCTGCGCGGACCCTATCTTTCTTCTTCATCTTGCTAGCACTGAGCTCCTTATGGTGATGGAACCATTTCCCAATTGATCCTGTTCTTCGAGAATTTATTGAATTCATTATGTTGCCTGACTGCAAAGTGAAGAATATGATTAAAATAGAGACATAGCTTGAATTTACGAAAATGATTAAAACGGGAGAGTCAACCCACAATTTGTGGTGCATGAATTGTCTCTTTCAAACTCTGATCAAGTAGAAATTGCTTTTGTTTGTGAGCAAGAGCTTTTGATATTTCTGAAGCAGAAAGACTCCAAGATCTGGACAGAAACTCCATGGGCTCCTTCGGTGTTTGAGGCTGAGGGATTGATGGCAAAGATGCTGCTGCTTTCAGCTCTCCATCATCATCCCCTAAATGCTCATGAAGGCCATAGAAAGAACCATTTTTCAAAGATGGATAAATCCCTTTTTCCATTTTAACTTTGTTTTTCTTAATATGTTCTGATACGCTTTGAATGTTGTATTCACTGAAAAACTTTTCTTTCCTATGATTTCTTGTTAATTGTACAACAAAAATTTGGATTGCTTAGCCTGCAACAGAATTGAAGGGAAAGGTTAGCACATAACAGGAAACAAATCAAGATCTATTAAGTTGAGAAATAAAATGCTTGAACTGATTAGTAACGATAATCACTGACGATATAAGCAGGTCACTGTTTGGCCAGCTATTTGAAAATACCTGTTTTGTCTCTTCAATTTTTGCTGAAGCTTAAGTGCTTCGGTTATCGAATAAGTATATTTAAAATGAAGATGACTAAGTTGGTGGTTCAGAAAAGATAGTAGGAAAGGAGAAAACCCAAAAGAAATTTGAAAAGATTGCTTACAATCTCAAAAGCAAAAGCGTTCAAAAAGCTATATTCTCACAACACGGAAAGAAAAAAAGCAAAATACCCGAGTGTCAAAAGATTTGCTTGAATAAACCAACCATGCAACTTAAAAGTTCTCTATAAAGAATTGACCCATCAGGTTCTCTAACACAATCTTCTTATATATAGAAGACTTTAGACCCAGCAAAACAGTGAGACAGAATAGATTACATTAACAAATATCAAAATCTAGTGCTTTGAACCCCCATAAATTCAGGTAATAAGATTCAGACAAAGCGGAATTCACAAAACTCGAAAAATAAGACAAAGTAAATTAAGGGGCATAATGAAGACATTATCCCGAATAAGAGGGGTTGGTTTCTTAATATTCATGCAAGTAAGCACATGTACGTATAAAAAAAATATTTGATTATGCAAATTATTGTACAAAGAGACGAGTAGAAAGTTCTCCTTTATAATTGTTTTTGTGGGTTTAGAGCCCCTATGACTTTCGGTTGTTGGAAGTTTGAAAAGTGTGCGCGTGACCAGCCAATGGCTATGCATGAACCATGTTGGGCGGTAGGGACAGTTCTCGGTTCTCTTTTTTTCTCTCGGTGGTGTCTTAGATGCATGCCATATTGCCCAGTTTTCAATCAGACGGCTGAGATTGCATTCATTTATTTACCCAGATACGCTTAAGCCAAAGAGAGGCTTGCATTAAATCTTGTGATTTACATGCAATAAAACAAAGAGTTGTTCGACAATGATTCAACTTAACTACTGTCTTAATAATGACCATTGTAGTTCCAAGTCTACTTAATTTATAAGCACACCATCATCTTAGATCAGAGGATGAAGAACTGTACTTTATGTTTATGCCTGACAATTTGACAATTATTTGATTCCCGTTTGCTGCTAAGGATGTCACAGGTCACAGATACTACTTTTTATCTTGACGTCCTTCTCATAATTTATCACTCTCATTATTATCAACGTACCTTACTGAAAACATAAGCCAATAGAAAGAGAGCATTGATCAACCAGACAAAAGTAATTTGTTGGTGGGTTTGTAAGGTCAATTGAGAAACCAACCAACCACAAATGCTCAACAGGTTTAATTAGCACATGTACTTAATCGGGCGTTCAACGTGATTTCTTTCCGCTTAGTTCATGTCGGTTAGCTATTGCCAAACCTGGTCCAGCGCAACGACGGTCCCAAAATTTTGTCTACTCTAGGTAGCAAAAATTTGACTTGATTACTTGAGTTTCACACTGCCATTTTATTTTCACACCATGATGATTTTACCTACTTTTTGTCTTGGAAGATAACAAGTCACGGAATACTAAGATGGATTTTAGGGTTCAGCTGTAACTTAATTAAAGTGTTTGCTGTGTCCCCAGTGCTAACTATCCAGCTAGTGTAATGTCACTTCCATGCTGTTTATGACCATGAGCACAAATTCATAACAAAAAGATCAAATTAGGCAGCTGTGTCTTGATTGTTATGCAATCTTTCGATTTAAGGAAAATTGCCGCATTAGGAAGAATGAATATTTGTGCAGCATTCCGTCGTAGTATCACTATCACATTGCTTCTCAATCCCATCAATATAATCAAATTTCACTTCCAGCCAAGATTTCGGTTTAAACTTCAAATGGGGGGAGGGGAATGGGTGGGATATGATAGTAAATTACATATCTTGAGAGCGTCTCCTAATTATGATCTGATCTTGTAGAACGGAGAAAAGCAGAAAAAGGGTCCAACTTTTCATGCTTGTTTGAATGAGACATTCAATCCTGATAATGTGATTTGACCTTGCCAGTCTGTACAAAGTTTTACGATCAAAACCATCAAATAATGGAATATGTCATGACTTCTTAAAATCAAAGTCAGATCATAATGACAATCCTGCTTGAGAAAAAATATTCTATTTCGGCTTGCATACTACTTGTAGATGAGTATGCAGAATGTTGGATTGTAATCAACCACATTGTTTTGGAGTTGTTGATACTAAGGTTCTGGGATGGTTCTGGTAGGCCCAACATCTACCGCATACTTTCTCTCAGCCATTATTGTTGCCACGTTGAAATTAGGTTGCCCCTCTCTCAAAAATCTTCTCTCCTCTCTCTCTAAATAAAAGACCCACCACGCCCTCCTCGAATTCTACAGAAGTGACTGACTTTCAATCCTCTCACCATAGATAATGGCTTTATTTTTTCTTGTCTTATTTTTTATATTTATTTTACCTGAAATTTTGATACCACCTAAATTTAGATTTAGTGTAATTTTTTCTATTTAAATTTAGATTTATGGTGGAGATCAAAAACTCATTATAGATCTAAATTTAGTGTGGCTTTTTCTATCAAGATTTATATTTATGATGAGGTTTTGATCTCGTTGCCCATACTCTATTTCAAAATTTGCAAATTGTTGTCTTTGTCAATTGCCGCCCAAGAAAGCAACCTCATCACCGCCCCGTGCAAACTCGTTCCCGATCTAGTGGACTAGCAACATTTTGGTGGCTTTCAAGCTTCTTCACCATCGATCAAAGCAAGCAACACCATAATCACCCCAAATAAGCAAATCATAATAGCTTGATGGCCTAACACTTCTAACAGCTCAATAGCTCCCTTTTTGTTGTTACTTGGTGATCCAAACTTGGATCTCTTGCCTCTGTTTGGGTGTTGTTTTTGCTCTATAAAATGATGATAACGGTTGGTTGAGATTTAGTATTTGGCTATTTTTAAAAAAATTATTAGGGAGAGTCATAGTTTGTGCGGTAGTGTTTTTAAGTTAGTCCCCTTTTTTGTGAGGCTATATTTTTCTTTCCTCAAAAGAATTTGTGTTCCTTTATCTTAAGAATTACTTTCTCAATATGGGATAAAATTGATTCTCTTATTTGTAAGAGTATAGGTTCAGTCATACGTCAATATGTAAATATAATACTTTGTCCCAATAATCTTTTGATTATAATATTAGTGATAATTTAATGTAATATAAGTGATGTTTTATCAATGATATAATATCATTATTCAAAAATAAAATGGTCAAAAATAAAAGATAAAAATGTGCATGTTATTTTTCAAATTAAGCTTACATATCTTGAAGACAAAGAAATGAAACATTCAATCTATGATTTTTCACAATCCCTATCCCTTTGGCATTTTATAATGATATCAAAACTATAATGAAATAGAAGAACAAAAAATGTATAATTGTATGTTTACCCCATGGTTAATCTGCATCGGTGCATTGTTAAGCAGGAGAAAACTTGGAATACATAAAGGAACCCATTGAAAATTCATGCTCTGAAATCACTATTGAGAATTCACACTCCAATTTAAGACTCAAAATCTAAGAATAAACAACAAACAGTAAAAAAATAAAATTAAAAATAAAACACTAGAAATTTGTAGTAGTTCGATTTCTATAAACCTCCCCTGAGCTAAATAATAAACTCAATACTGCATAATATCTTAAGATGATACATGGAATAGAATTATAAAAGTGATCCAATCAGTCTCTCACTAGATAATTTTCTCTCTCTAAATAGTCATTCTTTATCTCTCTGTGTCTCTCTTTCTTTTTTTGCCTGAAGAAAAAGAATTGGGTTGTTTTGAGATCCAAAACCGAGCTCCTTTTATACAAATTATTTTATGCCTTTCCAACTTTGTTCATAATTCAATTTCATCATCAAAGGGGGATTTGATGATTTCGCTTTTATCCGGGCAAGAAGGATGATGTTTAGATTTGATTGAAAGTCCAAATCCACACTGAATTCTAAAGAAAAATCGAAGAAAACTAAAATTTACAAAAAAGAATCAAGAGAAAAATTCGCACAAAAGAAGAAGAAGTTAGGCAAGAAAAATTTAAATCTCCAAAATAACACCTATTTTTATGTTTTGCAAAACTTACAAATATGTTATTATTTAAACGACACATTTTGGCTTTTAGATTTCGCATTCTGTAAAATATTATTTGACCCCTTAAACTTGACCTAAAATGCTATTAGAAATAACTTTACATATCAATATTTGGTTCTAATGCATTTTAGTCACTGTATTAAAGCAATACTCTTTCTTTAGCTCAGATTCTATTTCTGCTTCTCATCTCTTATCTATATAAAATAAATTTAGATATACTTTACACTTGTTCATAAACAATAATTTCATTCTTAGATTAGTAGGGTTCTCCTTTGTACTTATCCTCTCCAACTTCACTCTTCCGTTAAAAACTAACTCTTTAAATACCTGATTTTTACAAAGTGAGTAGTTATCTAATTATTCAAAAATACTATTACTACTAATTTGACCATATTAATTTTTTAAAGCTATCCCTGCAACTATACATTGGTTATCGGTCTCTGTCTAGGACTTTTGTCTTATACCTCTATTATTGAATCTTTGATTTTAGACCTCTATCTTGAACTTTTATCTTAAACTTCTGTCTTGGGTTTTTGTCTTTGATGTACGAAATTCAAGTCTAATTGGGAAAATTAAGTTAGGAATCCATATGGTATTTAGATTTAATGATTATTTTATTTATTAAATAAAAATTCTGTCCTAAATTGGAATAGATTCTTTTTTTTCTCTTATTAAGATTAGTATTCAATTTATTAGCTACATATAGATTTGTCATTGTTAGTTTTTTCTCATCCAAGTTATCAAAAAAGTTTCAAGCTTATTTCTCAATTGAGAATTATTTTGCTCATTTGTGAATGTTGTATCTCGTGGATTCGAGACGTATACTAGAATGACATCTAGTATTATTTCTATACTGCATCAATCTTGGATCTATCTTGGGCCTTTGTCTCGAGCTTCTATCTTGTGTCTCTATCTTAAGCATCTATCTCATGCCTCTATCTTGGACCTCTATATGTTGACCCTGTGTTGGTTTATGATCAATTTGAAGTTGTAGATCCTCTTTTAATTCAACTTGTATATTATTTTTTGGAGGAGTTTAAGGTTGTAACTCCACCTCAAGGTAAGATCCCTCTACCTTACTCTTAGTTTTTCTTAACTCATTTATTTCTCCATGGTCTTTCCCTGAGTAGTTAACAATTAAAGATTGTGCTGTTTTTATAATGTACAATTTTCACAAAATTCCCAACCCAAACAATCTTCTATTCCTAATAAGATCATATTTTTTTAGTTGCAATAAGTCTAATTTCCTTATATGGCCTAATTTTGTACCACAACTCAATCTCATTATACCCTGCATGAGCAGTAGTTGTAATATATCTAGTGATAGTACTTTCTTGTAAAATATATAGACTAATTTACTTAATACCCTTTATCATAAGCATAAAACTTTTGTTTATCCTCAACTATCCATTTTCAATTTTATAAGTGTATCCTAATTTATCTAAAACCCTAAAGATATCAGGTTCTTCTTTAATTTAGGAATATGTCTCACATCTTTCAGGATCCTTATTGTTCTACAATGCAACTTTATAAAAATTGTACCTATCCCATCACTTTGCATGAATCTTGATAGTCATTCCATGAACAATCAGATGGATATTTTTTTAGTGGAAATGCCATAGCTATACCTTTAGTCACTCGAAAGTTAAAGGATAAAGAGACGTTATTTCTAGTTATAGCATATCTGAAAGCAAACAAAAAAGATGTTCCCATATCCTTTCATAGGCTTAGCTATTAAAATTCATCATAATTTTTCTATTAAAATTCTTCATTAGCTATGTAGAACATGGATTAGCATTATGTCATTGCTACAAATGATTTCCCATCTAGGATTGGAAGAATTGCTATAATTATTATTCCCCACCATTACCTTACCTCGTTCATATTTTTTATATAAATCAAACTAGTACTTGTTAGAACTCATATGATAAGCACATCTAAAATCTAGGGACCAATCTTTAAGATTTTCCTCCATTGAAACTGTAAGAATTTCTGAACTGTTATACCCATCAAATGCTACTGCTACATTTGCACGATCAAAACCCTTTTCTCTTAATTTCTTAATCTTTTATTGTAGTTCCTCTTTAAGGACCTCTCATTTCTACAGAAATAACACTTTCTTCTACTAGTTTTTAACTTAGACCTAGATTTTCCTATGTATTTTCCTTTTCCTTTTTCTCCTTTTGGTAAATAGATTTTTTTCATTATCTTTCTTCTCGATTTTTATTTCTTGTTTCATTAGTCTTAACGCAGTCTATGGTAAGACTTTCTCTACCACATTTAATGTTGATTTTACTTTCCTGTAAGAATTTCGTGATGAATTTAAGATAATAACAACCTGATTTTCGTCACTAATTGCTTCACCAATATTTATCAAGTCTATATAAATTCTCTTGAATTCATCAAGATTTTCTTCTAAACTTTTAAATGGATTTATTCTAAAGTCAAATAACCTTTCTTTCAAAAGAATCTTACTAGATAAAGATTTTAAAATAAAAGACTTTCAAACTTATCTTAAAGCCCCCTTATTGTAATCTCTTCATTGACTTGCCGCAGTATATTGTCAGATAATTGCAAAATAATAGTGCTAAATGTGATTTCATCCATTTTCATCATTTACTGAAGTCTTTTCTATAGGGGATCTACTGTGTACATATATATGCATGTGGTAGTATGTTAATTGAAAAATACGTATCTAAAACATATTTTAACGCAGCGAAATTATAAAACGTATAATTAACACACTAATCATATATTAATCAAATTAATATATAAATGATAAAATTAAGAAATTAGCAGTATGTGTAACGTCTTACAAGTTTTATCCCGGAGTTCGCCTGGAGGTGTTCTCGTTGTCAGTTCTAGTTATTAACTTTGGTAGGCTTGATAATCTAGAACAACAACTCCAATACCCAACGTACGATTAACTCTTAATTCAAATGGTCAGTTTAAAAGCTTGCTCTTATCTCTCACGGTGAAGATAATGAAATAAAAGCAACAATTGCTTCTTGTTCCCGAGAGCATGAAACGGAAAAATGGTGAAGAAATAACCCTTTATTTCTTTTCTTTTTCTTTCAATTCATTTCACCTCACAATTTCCGTTTACAATTCACACATTTATATCTCTTATCAATAAAATATTATTATTACAATATAATATAAATAAAATATACTTTGTTAGCAAATAAATAAAATAAATAAAGAAAATAATAATATTATATATATAATGCATGACAACTATCATGCATTATATATATTATATTATTATAAATAAAATATTATAAAATAATATATAATATTAGAGATATTTGATTATTTAATATTTAAATAATTAAAATGTGAAATGATCATTCTACCCTTCATGAATAGTTATTAAGTATACCCCTTAGCGGGTTCCACCAAATCTTACACTTCAGTAAATTCAACCGAGGGTCTACAATGCATCACGTGTTACTTTACAATTAGTAAATAACAATTATTAACTAATTGTTATATTTAACATTTAAATACACACATGCACGTATTTTTGTGGTTACATTGGATATTACTGGTTTAAACATTTTAATCCAGTAATTTATCCCAGTGCACAACGAGTACACTTCATATCGCGGGACTCTCTAGGTCCACGCCAGATTCGTCAAATAGAACTATTCTATAAGTCCATGAGCCATGCCCCACGCACACGTCACGAATATATAAATCGATGAGTTGAACTATATAAGTTGAGATTACAACGCATACGTATAGTTCTTCCATCAAATATATCTTGGATGTGCGGGGACATAGATCCACACCATCAATTCCCCATATGCTCATCCATAACCTATCTCCAGAATGGTATCTTAATTGAAAAATATGAGCAAAATTTTTTGTCATATTGTTTAACCAATGGAAACACTTTTTCGGGTTAACTGCTTACGGCCACAAGACTTTCCTAAGATACTATTTTAAAGCATCTAGATATATCACTCCCTATGAGAGTTGATGGACTCCATATCTGCACGCACCGGACTCCATGAGCATCGGACTATACCCAGCAACACCCAGCGGTCAGACTATGAAAGGTCTCTGACATGCGTAAAACCAAAGCATGGTGGATCACTTACAAGCCCACCGTGGTGCTCAGGTCAGAGAACCACTTATCCTACTTAACTCGAGAGGACATTCCATTGACGGCAACATAGGATGTCTATTGGGGTCCTCATGAGTCTATTCAGTACTCAGTCCTAACTGAATACTTGTATGCCTATACAATCTCAAAGATCCTAATCAACTAGGAACAACCAACTGTACTCCACAGATATAAACATACACTGATATATATAATTAATAGGATCTACTAACAGACCTGCGTTAGTAGAAATAGATCAAGAACTATTTATTTGAGAACATGCTTGCATAAGAACATATCCCAGCAACTTATTGCAACTCTTGCAACTATATCATTATTAGCTTATTCAGAGGTCTTTGTCCCGTTACAGACAATGCTCCAACTCTTGGAATATTTGCTAACTCTTAGCACCGGTCTAAACTCGTTTAGACCGTATCCGAACTCCTTCAAATAAAACAAAGTCTGTAACGTAACAAACATTAAACCATATAATTAAAAGATAATTAGCGATATAACAAAATATACTCTATATAGATATCAAATATTCATACAAAACTGGGATGGCACGTAGGCACAATCCTAACATTTTATTCTTTTGGTTCCAGTAAGACCTTAGCAATCTTTTACTGAACCAACTAGACTTTAATCTTTTTTTGGCCAAAGAAGCTTCCATTTTCTTCTGTCAACGACTAAAATCTCTCTACCTGTTAAACTTTTTTACCCCAAACTTTGTGCTTACCATTTTTCAAATTCTTGGTTCATTACCCTCAAGTCTTCGTTTAATCTTTCGAACCTTCAACTCTAATACCACTGTTGAAAATATGTATTCTGATGCTACTTGTTATGAGACTTTGGGCATATAAAGGGTGAAGCCTATGGTCTATGTGTTTAATTCAAAAGACTAACCTTTTGGGTAGAGTGATCCACCTACTTATAAATTTAAGTATCAACTATTTTTTAACTAATGTAGGAGAACCAACTCAATCAATATTTTTTCCTCGAATGAAACTTCAGTCGGTGAGAGGACAACACCAACCCTTTCATTTGATAATAAATTTATTTACATTCTATTTACTAGGGTTTAGCTCTAATATTATTTTTGAGAGGCCTTGGGAAGAAACATAAAATTCAGATATTCAACCCACAAGGTTAATCATTTAAATCAAAACACTTATCCTAGACTTTTCAATTTTTCCATTATAAACCCAAGATCCCTCAACAGAACCAAATCACTCTACAACAGCGTAATAAAATTCTTATGCGTGCATTTTATCTTCAAAATAGTTGAGGTTATAGTTAATGCAGTGTGCACTTAGCATATACTATTATTATATGATTGTGTTACCTCCAATATATTCTAAATATTCTTGTAAAGTAGATGCCAAAACCATTTTAACATTGTTCGGGCTTTCAGGGAATCAAATTCCCTCACCATCAGAAATAGGTTGTAAGGAGGAAAAGCACGTTGTCGTTCACTAATAATGCAGTCGATATAGCATAGAAACATCACCGAGTGGGTTGGTCACATACACTAAATTGGCTGAATTCTCCTATGATTTGCAAGATCCACTGAATGCATCACCATGTTACGAGAGTGGATTAGTTGCCTTGTTGCAACCAACTCATCCTCTCTGTCTCTCTAAAAGTTCTATGCTCAAAATCAGCAAATAATGGAAGAGGTCATGACGTCTGAAATCAAAGCCAGATTAATAATAATCCTGCATGAGGCCCACATTTAAGAAGTAGAAATGTTCTTCTAATTTTCGCTTGCATGTATTCTTTTTATTAACGAGTACGCAGAAATTTGAAATGTAATCAACCATATTAATTTGAAATGGTTCTGGGATGGTTCCTGGTAGGCCCAATATCTACCAGATTCTTCTCTCTGCCATTGTTGATGCCAATGAATGCTGTTATGGAACAGTAGCTTAACCAAATTAATATCCAGGAGTACTAAAAGACAGAAATGTGCATATTTTGGAACAGAATTTACGTATCTCTAAAGCAAAGAAATGAAATATTTAATCAATTATTATTTTAAATTGTGTATTTAAATAATAGAATGCTCAAAGCAAATACATGTATATGAGTAATATCTTTTATGTGCAATTAGTAGATCTAATTATAATAAAAAAGTAGTTATTACCAAGAAATATGGAATTTTATCAATTCAATCTGTTAATGGATATTTTCTTTGTAAGAAAAGGAAAAAATTGGTTGCTTGTATTTTTAGAAGTTGATAATTTATTGATCACTTTTCTATTCACTGAAGAGTAGGCACTAACCCATTTTAAATGTAAAAAGATCATCACATAATTGAAATAGAAGTCCGAATTACAATAAGAGAATTAATGAATTAGTAAAAAAAAAACTCCACTCTTACACACATATAAATTTATACTCACATAAATGGACAATAGTAGACAAATTGTTGGTTATCACATACTCCTTAATCAAACTCCTGTAAGTTTATTTTCGGTTACAAATTACAAATAATCTTTAAGAACATTATTTATGAAAGAAAATTAAAACATCTACGGCAGACAAATAAGTAAGCATAAGATTTAGAATTACATTATTTTATTATTTAATAATTATTTGATACATTATTTATAATAAAAAAATTAAAATACCATTTAAAAGATATAACATTACCCGTAAAACCTATACTCATCGAGAAATGAACAGGTGCATGTTTGTGAAAAGCACCCATTTAAATGCTTGTAGTTGTAGGTACTAACTACATAACAGAGGCGGCTCCTTGCAATTTTTTGGGCAAGTCTAAGTCAGGCTCGTACCAATTAAGCCGTTCAAAACATGCGTTTACCATATCTTCAGTAACTTGTTCCAAACATGGCGGATCCCACTGCATTATTTCATTTGATATCTCAAATTTAAAGTCAGAGATTGACTAGTGGATTAATATCACGAACTGTTTGTTAATTATAAATGATAGATATGGAGAGAAAAAAAAAAAGTGTATACCTTAGGTACATAGGATTTGTCCACCAATCGTGCACGTACTCCCTGATATTAAAAGGCAGAAAATACATAGATATATGAGCTTATTATAAGATCCATTAAATTATTAATGGTAGTATTTTAGTGAAGAGGGTTGCCATATTAATTTTTACCTTACAGAAATTGTTAGGTATCTGTTTGGAAATTACTTGGACGGTGATACGGTACTCACGTATGAGACATTCTTCAGGAGTCTGAAATCTGCCTTCTCGAATCTGATTTAACGTTTGATAATTAGGTCATGAATTGATTGACATTCCATTGCCTTTACAGTGCACTAAATGAAAAATGCGAGACACGACTTACAGATTTTAGAGAAACCTTCAAGCTCAAAGGTGGAGCTTCCTTTAGTTTCTTAAGTGTTGAAATGCACCACTCATCTTTTGTTTTAGCTGCTTCACTTTCCTGGGAAATCAAGTTTAGTTATTAGGAACTAGGAAGCATTGTCACACATCTAATATCATCACAATATATGTACATATATATATATGGAAATTTAACGACTCTCAGTCCATTATTACATAATCCTAATGGTTTGCCTTCCATTAATGAGGGTTTCAAATTTTCAATTAATATTCAATTTCTGTCTAATTAGACTAGGATCTTACCAAGGCATCAATAATTTCCTCGACTGTTTCATGGCAAAAACATTTATTCAGCATCTCAAGCCTGAACATAATACATAGGTATTGAATTATAACATGTTAATCCAAAGAGGATAAAAATTAGACTGCAAGTTTCAAATATTACAGTAAATAAATATACCTATGAAGAATACTTCTTTCACTTGGACATGCTTGGTCACTGTATCTGGCTAAAAAATTATCCACAGCAGAAAAATCGTCTGTAGTTAAGATACCGAGTTGCTCTTCAATCAATGGAAGTCTCTGTTTAGCAAGAATATAATGTTAAAAACCTTGCTAAAGCTAGAATATGTTCCTGCAATCCGATAATATTAATTAACTTGAGAAAAATTAAAGGCAACTAACTGCGCTGAGTGAGTAGTGTGTAGCAAGTCCAGAAGCTAGCATTTCTTCTCCGCTAAGCGTGTTTCCAGTTAGACCCAGATATTCCCCTATATAATATTTAAAATCAAAATGTTAATTAGGTATATAATTAAGCAGCGTTATTGTTAACCACTAGCTAGAAGAAAGCAGAGCTGACTTCGAGCATCGGTGCTCAAGACATGAAAAATAAAATTATTATTAATCAAACGAATAATTATTATTGTTGAAAAATTGGTGATTCAATAATTTTGATTGGATAAGAATTGAGATGAATACTAAAGTGAAGAGTTACAAGAAGTCTAGAATGTGTGGAACACGTATGAAGAAGTCTAGGACGTGTGGAATACGAAGGGGGAAGCGAAACGATACTCAAAGACGTGAAGCAAGCAAGCAAACGCGGATAGGCGTACAGGGTTGAACGCCGCGGCGCCCAGGACAGCGACCTAGCGCCGCAGCGCTGGACGCGAGAATGGCCAGCACCGCGGTGCCAGAACGCGTGAAAAAATCCGTTTTAGTTAGGAATTTCAAGTTTTGAAAAGTTTTAGACTTCCAAAACACGTGAATTTTTACTCCAACAAAGAATAGAGTTAGTAGGCACGAAATACACCCTATATAAACACTTGTAAACCCTTGGTTTTAGAATTAAGCATTAGAGAGGCTCTAAGAGAGGGGAAGAACTGAGTAGATACTAAGTACTTGTGCGCGTTAGGGTGGAACCGTTGTTTTGATGATCATTGTTCGTGGTAGAGTAAGGGTTCACTAAATGTTTAGATCCTTTTGAGGGTTTTTCATATTTGGTTTCCTTATAAAATCTCTAGGGAGTTATAATAAGAGAGGTTAGGATCTTTGGATTCACCGTGGACGTAGGCAATTGGCTGAACCACGTAAGATTTTATTGTGCTCTTTTATATTCTGCTTTGAATTATTGGTGTTTTGCTTGATTAACAAGTTATTCTACTGCGCAAAGAGGTTAGGATTTTAAGTTAAATCTTGAATTTTTCGCTTCAACATAACTTCGAGAGGGAGAATGGCCTTCCCTCCGTCAACAATTATGATAAAAAGAATATAACCTTTTATCTACAATGCAAACTAGCCATAGAATATGGAGGAGAACCGAACCTACCTAAGTAACCAGGCAAACGTGAAAGATAATATGAAGCCCCGGCATCAGGATGGAGACCTATAAGTACTTCAGGTGTAGCAAAAACCTGCAGTTACTCGAATGTCAGATAACTGATTCACACAAATTAACTTAACATAAGAAATCACTAAAATTATATTGAAATATTTGTGATTCATACAGTTTTCTCCGTGGCAAGACGATGTGAACCGGGGACAGAAATTCCTGCACCACCTCCCATTGTAATGCCGTCCATGATAGCCACCTATATATTTGTACATATCACAAGTAATTAATAAGCAGCAAATCAAGATTAGGGGAGCTATCTAGCTATATACATAACAACAGCTTCATGGAAGCAGCTAAATTTGTGCTATATTGGGATTGGGATCTCATTTAATTGATTACTCTTTTCTAAGATGCTAGCTGAAACTGTTGGTTTACTAATTGCATCGAAATATAATCCTGCTAGTGTTAATGATAAATAGTAGTCGAGACTAGCTAGATTTTGTCATTTAAATTGAGTTCTTGTTTGCTGAATTTTGAGTAAAGAATGATAGGAGACTCACATGTGGCTTCGAATATGTGCTTAAAAGGTACATGAAGCAATAAAATGTTCTGAAACATTCTTTGCATTCTTCCACTCTCCCTGCGTACCACAAATGAAATATAATTTAGACAAATTGTCAACAGTTGCTAGCAAGCTCCTTAACATGATCACTAGCACACATATATATATGTATAAGATATTTAGATACAAAACGGCTATGCAAGAAGAAAAAGATACAGCATCTGCACATTCACCTTGGCATGAATCATTTGTTACAAGAATTAAGGAGGTTAAACATTAGTTATTGAGATGCATTGTTTCATTATCATTAGTTTATTACAATGGATGACAGCGAGAGATGTAGTAAAGCTGTAAAGGTCTATTTCGTATAAAAGTGTAATGACTTTAAAGTTACATAGTAAAATTCTACTTGGTATAAAAGTGTTATGACTTT
This sequence comes from Ailanthus altissimus, assembly GCA_946807835.1. Lineage (NCBI taxonomy): Eukaryota > Viridiplantae > Streptophyta > Magnoliopsida > Sapindales > Simaroubaceae > Ailanthus > Ailanthus altissimus. The sequence goes on along the minus strand of OX327696.1, from coordinate 25,597,954 downwards.
AAAGCTACAAATGCGATAGAGAGAAAACATTAATTGACTATTTGATTGGGTTTCTTTATTGGTCAAATGAGTTTTTTTAATGTTAAAAATTCTTTTGAATTTTTTTAATAATATTTGAATATAATTAGAAAAAGGTTTTTGAAAATTAAAAAAATTATTTTGCTTCTACTTGTAAATACCTAAATTTTGATTTTTTGGGAATAGAATTTTCTTAACTTTTTTAATATTTGTATAATGTCATATATATCTTAATAATATTTTCTTATTTTTATAGTATACCCTTGATAAAAATAAACTTTATTCAACTAACATATTTTTAATATTTTTTAAAAGTTATCATATCTCCAATTCTCCTCATCTCTACAACTCTCATATTTTTACAAGAATCTATCAAAAAAAAAATTATTATTTTATTTTTTTAAATAAAAAGAAGTATTATTTTATTTTTAATTTTTATACCAAACACAATTGAATTTGACAAAATACGTAATAAATTTAAATTTATATAAAAAAAAAATAGAATTGTTTAGAATTTGAAATAAGTTTTATTAAGTGTCTTTTTTGATAATTTAACAACACATAAACACTTTTAACAATGTATAATCAAATAATTTAGTACTTCAAAAGAATATTTTTAATTGACAACCAAATGATCAATAATTTTTTTTAAAAAAAAAACTCTACTTTAAAAAATTATACTTTAAAAAGTTCAACCAAACAAGCTCTAATTGTAAAATATAAGGAAATAGATACTTGATTAATAGTATAATAAATGTCATATGTATTCTACAATTATATTTATTATATAGATAATAAATTAGTATAATGAATGCTTTTAAAAATTATATAAATTTCACTTGATGAATGATAATTTATGTATAATCTAATTTTTTTTTAATATCATCTAGTGGGTTGTTTGAAAAATATAATATCATCCCTTTTTAAAATTTATTTTATTTGTTTAGACACATTTTTAATTTTTAAAATATCTTTTAAGATATTTAACATTACTTTAAAATAAATAACTATAAATTAAATCATTATCAAATCATGCAATTGCTTTCAAAAAGAAAACACGTGGTTGTCCATCAGTTTCAACATTTTGCTCGTTGGCTCTAGAAATACATGTCGATTATTGATATTGAAAAGTCAAACAATACATCCAATAAACTGGTGGCACCTGTCTCGATCTTACTTTGTCGATTATTATTATTATTATTATTATTATTATGGTATAAACAGGAAAACCAAAGCCAAATCTATTTCGTACCTTGCTTGAGTAACCGATACAGATTTACAACGTCTCCGCCAGCGCAAAATGATCTCCCATTTCCCTTTTACAAAGCAATGATGCACGGTTTAATTAGTTTCTGAAAACCAAAATTATTGTACACTCGATTGTGTGTTCTAGTTCTAGACCTGACTTTTTCTGTTAGATGTTAATTTCTTCTTTTTTTTTTCACTCATTTGAAATTTTTTATTATATTTATTAATTTATGGATTAAATTTAAAAAAAATTGAAATATGTAATAAAAAATTGGAAGAAAGGAGTACACCAAAAAAGAAAAAATTTATATAGAATGACTCGTTGGTTTTGTTGACGTTTTGACGCATCCACATGAATTCTTGAGAAGAAATTTTGAAAAACACAAAAAGAACTCAAGAAATATATACATTTTTACTCACCTTAATCACAACAAAACCAACCTGAGAATCTTTCTCCCAAGACTCGTACATTTTATTCATCCGAACACCCTGAGAACATTAAGATATATTCGAATTATTTTTATTCCCTTTACATTATGAATAATGAGTATCATTTGTTACAACAGCATAGCAACTGCAAAAAGCTGAAATCCCTGCTTCATAAGCATATTTTTGTTTGTAAACATGATATAATATACAGAGAAATAAATAATTTAATAGACTACATAATTTATTATATGATGAGCAACAATGTCACGTGATATTGTCTAATCAATCTACAATTTTATACAATTTACAATGTGTTATAAAATTTTGACATGTATATAGAAGCTTTTTATTTGGTGAACTAAATAATTTACTAAATCATATATATATATATAATTTAGCGGACTACGTAACTCACCATATGATGAACAATACTGTCACATGTCATTTTATAGTAAATTCACTACTTTTTATAATTTTTACACATTTTACAATGTTTTACAGAATACTGCCACATGTTCAGGAACTCACTATGTGATGAGCTACGTAGTCCACTAAATCAATTATATATATATATATATGTATATATATATTATTAATTTACTACTCAGCTCAAAAGTTTAAGTTATTAGATGAATGTTTAATTTTAGTATTAAATATAAATCCTAACAATTCTTTAATATTAATATTAAAGACAAATTTTAACGGTATATTAATATTAAATACAAATCTTAACAGTCTTCTTCATGTGAAATATAAATTTTAAAATAAATTTTTAGAGAATAAACAAAATAATTTAAGGTCCAATATTAATATTAAAAATAAATCTTAATAGGTTCTAATATTAATATTAAAAATAAATCTTAACAGACTCCAATATTAGTATTAAAGATAACTGATCTTAATAGACTTTAATATTAATATTAAAAATAAATTTTAATAAACCTTAATATTAATATTAAAGATAAGTATTAATAATATATTAATATTAAAGACTAATTTATATATATATTTATATTAAAGAAAACAACAAGACTTGCAAATGTAAGTAGTGGTTGACAAAAAAACAACCAGTACAAGAATATTCCTCAAACTGAAAGAAAGCAACAAAAATATGGTTTGTGCAATGCTTGTGAATGATTTGGCATTACAGAAAACAATTTTTGAGTGTTTTACATAGAGAGTACTTGCTTATTGAAACCAATTTTGCTTAAAAATGATTTGTTTTATTACAAGAGCACCACCAAAAGATTAAGAATAGAAACAGAGCAATAATAACCTTACAAGATCAAACATAAGAAAGTTCAGAAATATGGTAGCTTCTGAGAGAGCTTGACAGTTTGAAAATATCAGAAGATTTAGGAATGCAGATGATGGAAATGTGAAGCAAATTAAGAACAAACCATGGGAGTGAGGAGAGCATTTAGGACATGGGGTCTGTTGAGCGTAACAGTTCTTGAACTCGCTCCCCCTTGAACCAGTACCTGAAGATAATTAAGAAAATTAATGGGATTAAGTTATCTAGTAATCTTATATAGGGGAACGAGATAATTGCATATATTATTATTCCGCAAACTCACCATGTTGTTTGGATCATTGCATCCATTATTGCCATTGTTGAGTGAACACAGGCCTCTATAACTAGGGGGAAAATGTCGAGACTTGTTGAAACAACGTCTCAGGATTTTGAAGCCTTGCATCTTCTTGTCCTTTGGGAATATTAGAGACAAAACTACAACCAGCGTTAGAAGAACACTAATAAATAAGACACCACCATTTCGGTTCGCAGACGTATAATCAACATGCATGTGATGTGTGAGTCAAAAAAAAGCAAACATGCATGTGATGTGTGAGTCAAAAAAAGCAAACATGCATGTGAATTATGTGTATCAGAAGGAAACTGGTGTGTATCAGAGAGCCAGCCCCATTTTTTTGACAACTTTTGCGTCGAATCGACCTGATGAATCTACCGCCAATAGTGATAACGATAATTATAGTATTAAAAATAAAACAGCTGGTGAATATTGATACTTATAGCAGCAATGAATTAAGGCATCATCATCAAATGTTGCTGCTAATATGTCATACATGTCAATTACTTATGAAAAAAATTCAAACAAGAAAGTTCATCAATTTTTTTCATTCAATCGGGGAGGGGAGGAATGGTAGTCAAAGTTGCCTGCCATTTAGTTACATCTTCTCCTCTATAAAATCTTTAAATTCTGCATAATTTCCTAATTCTATCTTTTATGAAAACATATATATATAAATTATCATTATAATATGATACTTGACACAAAGAGAAATATTTAGTTCTAGAAGAAGTAAAAAAATAAATTAATAGAGTACTAACTTTAAATTTTCCTTTCAAAATGAAGAGAGAAAAAAATAACTTAAGTTTGAAAATCAAATAAGAAAATAAAATAATTAAATAAATATAATAAAATTTATAATGGTACACGAGAGAGACATTCGTTGTCATAGATGTAACCATTTTTGAAGAGTGATAAATGCATTGAAAAAGACAACCACCACAAATATAAATATGTTAATAAAAAAAATTAAAAATAATTATTATAAGTGCAAATGTGTTAATCATAATTAAAGAGGGTAAAAAATTAAATTTTTACAAGTGTTATGAAAAAAATTATAGACAAACTATGAAGAGGCCGTGTTGTGAAGAAATCATAAGTGAAACTTTTGTCAAAGAAAAAATAAATAAATAAAAGAAACAATACTCCTAACGAGTTGCAACACCTTTCAAATTTGTAAATTTGCTCAATAAATTTGAAAACTCCAAAAATTCTTCCGAGCCAAAATAATAAATTCATCAATCCAAAAAATTTTAAGAAAATTTTATGAAATAAAGAACTCAAACTTGGTATAGAACAAAAGATAATTAAAAAAGCTTTCATAGTTTTAAAATTTTTAAATTTACCCCCAAAATTTAGTAAATTATATATCTACCCCCAACTTGACTCAAAATCATAAGTATGCCCCAAGATTTATTTGAAATTTAAATTTTGCCTCAATTTTTTTATGCATTTTAATATTACCCCAAACCTTTTGAAAACTTTGATTTGATTCCAAATCTTTTCTAAAATGTAGTATAGACCCCAATACTTTCTTAAAATATCAATCGAACCTTAAAAGTTTGGTAAGTTGGCAATCAAACTAAAAAACAACTCTGAATTATTTGCAAATGCCCATTTGAAAAATTAATAAGTAGATCATATAAGAGAAAGATCTAGGTGAATAGATTGGAGCACAATGAGAGTTTTGGTATTAGTGGTGAGCCTTGATGCATTAGTGAACTATAAAACACTAGGTACAAAAGACTTTGAGTGGCATATCTGGTAGCTCTATGTCTCTAATTGATGAGATTTTGTTTCGTTGGAATCATCAAAAAATTTTAAGACATTTGTGTAAGATTGTGAGCAGTAAATCACAAAAATTGATTGCGGTAAGAGAGGGAGCCAAATTGGAGATGTGGGCTGTTTACAATGATCAGTGGCTTTTGGCGAGGTGTGGATGCTAGCACAACGTCGAAGTTTTACAAGTATTTCAATGGTCTCAATTTGTCATTTGAACTGGTGATGATGGGCAGCGATAACAATAACAATAGTGGTGGTGGTTTGGAAAAATAACAGTAACACCAAGAGAAGAAAAATAAAGATTAAATTGTTTATTTATATCCTAAACTTTTTTTATTAAGTTGGCTCTGATATTATATTAGAAAAATTAAAATTTTTATATTTTTACTTTAAATAATAATTACACAAGGCTGCCTTTGTATGGGCGTTAAATCTCTAGTGTATATGAAAGTATTATACCTAAAATTATGGTTGTAATATGAAATTCAACACAAAAGAAAATATCCTAATTTTAGAATAACTAAATAAAAAAATTCTTAATATAATACTAACTTTAACAAAATAAATTAAATTTTGACAATTTGAAGTATAAAAGATGGTAAAAGAATTTACCATGGAGAATAAAAAATAATAAAATACAACTAAAAGTAAAATATAGCAATATTAATAATTTATATACTAACATAAGTACATAGTTTATATGATCAAATTTTCTTTGTGATATTAAACTATTATCTCTACTCCTCTACTTTGCCCTTAAGATTTGCGAGGCATAGTGTTCATCCAACTTATCTTCTTCTTTCCTTTCTCAAGCACACCTTCTTGCCCTATTCGAATCACCTACTTGGGATCTAGTTAAGGTTGAGTATTTTTATCTCCCTTGGTGCCTCTCACTCTTAACCTAATCTCTTGTGCTTCGTAGGGCTCCCTTACCTCTCTCTACCCATTTTTTTTTCTCCTTCTAAGTAAATCACTTGTTGGTTTTAATTGCGCTAACTGGTAGAGAGGTGTTTACGCTCAAAATATAACGCGGCTATCGCAGTATAGATTGAGGTGTCGATCCCACGAGGAAGCTCTTGGCAAAATAGGTTAGTGAAGTAAAATATTAAAGCAGTAGCAAAGGGTTAATTGATTTAAACGGATGAGATAGAATTGTCTATGAATTGAGGAAAATGTCTTATGATGATTTAAGCAAGGCTTTGAGAATCACAATTATGCTTTATAAATATACTCTATACTTTGATTCGATATTTATAACTCAACTGAAAGTTTCACATCCCAAACAATCAATCGGAAGGTATGTAATATATAGCACATTTGATAACACACGTATTTGATTTAGTTAAACTCTTTGCAAGCATTAACACACATCATGTTATTTATACAAGTTATCTAAGATCGACAATATATCATTTTGACAATATTGCAGTAAAAGATTAACTTGAATATCAAACATTTATTGCCCTTACATGTTATCCAAGATCGACAATATATCAAATTGACAATACTGCAGTAAAAGATTAACATATAAAACAATATAACCAGTAACAATTATAAATCAACATGAATCACATAAGAAAAGCATGACTGAACATATATGAGACATGAGAATTATAACTTCTGGATTATAGAAAATAAAATAGATAAGAGTTTAATCAAAACCAAACTTACAACATTTATAGCTCTTGACACCGAATTAAAGCATGGAAGTAGATTTACTACACATAAAAGTTTATCTCTTAGCCTTGCTAGGAACTCTAGCCTAAATTACAATACATGTTAATGAGAATAAAAGAAGGGAGAATTTTTCTCTATTAAAAACGTCCTAAGGGTCTCCTTATATAGGCAATGAATGGACATATGTCATGGATGACATCAATCTTCAATAATTTTAAGCCAATAACTCGTGTATCCAATTGCAGCACATTTTTTATAATGTAAATGATCAATTCAACTTCTACAGCCGACATGAAAGTTGTAGAATTTTGACTCTTCTTTCCATAGGCACTAATTTCATGCAAATGGGATGAGTATCCAATGAGATATGAGCAAAATTCTAAAGATACATCAGAATTCGGCCAACAACCATTTTACCCACTTGCAATGCGATTTGGTCCATGATAACGGCTGATTTGGACTTTACCATAAACATACGAGTTGTTGATAGTAAAGTCAGCAATTCAAAGCTTCAATAATTATACCAATTGAGTACGTATTTTGTGAGATACGGTCCAAATACGTGAATTGGGTCAAGCTGGGTAAGAGTTGTAGTCCGATTCTGTTGTATCTCAATTTTTGGTCCATAACATGTTGGATTTGACTTTTCCACTATTCTTCAAATTTGTGTAAGATTGAGTTATGTTGCACCAGGTTCAAGAATTTCTTCATTTCGATTTCTACATTGAGAGTTATGTCCAGTTTACCTAAACCTGTCCAAATAACATTCATTAATCACAATTTAAGGAGAACACTTTATTTCAAGCTAAAAATACAGAAAACACTAAAATTAGTAACATTAAATGGTGATTGAATCTCTTAACAACATGCATTTTCATGTGTTCATCACAGCCCCCAACCAGCTTATTGCTAGTCTCTAGCAATTCAAGCGTAAATAGAATATGCAAAACTACCTAAGCATTTCAATCAAAACGTTAGTTCGAGATCACTATTGCTATCATGGTTTTTTCAATTACAACTTCCGTAATTTGTGTGTGTGTGAACTAAGCCATAACCATCTAACCACAAACCACAATAGATATAGCCTTGAGAATTTCTCCAAGTAAAAGCCTCAACTCCATATCCTCACAGGTGTATGACTGTTTAAAAGGTTAGGACTTCTCTTATGGAGTTGGAAAACAGTTAAGCACTCAAGAAAAAGTCAATTTTAAGGACAGACATATAAACTAACATTGATCCGAAGATAGGAAAATTATTTGTTTAAAAATCAATTATTCATATCATACGCCAACTTTAGAACTTTAATTGGCTTGTGAGAATAATACAATTATAACTTGGTGAGAAAACTGTTTTACAAGGTATTTGTCTTCTAAAATTGAATGAAGACTTTATTAAACTGAATTGCTTCTTTTTTTCTTTTTTTTTCTTGTTTTTGGTACTTTTGTGTGTTTTTTTTTTTTTTTTGTATTTTTGAAGAATACAGTGAAGCATTATAAAGGTTTCTCACCAAATTATATTATGCACAAATGTAACCAACTTATCCCTTAATTCAAATAATATCATTCTAAACAAAAATTAACCAATTCAAAGGATCAATGAAGGTTCATAAGCTGTTTTCTCAACCTTTCCACTTACTCACAAAAGATATGCGAGATTAGAAAAATATATACTTAAACATGGGAATTCTCTTGGCTATATAAATTGAATCATCCATCTTACCACAAGGCTTAGCATTGTGCTCAAAAATATTTTGGAAGTCATTCTTTAGTAAGCTAGATAGAAATAGTGACTCAACCTAAACAATTCTGAAATCATACTTAGGCAGAAAAACAAATTCCTTTATACAAGAATTACCAAGACTACAAGCAGTAAACGACAATGCATGAAATATAAAACAAAATAACAAAAAGTTAGTTAAAATGCATTTCAAAAGTTAGTACTAAAACTCCTTATTCTGCCATTCTAATTTGACCTAGAATGCGTCTCAAGAGTACAAGAATGAACTCTTTACTCTGCCATTTTAATCAAATGTCGGACTACAATTTTTTTTTTTTTTTTTTTTTTTTGCAAAATGCAACGTATGTCTACTATCCTCCCCCCAAACCAGATGAAACATTGTCCTCAATGTTTAAATAGAAAGAGATAAAGTATAGAAGACATTACCTGAAACGCCAGTTATTTGAAAGAAACAAACCTGAGAGACACTTAAGCAAATATAAACTAAAATGATGGTACTGATAAATAAATAAATAAAAAGAAAAATTTACAAACGGAGTGTCAGATCCAATTTTTGCTTGTTAAGGCCCACTGACCAATCGATCCGAGTTATTGCTGGGTTAGGTTCGTAGGTAACTGCCTGTAATTTGTTAATCAATTCATCCGCCTCACTAGCAGAAACCAGGATCTGTCGCGCCGAATGTGAAATAAAATTCTGTTCCACAGCTTGATCAAGAAAACAAAGTAAGCAATCAAAATAGTTATTAACATTCAACAAACCACTGGGTTTTCGGTGGATATTCAGTTGGGCCCAAGAGACAATTTGAAAAATTTCTTCCAAGGTACCAAAACCACCTGGTAAAGCAATAAAAGCGTCTGCATTGCAAAGCATTCTGGCTATACGTTCATGCATGGATGAGACTTGTAATTCTTCCCCTATTGTTTTCCCGGTCAGGTTTCCCACGGCCAAAGCTGTAGGAATAATACCTAAAACTTGACTTCCTCCTAAATGTGCAGCTGTTGACACACACCCCATTAGCCCAAGGCTACCTCCTCCATAAATCAAATGAATTTTTCTTGCAGCTAATGTTTTTCCTAGATTGTTTGCTGCTTCTACGAACACTTTACTCTCCCCAGGACTAGATCCACAAAATACACATATATTTCGAAATTGTCGAACTTGGGTTTCCTCCATATCTACTCTCACCTTTATCTCAATATATGAAAATGAAGAAACTGAGGTGCTGTATTTATAGAGTGCCAAATGATAACAATGATTATGGTAACCCAGTAGTTTGTCAAAAGAGAGTTAAAAATAAAACACAAATATTTAAACATAATGACCCACATGCATTATTGAACAAAAAGATTTGAATTTAAGACATCTACATGAGTAGCCCTACTATTCATAAAATAAAGTTTGAAATTAAAACACATGTATTTACAAGTAGTTGTGATTGTGGCTCACATCTTCCTCTGGTTTTACGTCCAGTAACGGCTTAAACGCCCTCTATGGGTCGGGGATAGGCTTCCCATCCAATTTTCTTATAAATTGGCAAATAGGGTCTTTTAGAGTCAGATTCCCGAGACTATACCGTTGATGTTCATTTTTGAATTTGTTTCATAAATCGAGAAGTTCACGTTGCACGAGCCAACAGGGATGCGTCTCAAGAGTCAATAGGATATCATCCAAAGACTCCTTACTCAGTCCATCCTTAATGAACTGAATTTTGTCTTCTCGATTTCTAGATACGAATCCTAAAGAACGACAACTCCGATTACAATTTCATCGAGCACATTTATGACAGACTTGTAACCTTTTTGCTCGTCGCCTTTTGGCATAAGAGCTTCTTCCAAGACCAGGCATATGAGAAACAAAATCATTTTCAAACTCACCAGACAACCGAACCTTGGCTTCAATTAACCAACGAAGGTCCACAGGGATATTACCCAACATCAATAGCCTTAGTCTTTCACACCGTGCTTTGTAAATCTTAAGTAGAGCATTTTGAGGAAATGAAGGAAAACGTTTTTTAAGGTTGGCAAGAATGCGATCCATTTTGAAAGAAAGAAAAGAGATGAATGCACAGTTTGAGGGACAGTTTTTAGGGAACTAAGAAACCGAATTTAATAGTCACGGAGTACCGTATCCGCCACTTGACCGGGAAATAAAATCACACTGAAGAAAAAATAAAAAGAAGAAAATAAAGTAAAATAAAATGTGCAGGAAAATAAAAGCAGAAATAGAAAGTCAAAAGATAAAGTATAGACAAAATATAAAATATGGTACAGATAGATTGAACCTAATCAATCACGATAGACAGGATCCACAAGAGGGATCTCGCCTAGGTACATAGAGTCGTTTACCTTTTCCACGTAGCTTTTTAGCCGCTGTCCATTCACTTTGAAAGTCCGTCCATCAGTGGGGTCTTCTATTTCAACAGCACCATTAGGAAAAACATGTCTTACCATAAATGGACCAGTCCATCGAGATCTCAACTTTCCAGGGTGTAAATGCAATCGAGAATCATAAAGATAAACCCGTTGATTTGGCTCAAAGTGTTTCCTTGAGATCTGTTTATCATGAGCTACTTTTATTTTAGCTTTGTAAATTTTGGAGTTGTCATATGCGTCATTTCGTAGCTCTTCTATTTCTGACAATTGTAACTTTCTCTGGAGACTTGCAACATTCAAATCAAAGTTAAGGGCTTTGACAGCCCAATAAGCTTTATGAGGTTTTCTAGAACTGAAATGTGTTCCTTGGTCACCAATGATGACACGTGGTGTCTCGAGTTTTGATGATTTTGGTTTCTCCCTCTCACATGGCAACTTTTCAATGCCTGGTTTCCAAAATCGAATCCCTTTATCCTGTGAGTAAAAAATACTAAACATATCAGTTATTTCATCAGGATAATACAATTCTTCAATATCAAAATCAAAGAGATTTTCTAAAGAATTAGAGCCATGATTTTTATAAGCTTCTTCCGCTCCAAGTGTGTCTATCATATATGAATGATAGCATTCGTCTTCTTCTCGTGATTGCTTATCAATATGAAAAATGTTCACCTCAAGAGTCATATTCCCAAAAGATAATTTCATTAGACCATTTCTGCAATCAATAAGAGCATTAGCAGTAGCAAGAAAAGGTCTCCCCAAAATAAGAGGGATTTTTGACTCCATGTTAACAACAGAATGAGTATCTAAAACAAGAAAATTAACAGGGTAGTAAAATTTATCAATTTTCAACAAAACATCTTCTACTATTCCCCGTGGTTTCTTGATTGATCGGTCAGCTAATTGTAGGACTACAGATGTTGGTTTAATCTCACCAAGTCCTAACTGCAAGTAAATAGAATAAGGCATTAAATTTACACTTGCTCCTAAGTCCAATAAAGCTTGACCAAACTCATGTGTCCCAATTTGGCAGGAGATTGTGGGACATCCTGGGTCTTTATACTTGGGTGGTGTCTTTTGTTCAATCACTGCACTTACCTGTTCTGCCAAAAATGCAGTTTTCTTCACATGGTGTTTTCTTTTAATAGTGCATAAATCCTTGATGACTTTGGCATAAGTTGGAACCTGCTTAATCAAATGTAACAAGGGAAGATTAATTTTAACTTGTTTCAAATGTTCCAAAATCTCACCTTGAATTTCTGAATTTTTCCCAACCGGTCGAAGAGCTTGAGGAAAAGGCACTGGGATTGAAAACTTACTTTCGGGCTCTTTTTCCATTGTGGCCTCTTTTTCAAGGGGGGCATCTTTACTACTCGTAGATGTGTTAATTTCAGGAGTAGGCTCACTTACAATCTTACCACTTCGAGTAGTAATGGCATTGACTTCTTTGAGATTTTGAACATCAGAAGTAGAAGTTTGTGCCATGAATTGTCCTTTTGGATTAGATTGAGGTTGAGATGGAAACTTACCTCGCTCTTGTACAGTTAAGGCACTGGTCAATTTTGTGATTTGACTCTTGATTTCTTTGTTTTCGTCCACCACCTGTGCAAGAATTGTTTCAAATTTTTGATTAGTCTTACTTTGTGCCTCCATAAATGCTTGTAATGTATCCTCTAAAGAATTTCTAGTTGGTCGTGCATTATATTGAGGTGCAACAAAAGACTTGGGTGCTTGTTGTTCTTGTTTCCATTGGTTGTTGGCTTGTTGGTCAGATTTCCAACTGAAATTTGGGTGGTTTCTCCAGCTAGGATTATATGTTTCAGAGTAGGGTGAATAAGGCTTCTTGTACATCCCTAGGGCATTACATTGTTCCTCATATATCCCTCTCATCTCACTATACGTGGGGCAATCCTCAGCTAAGTGTTCCGCTCCTCCACAGACAAAACAGACATCGTGTGACTCAACTCTAGCAACCGTGTGGGTGACCCTTCTATCTTTGGATTTCAAGGCCTCTAACTCCCTAGTTAAGACCTCTAATTGGGCTTTGAGGTTATCCTCTTCCCTAAGATGGAAAACTCCATTGGGTCGTGACCTATTTGTGCTTTCAGCAATGCTAGGTCCAGTCCATGTATGGGCTTTTTCGGCTAAGTCATTAAGGAATTCTATGGCTTCCTCATGATCTTTGTGAAGGAACTCCCCATTACACATCATCTCAACAAATTGGCGCTCTCTAATTGTGAGTCCCTCATAGAAATAACTAACCAAGCGCCAATTTTCATACCCATGGTGAGGGCACAGATTTAGCAACTCTTTAAACCTTTCCCATGCTTGATATAAGGTTTCACTGTCTTTTTGGGAGAATGAAGAAATTTGTCTTTTTAGGCCATTAGTTTTGTGTTGTGGGAAGTATTTATTGAAAAATGCTTGGGTCATTTCTGCCCAAGTTCCTATAGACCTCGGCCTCAAAGAGTATAGCCAACTCTTTGCTTTGTCTTTCAAAGAAAAAGGGAAAAATTTAAGTCTAACAGTGTCTATGGCTTCAGGTTGGCTATGGAAGGTGGCAATTACCTCTTCAAATTCCCTAACATGTACATAAGGATTTTCACTATCTAGACCATGAAAAGTGGGAAGAAGTTGTATCATTCCAGGTTTAAAATCCGAATGTGGTATGTTAGGTGGAAATATAATGCATGATGGTGTGGCTGTGCGCGTAGGATGCAAGTAATCTTTGAGAGTTCTAACGGGGTTTTCTTCGTGTTGGCTCATTGTGTTAGAATTACAAGATGAACTAGAAGGTGAATTCTCTTCACTTACAAATTGTGGGAGTGGTTCTAGTTCTAGTTCTAGTTCTCTTACAAATCTTCCTCGTTTGTCTCTAGGTCGATGCATACATCCTAATTTTTTTTTTTTTTTTAAGGAAAGAAATGCTTAAGGAAAATTAAGAAGTGGAATAAACATAACAAGAAATAGAAATAAGTTAGGTGGTAAGACCAACCATGAAATATAAATACAATAACTAAACAAAAGACTATAAAGTACGAAAAAAAAAAGTACAATAAATAAATAATAAAAAGAAAATACAATAAGTAAATAAATAAAAGGTTAGGCGGTAGAACCGGCCATAAAAAGAAAATACAACATATTAACTAAAGAAAATAAATTGCAATAAATACGTAAAAGAAAATGAAAATAAAGTACAATAAAAAAAAGTGCAATAAATAACTCGTGTATCCAATTGCAGCACATTTTTTATAATGTAAATGATCAATTCAACTTCTACAGCCGACATGAAAGTTGTAGAATTTTGACTCTTCTTTCCATAGGCACTAATTTCATGCAAATGGGATGAGTATCCAATGAGATATGAGCAAAATTCCAAAGATACATCAGAATTCGGCCAACAACCATTTTACCCACTTGCAATGCGATTTGGTCCATGATAACGGCTGATTTGGACTTTACCATAAACATACGAGTTGTTGATAGTAAAGTCAGCAATTCAAAGCTTCAAGAATTATACCAATTGAGTATGTATTTTGTGAGATACGGTCCAAATACGTGAATTGGGTCAAGCTGGGTAAGAGTTGTAGTCCGATTCTGTTGTATCTCAATTTTTGGTCCATAACATGTTGGATTTGACTTTTCCACTATTCTTCAAATTTGTGTAAGATTGAGTTATGTTGCACCAGGTTCAAGAATTTCTTCATTTCGATTTCTACATTGAGAGTTATGTCCAGTTTACCTAAACCTGTCCAAATAACATTCATTAATCACAATTTAAGGAGAACACTTTATTTCAAGCTAAAAATACAAAAAACACTAAAATTAGTGACATTAAATGGTGATTGAATCTCTTAACAACATGCATTTTCATGTGTTCATCAAGAGGCCTCATGGTCGCTAGATAAACCCATTGGTCAATTATTTTGCCACAAGGTTCTCGACTCTTATATGATCTTCAAAAGGAATTGAAGACATTCTCTTAGAGTTTCTTCATCTTCTCTCTCTTGCCTAACTATCTCTAATTCTTTCACTAATCATTGCTTCTAATCTAGGTTGCTTTATGATATCTCTTGATGACTGAAATCTTCCTCTTGCTGATCTTATTCCTCTATGTGCAATTCTTAAAATTAGAGTTTTGTGTTGTACTTCAATCTAATTCTCGTTCTCACATTACCTTCTCTCAGGCAGCCTTTTTACTTAGTCTAGGATTAATGGTACCATGACTTTTTACACTATTTTCATAGAAAACACTAATAGATTGATTGTGAATTTTGGTTCTCGGCTTAAACTCTAAGTTTTTAGTCAAGAGATGAATTTATATCACTAGTGAAAATGGTTGTTTGGTCTGAAATCGAGCTGACACTATTCTTCCGGAGCTTTTCTAATAGTCTAAACCTTAATTGTTATAATCACAAGAACAATTAAGTCTACACTTGATTGTTTCTGACAATGACCCTTTGATACTTAAGTTAAAATTTCTCTTGAAGTAAAAAAATATAGTTCTTGAGTAGTGTGAATGATAAAAAGAATTCACTTACTTATCCCCACATGCGAGTTATAACTTTTCATTATATAGGTTCTTTAGACAGTTAACTCACATTATAGGCTACTTCTTATTTGAGGGTTATGCATGTTGATGAATACTTGAAATTACATATTTAATAAGGATTTTATATCATTATTTTTTATTACTAGTGTCTTTAACTCCCTCCTAACTTAAGTATGTTTACAATATTGTACCTAATTAGCTTTTAACTATTTTGTGGTAGGTTCAGTAAAATAGGCATAACTTTTTACCTAAGAACTCAATTAGAGTGATTCTTGATCCTGTGAAGAGCTAACTCAATGGACTATCATATTGTATTTCACAAAGTATTTAAAATTAGAGGGTTTAGAGGGTAAAAATAGCCTAGGACAGAACTGATCTGCAGTACATGCCCAGTTTGAACAGTCATCCGTTATTGACTCATAACTATAGCAATACTTGTCTAATACATATGAGACAACTCAATTTAAAAATATAAGAGACTTATCTATAACATTTATGTTTTGAGTGACAGCTAATTCGAATCACATCAATTCAAAATTAAATAATCAAGTGGGTACATTAATAATAATTAATGTAAATTATTTGCCACCATTCTTGACTTTTATAATCTAAGTGGTTCCTTATTCATTTGTCTCGATTTATCCACGTTTTCCTATAAATAGGTATCATATTTATGCCCAAATGATGTAATTAGAGAGCTAGATTTTAGTTTAAAACACTTATCTTTTATATTATTTCTCTTATTTATTATTCTAAAGTCATGTTATTTCTTCTTCCATTTCTTTAGTTTTATTACGTCCATGTAATTTTCTTTATGCTAAGGTGAAAGAGTGAAACCCTTGGCAAGGTAATAAGATATACTTAACCCTTATTCATGAATTTAATACTTCATTCTTAAATTATGTAAATTTATATATAATGTATTTATTTTGTTTGTAATATTAATACATTTTCTTCTAAAGTGATGCCTCTTGATTTCTAAAGTCATGTTATTTCTTCTCCCATTTCTTTAATTTTATTATGTCCATGTAATTTTCTTTATGCTAAGGTGAAAGAGTGAAACCCTTGGCAAGGTAATAAGATATACTTAACCCTTATTTATGAATTTAATACTTCATTCTTAAATTATGTAAATTTATATATGATGTATTTATTTTATTTGTAATATTAATACATTTTCTTCTAAAGTGATGCCTCTTGATTTATTATAGACAATTTTTATAGTTGGCACAATAAATTCTTGAAACCATTTATAAGATTTGACGTATATACCCTTTCTTATAAAGTGAAAGTCTTGATTTATTGTAGACAAATATAAAAATTGGCATAATAAATACTTGAACCCATTTATAAGATTTGGTGTATAATAATTAAAAGAAATAAATACTAGTTAATATATAAATGATGATGAACTTTAATTGTTATATCTTTCGGTAAGAACCTCCTTTGTGTGAGGATTCCAAAAAAGAGTTAAATATATTCTTACTTCTTATGCCAAGTGTGAATCTCCCTAACCTTAAATTTTATTTGAATTGGTTAATTGAATTAATATTTGCAAACATCTTATACTGCATTAATTATCTTTAAAGTATTTATAGTTTTTAATTTTAATTCCACTTCCCTATGGATCGATCTCGTTCTCACCGGGTTATTTATTACTTCCACAATCTTGTACTTAGGAATAAACTCCTATATTTTGGACGTGTCAAGTTTTTAGCATCGTTGCTAGGAAAGTGAAATTAACTTTTTTTTTGTTTGTTTGTTTATTTTATTTTCATTGAAGGCTAAGCCTCCTAACTTACTTTACTTTATTTATTATTCACTTGTTATTTTAATGGAAGGCTAAGCCTTTTACTCTTTATTAATTAATTTTTTATTATATAATCTAACATTGACTAATTTAACATTACTAATTTAACTTCTAATTATTTATCTTTATTTTATTTTAATTTTAGTTTTGCCTATGTTCAATATTTTATTTTTTTTCTCTTATTTGTATTATTTATTATTATTATATTATATTTTATTTCTTTATATGAGCGGTCGGTTTCGAGATCCTAATTTTCATCATTTAGTAAAAGGTAATTTCAAAACTCTCTTTGATAATTTTTTGGATTCTCCTTCTTCTTCTCATTCTTCACCAATTAATACCATGACCAAAAATTAAATTGAGAGACTCATAGACCCAGGGGATAATCGGTCCCAATATAATGACCATAACCGACCTAGGACACTTAGAGATTACATGAACCCTACACGAATCAGTTCACCATCTTGCTTAATTTTTCCTCCGGATGCAACACATTTTAATTTTAAGTAAGGCATTATCCAACTTTTACCCACTTTTCATGGCTTAGATGCAGAGAACCCTCATCTACATTTAAGAGAATTTGAAGAAGTATGTAACACGTATAATGACTAAAATAGCGTGAACACAATTCGACTTAAGCTTTTTCCTTTTTCTTTAAAACATAAAGCTAAAACATGATTACAAGACCTTAGGCCATAATCCATTTCTTTATGGGATGAGATGTAACAACAATTCCTGAAAAAAAAAAAATTTCTTTCCCATAGAACAAATTCTTTCAAAAGACAAATGATCATTTTTGCCCAAAAATCAGGAGAGACCCTTTTACCAATGTTGGGAAAGGTATAAAGAATTGCTTAATACCTGTCCCTATCATGGCTTTGAAACATGGAGATTAGTCTCAAATTAGAAAAATAGTAGAAATGATGTGTAATGGAACATTTGAGGACAAAGACCCAGTAAAGGCAATGAACTATCTAGACTTACTAGCAGAAAATGCTCAAAATTAGGATACTGCTGGTACTTGTGAGGTACCTAGAAAAAATTAAACCACTATATCTAGTGGGAGTATTTATCATCTTAGGAAAGACCATGACCTTCAAGCTAAATTAGCATCCCTAGCTAGAAAAGTCGAAACCTTAAAAATGAAAAGGAGTGGTCAAATAAAATCTGTTCAAGAAATTGTGTGTCACATTTGTAAAACCCATTACCACTCTACCAATAATTGTCCAACTTTGCATGCATTTAAGGAATGTTTTCATAAACAAACTAATGTTCTAAACACGTTCAAACGGTCAAACAATAACCCATATTCACAAAACTACAATTTTAGATGGAGAAATCACCCGAATTTTAGTTAGAGGAATGACACTCAAGCATAGGTTTCACAACCACCTTTCCAACCACACCAAAATTTTCAAAACCACCAAGGTTATACACCATATGTCCTACCTCCTAAAAAAAATCTTGAAGAAATTTTGCATGCATTCATCGAAAAGCAAGAGTCTATTAATTCTCAAAATGTTCAAACATTTGCTGATTTGAAGATACTCTTGCTAAATTTGCATCCACACTGAACATTCATGAGAAAGAAAAATTTCCTTCTCAACCACAACCAAACCTCAAAGGACAACATAACTTAAATGCATGTAGTTCAGGAAGTCAACACGTGGATCAAGTTAAAGCGATTATCACTCTTCGGAATGGTAAAATTGTTGAAAAAGACATTCCCGAACCTCATGAGAATGATGAATCAATATCTAAGGGTAAGAAAAATGTTGAACCTACATCTAATAAAGCAAACACCAAACTCTCACCTCCACCCCCATTTTCTTATGTATTACTTAATACTAAGAAGATGAATCACAATCCTGAAAATTTTAAAATCTTCAAATAGATAAAAGTTAATATTCCTTTATTGGATGCTATTAAACAAGTTCCCTCTTATGCAAAATTTTTGAAGGATTTATACACAGTAAAAAGAATACTAAATATGAAAAAGAAAGCATTTTTAGCTGAACAAGTAAGTGTCATTCTTCAGAACAATAATGCTTTAAAATATAAAGATCATGGTTGTCCTACAATTTCATGTATTATTGGAAGTCATAAAATTGAACAAGCCTTACTTGATCTTTGTGCTAGTGTGAATTTTCTACCGTATTCAGTTTATCAACAGCTCAATCTCGGTAAGTTAAAATTAACTTCTGTAACTCTTTTGCTTGTCGATAGATTAATAAAAGTACCAAGAAGGACAGTGGAAGTTGTTTTAGTTCAAGTTAATAAATTCATATATCCTGTGAATTTTATTGTCTTAGACACAGAACCTATTAAAAAATGTAATCTGATACCTGTTATTTTGGATCATCCATTTTTAGCAACTTCTAACGCTTTGATTAATTGCATGAATAGAGTATGAAGCTTTCATTTGGAAACATGACACTTAAACTCAATGTTTTCAATATGTGTAAGCAACCATATGAAGGGGAGGATAAAAGTGAAGAAGCCGACATAATTAAAACGATTTTGAACAATCATATTTAAAAAGAGAGTTTTACCGATCCCTTAGAAATGTGTTTAATAAATTTATTTGAGTCAAATATACAATTAGATCCTGAAATCTCTGACATATGTTCTTTACTTGACTGTGCACAGATGATTGAAAATAAAGGATAGAAACCAAAGTTTGAAGAATTATGAGACAATGAGGATAAACAGTACGAAATTTCAAAGTTGGAGTTGAAACCTCTGCCTGAATGACTGAAATATGCATTTTTTTTTAGAGAAACAAACTTACCCGATGGTAATCCCTTATACACTCATAAGCGAACAAGAAGGTAAGTTAATTGAATTATTAAAAATACATAAAAATGTAATTGGTTGGACTTTAAAAGACATAAACGGCATTAATCCTTTGATTTGCACACATAAAATACACCTATATAATAATGCCAAAACTTTCCAACAACCTTAAATGAGATTTAATCCACATATGAAAGAGGTAGTGAGAGCTGAAGTTCTCAAATTACTTAAAGTATGAATGATCTATCCTATCTCAGATAGTAAGTGGGTAAGTCCTACTCAGGTAGTATCAAAAAAATCTGGAATCACAGTCATTGAAAATGAAAAATGTAAGTTAATACCAACTCGAGTCTCATCTAGTTGAAGGATGTGCATAGATTATAGGAAGTTAAACTCGGCCACTAGAAAAGACTATTTTCCTTACCATTCATTGACCAAATTTGTCACGCCCCAAACCCAAAAGATCTGACACATGACATAACTTATACTCATTCAATAATATGCACTCATAATTAATATTGTATAAAATTTTAAACTTGAATTCTTCATAGGAATCCTTAGCAGGTTACTAGCAAGCTCAACACAAAGATCAACCCATAGCCACACTTGGTGAAACATAAACCAAATATAACCACACCTAATAAAATAATACATAAGTATTTATTCAATAGGGACAAATCAAATATCTTAAACTACGTGTCCAAAAATAAAATACTCAGCAACCTAGCAACTTAGGAAACCCAAGGGATATTAGAAGCCTTGCCAAATCCGCTAAGTACACATGTATCTTATTTATCTAAAATCACCATAAACTATAATGAGTATAAAACTCAGTAAGCATACTAGTTTTTCATATATCAAATTACAAATACATATGTACACAATGCATGTGTATGATATACTGTGATAAATTAAAATCATAATCTTGAATGATGGTATTCCTATTATATGTTTTGAGATAATGTGATTTGATAAGATTATGATTTTAATTTATCACAGCATATCATACACATGCATTGTGTACATATATGTATTTGTAATTTGATATATGAAAAACTAGTATGCTTACTGAGTTTTATACTCATTATAGTTTATAGTGATTTCAGGCAAATAAGGTATATGTGTGCTTAGCAGTAGGGGTGGGCAAATCCGGTTCGGTTCGGTTTTTAGTGTGAACCGAAAATCGAACCGAGCCGGTCGGTTTTTGAAAAATAAAACCGAAAACCGAACCGAAAAATCAAAAACCGAACCGAACCGGTTCGGTTCGGTTCGGTTCGGGTTTTGGTTTTTCGGTTCGGTTTGGGTCGGTTCGGTTCGGTTTTATAATTTTTTAATTTTTTTTAATTTTTTTTTTAATTTTTTAATTTTTTTTTAAATTCGATTTTTCCGGTTCGGTTCTCGGTTCGGCCTTCCGAACCGAATTTTTCGGTTTTTAAAATAAAAAATCGAAAATCGAACCGACCAAGAGAAAAACTGAACCGAACCGACCAATTCGGTTCGATTTTTCGGGTCCGGTTCGGTTTTTCGATTTTTTGCCCACCCCTACTTAGCAGATTTGGCAAGGCTTCTGCTGTTTCTTAGGTTCCCTAAGTTGCTAGGTTGCTGAGTGTTTCATTTGGGGACAAGTGGGTTAAGATATTTGATTTGTTCCTATTGAATAATTATTGATGTATTATTGAATGAGTGTAAGTTATGTCATGTGTCAGATCTTTTAGGTCTAGGGCGTGACAACATATCTCAATCCATAATAAATATTTTACTTCAAAATCCCTGGCAAATGTATTTTAAAACTATTGTATTTCATAGCTTTAAAAATATGTTAATCAAATACTGTAATGAACTGATACACTTAATAAAATCATAACAATTTAAACACATTGATCTAAATTCTCAATTTTGAATATATCATATTAGACATATAAATTTATGACATTCCATAAAATCGTAATTTTTTAAGATCATTTAGCAGATCAAAAATTATTTGTCACTGTATTATACTGTTAACATAGGAAATTTCTAGAATTTCAGGGTCCTTTTGGTAAATTCAATTTCTGAAATTTTCAATCGATTCAAAGTCTCTAATGATCCTAGACATGTCTAGTTTCATATTTCCAAAATTCAAAACTAGAATCGAAGTATAACAATTTATAAAAATCTCAGATCAAGAGACTATCAAGTAGAAATTCTACAATTCATCATGATTTATCAAGTTATCTACATAATCATCATCAATTCTTAATATATCTTACAAAATTCACATCAAGTCCTCAATTGTACATATTTTTAAAAATCAAAACTTAAAAAAAATTAACTGAATTAACACAAATAAATTGACTAATAGTTATTATATACCTCTTAAAACTCAAAATTTTAATTTCTTCTTCTTTTTCTTTTTCTCTCCCCTCTATTTCTCTCTTTTCTCTCTCTAAAGGGATGGCTCAACCCAAAAATGAGTCAATTAGGGTTTATAATATGTATTTTTATACTAAGAGGTTACTTTTAATATTTATAAATTAACCCCCAAAACTTTTAAAGTATTACAATTTGGTCCCTAAAATAAATCTAAAGTCTTGCAAATAAACCCAATACTAATAGTATATCCTTAATCTATACAAATAATACTAATAACAATGCATAAATTAAGTATCATCCACATACAAATAAAATGATGAATATTATACATATATATAAATATTTATTCTTTTCGGTGTTGGATAAGTGGTTACTACAAAATTGTAGAAAGAGTAGCAGAACATCCTTACTATTACTTTCTAGATGGTTATTCCGGCTATTATCAAATTCCTATAACACTAGAGGATCAAGAAAAGACTACATTCACATGCCTTTTTGGGACCTTTGCTTTTAAAAGAATGCCATTTGGACTTTGAAATGCCCCAACAACATTTCAGAGATGTATGTTAAGCATTTTTAGTGACATGGTTAAGCATTATTTAGAAGTTTTCATGGATGATTTAACTGTGTTTGGAAATTCTTTTGATAATTGTCTTGAAAACTTAAAAAATGTCTTAAAAAGATGTGAAGAAAAGAATCTTGTGTTGAATTGGGAAAAATGTCATTACATGGTTACTTCTGAAATTATTTTAGGACATGTAGTGTCTTCTAAAGGAATTGAAGTGGATAAGGCAAAATTCGAACTCATTACACACTTACCTCCACAAAAAACAGTCAGAAAAGTCCGATCCTTTTTAGGATATGCTAGATTCTATAGGAGGTTCATCAAAAAATTTAGTGCTATATCTAAACCTCTTTGTAACCTCTTAGCAAAAGATGTATCATTTGAATGGACTCAAAAGTGTCAATATTCGTTTGAAAAATTAACTAAGCTCTTAACATCTGCTCCTATCATACAATCTCTTGACTAATCTTTACCTTTTAAACTCATGTGTGATGCTAGTGACTATATTATTGGTGTTGTATTGGGATAAAGAAATGCATGTAAATCCTATGTAATTTATTACGCAACTAGAACTTTAAACAGTGCACAAATGAATTACATAACAACTGAAAAAGAACTACTTGTTGTAATATTTGCATTAGACAAATTTCGTTCTTACTTAATTGATTCTTCAACTATTGTGTTTACTAACAATGTTGCTGTAAAGTACTTAATATTAAAACAAGATGCAAAACCAAGACTGATTCGATGGATTCTATTGCTTCAATAATTTAATATCACTATCATGGATAAATAGGGAGCTGAGAATGTTGTTGTAGATCACTTATCAAGATTTATATCAGATTCATCAACAGAAATAATACCTATTAATAATTCTTTTCCTGATGAATTTTTATTTTCTACTGTTACAATGCATTGGTATGCTAATATTGTTAATTTTGTTGTAACATGAGAAATGCTACCTTAATGGAATGTTCAAGACAAAAAAAAATTTTTAACTGAGGTAAGAAAGTTTTATTGGAATGATCCTTATCTCTTCAAATATTGTCCCGACCAAATATTTCAGAGATGTACACCTGACAATGAGGTAAGTAGAGTTGTTAAATTTTGCCATTCTGAAGCATGTGGGGGACATTTCTCATCAAAGAAAACAACTGCAAAAATTTTGCAATGTGAATTTTATTGGCCCACTTTATTTAAAGATACACATGCATTTTGTATAACATGTAAAAATTGTCAAAAATTGGAATCCATTTCAAAATGAAACATGATGCCTTTGAACCTCATTCTTGTTATTGAAATCTTTTATTGTTGAAAGATAGATTTCATGGGACCATTTTCGCTATCATTTGAATTTACGTATATCTTAGTCGCAATAGATTATGTCTCAAAATGGATTGAGGCTATTCCATGTTGAAATAATGACCATAAAACAGTTATGAAATTTTTGAAAGAAAATATCTTAAGTCAATTTGGAATCCCTTGAGCTATTATAAGTGATGGGGGTAAGCATTTTTATAATAGGCCATTTGAAACATTAATGAAAAAAATATGATATTACTCATAAAGTTGCCACCCCTTATCATCCTCGGACAAGTAGACAAGTTGAATTAACAAATATGGAGATAAAATAAATTTTAGAAAAAATTATAAACCCAAATTGCAAAGATTGGTCTTTAAGACTTAATAATGCACTGTAGGCTTATAGAATTGCTTTTAAAACTCCATTGGGTATATCTCCTTATAGGATAATTTATGAAAAAACTTGTCACTTACCTGTAGAACTTGAGCATAAAGCCTACTGGGCCATTAAATCTTTTAACACAAATCTTGATTCTGCTGGACACATACGTAAATTACAAATAAATGAACTTGAAGAATTAAGAAATAATGCATATGATAATTTAAAAATTCATAAAACTAAAATCAAAGCTCTTTATGATAAAAAAATTCAAAGAAAAATATCCGATGCTGCCCAAAAGGTGCTTTACTTTATATTTCTCGACTTCACATATTCCTTGAAAAATTAAGATCAAGATGGAGTGGCCCTTTTATTATGAAACATGTATATCCTTATGGAACAATTGACATTAAAAATCCTAGAAATGGTAATGTGTTCCGTTTCTAGAAAACTAAACTTTTCATGAAGAATTTGTATCCCTGTCTGACCCTTGTTATGAGACTAATTAATCTTTATTTTACATATTTATATATATATATTTATTTATTTATTTATTCTTCTTCTAACTTTTTTTTTTGTTTTTACTTGCAGGTTAATTTACTATTTTTGTTAAAGTTTTTTTTGCACTCCGGTTAAGTGGCGAATAACGGTACTCCGTGACATTTCAAGTCGGTTTTATTAGTTTTTCATAATTACTGATACCTTCTCTTCTTCTCTCTTTCTAAAAAAATGGATAACATTCTAAAGAATTTGAGAAGGCGTTTTCCCTTATTGCCTCAAAATACCTTAAAGAAAATTTACCAAATAAGATGTGAAAGATTAAGGTTATTAATGATTATGAATATACATGTTGATATACATTGGTTAATTAAAGTCAACGTTTGATTGACAGATAAATTTTCAGACTCATTAATTTTCTACATGCCTAGCTTAGGTAAAAACTCTTTTACAAAAAAACGAAGAGCAAAACGATTAAGCGTTTGTTATAAGTGTGCACAACATGTTGACGTACTTTAGGAAATGGTGTCTATAAATCGCGAAGATAAAATTAGATTCATTAAAGATGGCCTGAGTAAGGAGTCTTTAGATGATATTTTATCGACTCTTGAGACGCATCTTAGTGGATATGTGCATATTGCAATTCGTGAATTATGGGACATATTTCAAAAAGAACATGAGTAGTACAGTCTCGAAAATCTGACTTTAAAAGACTCTATTTGCCAATTTATAAAAAAAAATTAGATAGGAAGCCTATCCCCGACCCATAAAGGGCATTTAAGCCATTTCTGAACGTAAAATCAGAGGAATATGTGAGCCACAATCACAACTACTTGTACATATTTACTATAGCTATTATTTTTAAATATTTTATTTCAAAATCAAACATCTTTTCTAACAACTAACCACCCATAGTCGATTTTGAAAATTTTATATTTTAAGCCAACAACCCATGTGACTTAACTTTACAACACCTTTTGGCTCTATAAATACATTGCATTATTTTTGCATCTTTATACAAACTCAAATCATTCAAGAGAGAGGGTGAGTGTAATTATGGAAGGAACATCAACTCGTAAATTCACAAAAATTTGTGTCTTTTGTGGATCCTGCCCTGAAAAAACTGGAGAGTTTGTAGAAACAGCAAAACTCATTGGTAAGGTGTTAACTAAGCGAAAAATTTATTTAGTATATAGGGGAGGTAGTCTTGGATTAATAGGACGTGTGGCAACCGCTGCATAAAATAAAGGCAGTCGAGTTTTTGGTATCATACCGAAAGCTCTAACTGTTAAAAACATTGTAGGAAAAATAATTGGAGATGAGTTACAACTATCATCAATGCATGAGCGAATGTATTGCATGCTTCGGAATGCTGATGCCTTAATAGCTCTACTTAGAGATGAACCAATCGATTCAGGCCCGAATTAAACCAAACCTGAGAAATGCCCAGCTTTAAATAAAACCCACGTAAAAATTTGTTCAATGCAATTAAAAAAGTAAAGTGGCATTTTTGCTTATCTAGGGTTTCCTGCCATTGATCTAGTTCTTATAATGACATTTTTCTTTTTCCATAGTTGTTCTGTCTTCTGCCATCTGCAACAAGACCTCGGGAAAGATAAGGCAATTTTGTTCTCATTTGCCCTTGCCTACGAGCCTATGAGCAGCTTTACCTTGCATCTGCTAACGCTGCTAAAAAGAAGGAACTAAGGAAGAAAGATAGCCTGAACCCCCATGAAAAGAACCATTGCAGCTCTTCTTAACCTTCTGTCTTCCTCACATCGGCATTCTCTAAAGCAACCCTTACCCCAAATGAAACGAAGGCTGAAGAAGCCTTGCTTTTGCGCAAAAGAATAACTGGCTTGGGTAAAAAGCTGGGAAAAAGATTGAGCCAACAAAACCTTGGTGTCTGTGTGGCTAAGGGGAGGTACAGAAAGCTATATCTGATCTAAAAGCAAGACTAGCCATTGTTAAGTAAGTAGCAACTCTTACCCTATCCGCAGTTGATGGTGAATAACCCTCGCTATAGAATCAACAACTATTGAACCCCCATAAGAAAGTAGTAAGATCTTTGTCCTTCGCTGTGAAATAAAGTTTCTTTTCAAAACATTCCCCTTCCCATGCCTTTTTTAGGCTCCTTCACGTAACTTTCTTCTTTGGTAGTTGTTTTGCCTTGGGGTTGGAATTAAGTAAGAAGCCTCCTGACTGACTATCCACCGCATCCTCTTCTAATGTCTCTACCTGCTTTTCAAAGGCCTAAAAGTGGCCTTTTCATCACTAAACCCTTGAGCCCTTTGTTAATGGGCAGATGGGTTCTATTCTATTAAAATGAAAAATGAAATTTTCTTGGCAATTTCCTCTCGGAGATAGCCAGGTTTATAGTAAGAGCCAAGCAGCGAAAATACAAAAGAAAATAACAAAGATTCTCAACCTAAAGCATGTTATTAACTCAACCACAAATTTGTTGAATGAAAGTAACTTACTTACTCTCAACCACTAGTTATAAGAAAATCTCTTTACTTCGCTTATGTCCTTGTGCAGTAAAGAAAGTAAGTGAGGCAGGCTAAGACTCTATTCAATTTTCATTCAATTATTAATTTTTTTTTTTTGGTAGGGGCACATTTATGTAATTGCATGATGCAAATATATATATATACATTCAATTATTATTTTTGTTGGTAGGGGCACATTTATCTAATTGCATGATGTAAATATATATATATATATATATATATATATAGCGAAGTCCTTATGTAGTAAAGAAAGTAAGTGAGGCAGGCAAAGATTTCATTCGATTTTCATTCAATTATTAAATTTTTTTTTGGTAGGGGCACATTGATGTAATTGCATGATGCAAATATATATATACATTCAATTATTATTTTTTTTGGTAGGGGCACATTTATCTAATTGCATGACGCAAATATATATATATATATATATATATAAACTACTACTTGATTTTCTTTATCAAAATTTGAAAACCAACAGAGATTATGATGATGTAACATATCTTATAGATTCTCATTCTCTAAAATGTAAAGCACCGAAGCATAACCACTACCAAATGCGCCTTTTTTTTAACGATATGTTCTATATTATCACGATATCTTTTACTGCATTTTCATTTATGCCACAAATAATGTCATAATATTATCAACTTGGAGATTACTGGCAATGATATAGATATTGAACTCTAGACAAATTTCATAATTTATCAACTAAGCAAGTGAATAGGAAAAAGAAATTTCACAAACCCCACATGCATGATTTATTATTTTCATTTCTTTTATTAACCCAAGTACAACTGACAAAAAAAATCACAAGAACAACCACTTCTGTGACAATCGAGAAGAAAAGGGCCCAAGCCCAAAATAAAAGAAACCACTCAAACAACCCAAAAGCCCAAAGAAATCCTAAATTGAATATTCTTCAGTTGGGGCAGGGGTATAAGACCCAATGAAAATGTCACCGTAGATGAGCCCAGCCAAGCCACCTCCAATGAGAGGACCAACCCAGTAGATCCAGATCTGAGAGAAGTCTCCACTGACGACTGCCGGGCCGACTGATCGAGCCGGGTTCATTGAGCCACCGCTGAATGGGCCAGCAGCAAGTATGTTTGCACCAACAATGAAACCAATTGCAATGGGTGCAATTATTCCTAGTGAGCCCTTCTTGGGGTCAGCGGCTGTGGCATAAACAGTGTAGACAAGTGCAAATGTTATGATAATTTCCATAACAAGTCCTCCGACTGCGCTCACTCCTGCACCAACACTGTGTGTAGGGATGCTCTGCATAATTTACAAACATATCAAATTAATTTCATAAATTTTGCATTTCATACAAGGCAATGGCTATTTTAGTTGGAATAACGGATAGCTTATACATACCAAGCCACCAGTAACAAATTGGAGGAGGAGGCAAGCAACGATGGAACCTAGGCACTGGGCAATCCAATAGAAAATGCCAGTGAGGATGGTGATGTTGCCTCCGATGGCCAACCCGAAGGTGACAGCTGGATTCAAATGGCCACCAGAGATGTTGGCAGCAATGGCGACACCAACAAACAGAGCAAGTGCATGGGCCACGGCCACGGCTACAAGCCCTGCTGGGTCTAATGCTGCATCGGTCAACTTACCTGCAAAATCAATCACAAAACATCTCATATTATCATTGCTTGGATAACAAGTAATATGTTTCTAGCCTTGGTTAAAAAAAAAAACAATTCAGTAGAAATAAATCGTATTTTAATTAAATGCAAGTTACAACCATGTAACGGCCATAGCAAATTTTGCCATTGCATGCGCACAAGTTGTGGGTATCCCTCTATGGAAAACAGTATTAAGTCTACTTACCATAAGCAACAGCTGATCCAACACCAGCAAATACAAAAAGAAGGGTGGCAATGAACTCAGCTAGATAAGACTTTAGGGACCCAACACTGAAAGAGTCACCAAGGTTGCCGAAAGCTATCTTCACCATTTTTATTATTGCTCACCAGGAAATGAAACACCAACCCAAAACCTCAGGCTATTGGCTTGCTATGAACTTCTTTTTGAATGTGTTGCAGCTTGCACTTCATGGGCAAGGCTTTTATATACTGAAAATTAGAGCATGCAAGCCTAAAAGAACCACAGCCGGCACCGACTATGGGGCCCAAATGAGTGATGGATGATGGAATCGCTATAATTGGACGCCGACCAATTTGATAAATTATAGGAATTATGAGCATAAGACAACTAATTTAACTAGTAATTAAGTGAACGGATATGGACCTTAGTTTAAGAGCTCTTTATGTATGAGGATAAGCATGTTCCAATGGAATATTATTCAAAGTAAACTCCATTGTCTGATGATGATGTCTTCTGTCATTTTCCAACTAACCTTGTAAAATTAATTAAAATGACGGTTGCAATGATAATGATGATAACTAAAACAATGAATAATTTAAGTGTTAGTTTTATGAAATATTGTTGTGTAACAAAGACCCGGTCAAGAAATTAAATTTTCATCCACGAACTTGGTTCAGTAAGCAGTTTTTAAAATTTGATCGAATTATTGGTTGACTTGTTATGTACAGACGGATATGTCTATTGCTAGAGCTGGCATATTCCCATCCCAAATGATCAACATTTTCTGAATTTTAGTTCAAAAGCATCTTTAAAAATGAATGAATGGCAGTGGTTTAGCGTTACCATTAATCTAAAATCTTGAGATGTTATTAGAAAATGATACAATAACTCTGTTTAACTTCCGATAAGTTGCTTGCATGTAAATGTTTTTTTTTTTAGATATTCTATAACTACGGAGGAGAGGGGATTCAAACCCCTGACCTCAAATAGAGGGTACGCTTAAAGGGGTTGCTTGTCATTTTGACAAGCCCCCATGCGCACTTGCATGTAAAGTTAGTATTAATCTATTAAGTTTTCTATAAAGGAAAATCCATTTCATTTTGATCTTAATTATCACTAATTTGGGCAGTGTTTTTTTTTTTTTTTTTGACTAAAATCTAAATAGGGCTTAATTGAACCAATGACAGTGGCTAAGTTATTTTTTATTTTTATTAAATTATTAAAATTAAATACTAAAATTAAATCTTATAAGAATGTGCATGTGTCTTTTTTATTTTTTATTTTTATTATTAGTCAATCAAAAATTAATACATGTTTTACTTTATCAATATATTTTAAATTTGTGTTGAATTTTGAGCATGCAGGTGTCTGTTTTTCCTGCGATTTGCAAAAGGTTCAGGAATCATCCACTAACTATAAAATTGTTTTTCTTTTTGGATCATTTTGATTAAACTATGGTTTGCACTTTGCTGATTAAAGTATACCATTAAAATAAAATGTGGTTGTGCCATAGAGTTGCCCAGAAAGATAATTTACATATTTGAATTGAATGGTTGGGGTGTGTTGTGTGTGTAATAGTGGAGATGCTTTGGCATTGTGGAATTGATGGAGTTGTTAATTAATGAAAGTTCAAATTTGTGGCATTATTTAAAAAGAAAAAGAGATGCACTTTTCTTGAAAGGCTTACCCAACTACATTCCACTACTTAAAGATATACTGTCGAGGTCCTCCCGGGTTTAGATGATTTATTGTTATATATGTTAAAGATTTATTTTTAATATTAATATTAAAATTTTAAGTTAAATAATAAATTAAAATAATATCAAAATTAAAAAAAAATATTATAAGACGAAAGATTCATCTACTCAAATTTACATTTTATATAAAAAAAAATTATTAAAAATTTATCTTTAAATATTAATATTAAACATTTACATATTAATTTAAAATTTTAAATTAAATAAGGAACTAGTAAGATACTCGTTCGAAAAAATATCTCAACAAGAAAATTACTTCTTTCATTGATTATTTGTTACCTGTACTGTCGAGTATTCAATATTTCGAGTTTATAAATGCATTACCTATTGCTATTCATGTGCAGTAAAGTGTCATGTTTTAAATGTTTTCAAGCATTTTCTCATATACTTGGTGTGCAATAAAGGCTTATAGGAACCTTAAGGGCTGTTGGAATGGATCGCAGGCCAGAGCTTCTAGAAGACCCGCTGACATGGGTGAATAACCGGGTCAAGCCCGCGACTTATTAAGGAAGTTCACCTTAATTAGACTTCCATAATAGGTGAGATAGCATCTAGGAATATTCTAAGAATATTATTTCATCTTATATGTACACCTTTAGATCGTTTAGATCTCAGCCATCGATTGTATAGGACTGCAACTATAAAAGGGGGAGAACCTCACTTGTATAATTCATCTCATAGCTTTGTTTTCTCTTCAGCAATATAGAGAGCATTCGTGCAAACACTTGGCGTACTTGTTTTTCTTCTCTTTGTGTGATTTTCTCGACTGCTTAGCACGCAACGCGTCTAAGGCCACACGGTCTCGAAAAGGTTCATGACAGTTGGTATCAGAGCAGGTTCGAAAATGAAAAAAGACGTCATGCCATCAGATTTGCTTGAAGAGAGGGGCGGAACCCCAAAGCTAAGAGGCACGACAGTGTACCTCGCGACAAGTCTGTCGATCTAGGCTAGGAGTTCAGAAACATGGTGAAAACGCTAGATGGCGCTGTGGGAAAGGCGACGGATCGTCTTGGGGAGTTGGAGCAGGAAGTAGAGAAGCTAGAGGTGGGCCTCGAAACTCAAGGGGATGAGCTGCGCTCCTTCATTGACACATCCATCGAGAGTTATGCTGGTCGGCAGCGTGACTGGATCAAGGCTTTCCAAGAGAATGTATACACCACTATGGACAAAGTTCAAGCCCAAGTGGAGGAGCTGCGTAGAGGGTTTGACGCTGTCAAAGAAGATGTGGTGTTGTGCAAGTGAGCAGTGGCGAGCGGGTCTGTTGCTGCTCAAGGGATGCCAAGAGTTGAGGCTCCTAAACCGAAGGAGTTCAGCGGTAAGCGGAATGCCAAGTAGCTCGATAATTACTTTTGGCAGATGGAAAGATACTTCGACGCTATAGGCGTGCGGGATGAAGATAAGGTAAATACCGCGACCTTATATCTTTTCGACTATGCAATTCTATGGTGGCGCAGGAAAAGCAAGGAGATACGCAAGGGTACCTGCACAATCAACACCTGAGCAGAATTGCAACGGGAGCTGAAGCGCCAATTCTATCCGGAGAATGTGGCGTACGACGCTCGAAAGCGGTTAAAGCAATTGAAACAAACCAAGTCCATCAGCTAGTACGTCGAGGAGTACTCCCTGTTAATGCTCCAGATTCCCAACATGAGCGAGGAGGACTTGCTGTTCAATTTCCTGGACAAGTTGCAGACATGGGCGTCTAATGAATTGAAGCAGCGTGGGGTAACCAGAATATCCGATGCTATAACATTGACAGAAACACTCATGGATTACCGCAAGGGTGACTCAGAAAATTTCAAGTATTCGAGACCCAATCACAGCAAAGGTGGGGGCGCCAAGGAGTCTCAGCCTCCGGAGGAGAAAAGTAAGTCGCCCAAATGGGAAAAGCAGAAGCGCAACGGCCATAGAGGAAATGGACCGAAGACTAGCTGCTTCCTTTGCGATGGGGATCACTGGGTTAAGACTGTCCAAAAAATAAGGCTCTCAACGCAATGGTTACAGAGCACGAGGCTTGCGAGCAGGGACCAATGGGCTGTTTGCAGCTGCTCAATACAATGAAAGCCAAGCGGCGTGCCAACACGCCAATGGGAAAGGCGCTCATGTATGTTGAAGCTTACATCAACTGCATAAAGACTCAAGTGCTGATAGATACGGGCGCGACGCACAACTTCATTAAGCATGCGGAGGCGAAGCGCTTGGGACTTTACGTGGAAAAAGAGAAAAGGTTCCTTAAATCAGTGAATGCTGCGGCCAAGCCACTGGATGGGGTGGTTCGAGGGGTCGATATCCACCTATGGAAATGGCGCGGCGAGGTAAATTTCTCTGTAGCACCTTTTGATGATTTCGATGCGGTGTTAAGTATAGAGTTCCTAAGGCAGTACGACGTTATGCCGTTTCCTCGACACGACTACATGTACATCATGCAATGAAGGCCTTACATGATACCGACGGTAGACAGGCCCAAGGGTGGGCAATCTCAGCCGAAAGTCAACACTAAAATCCTTTTCGTCATTCAACTAATGGGAGTTGCTGGGTGCAAAGGAGAATCACATCCAGCTACAGTATGGGAGATGGATGATAAGGCGACAAAGGGCGAAGGTAAGCTACCAACGGGGGTTGCAGCAATGCTCGAGAAGCACAAGGGGGTCGTGCCAACCGGCATACTACAGGTGCAGCCACATCCAGGTGATACCGAGCATGAGAAACAGTGGGAGCTGGGGTTTACGCTTCCAACTACAGTACAAATACCTCAACCGGTGTTAGATGAGTTACGGGGGAAGCTCAAGGAGTTGGCGAGTGTGGGTATCACTCAGCAACTCGAAGCGTCACATGATGTGCGTTTTTAGCAGAAGAAGTGGGTTAGAGACAAGCAGCGACGTGTCAAGCATCGTGCGGGGGACTTGGTGATGGAGACGATACTTCCACCACAACACAAGACAATACGCCCACTTCACAAAGGCCTTGATCGCAGGGACGAGGGGCCATTTCCTGTTGCCAAGAGAGTTGGCAACGTCTCGCATAAGGTGGAGATACCTTCAAGACAGCGGCTACATCTAGTGTCTTCTGAAAGCTGTTTTGAAGCTATACCGAGGGGATATGGAAGACATGGAGCAGAAACAGTGACCTTTAGGGATTTCCACATGAAAAGACAACGGAGCGAAACTCAGCCAAGTCGGACGGGCGGTGCAGAGGAGAAATCCACCTCTACGGTATGAGTACGTTGTCAAGTGAAAAGGGGTACCCGATATTGGTGCACGCCGGAAATTCGAAAGCGCACAGCGGCAGATTGAGGAACAAGGTGCGCAATTTCCAGCGAAGATGCGACGAGGGCGTTGCGTGAATTTGGTGTGGGAGAATGTCACGCCTCAAGTGTTTTCAAGCATTTTCTCGAACACTTGGTGCCCGACAAAGCATCATAGGGGCCTTAAGGGCTGCTAGAATGGATCGCGGGTCGGAGCTTCTAGAAGACCCGCTGACATGGGTGAAGAACCGGGCCAAGCCTGTAACTTATTAAAGAAGTTCACCTTAATTAGACTTTCATAATAGGTGGGATAGTATTTAGGAATATTATAAGAATATTATTTCATTTTGTATGTATATTGTTAGATCGTTTAGATCTTAATCATCGATTGTATAGGGCTGCAATTATAAAAGGGGGATCTTCACTTATATAATTCATTTCATAATTTTTTTTTCCCTTCTACAATATAAAGAGTATTCGTACAAATATTTAATGTACTTATTTTTTTTTTATATAATTTTTTCAATTATTTAACACGCAACATGTTTAAGACCGTACGATCTCAAAAAAGTCCATAACAAAAGCTATGTATTTTCGATACACCGATTCACTTTCTCTGCTGATTTGCTGCTGTTACTAGCTGCGTTTAACCCCATTCATATTCTGAAAACATGGGAAATTTTTTGAGCTTAATTAACTTCTCAAGAGGCTAAAGTCCGAGCAAGTGGCTTTTCAGATGGGACAGCAGATTCTAAAAGTAAAAATAAAAACAAAAACCTGAAGGTGGTACGATCTTAATGGAATCATCTTGTAAAATATTGACATATGTTAATAATTTTTTATTATCAATATCACTAATATTATTGTTGCATTTCAAGATAAATATATGTGGGAAAAAACTTTATAGATGGGTGTACAAATAATATGTTGTGTCCACCCCACCTAAAAAAAAATTCTTCAGTCACCGGTACATTCATTTAATAAGATTTTACCGTATGAGAAGTTATCTCATATATTCAGTTTGAAATTAATTAGCAACGAAGATAGTGAAAGAGAAAATTAAAAAAAAAAAGTGATATGATTTTATCAAAAATAGTTTCATTGAAACTATCCTGCTGGTATTTGTGGGTTTGCCAGCAAAAAGTTATGTGCGTCTAAATGATCACGACTTACCTTATTGATTGAGGTTAAGAATTCAAATTTTAATGAATATCAAAATAATTAATTTATTTATTTTATTTTGTGAGAATTTTTTTTTAATTCAAAAGAAATGTATTTAAAGTTGATATGTTACTCTTAATAATTTTAGTAGTATAATTTAAATAAGATATTTAGTTCAAATGAGATATGTTTAAAATTGACGTGTTATTCTTAATGATCTCAACATCATAATTTGAGTGAAGTGTCTAATTCAGATGAAATGTGTTTAAAATTGACGTATTATTCTTATAAATAAAGTGTGTTTAAAAAATGTATGTGTTATTTTTTTAAAAAAATCGATTTTATAATCTTATTATAATATCCTGTCTGTACTCTCTTATTATTAAGACCGCCTAAAAGTTGCTAACAAGCTTGGCTACATTCTTAGCTTGTAGCCCTTCTTGCTGCAATTGTAGCTTCTGCTGTTAATGTTAAAAACTAGGTGTTCACTCCAATAAATTTCTGAGGTTTAATGGGAAAGATGCAAAAACTTTTAAAATTGTCGAATTAATTGTAAATTATTTAGGAAGCCGCAACTTTCGTGATTGGTACCATAGACGAGGAACCGAACCTGACATAGTGCCAAAAGCAAGTCAACATAAAGTCTCCCCAGTCTTTGAAATTTCAGCCTTATTTCTTATAAAATTTTTATTATAATAAAATTAATACAAAAGCTAAATCGTTTGTCTGGTTTATAATTACATATGTATAATTACGAACTATCTCAATTTCTTGTTTATTAAACTTAAATTAATTTATTGTAATTTTTTATTTTTAAATACACATGTGTGAATACGTTGATCTCCTTAAGCAATAATATAAACAGAAAGAAAAAGAAGTAGCCTAATTGTTTTTTTTAATGATATATAAAAAAAGTTATTGTTTAAGAAAATAACATGTGAATCTCAAAGTTTTAAAATGGACTTATTAACATTTGTGGTTTAAAAAAGGACAAGAACTCATATCGATTGTTTGTTTAAACCGTCTTATGACAAATTCATAAATTTAATCTTAAATAAACATTTGTCACAAATTTATGATGACACTTGTCAATTATTAATTTAAATACAAGTAACATATGTTTTAATATAAAATAAATTAACATGTGTTATTATATTATTGATTTTTTTTAATAAAAATCTTTAAATAAATTAAATAAAAATTAAAATAAAAGTAGCGACCACCGGTTATCGTCACTGCTGGACAACGACTAACCATTAGTGACCAATAACAAATTACGTCATCTCTATTATTTTTGTCAATAGAACACTAGAGAAGTGCTAAAATAAAATTAAAAAATAAAATGGTGGCGACTATATCTCTATTGTTTATTGGTAAATAAATTACATTAGTTATAAAATATTATGACACATATTTTAAGAACACCAATAATATATAATGTCTAATATTATTGCGGTGATATTAATTCTTGTACAACTTGTACTCTACTTTTAATATGTAATTTTTACAAAAAAAAACTACTAATTTAATAATATTATAAATCCATTTAAAAATAATAATTTAGATTTTTTATAAATAAATTTGGTTTAATTTAACATTATCGCACTTAAACCAAACATATAAACCAATCTTTTATATATTTTCAATAGACCATGCTTGGTTAATTTCTTCATGACCCTCTTTAAGTCAAATTTTAGTTTTTTTGGCTATAAAAACTATCTATTATTCTCACTTAGCGCTTTTCATGAGAATCAATTTATCTACTATTTCTGTAAGTAAATCTTTTTTTTATACTCACTCGTTGTCTTTAAAAAAAAATTAGCAACATACTATATCCATCTCATTGAGCTTTTTCTTTTATTTTTTAACTCAATTAAGATTTTTAATTATTTAGACAACTTTGTTTTCAAATAATTTCGAGTCTCCAACCAAATCAAGACTTTTTTTTTCATTGCTTTTGCATGAACATTACTCCTACAGATGCCGAGCTTTGTTCTTTGACTCTTTTTTCTTAATAAATATTACTTGAATTTGATTTTCTTTTTGTAAATTTGTCTTTATTATCTTTGATTTCGAGATATATGTTGGTGCTAATATAACCATGATCTTCAACTCAGTCCATTTTTGGATCCTATTTGGCTCTTGAATTTGATCTTTGTTCCAGAGTCTATAACTTAGCTCTGATATTAGTTCTAGGGATTTTGACTTGACCATGATACTACTTATTAATATTTTAGCTCTTATAATTTATTTAAAAAATATAATACAAGTATATTAAACATCAAAGTTAATAAATCACATAAAGAATACAAAAAAATTAACTTGGTTCATTTTAATTTAGCTATATGCATGTATGAGAGAATAATTCACTATAATCTTATAAAATAAATTTAAAAGTATTCTAAGTATTTTCAATTTGCCCCTCACATAGTTTCTCTCTTATTATTTTTTCTTTGATTCTCTAATATATAATTTCTTATTAATTTTGTACTCTTAATTCTTATACAACTTAAACTTTATCTTTAATAAAATAAATTCTACAAAAAAATTACTAATTTAAAAATATCTTAACCCACTTAATTAAAATAATTTAGATATTTTTTAAATAAATTTAGTTTAATTCAACATATAATCTAACCAAATCTCCAACCAAGACAATAGAGATGGCCAACTCCAACCAAGACAATAGAGATGGCCAAATAATCTGACCAAATCTCCAGCCAAGCTAATAGAGATGGCCATGGCGATAAATCAACTGATTACTTATCATATCACATGTTAAAGAATATGGTCCCTAATCTAATAAATTAAAATGCATTAATATTTCTTTCCTTTAATTTATTGTTCCAGCAGCTGCAGCCAGCTAGTAAAAACAATTTTATTGGTTGGTATAAAGTTTTACTGCATAATTATGTTTAGTTTTACGATTAATATCTCTGAACTCACCAAGTATTTATATTTTATCTTTAATGGTTGGGTTTATAGAAATCTAGGTTTATGTATATAGCATTTAGTAATAACTTTAACGAACTGAGACTATCAAGACATAATTAAAGACGCACTGTTCACAATTTTAGATTTGAAAATGAAAGTTGCTGTGGGAAGTCCCACGTGATAGGACTTGCATTTACTCACTGTTTGTTCATTCAACATCGTCAAAATAAGTAGGTATGTACATGAATTTGGGTTGATGCCGTAACTCGTGCGTCTGTGTCTTTTTTTAAAGCAATATATGAGTTAACATAAAGATTTTTTTAAGATCATTTACAATTAAAACTTGATCATAGCTCAAATTTGAATTTTGTGTTGAAATACAGTGTTATTTGTGAAGAAGGATTACAAAATATAAGATATTGCCCTCATCCCTCTTATTTATGCACACAAAAAGTCAGATTTGCGTGGCGGGTTTGCATGATAATTAGACCTTGACACCTTGTATGGCAAGTTCTGAATGCAATCATGGGCTTGTAATCTGCATACTGCTACAAAAACCAGACATAATTTTATGGCGGGTAATTCATTTTAAGTAAGAACAAGTCACAACTGCTTGCACTTGCAAGTTCATTAATTTCAAAAAAAAAATCTTTAATGGTCTCCAAAAGTCCAACGGCAATCTTTGCCATGGCCACACAAAGGGAGATAGATTGATCAGGTGAAATAACTCAGGTCATTGAATGCACTCAACGACCCAAAAGTGATCAAATTCAATTCTCCCATCAGCAGCAACATGGTCCCATTCTTTGAAGTAAGTGAAATTATTTACTTTCACACATTCTTTTCCTTTACAAACTTCTCTGTTCAAAATAAAAACATCCAAAGTTTCTATGCAATTATAACACAACCCACTAAACAATTTTTTTCTCTCCTTTTCTTGCTCTTCCCACTAACTTGCCATATAATCTCTGTCGGGTGCTTTTATAAATATATCACGTTAAACTTTGGGTTTGATACTATGTAAAGAATAGTATAGTTCATTTTAGATGCTGGGAATGTGAGTGCTTGTTTCTGTTGAGTTGTGCTTTATGATAACACTAAAATGGATGGTTTCAATGTACAAGAAGGTCAAGATGTAGCTGGGAAAAGAGTTAAGGGAGAATCTTGGTCACGTCCACATGTTCATGCTCAGCACAGGCGATCTAAGAGGTTCTTTTTTTTTTCTTCTACATAGTATTATTCTGACAAATTTTAGCAATATAGAACATAAGGTTATTGGAGTTTGAAGGGTTTTAAATTATTCTTTCTTTTCTTACTATTTGCATTTCTGTCAACAGATTTTCATGAAGTGCGATATGATTATGCATTTGTTGCATTAACAGTACTTTCTGGCTCGTTTAGGATAATTATAAAGATTACATTTGCTCTAACTTTTCTATTTCCACTGAAAAGAAACTTAATGGATATGGAACATGTTTGAAGGGGTTAGAATTTCTTGCCATCATTAGTTATTTGATATGGTATTGCCAATTTAAAGCTGAATGTTAACTGAGTGAGAAGAAGTTTTGAGATCCAGAGAGCCGGCAGCACAATAATTTTGAGGCTTATTAAAAATGGAGTTAAATCAAGCTGGTCGGTATTGTGGGGATTGAGGGCAGTGATTTAGAGCATGAAGTGATGAGATCTTCGTGTACAAGTTAAATTTGCTTTAAAGAGCTTTTCGGCTTATTTATTGGCTGCTAAGTATAAAAAATTGCTCACATTGCATTCTTAATTTATTTTGTTTGAGCGTTGAGTATTATGACAATTGCAGACATGAACCTTTAGAAGCAAGGGCGGTCGTTAAAAAAATGCCTAAAAGATTGATCTAATATAGCCTAATAACATCAGTAAGATATTTCATTGGCTGCAAAATTAATGGTACTTTGACAGTCATAATTGAATTTCTTCAGCAATTTTTCTTGCCCTTCTCCGTAATTTTTATCTAACAACTGCTTTGCTGATAAAATCGCTTTGTGTTCAGCCTTTGTCAAGTTGAATAACTATCGACTCTTTGTAGTCCAAAAATGGCTCTGGGTTTAGCCTTCTGACAATTTGCTTTTACTTTCAGTGCTACCGACAGAAATTTAGATACTTCACGAAATGGAAGTTTGCATTCCGTGAAGAAGGACCTGAATGAAATACATGTAAGAGCAAAAAATTGTCTAAAATTTATCTATCATCTCATTTTACCTTTTTGCATCAAAGCCATTGCGGTGCTCAAATTAATAGAGAATCACAGCTTGAGCCATGAATTTAAATCAAGCATGTGATGGGGAAGGAGATAAACTTCTGTTAATCACTGATATACACTTTTTCTTTCTCATTTGTGCTAAACAGGCATCGCCACTTTCAACAAGGGCTTATAGGGCACAAAGTCCTCTCTTTGACTACTCTAGTTATGCGAACATGAATACATCATCCAACCACCGAGCTTCCTTAGAAAAGGATGTAAGCAAATCACATTGGAAGTCATTCTCGAATTAAAATGAGTGGTGATTGTTATTAGTTTTCCTTGTGCAATCTTCATTGAAGTTAACTTAAAATAATAAATGATTATAGAATCAAGTGATGATATGATGTTAGTAAGCTTCTCAATAATATTCAAGAGAATGAGAAGGACCAGCTTTGACTTCTAGAGATTTGACACTCTTAAGTCTCTACACTAACAAAGTGCTAGAGCCCAAAAGATCACAGCAACATGCATGTATGAGATATAAGATGTAATTGTTTAGCAGCACTATATTTAAGAGATTAGACATACACAGCATAACTATGGTGTTTTCCGCTAATGACATAAAATTGCAGATTGAGCAGCTGCAATCACGCTTACAGCAGGAGAAGAGTATGCATGTGATGCTTGAGAGAGCAATGGGCAGAGTTTCAAGCACCTTATCTCCTGGACACAGGCATTTTGCTTCAAAGGTAATATTACCTGTAAGAGTTTGAATTCCAATGAACTGTTGCTAAATTGAACAGTGGAATTATTTTGGTACATTAAAAATTAACCACTGCCTCTCACTTATACTCTCAACACACTCAACCTTTTTATGTGTGTGATTGTGTGATGCAACACTGCATAATTTTCCTATTTTCACTCTCTCCTCTCTGAATGATCTGATTCCAATTAGTTGATCATATATCATCAAGCAATGCTCTCCATCCCATAAGTGACAGGAAAGACTACTTTGATTTTGAGGTGTTCTACTTTTCTTATGTTCAGCTTCCCATAAAAACACCTTCACTTGCCTAAATCATAAGCAACCTTTGCTTGCATATTTCCTTCTAAAAGCATATTGCACCTGACCTAAGTTTTATGACTATAGAGTTTCATCTATAGGTGCCAAAACACATGACATATGGCATTTATAAAGCTTCTTCAGTCTAGTGTTTTTCTAGCCTTGTTCATTACATGCCTGTGACTTGGATTATTTAAGTAGTGAATATTCATTCTCCTAGTGCTTGCAATTTAGCAGCACTGTTTATTATGTTGACTTACTGTTATTTTATACATGACTTATGTTCAACACATTTTACATGTAGCCTTTCTAATTTCTTTTTCCGTTGCCAGAAAATAAGTGTACAAGAAAATAATATGAATGCTATCTGTGTATTTCAGACAAAGGAATTGATTGCTGAGATCGAATTACTTGAAGAAGAGGTTGCAAATCGTGAGCAGCATATGCTTTCTCTGTACAGAAGTATATTTGAACATTGTGTTAGTCGGCCACCTTCTCAGCAAAGCTCCAGCGTGGTTTCTCCAGCTCATGCAAAGCATGCATCTAAGAAGCATCCAAGCATTATTTCAAGCACATTTTGTTCATCGAAGAAGTTCCCTTTGAGACCTTTGCAAGCTCTAGTGTCTATAAATGACTATGGGAAAAGATCTTCTAAAGCAAGTAATGGTCAGCAATTCTGTGGAAAAAGTGGCATCCATTTTGAGAAGACTTGTTCAGATCCTATAAAGGTATGGATCTTTAGGTTTTGTTCATTTTCTGTCTGCAATAGGAGAACTTCACTTTGTAGATAGCGATATCATTACCCTAATAGTGCATAGCTTCAACATTGTTAATGTGTTTTCAGTTAATTACAACATCATACATTATTCATTATGAACTACATATCTACGTTTGTCTTTTTTGCTTTGTTTACAAATTAGTTTAACCATGGATCATCCTCTAGGAACTCAAACCAGAATACATTATTTGCTGGTTGTTGCCCTGGATCTGGCACACTTAATTTACCATAATTTTCTGTTTCCGTGTTACTGTTCTGCCATTAATGCCATTTTGTTTTCCATATTTTCTCATCTAAATCATTTGTCAGGTACATGAGAAGAGTCCAGCCATGGAGAAAGCTTCTGTGCTACGAACTCTGAAAGATCATCTGTACCAGTGCCCAAGCAAGTTGTCTGAGGAGATGGTTAGGTGTATGGCTGCAGTATACTGCTGGCTTTGTGGTGCAGCATCCACCATTTCTGAGAAAAACCGATCACCTTTATTGTCAAGGTCATCAACTAATGTTGTACTCCCTCGACGTGGTATTGGAGAGGATTGTGATTGGTCTTGCAAGTCCATGGTTGAAATATCTTGGCTATCTACTGATAATGAGAACCAGTTCTCTCGTGCATCTTACGCCATCAACAATTACAGGTCTGTTCGTTGACCTTTATAAGCATGGTACATACTAAGAACATAACATTTGAAGAAATGGGTTTATACAGATGATGTAACTTGGTTTTGTTTATGTATATGCCATTCCTGAAGTGTTGACTTGTCTTTTCATCTTTCAAATGCCAGAGTTCTAGTAGAACAACTTGAAAGGGTGACTGTGAGTGAGATGGACAACAATAGTCAAACAGCATTTTGGATCAATGTGTACAATGCCCTTGTTATGCATGTAAAACTCACATAACTCGTCATCAGTTCTTTTTTAATCATTTTGTAAAACCATATAACCATACCTTTTGCACGGTGCAGGCATATTTAGCATATGGAATCCCCCACAATTCTCTCAGAAGGTTAGCCTTGTTTCACAAGGTAGTGCACTTCTTTGTCTAATTTCTTCTGGCCATTTATTGAAACAAAGGTTGTATTGGTGGCACAGTATTTAGAGAAAATATTCTTGAATGTAAAGGAATTTGACAACTTAAAAAAGCTTGTGAGAGTCTTTATAAAACTAATAGTTATATTTATCCTATCCACCAAGTCTTGTTTCTACTTTCAACTCATTTCAGTATCCAGGGTTTGCTGAAAAATGCTCCATATAATGGAAGTACAGTTTTACAATTCTAGCTGCAGCTACTGTTAAACAAATATCTTTTTTCATTTTCTACTGATTTAACTTTGAATGGAAACAGAAACAGAATTATCAGAAGATGAGCTAAAATCTAAAACTTTCGTTAAGTAGGGGAAAAGCTAGAATTACAAGAGCTGTGAACTTACATCCACAAGGTTTTGGAAACAATGGAAACTTCCATCTATTTTCTTTCTTTCTTCTTTCACCTATGGCAATCTTTGATTTCCTTTCTCTGGTTTGTAGATAATACAATGAAATTGATGGTTCTTCTGTATAGTGCAGGCTGCTTACAATATTGGGGGCCATATCATAAGCGCAAATGCAATCGAGCAGTCAATATTTTGTTTCCATACACCTCGAATGGGGCGGGTATTGAGCTTTCTCATCCTAAACAACACGCTCATTCATTCAGATGATTGTTGATGTAATATGGTTTTCCATCATAATTTGTGATTTGGTGCCTATCCAAGGCTAGAATTGCTTCATGTAGGCTAGTCAATTTCTTGTCTCTATCTGCTGTAGAATG
Organism: Ailanthus altissimus; assembly: GCA_946807835.1. Lineage (NCBI taxonomy): Eukaryota > Viridiplantae > Streptophyta > Magnoliopsida > Sapindales > Simaroubaceae > Ailanthus > Ailanthus altissimus. Next base: position 25,553,539 of record OX327696.1, on the reverse strand, counting down.
GAACCTTTTCAGTGAAACCAGAAATGCATTACTGATCAGTACATTCTAGTATCATATAGTTGATCAATTAGATAGTCTTACTTTACTTATTACTTGAATTTATGCTTCTTGATATTCATTTGAGGCTTTTGAGCTTTTTATGCAAGAAAAGTTTATTAACCTCAGTTTTTACCTGCTTTTGTTGCAGTGGCTTGAGTCCATCCTTTCAACAGCCTTGAGAAAAAAATCTGGTGAAGAAAGGCAACTTATCAGTTCAAAATTCGGTCTTCCAAACCCCATACCACTTGCGTGCTTTACCCTCTGTACTGGAGCATTTTCTGATCCTGTGGTAACTTCTTGTTGCCATTCTTTTTTAAAATGACAAATCAGTTTGTCATTAAACAATTTGAAGCACAACTTCAAAATACCGGTAGATGATTAAAATTCTGGGGTTAAACTTTTGCAGTTAAAAGTATACACGGCATCAAATGTTAAAGAGGAACTACAAGTTGCGAAAACAGAATTTCTTCAAGCAAATGTTGTTGTGAAGAAGTCGAGGAAAGTGTTTTTACCAAAGTTGCTGGAAAGGTTTGCAAAGGAAGCCTCTATTAGCTCAGATGATCTTCCCAAGTGGGTTTATGAAAATGTTGATAAGAAGCTCCAAGATTCAATACAAAAATGCATTGATCGAAAATCAAACAGAAAAGCATCTCAGATTATAGAGTGGTTGCCTTACAGTTCACGGTTTCGATACGTATTCTCTAAAGACCTGATGGAGAAGCCATGGTGTGGCTGTGAATTTCTTTCAACATGCTTAACTTCAGGAGGCTTCTCAATGTCATTAGCACAAGCCATCAAGCATCGCTAGGCTTTAGCAAGCAGGGTTGCCAAATATCAATTCAAAATTTCATGAGATATAGTTCGGTTGTACATCCTAATCTTTGTTTCAGATGCGCCAGTTGTTTTTAGCCTTGTAATTTAAATTGACACGCCGAATTATATTTAGCTTGGGGGATTGACTACCTTCTATGAGTCTATGACATTTTCCTTTTAGTTAAAAAGACGTCAATTGTTGAGCCAAGACTGGAAATGCCTCTTTGAAAATTGCTTTTGATGTACCGAAAAGCACTTTTCAACTTCTTTCTATGCGAGCTATTTTAATGCTAAAATTCTTACTCAACATGTTAATATCATGTTTTATGATCACTATTTGCAACACAGAAGACATTGCTCATTGAAAAACCCTAGGATTTATAGCTAGAATGAAAAAGGTCATGTTTGGGAAGGCTGAATAATAGATTGAGATTGGATTATCGTTGGGATTATTAGTGTTAAAATCAAAACTTTTGATTTACCCAAGAATTGTAAAGATTACATATAATGAATAAAAAAATGATCAATCACACATAAGAATTACGTGATTCGACAAATTGTTTATATCCATAGTGAATCAAAAGTTTTTGACTTCTTTTGTTATTTGATAATTATCACGAATAATTCAATAATCACAAAGATCAATCAAGAGATTTATAAAAAATACATAATAGAACGACATCTCTAAAGTTTATATAGTACTCTCTTGCATACTCAATATTTAAGTGCCCTAAACTTGTTATTCAACACTCTTTTTAATACTTCTTAATGCTTACTTGATGTATGCCACCTTAATGGCACAATAAGAATTTATATAGCTACTTTATATCAACTTAAAATACAAGTCATTGCATGAAAGAAAATTCAAAATTGACTTAAAAACATCAAAGCAGCACAAAACAAGAAACTTAACACTACAGTACCACAGGCCAGTGTCCAACTACTACTAGGTCGGCTCCATGGCCTGGTTCCCTTTAGGCTGTGACCCTAAGGCCTAAAAAATGGCTCCTTACACCTTCCAAGCATTTCTTTACTTTCAACTCTCCGATTTACTTCAAATATCGTATGTTCATTACGTTTTCGGCCTCATGCTATCTCTTCGTTGGTCTCGAATTCAAAAATATACGCAAACACAATTTTGAATTATCAATCTGTAAAGATACCCATCTCTTTTCACAAGATGAATTATTATAATTTTTATATACTATATTTTATAAATAAAAAATAGGGGAGATATACATTACACCACAATTTTAAATCAAAAGATAAATTTTAAAAAATGACAGATCTATTTACTCTATCAATAACCGAGCCAGATCTGGTGTATCATAAGAGATTTACCTTTTTTTTATTAATTATTACGAATTGGATCAAAATAGATTCTTGAATGAGGTATTTAACTCTAAGAATGAATAGAAAAAGAAATATTTATGGCAACTTATCAGTTCATGACTTTGGCACTGAACGTTTCCAAAATTGATACTATCAAGTCGGGTGAATTTAATAATAGACATCTATTGACATTCTAACTTCCTTCCTTTTTTATGATCGCTTGGCTGGTAAAATAGGCATTAGTTCATATATTATTGGGTTTCAATTATTAAGGAATTGATTTTATAATTTGTATGGTCCAATCGTTGATCTTAAAAAATTTTACAATCAAATTACATAGGTCACTAATACATCTCAAAATAATTAATAGATTATGTAATTATTATAATATACTAATTATTAGAATTATTAGTAAATAATCAATGTATTATTATTAATCTATATTATAAAATAAAATAGTCATGAATACTTTATAATCAATATTATTTATTAATTATTTCTTAATTAAAAATTGAAAATAAAATTTAAAAATCAATATATTTTTAAATTCATTATTTGCAATGCATATTTATATATTTCATAATTAAATTTGCATAATGTTTAAATATTAAATTATTTTTTAAAAATTAATAATAAAATTAAATATTTAATATTATCTATTCTTATATTGCACCAAATATGAGATAGTGCTATATTTTAAAAAAGTTATATGTAAATTCTAATGGTTAAAATTTTTTTATCGATATTCTTATCAAGTAGTAATTTTTATATATTTTACCAGAAAAAATAACATTTAAACTCATAATAGAAAGTAATAAAAATTATTATTTAATAAAAATATTGAAAAAAAATTAAAATCATTAAAATCTACGTTTCCCTTTTTTAAGACCGATCCAAATGTTTTGTTTCCTATATTCTAATCCTAATTCAATTATTACACCCTTCGTTTTGTTCTGGTTTTGTTACTCTCCCTTCTGCCGTGTACGTTATGTTGGGCTCAAGTAATGGAGCTAGAGATTGTGTCCAAGCCCAAAAGGTGAGTAGGATGTAGAGGCTGAGCCCATAGAATTGCTTTGTTTGGTAATTTCCTACCTAAACTTAAAAGTGGGTCGTCCTTGTTCTGTACTGAATTTGTCATTTCGATAATTGAATTTTCGTTTGACAAATTCTCTTTTCCGGCTTGGGCTGCAAACTTCAAGAAGAAAAGAAAAAAAGTCATATTTATAATTTACATCACGTGAGGCTTTTTTAAGAAAACAATTATGTGCGTTTCATTTATGCTGCGATCACTTAGCTGTTGGTTGTTGGGTAATTGATGAGTTTTTTTTTTTTTTTTTTAATTTCAGAATATTTTGATGCTAATATACTCGTCTTAATTCTTTGTATAATATAATTGTATTTATAATCTATCACCCGTATAATAAATCCTGCGTAGATTTTATTTTAGTATTGACTTTAATACGAATTGAATTTATTTCCCGATTAAATGCAAAAACAAAAGAATTAATAATCAGAGGGTCCAGAACGATCCTTATCATACGCGTTAAGTTTCTGCTGCCATCTACTGCTCCGACTCGACTCGACTCGACCCAATCCAACCTAACAGTTCTCTGCTACGTGCCCTGCCAAATAGATATAACTTTGGCCTTTGGAGGGGATGGTCTTCCTCCGTTTCGAGATTACTCGATTTAAAGTCACAGCAACCACCTCAACCCTCCTTCAAAGCCCCATCACAACCGTCCGCTACCGATTCTTCAGCTACAAGGGTAGCATTCTTGCCACTTTGTCGTCATCTGACTTGTCTGTGATAATGAAAACTTATCATAGGCAGTAAACATTACGTAACTTTGTTCTTTAATCAGACGCATGGGAATACGCCACGTGTCGATTTCACTCGGCTTGTTCCCGTCTGATCCTTACTATTTATTCGCGTACCCCACCTATTTTCCAAAATTCGATCACAATCACTCATTTTATATTTACTTCTCTCTTCCCCCTGAAAAAACACGAGTCTCATTTTCTTTAGCGAAGAAAACGAAACAACCAAACAAACTCTCTCTCTCTTCCCCTTACTCTTCACTTACCCACAAACGCACTAGAAAAAGCTCTTGCCTTTTCCTATTAAACCAAACCCTAACTCGATCCGCTAGAATTAGAGACTACGGTCAGTTTAATTTTGTGCTCAGATGTTGGTTTTTGGTATTTGTTTGGTTAATAAAAAGGGATAATATGTTTTTTTATATATCAAACGAGAGTTGTAAATTAGGGTTTTGTTGCAGTAGATGAGAATACGATTGGGGGGCAGTTGAGGATCAAACGGTCAGGATTTCGTCACCGGATGGAGGGAGGTAGCGTCTCTAGACTTACTTGTTCTGGTACTGTTCATTTCCTACTTTAATTACAAATTAAGCTATTAGGTTGTTATTTCTTATTAGAACTTTTGAAAAATAAATGAAAAGGTGTTCGCTTGAAAGTGTTGAGTTGCTGAGTTCATTTGAAACATGCTTCTCCTTTAGTCTTTGTTAATGTGAAAGTTCTTGGTTGTGGGTTTTGTTTCATTTATGGGCAGTAAAAAATAGTCGAGTTAGTACTTTCTTGAGTTAATTTGCTGATTTTTAGGAATTGATATCTGACTAGCCTATGTTAAAGTTTTTGTGGTATTTAGATGAAGTTGACTTTTTCAGAGTTTGAATTAGGTTTGAGTTATGCAGTTTCTGCTAGAAAATTAGAATTGAATTTTAGTTATCAGAGCTTAAGAGCTGAAATAACGATTCTGAACTAACCCTTTCACTATTTTATGCTGTATTTGTATTATGTTATTTGTACTATTGTGCCATGCAAAATTAGGTGTAGCATTATTTTCTGCGCTCCTTCATATGCAATTGCAAGTGAATCAGTGCACAATGCTTGGTGACACTTATCTGTAAGTTATGGTTTCTTGAGATAGTGAGTTCATTGTTGAGTAGAACTGTAAGATCAGTGTTTCTACTCTTCATACATGTAATAGGTTAGGTGTGTTCTACAACTCAGGTTCATTCCTCATTGTTAGGTCTCACAGACATGTCTGATTTATTTAAATATTTTAGTTTGATTATATATAATGTTGGGTAATTGGAATTTTATATTGCTTGGCCATCTATATTTGTTTGCAACACTGGGAAACTTTTAGAAATCTATGACGCAAGTTGTGTGGTCTTTACCAGTCTTATTGTGTAGATAGTATTAGAACATTGGTCTTATTATTTGTACTGTCTTTCTCTCGTTCTTACTCTTCTCTTTCTCTGCCTCACCATTTGAATTTTGTAGGCATACACCCATGGATTGTAATGACAATGAATTTCAAAGCCGGAATCTTCAGTTAGCTGGTGAAGGAAGTACCAAATTTCCTCCTGTATTAAGGCCGTATGCTCTTCCTAAGTTTGATTTTGATGATAGCCTTCATGGACATTTAAGATTTGACAGTTTGGTTGAGACTGAAGTTTTTCTTGGCATTGAGAGTAACGAAGATAACCAGTGGATTGAGGAGTACTCCCGGGGAAGTAGTGGGGTAGAGTTTAGAACTAGTGCTGCTGAATCTTGCTCAATCTCAAGGCACAACAATGTTTGGTCGGAGGCCACTTCCTCAGAATCTGTTGAAATGCTATTAAAATCTGTTGGACAGGAAGAAAACATTCCTGGAAAAATTATTATGAGGGAGTCAGATGCCTGTGATGAACTGGGTTGCATAATTAAGCAAATGGAGTCAGGTCCAAAACATGATGATAACAATTTTTCTACAGAAGGTGATGTTATAGATGCACAGCGTATGTTACCACCAGGTGAGATTTTGGGAAACTCTTCTGGTTTAAAGGATGATGTTGAAGGGGGCCAGCCTTTGGTTGGCGTGACTTCTGAAAAGAATGAATGTGAGTCATCTGTTTATGGTGGTTTAAGTAATCCAATGTCAGATGCTCTCAGTGGAAAGGACAGTTTACCTCTGTCCAAGGAAGGTAATGTTGTTGATCAAATGAAACTGGATGCTTCACTTGAATCCACGAATAACAGAATAAAAGAAGATTCCTCTTCTTCAGGGATGCAGTTCGATAGTGTGGTTACCTCTGCTCAAAATGTTACTATAAGCAGTAGTGAATTGAATGATAAAGATAACCCACTTAAGAATAGTGATATTAGTGAAAGTGCAACTGTTTTACAAACAGAAATTGGTCAAAGGGAAGAAAACTGTTTTGTCCAAGATGCTGAGACCAGTTGCCAGAATTTGGATAGAAATGTCATTGACAGTGCCAGTGCCAGCCCTCATCCAGAGAACCCTCTCTGTTTATCCCCAAGGACAGAAACTAGGGAGGAAAGAAAAGGAACTGAAACTACTGCCGGTAAGGCAGTGGAACCTGCTAATACACCCAAGGAAGATACTAACTTGCATCTAGTAGAAGCACACAATGAGAATGTCCAGGCTGCCGAATGTGTAAATCAAGTTTCATTGAAAGACTTTGACATTTCTGATACATCTAAAATAGTTGTGCATGAGGGATCAGCAGTGGCCTCTGGACATGATAATAGTTTTGAGAGCTGTGAAGTTGAGGTTAGCAATGCCGTTGGTTCTGAAAGATCTTTGCTATCTCCAAAGGAGAATAAAGTTTCTAAAGGTGAAGCTGCTGGAATCGCTGGTAGTTATAGAGAAGGCATTTCTACTTTAAACGTGGCTTCAGCTCAACTGCTGAATGAAAAAACAGTAACTTCAACTTTGAAAGGCATTAATGATGATTCTGGGTTTTCTAGAGAGGATTCAAATGCTGCAGTCAATGTGTCATCTTTGACTCTGGGAGAGTCTGCAGAAGTACACGTAGAAAATGCTGTCTCCAGGCAGAGTGATGTTAGTAGTACATCTGATCATGTAAAGGAGAGCTCAGATCTGCCATCAGATTGCTGTAATGTAGATCATGAGGTTGGCGGGTGTCATATTGTCAATAAAGGAGCTGGCTCCTCATCTTTGGGTGGAGATAGCACCGGAAATGTGTTGATGGTCTCGAAATCACTCTCTGATGCTACTGCCGGCAGTGAATCAGGTAAGTTTTCAGTTCATTCATTAAGAATTTTTTTTAAATTTTCCTTATGTATTTGCTGAATCTTGCTCTCACTTGCAGCCCTGGAAAAAGGTAGTTTGGTATCCCATGAGGCAACAGAGGATGTTCTTTTGCCTCCTGGGAATGTCGTTGCTGCAAATGCTGCTACCATTAATCAAGAGATTCAAATGATGGATGCTTGTAATGAAGAAAGCCAACGTGATTCACGAGCAGTAGTGCCAACTGATGTCAGCCAGGAGTGCCAAAATGAGATGGACGGTTCTGCTGTCTCTGATTCAGCAAGGAAGGTTCATGGTGCTGAATCGCAAGTCATCACTGACAAGCGTGAAGAAGTGATTATGGAAGAGAATTGTGGGAAGACATCTTCAAATGTTTCTGGTGATTACTTTTCTATTTTACTCTATTTTATTTTGTTTTTGCTAGCAGATCATTTGAAGTCAAACCATACAAGATCAACCATGTGGATGCACAAACACATCCATAGACAGTCATGTAATGTCATTAAAATTCCTCAATAACTTTCTGAAGGCATATTTTGAATTTTTTCAGATATCAAAAAGGAAGGGAATAGAACCCTTCTACTTACACCTACAGTTTGCAACATTTTTAGCGTATTTTGAATTGATTTAATCAAGTTCAGAAGTTTGACATATTCTTTTGTGGAGAAATTTTCATATTTTCTGTTATTGAGAATACATGACGTTGATGGCACTATATTTTCTTTCCGCAGATACTGAACCACTTCCAAAGAACAATGAGATGCTGCCACAACCTTCGCCTTTACCCTCAGAGGAAATTCACTGTGATGCTGACAAAAATAGTCAGGAAGAAAATGAATCAATGTTAATATCCAGAGATACAATCTCTGGGCAGGGTGCTGTGCCACGCATTGATTGTGAGTTATTTAATATTTTGAACGTCCTTATTCATCGGGCAAAAAGTAAAAAAAAAAAAAAACTTACTGATCAAGAGAAGTCATACCTTGGTCCTCTCCGTTATTTGGAAAAAAAAAAGAAGCAAGAAGTTCTTCTTTCTGCTGATAATGCAGATTTCAGATGTGGTTGATTTAATGTTTTTTTTTCCCTGTTGAGTATAGTCTTTTACAAATAAGGTCAATTACAATTGCTTTCTTTACCTTTTTTATAATTGCATATGTTTAGAGCTGTGTCCTTGAATGTTTGATTACCTGATTACATATCACCTTTTGATATGATCTGGTTACTTATCACGTGCAATATGTATATTTCCACTGTTTATAGAACTCTCTTGGGAACATAAGTTAACCTAGTGCCCAGATCATGGGACGCCTAGATACTATTTTCTTGCTGGTTATCCATGTTTAATTGTTCTTATTTTTATGATAATTATTTGATCCAAAACACAGGTGAAGCCTTAAGAACTCACAAAGGTTCTATTAGTTCTACCCCTTTGTCTGAATCGGATGCCAAGTTTCACGATCTGGAAAGTAGAAGTGGATGCACTAATCTTGATAATTCTACCTGTGGATCCCCTACTGTCATTAGAGCTACTGAACTTTCTCAGAGTGAAAATGAAAAGAATGGAGTCAAAGAATCTGCAGATCATAATAATCCAGTGTCTGAGGGAACTGATGGAGATGCCAACAAACTTCACTCTGTTTCTCTGGATTCAAAGGGAAATGATGCCTCAGAAGCTGAGAAGGCCTTCACATTTGAGGTCAGGGCATTAGCAGATTTGTCTGGAACAGAAGCTGGCAAGAATTGGCAACCCTTTTCGACCATACAACCCACTACAGTGTCACCAGTAAATTTTCTTGTTACTCAATTATAATATTTTGTCATCTTATGTCTTTGGTGCTTCATGTAGCTAACAATTCCATGTTTTGATAGAATATTTTTGCTATAGATTTTTCTGTTGAACTTTTGGGTAAGTTGTAATTGTTCATGTCTTATATTAGTGCTTTTATCCTTACCTGGAGCTACTTTTTGAAGACTGTAGAGGGATCTCCTTCAACTTCTGGTCTTGGCCAACTGAATTCTAAGATTGTCCAAGCTGCATCTCATGGAAATCTTCAAGTGTCAGATAGAGAGAATGTACGTAGTGCTTCAAAAGGTAATTCTGAACGCAAGACAAGGCGAGCATCTAGTAAAGCAACGGGAAGGGAAACTGCTAAAAAAGGAACTCCGATTAAGGACGCTACTTCAGTGAGACAATCAGAAAGGGGGGACAGGATAAGTAATTTGTCCCTGAGCCCATCTGGGATTAGCCAACTTGTGCAATCCAGTGAGATGCAGCATTATGGGCTTGTTGATGCCAGTAGCATGAAACCGTTTGTTCTCACTACTTCAACATCTACTCTGCCAGATTTGAATACTTCTTCGTCTTCAATGTTTCAACAGCCTTTCACAGACTTGCAGCAAGTGCAGTTGCGTGCACAGATATTTGTTTATGGAGCTTTGATGTAAGTTTCGTTCGTTATGTATTTCTATTCAAAGAGAAAAGAAAGAAGTTCTGCTATTTAATAATAATAATTGGTCAAGTTACATATTTCACAGTTACCACTTTTTCTTTTTAATTTTGCATGAGTGGGCTTTCGGCTCAACATCCTTTGTTCTGTTTGATTAGAAATCCTCATTTTTTGTTTGTTGTAATGTAAATAGTCCATGATGGAGCTCAAGTAAGCTGATCCCTATTTTTCGATTCATTATTTCTCTGTCATTGCCCTTCTTATTTTAGCCTATTGATTAGCCAATTCTTATAACACGCGCATGTGTGCAATCACACACACACACACATGTAATTGGACCACATTCAGCTTTATAGATATGGGGCATATGGCCTGTCCCTGAGATCCGACTTTTAGGGGCTACTTGTTTCAAATTTGTCAGTTTATTGTGTGTCGCCTTGATTAAGTTTCAGAAAGGTTATGGTTTGATGGCTATGTTATATTCACATTCCTGCTTAATTGTCTGAACAATTATTTCTGCAGTCAAGGAACAGCACCTGATGAGGCATATATGATATCGGCATTTGGTGGACCTGGTTAGTGTTATTTTTTTCTATTTATATATCTTATTGACTGTACACAACGTTATTTCCTGCCGTTTATGTGCACAGATGGTGGAAGTATTTGGGAGACTGCCTGGTGTGCATGCATTGATAAGTTGCAAGGCCAAAAATCAGTTGCCAATAATGCAGAAACTCCATTGCTGTCACGTTCAGGTACTAATTTCACTTTTCAGTTGTTTAATATAGTTTCCGAGTTGGTTGAGTTTATAACTGTGTCATAACTGGCATCCATAGGCGTAAGAGCTCCTGATCAATCAACTAAGCATGGTGCAAATCCAGGAAAAGTTGCCTCTACGCCTCTTGGTCGAGCCAGTAGTAAGGGTACTCCTTCACCAATAGTAAACCCTGTCATGCCCATGTCATCGCAGCTTTGGAGTATTCCTACCCCTTCGGCTGACAGCCTGCAAGCTAGTGGCATTCCTAGAAGTGCAGTTATGGATTATCAGCAAGCACTGTCTCCACTGCATCCTCATCAAACTCCACCCATCAGGAACTTTGTTGGGCATAACACTTCTTGGATATCTCAAGCCCCTTTTCGTGGTACCTGGATTGCTTCTCCCCAGACTTCTGGATTTGATGCCGACGCTCGTTTTCCTCTGTTGCCTATAACAGAAACAGTTCAGCGCACTCCTGTAAAAGAAGCATCAACACCCCTGTCCTCTGGTGTAAAGCATGCATCCTCTGGACCTGTGATTCAGAATGTTAGTCCTGCTACTGTTTTTCCTGGGACTTCCACTATGCTTGACCCAAAAAAGGTAACACCGTCACCTAGTCAACATTCTACCAATCCAAAGCCTAGAAAACGAAAGAAGATTCCGGCTTCTGAGGATTCTGTCCAGATTACATTGCATTCTCAATCTCAAACAAAACCAGTTTCGGCTTCTATTGTTGATAGTCATATGTCAACATCTGTTTCCATTGCAACTCCTGGTAGCATTGTGTCTAAAGCCTCCACAGAGAGAGTCATTATGCCCATATCTCCTGCAACTTCTGCTGAACTCCTTAAAGGGGGGAACAAGGACGCACAGCAGAGACCTATTTTGTCAGAGGATACCCTTACTAAACTTAAGGAGGCTAAGACACAAGCTGAGGATGCTGCTGCCTTTGCTGCTACTGCTGTTAGTCACAGCCAAGAGATATGGAATCAGTTGGATAAGCAGAAAAATTCGGGATTGGTACCGGATGTTGAAAGCAAACTAGCTTCTGCAGCTGTTGCGATAGCTGCTGCTGCTGCTGTTGCAAAGGCAGCAGCTGCAGCTGCCAATGTTGCATCAAATGCTGCATTGCAAGCAAAACTGATGGCTGATGAAGCATTGGATTCAAGTGGTTATGGAAATTCTAGTCAGATTAATAGAACTTCTCTTTCTGAAAGTGTGAAAGATATGGGGAAAGCTACTCCTGCATCCATCCTGAAGGGTGACAATGCTATAAGTCGTTCCAGTTCGATTATTTTTGCTGCTAGAGAAGCTGCTAGAAGGAAGGTTGAAGCTGCTTCAGCTGCTTCAAAAAGAGCTGAAAATATGGATGCCATTGTAAGAGCTGCTGAGCTGGCAGCAGAAGCTGTCTCACAAGCTGGAAAAATTGTTGCTATGGGTGATCCTTTGCCTTTGATTGAGCTTATTGAAGCTGGTCTGGAGGGTTATTGGAAAGTATCCCAGGCATCAGCTCAACTGGCTGCAAAATCCAATGAGGGGAATAGTGAAAAATTGAACATGGATAGTGTTGTGGAAGATGCAGAAACCTCTGCTAAGCACTCAAAAGAGGTTCCATTGGATAAAAGGGAGATGCAGATCAGTAACCAAGGGAGGTCACCTAGTTTGAAAAATATGTCTGGTGAGTCGTTTGATGACCATGATCGATTGGTAGATGGCTTTGCAGGTTCTGTTACAGCAAGTGGAAAGAATACTAAGGGACAAAAAGGTAGCAAACCTTCAGATTTGGCTAAAACTATTGGTGTTGTTCCTGAATCTGAGATCGGATCAAGATCTCCCTCCATCACCATTCAGATTGAGCAAGAAAGCAGTGTAGAACCTCCAAAAGAGAACAACATCAAGGAGGGTTCTTGCGTAGAGGTTCGTGAGCTGAGTAATTTATAATTTCTATCCTCCTGAAATTAACTCAACTGCCACACGTGTTCTTTTACTTGCTATTGCTGTTTATCGGATACTGATGTCGAGGTTTAATGTGTTATTTGAAACTTTTCACGTTACCTGGTTCGTTTTAGTTTACTGTTGCTGTTGGATCTATGGTGTATACTTCTTTTTCTAGTTGAATAACTTGGCCATCTAATATCATCTAGGTTTTCAAAGAAGGGTTGCAATCTAAAGCAGGCTGGTTCACGGCCAATGTATTGAGTTTGAAGGATGGACAAGCTTATGTTTGTTACAATGAACTTCCATTAGATGGAGGAGGTTAGCTTCTTTTTACTTTCATGTACTTAATTAAGTCAACTATATGTGGCTTTGTGTAAAACATGCATATGAGATGCTTCTGATACAGCCTGACAATATATTAATATGTTCTTGTTACTTTTCAAACCTCTGTATGAAACCATGTTGCACATGGAAGGTCAGATCATTTGAAGTGAGAGTCTGTTTTCCATTACAGGAGAAGAGGGTTATATTAATTTCATCCTAAATGGCAAGCTTGACTGTGGCCCATACATGAGTTATTCTTGTGCTTTGGGATTGAGTTAAATGGGACAAGGCTGTAGTGTAGTTTTTATTTAATTCCAGTTGTATGGCATGACAACAGTTATCTTGGTTGTCCTTGCATAGAATTTTCTTAGAAAAAATGGGGGACTATAATTTTTGCTTCTTGACAGTATGAATTGTTTTTATGCAAGTATGTTGATGTTTTTAATCTGTAGGTTTGGAGAAGCTGAAGGAATGGATAGCCCTCAAGGGTGAAGGAGACCAGGCACCTAAAATACGCCTTGCTCGTCCTGTTACTGCAATGCCATTTGAAGGAACAAGGAAGAGACGCAGAGCAGCTATGGGGGAGTATAAATGGTCTGTTGAGGATAGAGTTGATGCTTGGATGCAAGATAGGTATGTGCATATATTGTCATAAGCATAATCTTCTTATGTATTCCTTGCAAGGCATGATATAGCAAATGTCAGATCATAATGAAGGGATGTATTGAGAATCAGCATTAAATTATACTTGTATGGAAATTGGTGATGTAATGTCCTTTAGTGACTTTCTATAATATTCACTCTTTTTTTTTTTCCAAGTAATCAAGGTACCTTTTTTATGCATCAGTGGATGCAAAACCTCCTCCAAGAGCAAACAAATTGATTTTTGGGGTTCCTTTATCTTTAAAAAAATAACAATAATTTTTAGGAGGTTCAAATTGTTTTATCAGTCCTTTAAACTGGTTTAGAAACATACTATTGACATCGTTGTTTGCAATCAGTCTTCACCTATCTGTACCCCTATATATTACTTTCTCAAGATAGTTCATGTTTGCTTTATTGTTATTCAGCTGGTGGGAAGGAGTTATTATGGAAAAGAGCAAGAAAGATGAAACAGTGTTTACTGTCCATTTCCCAGGTCTGTGTGATTAGTTTGTTGATGACTTTTGTTGTTATATGATTGATTTGATAGAATATGGAGCTTTGGGTATTAAATTAGTTTTTTTTTTTTGGGTTATCTCTATAGCTCAAGGAGAAAAATCAGATGTTAGAGCTTGGTATCTCCGACCTTCTCTCACATGGAAGGATGGGGAATGGGTCGAATGGTCAAGTTCAGCAGAAAACCACCCTACTTCCCATGAGGTGCTTTTGTTTATATGTTACTGCTACTAACTTGGAAGCTTTTCTGTTAGTTGATGATGCTGACTCGTTATTCTGGTGTTCAGGGTGATACTCCAAAGGAAAAACGATTGAAGCTGGGTGGTCCAACAATTGAGGTAAAAGCAAAGGATAAAATGTCCAAGAGTATTGGCATTGTGGAAGGTGGGAAACCAGATGAGCCAACATTGCTAGATTTGGCTGCAAATGAAAAATTATTTAATATTGGTAAGAGCAGCAGAGATGAGAGTAAACCTGATGCACTTAGAATGATACGGACTGGTTTGCAGAAGGAAGGATCACGAGTGGTTTTTGGTGTTCCTAAGCCTGGCAAGAAGAGGAAATTTATGGATGTGAGCAAACATTATGTTGTGGATCAAGGTAAAAAGGTTAGTGAAGCAAATGATTCAGTTAAATTTGCAAAATATTTGATGCCTCAAAGTCAAGGAGCAGGATCCCGCGGATGGAAAAATGCTTCAAGAAGTGATCCAAAGGAAAAACGTGCGGCTGTATCCAAGCCCAAGGTTCTCAAGTCTGGAAAGCCACCAAGTGTTTCAGGTAGAACAATTCCACAGAAAGACAATTCTTCAAGTTCTGCAGTGTCAGCTCCTGATGACAGCACTGATATAGATCAAATGACAAAGATCAAGGATTTTGCAAGGCATGTTGAGAATGCATCAGGAAAGCATGATGAAACAGAGTTCCAACCCTCATCTATCTCTGTGGGAGCAGCAGAGGCCCCAATGGTGTTTTCATCAATGCCTCCCTCATCAGATGCTCCATCTAAGAAAGTTTTGGCATCAAATCCAAAATCTGAACGGATGACTAAAGGGAAACTTGCACCTGTTGGTGGAAAGCTGACTAAGATTGAGGAGGACAAAGTCTTTAATGGTAATTCTGTGAAAACATCGTCTGAAGTGGCCGAGCCCCGACGATCAAACCGAAGGATTCAGCCAACATCGAGAGTGAGTATACGGACTTATTTAATTGATGTCTAAAAGTAATGTTTAATCAAATCAAGTAATTAAACAAGTAGTTTGTTGCAATTATGTTTCTTAAATCCATGGAAAATAATCTGATTTTTGCCTCTTGCTATCTCCTCTCAAGTTGTTTCTTATTGATGTTTTGTTTCCTGCAGCTATTGGAAGGTCTGCAGAGTTCTTTGATCATTTCAAAAATTCCATCTGTTTCACATGAAAGAAGTCACAAAAGTCAACAGAACAAGAGTAGCTCTAGAGGTGAGAGGCTCAGATTTTAGAATTAATTCAATTTTCTAATGATATATGGTAGCTTAGCGTAGCTTCTTTATTTGTTGGATGTGTAAGATGGCACGAATAAATCTGACTGGTTGGTTTTATTGTAACAGGGAATAACCATGGTTGAGATAAGCCATTGCAGCAGTTTTAATGGCTGACCGGCACGAGCCAGCATAGGTTTTGTGTATATTTATGGTAGAGGTGAAAGCTAGGAATGGAAATTTAGTTATGAGAATCTAGCCAGTAGATGTTAATATTGATTTTAGTTCACATTATGATCTGATTGCCGTAGGTCTTACCCTAATAGGATGTATATGGAAAATTTCCATGTAGTTTGGCTTGAAAATTATACAGAAGCTTTGCAGATATTAACGGATCTACACGGGGGGGCCAGTGGGGCATGTGCCTCAACTGACCCCAGAAATTTTTAATGCCTTTATTCCTGCTATCTCCATTGATCCGCTAAAATATATTTGCAAATTATATACACCATAGGGTTAATTTCATTATTTGACTGAGGTTCGGTTTAGTATCTGAGTTGTAGATGTACCTGTGATTCTTGTTCAAGAGAGAGAATTCATTTGTTTGTCGGAAAGGTTTTTAACTGACGATTTTAGCCTTCGTTGAGTGCTCACTCCACAATTTTATTATCTGATTATCTCTTTTTCTTCTCTGCCCTTTCTTGTTGAGCTGGTAAGTGCAACGAGCAATTTCATCACAATAGCAAACTATTGACAGTAACGGTCAACCAAATTAAAACGGTATTGTACGGTAAAAACCACCTGAGAAGGTGTGGAATAACAAATTCATGAACAACTTACATAACTCAAGGGCGAGTAAAAATAATTAAAAAAATTGGGCCGGTCTGAACCGGTTCAATTCAGTTTTTTTTTTTTATAAAAAAAGGATCGATTTTTTTTTTAAAATTAAACAGTTCAATTTTTATAGAAAATTGAAACCAAAACAGAAGAAAAAAAACAGTTTATTTAAAATAAATGCGTCAGTCCATAATTGAGTAAAATAAAATTTTATTATGAGATTGTTTGAATGTCCTACTTTCCAGTGCAGTTTGAGTTGATTTACGTAATTATTGAAAATAACCAATTAAGTTTACGATAAAATTTAAAAATCGGTCATTAATTCAATTTGAGTACTTTTATAGAATAGACCTCAACAAAAAATTTAGAAGTAACAGAAGCAAGTGATTACTTCGACCCTCTCATCTCTCCAATTTTAAATTTTTGGCAGTCTCTCTCACTCTGCGAATAGCTCATCAACAAGAAAATCCACTTCTAACTAGAACAAATCGCTCCCATCAATACCAAGTGTTGTCAACCAAAAGCCCGAAGCACACCACCTGCGCAACACTAACGACCACCGAGTATTGTCGTCCTCTTTATTTGTCACCGAGTATAGCTCCCCAATAAATTCTGCAGAAGGTTGTTTCAAATTATTTTATTTTCTTTTTATTTAATAAATTTTCTTCATTTAATTATTATTATTATTATTATTTTCTTTTGGTAATATTCCCATCTCAAATTATAAATATAAATTCAACTAAAATTATACTAGGATAAAATTTCAAAATCTGTTGACAAATTTTATTTGATGGAAATACATTTGCTAAAATAGAAAAAAGAAAAAACACAAGTTTTTGTTCAAAAAAACAGCCCAGAACCTAAAAAAAGGGGGAACAAAACCCACAATGTTAGTTGGGCTCTATTCGCCCAAAATTGTAATAACCAAACTGAAAAAAATCAGTTCAATTCAATTTAATCTTTTGATTTTTTTTAATTACGGGCCAGTTTAATTTTAAACTGAATCAAATTAATTATGCCCACTTATAAAGTTGAAATACAAAATTTACATCTTAATTAACATGTTATTAATTAATAATTACTATGTATTAAATTGTTAATTTTAAAATTTTTATTAAGGTATATAATAATTATATAACACTAATTATTAATAATGGACACCCCAGGTTAAATAGAAACTTTATATTTCAATTTTATAAGTTTAGTATTATTGCAACTCAAATAAATTTATGCACGGATATTAGGGAAACTACATTTACTGTAAGAGAATCGTATGATGAGCTCAACGGGCTTATTTTAACTTCAATAAAGCTGGCCGGTAAACGCATTGAAGCATGAGAGATTCAGATTTTACTTGATAATCATTGGATTTTTCGCGGCAATATCCACAAATGGGCGTTGACGTTTAAGGAGATAGTGAAAATCATTAGGGCTTGTGGCCGTCTACACACCGAGGTTCATGTCATCTGTTGCCCATTTCAGTCGCCTGATTGAATTGAAGGTTTATCAAATATTTAATAACCATAAACGTTAAAAATATAATCAAAGGGGGCACATTCCACACAGTTGAAGGAATATGCTACATACTTAGTAATTGGTATCCGAAGAAATAAGACAATCCAGCAAATCAACTATTGAACTATTGCCATACTTGGAACTATATGACCAGCAGTTGTATCATACTACAGGGCTGGATAAATTACAAATTGTTGCGAATAATAAGATGAAGAAACAAAAATTTTAAGTTAAAATGTAAAGTATAAATATAAATAAATATTTTTATAAAATATATTAATATTTTTATTTATTTCAAACATACATAAATAAAATCACTCACTTATATTTATAAAATAAAAAAATAAAATCTTTTTAATATAAAATTTTAATAAACACTGCTCATAACAATGTTTACTTATACAATATTATTTATTTATACGATACTATTTACTTATATGATATTATTCACTATTATATTTATAACACTTTCCATTGGACTCTATTATAATCCTATATTAAAAAGAGTTCATTTTTTTCTCATTCTTTCACTCTATAAATATAAATAAATATAGATTAGTACTTTTATTTATGTACAATTAAAAATTAAGTAAAAATATTAAACACTTTTACAAATACATTAATATTTTTACTTATTTCTCATTTGTACATAAATAAAAACACCTATTTATATTTATAGAATGAGAGAATAAAAATAAAATAAAATATTTTTAACGTGAAATTTTGGAAGAGGACATCGATCATGACAATGTTCACTCATATAATACTGTTTACTATTATATTTATAACACAAACATCAAAGAGATTAAAGTAAAATTTTGTTAATGCGACCGAAGGAGCTACAACATCATCTGGACATACATATATACGTACCTAGCAAAACTATTTATGAACAATTGCTGCCTTCAAAGTATACTTTGTCCTGTACATAAGTCAACCCAGCAGAAGACAATACTGGCTTGATTAAAGTTGGCACTGGATGATATTGCAGCGCCATTAGTACCTCAAATCCAACATCAGAACAATTTAAGCACAAATAGTGCTTATCACACTGTTATATGACATCTTACTTGTCCCCTTAGTCTGAAAAAAGTTCATCACCGTCGTTGTCTACTGAGGTTATTGGTTCTTCTCCCATACTTTTCTTCTTAAATCTTTTCTTAACTTTATTTTCTCCATATTTAGATTGAACAATTGATCCCGTGGAAGTTTTGTCTAGGTGATGATCTCTACTATTGCTTTTGTTGTCAGGCAATGGTTTATCACAAACACAAGAGTAAGGGAATTCATGAAACTCGCCTCGACCTGGTTTCATCTCATCTGGCTCTCCCATGAATCCTCTTTGGCATGACTTTACCTTTCTAGCAAAGGTATCCCAATCCATCTGGTCCCTTGCCATGAACAAAGCACTAAGCCTTTTTGCATTTGGTCTGATAGTTCTTTTATGCCCCATGTACCTCCTTTATGTATATCAACAAGAAATGAATCATTGGCCAAAAGAAAAGATGTGCAAGATTCGAAACAACTGTAAATAATAATAGAACTATGAAGATACAGCACCATTCAACCAAATGCTTATAATGTCCTGCAAGAACTAGGAATTCAGATATTCATGAAAAGTGATGATACTGCTGTCAATGAGAAGTCCCCAAGATATCAAGTCGGTACCACCCTAAAGGCACAATGGTCATTTCTACTGCATTAGCCATCCTAACCCATATCTACAGAGGGAAGCATACAAAATAGTTCAATCAGTGACTCTAGATTAGTGGTAAATAAATAATTGAAAGATGAGCGAACATGCTTTCCATGTGGTGAAACCACTATAAGCATCTATCCACAAACATTCACCAAAAGGGCAAAAATGAGTTTTCACTGGCATCTTCAAGCAGTAGTAGAGGAACTATGTTAGAATAAGATGATGATGTATGCATTGCAGTCTCAAATTCAATTTCTCTAAGATCCTGTGGATTTCAATCTTAAATGGCAATGAAACGTAGTCTATATCGTAAAGCAGCATTACCATGGGCCATGAAGCCTAAGTTCAACATTTATTTTTCATGCTAACTCACTAGCATCAAATCACCAAATCAAAAGAGTAAAAAGGAACCAGTCCTGGGTCTTGCTCAAATTATCTCAAACTTAATGAGAGCAGAACACCTATTCAGATGAAAATCTTCTTGCATATGATTTAAATTAATGATGTAAGCCAGTCTTTCCTATGTTGGCTCTTCTCAATGTGCTTCTGAGCATCTTTGAATCTGATTCAAAAAATTTCGTGCTTCTTTAAACCAATAACTTGGTTTTTATTCAGCATCAGCACTTTGCAAACTAATAGACTAACATAGCTTATTTATCCATCCATTCATACTAAACAAAGCTTAAATTTAAATGCATAAGAGCATCACGTAAAAGAAATGGACTAGGTATCTCACCTTCGACCTGCGAGAATTTTGGCCATATTTCCATTGTTATTAGTCACAAAAACATCGCTCTCATCACAAACAATGTAATCAATGGCAGCAAGGCGGGATGAGAACGGAAGAAAAGATGTTAGCTCTTCATTAGCAAGCATTTCTTTTGTATAGAAGTTTGGAAATAGTTCTCTGAGAGGGCGTAGAGTTTCTTCTCCCCCATATATTTCTCCAGAAGCAACATAAAGGTATGTGTCATTCGCAAAACCAAGAGCTCGCAGCATCAAACCCACCTCATGAGGAGTAAGTGGACATTTCCCTCGCTTTCGCTCTTCCCTAGGACTTAACTCCTGTATTTTTAGTGGGAAAAAGGTATATTTTTTACTTCAAGTTACATTATATATATGAAAAAAGCATTAAAATTCATTTCCATAAGTATTGTACACAGTATCTTTGGGTAATTGTTTGAGAGATGCTGCATATGCATTTTCAATAAAATTAGCCAATTGAAAAGAAAAAGAACATAGGGAAAAATCATGTATTCTGAGATAACCAAAAAGTTGAAACAAGTTATGTGAGTATAGCAATCTCACAGGTAATGTTGCCCATCGTTTCCTTATTTCACCAAGCTCATATCTCTCTTTATCACCCCCACCGTAGTAACACCCAGAAAATGCTAGCATATCAGGTTCAAACCTGTAATTCAACCAGATGGGGCCAATTAAGGAAGTGCATCATATATGAAAATTCTTGTCTGTGAGTATGTACATACAAATGTTATGTTTGTGACAAAATACTAATCAGACCTGCTGGTGCAATCCTTACAAATAGTCATGAAAATACCACATGACTAGATAATTTAAACAAGACTATAGATATACATAATAAAGAACAAAAATATGCAAGGTGGGTTGCATGTGGCACATACATTAAATTTTCTTTACTTAATAATACTGAGGACAAACCTCAAATGAACTGCAATAAAACGTTTTGCCATCTTTCGCATTCTCATTACAAGTTTCTGACCAAGTTCTCGTATAGGTTTCGTAAATCTTAAAGCATGATAATTAACTCGGCATCGCAACTTCTGTAGCTCTTCATCAAGGTCATTAGCAAGCCTATAATCAAACTTTGTCAATTGCACCACCTGCGAAAATGCAAATTGTAAATTGCCCCATTGCAACAAAATAATAACCCTTTACAGATGTAGTCTTGCAGATAACCATAAACTAATATCTTTCCTGAGTCTTGACAGTTCCACAGAATCAGAGTCATTCTCATTTCAGGGGAAATTTGAATTTCACAATTTGAAAAACAAACTGTAAGGAGTTTATCAAGAAACAATAAATAACACAAATTTCCATCACCTTTATACAATCAAATATAAGGAATAATAATTAAAGATTGTGCAAAATGTCTTACACGTCTTCTCAAGAGTATTGGAAGAACTTGATCAATATAATATTCTGGGGAAGATTTCCTTGGAACACGCATAGTATATGGTGGTTTTTCCATTGATCGCATGACTTTATCAGGAACCCTTTTGACTATAGTCACGTCTTTTGCAAGTGAAGATATGAAATGATTAACATCAAAAATGTTAACGAAGTCACTGCATATGATACAACAATATTGAAGTTGATTATAAACAACCCAACCACAGAAAAGTAATTGATACAATTTAAATGTCACTGCTTATGGTTGATAGAATCTCAACTTACCTATCATCCTTCCAATAGGAATGATGATCCAACTCAGGTACAACTAATGTAGCATTAAGAATACGTGCAACAACCACAGCATCTGTTATCTGAATGCCAGAAATAAATTGTCATTTCCAAACAAATAGCATATTAATATTTTGGTAAAGTACTCTTGAAATCCACCAATTTATGCAAAATGCTATAAAGCAAGACCACATCCAAAATGGCCCTGGAACCCTTCTTTCATTATGTTTCTGGTCTAAATAAATAAAAATCAACCAATCAACAACGGCATATTAATCCATGGGTATCCACTTACTCCAGTTCTTTGTTGGTTCAGTCCTCCACTTGCAGCAATAAGCAAATACCCATTGGATGACCTCTCTCTTAAGCCATCTAGACATCAAAATAACAGTGTTTAAAGCGGAAAAATATGAATATAAGATCAGCTGTTATAGTCGCCCCAGTCATGCATTAACATGTGAATTGAATTATAGTCGTCCCTTCTATGTCTATTAATCGTTCATAACCAAGATATAAAATTATTTGATAATAAGCAAGCATTGCACTTATAGGAAGTTCTATACTTCTGGGTATTATAATGCTAACAACTAACTGATAAAGAGTTACATCAAAAAGAAAAAAAACACAAACTGTTTGTACTTACGGCGAAATATTATGCCTCTTTCACTGCATCCATTGTAATACTTCGAATATTTCGACTTCCAAATATCAAATGGTGCATTTCGTCTTACAATTCCATCTTTCTATATCAGCACCAATAATAATGTAACACGTCAGTCAACGTAGTTCCATTATCCAAACCAAAACAAGAATAGAAAAAAGAAGCACAAAATCAATATTTATAAGCTTTTAAAATAAGTACCAATTTGGAGTACAAGCTAGGCTTGACCAATCGCTGAGAGTACCACTCAAGATCAGAAGCTACATGGCCAGTAAATAGCGAAATCAAGCCCAAAGCAAACAGCATCAAACCGCAAATTAAAGACCACGGGATCTTCCTACGATGCGAAGCATAGGATCGCCACCTCCACAGTACAAACTGTTTGCTATTGCCGTTGCAACCGTTCTGCTGCTGTAGCAAAGCCAGGTTCGCCGATATCAAGCTAAACCTCCACGCGTTGGCCACGCCCATTACTAGCCAACTCGCCCCCAATTTCATCATATAACTACAAAAATGCCATGGAAGTATAGGCTATCACAGCATCTAGTCATATTAAGCTTGTGCTGAGTTACTGTAATAGAACGGTGCGATAGCAACGCCAAGGGCAAAAGTGTCAGTAATGTGAATCCAGAGCTCAACTGTTGATGGATTGTAGCGAGTCTTGGAGTCAGAATCTTATGCTAGGGTTTGTTTTGATCGGTGAGAGAAAGAAAAAGTTCAGATTTTGAAATGTGAGTGACTGTATAGATTTTTAGGACGTGGCCTTGGGAGAGTGAGAAAGAGAAGTTAGAGTGAAGCTTTTTTAAATATAATTTTAGTGTTAATTCACAGTTTTTTAAATCACTTCTTAATTTTACTGATTTTGGAAGATAAAATTTTGGATTCACGAAAAATGAATTTGGAAAATGAAAAAGGAAAGAGAGGGCAGAGCGGGCCACGTTCTCCGGCTTCAAGGAATTGGTCTACTACCGATAACTAACCTTAACGGCGGCGACTTATTTCTTCTCACACCGTTTAGGAAAAAGTTTAGTTAATGCGAGGGTGAAACTGGAAATATACCAAATAAAAATATGGTTAATTAATTAGGAAGCATTTCTATTACGTACGTCATCTTCCTCTGGTTTGCTTTTTTGGGTAATATTTATAAAATAAAATATTATTCATTCTGTTTAAGTTTTTTTTTTAAAGAATGAAATTAAAGCTTTATTTTTGGCAGTCTTAATTTTTTTTTGTTATTTTTTAATTACATAGGATTGCAGACATTAGACTATAATTTGTATTACAATTAGATTATTTATCGCAATTATATAAAATTACAGTACAATATTGATATTACATTAGATTATAATATTATATTACAATTAAATTATATTATCATAATTTTTTAAAACAACACATATAATTTTTCAAGGCATGTTCCACTCTGCATTGTTAAAATTATCAAAAATAATACTTATAATTTTAAACACATCTCATTTAAATTAAAATGTTCATACAAAAATAAATAAATTAATTAATTACCTTAACATCTACCGAACTTTAAATCTCCTCTGACGCCTTTAATTTTATGCAATTGTATGGTTTAAGACACATCTTATTTAAATTATATTAATAAAATCATAAAAAATAATAATGTACAATTTTAAATATTCAAATTAAAAAGTTTACATAGAAAAAAAATTTCCAACTATCCTAACATTTATTTTATCAAAGCTTAAATCTCGACCTAATCAGGGAGACGCCCTTGGCTTTATGCAAATGTGCTTGTCTACTAGGTACCCCAAGAACATAAATGGTTTTTTGTTATTGATTTGTCCTTTTGCTTATTAAGACCAACCTTTTTATTTAAAAAATAAGACCTAGTATTTTTATTTTTTTTTACAAGATAAGACCCAATATTGTTGGAATTAACAAATGATTGAAAAAATAAAAAATAAAAAAATTAAATAAATGTGAGTAGATTGTTTTCACCAGCATCAAATGTGCTTTTGCCATTAAATAAAAGTGGTCGTATATATTTCCTCTTTATTATTGATTTGGCGCCACAGTTTATTTCATATCATTATAATTGACCCCCAAAAAAAAAGTTTAATATTACCTCGTAAAGTTAGCTAACTTACGTCTTTAGTCTCTACTTTTATTTATAGTGTCTAACGATTTAAGTCAATTTTCGGACATAAGCATAGGATAACCTTTCATTTTTATATATAGTCCTATAACTTAGTTATTTGTTAATAGTCTCGAGGTAATTGCAATTAGTCTATTAAAAAAAAATTAGAATATGTAAATAAATTCGAATAAATATTTAAGGTCATTTTATGCAGCGGCAGAGCTTCGTATATATATATTTTAAAAAATTTAATTACATATTTTTATAATTTTTATTTTTTAAAATATATATTCTTGTGAATTGATTCGCTCAGAATTTTAAGTTTAATACTAAAATTTTGATATAATTAAATTTTAACTCAATATAAATTTTAAATTTAATATCTAATTTTCCGCACCTTAAGTACTAATTTCAACCCTAATCTTATGAGCCACTAGATAATTAGTTCTAATAATTGAAGTTATTCGACCGATCAACCAATTTTGTGTTTTTGTTTTTTGAAACACAACTAAATACATAATTTCAAGGGCTGTGGGTTTGTAGAAGCTACAAAAAAAAAATAAAAAAGTTGGCCAATCAAAATATTATAAATTCATACTGGATGGAGCACTTTTAGCCCAGCGCCACAACAACAACAATAAATTTTTCAATCACTTTGTGGTCCATATAAAACCAGTTGCATACATAAATGGTTCACAAGTATTCCCCTACTATTTAATTCAAGTTTTAAGAAACAGCACACATATAAAAAATTTATCTCTTTATTTCAGTTTATATAAAATAAAATAAATTTTCTTTTTTTTATTGTTAAAGTTCTCTAAATAGATACTTTTGCGGTTAAAGACTTTTAAGTCCTTATATTTTTATTTTATTTTCATGTGTCTTCGTCCATCTTTAAAAAAAAATATTTCAATACTCAAAATCAAATTTTGTGAAGAAGAATACAATCTCCCCTCACGTTAAGGGAATCTACAAATTTACACGATAGAAATATATAATAAAATTTTAATATTTAATTTCCTCTCAAAATATGTTTGTGTCTGAATAATTAGTTCTATTTAATCATGATGCGAAGAAAAAATCAATTATTTTTTTAATATATTTTCACTATTCTCTTAGATTTTTTATATTACTCTAATTTATAAGGGATATTAGAGAAAAATAATTAACTTTTTTTCTAAAATTCTCTTATCCGTTAAATTTATCTTGCAATCTATAATTATTATTATTTTAATAAATATTATTACTTATCTTGTTATTGCTAATTTAAACACTACATATAGCACATTGTAAATAGTCCGTATCAATTATGTTAAATTTTGTACTTATTGTAATTAACAATTATTAACTAACTAATAAATCTTGATTATATAATATAAAAATTAATCACAAATCATAATTTAAGCCGATACAATCTTATAAAATCGATCGAAATTTAGGATAAAATAATAAAAAGAAACAATTCATGTTTAGTGTATATTTGAGATTATAGCGAATTCTCAAAAAAAGTTAATCATCTATGAAATTTTGACTTTTAAGACAGGATTAATTTATTTGAAAATTAAATTAGTAGAAAACCATTTATTAAATATATTTAAAATAATAAACTTTTTTATTAAAAAAAAACATGCATTTATAACACCGTTAGTTAGTACCGGATTTAAAATCAGATGCGCAAATTTCTTATCAGCAATTGATTAATGGGTATGTGTCCGTAGCAACAGCAAAATCTTTGTGAAAATGATCCCTTTATGAAAAGAAACAACACACACTGACACTGTTTTTAATTTAAACATGGCCCCATGTGCTTGATAATAACATCCCCCTACTAAGAAACCGATTTGCCTCGCTAAAGTCTAATAGGTATTCATTAGTAAGCTAAGCATGAAATTATAAGAAAATAAAATAAAATAATTTTTTTGTTTCAAATAATGAATTAAAAATTATTAAATAATATAATTATAATTTTATAAATTACACAATTTTATCACCTAATAATTAATTTATACACTATAAAAAATAAAAAAAATAAAATACTATTTAAAAAATACAATATTAATCTAATAAAAAGTCACATCTAGATAAATAACTACTAATTTTCTATTTTAATCGTGACGGTCAATGCACGTGAAAGAAGCTTACAATTGAGCATGATTTAAAGGAACATTTAAATATAGTCTGATTTGACATGTACACATATTTTTTTAAGTAAATTTTAACTCGCAACCTTTATCTAAAGGTAAATATATATATCTCAATTTTTTAATATTAAGTTATTAATATAAATATTTTATTTTAAAGTTTGAACCTTGATCTTAAAACTATTATATTGTCTCTCCGTGTTTATAATATAACAAAGCATGGTATATTGAGCATACATTTCAAATAGTGTTTAAACACAAAAAGGCAAATATTCTAATGATATTATTATTAGTTATTGTCTTTTTAATGTGATCTATATTTATAAAATTAAGTTTTTAATTAATAAATACTAGTGGGTGATGTAATAATTATCTTATATGATAAATAAAATAAATTTATTTTATCAAATAATATACATAAAAAATAAATAAAATAATTCTTATTATGTAACTACCCACTTTTTTAATAAAAGAATATAATAAGCTTATATATAATTAAGGGTTCTTATCATAACCATAAAATAGTTACATTAATTTTGTCAATAAAATCTCTCACAAAAAAATTATCAGTAAGAATAAAATAGAAGATTTGAAATTATCTAATTACTTGAATAATAATGACAGGATGTAATTTTTATTTTTATTTGTATAAATGTTTTTACAACTATTACATAGTGTTATATTATTAATCTACATCTTTAAACTTTATTCATAAGATATTATAAAATTATATTATTTATTATATAACAGGACAATGTTATTAATTAAATCATTCATTAAGTATATAGAAATAGAAAGTATGCGATTGGGGTGCTTGCTTGATCCTTACATAACCACGCCTCTTCGATTACAAATGAGGGTTTGAGCATTGATAGATAATAGGATAGTTAATGTATTTATTTTATTTTGTAAGAATTTTTTAATTTAGGTAGAAGTATTTGAAGTTGTACGAATTATTTTTGATAATTTTAATAGTATAATTTAAATATAATATATTTTAAAATTATATGTTAAGATGTATTTAAAATTGTATGTGTTGTTTAAAAAAAATTTATAATATTAATAATGTAATCTAATATATATAGAAAGTATAATCTACAATATAAATTTTCGCTTACTTTTTCTTAAGAAATATTTTACTTTCTAATATTTAACTGATTTATTTTGTTGGCACACGAGATTCAGTTGAGTGATAAATTGTATATGACTTCGATTGTAAGTGAATGTATATTTTAGCTGTTTAGATCTTAGTTAATAGTTATCATTTTAATTTTATATCTATTTAAACTTTTTTAAAATAAAAAAAAAACTCCATTAAAAACAAGGAACAATCTCCTCGGGAGCCTCCTACAGCAAAGTCGATACTTCATCGGAATACATATATAAATTGCAATGTGTTCATTTTAAATTGTATCAACAAAGTCAAAGCGTTGTATAAAGTTTACTTATTTCATTCTCATGATTTATATTGCAAGCAGCAACCACATTCTGCGTTCTGATCTTGAATATATATATATATATATATATATATAATAAGATAATGGAACAAAAAAATGTGATCAAATCGGATTCTATATAAGTTGAAACAGAAACTTGGACAAATCATCAGAGCGACGATCCTTACTGGATAATTACAGCAAGTAATTGAAGTCGTGAAAGAACGGCCATCACATTCACTCGAAGCAGCAAGCTGGTTGCATTTAATGAATAAACACGATGGCGATGAAGAGTAAACTAATCTTAGGTGCATTTGACTTTTACATGAAAAAAAAAATGCGAGAGATCCTCTGTGAAAGGCGAAAGTCAACATTAATGAATGAATAAGGTGAAGTTCCCATCGTGTTCATGATTCAGATGAATTAAAATAATTTGATGTGCCTCTTGGTAAACACAAACGAACATGAAATTTTTTTGAAGTAGGATAATACCCATTTTTTTTTTAAATTTTTGATAGAAATTTAAAAAGGCAAAAAGGGTTTATTGATCGAGCATCGTTGTGTGAATGTGATTCAAAGCTGGGCGTACGTAGGAAAGCAAATGGGAAACGTGGCTAGCTATGATGCTGAAGCAGGTATTTGCTGCATTATTGATCTGGCATCCAAGACTCCTGATAAGTTATAACTATGACATTATCTCAAGCGTCAGGAACTTAATTCAGTTGACAGATTCGTGTCAGACATATAATACAGAAATTTATGGAAATGCAACTTCCAACAAATAATAAAAAAAAAAATTATGTAGCAGCTTATCGGCCTTTAAATATGTACTCTGTTGAAGTTCGTATATGGTAAATCTAACTGAGATTTCTTTTATTGTTCTTTGCCCACATAAATTAAAGAACAAGTTTGGTCATGATCATATCACTTATTGCAAGACCAGATCATTTTTGTTAAGACTATTTGTTCAATTTTTGTTATATTTTCATATAACCACATGGTTTCAACTTTCACGGCACGGATTTGCTTTTGCTCCCATAAAAGCATTGTGATTTTGAAATGAAACAAGTGGAAAGCATTAATTATAACATAAAAATATATACGTGTTTGATAAGTACCACCTAACTGTTAAATAAATTTATTGTTCACCGAACACTTTAAATTACTCTGCTCCCGAAATGCCTTTATACTTACGGGTCCTATATCTTTAGTACTTGGCGATTGCACTTAACTTATATTAGATTTTAATCTTATGAGAAAAAAAATCAGGATTCTCTTTTTTCTTTTTTTGGAAAAGAAGAACTTGTATTCAATTGAGAAAAACGACGGGGTTGAAGGTTCATTTTGGGCAAAGTTTAGGAGACTAAGATCAGAAGTTTGATCCAATGAGAATCTCATTTCAGCCTCGTCTAAGAAACGAAAATGCGAAGCCCATGTTCTTCTTATATTCATCAGGTTTTTTGATAAGAGTACATGGACTAAAATCTCAGACGATCCAAAACAAGATTACAAAAAGATCCTTTCACTGGCCCATCAAACCATGTGACCTCGTTGGCTGTTGCACAGAAGACTCTGAAGAAACAATTTTCTTTTTAAGGTAGAAGATAATTTTTTCACCCGCCTAATACCATTACCACAGTATAAATTTTAATTTTAATAACTCTGGACAGAAAGAAATGTTTTAAAATGCAACTTTTTTCAGAATTTTCCATACTAAATATTATTAAAATTTCTTGAAATGTTTTTTGATAAGGAGAGAAATGTTTTTTTTATTTCAAAAAGAAATGTTTCTCGAACACAGAATCTTTACTTAGTTGTACATTACAACCTTTTACTATTGTGCCATTTAAATAAGTGCGCGGATCCGGCAATTTTTGGTTGGAGCTTTCATTCTCATCGGTTGTTTACCCTCTCAAAATATAAGACTTTTTAATCCTTTACGGTTTTCAATATGGAGAGTTTGTGCCACGTGGTTGGGCTTCATCATCTTCCGTTTAGAAATCCAACGATTAAATACTTGCCAATTCGTTGCCTTGCTTAAGTAGCTCATCAACCTGCCAATTCGTCCGAATTCCTAGTGCACCTACCGCTTCTACTCATACTACATGATGACATCATCTTCCGTTTAGAAATCCAACGGTTAAATACTTGCCAATTCGTTGCCTTGCTTAAGTAGCTCATCTGCTTGTCTTTGCTTTCTTAAACAATTGAACTTGGCATATTCGAAATCGTTCCAGCTGCTGGTAATTTGCTTCTCGACAATTGACTTGTTTCCTAAAGTTCCACCTAAAAGAAACCTGACGTTTTGCTTCTATGTTATTAGCTTTCAGCTGGAAAATTAAATTTTCGTTACGGGCTCAAGCCCTACATTGTTGGACAGTTTGACTAAATTTTTTGACGATAATTTAATAAAAATTTAAATTTAATAATTTTTTAATATTATAAATTACATGTTAGATTTCATATAACATCTTTTACAAATTACAAAACCTTTGTTCTACATAATAAAAAAGAATTTTTTACAATGATAATAACAACAGATGTTAACTATAAAATTATTTAAAAAAATAATAATAAATTTACCACTCTTTTAAAACTTATCACATGATAAAAAAAA
This sequence comes from Ailanthus altissimus, assembly GCA_946807835.1. Taxonomy (NCBI): domain Eukaryota; kingdom Viridiplantae; phylum Streptophyta; class Magnoliopsida; order Sapindales; family Simaroubaceae; genus Ailanthus; species Ailanthus altissimus. Next base: position 25,522,737 of record OX327696.1, on the reverse strand, counting down.
CACTACAAACAGATACAAATAACTACCACAAACGACATAACGTGCATTATTCTTACAATTTAAAATTATGTCAAATCCTAAGAGCTTCACAACTGAGTTGCGACTATGCACAATCCCATTCGTCAATACGATTGTGTTTCAGCTGATCCCAAAGATTCATCTACATAACTCATATGATAATTAACTTGCCCTATTATTGGTCATGTTATCTTTTTATCATTTGTTCGATTATTTTCATTTTAATTAAAATATTAAAAAGAAAAAGTAATAAACAATCATTTTATCGCGGAAATAGGATCATCGTAAGGTACGTCAATTTATGGTTTGTAGTTATTTTCAAAACATCGATTCAATCGATAACCCATATCTAATTCTTGGGAGTTATACAAAAATTACCCACATAAGTAAAACAGAATATTCGAGGGTTAGGACGAGATAATTTGGTTTTTACAAAGACAAAAGATATGACAATAATTGATTGGATTTGGAGCTAGAGATACTAATTAACGTCAATCAAATCATCAAAGGAAGTAAACCAATAAGAAATAGACAGAGAGAGAGAGAGAGCTATAAGTCGGTCCTTGATGATAACCAATGACAATGAAAGATATTAGTTTCAATATTATGGAGTAGTACTTGCGTCATTTAGATAACTTTATTGCTATTTGAAAGCGAAACCAAAGAGAACCCAGACCTTAGCTACCTTAGTTGCTCATTCTAATACATCATAAGCCGCCGTCCCAATCCCAGTATGTATCTAGCCCCAAAAAATACTGATGTGATTGCTGAGAAAGTTTACACACACTTTCATCAAATCATTTATGCTCATAGATATTCTCATATATAGATCTATTTTGCTGAAGCTCTTTCTTTCTTTTAGTTGAATCTTGTTTAGTTCTACTTTTACCTCAACCTTAGCATAACGGTTGCTAATGAAACATTGATATCCATGAAAATATGGAATTATTTAAGTTCTTTACGGTTTCTTTTGATCGGTATGCATAATGTTTCACGCAGTAGTTGTTGGTCTAAAATAAGGAAAATGGAACTTGTTTTACAATTTAGTTTAAGAGAAACTTAGACTTGAAAAAGATTTAATTATATTTTTTTAGACCACCTAATTTTGGTCAACAAACACAGTAAACCTCAACTAAACTTGGACAACACAAGCTGAAATTGATTTTTTAAATATATTCATTCATTTCCTCTACTAGCCGAAAGAAAAATTATTGAACCCAGATAGCATATTTCAAAACTTTTATCAATATTAATGAGTACAAAATTTAAGCAATTAGAATATTGGACAGTAGTTAACCCACCATAAAACCATATCAAAGTCAGTCTTCAATAGGCATGCACGGCAGAATCTTCTTAACTTTCTCATCATTTCTTGTTCCTCGATCTTATCTTTTTGCTTAGTTTGAATAATATATGATTATTAAATCCCAAATCCAAGATAATTCATCTTTATATATACATAGTGATTTTCTTAATCCAATGTCCATCTGCAACCTGTGAGCTGAAGGCTCAAATCCCAAGATAACTAAAGAAAAAAGTAACAACATGCTTTCGTTTTTCAGTTATTTGTATGTATTCTTCTTCGTCCTCCTCTTTCTTTCCCGCCATGTTTTTCCCGCTAGAATCGCACCGGACACAGTAACTATAATAACCACCAACACGACCCACAACGCCACGTGGCATGACTTCGCTCGATTCCTGGACGCCGAACAGGGTAGCCAAGTCAGCGGCATGGCTGAACTGAAGAAATATTTCAACCGCTTTGGCTATCTCCCGAATTCAGGCACAAACTTCACCGATGTTTTCGACATTCAGCTCAAAACCGCTCTTCTCTTGTATCAAAAGAACCTAGGATTACCCGTCACAGGCAAGTTCGATTCAGACACTATATCCATGGTCATGTCACCGAGGTGCGGAGTAAGTGATGTGGCACGTAGGACAATCCACACAACGAAACATTATTCGTATTTTTATGGCAAGCCCAGATGGGTACGTTTCCCTCCGATGACTTTAACATATGCTTTTTCGAGGACTGATACGATTGATTACATAAGCATATCGGATATTAAGGCTGTTTTTAAGCGTTCTTTTTCACGTTGGTCGTCCGTTATTCCGTTGAATTTCACCGAGATAGATGACTATCAATCGGCCGATATTCGCATCGGGTTCCATCATGGGGATCATGGCGATGGGCAGCCGTTTGATGGTGTTCTAGGGGTGCTGGCCCACTCTTTTTCCCCAGAAAATGGAAGATTACATCTTGATGCAGCAGAGACTTGGGCCGTTGAATTGGAATCGGTGAGGTCAAGAGTAGCCGTTGACTTGGAATCGGTGGCGATCCATGAGATTGGGCATATACTTGGGTTGGCTCACACTTCGGTTAAAGAAGCTGTGATGTATCCAAGTTTGAGCCCCAGGACCAAGAAGGTGGACCTTAAGATGGATGACGTGAATGGTGTACAAGCTTTGTATGGGTCAAATCCTAATTTTAAGTTAAGCTCTTTATTGGAGTCTGAAAATTCTTCTAATCATGCTATTCCTCTCAAAACTCCATCTTCTAAGTGGACTATTTATTTGTTAGTGCTTATATTCATACTTTTCTCCATTACATGAGGCTCTTTTTCTTTCTCCCTCCCTGTGTCTTCTTTTTGTTCTTCATATTTAGGTGGATTTTTTTTAATATATAGCTTATATACTTGTAAAAACATTGTTAACACTCAAAAAGAAAGTTAAAGAGTTCTTTGATTTAAAGTATTAATAAAATATTTTTATGAATTTTTTCTGTATATATAGCATTCTTCTGAATTTTGGGGTCTAAGCCTTAAATTTTAAAAAGGACACTCAATCTCTTTAAAGAAACCCAATCTCATTAAATGGGGCAATTATTACCTTAAATTCGTGAAAATTAATGAGAATTATGATTTCACAAATTAAGAATTCACAAATTATGAAATTAATTCAAAATCAAATTAATTGCCTTCTTAAAAGAGATCTACAATAAAACCTATAGAAAGGTGGCTCTACAAACAAATAAGACAAGTTCTGAATTTCTTTTCCTATTCTCTTATTTTTACCCTTAAGATTTTTTATATAGGGTTGACTTAAGCATCTAAATTTTTTGTTAGCACTTCCACCGATTAAATCACAATTATTTATTTTTTATTTTGTAGCATACAGCTTCATGGGTCCACATGAACAACAATTATGGCTCATTTAGTTTCTTCAAAAATACAAATTTAATTAGTTGATCTTGGAATGATCCGAATTTTTAGGTCAACATATATCATAATATTTTGTGGTTGTTAGTTGATTTAATTGATTGTAAATCAAGAGATTTGAGTTTCAAATCATACTCACATCAAAGTGGGAAAAAAAAAAGATTTAAATTTAGTTCACATAGAAGTGGGGATGGATATAGTTTTATTTTTTAAAACAAAAAAAATGAGTATAGTTTATATTTCATGTAATAATCGTAGATGGTATTAGATTGTCAATCTTGAATGTTGAAATGTCTGCCAAATCAAGTCAATCTAAATTATAAGAAAACTCTATATATTTTTTATTATATTGTATTTAGACGCGGTCAACTACTTAATTAATAAAATTGGATTATTCTATAATACTTAAAGTTTTTTACGGTTTGATAATAGAATGATTTATATCCGTTAGATTAATAGTTAAAAATCATGACCCTTAATTTTTTATTAAAAGATTAACCTGCTACTTAAATGATAGGTTACCTTCAAATACTATTTAGATTTTTTTTTTTTACAAATATTATATTTCGTTTACTATTTTTTGATAATATATATAATTTTTACGTAAATATACAAGTTTAGTGTTGATTTATAAATTTTATATTATATTTACAATATTTAGTTTAATTTATAAGTAAAATGTATCATATACAAATTTGATATTAATTTACAAATATTATATTAAAGTTACATGTTGTATGTGTAGTTTACAAATTTATGTATACGTTTACATTATTGTGTTGATTTATAATTTTTATTTATTTTAAATTATTTTACGAATATTATTTTTCATTTACCATTTATTAGTTATATGTACAGTTTTTACGTGAATTTACAAGTTCAATATTAATTTACAAATTTGACATTATATTTACAAAATTTAGTTTAATTTACAAGTTTAAATATTATTTACAAGTTTGATATTAATTTACAAATATTATGTTAAATTTACATGTTGTATGTGTAATTTATGAAATTATGTCTAATTTTACATATTTGTGTTGATTTATCATTTTTTAATTATTTTAAATTCTTTTATGAATATAATGTGTCACTTACCATGGTTTAGTGATATATTTAATTTTGATGCGAGTATACAGTTCAGTGTTAATTTATAAATTTTATATTATATTTACAAGATTTAGTTTAATTTACAAGTAAAAAGTATCATATACAAATTTGATATTAATTTATAAATATTATGTTAAATTTATATGTTCTACGTGTCGTTTACGAAATTTATATCTATTTTTATATATTTGTGTGTATTTATATTTTTTTTACTTCATTTAAATTAGATGATCATTTCATCTATGCATTATAACGAATCTTAATCAAATCTACGCATTATGATGTTATTTTGAAGTGTCATAAATGACTTTGGTTAACACATATAATATTATCAACTAATTATATATTTTGTTTGATTTTGAGCATATTATATTACTAATCGAAAGACTATTATTCGAAAGAATATAATCAATTACCATAGTGTTAGTATATATTGTCTAACTCCACTAATAAACTTAATTTTATTAGAATATAAAAGATAAAATATTTTCTAAAGCGTTATACATTAATTTTGTATATAAATAAAATTTTTTATTTTCCTAATTTGTATAAAGTTTATAAGCTGAATGCAACATATAAATTTTATGAGTTAATAAATAAATTAATTTTTGGAGTTTAAAAATAATTTCACTTTATATCAAAATTAATATAAAGTAATGAAATTCACAATTTTATTAAGTTATTTCTATTTTTTTTTATATTGAGTAATGTTGTATTTATTTACTTTGTATCTCAAATTAATATATTTACTATGAAATAACATTCATTTATAGATATAATGAGTAAATGATAATGTCGTTTTATTAATAATTATAAAGTCTATAATAATGGTATATGACACTTTTTCATTACTTTTTTTTTGTATTATATATTTGTCGCATTTTTTTAAATTGCAAAAATATGGCCCATAACCATAATGGCGTTTCTTCAATTTATTAAAATAAAAAAAAAACAATTTAATTGAAAGACTAAATATGTGAAATTTAGAAACATGTAAAAAAAATGAAAATATATAGCTAAATTATTTTAACTAGTTAACAAATTAAATTTACCATTTTGCAGTTTAATTTAAAATATTTTTTTAAGAAAATAATATAAAATATTAATGTTATCTAATGGTTTACGACACTTGCAATATTCTTTCATGCAAAAAGTAATTTATTTTGGTTTTGTAGTTATTTTGTTTCCTTTCATATAATAAACCTTATGGAATTCCAAAATTTCATGCAATTTTTTTTATGTTCAATCAAGAATATACAATCAAAATCAGCTTCTTTCGGTTAAAACTAGCATTCTGTACTTTTGTATATTTGATTAATTTTTTTTTATATTGTATCAAAGTGAAATGCATTAGAAACTCCATTAAAATTTTAGAATCATTGTGAACTTTTGTTTACTTTTAACACGTAGTTAATCAATTTCTTTTTAAAAAAGTCTAAATTAATATCGCACATAAAAATATTACGGTACAATATGTTAGTTAAAATCACATGCTAGAATTTTTTAATATGTATAATTTTTAATATTAATTTAATTTTTTTTAAATTAGATTCAAAATTTTTCAAATCATATAATATTTAAAATATTTAAAATATTTTATTATATATTAAATATAATTAACAATTTAATAAAATAATAATAATATAAATATAAAATAAATATTCATACATAAAAAAAAATAATACGTAAATACAAATTTCAACAAATATATAATTTGATTAATGATTTTCCGCATACTTTTTCTCTCGCTTATCATGTACTCCACTTAAGGAATTAAAAACACTTTGAAATAATTGAAGAACATTCTTTTTATTTTCTCTCTTTCAGGTTCTTTAGCTCGTCATTATGAGAGCCATGAATATGATATATGAAATCACTAGTACCAGGCCAAAGTGGAAAATTTAGTAATAATAATCAACACAGGGATGTCCAAATGAAAGTAATTAATAAGGAGCTACACTGTTATACTACAGATTCTTAGAAAATGTAATTTTATGATAGGGTTGTGATATAATACTGTAAAAGCAATCGGTTTTATTTGAATAAACACAATACTCACGATTAGAATTCTACAAACACAAATACACAATATAGAAAAATTCAGTAATTTATTAATAAATAAATATACGAATACAATATTCATAAATTCAAAATGTATATTCATAAAATCTATACTCATAAATTGATGTTAATGTGTTATTATGTCACTAGAGATGGACGACGAGCAGTGGCCGGACTGACGAAGCGTCGGATGGTGGACAGATTGACGGAGAGCAGTGACCGATCGCAAGTGGGGATGGCTACTGATGAGTGATGAGAATGAGAGAAGAGAGAGACGCGAGCGAGAAAGGCTGACTTGAGGAGGAAAATTTGAGAATGAAAGCAAATATGAAATGGGGGCAGACGACAACTAGGGTTGATTATATAGTCTTTATATATAATGTATAGAGTGTAGGAATGCCCATAATAATAATAATAATATGCAACTTATAACCCAAATTTGTCACATGATATTTTTTTAATTTTTTAATTAATTTTAATTAATCAGTTCAATTCTGTTCTCAGTTAAAAATTGGGAACCGAACCGAGCATTCGGTTTTATAAAATTAAAGACTAAAAAATTGAATCGATTAAGAGTGAACCAAATAAATTAGGTTTAATTCAATTTCATTTTTTGAATTTATGCTCACCTCTAAGTACTTTTCAATATGTAAGTATATCTTAAGGTCTCGTTAATTTTTTTGATAATTGTATAAAAGCTCGTAATATTGTATCTTATTTTGGGTTTAATTTCAAATATATATATATATATATATAGTTAAGATTTTGTTTAAAAGGAACTTGTGCGAATCACGTGCCTATCCTAACTTGTCACGTTACATCCTACTGGATTGTATCCGACAAGTCGCAACTTGTAACCCAAATGCTAAAACCCTAAACCCTTGTGGTTGCGGCGTTAGGTCCTTATTAATTTCCCACGCTTGCATCTCCTTCTCTGTTAACAGAACAATAATTCGACAATGGCTTCTTCTTGCCAAAGGTTTGTTCAGAGATCATCCCTGTCGTCCATCAAATCCGCCCTCAGATCCAACGCTCCAAAGTCATCCACCGCCAGATCCGCCACCTCCGCTCCGTTCACTGTCCCCACCAAACCCTCTGCCTCTCCTGTTCGCCGCTTCTCTCTGTCCAGGTACACAATCGTCCATATACACATTAAATATGAATAAAGTGATTTTTTTTTTTAAAATTTATCTTTTGTGTATTTATTTTGTCGTTGCATAGATCTCCGTCGGAATTGGGATGTGTACAGTCGCTATTGCCGCTACACAGCGTGGTGGCGGCGGCGAGGATGACGTCATGCCTGAGCACAACATCAAAGAGTTGCAAAGCACTCTCACAGGGTACACTCTGCTGCACCTCTCCAGGCCTCTAGTACTTGCTTTTTCTCTCTTTTTTTTCTGTGAGTAGCTTTTTTTGCTTCAACTAAAACCCTAATATCAAGCTATTTTTGTTTTTGTTTCCAATTCTCAATTTAGTGATTTTGCCATAGGCGCTATGTTTGTGTAATTGATTGTTTCTCGAATTGTACTTGTTAGTCTCTTTTGAAATGTTAATGAATATTTTGGTCCACAAATGTCATTGACATATTTGAAGCAGAGCTGTGACTTATGGGGAAATTTTTTGGTTAAATTAGTTATAAGAATTTGAGGAAAGGGTGTTTCATAATGCAAGGAAAAGTTGAGGCTACTAATTTCACTGATAAGGGACTAGTTAAGAAAAATTCGAACATCAAAATCTTCACATTTTTACCTGGTGCCCCTTATCAGAAATTTGACTGTGTTAGAACCAGTGTTTTAAGCTGCTAATTGGTGAGGTCACATGTATTGAGACAAACACATTGGATTGTAACTTGGGGGTGGAAGTGCTTTCATCGGGTATATTAAATTCTATCTGACTGGAAAATTTGGTTCCTGCAGGCACATAAGAAATAAATTGGGAAATTGCAGGACCTGTCAATTGTGGCCCTCTGCGTCATTATCAAGTACGAAACTGTTAGAGCTCTTTTAGCTGTCTTGCAAGTTTATAGTGATCTTGGAACTGAGAAATACTTCCATGTTGAGTCTGTTCTTTTTCTTGGTTTTATAAATACCCGCGTAATTTGTTTGGAAAACTGAAAGGATGCCCTTGAATGTAATGAGTAACATATTTGAATTTCTTATTAGTGGTTGGATTAGTTTGGTGCTGGTAATAAATCCTGCTTTTTCATATTAAGCAAATAGTTTGTAGTTAATTGTGCTGCATAGGACCTTTGAGGATTCCCTTATAATTCTTTTAAAGCTTGTGAGAAGAATTACTCCTAACATGAAATAAAAGAAATGTTGGCAAGCCTGCCCTAGTGAATCATTGATCTGTTGTACATTTGGGTCCGGGATTACTTAATTTGATTATCATTTCTGTCCCTTCATTTGACCTTGTTACTTCTTCTTTCAATATTGTAGAATTTTACTTAAACAATATTGTTTAGTTGCACCAAAGCAAAATCCCATGAACTGTGGCATCAATAGTGATGGTGCAACTTAATTGGTTGGTATTTTATCTTATCACCAATTACTCACAATAAGATGTCTTTATGGTCCTGCATTTGAGTTACTGCATTGGTCAATATCTAGGGAGGTTTATGGCAGGTGTGCCAATTCATGGTGGGTGTTATCCGTCAGTCAATTGCATTTTCTTGTTTATGTACTGTACTAAATTCTTTGCTTACAGTCCATGTGTATTATAATTATCTGTGCGCATGAAACATGAGTTGCAGATGCTCAAAGGCTAAGCATTTTGTTTAAAGCAATTTTAGGAGAGAAATATGTTGTATTATTGAATACAAATATCTTGGCTTGAATTTATGCACAAAATGATGCGTTTCTAAGTGCTTAAAATACCATGGTAACATAACTGCTCCTTCTCCCAGATGGAATTGATGGTACGTGAGACATGTGTGCTGTTTTGGAGGTGGGCCTATCATCTATGCTTCTTTACTTATAACTAGAAAGAATGTGAAAACCTACATTAGATAATGTTAGCTGGCTAACTTTATGCAACCATTTGGAATCTTTTGGAAGCAAGTTGTATAATCGCTTAAGGAAACCAGGGCTAAGTTCAGCTTAGTATCATATTGCATTAGTCAAAATAGCATTATCAAATAGCTCTCTTTTGTTTTGAAATTGAGATGGAATGCTATTATTTGTGTTATATTCCACTTGTTTAGTGCTTAGATATTGTTCTGATTTTAGTCTCTGCACTGTATCTTGCTATAGAGTTTGGCCTGTCGGTTCCAAGGTGACTCATTGGCGGATATCACCATTACAAGGGGTTATCTTTGGCTGATTGGAGAAGCAATGCGATGTTAGCTCTTGCTAAGAAAAAGCCACTACAAATTCAGGAATCTTGTTTGAAACCTTTAAAGACCAGTTGACTGATTGAGGAATAAAATTATAGTCAATGTATAAATACCATTCATTGATGTTAATTGGCCAAAGCTCTACATTTTTCTTCTGCATTTCTTTTTGTTGCTGGCTGTTCTATGTCATTCCCTTCCCAATTTTGATGCCATTGTTTTGCTTCTGAACTGGCCTTCTAAGTAGCTGCTTCTACTGTTTATTGAATCTTTATAATGAACTAAGTCCTATTGCTAGGACTGAACAGTTAATGCATATTTTTGCTACAACGCTTAATGCTTACTCAATGTGGAAGCTCATTAAAGACTGCATGCATCAGTTTGGTTTTCCAAATTCCTCAACTTTTGGAGGCTTTGTGTAAATTTGGACAGAAAGAAAGAAGCAGCCAATACTTTAGCAAAACCTGTTTTCATGTTGCTTTGGAATTTCAGGTGCTGCTTAGAAGATGTTTTAGTTGAAATTCATATATGGTCCACTCTTTAAGTACACCATGAATGAATACACATAGATGAATCTTTTCTTTAGGATGATATGTGCATTTTCTAATTTCATGATCCTGATGAATATAAAGCCGCCCGCCTCAAATCTTCTAAAGAATGATTTAACATCATCTTACCATAGATGAACATGATGTAATATTTTCCACCTCAATCCAACTACAACCAGCTTCTTTTCTAGGCCCTCTCTCTGACATGAGCTTTCTAACCACACTCGCATCATCCCATTTCCCATGACATGCAAGTATGTTAGACAGCATAACATAAACGTAATCCTTGACACCCTCCAACTCAATCAACTTTGCAGCTGAAATCCTTGCAAACTCCAGATCCATACAAGCTCCACAAGAACTAAGCAAAGCTCTCCAAACTACCCCGTGTGACCCAAAACCCAGTTCATATACCATCTCTGCCCTCCACACCTCTCCTCTTTGTACCATAACCCTAATCATAGAACAGCAATGCTCAACTGTTGGTTCAATCCCATAATCCTTAATCATTGATTGAAAGTACTCAATTGCTTTCTCAAACGGAATCTCATTATTTGAACAAGCGACTTATACAATCGGAAAATTCTCCGAGTTGACCGTTATTTTAATATTAATTTTTATTTTAACCAAAGTCAAATATAAATTATATTAACCAAATATACGTTATGTTTACTATTTTACCCTTATTACAATTTTAATAATTTTTATTGTTATTTAATTTTTTATTTTATTTTATATAAATTATTGAAGAATATAAATTTTTTAATGATTAAAATTTAAATGAATTATAAAAAGATTGTAAATTTATAATAATAATAATTAAAAATAATAACAATAAAAATTATAAAAACACAAAATTATCGTTGGGCGCGCACCCAGGCCTGTGCCAGCGACCATTTTTCTGTATTTTTAAAAAATAAATTTAAAAATAAAATAAAAAATTATATATTAAATATTCCTTATATTTTTTTATTTTTTTAAATATATAAACCATCGTAATTTTAATTTTTTTTTTAATTACCCCCTCACAATATCATCTTTTGTTTTATTCGATTCTTAAATTTGGTGTGGTCTCAAAACTCACAAATCTGCTCTCAAAACTCATATCCCTCGATTCATCTTTACGCGAAAATCAAAGATTCAGAGAACAAAAATAGTTGAAGTTTAAAACAAGTATGATTTTGTTTATTTTAATTTAATTAATAGTATTATGTATATTTATTGAAATAAATAATTAAAGTGTTTGGATATATATCTGTTATGATTGAGTTATGGCTGCGCCATATATAATTGTTGCTGGTCGTCGATTGGTATGCGTCTGCGCGTGACTACACATATAGTTGTTGTTGGTCGCTGTCATGCGTGCACCAATAACAACAAGATGTTCCTGCGCACCACCGCAACGTTATAACATCACCACCAAATGGCTCTCATTTTTTCTGAACTTGCATATTATATTTGTTTTATATATTTAAAATAAAATAATATTATATATATAAAAATAGTTATATATTCAAATATATATTTTTAATTTAATTAATATAAAATTATGTTATATTTTTTTCAGGTATGTCACAAATTTCAACCATTATATGTTTTGGGGAAAAATAGGAGAGCTGTAGCGATGGTTTTGAAAGATACATTGGATATCAAAATATGCATATAATTGTTCCGAAAAATATTAGATACAAAGCGTTGTTGAGAAGAATTTGTCATCTTTTAAGAGTTAATCAAGTGCATTATAAAGTAACTTTGAAGTTTGAAGTTCCTTCAAGTACTATAAAGTTGAGATCCATTCCACTTAAAAATGACGATGATGCAATATTGTGGTTGAGCTTATAGAATAATATGGCTACACCGCTTTGTGTAACAGTAGATGCTCGAGGACCTGAAAGTAATGCAGAAGCATCAATGGAGCAAAAAGAAGGCTATGCTAAGCAATTCTCATCGACAACTCCTGTATATATTCCAAATTCCCCAGAGGATTATCATTATTCTCCTTTGATGCTCAACGAACAACAAGGCTACACATATGACCATGGTCAGATATATGGAGATGTTGGCGTTGATCTTGACTATGATATTGGTAAAAATGATGATCATGGTTATGAGGTTGATGATGATTGTAGAAATGATTATGATGATGATTATGAAGAGAATGAGGATGTAAATGATGATGCTGGTGATGATGATGAAGAGGATGATGATGATGATGAGGGTGATAATGATGATGATGAGGGTGATTATGATGATGATGATGATGATGATGAGGGTTATGGTAGAGAAGAAAGGGTTAAGGTAGAAAATTCATTTCAATTTCAGCATGAAATGCCACCATTTGACTTGAATGTATTGGAAAAAATTTCTTGTAATGGGATTGGTGATGTATTTGTAGGAAAATTATATAACAGCAAAGATAAAATTCATGAAGCTATAAGTATGGTTGTACTGAAGGGAAAATAGAGTTTTAGAGTTTACAAATCCACCAAAGATCATTTCGAGTTGAAATGCGATGATGACAGCTGCAAGTAGAGATTACGGGCAGTGTCGACAGAAGGGCAACATTTTTTTATTGTTAGGCGAGTAGATACAGGGCACACTTGTGTTTTGAGTCAATTAAGGGATGGTCATCGGCAAGCCAAGAGTCGAATTATTGCTAAAGTAATAAAAAATAAGTTTACATCGGTCAATAGAAACTATATGTCGAAAGACATTCAAGCAGACATACGTGAATAATTCGGTGTTCAGATAACCTATACTAATGCTTGGCGTGCTAGGGAGCGTGCATTAAGATTGATAAGAGGTACTCCTGAGGATTCATTTAGATTGCTTCCTGCATACAGCTATGTGTTGCAACAAAATAACCAAGGTACGGTTACTCATTTGGAAACTGATGTGGATAATCACTTCAAGTATTTCTTTATGGCGTTAGAACTCTGCATCAGAGGTTTTAATTCATTAATCCGACTGGTAGTTGCAGTGGACGGAACATTTTTGAAAGGTTTCTATCTTGGTACAATGTTTGTAGCCGTTTGTAAAGATGGAAACAATCAGATTTATCCATTGACTTGGGGAATTGCTGACTCAGAAAATGATACTTCTTGGGAGTGGTTTATGGTTAAACTGTGAGGAGTTATTGCAGATCATCAGAATCTTGTTTTTATATCTGATCGACATGCCAATATTGAGAGGGCTATACGGAGTGTGTTTCCTCATGCATATCATGGATTCTGCATATATCATTTGAAAGGAAATTTGATGACAATACAAGTTACCATCAAATAAGTCTAAAAAAAGGGTATACCTATCTACCTACTTCACTGCTACCAAAGCTTATCGTGTCAATGATTTTCAATACCAATTAAACAAGATGCGACAAATCAGACCTAACGTGACGAAGTATTTGAAGGAAGATGTTAGTACGGTGAGATGGGTACGATCATCTGGTGCTTTCAGAAGGTATGACATTATGACTACTAATATTGCTGAGAGCATTAATGCAGTTGCAAAAGAAGCAAGAAAGCTTTCGGTGACTAATTTGGTGGAGTGGATGAGGGAGCTAACGTAATTGTGGTTTTATCATAGACGATTGGCATTACAAAATATGACCAATGTCTTGATGAACTGGGCACATCATAAAGTCATGAAACATAACGATAAGGTAAGTCGAATGGCCATTTCTCCTGTTGATGATTTACGATTTATAGTTATGGATGGTGGAGTAAACTGGATTGTAGACATTGGCGAAAGAATATGCAGCTGTTGAAAGTTTGATTATCGGCAACTGCCTTGTTCCTATGCACTCGCCGCATGCAGATACATCAGATTATCGCACGAGAGTCTTTGTTCAACTTATTACACATCTGAGACTTTATTCCGTGCCTATAGCGAGCCAATACTTTCGATTGGTCAAGTGTTAGATTGGATAGTCCCAGAGTATTTGAAAAATATGGACATTTAGCCTCCGATAGCATGTCGTCAATCAGGCAGATGTCAGATGAATCGGATTCTATCTCAAAGAGAGGAACCATCAAAGAATATATGTAGTCGTTGTAGACAACATGGACATAACTGATAAACGTGTCGAAACCCTGTACCTTTACAGAGCAAGTGATGTATATTCATTTATAAACATTTACCTTATTGATATTTAATTATGTATAATATAAGGCTAATATTTAAATATTTTTTTATTTCAGACGGATCTGAAAAAATAAGAGAAAGAGCTATACCACGAGGTTTAATTATGTATGAGAGTCGAGTTTCGTCACTTCTGTAATTCACTTATTTTGTAATGCACTTTTTTGTAATTTATTAATTTTGTAATGCACTTATTTTGTAACGCATTTAATTTATAATTAACTTATTTTGTAATGTACTTATTTTGTAATGCACTTATTTTGTAACGCACTTAATTTAATATTTTGATAGAATCTCCTCTATCAAACTGCAAAATTACTTTCGTATACATACACCTAAATCAACGCCCACAAATAATTATACACCCAAATCAATGTATATTGATTAAATCACACTTCTATCAAACTGCAAAAATACTTTCACATACATACACCCAAAATAATTATGGTATATCAATTATACACCCAAATAAATGCATGTAAATAAATTATAATACTAAATATCTATGAAGCTGTAGTCTACAAGTCAACAGTCATCTTCTGTCTATAAAAGATACCAACGTCAAGGAACGAGTCAAATGACTGATCTAATATAAGATATTTAATATACATACAGGCGAAGATGCCACAGTCCCCGCTCCCGACCTTTTGTTGCGGCACATTCTCTCAGATACGAGTCACCGGCCAAAGGAACAAATTTGGCCTTTCTATGCCCCTCAAACTATAAAATCTACACCTTTGAAGGTACAAAGGTATTGCAACACACAAAGGCTCTATAAATTTCATGATGGACTCGTCTGAATGGCCGTTCACGCTGGAATTATAAAGAATGATTGCAAACTGAGCAAGGTCGAGTTGCGCTATAATCCAATGTTCTTGATTCATAGTCAAAGGAATATATACCTACAAAAATAATTATGGTATTATTTTTAACTTAATGTTGTTACATGCACAGTCAAAAGTCATTATTATTCTTAAAAAATACCTTATTGACCGATGCCCACGGTTTAGCGTTAAGTAACTCGGTCTTTGTTCCGAGTGCATAAGCCAACAACATTTAAAGCCAGTCGTTGTTGTCTGGAGGATTGGCAGTGAAGGACATTTTCTACATTTGTCGAATGTACTCCTAAACACAAATAAAAGATACTCGTTAAAGTCAATAATAGTTAAAGTCAATAATATTATATGCATAATAAACAGGTAATATAATAACTTACGTAGAAATATGCATCTGCAGTTGTACAATCCTGTAAGTACATGTCAGAAAACGTTCTTTGACGCAAACACAAAATCTTTAAATATTCATTTATATGCTGCAAAACACACAGAATATGTATAAGTTTTGATATTATTAGACAAATCACAAAACAAAAAAAAGTTAAAATAAATTCTCACCGAATCGTCAAGCCAATTTTGTAGTATCTCATTAAACCATGTATTGTTCGGATCGAGTCCGTATAAATGAACCCGTTGTGTTGGGTCATTATTTTTTATCAAATCTAGAAGCTCAACATATTTACTCTGATCAAAAGGAATCAATTGTCCGTTTATGTCAACAGTAGGTCCTACTTGCAATTCCACAAGTTTCTTCTTCGCGGGCTGTTTTAACGGATTGGTATATGGACTGACTTGAGCTGCTGCCTTCTTGCGAAGACGCCCATACCTACTTATGTTTTCACCCAATGGAGCAGGTATAATTTTTAAGCTTGTAAGGCTATCAGCAACAGGAGTAAATGATTGATGCTGAGACTCGCTGGCAGGAGCAAATGTATGAAAGTCAGCAGCTATGAATTCGGCACCCTACAAAACCAAACAATATCGGTTAATGTATTTACTTGTTAAACTTTGTATTCAATATATTTTAGGTTTAAAATGTACCATACTCTGCCCTACACCCTTAGAGATATTGGCTAGTTTAATCTATTGCATCAAGAGAGATATCTGATGCAAGATATTTTCTTCAGCCTTATCAATCTTGGTTGAAAGCTCTGCGTTACCCTTATCAATCCTGGTAAATATTCTTTCTTCAAGATCATCCATCTTCTTCTTCAGGATTTCATACTGTGATGTTAACGTGCCGGATTGAAACTATACATAAGTTATTATAATCAATTTTCACAAGCTAATATTAACCAATAACAAAAGCATCAGATAATTCAAGGAAAAAAAATTAAATTATTATACTATTGATTCAGTCACTGGAGGGGGCTTGAAATTCGTCGAGATGCTGCAGATGATTGGTGAATTAGGTGTCTGGGATATCAACTGTCTCCAACTTAAGACTCCCTCCCCATTTTCCTGATGGAGTGCAAAAGTTTACCGCTGTGCGATAGTCCGTAGTCTTCTCATGTTTGCGGGGTACCAACTTCCTATGAACCTCCAAAACCTTTATAATATTTTAGATTTATTAATCATTATTAGAAAATATAACACAAATTATAAGGAAGTTATATATATTTTTTGTTGAACATAAAAGCATACCCCAACACCATCGAAGATGACATTTACGACATTTTCATATAATAGGGTGCTCGTGCCAGACCATATTAGAATACGAAGAAAATAATCTCTATTCCTATTGGCAAACAACTCCCCACACCTTGGGATCGCCTCGTAGATCCACACCTGAGATGATAATAAATTTAAATTACAATGCCAACAAAATAAATTTTTCTTTATCATAATATCATAATGAATCAAAAAGATAGAATTACTTACCAAGAATGCATGACAAAATGAGTATAAGTTGTATGATTGTATATCCCCAGCGCCTGTTTTTTTTACCTTCACCAACTTTTTAATTGGAGCCGTGCATAAACTATTGTAGAGTATAGTCTATGCAATCGTGCCCCAAGGATAGACATTAAACTTATCTAAATTATCTACCAGACGAAGTACAAAATATTGTATGATTTTATTTCGATCACGTGGCATTATTGTTGTGATATGGTGTGTGATGTGTATAGATACGTATAATTTTAAAAATTAAATACGCAATGGAAGTATTCATACATATTATACACTATGTAACAAACTCAAGTATATAATCACATGTATGATCATTCAAACATATATATATCTCATATATATATTTACATGCATGATATAAAATGAATTGTAAATAAATTACCTACCCGATTTTGAAGGTAGCTTTACAATTCTTCAAGATCTTCAATCTTCAATTTGTTGAGCTCACCTTGAAGTGTTTCCTTGCACAATTCTAGTTCACAACTAAATCCGGTGGGATTGTGAAGCTAGAATGGCAACCTTGAATTTTCAACAAATGATTGTTTTAACACTTAAAACAATTTATTCTTATTAATTGTTACTAGTAAGAGATGAGAAGAATTAAGTATATTGTGTATTGTTCCTTACAACCCTTTGTCATGAATAATTGTTAACCTTAGCCAACTCTTTCAACCTTTGAAAACACTTAGGAAAAATGCTCTCAATTCTCTCTACTCACACTTGCCGAATCTTGCATTCTTTTTCACCAAAATTGAACACTTTCAATTTTAGTTTAATGTACAAAATCATTACTTCTCTTAGTGCTCTACCACCACTTAACCATGTTTGTCATTACAAACATTAATCAATTATATTTTTCACTCAACAAATTAATTTATCCATATGAATTAATTGTTAGTGCACAAATGACTATTAATCAATGTTGAGTGGTCACACCACTTCACAAATGCACCATTAAACAAATTCTAAGTGGCCAACATTGCTTATTATTAATAACAAGTGCTTACTCCATTACTAAATGGTGTTTGCCACTTATTCTAATTAATAATAATAATTTAATTAATATATAAAATATTAATAATTCAAAATTATTTTTGAATATTTACATTTACCATATATGTATTTACCAAGCAAGGTAAATAGGTAAATACATGGTAAATTATTTATGGAGCAAGATTATGTCACTTGTCAATTTCTTATTGGTTAACAACTCTTGTAAACCAATAATGTATTTTACATTCAATTATTGACAAGTGAATAATAAAAGTAACCTTGAAATATTTTTCACTTTGCTGAAAATTGTTGGATTAATTGTTCAATCCAATTCGCTACCCCAGTGTATAACGAGTACACTTCATATTGTGAGACTCTCTAGGTCTATGCCCGATTTGTCACATGAAACTATTTCACACGTTTGTGAACAATGTCCCACACATACGTTACGGATATTACAAAACGGCGCATTAGACCATACAAGTTGAGGTTATAACATATTCATATAATCATTCCATCATAAATATCCTAGAAGAGCGGAGATATAGATCAACACCGTCAAGTCTCCATGTGCTCAACTATAAACTTATCTCTAGATTTGTATTTCAATAAATAATATCCGTAAACACTTTTACGATATTATTTTCCCGAGGATAAAATTAATTCTCGGATATGTCTGCTTATGGCCATAAGACTTTCTGAAATACAATCTTGGAGTTTCAGGATATTTTACTCACCCAATTGAGTTGATGGATCCCATATCTGTACACACCGGACTTCATGAGCATTGGACCATACCCAGTGACACTAGCGGTCAGACCATGAAAGGTATCTGACATGTGTAGAACCAAAGTATGGTTGATCACTCACAAGTCCACCATGGCACTCAGGTCTAAGGACCACGAATACTACTCAACTCGAAAGATCCTTCATTGACGGCTTTATGGGATGTCTATTGGAGATCTTTGTGAGTCTGTTCACTATTCAGTCCTTATTGAATACTTGTATCTCTATATGAGTTTTCACTAAACTCATGGTCTGCTAAGACTAACCATCTGGACTATCCAGATATAGACATACACTGATCTATATATATTAAGGTCTTCACTAACAAACCTGCATTAGTGAAGATAGATCAGGAACATTAAATTTAAGAACATATTTGCATAACAACATTTTCTAGCACCATTTGCAACTCATTGCAACTATGTCATTACTAATATATTCTTAGGTCTTTGTCCCATTTCAGATAAGACTCTAACTCTTTAGATTTTGCTAACTCTTATAACTTGATAACTCTTATCAGTGCTAACTTTTAGCATTTATATCCTTTAGCGTTATTAACTCTTAGTACTGATCTAAACTCCTTTAGATCAGATCTGAACTCTTTCAGATCATACAATATCTAAAACGTTACAAGCATCTTACCATATTTGTATATAAAATAATTAGTGATATATTTAAATTATAATTGTATAAACATAAAATAAATATTTATACACAAAAGGGATGGCACGTAAGCACAAATCTCAACAATTATCAATTTATGAAATACATAAAATAGACACATTTTTACTGCATCTACATCATCATCAAATGCAATGCTGCCGAACCACTAATCCAAATCCTTGTAAGTCAACTGACTTCTACTCGAAAAATATTTATAACAAAGTCTATCACCTAACCCACTTACTACAGGATAATTTTCCATCCTCAAACCAGTAATCAAATAAAAATCTTGACGAGAAAATCTAATACGACTTTTATCTATATAGAACCATAATTTTTCATATAAATTTTTGGTATGCACACGTCTTAATAAAATCTCATGTGCTAAAATACCTGAGAATGGAATATTTGATACATCCAATAAATTACAAAAATATGTGGTTCTAAATATTTCTACCTGCCTCGAAGTCAATTTATTTTTTATATTTCGTATAACCCATAACTTCGAGTACGTATGTACGTTTGCTCGGTAGAAAATTTTTTCGGCAATTACATATTCTTTCGTGACATTCTCCTTCCTGAAAAAATTAAAAAATTATTAATATTAACAAAAAAAAATCAACATAACATATAATCAAAATTTAATTTAATTATAACTAACAATCTAAACTATTTACATAATTATTAACCAAATTAAATAATTATAAATAAACATAAACAACATAAATTAATTAAAAAAATTTAAAAATGAAAATTTTTAGGGTAAGATGTGGCGGCGCGTGCGTCTACGCGCTGCTGGGGGCGGCGAGTAGACGAACGCGCCAACTGTGTTAGGCGCATGCCGCTTGGCGCCAATTTAAACAACGTGCTGGTGGAGGATCTAAAAGAGATGATGGCAAGATAAAGAGTCATTACCAAGAAGGTAGCTCACAGATAGGGGGAGTATGGAGGACTCGCAACAATGGTAGTCAGTCCAACAAAAAGAAATTTTTTGAAGGAAAATGCTACAATTGTGGAAAAATAGGACACATGGCAAAGATTGTTGGTCCAAGAAAAGGTTTGCTGAGGGTAATACTACCACATCAAACTCAGAAAGAAAAAGTGAAGATGAGTGAGATGTTGAAGCGTCTGTCGTTATAAAGGAAGAATACCTATCACTCTCAGTGATAATGCCTGGACAGATTAATTATGAAAATGATTGAATCGTTGACTCAGGATGTTCGAATCATATGACTGGTGACAAAGAAAAGTAGCAAGATATGACTAAATACAAAGGAGGTCGCGTGATGGTGACAGCCAATAACTTAAGATTGCGTATAGCTTACATCGGTAACACGATCCTTGCACTTTGTTACAGGCTTAACAAGGTAACACTTCAAGATGTCTATCATGTCCCTGGTATGAAAAAGAATCTATTATTAGTATCTCAGTTAACATCTTCTGGGCATTATGTCTTGTTCGGTCCATAAGATGTTAAAGTATACCAAGATTTAAAAATCCTGAGAACACCAACAATGGAAGGACGACGACTAGAGTCGGTCTATGTACTATTAGCAGAGTCAGCTTATGTAGACAAGACTTGAAAGAATAAGACAGTAGATTTATGGCATTCACGATTGGGACATGTAAGTTATTATAAGCTAAAAGTGATGATGAACAAGACAATGTTTAAAGGTCTACCTCAACTTGATGTGAGAGTGGATACAATATGTGTAGGATGTCAGTACGGTAAGGCACATCAACTACCATATGATGAGTCAAAGTTTAGAGTTAAGGAGCCATTAGAGTTGGTTCACTCTGATGTGTTTGGACCTGTCAAGCAGTCGTCAATTAGTGGCATGCAGTACATAGTGACATTTATTGATGACTTCTCGAGGTATGTATGAGTTTTCTTTATGAAGAAAAAATCAGATACTTTTTAAAAGTTTAAGGAATTTAGAAAAACAACTGAATGAGAAGTCAGAAGGAAGATTCATTATCTCCGCACAGATAATGGAGGAGAATATACCTCTGATGAATTCTCACAATATCTTCGAGAAAATAAGATACGACATCAGTTCACATGTGCCAACACACCACAACAAAATGATGTTGCAGAAAGGAAGAATCGACATCTTGCAAAGATTTATAGAAGTATGTTGCATGCAAAAAATGTACCAAGAAGATTTTTAGTCGAATGAATGAAGACTGCAGCCCACGTGATTAATAGACTTCCTCAACCAAGGTTAGGGTTCATATCACCCTTTGAGAAGTTGTGGGATATGAAACCTACTGTGAGTTATTTTTGAGTATTTGGTTGTATATGCTATATGTGTAGTAACCAGTATCCACGACTGGTAAGAATAAGTATTTATATATGTATAAATATACGTATTTTATTTGTATGTTGGTGATACTTGAATTATATATTGTTATTAGTAATATTTTTATAGGTTAAGGATATACGATTAGTATTGGGTTTATTTGTATGACTTTAGATTTATTTTAGGGACCAAATTGTTATACTTTGAAAGTTTTGGGGGCAAATTCGTAAATATCAAAAATTAGCCTCTTAGTATAAAAATACACTTTTAAACCCTAATTTACCATTTTTAGGTCGAGTTACCCATTTTAAGAGAGAGAAGAGAGAAATAGAGGAGAGAGAAAGAGGAGAAGAAGAAGAAAAAGAAGAAGAAATTGGAAATTTGAATTTCAAGAGGTATATCATACGTATTTCTCAATTTATTGGTATTAATTAAGTTAATTCCTTTAAGTTTTGATTTCTGAAAATATGTATAATTGAGGATTTGTTGTGTATTTCGTAAGATCATATGAGAATTGATGATGATCTATAAGATAGTTTGATAAATCATGATGAATTATGGAATTTCTGCTGGATAACCTCTTGATCTAGGAATTTTATAAATTGTTGTGATTCGATTATGGTTTTGAATTTTGAGTATATGAAATTAGACATGTTTAGGATCATCTGGGACTTTGAATCGACTGAAAATCTCGGAAATTGAATTTGTAGTGAATTTACCAAAATGACCCTGGAATTCTGGAAATTTCCTGTGTAAACAGTATGATACAGTGGAAAATAATTTTGACCTGCTGAATGATCTTTAAAAATTTCGAATTTGTGGAATATGATAATTTTATATGTCTAATATGATATACTCGGAATTGAGAATTTGGATCAATGTGGTTGAAGTGTTATGAATTTCTAAAGTGTATCAGCTCATTGTAGTATTTGATTAACAGATTTTTAAAGTTATGAAATAAAATAGTTTTAAAATACTTTTGGCAGTTATTTGGAAGCCAAATATTTATCATGGACTGAGATATGTGTCAAGAGTAATTATGTGGTAGTTTTATAATTTTTGAGTTAGTATATGATTTTATAAAATTGGGAGATTGAATACTGTTCAGTAAGTATCTTGATCCTGTCAGGTTTGTAGTTTGGATTCGATGGTGTGTATGGAATGGATTGTGTAGGAATTTTGATATAATATTCATATATAAGAAGTATATATGATTCAAGAATGATATATTCTGATTTCGGAGTAATTGGACATCATTTGATGTATTAGAAATTTTTGTTAAGTGTAAGTGGTCAGAATGACAGGTTTTGAGAAACCAAATATTTAGACCAATTTGATGTGATAAATGCATTGTGTATAATTTTGTAAGCTATTTAAAGTATTTTGTGTGAATTGTGAGGCTTATGAAAGGATTAATCTCCATTGATAGGTTAAGGAGATTTAAGCCTTGTAGCTGAAAGTGTTAAGAGGTAAGTATACTAGACTTACTACTGGAATCACAATAAACATAATAATTGTTTTGTATGATTTTGTAAATGGGGTTAAGAATATGTTTATGATATGTCAAATTATATTTTGATATGAAATGTGAATATATATTTATGAATGTGAGCATTGACATTGAGCATGGACATACATGTGTTTTTGAAAGTGAGCTTTCTAAAATAAGATGCGTTTAACAAAGAAAGCTTTTGAAGTGTAATATGTCCATGAGAAATATTTTGTGATTTGAGAGTACTTGAACTCACTGTTAACTTAGTAGGCATTTTATGTGATTTGTGGAGCCTTTATGTGTGGCCTTTCCTTCGGGATTGGTATATGTTATGTGTTCCGTATGTAGGGAGGATCCTATTGGTACCTAAAGGAAGTGTGAGTCATCACATTCGTGTGGTGGCGTATTGGTACATGTGAGAGGACTCACTGATGATCAGGGTGAGGGTTTGGCTTTTACCTTCGGGCATAAGCGTTATATATGTGTGATTTAAAGACCTCACTTGTACTATTCCTCTCATACGGTATGTCACCTACGAGTGACATTTGGCTCATTATGTGATATGTGATATGTAAGTCCTACTAAGTAGTAGTTGAGTAATGGTATTCCTATTATGTGTTTTGAAAGAATGTGTAAGCGCTTACATGATATGTGATTTGATAAGATTATGATTTTGATTGATCACAGCATATCATACATATGCATTGTGTACATATATGTATTTGTATTTGATGTATGAAAAATTAGTATTCTTACTGGGTTTTATACTCATTATAGTTTATGGTGATTTCAGGTAAATAAGGTGCATGTGTGCTTAGCGGATTTGGCAAGGCTTCTGCTGTTCCTTGGGTTCCCTAAGTTGCTAGGTTGTTGTGTGTTTCATTTGGGGACACGTGGGATAGGATATTTGGTTTGTCCCTATTGAATAAATACTTATGTATTATTTCATTGTGTGTGGATTGGATTTGGTTTAAGTTTTATAAAGTGTGGTTATTGGATGATTTTAAGTAAGAATTTGCAATGGATATATTCTGGGCTCCCGGTAACAAAGTTGCTACTGGTGACGTAGTAGAGTGTTAATCTCTGAGAAAACTCTGCGTATCTCCGGTTTAATAATTGTCCCAGTCATAATTCAATTGCTATAATTCTGAAAGAAATTGAAATGAATGTTTAAATATTGTCAAGAGAAGTTTATATTTATATGTTAGGTTATGGTTGATTTTAGTGTTGAACTTACTAGCAACTTGCTAAGGATTTCTGTGTTGAATGAAAGTTGAAAATTTTGTGTAATATTATTTATGAGTGCACATGCAGTGAATGAATGTAAGTGATGTCGTGTGTCGGATCTTTTGGGTCTGGGGCGTGACAATATGTTTATGCCAAGTCACCTGAGAAACAAATTCGACAAAAAGACAATTATGTGTATCTTTGTTGGATATGATAACCAGTGCAAAGGATGAAAATGTTGTGACCCTATTAGTGGGCGATGCTACACATCAAGGAATGTGGTATTTGATGAAGCATCTTCATGGTGGTCGCCACAGAAAGAGGAGCTTCTAGATTCAAAAGAAATAGAAGAACGACCACAACAAAAGATAAATGAGCAAATTGCTAAAATCTAATCGAGCCAAGAAGATCTTGATAATAGAAGCAGTGATGACAACACCGAGTAAGAGACAACTCAAAGTCCTTGGTAAACTAGCATCTATCAATAATGGAGGTCAAATATGAAGGAGTTAAACATGCAACCCCTCAATCTCATCCTCAAAGGTCAATAAGAATATGAAAGTCTAATCCCAAATATGCTAATGCAACTATGACAAAAGAGAAAAATGTTAAGGAGCCTGAGACTTTTGAAGAAGCATCACAAAGCTCTAAATGGATTAAAGCTATGAAAGAAATAATCATAGCATTGGAGCAAAATTAAACTTAGAATTTAGTGCCAAAGCCAAAGGATGTGAAACATGTATCCTGATGGATCGGTGAAAAGGTATAAAGTTTGATTAGTAGCTCGAGGATTTTTTCAACAGTATGGATTAGACTATGATGAAATGTTTAGTCCAGTAAACAAGATCAACACAATACGAATTCTTACTTGCACTGACAGTTAGCAAAGGTTGGATATTGTGGCAAATGAACGTCAAGAATGCTTTTCTACATGGAGAGTTGGATCGAGAGATCTACATGATTCAACCAATGGGATTTGAAAGTAAATTTCATCCTGATTATGTATGTAAATTGAGAAAGGTACTGTATGAATTAAAGTAAGCTCCAAGGGCATGGTATGGTAAAATTGGAGAATTTCTAACACATGGTGGTTACTCTATAGCACCAGCTAATTCTAGTTTGTTCGTTAAAGCTAATGGAAAGAAACTTGTAATTGTGCTGGTATATGTGAATGACTTAATTATCATTGGAGATGATGAAGAAGAGATTCGTTGAATAAGAGAGAATTTGGCGATTTGCTTCCAGATGAAAGAGCTTTGACAACTTAAGCATTTCCTTGGGCTCAAAGTTACTCAGACAGTAAAAGGAATTTTTCTAGGACAACAAAAATATGCCAAAGATTTGTTGCAGAAGTTTGGGATATTAGAGTGCAAGCCTATCTGAACACCGCTAGAAGTCAATGCCAAGTTGTGCGGTCATGAAGAAATTAATTTAGAAGATGGAACTATGTCTACAAATGATAGAAAGTCTCATCTATTTAACATTGACTCGACCAAACATTTCTTATGCAGTTAGAGTAATAAGTCGATATATGTAAAATTCTAAAAAACCTCACTTAGAAGCAGCTCGATGGATATTGAGATATGTGAGAGGCACAATTGACTATAGTCTTTTTTATAAGAAAGACTAAGATTGTAAAATAGTTGGCTATTACGATGCTGACTATACTGGAGATCATAACACACGACGTTCGACCACTGGGTATTTTTTTAAAATTGGTTCAGGAACAGTCTCTTGGTGCAGTAAAAGGCAACCAACTGTATCATTGTCAACTTCTGAAGCTGAGTACAGAGCAACATTAATGACAGCTCAAGAAAGTACATGGTTGATACAGTTGATGAAGGATTTATATCAGCCAAAAGATTATAAAGTGTCAATATATTGTGATAATCGGTCAACAATTTGTTTAGCAGAAAATCCAGTTTTTCATGCAAGAATAAAGTATGTGGAGGTGCATTATCACTTTATCCGGGAGAAAGTTCTGCAAGAAAAAATTGAGTTGCTGTATGTTAAGACCGAAGATCAAGTGGCTGATTTGTTCACAAAAAGCTTGGGTGTTGATAAGTTCAAAAAATTTCAAAGACAACTCAACGTGATTAGAAGAACGGAAGTTGGTGTTGAGGGGGAGTGTTAAAATTACAACACCAAATGAAGTTAATTACAACATCAAGCCCAAGATTAAGCCTAAATATTTACAAGCCCAATTCTCGAGATATCTAGATTAGGTAAGATATTTTAAAGGTAATAATTAATGAGATAAGTATTATAAATTTATGTGGTTAATAAATTTTTATATTATTTTATTTGTGTGATTTTAGTTTGTTGAAATTAAGTATAAATACCCTCTCTCCCTCATTTAATTTTACAAGCAAGCAAGTTAAGAATAAAGAGTTGATTAAGTATTTGATCAATTGTTAAGAGTTTAGTGTGTTAGAGAGTTGAGCAAATAATAAGCTCAACAAAGAGTGTGTAAGTGTTGAGTTGTGAGTATTGTGTTGTAAGTGAGAAAAAGTAAGAGTTTCTAAAATTTGTATTGTAAGTTTAAGTTTGTTGTATTAATAAAAGTATTTCATTTGTGCTCCATTATTCTCAACATATCATTGCTTTCAAAAGCAATTGAGAGATTTTAGAAGGGGAAAAGATATTTGGACATCTAATATTTTAGGAAATGGACATTACATAAACTAATAGATTGTGGTTGATGAATGAGATATCACTTTAATTGTTCAGGATGCGTAAACAAGCTTTTGACACTGTTTCTCCTACTTCTGGCCAATGTTTTCAAAAGAGGATCGCTGGGAAACTACCAAGTCCTGATGCCTTGGTTGGAGTGATTTGAGCTAAAGTCCTTTGAACCACTTCCTGTGAGAATTGTTGCTCTAGGAACTTACTTATTTTCTTTGTAACTTTTCTAGTAACACCTAACATTGTTGCATCTATTTATTGGACTATAAGGTTTGAGGAGTTGAACAAATTATTGAAATACCTATATATAACATCTTCCAATTTAGAATCTTCTTCAACCCATCGATTATTGTCATAAAAAAGATTTTCAATTCTATTCTTGTTTCTTGTTGAGGCTTTGGCATGAAAATTTTTCGTGTTTTTATCACCTTTCTTCAGCTAATTTATCATTGATCCCTAATGCCAATATATTTCTTCTTCCTACAAAAGAACATCAATTTGTTTTCCAAGTGAGTTATTTCACCGACATCAAGATAATGTCTATTGAAGGCTTTGCTTCCATGGAGTTTTTGCATCAATGCATCCAAATTCTTACTCCTACAACCAAACTCCTTTCTACTCTATTTCTTTAATTTGTTTTACGAGTCCTTAACTATACTCAAGAATTGATTGACTAGATTATGGTAAACTACCTCATTTATTTTGGACTAACATTCTCTAGGAATCTCTCAACATCTTCCATAATTACTCTACATTTGTTTTGTGAATCATGTTTCTCAAATCATAAGCCAATTTTAGGAGTTTTTTTTCTGCATCAATGCATCCAAATTCTTCCTCCTATCCCCAAACTCATTTCTACTCTATTTCTTCAATTTGTTTTGTGAGTCCTTAACTATACTTAAGAATTAATTGACTAGATTATGGTAAACTACTTTTAAAATTACAACACCAAATAAAGTTAATTACAACATCAAGCTTAAGATTAAGCTTAAATATTTATAAGCCAAATTCTTAAAATTTCTAGATTAGGTAAGATATTTTAAAGTTAATAATTAAAGAGATGAGTATTATAAATTTATGTGGTTAATAAATTTTTACATTATTTTATTTGTGTGATTTTGGTTTGTTGAAACTAAGTATAAATACCTTATTTTCTTCATTTAGTTTTGTAAGTA
Organism: Ailanthus altissimus; assembly: GCA_946807835.1. Classification (NCBI taxonomy): domain Eukaryota; kingdom Viridiplantae; phylum Streptophyta; class Magnoliopsida; order Sapindales; family Simaroubaceae; genus Ailanthus; species Ailanthus altissimus. The sequence continues at coordinate 25,494,240 of OX327696.1, read as the reverse complement.
AGCAAGTTAAGAATAAAGAAATGATCAAGTATTTGATCAATTGTTAAGAGTTTAGTGTGTTAGAGAGTTGAGCAAATAATAAGCTCAACAAAGAATGTGTGAGTGTTGAGTTATGAGTGTTGTGTTGCAAGTGAGAAAAAGTGAGAGTTTCTAAAATTTGTATTGTAAGTTTTGAGTTTGTTGTATTAATAAAAGTGTTTCATTTGTGCTCCGTTATTCTCAACAACTACCTCATCTCTTTTAGACCAACATTCTCTAGGAATCTCCTAACATCCTTCGTAATTACTTCACATTTTCTCAAAATTAAATCTCTTCCCTCATTCTTTACTTCTCTTTATTATCATCATTCTAAAAAAAAATTCTAAAATTAGTTTGTGATTTGACAAACATGATTCAAAGTGGGTGACCATACTTCTCTTAAACATTTTTCATTGTTGAAGAGGAGACAATCACACAAGAAAATATCACAAGTAATATAATACAGAAAATAAACAATTAAGAAATTTAGAGAGAAAATAGAAGAACAACACATAGAATTTACGTAGTTCGACAACTTGCATACGTCAACAGCAGATTAAGATCACACTCTCTTATTATTGAATCACAAAATACTCACAAAGTATACATTTTACAAGAAAAACTCACAAAAAACTCACTCTCTCTTATAAATAAAGGATTTTTCTCATTAACAATTATAAAGAATGCTTAGATCACTTAGATATAACAAAGATATTTGTGTTGATCACAAAGATATTTGTGTTGATCACAAAGATATTTGTGTTGATCACCAAGATTTATTTACAAGCCAAACGTGTAATCGTTTTAGGGAGTCTTGTAACAAGTGAGAATTGAAATAAAATAATTTAAAACGGAAAACAACTTTCCTCCATTGGAGCCGCAGCGTTGGGTGATTGTGTCCAGCGTTGCGGGGCCTACGCCTGAGCACCGTCTTCGCTTTTTCGCCTCATTTTTTCGTCCGTCTTCGATCTTCGCATTCTCAATGTACTTGACTTGCTCACTAAATTATATTCCAATAAATTTTTAATTAACGTTCTTACACTCACCAAATTTTATTATAAAAAAAAGTCTATTTAGTCGAGTCCAAATCTTCCACTAATAAATTTTTGTTAGTTGGAGTTAATTTACAAAAAAAACTACACTTTCGAATTTAAATATTTTGAATGAAAGACGAAAATTGAGAAAAAGGAGACAAGAGATTTTTTTTAAAAAAAAAAAAAGAGAGAGAATATTTTTAAATTTTATATTTAATTTTAATTAACTTATTAAAAATATATATTAGGGTCATTTTCATATTTTTACCTTTATTAATATACAACATACCAACGGTAAAAAATTATTTCCCGTGGTCAATCAGAATCAAGTACTTACTTTAACTGACGGATGTAACAGTGTGAAAATACGTTATACACTTTTCAAAAATTTAGAGATATAATGATATTTGTCGATTGACTATGGGGCAAATTGAAGATTTCCCATTGTTTTAACGACCTTCTGTTCCAGCACCAGCGGCAAGCAAAAGCTCTTGAATGTCTCGTATACGCATTCTTGGTTGAAGTGGTAGGCGAAGTTATCAAGTCAATGAAGCTTTTGATCCGACATCTACCACTGAATGCAAGATGACACCTTACCCATTTTCCGTAGGTAGCTTTCATGTTCTGTCTAACTGTCAACTACTTATTTAAGGTAGAAATTTTAGTTGACTGAAAATTCAGACCGGGAAGAAGTTTTGACTTTTTTTTGTCTTATGTTATTGCCTTTTACTTTCGTAAATGACAGAATTTTAAGGCTCGTTGCCTGCTACATAAATGAATGATAATCGCTACTGGTTCTGATGGAAAAGTGAGAGAACTACTCTACTACTGATAAATAAGCTAAAAAATTATCTTTTAAGTATTTAATTATGTGGATTTAAGGTGCTTGTATATTTTTTTAACCTATTTTTTTGGTTATATTTTACTATTATTAAACGTTTACAAAAAAAATTATTATAAGAAAAGTATTAACAATACCACATAAATTTTAAAAATAAACACTAATACTCTGTAGTTAGAATGTTTTTAGTAATTAGTGGGTAATAAAATAAAAATGACAATTAGTCAAAGGGTAATGAAATAAAAACAAAAATTAACGTAATAAAATTAAATTAAAATTAAAAACCCTAATAAAATAAATTTCTTTTTCTCTTTTTCTCCTCTTCACTATCCTCTCTTCTCCATCTTTCATCTCTCGTTGAATTGCTTAATTGTTGCACACCTTATGCGACTGTTGCTGAGAGGCGGCACAGTCTCTCCCTGCTACTACGCAAGGCCAACTCAGCCACTCATCATGGTTATAACCATAATTTGTGATAATTCTTTGATGTGGTGATTTTGTGATGCAATTTCAAACCTTCCACTTGATTTGCTATTAATTTTGATGGCGATTGATTGTTGATTTATTGTGATCAATTCTTGACTGTTTATTTTACGAATTGAATAGCAAGTTTTATTTAATTACTTTTGTAAATTCATATTAACGATTTTGTGAATTTTGGGTTTCAGAGAAAAAAAAAGTATAGGTAGAAAGAAGAGAAAAATAAAAAGTTAAAAGTCAATTTTTTTTTTAAAAAAAAGAAGAATCTTTCTAAATTAAGGTAAAATATAATTTTAAACCTTTGGCTACTTAAATTTTAACTCTTAAAAATGTTAAAAGTTGGATATAGTGGTTATTTCTAAAACTTGTGAACATTATTGATAAATGACTATACTTTAAAGATATTGCTGATGATTTAATTTACTCATTTACATTTATTTCTCAACATAGCTAAATTTTTATCATCTTTAAGGACTATATTCAACTTTTACAAAGCGAATATCTAGATGCTAGTAAAAGATTGTAGCTACCTAACTGTGTGTAAATCATTTGCTAAATCTCTATCTTGCGAATCTACGGGAGAAAACTGGTAGAGAAGTCTCATGAACGTTAGTTGAGTTTTCTTTTTTTTTTTTACCCTTAGAAACAAAAACGATAAACTCAAGACGTGATATAGAGCAGAAATATTAATTAGATGAAATCCTGAAAATGTCATAGCAAAATGCAAGAACATGAACAAAAAGAGAGAGAACTGAGTTAGCTCTTGCATGTAGAGAATCTGAAAAAAGAATAAATGAAAAGGCAGAAAAATATTGGAGAAAGAACAGGAGTCTTAGTACGATGACCCAAAAAAATAACTGAAAAAAAATTAAAAGGATAGTGGTGGAGGGAAATTTCTTTCGTGGGCATTTTTTTTCCGGGAGGGGGGTGGTGTGTGGAAGGGGAAAGAATTGAAAGAGAGAAGAAGGAGATCATATATCAAACCTCTTTGGTTAATTTTCCCAATGGAGAGAGAATTAAACATGGCTTGGTATATGAAGCCAGTATTAAAGATTGAAGATATAACAATAATAGTGGGGTTGACAGCTGGGCAATTTTTTTACGCAGGCAACTCTGTCTTAATGAGTTATCTCATGTCTCTTGGCGTCAGCTCTCTCACCATTGTTATTTTCTCATCCCTTGCCACCTTCCTCTTCCTCTCTCCTTTTGCTGTTTGCTTTGAAAGGTTTTTTTTTGGGCGGTGGGCATTTTTTTTTTTGGTTCTTTCCATCGAAAATTTGGTGATACATTTGTATTCATGTTGTTGCAGGGAGAAATGGCCAGAGAAGTTCGGTTTGAAGTTGGTTTTGCAGCTAGTTTTAATCGCCTTTGGAGGGTCAGTTAATCTTGATTTTATATTCTTAGTGACCCGGATTTAATCTATATTGAAATCATGCAGATATTGATACTGTCATGGTTACTAATTATCTTTTTTTTTTTTTTGTTGGAAAAAATGGGTTAACCAACTAATTACCTCTTTATTTGCTGCCTTTGTATTTCATTTTTCTCGTAATCCCACAAGCTTCACGTATTTTCCTAAAGATAGTTAGAGTTTAACCCTTTTTTTTGTAATTGTCTTTCTTGCCTTTCACATATCGAATTCTTCATTTATTGTAATCTTTCTTTCTTTTAAGTTCATGCCTGAAAGATCTTGGCTTTAACATTTCTTATAGGTATTTTTTTTTCCACTTAAGACTTACAATGTTATGAAAAGAAATTGGAAAATAGCTAATATCTAATTCTACATTTTAACGTTAATGCCCAGTAAAATCTATTGTTTTTGGGGGAGGAGAAATAGAGAGGGACGATTTGAACTATTAGTATTGAAATACATACATTTTTTTTATAATAATCATGTAGTGATTAAAACCTTAGTTTACTGACTAAAGAACACTCAAGATTGATTGAATGAATCAAAGAATTAAAATCACGAACAAAGAAACACAGTCAGACCAAAAACAAAGATAATGCACAACATATAGATGGTTTGGGTAAACCCTTCTTTACGGTGAAGAACCCTTGAATGGTATTTTATTCAATCAAGATCAAAGCTTAATCACAATCTACACACTTTAGGGTACAAGTTTCAAACTATCACTCTAATATTCTTTGCATCTATCTCGAATTAGCTCTGCAAAATAGGTATTTATCAACTGCATTTTCTAGGAAATCATATATAGTTATAACTAACTTAACCACCAACACGCGGTGCTTACATGGTTACTTAAGTTTAGAGACTGCACATGAATATCATGTGCACTAACAATTTCTTAACTACTTTTAGAATGGTTTTTGGAGCCAAAAAATAGCTTTAGCTTCTCTTAACATCATCTTCATCAGCTTTCTCAATCTACTTAGCTCTTCATCACAAATCTTCGTCATAAATCCAAAACTACCATTTTCAAGAGTTTCTGTGGCTTCTAGTCTCCTTTTCACAAACTAAAAACACCAATTAAGTCTAAGCAAAGCTTAAACTTCTTAATTAGTACTGGTTTGGTTAGTATATAGTTGAGTTGTTAACTGTGTTGATCTTCTCAAGTCTAATTGCCATTAGCTATCTTATCTAATAAAATGAACTTTCACATCAATATGCTTTATTGATACATTTGATTTAATGATTCTTACTAAGATGTACAGCATTTTGAGAGTCACAAAAAACTTCCATACACTCTTGTTCTAGCCTTAATTTTGTCACTATTCAATAACTTCAGCTGCTACAATGTACTAAGCCAAGCATCCATTTTAAAGTAAACAAGTACTTGTAAGAGACTTTCTTCTTTCCAAGTCCTTTATAAAGTCAAAATCTAAAAATCCTTGTACCCTTTTTTTTAAACTTTGCTTTGATCTATTATACAGTAATCTAAGTCTTATTAAGCCATTAAGATATCTTATAATCCATTTGACTCCTTGCTAATAGTTCTTTCCTAGTTTTGCCATGAGTCTATTGATAACACCCACAACATGTAAGATGTCAGGCCTGATGCATACTATGGCATACATCAAAGACCCTATAACACTTGCATATAGGACATTATTCATGAATGTTACATCTTTATTTGCTATTGGTGACTAGGCACTAGATAGCTTAAAGTGTGCTGCTAATGAAATCTTCACACTTTTAGCAGTGTTCATACTAAAAAAGGTAACTAGCTTCTCCATATATCTCTTTTGAGTTAGAAATATGTTCTTAGTAGCTCTATTTCTTTTAATTTCTATTCTAAGGATCTTTTTGGTTGTTCTAAGATCCTTAATATCAAACTCACCACTCAGCCTTGTCTTCAATTCCAGCATCACCATGACATGCAATAAGCTTATCATCCATATACAATAAGATGCAGATAACTCCACCTTGATTTAAACACTTGAAATACACACATCTATCATGGATGCTTCTATTGAAACCATTCTATAACATAAAGATATCAAATCTCTTATACCACTATTTAGGAGATTGCTTAAAACCATAGAGAAATTTCTTTAATAAACAAGCCTAATCTTCATTTCATTGTGCTTTGAAACCTTGAGGCTGACTCATGTAGATCTCTTGTTTAAGCTCTCCATGTAAAAAGTTGTTTCACATCCAATTGCTCTAATTCCATATTTAAAGTGGCAGTTATGTCCAGTTTCTTACTGCAAGTGAGAAGACGTCAGTGTAATCCATTCATTCTTTCTGTGTAAACCCTTTGGAAATTAATCTTGCTTTAAACCTTGATAGATCAATACTTGTTACCCCCCCCCCCCCCCGACTTGAGCTTGAAAATCCACTTACTCTTACAAGTTCTCATATTTTTAGGTTTATGCACCAAGGTTCAAGTCTAGTTCTTATTTAGAGATTCAATTTTGTTTTATTGCCCTTTGCCACTTATCTTTATTCTTGGTATTAATAGCTTCATGATAATCTTTAGGGTCACTATCTTTGAGCTCTTTAGCAGACAATGGCAAATATAATTATGTCTGCATAGCCATACTTTTTAAGTGGCTTAATATGCCTTTTTCTCTTTATCCATTGTAAACCAATAAATAGGTGCTTCTGATTCTTTATGATCTTTTCTCAAATTTTGATAATCATATTCAATTGAGGCTTGTCGATTTATTCCCTAACTCTAATTACCATCTGATTCATCATTTTCATTATTTTGAGGACTTTGAGCAACTTTAAAGTAAACTAACTCATTAGTTTTCAGCAAAGCACCCTCATTAAATGTAACATCCCTGTTGGTGATGCATCTAGGTGGCTTCAAGTCAGTGCACCACAATTTGTTCCATTTGATTCCTTTCAGATTTCCAATAAAGATGCCTTCGAGTGCTCCTAGTTCTAGCTTGTATTACTTTATATGTGCAAAAGCGAAAGGTTTTCAAGATCGCACTTCTTTTAGAGGTTTCAAATTAAGGGCAGTTGAAGGACTTCTATTCACTAAGTAGTTAGTTATGACAACAGCTTCTCCTTAAAATGTCTTAGGTAGCTTTATGAAGAATAACATGTATTTGCCCTTCTTTAATAGAGTTTGTAACACCCTGGAATATTTATTTATTAGAATTAATTTTTTTATTTATTAGGATTAAATTTAATCGTTAAAAGAAAGTGGTAGAATTGGTTACTTTTTTACTAGATTTTAACTAGTTTAGTTAGTAGATAGTTATTTAAATTTTTGGACCAATCAAATGCTACAATTTTTAACAAATAGTATTTTTGTAGTTTTGAATTTAGTTGAGGATAAATTTGGCAAGAAAAGTGTGAGTATATAAAAGGGAATAGTGTGAAAAAATACCTATTTTTGTAAGAATAGTGTCATTCCCCCCTATTGCATTTTCTCTCCATTTTTTCTTTTATTTCCTTTTAAATTCAACAATTCTACATACTTTCCTTAGTAAATCAAGCCCCCAAACCCTTAATTAAACCAATTTTTATCAAGTTTTAAGGATCATTTTTAAGTGAATATGTGAATTTCAAGGTGAGTTAGTGAAAAAAATTTAATTGAATATAAATTTTGGGTTTTAAGGGTTTGTAACTTCAATTGCCATTTAGAATTAAAGGTTTCTGCATTTGGGTGAGATTAATTGAAATTTTATTAATTATTTGTGTATTCTTAAATATTAAGGTTTTGAAAAAAAATGATAGCATTTTTTGATCTCATTTTAAGAAAAGACAGGTGAGAAAGGTGTTACATTTGTAGGAAATCTACAAGTCAAAATCACATCCTCCTATATATGCATGTATATATTTTTCAATGCATGCTCACACAAAATGCTATATGCATCCAAGTCTAAGAACGCCTAAATCTAGGCTCCTTAATAATTTAATAATCATATTATATTAAACCTTTTTTTTAATATTCATAATTAAACCAAAAGTTTTTCAAATATTAACATATAGATCCGAGACTTTCAAGAATTCACATACAGGTCTTAATTTTTTTTTCAAAAATTCACATATAAATCCCATTTTTTAATAACACACATATAAGTCCAAATTTTTCAATATTCACTTTTGGGTCCGAATTTTTACACATACTACAAATGTAACACCTTCCTCATCCGTCTTTCCTTAAAACGAGATCAGAGAATGCTACCATTTTTTTCAAAACCTTAATATTCAAGAATACACAAATAATCAATAAAATTTCAATTAATCTCACCCAAATGCAAAAATCCCTAATTCTAAATGGCAATTGAAGTTACAAATCCTTAAAACCCCAAATCCATATTCAATTAAAATTTTTCCACTAACTCACCTTTAAATTCACCTTTTCACTTAAAAATAATCCTTGAAACTTGATGAAAATGGGTTTAATTAAGAGTTTGGGGGCTTGATTTACTAAGGAAGTATGTAGAATTGTTGAATTTAAAGGAAAATAAAAGAAAATTAGAGAAAAATACAATAGGGGAGAACGGCACTATTCTTACAAAAATGGATATTGTTCCACACTATTCCCCTTTATATACTCATCACTGTTTTTGCTAAATTTGTCCTCAACTAAATCCAAAACTAAAAAAATGTCATTGGTTAGAAATGATGCCATTTAATTTGTCCAAAAATTTAAATAACTATTCACTAACTAAACTAGTTAAAATCTAGTCAAAAAGTAACCAATTCTATCACTTTTCTTTAACAAATAAATTTAATCCTAATAAATAAAAAATTAATTCTAATAAATAAATATTCTAGAGTATTACAGAATTTGATTTTCAATAACACCATTTTGTTGAGGTGTCATCCTGACGGTTCTATGCTTAGCTATTCCATTTTGATTGCAAAACTTATCAAATACCTTGTTGTAGTACTATAGCCTATTGTCAGTCCTCAATCTCTTGTTATTCTTTTCAATTTAGTTCTCCACTAAGATCTTTCAAGTCTTAAACTTATCAAAAACTTAATCCTTGCTTTTGAGTATATATACTCATATTTTTCTTGAAAAGTCATCTACCAATGTCATAAAATATCTTGCACCTCCAAGTGATGGTGTTTGTGAATGACTTAATACATCTAAATGTATGAAGTCTAGGATGGATTTTGTTCTCTGAATTACAAAATCAAACTTGGCCCTACTTGCCTTCCCAAGTACACACTGATTACAATATTGTAGACCATTATTCTTTACATTCCCAAGCACCCTAGTTTTTTTAATTCTTTCAAGCCTCTTTTATTCATATGCCTCATTCTAAGATGCCAAAGTATTATTTTGTCCTTCGCTGCTTATGTAACTGCAATAATTAATTCTATCACAGCTCCACCATAAAGAACATATAACCTATTTCTTCTCTTACCCTTTTATGATCAACAAAAATCTTTTGAAAATTTTAAGCAACCTTGAGTCTGATTTAAAGATATATCCAGACTCGTCTAAAACCCCCAAGAAATCATGTTCCTTTTCAAATTAAGGATATGTCTTACATTTGTAACTTTCTAATCATTCCATCATGCAATTTCAGTTTAATTGACCTAATACCAATCATCACATGCAATGTTATTTTCTATTAGGACCTACCCCTTATCTAAAGCTTGATAGGCAGTAAAAAATGATTGGGCACGTGTAGAATGAACAACTAGAGTCAAGAATCCTCTCACCTTCAATCCCTTCTGTCAGTGACAACGAGTGTCTCAGCACTCTCATAACCTTTATTTTTTGCCACAGGCATTGTTATTTGATTCTTGCTTCTCCTTGGTCTTATTCTTCTTTTTTATGCAATCTTTATTCAAATGCCCTTCTTTATGGCACTAGAAACAGTTTAGTTTCTTTAGCTTAGATATGGACCTGCTTTGTTTTTTTCTTTCTGATCTTTCTTCTCAGATCTCCCTCTGGCCATCAAACATTCACCAAAGTGTGCATCTTTGATCTTATTCATTTTCTTTAATTCTTCTGAGTTTAAGGCAATCTCACATCTTTCATTGTCAAGGTCTTTCTACCATATAGCAGTGTATTTATAAAATGCTTTTATGTGCAAATAAAAGAGCTCATTAAGATTATTCTTTTATCTTCATCTTCTACCTTAACATCAATATTTTCAAGATCAAGAATGATCTTATTAAATTGATCAAGATGATCTTTGACAGATGTTCCCTCTTGCATTGTGAAGGAATACAATCTTTTCTTTATGTACAACCTATTTGTCATGCACAAAGCTTCTAACTTCTACCATAACATCAAAGAAATAGCCTCATCTATTACTTTCCTTGACATTTCATCACTCAAACTAAACACAAGGCATTGTATACCTTTTTGTCAATCTCAGACAGAACTTTAGAATTTGATGAAGACTCTATCTTCTTTCCTTTGTCTTCTCCTTTAACAGGCATAGTCAAGGCTGAAGCATGACCCTGACTTACCAATATTGCTTTCATTTCGAATTGCCATATGTTAAAGTCAGTTTCCCTATTGAGGTTTTTAATGTCATGTTTAAATGTTGACTTTATTGAAACCCTAGGCTCTGATACCAATTTATAGTGATTAAAAGCCTATTTCACTGACTAAAAAACACTCAAGATTGATCGATCAAATAATTACAATCAAGAACACAAAAATATAATGAGATCAAAAATAGAGACAATGCATAGCATATACGTGGTTCAACCAAGCCATTCTTCAAGTGAAGAACCCTCAAATGGTATTTTATTCAATTAATATCAAGGCTTAATCATAATTTGCACATTTCAGAGTACAAGATTCAAGAACAACTCTCACTCTGATATTGATTGTATCTATCTCGAATGAGCTTTGCATAATAGGTATTTATCAACTATATTTTCTAGGAAATCAGATGCTTATAACTAACTTAACCACTAGCATGTGGTGCTCGCGTGATTACTCAAGTTTAGAGACTGCACGTGAATGTCACGTGCACTAACAACTTCTTAACTACTTTTTGAATGATTTTTGGAGCCAAACAATAGCTTCAGCTTCTCTTAACACCAACATCTTCAACAGCTTCCCCTATCCACTCAACTCTTCATCACAAATCAAATGTTTCAATATGTTAAACTCTTAAGTAAATTTGCAAATTATCCAAATTATATAAAAAAAATTATATGAAGTTCAGACTTCAAAGATTATCCAAATTCTATAGAAGTTAGTTATACTTGTCTTTTGCTTAACCTTTACTCAATATTTCTTTCAATTCAAACAATGGTTAAGAACAATAGAAGGGGATTTTAACAATTCTCTCTCGCTTTTTTTTCTTTCAGGATAACTTTATTGCAATCTCTGTTTCTCAAGGGCATTCAGCTGACCTCACCAGCCATGGCAACGGCCATGCCAAACCTTGCTCCAGGGCTTATTTTCATCATTGCTTGGATTTTTAGGTATCAGACTTTTATTCCCATTAATTTAATATAAGATAAATGTAAGGAAAATTATTATTTTTTAAATCTTTTGACATAAGTTTTGCATCGAAACACATGCAAAATTATGCAAGCATCAAGAATGCCATCGACAGGATAATTTGAAACAAACACGGGTTAAAAACTTGTTAATGGACTTTCAATTCAAACAATGCAGGAGCTAGTTAAGGCTCACTGTGGACTCAATATGAAAAAGAAAATTCTCTCTTACTGGGCAAGAAAAATTAGGTTAAATAAATTCCCTGCAGATCCACAAAACAGCCTCAATAAGCTCAATAAATCTCTCCCCCCACACCTAAGTCATGATCTTGGCTCCGCCTCTGAACTTGAAACAGATTGAGAAAAATAAGCTCTAAGAACAAAAAAAAAAAAAAAAGAAGCATTTTCCCTTGATCCCTCTACCCAAAAGAAGAAAATGTACACCTATTTGTTATGCTGAAATAATTGCAATGCTCGTGACGCAGGTTAGAGAAAGTTAAGCTTAGTTGCTTGTACAGCAAAGTCAAGATTTTAGGCACATTATTGTGTGTTGTAGGCGCCCTTACAATGAGCCTAATGCACAGCACTTCACCAGCAGATGAGACCAAACAAACATCCGCTGTCTCATCTGAGGTTTTAGTCGATGGAGACAGGATCGTCGGCTGCATGTATCTCTTGGCCGCGGTCTTTGTTATGGCCGGCAATGTTGTCTTGCAGGCTTCGACTTTGGGTGATTTTCCAGCACCGATGTCCTTATGTGCCACAACATCATTGATTGGAGTGTTCACTACTGCAGCTGTGCAGTTACTTCAAAATCACAAATTGGAACTTGGTTTCGAAGTTGTGAGCTTAGCCAAGACGATGGGCTATTCTTTGCTGGTAATAATCTTAATCACTTTTATATATTAATTCAAATCTTAATTACCCAAAGTTATTATGCATTGTTTGGATGAATAGGCAGGTAGCACTGGCGGCGCTTGTATAAGCTTCAATGGATGGGCACTGAAGAAAAAGGGGCCAGTTTTCGTGTCCATGTTTAACCCTATTGCAACAGTCATCTCAGTTGTTCTCTCTGCCATTACCATAGGAGACACCATTGACATAGGAAGGTACATAAGTTGAATTGTTAATTGGGTTACCATTTTATACGAGTTATGTTCAATCTTTTATGACATACGGCTGCATTAATTAACTTGAATCAAATAATACATCTCTTGTTCAAAGCAGTGTTGGTGGTATGTTCATCATGTTTATCGGTCTATACTTCGTGTTGTGGGCTAAAGGGAAAGAAGGTATCACCAGTAGCTCCGAAAGTGATCAAATCGATGCACAAAAGCCTCTTCTGAGTTGATCATATGATTGCATGGTTCGAAATCTCTACTTCGTGTCGTGGGCTACTGGTGAAAATGGTCACTCTAGTGATGGTAACAAATTATTTTAGGAGCTTAAAACAGAATCAGCCTGGTTGTTCTAATTTCACTAGACAAATAGCGTACTAATGCACGTCATTTAGGCATTATGCATGAACTTGACTGATGCAAGTTATGAAAGATGTCACTGTGTGAAACTTGAGGATTTAAATAATGTTGTTTTAGAAAGTAAATGCCCCTCACATTTGTAATCTTTCTGAACAATGACATGGCTGTTAGTGTTGAAACATGATTTGTCACTTCCGTAAAATTGATAAGATGTTGGTTGAGGCTTGAGAGAGAAAATTGGTAACCATATCAATGTTATCGAATTAGTTTATGAAGAAATTATAGCAGCTCTCCTGGAGTACGTGGGAGCCAAATAGGCATGTTAACAGTTAAAATTAGAATGGTGTTTCTGCTAGTAATATTCTTGCCTAGCACAGCTCAAGGAAGTACTTGCAATTGCCATTGAAGCAATTTTTTGAGTCATGTTTAATCAACTGTCAACAGACAGAATATGATTAATTGTTTCGAATATAAGCAAGAAGAAGATACAATTGCCAGATAATGCCTTCATTTCCCTGTAGGTAGTGTGTGAACTGTGAAACATGAGCTCATGACTTCTTTTATAGCGCAATACCATGAAAAAATCAAAAATCAAAAGCTAGGCCTGGTTTTATTACAGTGTATGTGCACAGAAATGCAAAGGCTCTAATACCATCCAGAGCAAGAAGTGAATCTCTAATGCCATTTCGTTGATAACTGGACTGGATCGCTTTAAAAGTTTAAACAAAGCTCTACGTCCTCCTCAATCAAGAACCCACAAATCAAAATTCGAATGGACCATCCACGTTTCTGAATTCTGAGTCTGACAGAGAATGTTATTTGATCAATTTCACATAATAATTTCCACTCAAAATCCATCACTCTCTATTATGACCCTCCACCTTCGTGACAGTAGATAATTCGGCAAATTTTAATACTGCGAATGAAATTTATATTGATGGAGCCATGGAGGGGAAACACACTTTACACGCACCGCATGATCAGTATCCAGCGGTGATTAAGCACGTGATGGGTCCCACTTCCCTGGCCCAAATTTGCCCGTCAAGTCAAGATCAGGAATCGGTATCACTCACACTTGAGAAAGCACACAAAAATCCAGTGCCTGACAGGCTGTGTGCCTGATGCTTAGCAAACACATAACATATATAGAATTATTTCTCGGTATGAATATGATTGCCGCAATGTGTTAAGTAGTCATAATCTATTTCCACGTACAGTTTCATAAATTGCAACTTCCAATTATTCGATTCAGATTTAACGATTTCAACATCTATTTCTTAAACGTACTCTTCTGGATTTTGCAACCTTATATACATGATTATGACTCCTGAGATGTAGTCTGTACTCAATTAAACTTTTGTAGTCGATACTCAACATACCTTTCATATTGTTCTCGACAATATTAAAATATTTATTATATATAAACTCTTTAAATATATAAAAAAATGATCTGGTGGATTATATAATTTATTATATCGTGAATATTATTGTTATGTAAGTATTATTTAATTAATTCACAATTTTTATATAATTTATGATGCATTACAAAATTTTGACACGTATTTAAAAACTCTTTATATAATAAGTTACGTAATTTATAATCTAATATAATATATATATATATAAAGAGAGAGTGAGAGAAATAATCTAATGATTATATAATTCACCATACGAAGAATTTGTAAACACGTGTTAAAATTTTATAATATATTATAAATTGTGTAAAAATTATAAATTAATTAAACAGTATCACGTGATATTGTTACTCATTATATAGTGAGTTATGTAGTCCATTGAATCATTTTTAATATATATATATATATATATACTCTTTGGTTACAATGATATTGAATTTGTATTTTAAATGATATGTGAATAATTAATGGTTATCGCTTTTAAATAATTATTAATTTTTTATTAATGCGATATATAATATTCATTAATAACAGACATATCAAATATTATATTAATTGAGATATAAAAATTGGGAGTTTTGACTAAGCATTATTAATATATAAAATTAGCTTGTATAATAGTATTTTTTGCCTTGTCAAACTTTAAACACTTAAACGTAATTTTAGTTGTTTTATAAATAAATTTTGCAAATAAGATAAGAAAGACTAAAAGTAACAAATATATATAACTTTTGGATTGTTAAATCTATCTTAGATTTAAGATCTATCTCGACTTAATATAACTTGATGGATTTAACTTTTATAGAAGAAATAAGAAAAATGGGGACGTTGGAGAGAAATTGTCAAGGGGTCCATGGCTATCGCTGGTATGGGGAAGACAAAATTTAGCAATCAACAAACTCCTCGGCATGGGCTTTCGCTTTCAGAAGGCACGTATCGCGCTGATGGGCAGGGCCACATTGAAACTTCAAATCCAACCCACTGTTACTGTTACTGCAATTTTTTAACACACTGGGTTGATCTGAATTCTGATTCCCATTTCCTAAACGGGGAATTCTTTTCGATAGGACCATCATTATAGCTTGAAACTCCACGTCTGACGTGGGAAAATTGAACGGGCTGTTTGTTCCTGATTGGAGAACGTTTTTCATGTATTGGCATGCGGCTGATATTTTGGTTAGTCCGCAGAACTTAGAAGGTTAATCTACGGATACATAACTGCATAAGATAGTTAGGGGAAGCGTTTTCACCATTGATTGCAATGTATCATGAATTTGTTGTTCTTAAGCTTTCAATGACGGGAAATGATTGTTTGTCGTTGCTTTGCTTGTTTCAATATTTGATTGTTTACTGGCTTCGGTTGATTAATTCGAGGACCTTATATCTTTGTCTTATTGTATCTATAAATATCATTTACATACAAATGGGATTTAGATTAAATTACATTTGTTAGAAGTAATTAATCAGATCCAATTACTTAATTGGAATAATTTTTATTATTTAGTAATTGTAGCAAAAATTGGTCAAACTTATATGTTAAAAAATGAAGTTGGCTAGTTTTATTATTTACAATCTAACTGAATTGTTTGTCATTACTTAAGTTTATAAATAAATAATCATTTCATTTAATAAATTAATCTTTTGAGTTAAACACTCAAATCTTATACTTTTTATAAGTCCAAAATTTCTAATAAATGATATCAAAATCAACTCTTAATAGTTGAAATATTAATTGACTTACTATCAAACAAAAAAATTAGTATTGTATTTCATTGGCAGAAATTTTATTCAAGAAAAGAATTATTAAATAAATTAGTTGTTTTGCATTAATTAAAAAGAAAAAAAAATGATATTTAAATATTTATAAAAGACGGTGACTCTATTTAATAAATTAATTTTTTTAAGTTTAACAGTAGAATTTTACACCTCCAATATAGATTGTATTACTACTTAAACAGTAGTTGAAGATTTTATTGAAACAAACACTCTATCTCACAGATGGATTATAAACCAAATCAAGCTACAATAAAAATAATCAATTTCGACCCATTAGAACCAAAATCTTTTTACCTGGCAGATGCTGATGTGCAAAGTTAAAATAGAACTGTTATGTAACAACTTACAAAGACCAAATCAAAGAATACGGACGGCACGTACAATGTATTTCCCGAATCCTGAACATCGGCTTATTCTTCTTTATTTATGGCCAAATGCCAATCGCTAACCCACAACGACTAGGCCTTGTAGTAGTTAGTTGTCTCTAAACAAAATGGCATTTAGATTTACTGCGTACAACTAGGCCATAGGCCTAAACGCAATCGTCGAGTCATTTTTTTATATTTTAAAATTGTACTCTAAATTCGTTGGTTGGTAAAACAGCTAAAGTTCTTAGTTTACTCTCGGGGAAATTTGAAGTTTGAGTTTTCATAAATATATTTATATTTTTTTAATGTGAGAGTCCGAATTAGATTAGATTACGATGAGCTTAATTCAAGTCGCTTTAAAGTTGAGTTTGGAGAACAGGGTCAAACTATAATAAATTTAATCCAAAACGCTCCCGGCTGATCCTGATTCTAATGTGTTAGAATTCAAAACAAATAATTTAAGAGGTTATATATTTTACGAGCAAGAGTAATATTACACTTTTTAATATGATATTAAATAATTTTTAATATAAAAATAATTTTATTTTAAGTAACGTAGCTCGTTATATAGTAATTAATTAAATATATAATACAATTATATAATATATTATGAATAAAGATTAATTAGATAATATTAGATAATAGTGTTGTTTATTATATAATATTTTTTAAATATCATGAAAATAAAAATTAATTTTTTCCTACAATTCTAAATGCGAGTATAATTCAGATCTTTTGAACCGAATCTACATGAATGGAGTGAAATATATTTATATTTATATTTATATAGTTCAAAATTCAATTGAAGGATTGATTGATATGATTGATTTTTTATTTTTTTAAGAAATTGTCACTCTACTCTCATAATGAATCAATAAATTTCATGGCATTCTCATGAATTTAAAATCTCATAATGAATCAATAAATTTCATGGCATTCTCATGAATTTAAAAGGTTGTCTATATATCTTTAAATTATTAATTTTTTTCATTAAAGTTAATGGGATTGTGAATAAGATTGTAATTTAATAAATGAAACTAAAAAATAAAGTATTTAATTATATATGAAAATACCAAAAGCTCTTGAAAACTTTAGAAATTTTTAATTTTTTTAATTTCCTTCTCTCTCTTTCTATTCCTCCTTCCTCCTTTTTCTCACCTCCGGCAACGGTGGCAGGCAATAGAGGGTTGCTATATATGAAAATACCAAAAGCTCTTGAAAACTTTAAAAAAATTTAATTTTTTTAATTTCCTTCTCTCTCTTTCTATTCCTCCTTCCTCCTTTTTCTCACCTCCGGCAACGGTGGCAGGCAATAGAGGGTTGCAGCAATCGTGGAAGGGAATTGCATAATCTGTGTGAGGCTTCACGTAAGCACAGTGCGCGACAATGTTTAGCTGCCTGTAGCAACTCATGCCATCGACAATCATCCTTTTATTTATTTAATTTTGTTCCTAATTTTTGTCTTTGCTTTGAAATAACTCAGTTTATTTCATTTTGGATTTGATTTTTAATATTGTGGGTTTTATTGATGTAGTGATAGTTTATACAAATAAATTTTGATTTATAGAATGAGAGTTTTTTGTTTTGTTAAAATTAATTTTCTTAAATTTTGAATTTGAATAAATAAAAGGAAATTTTGAAGAAAAAAAAGAGAAGGGAGACGTGTGAATAGAAAAATCTATATTTAATTTATAATATTAATTTTTAGAATGTTATAATCTTATTGCTATAATAGTATGTAACATAAACATAAATTTAATTTTAATGATTAATGATATGGTTAAATATTTTTTTAACAAAAAAATTAACAACATAGATGTACATTATAGAGCTTTCAAATAAATAGTATGTTACAAAGATGATAGGTTAAAGGGAAACATTATTTTAGTCTATAATTTTATAAATATATATATATCAATTTAATTCTCAATTATTTAATGAATATTATATTAATCAATGTAAGAACGTTTTTTGTAATTTTTTATTACTATTTTTGTTCTTGAATAATTATTACTTTCGTGTCTCTATAAAAATTAATATGGTATATATTGAACAAGTACAAATTAAATTTATACATATCTATAAAATTAGAAATTAAAATAATATTTTTTTAAATTTAATATAAAGCAAGGCGTCAATTTATTTTTGTTTTCTAAAATATACAATTTATTGGTTTATCTCAAACTCTGGGATGTGATTTTATTTTGGAAAAAAATATTAATTGTAGTATGGTAAACAAATTAAATACCTATTATTAATGAAAAAAATTAATCCGTTAAATAATATTATTAATTCATTTATATAATCTCAAATTCCACGCAATTTTGGTAGAAGAAGCGTGAGTACGAAAAGCGCGGGCCCCCCTTCATACCAAAGAAAGCTTGTTACTGTTATCAACTACCGCGCATATTAATTATATAACCTGCAAAAAGTTGAAACTAATTTCCAAAATTATAGAAGTAACTTGCGTTTTTTTAAGGTGAAAAATGCACTCTCCGTTGAGAGGAATTTTGATCTTATTATTTTTTTTCATCCTAAATTCATAATAATATCAACCAGACCCCTACAATTTCATATATAAACTAAAAAAAGTTATTTTTGAATTAAGGAATAAAAAAAACATTTACATAATAAATTATTATTATTTATTGGTGATGCATCAATTGATATTTTAATTATATAAAATATAGTACTTTCCTTTTTAAAAAAAGAAAAAAGAAATAGGGTGGTTCTGAAATTTGGGATGATTCACGTTAAGAGGAGGTCACCTTTTTTAGTATGTATTGGCTTGTTTCCTATGAAATTTACCTTGAATTAGGAATTATTCTTGCTTGGGGACATAAAAAGGAAAAATAAAATGAATGGTTAGCGCATCTGATGGCGATCTTGACTGACTAGCCTGTCGTTACAACAAAACCCAGCAGTTTTATTGACTGGCATAACTATATAAGCTAGCCACGCATTTAGTTTATGACGCCAGGTTTCCCCAAACACCCTTCATTAATACCATTAATAAGTAATAACCCAAATCTAACAGTAACAGAGACGGGCCATGAAATGAAATGAAGTTTCAACATGGCATTTATAAAGTTGGCAATTATATATATATATATATATATATGGGATAGTTACTTTTATTAGATCAATTCACGGCATAATAATGAAAATTACGTAAACATAATTAAAAATATTAAAAAAAATTGATTTGCTCACAAAGTTTACTGGGTCCGAAAAAAAAAAGGGTCGGCTGGAAACATGAAATTGATTTACAAAAATATAAAAATGATGTTACTCATCTCATGATAGTAGTATGAATGAGTATTACTGTATTTCTACAAAGTGTTTGTATAAGAAAAAAAACAAAGAAAATTATGCAGAAAAAGGTTGTATAAATGGCCTAACTGGCAAATTTATGGACATCCAGAAAGCGGTAAAGACTAAAAAGAAAAGCTTATTATCCAAATGGGCAAGATTTGCATGTTACTTGTCCCTCTTTCGCCATTCATGATCACACATTTTTATAATTTTTTTCCAATTCTAAAAAAAAAATTGCAATTAGATTATTATTTTCCTTTCACATTTTACAACTGTTTTTTCATATTTTTAAAGTCTAGAATCATAATTTTTGGGTTGTGTGTCTTTTGGTGGAGGAATGCTTGTCACCTACTCCTTTTAAGTTCCCAATCGCTCTAATACTTGAGGGTGAGAGAGAGAAAGAAAGGAAGTGCTTAAGAGAGCTCAGCTGCCTTTAAGGGGTTTGATCTTTGCTTTGGTTCTAGTGTTCTGTTCTGTTCTGTTTCTGCTGCTCTGCTCCCTTTGTCGATGGAGAGGCACAAATGCAAGCTTTGCACAAGGACTTTCTCTAATGGTAGAGCTTTGGGTGGTCATATGAAAGCTCATTTGGCAGCGCTTCCTCTCCCTCCCAAGACGACGACTCAGCAGCAGCAGCAACTCGGTGATGGTACTGAGTCAGCTTCATCGTCATCTTCTTCTTCAGGTGAAGAGCAAGAACTGGAACTGAAAGGCAAAAGTAAACAAGTTGCAGAAGAGAAATCTTTAGCTTATGGGTTGAGAAACAATCCCAAGAAAAGTTTCAGGCTTGCAGATCCTGAGTTCTCTTTTGCTTTAGATTCTGGGTCTGTTGTTCAAGACAGAGAGAGCGAGACTGAGTCAAGAAACCCAACTCGGAGACGATCTAAGAGAAGCCGGAAATTGTTTACAGCTCAGGATCAAAGGCAGCAGAATTTAGAAATCAAGAAGACGAAGTTGAAGACTCCGAGTTCTGTAGAGTCACCAACCGAGCCAGAACCGGTGAGTTCAGTATCCGATACTTCTCCTGAAGAGGATGTTGCAATGTGTCTTATGATGCTTTCAAGGGATGTGTGGATGAAAAACAATGTTGAACAAGATCAAAAGGATGCTAAAGAAAGGGAAAAATCAGTAGAGATTGTGGAGGAATCGGAGGAGATCAAGTCAATTCGCGGGAAACATATATGTGAGAAATGTAAGAAAGTGTTTCGATCTTATCAGGCATTGGGTGGACACAAGAAGGTTTGTGAAGCACAAGCAAGAAATGCAGGTAAAGATGATAAGATATTTGAGTGTCCATTTTGTTACAAAGTATTTGGCTCTGGTCAAGCACTTGGTGGACACAAGAGATCTCACTTGTTAGTAACTTCATCTTCATCAACTGCTGCTGCTGCTGCCGCCACCGCACATTCTGCTAAATTTGAGAACAACTTGATAGATCTCAATCTTCCTGCTACATTGGAAGAAGATGATTATAGTGTGGTGTCAGATGCATAATTGAATTCGGTAATGTTTACTTATTTCTACCATCCCGATCAAATCAAATGGTTCTTTGTAGGTAGATGATCTCCTTTCATGTTTGTTTAAATGACTTTTGAAATTTCTCGATTACCCATTATGGATGACAATAGTTCATTACTCTCTGGATTTTTCACCGACTAATTCGTCGTGGCTAGTTCAAGCTGCACTAGTCTAAACTTGTTCTTTGAACAAAGTTCCAGCTTTCTGAAAGTATATCAACTTATTCTTTCAAGCAAGTTGCAATCTTTTGTTAAGCAAATTAAGCACACAATGAAGTATATTCTTAGTAGCAAACGAAAGTTGTTCTTGTTGCTGATTGTAAAATTAGTAAACATTAGCAAATGTAAGTTGTTTTATCGTTGCTCATTGTAAAATTGGTAATTGGAGAAGATCTAGCCGAAAGAGAATACCAGTTAGCTTTACTTTTGCTCAATTTCACTCTTTAAGTGAAAGTACTTTTGGGTTTTGCGAGTGGACCCAAGAACTTGGTCTCTGCAAGTACCTGGGGGGTTCAATTCTGTTAATGTTACATGTCCTATCCCAGCTTCCAGCTGTTCTTGTAAACAGCTAATCCCTTAAAAGCTTACAAACAAGTTTATCTTTATTCATCATGGGGCTCTGTCCACTTGGAGAATGAAGTTGAAGCTCCCTTATCTTTCACAATTCACAGACACACATGGCATCTCTTCTGTTCTCTGCTTCAGTTCAGTTTGTTGTTTTAGCTTCAAGTATAAAATCAATGATTTGAAGATGAACAACTTGGTAAAATGACATAAATAACCTCAGTGGACCACATAGTTAGCTATACACTCCTTGTTCCAGCCTTAAAAAAAAAAAAAGAGAAATAAAATTGATATCTGTTGAAGGTGACTGGTGAAGATCCGAATTCCCTTATTTTTCTGACTGAAAAGATGTGTAAAAATTATGTGCCTTGAAATGAACGAAATATCCGGGCAAAAGGAGGTACCAGTACCACGCTATTCTCATAGAAGAATCAGTCAGATTTATTAGATAAATAGAATATTATAATAATTGTAAATTAATTAACTAATAATAACTCTAGAGAGATTAGGTTCAAGTGAGAGAACAGTGTTTGATTACAAGGACATGTCAGTCAATAAATGATTGGCCTTTTGGGTTGGGTTCCTTTCCTTTCCTTCATGCATACCAATGTGATTTCTTGGTTCGGAAGATTTCTGCTTAAATTATGCTATTTGCTAGGGGATTAGTGCAGCTCTTGTTTTCATAGATTGGGAACCTTCATCCACCTTCACCATTTTTTACCCCTCTCGATGATTTTATTTCTAAGTAATACTCATTCTATCTTTGTGGGTTTCTAAAATTTACCTTTACCTTAAATTAATTTTAATCTTTGATGAAAATAATTTAGTATGCTGTTACTTTTTAACTGATTAATGTTTATATTGATTTGACGTTTTATTTATGTGATTTGCAAAAATTGCTACTTGTGGGAAAATAACATGTGAATTTTTAAAGTTTAAAAAAATTGACATATAGATCTTTAAAGTTAAAAATAAAAAATAAAAACTCATTTATATTTTTGTCAAATAATAAAATTTGTTAAAATTAATAAAAATTTATTAAATTTGATGAAATTATGATTATACTTTAATTATGATTGAAAAAAGTCTAACAATGTTAATTAGTCATTGACTAGTTATTGGCTAATGTTGATCTATCGTTAACTTATATTAATTATGATAATTGTTGTTGATTGATCATTAACCTATATGTTAACAGACCATTAACCTATATGTTTATGGATCCATGAGGTAATTTAGATATAGATTCCCAATTAAATTGAATCAAATTATATGAGATTTTAAAAATCAAATTGGAATAGAAGATTCATGCGCATGGGCATTAGTTAATAGCCATTTACTCAAATGACAATGACAAATTTATGACCCATTTCTGATGATCTCTTCTATTTTTGAGTTTTATTTTTTTTATAAAAAAACTGATGTTATTTTTAGTTAGTTTTATTAGTACGACTAGAAAAAAGCCCTACAAAAGTTAGACAGATTCGCTTGTTTGTGCTTTTAAATGTTCCCTTTTTCTTGCAAGTTCGATTTTCAAATGTCCCTTTCTAAATGCATCATTTTTGTAAGCTTATGACAATAATTACTTGTGATTTACATTGTAGATTCTTGCTTCGTGGACGTCCAATCTGGCATTTCTTTGGCCCTTTTTTTTCCTGTTAAAACATGCAAAATCAAAGGTGAAAATTTTACGTGTAAAGTGATCAATCATGTAACTTGCAGTGGGGTTGAAGATAAGAAAAGAGCCACCAGGAATTAGACTTAAAAATAAAATAAAACAAATATGTATGTTTCAAAACTTTCATAATGTTTTGAAAAGCAAAATTCTGAATAACCACTATTTATTTATTTCAAATATTAGTATATATATTTTTAAAAAATATTACATTATAAATTTCAAATCTCAAAAAATTACAATAACTATCAACAGTTAACAATTGCCTCTCAAAGAATTAATTGCCAAACCCCAATCCTATAACTAATAACTGCCTCAATGAATTAACAATCAAATCTCAATAATTAAATTGCTAATAATGTGCCCTCTAGGGGCAGAGTTTAGCGATTGTTAGGCTTTTGTTTCGTATTGTCGATTCAAATTCGATCCTGAAAGTAATAAGGGAATTTTACACTTTGTGCTTCGACATTTTTTCTTACTTAAAAAAAAAATTGTTAATATTATCAAACCTCAACTCAATAACTAATAATTGTCTCAAAGAATTAACTGTCAAGTCTTAGTAACTAATAATTGTCTCTCAAATAATTAAATTGCTAACAATTGGATTACTTGAATGAATGGATACCCTTAACTCTTTGAATCCCTAATCTAAATTAGAGGATGCACGAACTTTATTGATGAAGCAATTTAGACACAAACATTAAGAGTTTAACGATTTAGAGTTCAAAATCTTGACCATACCTTAAATAAATTATTTGCCAAAATTAGGTAGGTGCTTCCAATCAAGTCCCCCTTTCCTAATACACAATTACCAGATCCTTCATCCTTTATATAAACAGATTTTATTGATTCTTTCGTTATCACGAGGCTTATCCTTTACTTTTTATGTTTTTTCAAATAAAATAATTCAATAGGGCCTATCACAATTCACAAGAATACGAGCCTTGAGACAAAGAATGACCGATTTATTAATGCAAACTCCGCCAGCTATTGCAAAGAAAATGCACAAATTTTATGCATTAATAAGAGATTAGCGAAGAAAACCGGTACGCTCTTTGCTTTAATTTGGCTTTTTTTTTGGCCCGTGACGAAACATAAACAATTGTCCTTGAGGCGCTTGTAAGGGGCAGATTGGTAAATAATTCTACTCCTCCCACCGAGGATTTGGTCAGCGTGACTTGTGCCACGCTTTATGAAAGTTTAAAGCAAAGACGTGAACTGTGGATGTATGAAGTGGCAGACCCTTTTCGGTCAACTTCTTCAAATCATTTTCTTAGAAAAGTCTATGGGCCCCGCCTAATGTGCTACCCTAATTTTCCTACGTGGAAATTTTAGTTTACGATTTTTTTTTCCATTCAAGTCTTCGATTGTATTTGTACTAGTCGAGTAAAATAAAATACTTGTAATTTACGAATTTTAAGACATTGTTAAGATTTAAGCCAATAATCATTATGATTAAATGTAAAGAAATTTGCAAATATTTTTACATCTAATTCAATTAAGCTAATGTTGATATTAAGAAAATTAATTAATCACTCACCCATAATACAAAATTGAGATGAGGAAAAAAAAAAGGTTATTCGGAAAAGGATATTATTTTTTATTTAAATAATATATTAAATAATTATTAAATTTATTTGATACATTGATTTAAAATAAAAAAAATTAATATATTATTTAAAAAATATAATATTATTCGATAAAAAATTTTGATGTAACAATAAATTGGTCCGGAGGAAAGAGAAGCATATGGGTCTAAGCATTAGGCAAGTGGCGGAGTATGCTTTTTCAACAGCAAGTTTTTGCTTTCAAACCACTGAAGCCCGCAGCGTTTTAAGGAATAAATTAACAAAATCTCGAGTGTGTTGTTTCAGTGCAAATGGTTGAAAACACTTTGTTTACTTTAGCTTGCGAGAGATTCCTTTCTCGAATGGCAAGTTCCAACCGACAAATGCAAATACAAGTCATTACATGCTATTTATCTTTCTTTAGATACACTGAATCATTATTTTGATCTGACCCAAGTTTCATCTGCAGTCACTCACGCTGTTGAGGATTCGAGCTTCAGCGAAAATTAAGATGGTGAAATAATTTTCTTTATTTTTAGTTAATATGAATGAGTTTTAAAAATCTCGAAGTCTTTACTTAAAAAATATAGATTTGCATTTTTAGATTAGTATGAATGATACACTTCCAACATTAACAAAATAAAATAACAACAATAATAATAACTTTAATATTAGAGATTTATTTTTAATATTAATATTAAATATTTACCTATTAATTTAATCTTTTAAATTGAGTATTAAATTAATATAATATCAAAATCAAAGTTTTGATTTCAGGCTCATATCTTTATTTTTAATTAATTTTTTTATTTATTAACTTTTTTGAAGAAGAAAAATTTATCTAATTCAAATTTATTCGAATTCACGTTTCATGTAAAAAAAATTATTAAAAATTTATCTTAAATATTAATATTAAACATTCACCTATCGACTTAAATTTTTAAGATGATTGATAAATTAATATGAATATATTATCATACATTAATAACTATATTAAAAGATGTAAAAATTCATCATTCGATTGTAAATAATAAGTTCCCACAATAGTAATAATAATAAAAAAAATAACACTAGATTATAATAATTCGGAGTAATAGCCTTAAGTAATGACATATAATGAATGTTGAATAATTGACTTCCTCATTCATGTAGTGAGTTTAAATTATAATTAACAAGTTATCATGTCAATAGTTTAAATGTAAAAAATTAGTGCTTGCTGTTGAAAAGTTGATATTGCGCAATTACGAAACTATAGCTATTAGTTAACACTTGTGTTTCCTGAAATTTCTTAGCAACCCAAAAAAAAAGTAGGCCATTATGTACCTAATAATCTATTTAGCCCTGACAATTTCTACTTAGTCATCATTCTCCATTATGATAATAATTTTTAAAAAATTAACAAAATCTGCATCATCATTGTCAATAAATCGTGTACTATCTTGTCTGCTATAGATTTCTCTCACAAGCCAAATATTTGTTATAATTTCCATCAGATAATAATATAATCAATTTCTCAACAAATGCATATACAAGAGAATAAGCACACCCTCTCCCTCTCGGTAGCATTAAAAACAAGAAGTCCGAGTAAATGATGTTGACTGATGAGGTCGCCGAGTGAAGATCCGTGAATGCCGCGCCACACTTTTCTCATTAAACAAAATTTAGGCCTTTGCCGATAACATATCTCATTTTTATATCTTATAATTAATAATTTAAAAATTATAATTTTAAATTAAAAATTAACAAGTAAATAATATGAGATTGAGAATGTAATAAAAAAATAAAAAAATATGAAAATAAAAAGTTAAAAATAAAAAAAACTCAAGATGTTAGAAATAAAGGGGAATTTGAAACATTAAAAGTAAGGAGTAACTCGAAATACAACCAATGTAATTTTTAGAGCTCAAGGTTATTGCCCCAGCTTTAACAGTGATTGAGTGCCGAGAGCCAGCCAAAGTCAGGCCACTGCAGCGCTGCCACAACCCCAATAAGATGGGGCCATGGCCCTAAACGTTGAGTTTCTGTTTTAGGTAATTTCAATTATTTTGAGTCATATTAATATTCTTTTCGTGCATAGACTCGTATACCAACTCGATATATAGATTTTAAAAACGTGTAACGTTTATATAAATTCTTATTATGTCATTAACATAACATATATCAACAAAAAATAAAATAAATAGCTCAATAAGCAGTTGAGCATTGAGTGCATGTGTGAGAGAGTGTTATATAAGTAGTAGTTGAGTACTTAATATATAAAAAAACGTTGTCTAAACTTTTGAAAAGCTCATTTTATTGTATATTCCTTACAAATATATTGAGTGATCTTCGTGATTATTCAATAGTTTATTAGTAAGCACTGTATAATAAAATAAGACGTGATCCTTGATTCGTGAGTGTAATTAATTTGTTGAATCGTGTAAATTTGAATACCTTATATATTTAATTATTATTTTTATATTTAATTTTATAATTTTTAAATATTTATGAACGAAGACTTTCATGCACAAAATTCTAACATTATCGTTATTATTTTGCACAAAATATGTTTGGTCTCACCGTTACACTCAAGGGTGTTAACATTGTCAACTCCGGTGATTTGCACAAATAACATTATCGTGGTGGCTATTAAGTTAATTACACTATGCTCGCTTTACCAAATCTCAGTTATCTTTTTTGTTTACACTGTTTTTTCTTTTTTCTTTTTAATTTGAATTGTCTTGTTTTTTATAATTTTGTTTTGTTTTTTCCTTTTATTTTGTTATTTTTATATTACAAATAAATAATTTTTTATTTAATAAATTAAATGAATAATATTTAATTAAATAATCTATTAATTATTATAATGAAATATCATTAAATAATAAAAACAATTTATTTATTTAATAATTAAGTAAAACAAAATTTATTATATTAATTAATTATTATTATTAAAATAAATATATATATTTCGCGCAGAGTATGTTACGTGCAACATGTATACGTAGCGTGCATGCGTCGACGTGTGGCATACAACGTATACACGTCTTGCATACTATATGTCATTGAGCGTATTCCACGCATATTGCAATAAATTAATACCATTAATTTAAATAATTCAAATATGCATTTTTTTTGTTATGCTATATTTTTTATTTTTTAATTTAATATTTTTATTTTAAATGATGTATTAAGTAACCATTAAATAATAAAATAATGTATTAAATAATTTTAAAATTATAAAAATAATTATTAATAAATACTTAATACATCTTTTGATATGAAAATTTGATCAAAATATGAAAAATATAACATTATTCTTTCATTGTAAATTTTATACCCGCTCAATGACAGCCCAAATTTAATATAATAAAAATATTTTAAATTAATTTTAATAGGAATATCAACCTAGTAAAATTGAATAAACTATATCTTAGAAAATTAATTTAAAAAATGAAGAATCTTGATATTATCACCTCACTTTTCTTTTAAGAGAAACAATTGTCTAATCTTATTAGAGTTGTTTTGGATTTTCTTAATTAAATATACGTAAAATGGCTAAAATTCTATGTAAACAAGTCAAAGCTTCTTTCATTCAAACGCAAATTGGTGCATTTGTTTTCCAACCTACTAAATTGAAATTTATAAATAAAAATAATATTATCTCTTCTTAAGATTTAGACATTAGTTAGTTAATCTCAATTCATTTTAAGTCTTTACTCCTTAAGTTTCTATTTTTACATTTATTTGAGAACGTCAATAACACTACTTCCGTTTACTTATGCTTGTAAATTGTAATAGATTTATTTATTTTATTAAAATAAATTATTGTATTAGTTTATTGCAACATCAACAGAGGATATGTTCAATGACATGTAACACGAGAGATGTGTATATTCTGTATGTCACGCAGTCACACATTCACACTATATATATGCGTGTTGTGTAATATATATAATTTTATTTTATTAATAATAATTAATTTATTTATTAAATTTATAAATAATAATAAGTTTTTATTTATTTATTTAGTCATTAATTAAATAATTTATTTTTTATTATTTAATAATCTTTCATTATAATAATTAATTAATGGTTACTTATTTGTAATACAAAAAGAAAACAAAAAAATAAAAGGAAAAAAACAAAATAAAATAATTAAAAAAAAGAAGACAATTCAAATTAAAAAAAAAAACAAATAGAGTGTAAACAGAAAAGACAACTGAGATTTGGTAAAGAGAACACATTGTAATTAATTTAATAGCCGCCATGACAGCATTATTTGCGTAAACGTCAGGGGGTGACAGTGTTAATACGCCGTTGCACTTACACACAACTTTGTTCCTTCATTGGGATTAACCTTTATTCACGCTACAAACACCATGATTTCACACCTATTTTAGGTCATCACATCACAGCACAGGCAGCAGCTAGCAAGTCGCAAATGCTCACTTCAGTCCATTCATTTCACGCCACTGCCGCCGCCAACTAAGTGCCCAGCACGTGAATCATATATCTACACAACGACGCTTGGAGAACCTAAAAAGTCCAACACACCCATTAATATGCCCCTTTCAATCACACATGATCAACTAGATCTACTAATCAATCTTCACCGTTGGATTGAGAAGGCACGGATGATGATGATGCATGAACCGTCTATGTTGTCACCTATAAAGCCCAACTTAGCACTTACATGTGCAGATAAGATGAAATGGCATGTTCTTCAGATTTATGAACTTTCAAAGATAAAGCTACTTCTACTATTCGTCAATTAAGAAAACATTAATGCGACGTTAACGAGATTATGCCCTAATAAAATTTACTCTTTAATATTTGTATTTCAAAATATGTTTATTTTATAAAAATATATTGTTAAAATTTGATGATTTAAAAATATTTTTAAGTCAACCAATGAAAAAAATAATATTAAGCTGAAAATGTGATAGATAAATGAGATTTTGAGTAAAATGGAGAACTAAAAACAATGAGGAGCTAAGAATAAGTGAGGGATACATTCTCAAGCCTTGGGGTCATGGCACCAAGTTAGGCCATGGCGACAGTTTTCTATTTTGAGTATGTTTTGACATCTTTAAATCAGTTTTAAACTTTTTTTACCTATAAATTACTATTTAAACTCTATATAATTTTTATGAATGTTTTAAATTTTATATAAATCTTTTGTAATGGGTGGCATGCATAAGAAACACATCAAATATGAATAAACAAAAAAAAGAATGAAGAGCTCAATGAGCGCTTAAGCATTGAGTGTGTAGAAAAGTGTTATATAGGAAACGTTTGAGTACTAAATATGTAAAAAAGCAATGCATAAACTCTTAGAGAACTCATTCTATTGAGTTTCTTTTGTAATTTCTTAAACAATTTTTGTGATCATTAAGTGATTCGTCAGTAACTATTGAGTAATAAAATAAGTTAAGATCCCGTTAAGGGTGAAAAAAAAATCGATAACCAAAAAATCAAACCAATCAGTTGGTTTGATTTTTTGCCCAAAAAACCGTTTCAATTTTAAAAATTAAGTTTTTTTTTGGTAAATTTTAATTACATTGCCGTGTGGCACTAAATAATTAGGAGTTTGAAAATACAAACATATATTTATCCACGCACAATTTCACTCACTCACTATTAAAATAAAAAATTAAAAAAACCCTAATTATAATTTCATTAAGTAGGAGAATTTTATTTTATGGATATTGTTAGAAATTAGTATATTATTAATAAATAAAAAGTTTAAATTAATCAAAATTAAGCAAATTATAATTACGTTAATAGGAAATAGACCAAAAAATTAGGTAAAAAATGATCTACTAAATTATTTAAATAAATGAATTAAAAAAACTTACAATTTAAAATAAAATATCAAAAAAACTCAAAAAAAGCCAAAAACTGAAATATATAATAATTTAGTCAATTTATTTTTTTAAAGACTTATATAATATATAAGAATAAATTTAGTAGTTTATGTGATGTGTAAAGAATTTTTTTTAATTATATAATATATAACGTGTAATGTATATTAATTTAGTCAACTTATTTTTTTAAAGACTTATATAATATATAAGAATAAATTTAGTGGTTTATCTAACGTGTAATAACATTTTGTTGATTATATAACACATAACGTATAATATATAATAATTTAGTCAACTTAATTTCTTAATGACTTATGTCATATATAAAAATAAATTTAGTAAGTTATGTAATATACAATGATTTTCTTTTATTATATAATACATAACGTGTAATATATATATATATATATATTAATTTAGTCAATTTAATTTTTTAAATACCTGTATAATATATATGAACAAATTTAGTGGCTTATGTAACATATAATAAAATTTTGTTTAATTATATAATATATAATGTGTAATATATAATAATCTAGTCAACTTAATTTTTTAAAGATTTATATAATATATAAGAACAAATTTAGTGGTTTATGTAATGTATAATGAAGTTTTAATTATTATATAATATATAACGTGTAATATTTATTAATTTAGTCAATTTAATTTTTTTTAAACTTAAATAATATATAAGAATAAATTTACTGGTTTATATAACGCATAATAATTTTTTTTATTATGTAATATATATCGTATAATGTAACATATAATATATAATAATTTAGTCAACGTATTTTTAAAAAAATTTATATAATATATAAAAATAAATTTAATAATTTATGTAACGTGTAATAAAAAAATTAAAATTAAATTAAAATGATCACTAAATTATTTGGACAAATAAATTAGAATAATTTATAATTTAAAATAAAAAAATAACTTAAAAAATGAACCGAACCATACCCAGCCTTAAATCCTATGATCTACTATAAAGATAAATAATTTATTAAATCACGTAAATTTTTGTGTATCTTATATGTGATTGATTATTTTCTTTATTTGTGTGTGCAATTTTATGCAATTTTAAAATACTTGTATGTGAAAGTTTCACACGTAAAAATCCCTTCATACATGGTGAGTGATCTTTCTAGTCACAAATCATATGGGGGATTTTTTTTATGTACTTGAAAAAAGAAATTGTTAGTTTAATTTATAAAAATTTATTAAATTATTAAATTACATTTCATATATTTTTAAATACTTTTGCTACTTACTGTTGTTGAAAAATTACATTTAAAGTGTACTTTTTGAAAATAATAAATAAAATTGATATGCCTAATCATAATAAATGGTTCTATATTTGATAATATTTATCTTACTATTATAAAAAAATTACATTTTAAATGCTACTCTTTTCAACTCATAGATGAATCAATGTAGTTAAAAAATATTAAAGATTAAATTAATATTTTTTTTCAAAAAAAAAAGAAGAAAAGAAAGCGACAACCTTCAAACTAAATAGTTGTTTAAATATTGTTTCTTATAGTTTCCAAATAAAAATAAAAAGAAAAGAAAGTGATAACCTTCAAACTAAAGTGTTGTTTAAATATTGTTTCTTATACTTTCAATTGGCTATCAAACTAAATATTTGTTTAAATATTGTTTCTTATACTTTCAATTGGTTATCAAACTAAATAGTTGTTTAAATATTGTTTCTTTTACTTTCAATTCTACCAAATCTTCTTTATGAAGGATGTAGAGAAATATTTTAACATAAATCTAAAATAAATTATTTGGTTGGATCGTACTAAGATAATTAAACAACGATATATATGAAAGCCAAACATGCTGGCCTCCTTAATGGGATTGTGTTCGGCTGCTTCTAGCTTGGCCAGACGATGCTATATTCCACGTGATAAAGCCACCACCAAATTTGATCTCTTCGGTTTGTAAAAAAATACGCAAATCGATTATGGTGTTGTCACGTCGGTCCCCTCCCTTGCAAACAGTGCTAATGAGCAATAAACATCTGATTTCTCTTTAATTATAAGCGCTAGCCTCATGGGTGACAACTTACGAGATGATATTATAGAGAATATAGGGTCCTTTTTTCATATCACTTGGAAGTTTGCAAAATTCATTTCATAATAGATCTCATGACAAGTATATATCATCACTTTAATAAAGTAGCTTTCGTAACGTTTGAAATTTAAGATTCTTAAAATTATAGATTTTTGAAATTGGAATTAATTAAATAAGTAAATATTTTAAGTAATATAATATATAAATAAGTAATTAAAAAATATAGAGAGAAAAATATAAAAAATACATTAAATTTATATGATTTGGTAGCTTATCTATATCAACAATGAATCTAAATCACATACTCTCGTCAATAAATTATAAGATACTCACAAAGTATATATTTTACAATAAAGACTCATAAAAACCTCACCTTCACTTATAAATAAAAAGTTTATTTCATTAAAAATTACAAAAAAAATATTTAAATACTTGTGTTGATCGTTAAAATGTGTTTACATATCAATAAAAGAGTATTTATATGGGCTTTTATGATTATTTATGTTAACCCTAAATATGTAAAAATTATTTTAAGGAGTTCTGAAATAAGTGGAAGTCAAAACAAAACAAAATCAAAAGTGGAAACTATTTCTTGCACCGGTATTGCGGCACCAACTCTTTGGCGCCACGGCGTTGGGTGATTGTGCCCAGCTCTGCGGTGCCCACTCACTCCTAGGGGCCGCGATGTCTATGTCTAGGCACCATCATTTGTCTTCCGTCCTCTTTTTGAGTTCGTTTTCGATTTTTGCGTACTCAACGCAATTAATTTATTCTCTAAATTATATATCAATAATTTTTAATTAATTTTCTCACAATAAATAATGAATTGAGGTAAATAAAGTGAATGTCAAATGTTAGTTATAAATCCTCTAGTTAACTAAAGTTTGAATTATATTTATAAACTCATTCCCAACTAATATAAAATTTGTTAAAAATATTAAAAAAATAAAACCGTAAAACTCTAAACTCAAAATGAACAATATTACTCTATATAAAAACGACCATATAAAAGCGGTTGTTACAATTCTTATGCCCAATTTATTCATCCATCAAAATCACTAGAGAGATATAGAACAAGTGGGGAATTTTCGGAAAAGAAAAGTCTTAGTCCATTTGACAATACAGCCAATAATATTTAGATCTAATGTTTTGCAAAAATATATATATATATATATATTTATTTGGTAAATTTGCTATTAGCAATAACATAAAATTTCAACCACTAGACGTTATAGTGATAACATATTATGAATCGTGGAGTGCGAAGCCAGTTGTAAAACGAGAAGGGATCGATTCTATGTGAATAAACGTCGGGTAAATTTTTTCTTACTATTCTTTTTGGAGCACATATTTAATAAGAATATGCTCGTTGTTACATATTGTGCCAATCAAAATTGGTTTCTAACTCATGGTGATGCCGCTTAAGATTGGTGCTCTTATCACAATTTTATAATATGTTAGTATATTTGTACCCTCCCTGTGACAGGCCATGACCAGGTGGGGGCTGAGTTATAACTTGAACCCAACTTTTTTTTACATAAAAATAGTGATAAATTGCGAATTTTTACTTAGTTAAAAAATAATGTACAGAAAATTTTTTATTATTAGAAAATTCTAATTATCTACCTTAACTCAGGGCCTAAATTCAAACAACACAAGTGAAGATTGTCTGCTACTTGCATTTTCTCAATTTCTCAATTTATATTACTAGATTTTTTTCCCCTAAGCCTTACACATGCATGATTTTTATGTACATGGAGAATTGTATACGTGGCGCTATTAAATAATTTATAACTTCAATTATTTTAAAAAAATCCTACAAAATTGTATTGTACATACTGAAAAGACAAATACAACAATCCAACAACCATTTTTGACTATTTAAAATAATAATTAACAAAAAAGAAATTATAAGAATTGTGTATGGTTTTGTTTATTTATATAGTATGATTATAGTGATTTATTTGTTACCGTTAATGTTTTTTTTTTTTTTTGTGTGTATAATATTATGAATAAATATCCTTATCATGTATTTTGCATAAACAACAAACGAGTGAATAAAACTCTATTTCAATTCTTTTCTTCTCCACTATTTTTATTTTACAAATTTCTTTTATATATCTAGTCAGAACATTTATATATATATATATATATATAAACTAATTTTATATTTGCGCTCAACTAGAACTATGATTTTTACCTCATCGATCTTTTAGTTACAAAATGAGATGTCACAGCATATGGAGATTTCATTTCCTTCTTTTCTTAATTATTATAATTATTTTTATGAAGATTTCTTTCCTTCTTTTCTTAATCATTATAATTGTTTTTATTGCAATAGATGTTTATGCGTCATTTTAGTATTATATAAATATAAATTATTTAATATTTATATAATAAATATTTCGAATAAAATCATTAATATTAAACATATATAGTAAGATATTTGTAATATTTCAAATATTATATGATTTGAATGAGTTTAGATTTAGTTTAAAAGGGTTTGGACTAGTGGTAAGAGTTAGCTACGTTGAGAGTTTTAATTATTAATAGTTAATACTGCTAAGAATTAGAGTCTTATTTGAAATGAGACATAGACCCAGAGTATACTAGTAATAATATAGTTACAAATATTTGTAAATAGTACTGAGAAATGTCATTGTTCAAGTATGTTTTCAAATGTTATGTTCCTAATATATTTTCATTGATGCGGGTTTGTCGGTAAAAATTTTATTTAACATAGATCGATGCATGTCCATATCTTGATAGTATAGATTGTTAGTCTTAACAAACTATAAGTTTAGTGGAAACTTGTGTAGATATGCGAGTATTCATTGAGAACTGTGTATTGAACATGCTTAATTAGGATCTCCGATAGATATTTCATAAAGTCATCAATTGATGATCCTTTTCAAGTTGAGTAGTATTCGTGATCCTTTAACCTGAGCACCACATGGACTTGTGAGTGATCTATCATACTTAAGTTCTGTTTATGTCAGAGACTTTTCATAGTTTGACTGTTAGGTATCGCTGGGTATGGTTCGATACTCGTGGAGTCCAATATATGCAGATATAGGATCTGTCAGCTCATAAAGGTGAGTTATATATCCAGATGTGTTTAAGATTGTGTTCGATAAAATATTATGGCCATAAGTAATTTACAAAAAAAAAAAATTTTCGTGTAAAAAATAATATTGTAAAAGTGTTTACAGATATTATTTATGAAAATACGAATATGAAGACAAGTTTTAGTGTTGAGCATATTGAGACTTTACGGTAATGATTTATGTCTCCGATCTTCCAATATATAAATGATAGAGAGATTATATGAATATGTATTAATCTCAACTTGTATGATTTAACATGTTGTTTTGTTATTTTCATAATATGCGTGTGGGACATCGTTTGTAGACTTACAGAAGAGTTTCATAAGATAAAACGGGTGTGAACCTAAAGAGTCTCATTATATGAAGTATACTCGTTATGCACTAGAGTAGCGCACCGAATTAAATAATTCAATTTAGAAACTTATTAGAAAATCAAAATTATTTCAAGGTCTCTCAAAGAGATCATAAAATTTAAGTGTTAAATCCAAAATCTCTACAAATAAAACTTGTTACTTTATTCTTTCTATTGAATTTCGCGTGTCATGCCATTAATTTGGACATAACACGTTGTATGGTATTATTTGTTTAATTTAATTATTAAATATTAATAATTAATTATCAAATGAAAGTGTAATGGTAAATGAAATATTTAAAAGGTGGGTGTTTATTGATATTAATTCAATATGAAATAAATGAAATTTATTAAATTACTTATATGGCCAAAGTGTAAATAAGCAAGAGGTGGCATTGTTTATACATATAATGGCCACCAATTTAATTCTTATTTGGCTATTTTATTAATAAATCAAAACCCGACTTCTCGTGTTTAATTTTAAGCATGAGATGACTATGAAACAAAAGTAATTTGATCACTAAATTGATAGCAATTCGATCAATACTTCTTAAAAGTATGACAATGCAAATTCATTGCAATTGTCATTCTTAGCCATCAATTACAAATTTATTG
Source organism: Ailanthus altissimus (assembly GCA_946807835.1). Taxonomy (NCBI): domain Eukaryota; kingdom Viridiplantae; phylum Streptophyta; class Magnoliopsida; order Sapindales; family Simaroubaceae; genus Ailanthus; species Ailanthus altissimus. Next base: position 25,457,335 of record OX327696.1, on the reverse strand, counting down.
GATGAATTTCTGACAATAACGGCTATGAATAACCATTTTTTTTTCATTTGGTAATGCAAGTAAGTTGTAAGAAAATCTAGATAAAGATTCGAAAAAATTTTTAAAAGCAAGTGTTACTTTTGGTAAAATATTATGACGAGAATAAAAAGTTATCGTTTTAATTTAAAAGATTTCATTGAGTTCTAGACTAGAACTGTGCAAAACACGATTTAAGGGTGAATCTCCTAATATTTTATTAGTATAATAAAATATTTATTAATATTTTACTGCACATTTATACATGTGATGTGTAAATTAAAAATTTATAATGTACACGTTTATATTACGCACAGCCCACTTTTCAGTTCCTTTGTACCCAACTGTCTTACCTATATGATAAAGATTGTGTATTCCATACTTAAGGTTAAAGGTTCGAACTCTGACTGAGGCTCAAGACAATATATATATTATAAATATTTTCCTCATTTATTAAAGGTATGTTGTCCTCGCGTAAAAGTACAAGTCCAGTCTTTTATTAAACGTATGTTGTCATTATGTTGTAGAAGTATAAGTCTAGACTTGTATCCTCATTTTATAAAAGTATAAGTCCAAACTTGTATAAGTAAGGTACAGTTATGATTGATGGTCTAATGTAATATCAGTATTAAATAATAATAAGGGAAATTATATATGACCCCTCATTCTGTTTTGAGCATTACCCACTTACTCTCGATATTTTGTATTACCCAAAAAATCCCATACAATAATATTACCCACTAATTCGTATTATCTTTTACTAATTTACTCTTACATTACTATTTTTTTCATAAATTATTAATGTTTTTTTTTAAATAATACTAAAATAATAAAAACCATAACATGTTTATATTATGATGAAATGATGAATATTTTAGTTATTTAGGATATTAGCATCAATATCTTGAAAGTATGTCTTAATTATAACAATACCCACAATTTAAAAAATTGACGGTAGTGTCCAATTTTTTTACCAAAATAGGAACGGATGCCCAAACGTTAAAAATATTTTATTAAATTAAACAGATTCCATGTCAATCAGTGCAAAAATACTATTTTACTATTTACACGTTAAATGAGATTAAAACAACATAACACTTGCACAATTTTAAAAAAATTGACTTTTAAATATAATAAAAAATAAAATATTTATAAAATAATACAAATAAAATAAAATATTTAAAAATAAATTAAAAAGATAATAATTTTTTTAAAAAAAAGTTTATAAGCAAATGCCCGCTGGTGACCATTAGGTTGGCTATATTTTGTTTTAAGTTTCTTTCTTTTTTTTTTTTAATTATATTATATTATATTTTTAATTTTTAAATATTTAAAGGTAAAAAGACGTGATTACCTTTTGATCTATTAATTTTAATAATAAGTCATTGACGATTGGGCATCTATGCATATTTTGACAAAAAAATTAGGTTTTAACGTCGATTTTTTTAATTTATAGGCATTGTTATAATTAAGTCATATCTCAAGGGTATTGTGATAATATCTCTAGTAATTTTATTTCTATTTTGTCTTTGTTTTATAATTTAATTTTTTTCATTAATTAATTTTTAAAAATACATTAATATTTAATATTTTTGAGAAAGAATAAATATATTATGATTTTATTATTATTTTAGTAATTTTATTTAAAAAATAAATAAAAAACCATAACATATTTATTATTTCAAATGAGCATTAAATGTTAATGCATGAAAATATACTAAATATTAATAAAAATATAAAATATAAAACAAAAAATAAAATTAAAATTACCAAAATATTTATCATTCTATCATAACATAAATATATTATAATTTTTATTATTATTTTTATAAAGATATTAATAATTTATAAAAAATAACAGTGTAATAGTATATTAATAAAAAGACTATAAAAACTAATGGATAATGTAATAACAATAATTTTTTTTAATAATATAAAACATATGTAGTGTAAATGAATAATACTCAAAACATGACGAGAATAATTAGTCGCTACTCTAATAATAATTGTCTCATTCGAGCAAAGTCGTGCTATTTGTAAATCAAAACTTCTCTACATATGGAAAGTAGATACCTTATCAAAACGGGTAAAGAAAACAACAAAAAGAGAATATTCTCCCTCTCTCGGTATAATAATTATATTCAAATAGTTGCTTATTACAATTATGCTCCAAAAGAAAATCCAAGTCAGTAAGTTTAGATTGTTTCACACAGTGTGAGCTTGCAAACATAATTGTAATTTGGAAATGTTGATTTTGATTTTAGATAAAATAGCCCATAGGAATATTTTGTTTGTGGTTGGAGCCATTACGCTCAATTAAGTTGAGAATAATCATTCTTGATACAATTCCACGGCGGACTCAAAAGTCAAGTTAGGTGATGGCTAAATTGCAATGCATAGTTGGATGTAAGATTAGGTTAGAAATTAATACGGTTGTGTTTGTCATAAAAGAGTAATATTATATTTTTTAAATATTATTTTAATTATTTTATATTTTAAATTAATGTGTGTAATTAAATATATGTATTTAGTACATAATTAATACACTACAGTTAATACATATTTAAAATTAAGTATAAGAATCTCACAATCTTAAAATTACATAGAAAAAATTATACTAAAAATAAGATGCCATAAAATTTATAAAATACAAAATTTTAGATAGTTGTCATAATCATGTTTGTATTGAATTGATGGCATTATGCTTAAGTTTCAACATTTATCTAAGTGGTTTTGCCCTCATTATAGGAGGATTCTACTCTCCGGTCAGTCTCAAAATGTTAATCTTTTGTTGAGTGATTAGCAATATAGTTGAAAGTATAGCAATTATCAAATTGTTTTTCAATTGAAAGTTGTGTCAAAATAGGAGATTAATTTGTTAATGAAAATTTACATTGATTGCATAATGAGTTAATTGAACCTAACCTAGACATGCAAACCCAAGTTTTACCATAAGAAATTTAGCCGACTTTGTTGAAAAAAGAACACGAGGATAATATGAGAGAAATCCGATGGATATTACCCAATCAACAAACCAATTTAATATAATGGAGTCCAAACAAAAATAGTGATTCATGGCAAATGTTTTTGGTGAAATAAACTAAAATGGGTTATTATTATGTTATGTTTATGATTTAAATTTTATATTTTGATTAACGTGATATTTGATATATTAGTTGTAAATTGGTATTGTATTGTTACAACATTAACAATTATTTGACACATAATAGTTAACGATTAATAATACATTAATTGTCATATAAAATTTATATTTTAATTTTGTAAATTTAATAATATTAATAAATAAATATTATATTATCCAATTTTAATATTGACATTATGAATGATGAAATAATGAATAATACTATATATATATATATATATATACAAACTATATTAAGTACATTATCTAATCATTTATTAGTACTTAGATAGATGAGGTCAAATATTAGATTGGATGGATAATCTAATACACAATTCTTCGGAGGGAAAACATTAAATCTCCAACGCTATATCAGCTAATGCCAGAAATTCACCCAGAACTTCAGCCAATGAAATCACAACACGTGGAGTGGAAGCAGCAAAATATGAACTGTGGAAATAGTAACACACCCCACGTAAATAAATAAAATACTCGTGTACATGGCGGTAAAATTGAACAACACGCCACTAATATCTAGAATAAATAAATAAATAAAAGACAGCGATAACAAAAAAGAAAATAATTCAACACAAGGTGAAGGAACAATTTGTTTAACAAATAAATAAATAAAACTAAAATTAGAAACAAAAAAAAAAAAAAAACGAAGCTCTCTCTTCTTTCCTTGCGTTGGTGCGAAATCGAGGGCTCTCTCTTTCTGTCTCCATCTTTGATTCTCTCTGCGAATTCTCTCGCCAATCTGTAAGTTTTTCATTTTTCAAATATTAAAATCCGTTTCAGTTTCCTTCAATTTCTTTTTCTCCAAATATTCATTAACTTTGTAGGTTTTTTTTTTTCCGAAAGTTTCTAAATTTTTTAGAATTAATTAGATCTCAGAAACCTTGATCTTGTTCGTTCTCTGCTATTATATCTCTGATTTAGGGATCTCGAGGTTCGTGCAATCGTTACTGCTCGAATTTTGAGGTATTTGTTTAATTATTGTGTAATTAGAGGGTGTTTAGGTTCTGATTTGTGTAGATCGCGAGGAGTGAGGATTATCAGGGCATAGGCCGACCGATGGCTTCGAATCCTCCGCAGTTTCAGGTGGAGGATCAGACGGACCAGGATTTCTTCGACAATTTAGTTAACGAAGAAGTCGACTTCGCCGGGCCCCCCAAAACCACAGCCACCGCCAGCAATAATATCGCGGCGGATTCGATTGACTCCGACTCTGACAACGCCAAAGCTTTCGCGAATCTGACTATTGATGATAGTGAAATTAAGTCGAAACAAAAAATTGGTTCCGAGGAATCCATTGCGGAAAAGAAGAGTGAGTGGAATGATTTGAAACAAGATATTGGTTCGGAATGGATTGCAGATAATAAGAGTGATTGGATTGCTGATAGTGTGAATGAACTGAATAATGAGATTGATGTTAAGGATGTAACGGATTCAGTTGCTAGTAAGAGTAATGGATCTGCGATTAAGGAGGTGGGTTGGAATTCATTTTATGTGGATTCTTCTGAGCAGAATAGGAATCATGAGTTTGGTTCGTACTCAGATTTTTTCACTGATTTTGGGGGCAATTCTGTGGAAGTTCCTGGCAAAGTGGAGGAGAATGTGAATGTGGTTCCAAATGCAAATGGTAAAGTGAATAATTTATCTGGAAATCAAGAGTCTATAGCTGATGGTTTTGTACAAAACTCCATTGATTATGGTAGTTATGGTCAGTATCAAGATAGTCAAGTTTATGGAGCTGAAGAGAAGGCAAATGGGTATGATTTGAATAGTAGTGAATATTGGGAGAGTTATTATCCGGGATGGAAGTATGATGCAAATACTGGGCAATGGTATCAGGTGGATGCAACGGCGAGCATACAACAAGGGTTATCTGGTGCAGCAGCTTCAGGGAGTGACTGGAATGCTATTTCGGAGAAATCAAAGGTTGCATACTTGAAGCAAAGTGCTCAGTCTGTTGTTGGTACGGTAATGGAGACTAGTATGACGGAGAGTGTGTCTAATTGGAATAATCAGGTTTCTCAAGGGAATGATAATGGTTACCCAGAGCATATGATTTTTGATTCTCAATATCCTGGTTGGTATTATGATACAATTGCTCAAGAATGGCACACATTGGAGAGTTATAGTTCAGTAGAACAATCGAAAGTTGAAGCTCGTGATCAGCAAGGTCAGAATGGGCTCCCTTGTGTAGATACATATTTGAACAATACTAATAGTTTGTACACTGAATTTGGGCAAACTGATAATTATGGTACACAAGGTGATGGTAACGAAAGCTTGCATGATAAGCAAGCAAATAATTATGGTTCTCATGGCCTTGGCAACATAAGTGAACATGGAAACTGGACTGATTCTTATGGTAATTACAATCAGCAGGATATCCACATGTGGCAACCTGAGACTGTTTCCAAGGCAATGGCTGTTTCAAATTTTGGTCAAAACCAGCAAGTGGATAATTTCTATGGTTCCAAGGCCTCTGTAAGCAACCACGTGGATACACAGAACTCTTTCAGTTCTACACAGTCTATTCCATCTTATGAGAATGCAAGTCAAGGTCGCGGTGAGGCTAATGGGATTGCTGGGTTTCAAAGCTTTGTCCCCAGTGGGGACTTCAGGCAGCAGTTTAATCAAGCCTATGTGAAGCAGAATGAACAAATGCAGCTTCCAAATGACTTTTACGGCAGTCAGAAACAAGTAACTATTCCGCAACAATCATTTCCGAGTAGTTATCAGAATTCTTATGCTCCAAACATTGGAAGATCATCTGCTGGGCGTCCTTCACATACCCTGGTTGCTTTTGGATTTGGTGGAAAACTCATAGTAATGAAAGATAACAGTTCTCTCCAGAGTTCAACTTATGGAAGCCAGGTTAGGATTTAAATATTCTCTCGCTCTTAGTTTTAATGATCCAGTAGATTACTAAACTTTGGGGAGGCCAAAGAATTGGTAAGTTGCAGAAGATTTTTTGTGCTAGCTTGATTTCTATTCTCCAATTTGTTTTTGCTTAACATTCTGTTTTAGTTTAAGGGCTAAATATGAAAACTTTTTGTGCTGTAACTTTGATCTCTCAGAAGGACTAATCATGCATGTTTATTTTTTTGTGAAGGGTCATGCAGGAGGCTCTATTAGTATTCTGAACTTGATGGAAGTTATCACAGGAAACACTGATGCTTCTAGCACTGGAGTGGGTGCTAATGATTACTTTCGTGCTCTGTGCCAACAATCCTTTCCAGGTCCATTGGTTGGAGGGAATGTTGGAAGTAAGGAGTTGCATAAGTGGATTGATGAGAGGATTGCAAACTGTGAATCTCCTGACATGGATTATGGGAAGGGCGAAGTTTTGAAGTTGCTTCTCTCATTACTTAAAATAGCTTGTCAACATTACGGAAAACTTCGATCTCCTTTTGGCACAGAAATCGCACTAAGGGTACTTTTATTTGGTTTTTAAATTTGGTGATGAATTTATTTTCATTGGTTTAATTAATCACATTTACCATGGTTTAAATATTTTTGGATTTATTTGCTTGTCTGAATTTTATTGTATCTTTAACAATGCTTCCCACTTTCCCTTCCAACTTTGAATGTGGCCCAGATTGTTACCTTGTGATACGCTGCATTCGGTATCTTTTCAATAGATTCTATGTAGTTTTCTGCTATCTATATTCTCTTTCATCCTTTTCTTTTTTGAGTGTTTGAGAGTCTATGTGCTGTGTGTAAGCAGGGCAAGTAGCTTATTCACCTTGTATAGCTTTGCAAAAATGTTTTTGTATTTCCATTGTTTGTCTTATTGCAATAAATTTAATAATCAGTTTATACTCTACACAATGTGTGAATTTTAATTCTTAGGAAGCCATGGTGAAGTTTTAAGGATATATATTCCAATTCTCTGCCTCATATTTGTTTATTTATTTACAGTACACTCTATTGTAAGAGGACTAGCAATTTCATATTGTCAGAGGTGTAACCTTTTTATTTGAAAACAATTGGAGCTTGCATTTTCTTACAGAAGCTCGAGGACTAAAAGTCTTATGACAAGCTAAAGAAAATATGCTAGTGATGTGTTCTTAAAGAAAGAAACAAATTACATTTAAATTAGCATTTTGTAACCGGTCAATTCTTTTGGCTATGTATTTTGAGATCATTTCATTTTCTCATTTTGTGATATCTTGTTTTAGTTCAAAATGCTTGTCTTCTGTTGTATAAATCTTCCTGAAGGTTAACTTTTACATTTGTTTTGCCTCTGTAACAATATAAATTTTTTCCTTGTAATAATAGTCTTTTTAGTGCCATTTCGAGAGGTAAACTAATTAGGCATTTGGTATGCTTGTTGCTTTTGTAATATTAATAGGAGAGTGATACTCCAGAATCAGCAGTTGCTAAACTCTTTGCATCTGTCAAGAGGAATGGCCCACAATATGGTGCTCTTGATCACTGCTTGCAGAATTTGCCATCAGAAGGACAGATTCGGGTATGCTATGAGTTGCTACTGCTTCACAATATATGCCATTTTCTCATTTTTCTGAAAAAAAAAAATGTTCACAATGTATATTACAGGCAACTGCTTCTGAGGTACAGAATCTTTTGGTCTGTGGTCGAAAAAAGGAGGCTCTATTATGTGCACAAGAAGGTCAGCTTTGGGGGCCTGCACTTATCCTTGCATCACAACTTGGAGAACAGGTGTGGCTTATGTTCCATGTTGTTACCTCTTACAGAGGAATTGAACATTTGAGGAAGACATATTTACTGAAGCTTGCACCTCCTTCTCTCTGTCTCCCTCACACATTTCCCATATAGTGGTGCTGACACGGGATTATTGCAGTTCTATGTTGATACTGTGAAGCAAATGGCACTTCGCCAGCTGGTAGCAGGATCACCTTTGCGGACATTATGCCTGCTAATAGCTGGGCAACCAGCTGATGTGTTTTCCACAGACATGCCAGCTGATGGTGGTCTTCCTGGAGCTGTTAATATGTCACAACAGTCCACAAATGTAAGATATTGATGGTAGATGTGTCTATTCAAATGTTTTACCGCTGTGTTTAGCATTTACATTAATTTATTTTGCTGTGTTGGGATTCTTATAGAAGGAACTTATAATCTGTGGAACAAAAATAAAAAGGGAATATACCTCGGAGCTAAGGAATGTTTCTTATAAGAACTCATCTGAAAGAGGGGGGCATTCTATGTTGGATTGTTTTGGCCGGGGTACTGTGTGTGTTTCCTTGACGCAAACAATATAGTTAGATCATGAGCTATAAGAGTCAAGATGCATCTTAGGACCTGATTACTGCATTTTGAGAACTTCTGGCTTGTAGTAAACTGTTGTGTCATTGTCGGATAAATTTTACAATTTTTTTCAGTAGGTACTTTGATGTGGAAGAGTCAATGTTCTGTTTTTTAGCCTTATCTTTATGTTGTGATTACAGTTTGGGGCCAATGGCATGCTCGATGATTGGGAGGAAAATTTGGCTGTAATAACTGCAAACAGAACAAAAGATGATGAACTTGTGATTATTCATCTAGGAGATTGCTTATTGAAGGACAGAAGTGAGGTATATTTCTTTCATCACTTCTGTACTTTACTTTTTTGTTGAAATCTTTTATTCTTGAATGACACTTGAGGGTTGTACTTCAGATCACTGCTGCCCACATCTGCTACTTAGTTGCGGAAGCAAACTTTGAATCATATTCAGATAGCACAAGACTTTGTCTTATCGGAGCAGATCACTGGAGATTTCCTCGAACATATGCTAGTCCACAGGCTATTCAGGTGCTCTTTAATTTTTTTCTTTTTGGCTCTATTGGCTTCTCATTTACTGATTTATAGTTTTTAATCATACAAGTAGAGATCCTGTGGAATTTAGTTGCTTTTTGCAGATGCTAGTATTGGAAATTGACACAAGACAACTAAACAAAGATTCAGTAATTTGTTTTGTAAATGATGTTTCTTAAGGAAATCTTAACATATTGATTGAATGGTGTATGAACAGAGGACCGAGTTATATGAATATTCAAAGGTGCTTGGAAACTCTCAATTTATCCTGTTACCCTTTCAGCCTTATAAGCTCATATATGCATACATGCTCGCTGAAGTGGGCAGAGTTTCAGATTCTCTAAAGTATGTTGGCTTTTTTTTTTTTCATTGATGTTTCAGTCAGTAGCACCTTCAATTCTCTAACATAATGACATTACGTCAGGTACTGTCAAGCCCTGTCAAAATCACTGAAAACTGGTCGTGCCCTTGAAGTAGAAACATGGAAGCAATTAGTCTTATCTCTTGAGGAGAGGATTAGAGTCCATCAACAGGTATTTTTGTGGTCTTCATTTAGTAACTTCATCAAAATTTTAGTTATTTTATCCTGGTCCCAGTGATTGAAATATGCTTACAGGGTGGATACACTGCAAATCTGGCTCCTGGAAAATTGGTTGGAAAATTGCTCAACTTTTTTGATAGTACTGCACATCGTGTTGTTGGGGGCTTACCGCCGCCCATACCATCAACATCTCAAGGAAGTGGTCAAAGTACTAAACATTATCATCAACCTATGGGCTCTAGAGTATCTGGTAGTCAATCAACGATGGCCATGTCATCATTAGTGCCTTCTGCTTCGATGGAGCCCATAAGGGATTGGGCAGCTGATGGCAACAGAATGACAATGTCTAATAGAAGTGTCTCAGAGCCAGACTTTGGAAGAACCCCAAGACAGGTGTGTAATTACTATAAAATAGGAAACCTTATATTTACTTTTAGCTGCTTGATGTGCATCCGCATGATCTTACATAACATTTTTTTGAGATCTTTCTGACATCCGGTGGGATCAGGTTGATTCATCAGTGGAAGCAACCTCATCTAGTGCAGAAGGCAAAGCATCAGGTGGGACATCTCGCTTTTCTCGTTTTGGCTTTGGCTCAGGACTTCTGCAAAAGACTGTGGGACTAGTGTTACGGCCTCGCACAGATAAACAGGTAAAGCTTCAAGTCCGTTATTTTTTCCAGGAAGGATGATTGAAAATGTTTGTTATCACTTAGTTGGCTGTTTGTTTCAATTTACATTCCTATTGAAGGCTAAATTGGGCGAAAAGAATAAATTCTATTATGATGAAAAGCTTAAGAGATGGGTAGAGGAAGGTGCAGAACCTCCAGCTGAAGAAGCAGCCCTGCCACCCCCTCCAATTTCAGCCTTCCAGAATGGAATGTCTGACTACAACTTGCAATCTGCATTGAAGGGTGAGGGTTCTCCAAGTAATGGGAGCCTGATGATTAAAAGTCCAGCTCCTTCTGAACATACTTCGGGTATCCCACCTATTCCATCCGGCTCAAATCAATTTTCAGCTCGTGGACGCATGGGTGTTCGATCAAGGTAAGTCACATTTTTATCTGCATTTAGAAAAGCTCTTTGCATGCTAGTTATGGTAAACATCCTTGTTGCTTAGTTATATAACATGAGAATAAATGGTTGAAAGTAAGTTTAAGAATGACTAAACAGAAAAATTAATTGCTTTTTGTGAATGATTCAAAAGTCATAAATTCATATGGGTCAGTGGGAGCTGTGAAGCTGGTACATGCTATCAAAAGTTTGTGATGATTTTTCAATCTTTTATACTTAGGTAATCTATCCTTATGCATGAAGATAATCAATTCGGAAGATTTGCTCCATGGATCTCATTGGGAGATTTTAGGCTTCTTAGGCTTTGTTTGTAATATTATGTATTTGGGTAAATGGCTTGATTTTGTTCCCATTTATATTGAGAGGTCTAAAAGATTATACCTCCAAGCTTTAGACTCTGCTAAAGTGTTGTTAGATTTAACAACAATTTTGAAACTACAACTTTTGTTTTTGCCAACTGTGAATTAAGGTTGATTTTTTTTATCTGCCATAAAATAGATAGTGAGGCTTGAGTTCTATGTTGGATGGTCTTACCTTTTTAATTTCCCAACCTCTCCCTTGGATATTTGGCTACATAGAAATACAAGGTAGAAGAATAATCAATTAAAGATTTTTGAATAATAGATCTTTCTTCTATTGGGAGTGAGATGCAAAACAGTGTATTTGATTAATCGTCATGACTGGCCACTTCTCAGAAACTGGTATAATAAAAATTATGCTAGACATTTCATTTACTACTTCGATTCTTTCAGCTATGAAGTGATTCTCTCTCATTTTTTTCCCCTGGTCATTAGTTGTACTCAATCTCAATTAGGTGATATTGATGGCTTTTAACAGGTATGTGGACACCTTCAACCAAGGGAAAGGAAGCCCAGCAAAACCATTCCTATCACCTTCTGTTCCATCTGTTAAGCCCACTGTTGCTGCAAATCCAAAGTTTTTTGTTCCCACCCCTGCATTGGCAGCTGAACAGGCAATGGAGGCTATTGCAGAAAATGTTCAAGAAGAGAATGCAACAAATGAAAAGCCTTCAACATCCACTATGAATGACTATATCCAATCTCCTGCAACATCAATGACTAAACGAAGGTTCCCAAGCATGGATAATATCCCAGGTGGGTTCATGACAAATGGCAATAGTTCCCTTCAGGCTTACTCTAGACGGACAGCATCATGGAGTGGAAGCTTTACCGATGCATTCAACCCTAATATGACAGAAACGAAACCTCCAGTGGAGGCAATGGGCAGGCCTCCATCATCGTTTATGCCTAATCCAATGAACGGTGGCAGTTTTGGTGATGAGCTTCATGAGGTGGAACTTTGAATCAGAGTAATGATGTAAATATCGAAGTTTTGTTCCTTGTGGTCAATACAACATTCAGGTAATATGCTCTTGTGCATCCCTTAAATATATGGAATGGTGGTATGCCCTAGGATTGGGGTTCCAGGGAAAAGTAAAAAGCATGCTTTTCCTCCCAGCAGTGAACGATGCAATGTCAGTGCATTTTAACTTAAAACAAACCTCATATGCATGCTTTAAGGAGTTACCACCATCTGATGCTTTTTAGGAGCAAGGTTTATTTTTGTTGTCTTTGGTTTTTGGAAAGAAGTCGTAATAGGCTCACCAATGTACAGTTCATTTGTTCATTTGTTTTAAAATAGAAAAAGTGTCCCTTGAGATAGGAGAAAAGCCTTAAAGAAGATATGTTTCTGAGGAGAAAGGATAATGTACTGATTTGCAGGAAATAAGATGTTTTTTTCTGTTTGACCATCAATGCCAATACTCATGGATGCTGATTGTTTTTTAAATTAAGTTGAAGTAAATTTTGAGCTTTTGATACTTGGGTTGGGAACCTCGAGACTAACCAGCAAAAATGGGATTTGAATCATGGTTGGTCACCCGCTACATGCGTCAATGAGATCTCTTAGAGCCAAACTTATTCTTTAGCCTGCTCATTTGACCTCCCCTCTCCATTGCAAAACCAACTCCTGCTGGATGTCCTTAATAATATTCAGCCTCGCGATATCCTTTTTTTAACATCCTTATTCTAGTTTAATTTTGACTTCTTTTGGGTAACCTTGTCTCCAGTTGATGAATTTGATTTCTTTGTAAAACTTGTTTCACTGGATATAAATTGAAACAAACCAACGACAAATATATCTATATTTATTCTTTTACGAGCCGAGACTCCCTTTCTTTATACTTTGGGAAATTTTTTGGAATAGTCCAAAAATTTAGGCCTTTTTTTAAAAAAAAAAATTTAACCACAATATCACTCAACCTTTTTTTGAGTTGCATCACTTTCTCAACTTCTATAACTAAATTTGAAACGAGCAAAATACCGTTACGAATTAAATTCTCATTTGTTCTCTACAACTCAGATACGTTCATAAAATATTAATGAAATAATTCTTAAAAATAATATATTAAAGTTGCCTTTTAAATTTCAAACACAAATTTTATACTTTTTAAAAAATAATTGATATTATACTACAAAATTAATAATTAGAGATCAAATTCACGCCGCAAAAGCTTGCATTGCGATCGCAATGCTGAAAGGCGCGCGAACGCCTTTTATTTATTTATTATTTTTTTGGTTCAATCGCTGCAGTAGTTGCAACCGTTGGTGGTGGTGGTGCTGCTCTTTGCGCTGTCCCCGGTGGTGCAGTAGCGCCGCCGCAGCACTACCAGCAGCCGGCTGCTGAACTGAAAAAAAATTAAGTGAAAGGCAGTAAATGCTGCGGCTGCTGTGCCCGAAAATAAAAAGTGAGAGGCAGTAAAAATCGCCCTGCTATAGGTGCGCCTTTCGTGTAGCGCCAATGACAGTGCAATTACAGTAACAGCTTTTTACGCGATGAATTTAATCTCTAAATACTAATTTTTCAGTATAATATCAATTTTTTAAAAAAAAATTATACAACTTCTATATTTGCAACTTAAAAAGCAAATCTGATATGTTATTTTAAACAAATTATTTCATTGATTTTTCTTGAATGTGTGATATATTTGTAGTAAGGAGAGAAAATTAGAGAATTTAGTTCATAAGAATATTTTAGCCCCTGCATAAATTATTTGGCTACAAATTTTGAGAGGTTGAAATTGTAGCTAAATTAAAAAAGACTCAAAAATTTTTGCACCATCCTTGAAAATTTCCCTTATATATTTATCAAACTTCACATAGATGATATAATAGTATAAAGTAGCAGTAGTTTTATATCATATTGAATATCTGCACATGAAGTTACAATTTCACAGCCAAAAAGCAGCAAGTACAGCACCCTCAAAACCCAAACTACCGTGAAACCGATGCAAAAGAAAACAAGAATGTGTCGATGTGACGAAAGGGGAATAGATTAAAAAATAAATTAGCCTGGCCCATATTTTGAAATGGCAATAAATCAGCAGTGTTTGCTGCTAAAATTCAGCAGAACCAGGCGTCCGAGGGAAAGGTATTGCATCTCTTATATTCTCTATTCCAGTTGCAAATTGCACAAGCCTTTCAAACCCCAACCCAAAGCCCGCATGAGGAACTGGCAAAATAAAAATCAGGAGGTCAAGATACAATGATTTTGAAAAAAAAATGATTTCAACTGTATACAAATACAACTATTTATTGGATTGAATACACAAGTTCCAGCATATCAATCTTTCCCCCTCACTAAAGCTCCACATGGTACTGTAATATGCAATAATTGGAAACTGCCTGCCATCACAACAGTTCATAACAGAAACCCCACCGCCCTACAGTGTATTTATTAACAGTATTATCCTTGCCTTTTCAAGCTGATCTTGCCTGCAAATGAGTAGCTTTGACCAAAATTTGAGCAGAAGATGCCAAAAAGAAACTTATTTGCTGTATGGAAATAGCTTAGGAGTATTTTGGAGCACAAACATTTTGCAAGGCAGGCAAACTACTCAAGGATGTCAATGAGCCACTTCCCTTGGCTAATTTGTTAAAACACTTCACATATTTACTACCAAGAATTTCACTCTAAAATCCCATTGTGCAGTGAGTCAACAGAAAGTGAGTACTCACGTTATCTGTCCTTAGTTATTGCATCATGGGATCAACTCGTGTGTGTTCTCCACACCATGAGTCCTCCCTGATATGAAAATTTGCACATATGATGGTTATCTAGGCAACCACTATCTGGCTGACCAATTGGATGAATAATGTTCTGGTGTACCAGAGTATGAACCTAACTTAAACAGGGGGAAACAAAACTTAATTAAAACATGGGAGGTGGGTAAAAACATAGAGGCAGGCTACAGCTCTGTTCTGACAAGATTGGAAAGGTAGATAATAGTAGATAGATAATCCTGCACATTATGTTGGATATGTTGTCATCTTAGATGTCTACAGAGAAGTATCTATAGGAGTTAAAACTCTCCTAATTGAGTGATGCTGGATTGTGAAATTACATGCCCTAGGTAATAACTCAAACCCCACAATAACATGTAAGCCAAACTTCTTGAAATTGGCCGGGCCACAATAGTTATTGCGGCAGTTTAAGGGTTTCATCATACAAATCAAGTCTACCTGCTCCTATACCCTAAAGGCTAAAAAACCCTACGATTTCAATAAAGGTGACCCAGGTAACTCAATTATAGCAACTTGTCACCCTAGCAAAACCCATGCAAGGAAACATGAACAATAGAAACTGGCATCTTTCAGTTATGTAGAACTTTACCTCGATGACTTCCAATACATATCTAACTTAATACATTAGGGGGGAAAAGGCTCATAAATCAGAACTGCACCATTTTTACCAACGTTTAGAGAAATCAGAAACTTATCAAGATGAACCCAGACCTGACCCATAACGACGCAGATCAAGATACCACCAATAGCTGTCTTTATTCAGCTTTAAGTCATCCAGTCGACCTTCTAGATATTCAAGCCTTTCCTCTCTTTGGCTTCCACCAATGAGCTCCCCAACCTGACAAAAGAAAGGAATAATAAAAATAAGGGCACCAGTAGAATTAAAGGAAATTAATGAACAAAATTATTCTCATAGAAGGGTACAACTTGCATTCTAAAAGCTCATTCGCAACTTCTGAAGACTAATTAAGGGCACAAAAGACACTTTTTCTACCACTAAAGACTAACATAGAGCAAAACTCACCTAGTATCCCCAAATTCCTTAACAAAAAATAAGATCACATGCATTTATGGGTCTAGTTGGTGGTCAATAATCTTTCTGACAATTTTTTTTTTTTCACAATCTTACTAACCCAAGTATCATATATTTCTGCAATGTTGAAAACATAACATGCATCATATTATAAACATATGGTATGGAAAAAGAGATCAACTTTATCTTTTTAAAACAACTTTAGGTTTTAATCACTGTCTTCTGAAACTTGTAATTCAGATTCAAAACAGAAAATGGACACAATCCGTAGAATACCAGTCCTTTTGCTATATCTTTTATATTTCCATGATTTTATACACATTATGACACAATGGTGACCTCTTTTCAGTTTTCACATATGTACCCAAGGCTGGCAGAGGTGATTAGATGTTTTAGTACCTTGTTGCGGTACAGTGGAGCATAATAATACAAATAATTATCACAGATATAGTCTGGTTTACTGCCTCTATTCTACCATGATGAAATTATTAAAGAGAATTTTTTACTTGGAGGAAATCACAAACTTATGTTCCTCCGATGCTTTTGCTAGCACTCCATTTCTAGATAGAAGGTAGTATTAATGCAAGTTGATATCACTAATCTGGTAAAACACACACAACATACAATTATCTTATTCATGAAACAGGTGAAAGATAAAGTACAAGCCCAAAAATTATCAAGCACACAGAAATGTAGTATCATTATTGGCCTGGAATGACGGAGATCCTCAGATTTAAGAATAAAATCTGGAAATTATGCTAACGGGGGGAGGGGGCTGCAAGTTTTTTACTCAAGTGTACACAAACCACCTAGTTCAGTATACACAAGAATTTATGTAATTGTTTGGTCACCACTAAAAGAAAAATGGAATGTCATATCGGGTGTGTGTTCAAACAATAAAAGCCTTATTGCTATAGATCTATAAATCCAAATCAATAATTCTAATTTACAAGCCATAATATTTTGACAGAATCTAACCTGCACACGTAAAATAAAAAAAGTGTATCATTACCCTAGGAACCAGCATATCCATGGCCGCAACAGTTCTACCATCATCGTTCTGCCGCATATAGAATGCCTTGATCTCCTGAGAGTTTTACATTGAGGAACTTTAGAATATTAGTTCCGAGCATGCAAAAAGTGTGAACATATAATCTCAGACTTTCTTTTAGAAGAGAAACAGTAAGGGGGAGGGGGTTCCTTGCCTTTGGATAGTCTCTAATAATAACAAGACATCCACCAAATGCCTCTTCAGTTATGTAACGTTCATGCTCGCTTTGCAAATCACATCCCCACTTCACCTGGAGATAATTGCATGACCCACCATCTTGTAAGAAATTTTTATCCATGCAATTATATCAACTTAATGACATAATGACAAATAAAAGTATTTCAAGCCTCATTGCAATTTGCATCATATTAACACTTCAATGCTGGAAATATCAACAGATATCACACAAAGAGAGAAGCAAAAACCACAAGTCAGAAAAGCCACAAGCAATGATCAAGATAGGGAATCATATTAAAGAAAGGAAATTTTATTTTATACAGTTCCTAGCCTAAAAAATAAAGGTGATAAAGATAGGAGGGATTGTACTTGCACTACTTCAAAAGAGATAACGCAGAGAAGTAACTCGAAAATGTTGATGGTCAGGAAAATAATTATCGATTATAACAAGCATCATTGTGGATATTCTGTTAGGCATGTCAGTTGAATATCAATATACTTTTTCCTTTTCAAAAAATAGGGGGCATAAGGATTTATTGACACATTAACCCAGCAGGCCCTATCAGTTGCATCCACAGATGAAGGATGCTGTTCCACAATATCAGTGATTGGCACAACTTGACGTCTTGAACCAGAGCACTGAATGAGAAAGAATGAGAACGCTCAATTACCTACAGTAGTGTCATTTGCCAACAAAAACTCAAAAGGACATCCATCCTGGTTATTGGCAAATGACACCTTGTTGCCAATAAAACATACAAGAATGGAGATTATTCTGTAAGTAGAAAATTCTGTTGGCTAGGGAAGCACTGAAAGAGAAGAGAATGAGACCATGCTCCATTCAATCATCTGCATATCCTCAAATGGAGAACAGTTTCTCTTCCCATAATTGTAATCATTAGAGAATTTGAAACAAGGAAAACATTGTAGGCAGTGCATAGTCCTATTATGTGAATAACCAGACTCCTTTATGTGACTACTGCCTCAAGCTCACTCAAAAATATGACCCATTGTCAAATAAAGGAAGAATTCCTTGTAATTATTAAATAATTCTGCACAAATAATCTAGTTGCTACTTTTAAGCTCAAGGTGCATGTTTTTAAACACCAGATAATATGACAGTGTATTGCCTAATGGATGAATAACCCTGACTCTATCTAATCCAAGTAAAAAAAAAAAAACTTAAGTGTGGTAAACAGGGTAAGTTCACAGTCCAAAAAAATATTATTCATTATATGAAAACAGACTTTTGGAGCTGAATCAGATAAAACATATGGTATAGACACCAAAGTCATACATAGCAGTGTCACCAAAAATGTCTCCAGGCTGCAGGAGAGATGGCAAAATCACCAAATTATAAAGAAAAACTTTACAGAACCTGCAATATATTATACTTCAACATTCCAAAGGCATAATTAACAGAGACATTCACACGCAAAAGAGTGGTCTTTATAGATCCAAGCACAAAGAAACTATTTTAAAGCTAAATCAGAAAATAAATAGAAGTAGATGGCAATATAGTTTTGAACAAATCACATTCATGGGGGCCTTGTGAACTGAATTTGAAATCAAATTGTCATCACAAAGATTTGAATAGATGAAAAATATGCATTACCGGGAATTCAAAAGTCTTATTTGCTCTAAGAAGGAGCTCAATTGCATCAGTATAACTCAACTGAACGAAGTCCCTCTCAGCCACAGCCTATTAATCAGATAAATATCACCAACTATTAGGTCTCAATAACAATAATGTAATCTTGAAAAAATTAAACCAAAAACTTGTATGTCGAAAATCTTAGAACCAAAAAGCTGGGAAGTTTTAACATCTTGAAAGAAAGGTTAAGAAAGATAAGTTACACTGAGAGCTCATACACTCAATCGATCAATGATTCCTTTCTCAATCCAAGTATTGAAAAAATCCATATCTTCCTTGCAATTATCAAGAATATGTTTCACCTTCCACACATAAACCAAATGTCACCTTTCATGGAGAATGATAAATCTCGAGAAATTTAATGCATACACATGCATGCAGGAATAAAATCTTCTCATGGAGTTGAATTGACTGTAGATGTGAAAAGTAACATACTACATACTGGAGATACGCAGTTGCACAGGCCATGTCATCATTCAGATCTGCAAATGCTAGTTCTGGCTCAATCATCTGGATAAAACAGAAAATATGGTTCTCACATAATTCAGAATATTGGATAAAGAAGAACTGGAAGTGCTAATCTTCAGATTATAAATACGTAAAGTTAGAAAATATTGCAAAAGCAAATGAAGATAACTTACCCAAAATTCGGCTAAGTGTCTAGAAGTGTTAGAATTTTCTGCCCGAAATGTGGGACCAAATGTATACACCTGAAAAGGAATAGAACTATATTTGTCTAGAACTAAATAGATTTTCTCAATTAATGATTAAAATGAGAACAAGTAGGAGAAGAAAAGAGATACATCAGAAAGAGCAGTCGCATATGTTTCACCATTAAGTTGTCCCGACACTGTCAAGAAGGCTGGTTTTCCAAAAAAGTCCTGACATGTGAAAATATGAAATGAAAATTAAATTAACAGAAACTAACAACATTACATGCTTCTTGAGAGTATTGACTAGACATAACTTTAGATGTGAAACAGAGTTCAACAAGAACAATTTTCTGGATCAAAGTTTTTTAATCGTAATAGAGAACACTCCAAGATGCATGCAAACACGCTACTCTAAGATGGTCGACAATTACGCTGTTCATATGCTATTGCTGTTTGAAGCGTGGCAGAATTGTTTCTAACTGGGTGATTTAAATTGCAAAACTCATTAGAAGGATGTTCACCAACGTTTAGAAATTCAAAAGTCGCTAGAAAATCACCCTTCTCAAATACATACCGTAATGCACCTTAAATCCATTAGTATCATATATCAATAAGTTTAAAGTGTCTTTGTTCCTCAAATGACATTCTTACCTGTGACCAATCAATTAATGCATCCTTTGTTTTTGGAATGGCATCCACAGGAGATTCAGCAGTCTCTCTGGAGCTTGGAATCTATAACAGCATTTCAATGAGAGACCACAGAAATGATTCAATGCAAAAGCAAAATATAATGCAAGTTTGCCAGTAATTGGTGATGATCTCTCAATTTTTATGCACAATGACATTATATTCAAAGGAAATTTTTAATCAATGAGACACTAATTATTAAAGCAAACAAGGAAGAAAATACACAGTCAAGCACATAAAAAGAAATTGTCCCTATGAAAACTGTCCATGCAGAATAAACATATATCACTGTGAAACAAAATAGAAATTCAAGAAAAGTAAGTATAAAAAACTTTAAAATAGTTAATATGTGCACAATTCATTAATTTTCTGGCGAATTATAAAAATCTAGGACATGATGAATTACATTGCAAAAGGTTATATTAATTTTAGCTACAGAGCATACCAATGTGGTCACACAGAACTGTTCTCCTGCTCCTTCACAATCCGAAGCTGTAATAATAGGACTTGAGATCCAAACAAACCCATTTTCTTGGAAAAACTTGTGAGTGGCATAGGACAAAGCATTTCTCACTCTTGCAACCTAAAATCGAATCCACAATTTATTTAGGAGAGATCTTAAAGATACAAAGATGAAAATAAATAAATATGGACCACAATGTCCCTTCAAAGATGATAATTAACCCTGGTACCCTATCGAACCCTGGCCAAAGGCTTGCCATTATAGAGATATAACTGCATTTTTTAATCACATAAAAGAGAAAGTAGCTTAATAACAACTATACAAATTAAAATAAAAGCCTACCGCACCAAATGTGTTTGTTCTAGGACGAAGATGAGCTTTAGTTCTCAAGAATTCCCTGCTGACCCTTTTCTTTTGAATGGGATAGGAAGGATCACTTTTACCAATCTATAAAAAAAAAATGGATGGACAAAATCAATACTAAAACATCAAAGCCAAAAGTACATAATCTACATTATATACAACCAATGAGTGGATATAAACATTCAACCAATAAATCGAGAGTAGTATTTTCCTGTTTCAGGTCATTCATTTCACCTCGTCGAAGCAGAAACTCTGTTTCTGCTTCAGTTGTAATTCAAAGCTCAAATTAAAACAATTAAATTCATAGGGCAAGGCACTCAAAATAGTAGCCACGGGAGCAAAAATCATTTACTAAATAACTGCAACATGCATACCCTTGTATGAATATGCATACATAAATCTCCATATAAACATACTGAAACTTATAACGTGAAATATTGTTCACGTAACAACTTAAAGGCTAAATTACATGCTTGAACAGACACCCACAAGGAGCGGAGGTGTCTAAGAAGTTCCGAACATAATAATTTACTACAAATAAAAAATAAGCAAGGCTGGAAGGAATGTGGAAAGAGATCATATTGAATCCAAGAAATAGTCTTGTTTAACTATAACAATGGGTGATACTGTACCAATACAATCTTGTTGACCTTCAATTCCACTTTCTGTTTTGATCCTTGGCTCGCAACTACAGTCCCTTGAATCCATATTGATGCACCGGTAGCTATCGAGCCAGATTCTACCTGTTAACATAAACAGATAATTGATAACTAAGATGCCAATAATAACATTTAAAAGTCTAGTAGAAAAATCAAATTTGACTAACACAGCTACAAAACGATGATTATATATATATATATATATATATATATATTTGCTTTACAGCGATACCTGATCATAACCTTCAGCATCAGAGGTCATCACACATTGCATATTCGAAAAGCATGAACCATCATTAACCTATACATATATTATAGCAGAAAACACTCGTTAGCAAATGCCAGAAAGTTGTAAATACATTACAACACATAGCAAAGATCGAGTAACAGTACAAACCGAAATGCTTTCTAGAGAATCACTTGATATTCACTACTAGGACATAAAAATACTTGAATTTCCTATTAAAATTGCACTTGATAAATTGTCTTTCAGACATTTTAGCAGCGATAAAAACAGAAAATGGATTGAAGGAAAGGCGAGCGCGAACACTCTTGAACTAATAATAACGGAAGTATTGCCACCTCACCTCGATAAATGCGAGGCTGCTCTGGGCCCGGAGAGTTCGTACCCAGCCCATGACAACAAGCGTCTGCCCGACGCGATCCAAACCTTCGTCGGGCCCACCCTTGACATCAGCAATCTTCAACTTCTTTCTGAACTCCCCAACTTTGCTCGCCATTTCGCCCTTCTGCTTCTCCGCCAATTCCGATATCGTCCTCTCGCCGGAGTGAAGGGCTCCGGAGATAACGGATGAGAATAATCTACGAGGAGGAATTGGCGAGCGAGGGAGAAATGGAGGGAAAAGATGATGAGGTTTTGTTAGGGTTTTGGGGTAGAAGGAGAGGAAGCGGAGGGTAGAGTAAGGACGGAACCGGAGAGGAGTGGCTGGTGCAAGAGCAGCAGCCATTTTTCGGTGGTGTGTGGGTTCGATTTGTGTCTACTGGTTATTGTGTGCGCTGTTTATCTACAGGCCACAGGCTTGAGGGAGGGGAGTTTACGCCTTATTTTACTAGCATTTCCTACCATAGCACTAGCTGAATTTGAATTTTTCTTATGCCCTCTCTGTTTTAAACTTGTTTCAATTTCGTCCTTAAAAAGTTTCCACGCAATTATTTATTTTAAATGAACTAAACATGATTTTGAATATATGCATTCTTCATTCTTGTGTATTATCAACTCTTAATCTTTATTTTTAATCAAATTTAAATGAAAAACACATTCATAACCATCTAATTATATCTAAGGAGTTATTAACATAATTTATTATATATTAATTTATTTGAAATGTGCTTTATTTATCAAGTTCCACCACCAAATCTCTATTTCATATGCATTAATATTTTTAAAAAAATTATTAAAAAAATTTCATTTTAATCACCACTTGAAATATATACTGGATTTATCAACGGAATTATTTTGGCAATCCATCGTTCTAATATTGAGTATTGTCATGGTATATTTTGTTATATGGGTTAATTATGACATGAAATGTGATTATTTGTATAATTATAAAATTTCTAACATAAAATACAAATAATATAATACAAGATGTTAAAAAATTTAACTCTACTTGTAAATTTATATATTAAGATATAAATACTTTTGCATAATAACAATAGAGGATATATTGTCAACACCTTTAAAGTATTAATTAATATCACAAATACTTAAAAATTTGAAAAATCAACAGCAAAATTTAGACGTTTAAGAAAATATGCACAAATATTAAACCATTAAGAATATTATGTCAAATTAAACAAAATTTGTGTCAGTGTAAAGCAAATGACTAGCACTCTAACTTACGCTTGTCGCTCCTTATGACACTACTACGTCGGTTGCTGCTCGTTACTTCTCACATCATTAGTATGCTAACCTTCAATCTCTATTGTTTAGGGGCTACTGCACTCCCTAGCTATCTTTAATCTTGTTGGTTGTTGTTGTTGCTTGCTCGCTTCTTGATTGACATATAAAACTAACAAAATACAAAAATAAAATTAAAAAGGAGTTAAGGAATATTCATATTTTAGGTACTCAAACATAACTTAGACTGCAAATGAAAAAATCTCAGATTTCACTTGAGTTTTATCATACTCTTCAAATTTGGGTCTTAGTTTGGGTTTAGGCAAAATTTAAACCTAAACCCAAATTTTATAATTATTAAATTTTAATAGTTATTCAAAAGTTTGGTGAGTTTTATTCTCAATCTCAAAGAGATGAAGAGGTTGAGATTTATCAACTATCATTTAAATTTAAGTCGTATATTTGATACAACCTACCACTTTAATATAAAAGTATTACAATTAGTGAAATTTTATCATGTCACGGTCTTTAAAAGTACCCTAAACGATAAATTTATGATGAAACTATTTGTCAAAAATTGTAATTGCTTTTTGTTATGAGAGTTAAATTTCATGAATGCAACTTGCTAGTGTTATGATTAATTGGCACCAGAGGGGGGGGAGGGGAAGAGGTTGAACCAGCCTTTTTTGTTTTTTTGGTTAAATTGATTAACATATGCCTATATGTATCAGTTTAGTATATTTTTAATTTCTTAGTATTTCAAAAAATATTAAGTCTTTTAATAAGAACAGTTTATTGAATTATGTGAGAAATATAATATATATATTTTATTGTATAAAATATTATATAAACGAGCCTTTACATAAAATTTAGACATATACAAAATAGAAAACTTAAAATAATAAAAGATAATAAATATTTACATTAATAACAATATATATACAGGGTAAAAGAATATTAGAGGAATATTATATTAACATTCCTAATAAAATTTTTAAATTTTATTTTATTATATATTTAAGTTAAAACATATCACAAAACTTATCCCCTACTCTCTCTCTTTATATATATATAGAGAGAGAGAGAATTGATATAATAAATTACGTAACTCATCAATTTGTGAGCAACATTATTATATGTTATTATCTAATAAATTTATATTTTTTTTATAATTTTTAAATAATTTATAATGTATTATAAAATAATATCACATATTTAAAAACTCACCATACAGTAAATTACGTAATTTATTAAATCAATTCTTTACATATATATATATATATATAGTCACGTACACAATATAAAACTAACACATAAAAAATACACACATATATATATATCACATAAAAAACATTCTGGCCCGTTTCATTCATTATTTAATAAAAAAAATTAAAATTAAGGATATAATTAAAAAAACTGGACCTATATTTCTAATACTTTTAATATTTATAGATGTGTTTATATAATATTTGAAAATTATTTTCAAATTTAAGAAATCGTGAAAACATGTTTGATATATCATTTGAAACAATAAAAATAAGAAAAAAAAAGTGTTTGTTTAACATGTTCTTGGAATAAAAATTAATCAAACATTTGGTAATATTGTAAGTATGAAATTTTATCAATTTTAATCTCCACAAACTATTTTTATAAATACATTAATATATTTAAAAAAATAAGTATATAGCTTGACATAATTAACTCGTTGATTAAATATTATTGTAATATAATAACTATGATTTTAAAATTGAGTCCCATAAATATTAAAAATATAAATATCTAAACTAATAAACAAATAGAAGTAAGAAAAATATTTTTAACTAATTTGAATCAAATTTTATAATTAATCGAGAATTTAGAAGACTTAATTATTTACATGTATAACTTAGTGGAATGAATAAAAAAGGCCCGATTGTGATTAAAATTGCTTTTGGGTGAACTTTATATGCATGTTTTTAATTATGATTTTGTATATTTGCGAATGCAATTAGGATTGGGGAAAAAATTGGAACCTGGTCAGGTTATTGGAAGATAGGCCCAGTCTTCGATATTTGGGCCGGGCCTACCAAAGCTAGGCCTAGGTCCCGGCAAAATAAATATTCTTAACTCAAAGAATTCTCTTGTAGGTAAAATACTAAAGCCAAGACTCAAAACTTTAGTCTTGGTTGCATAGCACGCAGAGCACTTGGTATGCCTCTTTTGTGATTATTTTGTTATATATTTGTTGTATATTTAATAAAAAACAATAAACAATCTTAAAAGACTTCTGCCATGCATACTTGTCTTAATAGGCCAGTATTAAAAGATCATTAGTATATTTATTTTTATTTTAATAGAGATTCTAAAAGCACAGCTCACCAAAAATACACTTGTGTGAGTTTTCGTGCTTAAACTGGTACGATATGAAAGTATTCATTTTTTTTAATACAAGTTTTTGGCCTTGCAAGGTTCATTTTTTTTAACATGAAGACAGATTGAAAATCTCAATTTTAATCATATCCTGAAAATCAAAACTAGTTCGACCCCAAGAAAAATGAAGGCGTTTGAGTCGATATTGCGTTACTGCGAACGAAATTAAGTGTGCAAGTAATCACAGTTGATCTTGTGGGGTGAAATATACAAAGCCCTAAATTTGATTTGATAGTCAATATACGGTAATTCGACAGGGGGCAATACTAAGTATTAGGGATCATGCCACAGGCTTTGGGGATTCAAAAAGCATTGACAGGTCGACAAGTGTAAGGCCACGAGCAAACTGGGTGTCAATAAACTTGTAAATCTACCTCAGTTGAAGTAAATATTCATTCAATGATGTTAGCTTTGTTGGTTGGAATAGATTTGTCCGAATGCGTCAACCTGAGTTCCTCAAAATTGTAGTTTTATCAAACGGCTCCCCAACCGAGAGCTTTTTATTTTCTATTTTCTTTTTGGGAAAAAGTCTTAATAGTTATTTCTTTTTCGGGAGTGAAAAATCTAAAAGAATATCAATGGTAAGACTGGTGGGTCAAAAGAGTCTAAAAAGGCTATTATGTAAATCTCAGCCGTTGGATTGTTTTTTTTTATTTATATTATCAACCCAAACCATCTTGACGTCGTATCCACCGCCTAAGGACAACGTCATCAATCAAACATATAATCTGCAGCTATTCATCAGCTTCATCCGGATCCCTCAAACAGCCCAGAGAAGATACAATCAGACAGCATTAAGAATTTTAATTCATCCGGTTTCGGTAGTAGTGGTTCTTTTTGTTTGAAGCCAGATAAAGAGGAAGAGAAAACATAGTTGCAGTTGAAGTCATGGCTGGCCACTCTGATGATTTAGACGAACTTCTCGACAGTAAATCCATTGAATTTCTATATTTTTTCTTTTTCTATTTTTCTAATGGAGACTTTTCTAAATTCAATAACTTTTCAGGTGCTTTGGATGATTTCCAGACTCTCAACCTCACTCCTCCCTCTCAAAGGTCCTCTCTCTCTATATCTAGCTCCTAACTTTCTGTTTTCGTTTTTAATTTTGCTCGAAAGCTAGACTATTTAATTACATAATTTCATATAGTATTTTGTATGTACCTTGATCTCAATTTTGCTGAGAATGTTAACCGTTTTGATTGAAATTTGTATACATTTGTGTCCTTTCTCGGTATGCTGCATAGGTTTGGTCATTGTTACATATTCACCTTAAAATGCTTGTCTCCGTATTCGAAAGTGCTGTCTTTTTTTGGTTGGAATATACTTAGCTTTCGTTTGCTTTGCTTATAGGAGTGGAGAAGGGAATGGTGCAGAGAAGAAGCAAGAATCTGGTGCTTTACCTTCTGGAGTACAAGGGTTGGGCATGGGGCTACCTGACTTGAAAAGCAAGAAAAAGGGCAAACAAAAGGTTTCAAAAGAGTCCCATGTCACAGAGGCGCTTGATAAACTGAGGGAGCAGACTAGGGAGGCTGTTAAGGGATTAGAATCAATGGAAAAACCAGGTGGAGTTGATATGGGTAAGGATGCTGTGGTTGATGATTGGGTTAAGCAGTTTGAGGAGCTTGCTGGCTCTCAGGTAACTTTTTTTTTGTTTAATTTTTTAAAAAGCTGCTTTCCTGTATGGAGTTTTTGGTGTTCAATCTCTTGAGTTTTGTGTTGAATTGTTAGTTGATGATTTTTGAAGAGTGCGGATTGGAATTAAAGTATTAATACTTGGTTCCTAATAACTAGTATATTTTGTTTACGGATGTCCAGTATTTGGTTTTATGCCAATCTTGTTGAAAGAGGGCCATCAACTGAGGAATCTTTGAAGATTGCAGGCAGGGTTTCTTATTGGCATCATGTGTCACAGCAACAAAAAGGCGAACTTGATCTATCTATTTTTGTTGCCTTTCTTGGTGTCTTTTGCAGTTGGTCACTTCTGCATGTTATATCTATTTAATTAGGATAACTGTGATCTCCTTTATAGGTATTTGATTGTATGGAAGCTTTTAAAAAACATTGCAGGTGAACTGCTTGATCTGGTTTGGAAATGT
This sequence comes from Ailanthus altissimus, assembly GCA_946807835.1. NCBI lineage: Eukaryota > Viridiplantae > Streptophyta > Magnoliopsida > Sapindales > Simaroubaceae > Ailanthus > Ailanthus altissimus. Next base: position 25,429,564 of record OX327696.1, on the reverse strand, counting down.
TTGCTAGAGATTCATGGTCTTTGTTATAATTTGCCAGAGGCCAAGTCTTAGCTTTCCGAAATCTAGTGATTGGATGGTGTATATTCTGTTATAATTTAGCAGCTAGGAAGAGGTAATACATTGAGCCTTTCCCTACAATAGAAATTACCTTTGCCTCTATATTTACTGAGTTTCAACTGTCAAGAAAAAGTCTGTGTAGAGTTACTCTTGTTAGTTTGGTGATACTTTTATGTGGCTTGCATGCCACATTGTTGGAACAGTTCTTAAAACAGATAGTTCGCTAGTTGCTATGATGCTCTTCCTTCTTATGCATAGGAAGACTTGAAGCGCATTGTTGAGTTTTAATACTGCATCTCTCCAATGTAATATCTCTACTTATTTTATGGGAATTGATTGAAATAACTTGAGTTTGCAAGCTGTTATCATGACTGTAAATCTGACATCGGTTAGAATCATGTGGTTAAACTGATACATTTCCATGACATGAAACTTGAGCTATTATTCCCTTATATACATGTGAATGGTCTTGTGGCTGAGATGCAATTGTGTCTAATGCTATGAAAGTACTTCACTTCTGTCACTTTAGGGTTGTGATAAGAGCTTGACACTTGAATCTACTATCTGTGTACTAATTTGTCTCCTTTTATATATTTAGGCACTGGCTTTTATTTGGTATTATTTAACTTTAAATACAGATTTACATTCATTTATCATATGCTAATAGTTTCCTTTCATATGTCTATCAAATATGTAGATGTCTGTAGATTATGATTTAAAAAATCTTGAGGATAAGCTGTAATCTTTTTCTTTTCCATTTGCCTAGGACATGGAATCAATTGTGGAAACCATGATGCAACAACTTTTGTCTAAGGAGATTCTTCATGAACCCATGAAGGAGATTGGAGAAAGATACCCCAAGTGGTTGGAAGACCACAAAGTCAGTTTGAGCAAAGAAGAATACGATCTTTACTCCCACCAATATGAACTCCTAAAACAGCTCAATGAGGTTTATGAAAATGATCCTAATAACTTCACCAAGATTGTTGATCTCATGCAGAAAATGCAAGAATGTGGTCAACCACCAAATGATATTGTGCGAGAGCTTGCCCCTGATTTTGATTTGGCTAGTCTTGGCCAGTTGTAAGTTCTCTTCTTTTGTTGTTACAGCAATCAAGATCATGCATATGCATTTTCCTGGTACACATGTCTAGTATACTTTCCTTTTGTTTGTGAATATGCGAGGTTTGTAATTGTTGTATTTTATCGATCACCTGAGCAAATTGTCTCTGCCATGGTGGAGGTTAAGCTGTGATGATAATATGGATTAGGGAAATAGTTTTTGATGGATTTATAGTTTTCTATGGATAAATTGAGGTTGGGGTGTGAACTTGGAAAATTGAATTTTTGCTGTCAAAACTACAACATAAGAAATTTAAATGAATGTACGTAGTCTAGTACCCTGGAGAATTCATACCGTTATTGACATGTATTACATTTTTATTATTAATGTTAAGTGGGAATTAACATTGCATTCACATTGATACTGAAAAATGTTGACCACTGTCTGTGTGTATGACTGACCAGTGCCTCCCTCTTGCAGGTCTCCAGAGATGCTCGATTCTCAGTCAAATTGTTGTATAACGTGAAGCAATGTTTTCTAGTTGCTTGTCTCCGCTTTTTTTTCACTCTTTCCCATAGATATACTTTTTATGTATTGCAAGGAATAAAGTAATTTAATTTGAATATCAGCTTTTTAACAGTATTTCCTGGGAGAATCTGGTGTTGCCATTTTGTAACGTCTAAAATGGGAATGATATGTTTGGTGATTCTTTGATAACAGTAGACATCAGTTTAGGCATGTTTGGTGATTCTTTAATAATAGTATTCCATCCAAAAGCACCATGTGCGTTATAACTGTAATTTTCTACTCTCAAGAACTGATTTGGTAGTTCCCTCCCGGAGCTTTTTCAAGTTCTAATTAATTGTTTTGCTTGATTTAGATAATTATAATTTGGGTACCTGAGTTTGAGCTTTACATTTCAAGGTTCTGCGGCAAATCGGTCTTCGCTAATCCACAGTGGTTGTTGATAACCAAATATTTTGGTAATATATTTAAATCGGCAAACAGTATTCATTAATTTTCAAAGAATCATTAAGTATTACAACAGATATCAAAGAATCATACAAATGAATCAAATGAGCAACTATTAACTACGTTATGTAAATTGGTGTAAGAATTTGAATAAATGAAATTGTTAAAAAAAACAAAATGAAAAAGAAATAAAAAGTGAAGTAGAGAGGTGTATGCGGGCCATTTGGCTAAGCATCGGAAGGTGCAATCCAGTGCCTGCCGTTGACAAAACTCTTCACGAGAAATGGATGGGCCGTCTCGTAATCCAGTTCTCTAGCCCATGACACGCCCCGCACGTTGGCTGCTCCGGGTCCCCGGCACTTATACACTCCGAAAAATGCAGTCCTACAAAAGGTATACCACGTACATCGAATTCAGAATTTTGAAAGCAGCCATTGTCCAGTTATAGTCAACAGTAGACTCTACTAAAATCTTGACAATGAGCCACGAATGGTTAGCACCAATATTGTATCATGAAAAAACCTGACACAATATGCCACAAATATATCTTCTTCTATCAGTAATTTCCCTGTTTTCACCATGCCCACTACCCAAATCAGACGGTTATCATTTTGGTGACTATGTCTTTTAACTTTACGGCTCCTTTTCCTTTTTCTTTTAATTTATTTGTTACGCCATTATTATACATGAAGAAGCTACAAATGTGTAATTGAGTAATCATGTCGTCTAAACTGCGACTATTAAGCAGTAACTTTCCCAGGTGACAAAATCACGAGGAAAAGATTAATAAAGTGAAAACCTGACCAAGTGTAGTGTGGCTCAAGTTTATCTTCCAAATAATGTTTACCGCCATGACGTCCACCTAAATGCATGTTTTGTTGACTAATTATTACCCTTAATTATATGAGCAATGGATGAAATCAAACCCCCAATATCAATGTTGTATGAGTTTACAGACACTCTCAATTGGACACTTGGCTGGCACCACGTGACACATCATCCACAGCAAGATGTCCCCGACATGTGAGTTTGACAAAAGAAAAAAGAGAGAAAGAAAAAGGGACAAACACCATCTTTTAATCAAATCATGTCAAGTAGAATCTATAAACATTATTAGGAGTGATTTCTTAGGAATTATAATAAACTAGTAATTCATCCTAAGAAAAAGAAAGAGCAGAAAAATCAGAAGAGAACCTGAAAATGTACCATCAGATAGTGAATACAAACAGGCTACGTGTACGAGAAAAGGGCATGGGAATTTACTTGTTTTTGTTACTGATGTGATCCCAGTCATCCCAGCCACCATGAGCAACCAAGTCATCAAAGTAAGTGAATGAATAAACGATCCTCGAGTACTGGCCCATGGCCCGACCCACATAAAGTGGGCCAGTACCCGTCACTCTGCATCTCACGAAAGCAAACCCTGTCTTCTCATCGGGCGACTTCCTGTCGTGGGCAGCAATTGATCCGAATCTCGTGGCTATTGAATGCAGCTCGCAGTCCTACAAGCCACCAATCAATTCAACATGCATGAGATGACTATCAGAAGAAAAGAAAATTAAAAAAGGGTAGAATTGAGAATCTGGCATACGAACACGAGAGATTGTTGTCTCCATGCAAAAGCAACTATGGTTATTAAGTAAACTTGGGCGGATATTCTCACTTTTGTTCAACATTGACTGTAGAAAATGGAAATTAATTTATCAACTGGATTCCACCCTCAAAAGATCTTTAAAAGATTTATATATCTTATCTTTTGAATGGATGCGGTAATGGGAAGTAACAGTATAAATTAAAACTTGATGGAACATAATCTATATATACTTTACAGTTAATGATGAACGATAATGGCACTGCATGGTTTATTTTATTGAGTATTGACTATTGAGTAACAAAAAGAGAAAAGATGTTGATGAAATCTCAGATACATTAATTAATTGTAAGTCATGAATCTCTATGAGCATGTTGATGTTGGTGCTTTGCTGTAACCTAGCAAATAGTAACCAAGCCACTACCTTACATTTCTTCTTGTTTCTCTGTTATCTTTTTGCCTTTTGGCAAGTTGGCTACTACTGTTACTGACAAAAAAACACGTTGAGAGTCTTGGAGAAAAGCGCTATGCCTTTTCTGTCCTTTTTTTTTAAAAAAAAAACCTCGTACGCCAGAGTCACAGATAAAACAGAAACTGTAACATCCTTTTCACCCACTAGAGTGATCATGCCGCTGTTGCTGCTGCGTAACTTTTATTTTAAAATGTAAGTCACTGACTCACAGTTAACGAGTACGCTCCCTAATTGTTTACTTCTATAATTTTGTTGGAAAACAAAGTAGAGGATAATGAAAAAAGAGGGAAATTGCATGTGCTTACTTTGTACATGGATCTGCCATTCCCAAAAATGAAGTCTATAGAGCCTTCAATGTAACATTCCTTGAAGTAATGCCGTCCTGCATCGTCACAAAGAGTGTCTTGTGCTCCGTAAAACCCACAGCCGGAGAAGTAAGCCTTGTCGCCTGATATCCGAAATGCCGCCGCTTGCCACCCTTGCAGCCCGGGCAGCGGGGCTGGCGCTGTGTTCTACATATCATCCATTTACGTTATTGTCCACATTAAATTTACTAATAAATAATACAATATCTTAATTTCGTGAAGGACAAATGTCGCATTCATCGTCACAGTTTATATACTAAATGTCACATGCCTTTATATTGGATTTAGATTTCAGAAAAGATTGTAATGGCAATATGGCAATGTCTACTTTGTTCACTTTGCAATTACGGAATTGAATTTATTGAAGAATTTTAATTTCATACCGTGAAGCTAATATTCCTAGCAGAGAAATAGTTAGCATAAACAGTTACAGAAGCTGTTTGGTAAGTGCGAAGCTGCTGGCCATCGGCCCCACGATCACATGCTCGATCATGCCACTCGATCACCGTCAAATCCCGCCCAGCCCCTTGAAACGTGATGTATGGTTTTGTTACCGGCACTACTACCTTTTCTCTGCACCACGCTACACCATATTAGTGATAAATTACAGGAAAAAACACCACTTTTATGCATTATCTAGGTACCATTATGAACGTTCTCTTTTAGTTTATTTTCAGTCAATGATGCGTGAATAAGCACAAACACTTGAAACTAGCTATGAATTGTAGTGCTAGAGAAATATTTATACATGTAATATCCGGCGCTAATTTGAATGACTACGTTCATTCTATTGCTTTCAGGAACAGAATCAACGGCAGCTTGGACGGATTTGAACTCACCGGACCCGTTAACATCGACGGTGATTACACGGTGGCCGACGGGTCCGACCCATTTGTGATGGTGCTTAGTAGTAGAGTTGGTAGTATTATAAGCAGTGACTGTAGCGGCTGAGTTTGTAATCATAAACAGTCCAACAGATAAGAAAAAAGTAGCAATGTAGAAGCAGAAAAACGCAAAAGAAGTATGAAATGCCATTAAAATAGCATTAAAATGGCCAGAGAATATAATAGAAAGATACAGAGAGACGAAGGATGATGATGTAGAGAATGTCTCTTTGCTTTGGTATAGAACTTTAAGGAATATATGATAGTGCAATTAGTGCATGGAAATTAAGAGAGAAGCATTTATAAGCTGAATGAATGTTCTGACTTGATGACGTTCTTAGAATAATATATTGATTTCTCCATGGAAATGGAATGATATTATTATTTGGGTTCTTATTCTAACGGTCATTTTTTTGTGTGTTCCCTCTCTCTTTGGTATCACATTGTATATTACGGCTATGGGTTTTGTCTTGTATGCCTTGGCTTCGGCTGCATTTTACACAAGTCTCCATGTGGGGGCACTATCCTTTAGGCCTTTACTAAGATACCTCCACTATCTCTTATGTATTTGTATATGTTATATGGATTTCTCTCGTTGTAGCCTTGCATTTACGGCCATAGGTGATAGGTAATAGGTGTATATAATTTGTTTCCTACTCGTTTTTAAATATAACAGTGAATTTTACCCCAAGCAAATAATGATCACCCGGTCCATCTTACAAAGTCATGCATGATTATTTACAGGAACATGGGTACTTCTTTTAGTATGTTCTTTTACTCGACTTTGGTAAGATTTTCAAGAACTAAAAAAGAAAATATAGATGGTTATTAACAAATGATGATAATGAGTAGCTGGGATATCATCCAATGATGTGCAAGTTCCCTACATTACTTGAATTATGTTTTAAGGTCATGATAAAACCATTAATTCCACGAATTAAAACATTCAACATATGTGAAATATTTCTCCTAAGCTAATTAGTGTAAAATATTCGAATAATACTATACACACATAGTTAGAATATAAAATTTGCATCTCAAATCATTATAATTTATCAAATAATTAATTATACAATACTAATCAATAATTAATACTTTGAATGTTGTGTTATTATATATGCATAATATTTCTTCCAAATATTTATTATATAAATTTTGTCAGTTACTAGCACGCCTTCAATTCAACCCCAGATGTGATCAGTTGATATGCGATGTTTATCGGCTTATCATGCTTTGAGCACGAGGGTGCTCACTGGCTTTTTACGAGGCGATCATCAACTGGAAACGGTCACCTGATCTACAACTCCCAGCATTTAGTGGTGGGGTGGTGGCGAGTGCACGGGCAGTGATGGTCCAGGCATGGCTCAATGGTTATTTTGTATGCTTCCTTCTAATTCTCCTCCAATTTTGTTCCCCAAACTGGAGCCCACTTTAAAATTATCAGTTTTTTGAACGTTGGAACTCTTAAATCTTTCCCCCGTTCGTGCGAAGAGACAAAATTCACCGAGTCTCCTACACTGGTTAATTTTTTTTTTTTTCTCTTTTTGACGAAAATGCCACTCAAAATGTCACAAAAGTCATTTATAACGATCGGTCCTAAGTGGGAGAGTTGGACCCACAAAAGATGCCCCTTCTGACGTTTTGGTCAGAATGGTCTGCTATGATTGCAGAGATGTTGGGTCCCACATGATTGCAGTAAAATCAGGGCCGTTGATCGTGGATACCGTGAGGGTGATCTGATGTAGGTTCGGTTTCTGTAGAGTAGATCCGCGTTTTTCAGCAAAATCATAGGCAATGTCGACCGTAAACTTGTTTGACGAAAACGTGAAGCGGGCAGTGGTCGAGGATTGAGGTTTTGACACTGGTGGGTCAAAAGGAAATCCGTTGATTTCAAATTCTAATTGGGACATTCGGCCCAAATACTTCTAATTTTATTTATTCTTTTTCGAAAACAAAATACATTAAATTATTAAATCTTGAACTGTTTTTAATGAAAACACTTTGTTACACAGTTAGAATTCCTCCCGATGATATCTCATATGAGTTTCTTCAGTTTTATAAACGATCAGATATATTTATTGTTGATCATACGTGGGGCCCAAAACTATTCTGAGAATTAAAAAAAATTAAATTATCTTATAATATCACAAATAATTTTAAAATGTTATTACATAACTTTAATATCAAAATCAATGGAAAAAATTATGTTGTATAGTTAAAAATAATACAAAAGGTATATTTTCAATTAAATAATTTAATATATACTTTCTAATCATTAATATTGTATTATATGAAGATGCTGCTGTATTCAAAGCCTCTTGTGGTGAATGTGTTGGTGTTTGCAGGAGTTAGCTCAAGAACAAAGCCCAATTATGAAGATATGTGCAAGATGGGTTAGAGCTCAAACATGAGTTACCAGGCTAAAGACTTTTTTGAAAATATCATAGATTGATGTTGTCCTTCACAATGGCGTTCTGAACTTCTTTACTATTATGACAGCTAGTATCTCTTATTAACTAATTCATTTAATGTATTCTTTTGATTTTATTTATTAGTATAAAAGGTTGTAATATTTTTATTGCAAGAACTTGTAGTATTTATAAAGCCATTTCTATATTTCAAAATTTATCATAATATCATAGCATATACAGTATTCCTAAGGCTTACCATTTCCTTTTTATTTTGTTTGGCATCAAGTTATTCAACATTTTCTCTAATGGAAGATAAATCAGTTGAGAATACTAAGAATGCCAGCAATGTTTATTCATTCCACCCTTTAGATAATTCATGTTCTATTCTGGTCACTTCTTTGTTCAATGGAGACAATTACACCGGATAGAGGAAGGCCATGTTGAAGGCTTTTAGTGCCAATAATAAATCAGGATTTGTTGATGGAAAGGTTATCAAACCCCTAACAATAGATCTAAACTTTGAAAAATGAAAGCAATGTGATGACATGATGGCCCATTGGATTGTGAACACAATTATTCCAAAACTTGCAGGGGATGCCATATATGCAGAAACAGTTAGAGATCTTTGGGTGGATCTTAAAAAAAGATTTTCTCAAGTCAACGAATCATACATCTTTGAACTTCAACTAAATATTAACTTTATATCACAAGGTCATGATTCTATCACAATTTATTATTCTAAGTTAAAAGGGTTATGAGATGAACTAAATGTTTATACTCTAATTCTTCTTAGCACTTGTAATTATAATAAGATTTTGGAAGAATATAGAGATAGAGAACGTACTATATAATTTTTAATGAGTTTAAATGAGAGCTATACAATCGTTTGAGGTCATATATTACTGATAAATCCTATATCGATAATGAGCAAGGTTATTTTCTTGCTACTTTAAGAAGAACGACAACGTGGCATTGTCAATCCACGAACCATTAATGAGTCTGCTACTTTGGCTGCCAAGAGAAATGACAATAGAAGTAAAATCAACTTCCAAAATTTCTCAAACAATATTAAACCCAGCTGTGATTGTGGAAAAACAGGACACATGGTTATCATCTTGACCACAAGTTATATAAAAGACCAAATCAATTCACACCATCCCAAGCATCGGCAAACTAGATTTTTACTTCCTCTGCAATGACACAAAGTTTGTCTTTTACTCTAGAACAATATCAACAAATTTTGGCTTTGATCAATACACAACCTCAATCTACCCTTGTAGGTAATAGTGTCACACAAAGCAACTTGACATGTATTGCTCTTAATACTGTTCATTTCTTACACTAAACTTCTTGGATAATTGATTTAGGGGCTACTAATTATATGGTCAACTCTTCCTTATTCCTTTCTCATATCACATCTATTTGTTCAACGACAAGCAAACTATCAAATAGTCAAAATGCCCCAATTACACATATCAGTGATGTTTAGTTAACACCAAATATTATCATAAAGAATGTTCTTTGTGTTCCTAGCTTCCATTTTAATTTGATATCTGTAGCAAAATTGATTCGAGACATAAACTATCTTGTGACTCTTCATCACGATTCTTGTTATATACAAGGACCCATCCTCGAAGAAGATGATTGGAGCGGGTAGATTACATGATGGTCTTTACCTTTTTCAAACACCAAACGTCCTTCCTAGATGCTTACAAGTCATGTCTCCATCTGCTTATATCTTGTGGCACTAATGTTTAGGACATCCTGACCATGGTTGCTTTAAATTACTTTCACATTATATTTTAAATTTAGATATCTCTGTTGAACATGAGACTTGTGAAATTTGTCTTCTTACTAAACAAACTCGACTTATTTTTCTTTTAAGTAATAATAGTGCTGTTGCACCTTTTGATTTAATTAATTGTGATATTTGGAGAAAATTTTATACAGCTTCTTTAATAGGTGCTAATTATTTTCTCACAATTATTGATAGTTTTTCTAGATGTACTTGGGTTTTTCTTATATGATATCAAAATAAGACTCGTTCACTTTTGCAATCATTTTATTCTCTTATTGAAACCCATTTTAATAGAAAAATAAAAGTTTTACATTTAAATAATGGGATAAAATTTGACATGAAAGAATTCTATGACTCAAAAAGAATTATACATGAGACAAGTTGCATTAACACCCCACAGTAAAATGGTGTTGTGGAAAGAAAACACGAATATTTACTTAATGTGGCCAAAGCCTTATGCTTTCAAGCCGGTCTTCCTATAAAATTTTAGGGAGAATGTGTGTTAACTATAACTTATCTTAAAAATAGGATTTCAACCCCCCAGCTATTCGGTAAAACACCTTATGAATTATTGTTTAGATCTCTCCCACCTTTTTCAAATTTGAAAGTTTTTAGATGCTTATGTTATGCCACTAATATAAATAATTCAAAGACCAAGTTTGATACTAGAGCCTATCGTTGCATTTTTCTTGGATATCCATATGGTCAAAAGATTACAAATTATATGATCTCATTCACAACCGTATTTTTGTCTCTCGAGATATCCAATTTCATGAAAATATTTTCGCTTTCATTCAAGAAATAAATATAACCCCACACAAACCTATTTTTTATGTTTAACTCATGAACAAGACAATAGCCTTGAGCCAACGTCACAAACCCAAGAAAACCATGCAACAGACCATAACTACAATATTAATAAACCTTTATCAAACCTATCTTTACCTTCTCCACTTGTACAGCGGTCCACTTAAGAGTCACGTCCACCATCTTATCTTCAAGATTACCATTGTAAGCTTCCCACATGTAATCTATCAGTACAAAAGTCCTCTTCAAACACCGTAAGTACATCTAACCCCTTACAAAAGTTTTGTCTTATGATGAATTCTCTCATTCACATCGATCCTTTTAGCATCCATATCTTCTAGTTAAGAACCAAGATCTTTTGAGCAAGCAATGCTTGATCTAAAATAGAGAAAGGCCATGACAAAGGAAATTAAAGCTTTGGAAATTAATCAAACTTGGCAGATTATAAAATTACCTCCTAGAAAGAAAGCTATTAGCTACAAGTGGGTTTATAAGATCAAGCACTAGCCTGATGGCACTATAAAATGCTACAAAGCTCGTCTTGTAGCAAAAGAATATAATCAACAAAAAAGACTTGATTATCAAAAAACATTCACACCAGTGGCTAAACGTACTACAATGCATTGCTTACTAAGTATTGCTGCAATTAAGAATTGACATCTTCATCAACTTGATATTAGTAATGCTTTTCTTTATGGTGATTTAGATGAAGAAGTCTACATGCAGCTTCCACTGGGTTTTCAGTAGTCAGGAACAAAAATATTGTCTGTAAACTTTAAAAATCCATCTATTGCTTTAAACAACCCTCTCGTCAATGGTTCACAAAACTTTCTAGCAAGCTTTTGATTGCAGACTACCAACAATCAAAGGCTGATTAATCATTGTTCACAAAGATTATAAATAACTCAATTATTATCATCCTTGTATACGTGGATGATATTATCATTGCATGAGATAATCTCGAGGAGATTCAAAATTTAAAGACCATTCTTCGAAAAAATTTTAAACTACGAGACCTTCGTGTTCTAAAGTTTTCTCTTGGCATAAAAATTGCATGTTCAAAATATGGAATATATCTCAGTCAATAAAAATACATTCTCAAATTACTTAAAGAATTTGGTCTTCTCGGCACACGCTCCTCTAGGACTCTTATGGAACAAAATCACAAGTTAAAACTAGAATGATGAAGAACTTCTTTTTGATGCTACCCCTTATAGACAGTTAGTTGGTCGTCTCCTTTATCTCACAGTTACACGACTAGATATTTCCTATTGTGTTTAAATCCTTAGCCAATTCCTTGGACAACCAAGACAATCACATTACCTCGCAACAATATTAGTGCTGAGGTATTTTAAGGGATATACTGGTCAATGTATTTTTCTTTCAACCTCTAGTTTTCTCCAACTACATGCATATTATGACGGATAAGTTGCTTTGACTTTTGTCGGTCCACAATGAGATATTGTATTAATTGGGAATTCTCTTATTTTCTAGAAATCTAAGAAACAATCAACTGTTTATTGTTCTTTTGCTGAAGCAGAATATCATGCCATAAAAATAACTTGTTGTGAGATTAATTGGTTACTCTACTTGTTAAAAGATTTTGCCAGCGATCACTCTTAACCAGCCAATCTTTATTGTGATAACAAAGCCTCCTTGCTTGTAGTTGCCAACCCAATATTTCATGAATGTATCAAATACATCCAGATTGATTATCATTTAATTCGTAAAAAAATTCAAAGGGAAATCGTTCATACTAATTTTTTTCATTCAAACCAATAATTGGTTGGCATTTTTACAAAACCACTTCTCTAGATCAATTTCATAACTTACTTTTTAATATAGCAGCTCAAAATCTTCACTTGCCATGTTAAAGGGGAATGTTGAAAATATCATAGACTGATGCTATCCTTAATGATGGCATTCTTGACTTCTCTACCATTATGAGAGCTAGCATCTTCTACCAACTAATTAATTTAATGTATTCTTTTAAATTTATCTATTAGTAGTTATCTCATTTTTCTTTCCTAGCATAGCTAAATGTCAGAAATGTAGTATAAAAAGTTGTAATATTTCTATTGTAAGAACCTATGGTTTTGATAAATCCATTTCCATATTTCAAAATATATCACTAATTGAATAAATTTTTTATTAAAGTGATTAAGTCAAGTGTAATTAGTTACGAGAGTGGTGATGTGACAAGAATGAATTCTGTTACGCTTTCCTGCCAAAAGTAACAAACTTTTGGCACTTCATCTTCTTTTTGTTTTTAACAATCTTGTAATCATATGTATAAATAATATTGTAAATTCTCTTTGTAATTTTTAACACGATCAAATGAATATTCAAAAACACACTTTTCTTGATAATTTTCTCTCAACTTTTCTATCATTTTATCGGCAAACTAACAAACTTCAAGAATCTTAATACAATTAATTTTTATGTTATAGAAAAAATGATAAATATTGTTTCCAAATTTCATAGTGGTGAAACTTAAAGCAATATAACAGGGACTTACGTAAAGAAAAGCACTCGGCAGGTATTGGGAATACAAGATGTTAATGATGGTAAATATTTGAAGAATAAGCACTCTAAGGCTTGCTCATTTGTACACCTTCTCAATAAATGTTAGGAATTTGAGTTTTAGTGAATATAAAGACGGTTGATTTATTCTTATTTTGTAAAATTTTTTTAATTCAAATTAGATGTACTAAAAGTTGTACATGTTCTTTTTGATGATTCGATAACGTAATTTAAGTAAAGTGTACTTAAAAAATATGTGTTGTTATAAGAGCTTAAGATGGTTAATTTATTCTTCTCATTTTATGAGAGCTTTTTAATCCGAGTAAAATGTACTTAAAATTGTATGTGTTACTTTCGATGATTTTGGTATCATAATTCAAATGTGATATGTTTCAAAAATATGTGTTATTCTCAAAAAAATTTAATTTTATAATTTAATTATAATATCAATAATTTAATCTGAGTAGTATGAGCACTAAAATATAATGTAACCTATAAAAAAAATGAAGAATAAATAAAGTAATTTTTTAATATATACAGAACCACAACATCTCACCCAAAACCGATCCGGCCCATCACATTTTTCTGCTCCAAAAATCTAAAGAGATCTGCAAGTCTGAGCACTTGTAGCCAGAGCCATGAATCATGATCCGAGTTTATTTCTCAGTATAACTTGTTGAATCCAGAAGAAGGCGTTGAAGATTCACCCAGTATTGGAAAAAATACTTCCCTTTCAAGCGAGACTCTAAGACTTGACATAACCCTTGTTAACGATGCCCAAACAATTGGTGCCGAACAGAATGCATAGAAAAATACAGCCAAAGCTCTGGCGACACCGTTTGAGTACCAAGGACATGCCATGACCAAAAGTGACCCAAGTATCAGCAACCATGGAACCATAGCGGGAAGCACTGGCAATAAAAACGAATTGATTGCCACAGTGGAAAGTGCAAAAGAGCCAAGAAAATATAATGGCCAGGCTACTAAGGGATGAAGTGTTGTAGGTACAAAAAAGAAGGGTAAAATGTAGGCAGCAAGAATGGACCAAATTGCAACTAATTTAACGCCAGCTTGTATTAAGGAGACGCTCTTCTCTGAGCGACGATAGCACAGCTTGGTAATATTTGGCCGTGCCAGACGTGTCAATGCTATCACCCAAAGATAAATAGTTGCCTGGATAAGCGCCACTGTCATCTCTGTTCTATACCTGTAGAATTTTATCCATGTTAATGTTAATAATCTGGTGCATAAGCATAGTATAGAGAGAACAGGGCGTATGTTGTCTTCTGGAGATAAATGAATTGAAGGGAGATTTTGGACTTACCCGATAGTTTGACGACGAGTTTCATGCCAAGAAATACCCAGTGGCAGTACAGGCCATGACCACCAGTACCATGGCTTCAACCATGGGGCACCAGGGAAGGTAATTACACTATTTGGTCCGCAGGGTACACTCCAATGCAGTCTAAGATCTGCAAAGCCAGAAAATTTCAAGCATTGACTTCAAATACGTATAGCCAAAAGAAATTCGCACTCGCCATATTGGAAATGTTATATTATATGTCTGTTATATACTTACAGTAATAAGAGGCATCCATTTGATAGCCCAAAGGAAGTCTATAGGTTCCGTCAAGCTTGGTGCCGTTGGGAGGAGGATGGTACAGTGGTTGATCAAGCAAGTCAGGGAAATAGCTAACGATAAAACCTTGGTCTGCTCCATCTGGATTTTCTCTCCCGGTTTCTAATTCATGAACCATATCCTTAAAAACTGCTCTTGATGGCTGTGGTTTCATATTCATTAAAGCAATATTAGTATTAGAGAAATTGTTCAATCTAAAACATAGATAAGAATTAATTTGTGGCTCTCTCTTTGGACATCTAACTAATGAATAATATTGGTGTGAGCTTACAATAATTCAAACGAGAGACTTCAAGTGAAATGCTAACAAATTAAACACATAAAAATAAAATCGAGTAATGGAACTTACTTGCAACACAAAGAGACCTGTATGGAAGATGCAAGGATTGATAAAAACTGCACAAAATTGCCCACATTGGAATAACTCGTCGGTTTTCTGAAGAAAGAGGTTATCCGAATCAAGCATGATCACCCTGTCGTATTCCACTAAGTTCCATGCATAGAGTTTGTTCAGTGTCAACTTGAATCTATCGTCGAAATTCGCCTGATTCTTGTATGGGTTGTTAAGATTTGCCACTCTCACAACCTTTGCTCCATCTTCCTGTTCACTAAACCACAAAAATAAAATTATTATATAGAAGTAAGTAAGTTTGTTCCGGAATAAAATAAAATACACAAACAAGGAAAGAAACATTCATCTACCTAACATCTAAAATATATAATAAGGGTAAGAAGATAAGTTTGATCAATGGCATTTTATTGTTTTCTCTTTTGAGCGTTTGAAATTGCGACAACGTACAATAAAATCCTATTGCCTGCATTATGTGATTGTAAAATTGCAGTTGAACCGTCAATTGACAATGATCTAAGTAATTGACGGAGCTGATTCGTCCCGTATAAATTATAACACTTGCCAGTTGAAAGGTAGTGCTGAGAAGTACTAGCGGTAATGGTCCAAGGTTGGACTTCTATTTCAGCGGAGATTTTGAATTTAAATCTCTATTGTATTTTTCTCCAACAACACGTGCTTTTCTCCAAAGATTATATGATATTTACAGATTTTTTTAAAAAGAATTATTTAAAATATTAACTGTGTTCTTCTCGAAATGGGAATTTGAATCCCAAATCTTTTTATTTTTCTTAACAATTTATCAATTAAAATAATGACTCCCCCCACAATTACTCCTCAAAGACCGAGCATTATGGTATGATTGCTAACTAAATTAAAACTCATACCTCTAATTAGGAGTGGGCATATGACCCATACAACCCATTTGGTTGAGAAAAATTAGGTCGAGTTAGGACGAGTCCCAAAATTAGAACCAAATTGAGTCTTTAATTTAGAAACTCGAACGTTCAGATTAAACTAGGACAGACTCAATTTGATTTGAAAAATTTCTCGAATCGAATATTTTTTTTAAAAAAATAATAATTAAAATGGTACTGTTTAACAATAAATAAAAAGGTGTAATTTTATTAAGTTTAAAGAGAAAAAAAAGGTAAAAAAAGAACAAAAAAAACGAAAGAAAGAAAATATGCATTCTGCTAGTGTTCTCTTCTACCTACGACCTGAGTTTTCTCTTTGTAAGTTTGTCGTTCGCAAGCCTTGCCACTGTTGTTGTCACCGAGTCACGTTGTTGGCCACAACTATCATGTTGCACCGTTGGCCATTGTAGTTGTCACATGCCGTGCATGTCGCACTCTCAACTCAACCACGTCCTCATCATCGTTGACTGTCGTCAGTACCTCGTCAACCGTGCTCGCCGCTGTGGTGTTGTAAGTTGTGGTGGGCGGTTGACACTTGACAATTGACATTGTTATTTGTTAAAATATTTACTGTTTGTTAATTTATGATTTTTGTTTTTGAATTAGGAGCGTGCATTTATGATTACTATTTAAATTTTATACCTTAATTCTTTTGAACTCGGATGACACCTTTAATTGATTTATGCTTGTCCATCGAAGTTATGGTGGAAAAGAGAGAGAAAGAAATTGGAGTCAAAATTTCATGTATATTAATATCCTGGTTTGAACTCGTATCTTGACCCGATCTGTCCTGGTTTGGGTTGGGACATGAGTTCGAATCGAAGGCAGTCTCATTTGGGACAAAGAATCCATCCTAAACTCAATCTAATTCCAAGAAAGAATTCATCTTAAACCCGATCTGGTCTTGGAATGCCCACTCCTACCTCTAATATATATATATATATATATATATATATATATCAAACCTAAGAGGGAAAATGTGGTCTCATTTTTTAATCTATAACCTAATTAACTCTCTTTTTAAAAAATAACCTCCAGGCAATTACGCTGATATATATATATATATATTTTTTTTTTACACCAGGAGTGAGGATTTAAAATTGCGACCTCCACTAAAATAAATAAAGTAGATGTAATGTTAATTCTTTTTTTATTTCGAAGTGCTGCCTTCTGCCTGGCAATGTACCGTTGTTATACTTGATTGATTTCTTATGAGATAATAAGGGAAACGAAACAGAAGTGAGGGATGTCCATTTCAGTGTAAATAGGGATTTATTCTTTTCATTTTTTTTTTCAATTTTGATTAACATAAACTATTATAACATCTCCACTAATATTACTTTTGGAAGGATAAAAATTGCTTTAGTTCCCCAGTTTCAACTCTCTTTTTTTTTTTTTCATTTATCATTTTTCTTTTTCTTTTTGGAATTTTTTTAATTTGACTCACATTCCAAGAGATCCATTTAATTTCTCCGTGACTTTCGCTTTTGAGTGTGTGCATTTGAGAAATATAAGGTTATTCTTTTAAAAAGCACGTATGGAAGAAGCCAATAAACTACCATTCACATTTTCTCAAAAGAAAAAATAAAATACAAAAGAACTACGGTTCACAGCTCGGGAAAGCAAGCTTCGTTGAAACCAAAAGTTAAATTATACACCTAAATAAAGAGGACTCGAGCAAAATTCACTAACGAACCAATCCGAAACTCCGTGTCTTAACATAGAAAAAAAAGCTCATCAAGACCAAAAACCCCAATATCAATAGTCAATATTATTGACTCCCGTGTCATTTAAAAATACATTCTTTCATATTTCTATCTAAATTAAAGACTACGTAATGAGAGTAAAGAAGGGTTTTCTCGTAATTTCATTTTCTTTTGTTTCTTTTTATGGTTGTAATTTGGAAAGGAGTTGAAAAATTCTAACTTCTTGCGCTTAAGATCATAATGGCAAAAGTTGAACAGAGATTGCATTTTTTAAAAATGTGGACTGGTCTTTGCATCATAGACCTATATTCTTATGCTCTTAATATTACCTCATTCTAATCATATTGACTGATAAAATCAGCAAGTTTTTAACATAATAAGCAAGGGTCCACTGCGAAATTAGCAAAAACAAAATAATAATAATAATAATAATATATGGAAGAACGAAACGTACAGAGAGCATAAAGAGAAGGAGACTTACAGAGCTCGAACCCATCGGAGAGGAACGTCAAGGGAGGCAATGACAACGAGATCGGCGTCCACGTGGAGCCTAGCAAGCGATCTGAACATGACACGTGTTGCCACGTAGAATTCGTAGTCCCTTGGCGTCCCCATATACATCATGGTCGCGTAAGCATTCTTGTGCTGTTGCTGCTTTGGCCTCACCTCAGACGCCGTCGTATCAACGAGTACCAAAAACAATAACAAAACGTTCAAGAACCAAAACCCAGAAGCGCTTTTTCGCTTCTCCATCCGAGCAATTTGTTATCCCCCTTCTCGGTTTCAAGCGTTACTAAAACAATAAAAATAAATAGATGAACGTGGTAAAAGAATCAAAACATTAAATGCACTTATTGTGTTTTGGCAAATATCTTAACTCCTCTCTTTATCTAATACCAGCTTATCCAACTTGATTATAAAGACTCAAGAAACAGAGTCAGTTTTTTGGCAAAAGCAAAGCTGAGAACGAACGCTCTTTTGTAAGAATGTGAAATAGTCATATTTATGGACCTTCATTAATTCCCCTTTGTTTTAATCTAATTTAAGCCTACTGCCCAGCTTAGGATCGCACCCGCTGATTAAGAAAAGGGGTTGTTAAAAGACGATGCAAGTTTAATCGTACGGTCTATATACGATTGACTAAATTTCATTAATTTGCGCGAGTACGATATTTACTATCATATTTGCTCCAAAAAAAAAAGATATTTATTATCATATTTGGTCAAAAAAAAAAAAGGAAAAATATCTTAACTAAATAGGGTCAAATTTTTAGAGAGATACGTGGGCCACCGTCTTGGAGACGAGAAGTTTCAGTTTTCAAAACTAATAGAAAAGTCTGAATTTTTTTAAAAAATTAACTTTCTATATATAAATAAAACTTTTACTTAAGTGAAGTAATCTGAAGTAAATGGATAAAAAAAACCATGAACTTGTAATTTAGAAACTCTAGGATAACGAAATAATTTAAAATTAACAGAGGGACCCGAATCCGTCACCTGCAGGTCAAAGTCAAACCTCCCTCTTGATTCTTATGTTGGCCTTTTTGGTGTCTCGATGTATATCATATTTTCTTTAATAAAGCTATAAATAATTAGATGCATAGGTAACGATTACTCGGAATTATATAAATACTTTAATTAAACGTCATCTAGCTATATAAAAATGGTAATAAATTAATTAATATATCTTTACACATCAAACCATGTTGCAATAGAATGATTTGTACAAGGCTATCGTGGAGAAGCATCATTCGCTGTAAAAATCATTTTGTTAAACATGCTTAAGAAATTAATTCAGTCATTGAAGTTTCTAAAAGTTGGAAATCCACCGAAATTACAAACTTTTTTTTTATTATTCTACCCTCCTTTTACAAAAAAAAAATATTGTGACCCTTAAATCAAGTAATTTATTTTAATTAATGAAGAAGAATTTAAGTAAATTTTTTTTACTTATAAAATTTTTTTAAACAAAATATTAATCAAATAATTAAAATATAATAAAAATTGAATTTTAAACTTATAACTTGAGCTATAAACGAATTAGTTGAATCAATAAATAATGGGACTATCGGCTGAAATGTCCTTTTGTACTCGCTTTTACTCTTATCACCGGCCATGGCCTTTCCGCGAACTCGCATTTGCTAGGGAAAATTAATTCAAGATGTGGACGTACTACAACCAAGTGGGGTGATATTAATGCATTAACAAAATTCGGTCCACCGCCCAAAACTATCGTTACGGGTCAAACGAATTTTAAAAAAGTAAGAAGAAGTTTTGCCTCCACTAGCTTATGGCCTTGCCAGTTGCAGATATTTTGGGCCAGAAAGATCCTGTGAAAAATATTATTAGTAAATTCATAGAAACATAAACAACATTGTTATAATGAAGTAAACGAACAATGATTTGCTATTTTGGTTCAGGAAACGTGGTGCTGTCAGGTTTCAACTGCACAACACGGAGCTGACTGGTGGGTGTGTTATTTAGGGATAACACCAACCCACAAATGTTGAATTGATGTTGTCAAATTGACGATTGGAGATTGGCAAAACGACGTCTATTTCATATCACTTTTGAGCCATTCACGGTCATAGCTGGCTGGACATATAAACTACTACCAAGTAAGGGGAGATTTCTTATTGAGCACGTGCCACTTTAGACCGTATGGTATGGTCTTAAGGAAGGAGACTTGGGTTTATTTGATTGGTTGTTTTAAATAGAACTTTAAAAAGTAAAATTGTTGAAAATAGAATTTAAAAAAAAAATTATTTATTGTTTAATTGTTAATAAAAAAATTATTTTGAAGTAACAAATCATTTGATTATACATTATTAAAAATATTTATATATTATTAAATTATCAAAAATAATATTTAATAAAGCTCACATTCAAATTCTAGATAATTATATATTTTTTAGATAAAATAAAATTTGTTATTTAATCTTTAAAAGTTACTAATGCATTTTTATAGATAACATAAATGCAATTCTCGTTAAAATTCAGTTTTGTGATCATTGTAAAATATTAGTTAAAATAATTGAAACTCCAAACATCAATAAATAAAAATTTAAAAGATTTAAGTAAAATTAATATATAACAATCAACGAATTAAATAAATTATCATATTTGATATAAAAATTAAAATAAAATACTACGTACATATAGAAAAATATATTAAAATTTTATAAAGATATGATGATTGCAAAAATATTAGAATATAATAATTTTTAATAAAATGTTAAAAATATATTAGTTGAATAAAGTTTATTTTTATTAAAGGTATATTATGAAATTAAGAAATAATACTAGAGGATATGCCTTAATACACAAATATATATATATATATATATGGCTATACTCTTGAAAGTTAAAATTTTGAGTTTTTACGAGTAGAAACAAAATAATTTTTTTAATATACAAAAGCTATTCTCTAATTATAATTAAATGTTATCAAAAAAATTTAAAAATAACTTTTGACATTAAAAAAACTTTTTTGATCAGTACAAAAATCTAACCAAAACGCATTCATTGTTTATGACACAAAATGTAGGGAAAAAATGAAAGAAAAAGAAAGTAAAATAATAAAGTAAAATTGCCGGGTGATGGGTGTACGTTAATAATGTTTTTTTTAATTGAATTTTAATAGAATTGAATTGAGCTGAGTGTTGAATTTAAATAACTTGCTTATTCTTTTAGTTAATATTTGAATATAAATATTTAATTATATATTTTTTAAGATAAAAATAAAAAAAATTATTATTATTATTACATTTATGCTCTTATGAATTTGTAATGTTAAATTAGTAAAATTCATGAAAAATATATAACAAAAAATATTTATTTATATAAATTAATATTGAAACAATATTAATATGAATTTTGTTGCAGTTATTTATGACTTATAATGTTTTTTAAATTGTAAGTATGTTAAAAAGTGAATTAATTATAAAATTGATTAACATAATAAATATGTATTTTATATGATTGGTATTTGACAAAGAAATAAAAGAGATGACTTTATATTAAAAGGACGAAATATATAAATTAGATAAGGATATTTTTTAGAAAGAAATTAATATCATTCTCTTTTCAATATTAAGCCAAAAGCCAAAAAAAAAATTTTTTTTTATCAAGTTAAAATTTACTTAAAATTTTTATTAAGTTAAAAAAAAATAAACAACTTAAATGATTGAATGAGCTAAATTAAACTGTATCAATTATTAAATAAATAAATAAATACTCCTTAGTCTCATCTTAGGGACCATGGTTGGAATCCTATCTTGAAAAAGAAATAAGTAGATTTCTCTAGATTTTTAAGGAATAAAATTGATTCATTTTGGACTTAAGTCCATTTGGTTTTGCTTTTTTAAGTATAACTTCTTCGAGTAGAGCTTATGTTAATAAAGTTTTTATAGAAAGAGTTGTTAAGAAAACATTATTAGTCATTTGTTATCACTTATATTTTTTTAGAAAAAAATGTGTACTTACTTTAATAAACAAGCTTTTTGGAATTATGTTATAAGAGAATTGGAGTAAAATTTAAAAATAAATAAGTATTTTAGATAATTTAATACATTAAAAAAGTTTTCTAATTTTTATTATTAAAAGTTTAAAATTAAGTTTTTTTCTCCTAATAGCGGTAAATTAACTTTTTTAATTTTAAAAGTTTTTTTTTATTTGCAACCGAACACTTTAAAAAAATTTAAATTGAATTTTTGATATTAAAAAAAATACTTAATTCTTTTTTTTAAAGGGAAATTTCCATTAACACATTTAGGGTAAACGAGGCTGATCCTCTACAACATAAGACTCCAAACAGCTAGGAATAGAGTTGCTACCAAATACATTAGACCCCATACAAATAGCAAATTGTACCAACCCATAAGCAACTCTATTTGACTTTCTAGGAGTAAACATGAACTTAAAAGAACTGAAATTTTCCGAGCATTTGAAAATGTCTTAAATAGTAACAGAAGCCATTAGGAAAAAGCTAGTAGTCAACATTAAAAAAAAAAAAAACTTTTAAACTGTTTAAAAAAAATACCAAACAAGCTCTTAAATTTTTAAATGAAAATAGATAGATGCGATTCAATAAGTTTTGATTGTTTTTTAAATTGTAAATATTAGTATAATAATAATAATAATAAGTGAAAACAGTTTGTTTAAGATGAATTCATTAGTCTTTAACTTAAATTCTTAGGCCAAGTCCGACGGTTTAGAAAGCAATTCCGGCGTAAGGAGTGGCAGTTGCCATTCGGTCTAAACGCAATGGTGGTGGGAATTGGATGGTGCAAATCACATCCATTAGATTGCCTACTCACTCCACCGCATTACCAGTAGTAACTTGAATTAGTGGCGCCTTTGGGTTCTACATTATAAGACAACAGAAACAGTTTGTTTATGGCCTCCGATTGTCCCTTACCCTCAGCTACATTCATATCTTTCTCGGCTTTCATTATCATAATACTGAAAATCTGTAAATCAACAGCAAAAATTGCAATGGACACCCCATTCTTGGCTTCAATTTGATTGCTTTAATCCCCCTATCAGGCATTCAGGTATGTTTTCTGTCCTAAAAAAAACCTGTGTATGTTAACCCAATGTCGAACTCTTCCTCCATAATACAATTGGGCTTATATTCATTCTGTTCTCTTTTTGTATTTCAGTTTTTATACAGATAAAAGAATTATATTGATCCTTACGGATTTTTGTAAGTTCGATATATTCAATAATATGCAAGATTTGTTCAAATTATGTCTGAATACTTCGATTAATATTTCTAGCATTTGAAAATTATTTTTTTGAATTACAAACCAACTATTTTAAATGTTGAGGAAGGAAACGCACTTCTCCCTCTTGAGGTTATGTTGAAGCGAAGAACTTCAAGTTCAACCTAGAACCTTAATCTCATTGCGCAGCAGAATAACTTGTTAATCAAGCAAAATAGCAAGAATTCAAAGCAGAAAACAAAAGAGCACAACACAATCTTACGTGGTTCGGTCAATTGCCTACGTCCACGATGGATCCAAGGATCCTAACCTCTCTTATTAACTCCCTAGAGATATTACAAGGAAAATCCAATATGAAAAACCCTCAAAAGGACCTAAACGTTTAGTGAACCCTTACTCTACTACGAACAATGATCACCCAAATAATGGCTCTACCCTAGCGCATATAAGCACTTAGTGTCTACCTAATTCTTCCCCTCTCTTAGAGTCTCTCTTAATGCTTAATCTGAAATTAAGGGTTTATAAGTGTTTATATATGGTGTATTTCGTGCCTACTAACCCTATTCCTTGTTGTAGTAAGAGTCCACTTGTTTTGAAAGTCCAAAACTAGAAATTCTAAAGAAAAATGGACTTCTGACACGTCTGACGCCACGGCGCTGGCCAAAATTGCGTCCAGCGCTGAGGACCCAACGTTGTGGCGCTGGGTTGCTGTCTTGAGCGCTGCGGCGCTCAGCCATTGGCGCTACAGCGCTCAGCTCGGTACGCACCTCCCGCGTTTTCTTCACTTCCTTCGCGTCTTCGAGTCCCATTTTGCTTACCCCTTTGTGTCCTACTCGTCTTAGACTTCTCTATACGTGTCCCACACATTCTAAAATTCTTGTGACTCTTCACTTTGGTATTTATCTCAATTCTTATCCAATCAAAATTGTTGAATCACCAATTTTCAACATTAAAATTTTTTTTTATTAGTTCGTTCTTTTTTTTGTGTCTCTTAATCTGTCTAAAGTGTTTTCTTTTATTTTATTGAATATGAAAAACAAACCCTTTTATATATATATTTCTTAATTTGAGGGAAAATTAATTATTTTTTATTTTTATTATTGTTTTAAAAGTCTATTTTCTTTTACATTCATGTTAACGACTATAAACTCTCAAGATAAAATAATATAGAAATTTTAAATAATACTTTAGTGTGTCTTTTACGGGTTGTTTTGGGTCCTATTTATAGACACGCAAATAGTTCTAATCAACAATTATATCATTTTGAAGTGATACAATTTTTAAGTGAGTCATATGCTTTTTATAAGGGATGCATGTGAGACACTTAAATATGTTTGTTTTATACATTAAATAATAAAATACAAAGATTAAATGCGGAAATAAGATTAATGGAGCATCTTTTTAATCTCTAGTCATTGATCTTGTTCATTTGATAGTAAATTGCAATTTTTTTTGGTTCTTTTAAGCCCTCAAACTCTCTTACTTTATGGTGTTTGTCTCGAAAAATAAAAATGAAAAGTATAAACTGAGGGACCCAAATACATAACCTCTCTTAATACATATAACCCTTTCCATCATTAGATTAAATACTAAATATGCAGGATACAAGAAAGTTAAATGGAGATTATGGTCAGTTTTTCAATTGTTGAAAAGTTGAAGACAATTAATAAAGCATAATGGACCATATTATGAGCAGTTTTTCAATTGTTGAAAAGTTGAAGAAAATTAAAAAAGCATCATAGACCATATTCTTAAATGTAAAAAAATATTAAATTCTCCCACTTAATTCATATGCTCGATATAATATCAAAAATTCATCAATTTCATACTTATAATTCATACTTAGGAAATAAAATAAATGAATCATGCTAATAAATCATCTAAAAGTGCGTTTTATCTCCCATATATTATAATTTATTATGTTTCTTGAAACTTAGTTCATATATAATAATACTATTTAATGAATAAATAGTAAACAATTATTTTTCTCAAATTAATAAATGTATATACAATTAAGTATCAATATGAGAAAATATCAACTTAAATAGAGTTTCATTTCAATTACATTCATCCTTATGAAGAAATCATATAAAGGAGTCAAGTCTTATTTTGTCATATGATCCTTTAATTTTTTTTAGTGGCATGCTTTTAGTCAAAAGATTGATAATATCAATTTAGTGTTAACGTATTCAATAACTATTATTTTCTTTTTAACACGTTCTTTATGGTTAAATTCTTAATTTCAATGTGTTTATTTCGACTACCACTTTTGTGATTTTTAGCTATAAAGTTGCAGCTGAATTGTTATAATATATCCTTAATGGCCTAAAGATGAATTCATAATCCTAAGCCCATATATGAAACTCTTTATTCATACACCATAAAAGATAGTTTTAAAACATGAAACATATATACATAATAAGCATGTGATCCTTGGTCTCTTAAAAGTGCCTCATCACTTTCTTTACAGATCTTTAGTGGCTCATTCTTGGATTACTTTAATATTTTCTTAACATTCTCACAACAAATGCAATATTAGGCATTGTACAGACTTGAGCATATATCAGACTTCCAACAATAGAAGTATATGAAACATTGGTCATTTGTTGACTTTCAAGATTATTTTTCGGGCAATAATTCAAATTGATCATGTCACTTTTCACAATATGAGCTATTTTGATGAATAACTAGACCCGAAAAAGAGAAGGGCCAATGGTGGACATTCGAAAAGTCGGGCGGATCAGGTGTCTTTATTCAAGCGACGATATAGAAGAAGAACGAAATGAAGTGAAAGGCTGGGGGCAAGGAAAAGAGTTGAGTCGATCAGGCTCGACGATAGAGAGAAGCAAAACGAAATTAGGATTTGGCCGAAAAGAGCAACGCTATGGATACCATGACAGACCACTATCGATAAAGAAGAATCGATTACATATTTAATATATTCAAGATAATTACGTATTTACAAAATACCGTCTTAATTTATTCTATTTCATTAGATCCGGCAATAGTTCAAATTGAACCTGTCACTCTTCACAATGAAAGTTATTTTGAAGAATAATCTTTCATATAAAATCTTTCTAAAATTTTATTGATATAGGTTTCTTGAGACGGAATTAAAATCCTCTGAAATCTGTCTCTATAGATCTTAATGCCAATGTCATAAGATGCATCACCCATATCTTTCATGTCAAATTTTTCAGAGAGAAATTATTTCACCTCATGTAGTAAACCCTTATCATTGGGTGCAATTAAAATTTCATCCACATATAGAACAAGAAAACAACTCTCACTGACCTTCTGGTATATACATTGATCCATGATGTTTACTATAAATTCAAATGAAGAGATAACCTCATAGAATTTTAAATACCACTAACGGGAGGCTTGTTTTAATCCATATATGGATTCTTGAGCTTGCACACTAAATGCTCACTATCACTAGAGGAAAAATCTTCTGGTTGTTTCATATAAACCTGTTCCTTTAAATTTCCATTCAAAAAAGCTATTTTCGCATCTATTTGTTGCAGCTCTAAGTCAAAATGAGCAACTAATGCTATAATAATTTGAAAGGAATCTTTCTTGGATACAGAAGAAAAGGTCTCATTGTAGTTGATTCTCTCATTTTGAGTGAATCCTTTAATAACGAGTCTTGCTTTATATCTCTTAATGTTGCCCAATAAGTATTTCTTGATTTTATGAACCCATTTACATTTAATGGCTTTTATTACATTAGATAACTCAACAAGATCCTAGACTCTGTTAGATACCATAGAATTTATCTTATCTTTCATAAGTATATTTGTACCATAAATTTGATTCTTTACAACTCATGGCTTGTGAAAATATTTTAGGATTATTTTTTGCTCTAATTTTATAGTCAAATTCTTGCATATACATAATGTAATCACTAGAAATTGTTAATCCCCTTACTCTAGTAGATCTTCTTAATGTTGTGCCAACACCCTCTTGAGAGGCTTGTTACTCAACTGGTTGTTAAACCATCTCTGGTAATTCCTAAATAACCTGATCTATCAGATAATTATCAGTAATTTATAGAATCTCAATGATTGATTGTTCAGCACCCGTTTGAACTTAAAGGGTATTGTGAATAACAATCAATCTACTAATTAAAGTGAAAGGTTAAGAATCTATAGGATCTTTCTCAAAAACTTTATTTTTGAATTGATCACTCCCACTGATCAAGTTATTCTAAAAAAATTTAACTTTTTTTTATTCTACAATCCTAGTGTTGTGAGATGGATAGTGGAATTTGTAACCTTTAGACTTTTCGGAATATCTAATGAAATACTCATTAATGGTACTAGGATCCAGCTTTTTCTCTTATAAGTTTTAAACTCTCACTTCAGATGGGGTATCCCCAAATGTATATATGTCACAAACTCGGTTTTCAACCTTTTCATTGCTCTAATTGTGTATTTGGAATAGCTTTGTTTGGAACTAGGTTTAATTAATACACTGCCATTTTAAGAGCTTCAGTTCACAAGGATTTAAGAAGATTGAAACTACTAAGCATACTTCGACCATGTCTAATAATGTTCGGTTTCTTCTTTCTGTTACACCATTTTGGTATAGGGAACCAAGTATGATGTATTAGGCAACTATCTCATGTTCTTGAAGAAACTTTATAAATGGACCAGGTAATTGTCCATCCTCATTGTATATACTATAGTATTCACGACCTCTATCTATTCTCACGATCTTAATTTGCTTTCTATATTGTTTCTCTACTTCAACTTTAAATATCTTGAAGGCATCCAATCTTTGTTTTTATTATGAAGCAAATAGACATACATGTATCATGAGTAATTATCTATGAAAAAGATGAAGTATTTCTGACTATACAAGTCCATATCTGGATTACGAATATCTGAATGTATAATCTCTAATATATCAGTGCTCTTATTGGCACCTTTTTTGGACTTGTTGGTCTGCTTTTCCTAAATGCAGTCCATACAAGTGTTAAAATCTGTAAAATCCAGAGCACCAAGTACTCCATCATTTACTAATCTCTTAATCCTTTCAATGGAGATATGTCTTAATCCACCATGTGTTATAAATAATCTCAATCATATTATATTCATAACATACAAATGAGATTGAATTACTGTTATTTTTAAGCCAACTCTAAAACATTGGACAATCCTTCTTCATGTGCCATTTCTTTTTACAGAAGAAGCATTTGGGTTCCTTTTTAATGTCAAACTGAACAGGTTGAAGAGACGTTTTACCTTTTTCTTTCTGTTTGGATTTGTCCTTGTTTTTTTCTTGTGTTGTCAAAATAGCACTTTCACCCAATTCCAACACCAGCCTTCCTTCTTCTTGAACAGACATAGCCATAAGTGACCATTTTTCCTTATATGTATTGTAACATATTTTGAAGGGTCCATATTGTTATAGAAGAGTGTTTAATATATAATGCACCAGAAAAGACTCAGACATCTCAACCTTAAAAGTTTTAAGCTGAGCCACTGTATCCCTTACCTGCATGATGTGCTCACGCACACATTTAATACTAGTAAGCCTGAAAGATGAAAACTTTATAATTAAGGTGTTGGCAAGTGTTTTATCTAAAGTTTCAAATTGCTCATCAATAGCCTTCAGTAATGCCCGAATATTATCACGTTGTTTGACTGAACCACGTAAACTAGTAGAGATCTTGATCTTTATGAACATCACACTGAGGCAATTAGATCGCTCACAATGTTCATAAATATTAATATTAGTTGAAGTGCTAGTTTCGGTAATTGCAGGTGGTTTATCTTTCCACATAGCATAATCAATTTTCATCCTCCCCAAATAAAGAAGGATTCTTTTCTTCCATACCTTATAGTTTTCACCATTTAATTCGGAAGTATTACAACTTATATTAAAGTGGTTTATATGACTATACAAAAATAAACATACATGCTTATAATCTAAATTCTTGAGACTAATAAACTTAGATCATGTTTTACCAATGTAAATCATAATAAAACTATTAATCTAGTAACATAAAACTTGTATGTGGAATAAAGTTTTAATTCAATTTGATTCACTTATTACTTTATGATATAGAATATATCATGTTTAACCAATGATGAACACTTGAAATTACACATTTAATAAGAGTTTTACATGATTGTTTTGTATTACTAGTGTATTTAATTTTCTTAACTTAAGTATGTTTACAATATTGTACTTAATTATCTTATAACTGTTTTGTGGCAGGTTCGGTAAAATGGGCATAACTTTCTACCTAAAGATCCAATTGAGGTGATTCTTAATCCTGTGCAGAGCTGACTCAATGGGCTAACATATTGTATTTCACAAAGCATTGGAAATTCGAGTGTTTAGAGGGTGAAAATTATCCTAGAACAGAATTGATCTGCAGTACAGGCCCAGTTTGAATAGTTATCAGTATTTGGCCCATAACTATAGAAATACGTATCTAATACGTATGAGATCACTCAATTTAGAAAGATAAGGGACTTATCTACAACTTTTATGTTTTGAGTGACAGCTAATTCGGATCACATCAATTCCAAATTGGATAATCAAGTGGGTGCCCAAGTGATAATGAATGCAAATTATTTTGCCACCATTCTTGACTTTCATCAACCAAGTGGTTCCCTCCAAATTTGTCTCGATTCATCCATGTTTTTCTATAAATAGGTGGCTTGTTTATGCCTAAAGAATGTAATTAGAAAGTTAGAATTTAGTTCAAAATACTTTTCCTTTGTATCCATTTCCTTGTACTATTATTTCTCTTGTTTACTATTAAGTCATGTTATTTCTTCTTTCATTTCATTTCTTTTCATTTAGTTTTATTATATCCAAATAATTTTGTTTAAGCTAAGGTGAAAGGGTGAAGCTCTTGGCAAGGTAATAAGATATGTTTAATATTTATTCATGAATTTAATGCTTCATTTTTAAGTTATGCAAATTTATATATGATGTATTTATTTTGTTTGTAGAATTAATATCATTTCTTCTAAAGTGGTGATTCTTGATTTATTATTGACAAACTTAATACTTGGCACAATAAATTCTTGAAACCATTTACAAGATTTGGTTTATATAACCTTTCTTGTAAAGTGGGAGTCTTAATTTATTGTAGACAAATATAAAGATTGGCATAATAAATACTTGAACCCATTTATAAGATTTGGTGTATAATAATTGAAAGAAATAAATACTAATCAATATATAAATGATAATGAATTTTAATTGCTATATTTTTCGGTTGGAACCTCCTTTGTGTGAGGATTCCAATTGAGTGATAAAAAAATAAAAAGTTAAATATATTCTTACTTCTTATGCCAATAGTGAATCCCCGTAACCTTAGCTTTTTATTTGAATTGGTTAATTGAAATAATATTTACAAATATCTTATACTGCATTAATTATCTTTAAAGTGTTTATAATTTGTAATTTTAATTCTACTTCCCTGTGGATCGACCCCGTTCTCATCGGGTTATTTATTACTTCGATAATCCTACACTTGGGAATAACTTCTATATTCTGGACGTGTCAACCAATATAAATCATGATTCAAAAATTAAGAATTTAGTGACATATAACTTGTATGTAGGCTAAAGTTTTACTTCAATTATTAGATTTATAACTTATTACTTTATGATATAGAATATATCATGTTTAACCGATATAAATCATGATTCAGAAATTAAGAATTTAGTGACATATAACTTGCATGTAGGCTAAAGTTTTACTTCAATTATTAGATTCATTTAAAACTTTATGGTACAACATTTATCATGTTTTAATCATGATTTGAAATTATGAATCTAATGACATAGAACTTATCTGTGGGCTATAGTTCTAATTCAATTAGATCCATCTATATTTATGATAAAACTATCAAATTATGTTCATTTTCCTATTCCTTATTGGTGAATTAGGAAATATAATTTGATATTTCATCCTAATTAATCATATAAATATAATAAAAATTCATGTGGGATAAGATTTATTATATTAAATATAATTAACTACAATTAATGTCATTTTTCTATATGTGATCCTAAATTACTTAATATATAATTTTGCATACTTAAAGATGTTGTGGCTACTCTCTAATTAATTAAAATTATATAGATTACTAGACATTTTATTTACATAATGGTTCATATAATAGTGCGCAATAATGGCATTATTTATAAATATGAACACAATTTCAAATTACATGCATAATAAAAATGATAAATTCTATATACAAAATTAACATGTATCATATAAATGATACTAACTACATGAAATAAATACATAAAATAAAGTATGTATCAAATTATGACCTATTTGTAAATATTAAAAAGTTTTATGAGTAATTTATAATTATCTAAATCTGAAAGGGTTAGAAGAAAATATCTAACAATAATATAAAGGCTAATTTATAAATTCTGAAAGTTTAAGGTGAAATTGTAATTAAATAAAAGCGTAGGGGCCGTAATGAATATCTAAAAGTTTTATGGTCAAAACATAATTTACAAAACTCAGAGGGGGCAGAATGAAAATGACAAGTCATCTTCAACTCTAGCCGGGTCGACCTGACCCGGTTACAGGCCCGTTTGACCCGTTTATGAAATTCCACTACATCTCCCTCATTTTAGCTCTGATTTCGACGTTTCAAATTGTAAAATGCTCGAAATTCAATTTCATAATTTCTAGCATCATTTAACATCAACCTCCAAAAATTTATATTTTTGATCAAATCAAAATTTTAGGTATTAAAAATATATTATCCAAAACATCAAGGCAGAGATATACATGCTCTAATACCAACTAAAAGTAACTTAAATATGATCTTCTATACATTAAATAATAAAGCACAAAGATCAAATGTAGAAATTATCTAGGCCTATTGGAGGATCTTTTTGTTGAAGAATCAAAGTTTTACACGAGAGAAAATTATCTGGGCCTATTTTCTACAATGCATGCATGTGATATGTGTTCATTCACATAAATACATATGATATCCATATTTATATGCAGTGGAAACAAAAAATTATAATGAACACATTTAAATATATATTAACCATATTAATACATATATGAATTGAATGAGAATTTACCAATTGTAGCTTTAAGTTGAACAATTCAGTTGATCTCGCATGGAGTGAGCTCGTCGACAAATTTAGTAGAAAACTGAGATGGGCTTTACTATAAAGAACAACAGCAATATCTAACTAAGTGGTTTAACTCTTAAGCCTAAACTATATATATTACTGATCAACTTTTAAACAGTATCTCTATCATCTATTTAGGATTAGAGAACAAGTTGTTTTTGGAGAAAATCAAAGAGAACCACTTTCTCTCTCTAAAATAATTCAATTTTTCATCCTTTTTAATTTTCACCATTTAATCAGATATACATATAAATTATATTAATATAATATTAAATAAAATAATATTATTTTTCCTTTGCTTGGTGGCCAAGCACAAAAAGTAATATTATATTAATAAAATAATATTATATTGTATAATATAAAATAATAAAATATAGAAACTACAACCATACCCATATTGAATAGTTACCAAGCATATCCCACATGGATTTCACAATACCATACACTTGAGTATACTTAATTAAGGGCTCACAATGCACCACGTGTCACCATACCATTGGTCAACAATAATTGTCAACCACTTACTATATTTAACATTTAAATACAAACACGGGCACATTGTCTGGTTAAGCTGGATATAACTGGACTAAGCTATATAATCCAATGTGCTACCCTAGTGCGCAACGAGTATACTTCATATAACAGGACTCTCTAGGTCCATGTCTAATTTGTCAAATTGAACTATTTCATAAGTCCGTGAACATTATCTCACGCACACATTACGAAAAATATAAATCAACGTGTCGACCATTCAAGTCAAGGTCATTGCACATACGTATAGTCATTCTGTCATAATATCCCAGATGTAGCGAAGATATAGATCTTCACCATCAAATACCCATGTGCTCATCTATAGCCTATCTTTAAACTTGTATCTCATTGAATAATATATGCAAATTCTTTTGCTATATTGTTCAACTCTGTCGAAAAATCTTTACAGGGACTTATTCTTATGGCCACAAGATTTTCTAAGATACAGTCTCGAAACATCTGAATATATTACTCTCTATAAGAGCTGACGGATCTCATATTTGTGCAGATCAAACTTCATAAGCATCAAATCATACCCAACGACACCCATCAATCACACCATGAAAGGCTTGTGACATGCGTGGAACCAAAGTATAGTGGATTACTTACCAGCCCACCGTGAAACTCAGGTCTAAGGATCATGTATACTACTCGACTTGAAATGACCCTTCATTGACGGCTTATATAGGATGTCTATCAGAGGTTCTCGTGAGTCAGTCTCATATCCAGTCCTTGTTGGATACCTATATGTCAATACGAGCTCCAATCTCACGGTCGGCTAGGAACGACCATCTATATCCTATAGATACGACATATGTTGATCTTATATAAAAGTATCCACCGATAGACCCATATTAGCAAAAAATAGATCAGGGACAATATTCGAGAATATACTTGTGTAACTAACATTTTTCAGCATCTGATTATAACTCTTTGTAACTATGTAGTTACTAGTATATTCTCGGGTCTATGTCCAATTATAAACAAGACTCCAACTCTTGGATATTCGGGGAGTATTATAACCCGCTAACTTTTAGCATTTATATTTCTCATCGTGACCTAACTCTGGGCCCTGATCTAAACTCATATAAATCATATTTGAACTCTTTAAGATCATACAATATCTGTAACGTTATATTGGATAGTAGCATATAAAATAAGGGTTAGTGATTTAATAAAATTATTCAATTTTATTAATAAAAATAAAATATTTGTATAAGAATGGATGGTCCGTGAGCACCAATCCTAACACTTTCTAACCTCTAACCATTGATGTTGTTCCTTTAATAGCAAGTTACAATTTCTTTAATTTTTCTAAGCCCTCAAACTCTCTTTCTTGATGGTGTTTGTCTAAAAAAAATGAGAATGGAGAGCATACACTTAGGGACCCAAATACATAACCTCTCTTAACACATATAACCTCTCTATCCTTAGATTAAATGCTAAATATAGAGGTTACAAAGAAGTTGATGAAGATTATGGGTAGTTTTCCAATGTATAAGAAGTTGAAGGCAGTCAATAAAGCATCATAGACCATATTCTTGAACGTGAAAAAACTATTACAATGCAACTCTTGATAGAGATTCATCTATATGTGTTGACCTATATTGTCATACCAACTTTAGTTTTGATGATAATAAATACATATTTACTTTTATAGTATTATTTATTACTTGATATTCTCACAAGTTATTTTTAAAAGTATTATCTATCAAAGGAGAAATCAAGTGATATTGAACTTCATAGAGATCAATTGAAGATCAAGACAAACTTTGGAGCAATTAAATTTGGTTTATTTTATAGCTTGTATTGATGTGTGAATTTATTCACATTTGAGAGTTATTTTCAATTTTATAAAACATAAAATATTTTTAGACTATTTCTAAACCAATGAAATATGTTTTCCATATAAATGACAAGTTTTTTTTAACCTTATGAACTGTTTTAGCTAAAAGTGATTTTTATACTTAAAGCATACAACTAGTTAAGTATAGTTTTAGAAAATCGCCAAATCGGTCATGCGATTTTGGTATGGTTTCATAATTGATTTAAATAAAATGTAACTTTCTCAAAGTTATTCAAACCGGCTACAATTGATTTGTAAACTGGTTGTGCGATTTGAGAATAGATTAATAAACTGACCATATAATTTGGGCGCTAATGGTCATATTTTTTAAAATGGACAAACCGATTATATGGTTTAGTAGTTCTATAAATTTTTTCAAAGGGCTCTTATCGACTATTTTTCTCAAATTTCTATATGAAGAGGTCATTTTCACTCAAAAAAGATTTACTGAGTATTAGAATATTTAAACTTGCTTATCTTCATTTGGAAAAAAAATCTAAGCTTTTAAATTGCTCACAATAATCATAAACACATCTTAGGATTTGATTTGTATATTTACTTTTTAAGGAGTTTATTTACTATTTATCTTGCTTATTTTATTTGTTGTGAAATAACTTATTGATTGTAATCATATCTAAAAATAAGCTTTCATGAATGGAAGATGATCTATATCTCATGGCATTAAAATTAGATTATCATTTGTTCATATGCAGTAAGATGACATTTATATCTCAAATTGAACTTCAAAACCATCTTGAAGCCAAAAAAGATGAGAGTTGGATAATGGCAATACAAGAATAATTGAACTAACTTAAGAGAAATCAAGTGTAGAAACTTGTCCTCAGACAATATCATTAATCCATAATAAGCTCCGAATAAGTGTTTAAAAGTAATAAGGATGAATCTGGTATAATTGTTAGGAACAAGGCTAAACTTGTAACTTAAAGATAAAACCATAAAGAATGGATAAATTTTTATTAGACATACACTCGTAGCTAAATTAGAATATTAGAATACTTGTATATACATGTTTCAAAGATTTTATATAATGTCAAATAGATATTAGAAGTACATTTTTTAAAATGATTTTATTACGAAGGAAGTGCATGTGGAACAATCTCTTAGTTTAGAAAGTGATTTTGTTTCCTCTAAATCATGTATATATATATATATATATATATATTGACTAAGGCTTTAAATGGGTTAAAGTAAACACCTTGGGCATAATAAGAATGACAATGCAAATTTCTTATTAAAAATAATATTTTTAATAGAAAAACAGATAGCACATTATTTATCAAATATAAGGATCATGACATTTTAATTGTATAAATTTATAATAACAATATTATTTTTGGATTCCCTAATGAAATTTTTGTACAAGGAATTTTTGACTTATTTTAGTAACGAGTTTGAAATGAGCATAATAAGAAAGCTTAAATTCTTTCTTGGACTTTAAATCAAGCAAATAAAATATGAGATCTTTATCACTAAATTCAAATATGTGAAGGATCATCTCAAGAGATTTGAGTTGCAAGATACAAAAATAACATAAACTTTAATGAGCTAAATATTCAAACTTGACAAAGATGAAAAAAAAGAGTGAAATGAAGAAATATCGATGTATGAATCTCTTTTGTATTTAATTGTTAGTAGATTGGATATTATACTTGTGCAAGATTCCAATCATATCTAAAAATATCTCACTTGGTTATTGTAAAAAGAATTTTTAGATATTTATGTAGCATAATGAACCTAACACTATGGTACTTTAAAGGCAATCAATTTAAACTTATATGTAATTTTGATGCCGATTTTGTTAGATGTAAAATGGATAGAAAAAGCATTAGTATTGTTATTTTCTAGGTTATTCTCTTGTATTTTAGTCTTGTAAAAAATAAACTCCATTGTTACATCAACCTCTGAGGCAGAATATATTGTCACTAATAATTATTTTGCACAAACACTTTGAATGAGATAAAGTCTTAGGGATTATGATATTCATCTTATTAAAACTCTTATTTTGTGTGACTACACAAGTGCCATTAACTTGTCAAAAAATCTTATTCAACACTCTTGAATTGAACACATTAAGTTAAAAATTATTTTTTGAGAGATCATGTTCAAAAATGAGATATCACATTGCAATTTATGCCCACTAACCTATATATATATATATATATAAAGAGAGAATTGATCTAGTGGGTTACGTAACGAGCTACGTAGTCCACTAGATCAATTATATAAATTAGTAGCACATTATGCATCTGGACATAATTTAGAACTCACCTAATGCACATGGACACTTGACTAGGTCCATATGTGCTAACATTTTCAATGGCTTTTATATGAGCTTTATCATGCCCATAAACTACTTCTTTGTTGCTACCCATTGCAGAAAAAAATGATTAGCAATTACTTGCACTGAACCGAGTAGTCCAGTATTCAATTTAGTGGGCTACGTAGTTCTTGTCGCTACCCACTAAACTTATAATATATATATATATATAGAGAGAGAGAGAGGGGGGGGGGGAGAGAGAGAGAATTGATCTTGTGAATTACGTAACTTATCATATAATGAACAATACTGTCACATGTCACTGTTTAATAAATTCATAACTTTTTAAATTTTTTACATAATTTACAATATGTTATAAAATATTGTCACGTGTACATGAGTTCATTATATAATGAGCTATGTAATCCACTAAATCAATTTTATAAATTAGTAACAAATTATGCATCTTGATATAATTTAAAACTCACCTAATGCACATGGACACTTACTAGGTCCTCGTATGTGCTAACATTTTCAATGACTTCATCATGTCCATAAGCTACGTCCTTGTCCCTACCCACTGTAAGAAAAAATGATCAGTAATTATTTACACTAAGACCAATAGTTTAATATTCAATGGTTCTATATATACAGGAGAATAAATAGTGCAACTAGAACCAACTATTTCTCTCTCTCTATCTATCTATATATATATATATATTTGTCCCTACCGCTGAAGGAAAAAATGATTGGCAAAATATTATTACGTGTACATGAGTTTATGTAATAAATTATGTAGTTTACTAAATCAATTCTATAAATTAGTAACACATTATGGATCTTGATATAATTTAGAACTCACCTAAAGCTACGTCCTTGTCCCTACCCACTGTAGGAAAAAACGATCAGCAATTATTTGCATTGAACCCAATAGTTCAATATTCAATGGTTCTATATATACAAGAGAATAAATAGAGCAATCAGAACCAACTATTTTTCTCTCTCTCTATATATATATATATATACTTGTCCTTACACACTGCAGGAAAAAACGATTAGCAATTTCTTGCACTGAACCCAGTAGTTCAGTATTCGATGGTTCTATATATACAGGAGAATAAATAGAGCAACCAGAACCAACTATTTCTCTCTCACTCTATATATATATATATATACTATTTTGACGTTCGAGACGTTATCTCTCATAAATGTGAACATAAAACACTGATAATCAATTGTCTGCAAGCACAGAAGATAATGTTCTCATGATAATCAATTCAGTGCTATTTCAATGACATTAAATTGCTCTTATCTTCCAGAGAGTAACATAAAACACTGGAAAAGATGTAGAAATGTAATAGACCTTACGTTGATCTTTCTCCTTGTGGAAAATTAAGATGCAATAACGATCTTGTTACTTACTATTAGCTAACAATCTGGTTGTTTATTTTGCTGAAGCTGGAAATGTGAAATGATGGCGCTGTGATTGGCCATGAATACGCATGTGAATGTTAACATCGAAAAACTAAACAAAAATAAAATCTCTCGAACAAACTTTTCTGTTTCCTCTTGTGACAAAATATGAATTAACGTGTCTCTGTATTCTAATGTTTTCTCACAATTAGCCATGAAGTTAGGGATCTGATTATAAGCATGTATAAATCTAAAACTGCATCATGGAGCTAAAAGTATAAAGCAAAAAAAGGCAACAAAATCGTACACATAATTAATTTCATACACATGGTTTGCATATAGGAAGTATGGACAATTGTCTTCTTTTGTTTAGGCCGAAAACGAATATGACATAAGATATATAGTAAGATCCTCACCAAACAAGGGACAAGAGCATCAAAGAGATAGCAAACTGAGGGTATGGAAATTATCCTCGTCGGATTCTGTGGGTGGCAAGCGAGTTGCATGAGTTAACCTCTGGCAAACTAGCCGAAGAGCTCGTTCCCATCTGCTGCCATTACCAAGAGCTGCAGGTGCTTCAGAATCAAAAGCGATCTGACCCAGTTGAAAAAAGAAGAGCCTCGACCCATAGAGCACATCAATGTAAGCTTGGCGAACGAACCTGAAGCTGAACGAGAATTTCAGCGCGAACGAGCATAGCAAGCCGGCGGGTATTGCTGGGCTTAGACTATGAGATGCTGATGATAGGAGTTTGAGCTTGGCCAGAGCCACCATGTGCAGCCCCATTGAAACTTGTGGAAGAAGAGATTTGTGGAAAATTTTGGTTTTGGATTAGTTTACAGAAGCAAATGGAATTTCCATTGTGCTAAAGTCGGTGGAAAAGCGTCGGAATCAAGTGGTTTGATTCGAGTCTGATATGTGAAGCTTTCAGCTTACGTTGGCTACTTTGGTACCTAAAATACATCAGACTGTAATCTTCTAGGGTCATCTTGATAATTGATCTTTTTGTACAAGTCACATTCTATTTAAATTAACTTGACGAAAATACCCAATGTGATCAGGATAGTAATTAATTAATAACATGCAAGATGCAAGGGTTGACTGGAATTAAAAAAATTCAAGTTATATAAATAAGCACTTCACCCGCACTTAATGCCGTATCAAAACCGTTTCATAAATAAATAAACGCATGTGAAGGGCAATTAATGAAGATCGAGTCCAAACAGAAGCAAGATTGCTTATAATTACACTTCACAAACAAGCACAACTTTCAGTGTCAATTTTCTATTGGGCACTAGAGGCCTACAAATGTATAGCTAGCTGACTGTATGTGGTGTGAGGTCGAGACGAAACTGCTTGGAAATTTCGTGTTTTGAAATTTGCATGGACTAACTTACTCTTCTTTTTTTAGGGTGGCCACCAATTATTCACTTATTATTTTACGTATTATCCACTTAACCTCCTCTCATTTTAAAATAACTAAAAAAAATCCCTAACGTTAAAACTGTAATAAAACGTTTACACTTTATAAGGATAAATTAGTTTTTTTAAATAATAATATTTAATAATAAAAAAAATTACACACATTTTAGAGAAAGTCAAAAAAATTCAAAAAAGCAAAAGTTAATAATAATGCAGTTAAGCATCCCAAGGACATAAGCTAAATTTAACGTTTCTTTAAAAAAACAAAAGCTAAATTTCACTTTTGAAAAGTAAAAGTAAAACTAATTGTGATATAATAGGAATTCAAAGCCTAAGCTTCACTAAATCAGAAGCTACTCTACATGGTTTGACGGAATATAAGCTACTGTAAGAATAATTTGGCGCTAAAAATCCACGCCAATTTATTATAATTCAGTAAATTTAGTGTTATTTTGCAAGAAAAAATTTATTTCTTTGTGTTGAATCAAGGTAGATTATATTTGAGTATGGCTTGAATCGATTTCCTTGTTTAAGAAACAAAATCAATTCTTCAACGTAATTCAAAATGTAAGTTTTCTTATCAATCTTGTATTATATATTTTTGGTCAATCAAAATAATTTTTTTTTATTTTTAATTCCTTTTTATATGATTCTTAACAATTAATTTTTAGTTTGTTTTAAATTTCTAAAAATTTAATATTTTCTTTGTTTAACCAATGTTGGTTATTCTAAAATTATTTTAGGAGAGATTGATATTTTTAATGGTTGATGGGTGGTCATCTGATTTTGTTTGCTTGTATTATGAAAGAATTACTATGCATGTGTAATATAACCATGAATTTTTATTCAATTTTGTATGTTTATGAGTTTATATGTTGTGTTAGTTTCACTTGGATGTGTTGTCATATTGACTAAAATTTTCTTTTTTACTAGATGGATAGTGTTGAAATTGTAGTTTACTTTTGTGAGAAAGAAGTAAAACTAGGGTTTAATGATGTTGATTGTTTAAGTTTGGTGGGTTTAATAAATGATGTAATGAAAAAAGTGTTCAATCGACATAGGCTCTCCGGTGAGCATTTTAAGATAATGGGTACTTTTCGTTGGTGTAGTGACAAAAAGGAACTAGAATTAGATATAGATTTGATGAAACATGTATCCATTTTTATGTTTAAGGGTGCTAGATTATTGAAGTTTGAGATGGAGTTACAACCTTTATCTTTACAACCTAATGTAATTCCTACCAACCCTTCACAAGAAGTTGGATTCCAGCAAGTTTCAAAGCTTACACATCATAATATTGCAATGTTCAATGCATCTGAAAATAAGCCTACTAGTCATGACAAAGTTTTTACAACTAAACCAACTATAGGACCATTGACTTGGGTTGATGAGTATGATGAGGAAATTATAGATGCCATTAATAAGAATTGTGTAATAAGTCAAAGTGTCCCAGCTCAACAGTTTGAATGTGAAAATGAAGATTCAAATCCAAAAGATGATGTAAGAAGTGTGGACTCAATCAACTAGACAGATGAGGATATAAATGATATTGAATCTGACAGTCATTATGAAGTTGATAGTGTAGTTGATGTTAATGAGTACTTACCATCCGAGGATGAAAATGAGAATCATTTGTTTGACTATGATAGTAGTAATGATCAAGCAACTTTTGTAACTAGTTTTGATGATAATGAGAGTGCAGCCGAAAGGATGGCCAGAGATGTAAGAGGAATGATTTATATGAGATGGGGTAATGAGGATATTCGTTTAGAGGTTGGCCAAATGTTTCACTACAATCAAGATTTTAGATCAACATTAAAAAATCATGCAATTCAAGATAATTGCTATTTGAAAAGGATTAAAAATTCGATGTATAGAGTGACTGCAGAATGTGCACTCAAAAATTGTAGTTACAGGATTCACGGCTCAGTACTTGTGGATAAAGCCACATTCATGATAAAGACAATGAGAGGAGGGGAACACACCTGTATGAGGACACTAAAAAATCCTGAGGTGACTAGTACTTGGGTTGCTCAAAAGTTGTATATAACTATAAAAAAAACTGTCCTAATACAAGCACAACAACAATGTCATCAGAGTTATTGAGGAAGTTTGGGGCTGCTACAAATAGAAAATGGCTTTACAGAGCTAAGAAAAGGGTTGTAAAATTAGCCGATGGAGACTTTGCAAAATCTTATGCAAGATTGAGAGATTATGCTAATGTTATTCTTATGACAAATACTAGTGCAATGGTGAAGATAAATAAAGAGATGGCTAGTGAGGGTCAATCATTTTTCAAGAGGATATTCATTAGCTTTAAGGCTCAACAACAAGGATTCATGAGGGGCTGCAGAAGGTTTATCGGCATTGATGGATGTCATTTGAAGACATCCTTTGCTTAAGTGCTATTATCAGTAGTTACAATTGATGCCAACAATGGCATATTCCCTTTGGCAATTTGTGTTTGCAAGGGGGAATCAAAGGAAAGTTAAAGCTGGTTTCTTGAATTATTCAAGGAACATATGGACATAAAAAATGAGATGTCTGTGACATTTATGTATGACAGGCAAAATGGTTGTATCCATGCTCTTGATCTTTATTTTTCAGGAGCTATCACAAGATTTTGTGCAAGACATGTTTATGCTAATTTCAGAAGAAAAAAAAATTCCATCCGAAGCTTTGAGATAGCACTTTTGAAAAGCAGCTAGACCAACAAGGGTGACTTTGATGATGTCATGGTTTCCATAAAAATAATTGAAGTTGATGCAGCTAAGGTTGGAAGAGAGTAACCCAAGCACATGGTCATGTCATAAATTTAATTCTTTCTTCAAATCTTATCACATTATAAATAACATGACAGAGTCTTGGAATGGGTACCTCAATGATTTTAGAAAGAAAAAAAACCTGTGTTGAAATTGCTTGAGTTTATAAGAATGAAGATTATAAAAAGGTTAATTAAGAGAAGAGAGAAAGCAGAACAATGGGCAATAAATTTAACTCCCAGAGTCCATAAAAAACTATCCAAAATAACAAAGTGGGCTAAAAATGTGTTTGTAGTAAAGGCTAGTATGCATACATTTGAGGCAATTGAGTATGAAAATATGAAAGAGAAGCATTATGTTGTTGATCTCAGCAAGCACCACTGTGATTGTAAGGTATGGCAAGTCAGTGGACTTCCATGCAAGCATGCAATAGCTTGTATTTTATATATACAAGTTGACCCTGCATATTATGTGGACAAAAGCTTGACTAAGAATGCATATTTGTTGACATATTCAGAGATAATCCATCATTTACTAGACAAGTCTATTTGGTCAAAAGTTAATATACCTGAGTTGTTACCTCCAATTAAAACTGTTAAGCCTGGGAGGCCAAAGCTGAGTAGGAAAAAGGAAGCACATAAAATTTTAAGTCAAAAAAAGGTAATTCCTGCCCACAAGAAAAGATTCTCCACGAGGTGTAGTAAATGCTTCAACATGGGACATAACAAAAGAAGTTGTCCTAAGAATAAGGTGGTTAATTAAACTTATTTTTAACCTTTTTTTGCTTATATTTTCTCTTATATATAGTAAGTTAATATGTTAATATTTAATTTATTTTTCATTGTAGGCCTCATATAATGTTGCAACTTCTAAAATAACAGGTTATCTTGTTATTTGTATTGAAATAATTTATTTTTTTTACTTAATATGTAATTTGTTTCTCTAATCATTTGTAGCAAGGGTAGTAAGTGAAGGGCAGAGTAACATGCCACCACATATTGGTGTCCACCAAGCAATACCAGTATGCATACCAAGAGAAAAGCAACAAGGTTGAAGAAGCCATGGTGAAGATCAAGGGTTTAGTGTCAATCAATCAAATCTTAAAAGAAAAAGGATGCAAGGAAGACAAGTGTTAGTTCTACCCAGCTTGTTGGCCCAGTGGCAATATGTTTTAATTTTTCATTAATGGTATGCATGTTTATAAGTTTCTCTTTAATAAAACTTAATAGCCAACCTAAATGTTACAATTTAATATTATGTATTTCTTTTTTAATTTTCTTGTGATACTTGCAAGTATGAAGATGAGATGCTATCATAAAAATGCAATCTAAGTGTATGTGGCTTAATATGGACAATATGTTAACATACAAGACTTTTTAATTTTTTTAACGTTACTTTTTTTTTATGTATTTTTGGGCATGGTTTAATATGAACAGTATGTTGACATACAACCTTTTTTAATTTTTTTTAATGTTATTATGTATTTTTGGAATTGACGTAATACAAATAGTATGTTGACATGCAACATTATATGGACAATTTTTTTTTTTGTGCTCAACATGAGTAGAGATGAAATTTTTTTTCTTGATTCTAATAAAATAGAAGGTAGTTATCATTTATATATATATGTATGAATGGTATGTCGTCATAGAACATTATATGGACTTTTTTTTTTTTGGTTGGTGCTCAATATGATTAGAGATGGAATTTTTTTTTTAATTCTAATAAAATAGAAGCTATTATCATTTATATATGTGTGAATATACTTTTGATATTATCCATCGGTCATATTGCTATATAGGTTTGTCTTTTTTGTTTTTGTGTTTAAAAG
This sequence comes from Ailanthus altissimus, assembly GCA_946807835.1. NCBI lineage: Eukaryota > Viridiplantae > Streptophyta > Magnoliopsida > Sapindales > Simaroubaceae > Ailanthus > Ailanthus altissimus. The sequence goes on along the minus strand of OX327696.1, from coordinate 25,385,059 downwards.
GTTATTTTTGTAATTTTATATATTATTTCTTGTCAAATGATGTCAATTAAATCTTAAAGGGTAAATTAGTAAAATATTACAATTAATTTGAATTTAACAAATTTTATATAATGACAGGGTTTTTTTTTTAACAATATAAAACAAGAGAGAGGTTATGGATAATATAAAATATAATAAGGGGATTATTTATAATTTCTCTTTTTTATCTTTCTTTGTTGTCAAATCTAAATAGCAGTGATTGACAAAATAACCACACACCCAAGTGGTGTGATAGTGGAGCCCTAGAAGCTAAAGACAAGATCAAGAGGCTTTCTTTAACTTAAACACGGTAAACCAATAAAGATATTTATCTCCTTTAAAGTAAAGGTGAGCCAAAAAAATTGGTAATCAATTCGGTTAATTTAGTTTGGTTTGGTCTAATTTTTTTTTAAAAAAAATCGGTTTGATTTTTTTTTTAGATAATTGACCGGTCCGGTTCGGTTTTTCCCCAAAAAAAAATCTAAACAGAAAAATTGGTTTTTTTTTTGTAATTATTTAATAAAAAAATTAATTTATATCAAATTAAATAAATTATAATTATGTTAATATAAAATAGAGCCAAAAAATGATTTACTAAATTATTTACACAAATAAAGAAAAAAAAGGCTATGATTTAAAATTAAAAATTAAAAAACAGCCCAAATTTTTAAAGACTTATATAATATATAAGAACAAATTTAGTAGTTTATGTAATGTGTAATTTTGATTATATAATATATAACGTGTAATACAACGTGAAATATATATTAATTTAGTCAATTTAATTTTTTAAGACTTATATAATAAATAAGAATAAATTTAATGGCTTATATAATGTGTAATAATTTTTTTATTATATAATATATAACGTGTAATGTAATGTGTAATATATAATAATTTAGTCAATTTAATTTTTTAAAAACTTATATAATATATAAAAATAATTTTAGTGGTTATGTAATGTGTAGTGAATTTTTTTTATTATATAATATATAACGTGTAATATATATTAATTTAGTCAATTTAATTGTTTAAATACTTATATAATTTATAAGAACAAATTTAGTGACTTGTAAGGTGTAATGAAAAAATAATAAATGATTTAAAATAAGCTACTAAATTATTTGGACAAATGAATTAAAAAAAGCCCACAATTTAAAATTAAAAAAATAACCAAATAACCAAACTGGAAAAAATCGATTCGGTCCAATTCTGTTTTTTCCATTAAAAAAACCGGTTTCAATTTTAATTATTGAAAAAATTGAATCGAACCAGATCAGTTCAATTTCAAAAAAAACTAATCGAATCAGATTATGCCCACCTTTACTTTAAAAGAGTTCATCTGATTATTTTATATTTGCTAAATGACGTCTGTTTTATCAATTCTATTTTACCCTTACTTTAAGTAATGTCGACTAAAATTGTAACAAAATTTGTTTAAGAGGTGTTCATAATTTAATTTAGAGAAAATTACGTCTCAACTTTATGGTTTCAAAAAAAATGTAAATTTTTAAAGTTTTAAAAAATTTTGTTTACATCATTATTAGGTAACCAATTTTATTAAATTTAATAATAAAAAAGTAAAAATAAAAATTCACTTATTTTAATTAAAAAAATTAAAATTCATTTAATTTTAATAGTCGGTTAATGTCAATAAATGAATGGTCAATAGTTTGTCACTTACGGTCAACGTAGTCAATGCCGGTCAATGGCCGCCAATCAACAATAACAGTCATCGATCTAAGCCTCTTTTTTGAATAGTTTATTTGACGACAATATGTTAATAGATTTACAAACTCATATATAATTCAAAAGTTAGAATAATATAGTCCGCTTAAATGTTAGCTTTTAACCATTAGGTCAAAAATTTAAGCCATCTTTTAGTATTTAATTAAATTTAAACAAAATTCTAGTCATAATAGAGATTTAATTGTACTTTCATTAGATTTAATAATTTTTTTATTAACTTTAATAGATTCCGTTTCTTGATATTAATCTAGATAAGATTTTAAAATTTTAAAAGTTTACATGTCCCTTTTTTAAAACATTATGAGTTCAAATATTTTTTTTTAAATTTAATTCATTCAATTTATTGAATTCGATCAAAATATGTTTTTTTTTATTAGATTTGGTAGATTGATAGATTAGATCAAAAAAACTGAATTTGCAAATAGTAAATTTATTTCAAAAACAAATCTACTAAAATTTGATCCAATTTGAAGAAATTAATATCATAGTATTTATAAATAACATTATTTTTAAAAATTGTCATTGTCTTATTTATTTCACTATATAAAAAGTCAAAAAAAAAAATTAAGTTACACAATTTGTATAAGACAACTTATTATTTTTACTAAATTTAAATTACTTTTCATTATTAAACTATTTTATTGTCAATTTCTTTTTTTTTTTAAATAAGATTGGTGTACCTAACACTTAATTCTAAGTCATCCACCAAGAACTCGTAATATAAATTAAGTGGGTCAAGTCATAATAAAGTAGTCTTAACCTTATTCAGACTCTAGTGGTTTAACCTAATTAATAATTTTAAATAAAATTATTGTCTTTTATTATAATTTAGAATCAAATTAGATGGGATATGAATTTGTAATTTTTTTAGCCAGTTAGATTGAATTGAAAAAAAAATATGAATTTACTTAATGATAGATTAAATAGATTATTGGTCAAATTCAAAAATACAAGCTCACCAATATTTTTAAATATTCTTTTTCTTTTTCCAAAATTATTTGGATTTAAATAATCAAATCAATTCATTTAATTCAAACTGAATTAATTTTGATTAGATTTTATAAGTAAAGTGGATTAGGTGCTTTTCTTTTTTTCTTAATTAAAGTTCTATTACGATCTATAATTATTAGATTCGATATAGTGCAGTTTAAAAATCTAATAAAGTTAAGACAATTAAGAGCAAAGTCTGAATCTTGAAGGAGTTGTTACTAGGTCATGTAAAAGGTTAAGTCGTGTAAATTTGCCAAAGCAAAGGGCCGTTGAGAGTGTTTAACCAAAGCATACCTCATAATTTAGTTTTGACTCCTTTAATTCGTATCAAAGTCATTCGCATTTGTATTTGTATTTATATTTATATTTTAAGGGTTTTAACTCTATCAACTCATATTATTTTGATACCTAAGTTTACCAAAGAGAACAACTATATTTTACCATTATAGATCCTTCTTTATCTGAGTCATTTATTCCTCTCCCAGTCTTTGCTCCTTTTCCAACTACCCTTACTCTATCTCTTTCCCTCAGATCTACTGATTCTTCAAGAATTGACTATCTGTACAAGATCTCTTACCTATCAGAAGAAAACAAAGTGTCAGTAGCTGATCTTCCCATAATTAACCCCTACCATGCCTTTCTCAAATCACAAAAGTCCTTTTCTACCTCTCTCAAACAATTGATAACTCCAAACCATATCAAAACTAAAGAATATGTGCAAGTAACTAAATTTGGCCAACACCTTTTCCCTGCTTCAACCAAAGAACAAGTAGTAACCCTCAGGTTCCCAGAAGACCTTCTCTCTCACTGGTTAAAACCAGACTACACTCACATGCATTTTGGTGTTGTCAAATTTACCTTAACCTTCAATGGTAAAAAAAGGCTTGAAATTGTAGCTCGTTTTGCTTTACTTGATGGACGTTTCTCCAGATACAAAGATGCTTGCATCGGTACAATGCAAACAACATTGAATGCAGGCGCAATGTTAATCACTCTGTACCTTAACTTTTGCATGCCCCTTACAAATCTCAGCCTGTTTTCAACACTAAAAGCACAAATTCACATTACGGGGGCAATACCAGAAAGAAACACATACTCAGCCACACTTCACTACCAAATGGTCTATCGAGTCTAAAATTATGTCTTGGACTTTGGGACACCCCATATGAGCTATGATGTCATTCTACTCTCTGTAGAATCCAACAAAGTGCCAACATGTACCTATGTGCTCAGACAACTCTCCAACGAAGAACTGATAAAACTCTTTCCAGACACGTGGATAACAAAGTATAAACCCATAGTTTCAACAACAAACAGTCTCAACCACCCAAACTACTACAATATACAAATCATAGTTTTTTTAAGAGACGTGACGGATAGACTGAGATTTGTTTTGAAAAATCATGGCCTTCAGCTCCACCTTTCCCAACCCAATTCACATGTACCCCAATCAACTATCCACAAGAAACAATTCCTATTATCTCTTTTATAGGACAAGGAAAGCCCATCTACCAGTTCAAGACATAAGATGACCATTGCCACTGGGACCTTTTTTGCAACTGCCAATCATGCCAGATCAGATGATAAAAACTTTGTCAAAAGACAAAGACAAAAAAAGAAAAAGCAACGTTTGCAATGTACCCTTAAGAAAAGATATCATAATGGTGATCCATATGTCAGACTCCTAGGACAACAATATGGAAAATTTGACTATTATGTCACCTACTCTGCCCCACACTACAATTCTTCTCCCCCGTGTAAACCACACAAAGGGAACATACAACCACCACCGATATGCAAACCAAAACACTAAACCCCAAAACTCTTAAACACCATTCCACAATTTTGTATGCTCTCATCTACATACTTCCCTCTATTAACTCCTTAATACAACCCCGAAGAAAACACTGTCCAGTAATGAAAAATAAAACAACCAAACACTAGACAGGCAGACGGCAACTTTGAACAAATAAGTCTTACAGATGTAATGCTCAATTGGCAATCACAGAATGTTGTGACTCAAAATAACGCACTCAAAAGAATTAAAAAATCTCAGACAAGAATAGAAGCCAAAATTGACACTGGCTTTATGAACCATCAAATGTTGATAGACAAACTTAGACTTGAGATTAAGGTGCTACACGAACACGTTTTAAATCTGGTTCAATATGGCCTTCCCTTCTAAGAGCAGAAAAATAAAATTAATCATTTAAAATCCCAACTACAAAGTCTTGAACAAGACATTTTCCATCATCACAAATACCTTATCCAAGGCATCACAACCCTTACCATTTTTCAAACCTCCTTCCATCTTTGGTGAACATTCTACACTTATCCCAAAGAAGAAAGATAAAAAGAAAAAGCCTGCCTCCGAGCCATCCACTACATTCACGGCATCAGTCACAAAAACTATCACAGAACCCATCTTTAAAAAATTACTAACTCCACCACCAGAATTCTACCAGAAATCAAACCCTGTACCATACATTTTTCCCTCAACTACTATGAATTAACTATTTACCCTTACCAAGACACCAACACCATATACAGTCTCAGAAATAGAATCCATTTCTAGATCAATGTCATGGTCAACATCCTCATTAATTCTACCTCAATACATGAATACTACACCCCTAGACCCACCGACGTCAAGGCCACAAACAGAAGTTCATAAACCAGATTCCTCTATGGATGAGACAGAAACTCCTCTGCAGAGACGAGTCCAATCATTGAGTGCAAACAATACGTAGAAAAAATATTGACTAACTCTTGATGACGTCAGCCCTCATAAATGGGTTGATTGTATTTTCGAGTTACAAGCATGGTGCCTATCTGAACAACAAAATGCTAGAATGACCATTCATGAAGTCATCCAAAAGGTCATTGCTCGATTCTAAGAAATACTAAAATATTGATACCTTCATCTTGGAGAATATAGACAGCGTATACTACAACAAAATAAATCAATCGAACAAATCATTGAAATTTTATTTAATGAGTTTGTTGGAGAAGAAGGCCAAATAATAGATAAAACTTGCGAAGAATTCTTTAAAATGAAGTGTTGCTCGTATAAAAGAAAATATCTTGAATTACACTTCAAAAAAGTTACTACAAGATACTACATACTGGGAATTGATGACCCTAATCTGAAACAAGCCTATCTCAATTCAGTTCCGGATCCATTAGGACAAGAGGCTTTAAGAATCCTTGATTCTAAGAATAAACTATATGCACGCTATAAATTCTTTAAAGATTTTAATCTTACAGGAAAAAGAATTCAAAAGACTTGTGAACGGCATGATTTACAGATTAAATGTCCAAGAAAAGAATGTTCTTGCAGAACTCAAAAAAAATACCATCGCCGGAAGTTTAAAATCCGGCGACCATTCTCCAAGCCACCCAGATCTAAGAAGAGATTCTTTCGAAGAAAGTCAACTTTCTCAAAGAAAAGGAACAAGTGTTTTATTTGTGGGAAAAAAGTATATTTTGTAAAACAATGTCTTGACAAAGATAAAAAGAAAAAGATGTTTTTGGCCATCAGTGTTATTGCAAAAGATGAGCCCATCAACTCAGACCTCAAATCACTTTTGTCTGAACAAAGTTGTGAAAATAGTGACATTATCCTTGTTTTCTCAGAGTCTGGATCAGAATCCACCTCAAGCTTTATCTCAGAGTCATTAAACATCCAAACAGAACCATCCCTGTCACCATCAACTCTACCATCCAAGCCACTACACATAGTATCAGTCCCAATGCTAGAAGTCCCGTTATACCCATCTAAATACAGTAAGCCAATCAAGGTAATCGGACTACTTGACACTGATACTGCCACTTCAATCCTTAACCCTATCATCCTCCCTGAGTCCTATTGGAAACCTTATCATCAAACCTTTCGTGCAGCTAACGATGAATTATTTACTGTATCCATGATCAGTAAAATAATTTAGCTACAATTCTTCCCAAATCTCAAAATTCACCATAAATTGTTAGGCTTAGATCTCCCAGGAAAAGATCTGATCATAGGATTTGATTTAATCTAAAAGCTTTTAGAAAAAAAAGTTTTTACCAAACCCAATGGATTAAAATTCAAAGCCCATTTCTTACCTTGGTCAACCATTCCAAACTATTTTTTCATCACCTCCCTTAACGTTGTTTTCGAACAAATTAAAATCTACTATGCGTCAAATAATCACTCTGAATTCCTTCTCAAGTGTCCCTACCCGCTGTGGAAAAATCAAGAATATTTTATCCGACTACCCTTTCACAAGAATGAAAACATCAATCCAACAAAAGTAAGCCACCTTGGCATGTCACCAGACCATGTTGAAAATCTCAATGCAGAACTTACACAATTATTACAAGATGGACATATTGAACCTACTTCCTCATAGTGGGCCTGTCAAGCCTTCTATATCAATAAACATAGTGAGCAGATAAAAGGAAAGTTAAGATTTATTATTAATTATCAACCTCTAAACTCTTTTTTTCAGGATGATAAGTTTCCTTTACCCAACAAATAGGCACTATTTCAAGGATTGCACAAGTAAAAGTATTTTTAAAATTTGACTTGAAAACAATATTTTGGCAATTGGGAGTTCACCCTGATGATAGACACAAAACAGCATTCTACATACCTCACTGCCATTACCAATGGACCATCTTACCATTTGGGTTAAAGACTGCTTCATCTCTCTTTCAGAAGACAATGATGAAAAGCTTTGAACCAATCCAAGAGCAGGCCCTCATCTACATTGATGATATTTTGCTTTTCTCGAGAAGAGTTGATGAACATCATGATCTTCATTTAAGATTTGGCAACATTCTACAAGAAAAAGACATCATGATCTCTCCCACCAAGTGCCATGGAAGACTTAAAGAGATAAATTTTTTAGGGATGCGGATAAAGAATGGACAATACGAGCTTCGGCCCCACATTGCTGAACAGCTGACCAGATTGTCTGACGAAAACTTGACAAAAACCCAAATTCAACAATTTCTCAGCATTGTGAATTATATGTCAGATTTCATATAGCATCTTTCACAGATCATAAAGCCTCTGTTCTACATGCTAAAAAAGAATCCTCCACAGTGGCAACACCAACAGACAACAGCTGTAAAATTACTTAAAGAAAAAGCAACAATACTACCACCCTTACAGATCCCATCACATGGCAAAAGAATACTACAGAAATATGCAAGTGATTATCACTGAGGGGCTATCCTCCTAGAAGAAATCGATGGAAAGAGAAAATATGTGGGTACAAAAGCGGAGCCTTTTTGGACTCAGAACTTCACTTCACAATACCTTCAAGGAAATCTTGGCAATCAAATGGGCAATTAAAATTTTTGAATTCTACTTGATTGAAATAAATTCATGGTTGAGCTAGATATGTCAACATTTTCTCACATGCTGACATTCAAATAGAAGCGAATTCCAAACTAACAACTGCTAAGATGGCAACTGTGGTTTTCTAATTTTTCTCTCAAAGTAAAACACATTAAAGGCAAAGATAACACAGTTGTAGACTTCCTATCTCGCAACCCTATAAATACCGATACTCCATTCACCAACCACATCACCAAACATACAGACAAAAGACCAAATCACAAATCTTATTCCATTATCCTTCTAATGGCAGCCTCTTCCTCCTCTGTTCCATTAAAACCCTTCATTATTCATCCACCAGTCCCATTCACACCTCTAGAATTTAAAGATATAATCAGAACCAGAACCATTAGGTCAAACCCCACCGAGCTTATAAAATAATATGCCATCAAAGCTGTTGAAGAAAATGGATGGAACACTCTAGGAACCCCTCTGTTCAACCTGACATACCCCTTTTGAAGCCTAGTCTAAATGTGTTTTTTACCTGTTAAACTCAAACACCATTGCAACAGAGTTCCCTGTCCTAAAAATCAAAAAATAGCTCGAAACAGTCTTGTCTAGCCACGATGCAATCGCATTTTTATAATAGTTCTTCCCCCGAGAACAATGGATAATCAAGTTTAAAAGACTAATACACCAATACAGTCAATAAAGAATGTCACCCAGAAGATTTCATATAATTCTTCTCTTTCAACGAAAATGGATGATTATATCTTATTGTTGAGGACTATTTTATGTTTCCATACTTCCTTCATATGTTTAGATTTCATGAGGTGCATTACTATCCTATTGTTGAGGACTATTTTATGTTTCCATACTTCCTTCATCTGTTTTGAGACAACCACAAAACAGAGATAAGAGACATAGAAAGAGTCTTTACAGGAAAAAAAATCAGATCATCCTACCATCAGTATGGATAAACCTTGAAGACTATTCCCTTTGAGAAACCACAGACAACGACTTCTCATACAGACTCCAACAAGCGTCCAACATCCACCAATATAGACAAAGTGAACAACATCAACATTACCACCAACATTACCTTCAACAATATTACCAGTACAGCCGGGTCAGGATTGATCATGAAAACCCTCTTCCCATAACTATTCCATCAGAACCCTATGAGACAGATACGCATATGCACAATGTCCCACCTACCCCCACAGATCACCTGACTTATCCCTCTCCTTGTACCAAGATGGTCAACCTCTACCAACTAAGTCACAAGTCCAACAGGAAGCAAGACTGTTATCCTGTGAGCTTGTACCATAAGAGGCCAAAATCCATGAAGAAAGCTCTGATGACATCAAAATTTTGAAAGAATTCATAGAAGAGTATGAAAGCAGAAAAGCCAAGCGTGCCTGGAAACAGTTCAATGATGATGGAAGTCCCAGTAGGTCCAGCTAGTCAAGCTTCAGATCTTAAGCCACGTGATAAAATCAATCCTCAAAAGCTGAGCCCATATGCTCATAATTATCACGTGGCCCAACATTATATTATGTTTTTACTTCTGTCCTTTTTACTTTTGTCCAGTTAATTTCCTTGTATGATGGTCTGCATGCCACGTCAAAAGCTTGTTATTTTACTATTATGTTGTTTGTATCGGGAATCCCAAGCTATATAAAGCCACACCATCCTTTGTACAAGGCAAACTTGAACGAAATAAAAAATCTCTTTTCTCTTATCCCATGAGTTTTTAAATCTCCTTTCGATTGTTCTCTAAATTTGCCTTAAGCAAAAAGTATAAAATGAGTTGATCTATTTTTATAAATTTTAAAGAAACATACCCAGTCAAGTATGTTGTACAGTTGTTCTGCTTAAGGGATCCTCTATATTAGAAAGATTGAAATTTTTTTAAAAAACAAAGTATTTTTGATTTTTAAATTCGAATCCTATTCGGAGAGTTATCATTAAGTCATGTAAAAGGTTAGGCCGTGTAAACCCACTAAGACAAAGGGCCGTTAAGGGTGTTTGACCAGAACTTACCTCATAATTTAGTTTGAACTCCTCTAATTATATTTTATATTTGTAAAAAATTAAGGTAATGTTTTTTTTTTAAAAAAAATAATTAAATCCTCTTAATTTGATATAATTATTTTAAATATTTTTTTAATATTTAAAATACTTAAAAAAATCTTGTCCTTAAGTTCTTTTCTTTTATTTATTTTGATAGAGATAAGGGTTAAATAATATTTAACCCCTCTATCATGCTTATTTTTTAGGAAAAAATATCAAAATAAAATGAAAATAAAAAATATTTAGAAATATTTCTTTTCTTGTCATTTGCCTCCAGCAGCTTCGTGTCTTGAATGCGCATTCGCAGCACAATCATGTTCTGATCCACCAGCCTCCCTCCATAGTCTCGTTCCTTGGAATTCGATCCTCTACTATGCCCAGCCACGCATCCATGGCTGACATGTTGTGCTTCTTTCGACATGGCAGCGGCAAAAATGGTGGTGCTGGTACTGGATTCTGATGAAGAAGTTTTGTGGAAGAGGAGAAGAAACTGGTTGCTTGCATTGTTGAAGATAATTTAGGAGCTTGAATCTTGATCAATTAATAACGAAATAATGGAACATCAAATCTCAATCTAAGCAAAATAAAAATTGGAAACAACAAATTTGAATCGTAAATGTGAAAATTAGATTCAAGGAACTAACCTTTGAGTTTCTTTTCTTTTTTTTTCTTTTCTTTTGTGTCTCTTCAAGCTTCTTCTTTCTCTCCTTTTAACGGACTGTGTTGTGTGTTAAGGTAAGTTTATTTAGGCAGTTATTTGATTAGTTTCTAGAGCAAATGTGGTAAGTTAACTTATGCATGTAAGTGTTCGAAGAAACGCCTATTAGAAATGTAGTATCCTGGACAACTATCATTAGAAAATGTGGTTTGCAGGAATCTGATTTTCAGAAATTTGCTGGAATGGAAATTTGTAGCTTAATTTTGCAGTTATTTAATTCCAATTCGAGTAAAAAGTTTGAATGTGCATTCAAACATAAACGCCTTAAATATGCAAATTTGTGTATATATGTAACAAGTTCTATATTAAATTAGTATTTCTCAGTAATTAATGAAAACACTATATCTCGTTAAGTTTTCAACATTTTATTATTAGAGATATTGAGGATTTTGTTTTCATGTTTATTTTGATTTGTTTGTGTCAGTTTGTTCTTCTTTCTTAGTTATGATATTTTGTAAATTGGTTGGTCTTAATTCTAAAAACATGATTCCAATTTCAAAGTTTTCATATTGGATTTCAACAATGTCCGGCTCAATTTATATATATTTTTTTATTTTAACAGAATTTTGGATTTGAACCCATTACAACCCGTATATTTAGTTTACGGGTGCTCGAAGGAAGAAGAAGATTTTTTTTTTCTAGAACAAAATTTTTTTAAAAAAAAAAACGAAGAAGTTTTCTGATATCCATTTTCTTTTGTTTTTTTCTTGAAGAAGAAGAAGAAAATTTGTAGGAAGAAGAAGAAACATGTGGCGCATTGGTGCTTTCTTTCTTTTATTTTTTTGAAAAAAAGTGAAAAAAAGGTACCATTGTAACTTTTAATAGTTGTAAAAAGAATCTATCAAAATAAATGGAAGGAACCGAAGGTTTTTAGATATTTTTAAAATTAAAAAAAATATTTAAATTAATTAAGTTAAATTAAAGAGGTCTAGTAATTCTTTTCTCTTTTTTATACTAAATTTTAAATAGAGTTAAATTGAGTCAAATGTTAAATGCAATTGAATTTGACTAAAGGCTTGTCCAATTAAATTTTTTAAATAAAATTTTTAAAATTAGAGTTTTTAAGATAAAGTTATTAATTGCTTAGTTTATTAATTAAAAAAATTCTTTTAAAGTAATAAATGGTTTAATTACACATAATTAAAAGTGTTTATTTGTTATTAAATTATAAAAATTAATATTTAATAAATGTTAAATTAAAATTTCATACAATTCAATATTTTTTTATATAATTAAATTTACAATTTAATCTTTAAAATTTACTAAGGTATTTTTATAGAGAGCACAATAGCGATTTGTGCTAAAATTTAGTTTACGATTATTGTGAAATAATACCAAAATTAATTAGAACTCTAAATATAAATTTCTAGTAATTCAAGTAAAACTAATATATAACAATCAACAAATTAAATAAATTATTGTGTTTAGTATACAAATAAAAAATAAAATAAAATAAAATATTGCGTACCTATGACAACAAAAAATGGTAAAGCATTGTAAAGAAATGGTTATTGTAAAAAAACTGGTAAAGTATTGTAAAGATATGATGATTGTAAAGATATAAAAATATGGTAGCTTTCAATAAAATGTTAAAAATATATTAATTGAATAATTTTTTTTATTAAAGTTATGTTATAAAATTAAAAAAATATTAGTAGAATATATGTGTCAATACATAAATATTAAAAAAGAAACTTAAAAATTTTATTCCTAAATATTAAAATTTTAAATTTTTGTAAGTAAAGACAAAATAATTTATTTCTTAATATTCAAAAATTATTTTTTAATTATAACCAAACATTATAAAAAAAATTAAGAAAAACTTTTAGTATTAAAAAAAACTCTTTTAACTTGCAGAGAAACTCAATTAAATATGCATTAACTTTTTTTTTAATATTTAAAATAAATGTTCAATTATTTGTAATATTATTCTCATTTGTTACATTAAATCAAAAGGTTAAAAAAATATTTATTTTAATTAAGTCCAAATTGGAAGTTTTTTGTTCACTAAGGAGCAATTTCAACCCTAAAAGGAAAAACTTTCCCAACCATTGCTACCGTGGCCTAACCAAAAAGCTCTTCCATTCCGTCTGCTAACTGGAAAGAGGGCCGAAGCCCTCTTTCCAGTTGCCACAGAAGTCTACCTTTCCTCTCCCTTAGTTTTAACTTATTATTTTTTCCTTTTCTTGCCTTTTCTTTTTTTTTTTAGGTATGTTTTTTGCAGGATCGACATTTCAAATCGAGGGCCCGCTGGTCTTCTGGTCGTCCTCTTCGACGGTCTTTATTGTTGGTGCTGTTGTCCGACAGAGATTGCAGGTTGAGATCTGACTTAGTTGGCTAATCCAATCCCTAAACGTAGATCGATCCATCTCTTGAGAATCTGCTTATCTGGTCAACTTGCCACCTTTCCTCCTCATCGGATGCTGTTGCCTCCTCTCCTCCGATCCATGTGTCGCCAACGCGAGCTGTGGCATGGCCCTCGCTTTCTCAGTGACACGTTGCCCTCCGCTCAGCTTAAATCCGTTCTAGTTGTCGGCTAGTGTTCTATTCATCTCCGACCATTTTCTGATCCGCTGCTATGCCTATCACCGTCGGACCTCCAGCCCCTGTACCCAAGCAACACAGTTCTCGCATCCTGCGCTCCACATTTCTCTATGCGAGGCAAATTCGGCAGCAGTCAAAACTACCGCATCACCACCCGCAAATAGATAACTATATTTATTGGGTTTTATTATTTTGTTACTCTATTGTGACTGTATTGTTTGTGTATATAGGGTTTGATAGGATTAATAGATTGTAATATATGGAGGTTGAATATGTATAATGATAATTGTCTGTACCCATTTTACGTGAGGGTATTTTACTTTGTTTTTTGTTCTGTTCTTTGGGAATGTTTGTTCCTCAATATAAGGATTTGTCCCTCCTGCACTGCGTGAGGGATTGATTTCCTTGAGAGATCCCTATCTATAATAGGGGCAGAGCTCCCCATTTATAATTGGGGCAAAATTTTCATTGTTCTGTTCTTTGGGAATGTTTGTAACTCAATATAAGAATTTGCCCCTCCTGCACTGTGTGAGAGTTTAATACCCTTAAGAGATCCCTATCTATAATAGGGGCAGAGCTCCGCATTTATAATTGGGGCAAAAATTTCATTTGTAGGAATAACTTCGTGTGTTTCTCTTTTAAAGAGTATTAGGTTACTAAAATAAATTTATCTTGTGTTGTCAAAATAATCTATCTGATTTATATATCAACAACCCTAAAGTGTAATATTAGTAATCCTTTTCAATGATATTAAATTGATGATTGATTTCAAAAAAAAAAAAATTTAAGTCCAAATTGACTAAAAATCCTTATTAAGTTAAACAAATAATTTAAATAACCAAATAAAACTAAAATAAGCCTAATTCAACATTAAGAGGAAAAAAACTCCTAAATCCTTTTTAACTCGCATGAGAAAGAAAGGTGGCTAACCAAACAAATGGAGTCATTTAAGTTATGTTACAGCTTTTATATATTCAATTTTTGTTTATAAATCACAGATTGTTCAATAATGAGGTCAACCCTAAAAGGAATTGCTCGACAAAGTCCAAATCAATTCAAGCCCATAAAGGTCCAATTTCATCCCATCCAATCAAGCCCGTAGAGGTCCAATTTCATCCGCGCGCAATGTTGAAAGAAACAAAAAAAAAAATTAGAAACAGACAACCGCTCTAGCTTGAATTGATCCAAATCCTTCCCTCTTTGCAGTCTATTATCCCCAGTTTGAATCCCTCTTTGTAGGAATCAAATCCTTCCAACGTGCACACATGACAAACCTTCAATGTCTCATTCAACATATTTATATAACCAAAAAATAAAACTCTTATTAAAATGATATTTTAACTCAGAAGATCAATGATCATAAACTTGATTATAACAGAGAATACTTTTTTTTTGAAGAAATATAAAAGAGAATACTTGAAATGAAATACCCTTTAAAATTTCACAGATCACTTGATCTCAAGAAATATATGAAAGTTCCCATTGGGAAATTTAGAAAAAAAAAAAGGCTATCTAAAAACAGTTCACTGAAACTGGCAAAATCAATGACTGGACAAAAATTAAATTGTAGATGGAGGAGCACTCAGTATGAGTAGGAGGTTATTGTATTCGTCATGCAATATATATCGGACGATTTAGATTTATCATCACCGCGCTCGCTCTATCGGCATCAGAACTCAGACGGAGATTTCAAAATAGAGAAGATTTGCTTATTTCAAAACGGAATTAAAGAAAAAAAGGGGAGCATTATGAAATCATCAGAAATATTGGAACAATGCATCAGTATTGACACGATGTGCCTCAGATGACCGTCGTGAGAAATTTTTAATCCAATTTCATCACCTGATTTCGCACCAACAAAAGCAATGCAATATATCGAATATAAATTCAAAATAAAAACAAAAAACAAAAAAGAAATCTTCCATGTTATTTTTCTTATCGATGTGCCTCAGATGACCGTCGTGAGAAATTTTTAATCCAATTTCATCACCTGATTTCGCACCAACAAAAGCAATGCAATATATCGAATATAAATTCAAAATAAAAACAAAAAACAAAAAAGAAATCTTCCATGTTATTTTTCTTATCCAAATACAACAGAATGTAATGAGCTAGGGTTGAAGCCAAACACGAGAGCAATAAAAAGAGGATTCTGTGAACCGGTGAGAGAGAATGGAGAAATTGCTCCGTTTGGGGGATGGCTCTTAGCTTATATAGATCTCTCTCTCTATTGAGTTGGATGTATAGGCAACCCTAGGAGAAAACGGTGTCGCTTTGCCCGCGATCCTCTCGGACAGGTCCAAACTCCAGAGGGAAAAAAATGGGCTTGACAAGCTGATGTTTGGGAATACTTTTCTAACCTAAAATGTCGAATTGTCAACCGCTTGCCTTGTTGTTTGGGAATTGGGCCTAAGCCCTTCTATTACTGTTCCCATATTTGAACTCAAGTCTCAATTCTGCACTCCATCCACATTTACAGTAATTCGAAAATCATATTTTATTAGCTGTTACCAGCAAAAACATTCAAAAGTAAATTTCATTCCTGTAAGTAAATTCTCATCCTTTCACTTGTTTCATGTTCCTCAATGTTTCAGGAATGCAATTGCTTCCTTTTTAAGTGTGCGTGCCTCTTGCTTATGGCAATAGGGTTGGGGATGGTCACAAGAGTTTGGGAAATGAAGGGATGTGATAATTTTTCGCTGACAGTTGAATGTCATCTTTCTGATTCTCAAGATTATCAAGTGAACCGTGGCTCTGTTGTATTATTTGGAAGGAATATTCCTATATCATTATGGTTTTTGCCTCTTGGGTTTTGATTTTTTTTTTTCAATACAAACACACACACTGAGAAGAGGGGGAATCAACTTCTAGACGAGGCGAGTGAGTTGAGATCCCAGCCAACTCGGCTGGGCCTCGTGCTCTGGGTTTTGCTTTCCAGGCATTTCAGTTCCTCATTCACAGTTGGAGCATTTACAATTCCAGCATCAATTTACTTTTCACTCAAGGTTATCACATATCCTTATTCGACCTATTAAAGGAATGGTTTATTATTTCATCATTAATTATTACCAACTTTATTTCAATGATCAGGAGCTTTTGCAAGGGTGTTGTAAGGAAATTCATAGTCCATCATACTTAGTGTTACGAACCGAACTCTGTAACTTTAAACACATTACACGTTATGTGCTATACAGTTTAAAAAATATCCTATAAAAAAAAAAATACGTATAAAATATTTAAAAAAATACTTTTTATATTAATTAAAAAAGATTACAAACTATGAAATGATTTATATAATTGATGATGACTCTCTTATATACTATTAATCTTATTTAATCAAGGATTAAGATTTAAACGATCTAATAATGTAGATACGAGATGGGATAATATTTCAAAAAATATTTAAAGATACCATCACATATTCTATAGAATATTTCTCTTTCAAATAAAGGTTTACGTCACTAATAAGTTACAGACTTAGCTCAGATTTTTACTCATGTCAGCTGCTCTTTTAGAAGTTCTGGCCCGTAAACAGCTCTATCAGTCCACGTAGTTTTTAGGAGGCTTTGTCAAGCATTAAGTGTTCAAGAAAATGCTTGAGAATACTTGAAGCATGATATTATCTCTTATCAAATTCACACAACACCTTTGTTGCATCTTGCTGGAACTTGCACACTACTTTTTTCAATTTGCCACAATGCACTCTCATATTCTTAGCTTGTTTTCCTATCGAGCAATTTTTTCTACTTGATAAAGTACTTGTGCTTTTAAGGGTCGCCTTTCTTCTGCATTGTTCGTCCATTAAGGATGAGTTTTACTTCTTTGTCATCAAATGTGGCAATCCCTAAAGGTTTTCATTTCTGTTGCTCATGCTCTGTGTCTTTTTATACCCCCATGTTATAGCTTTCAACAGCTTTTGTGAAACATTGGATATAGTCACTATCTCTACAGTATGCTCACCTTATGTAAGACGTTGCCAACTCTCATAGCAACAGAAAATGGCCCATTGTCCTTAAGATTATGGCCCTTATAAAGTGGGTGTACTAACTTACGTTATGTTAAAAGTATCATCTCCATTACCAAGTCCTCTATATAATACTCGACATGCTGTCGCTCTTCTTTAACCCATTTTTTATGCTGAAAGCATACATCATATGACGCCTTAGGTTGTTGGATGACTCCTGCAACCGACAACCCCTTGAGCTGCCCTCGTAAATAGAATAACTCAAGTTGACGCATCTGCACTGTAGTTGGAAGCGTAAACCCGAACTTCAACTTAACCCTATGATCAATCTCTCCTCTTAGTAGTAGGTTATGTGGTATGATAGTTAGTACGACCCCTTTGTGCTCCCCAAGCACTTTCACAATCCTCATTGGTAGCTTATCCTCGCTTTCTTTCACCTTATAATTTGTCCTCTACACTATGGTTTGATGTTTTTCTACTTTGCGCTCAACAACTTCCTGTAATTGTATGGCGAAAAAGAGTTTGTTGTGTGACTTTCAGCTTGGATTGCCCACCATTGGACTTGTTTACCGTCGTTATCATATAAAGTCTTCTCTTCATAATGCACATATAGTTGTGTCGAGAAAGTGGTTCCGCGTAGTATCGTCTCAAGAACTCTATGTTTGACACTACATTAAAAACATCAAGAGGTGCTATTGAGAAATTTATCTCACCGCACCAAGTTCTTAATTGGATTTCGACCCTTTGACTCGTCGAACCATCCCATCCAATGTTTTGGCTGCAACATTCATCGACTTGAGGCATCCCTTCTATTTTTTTACGTAAAGTCTCAAACACTTTACCCCTGCACGCTTAATGAAGTTATATGTGGCACTCGTATCTATCAACACTTTAGTCTTTATGCAATTGGATGAGAGACACATATATAAATTGTTTGAGAAAATGCTGTCTATATTTACTGAAGGAGATTACAAGTTATAAGATGGTTTGTATAACCGAGAATCACCCCTTTATATACTATTAGTCTCGTACAATCAACAGTTAAAATTTAAATGATTTAACGATATACATACAAGATAAGATAATATTTCAAGATATTATTACACATTTCATGAAATATTATTCTTTTAAATAAGAGTTTATGTCCCTAATAAGTCCCTAACTTGATTAAAATCTTCATCAATATCAACGAATTTTTTTAAAATTTCGACCTACAAACTACTCTATTAACCTATATAATTTTTTAAAAATTTTATAACACACCAAATATTTTAAAAAATATTTAAGAATACTTTGAGCGCTGTAAAATATAATACTACTAATATCAAGCAGTAATAAATTATAGTTGGTGCACTGCACGTAATGTTACAATATTTTCTCTCCTTGCATGCACATTGTGAAATTCACAACTTGGAATTTGAGTTTGGATGGTATGCAATTTGCGGGATTTTTATGTTGCAACATTCTCACCCGTTTATATTTTATTAACTGTGTGCTTGCAGAAATTTCTTGTATTGATAAAAAAAAATTGTTTAATAAAATAAATGTAAGGAATGACAAAAATAAAAGATTATCTTAATTTTTTATTTTAATTAATTTTAAATTAAATAAATAACTACAATTTTTTACTATCATCAACCTCTAAATTATTCTCAATTTTTAAATTCATGTAAACATGTTAATCTTCCAACTCTCTTTACAAATTAAAAAAATCATGCTGAGCCGCTTAAATTTATACCGAAAATGAACTATAATTTTTTATTTTTGTTGAAAACAGAAACCAATATTTTGAATGAAATTTGGAGGGGGAAAACGAGAGGTTATCTTGTTCAAATAAATTATAAAAACGGCGTTATTAAACATAAAATAGATTAATAGTTATCAAGCGGGTTAATTGCTGCTTATAATTTACTTTTTACAGATAAATCAGGCATCGGTGATTCCAATTAGGGCAGATGGCGGGAGCGAGATCGCCCGCGCCTTGTATATTCTGTCAGATCGCCCGCAATTCCACCTCCCCTCCTCTCCTTCACTCCGTATGCCCTCTCTCTATCTCTTTTCAATTTTACTCCTTTACATCCTTCGTTTGGTTGCAGGTGAACGAGTATCCTGTTGGATAGATTGGTTGATTTGAACTAATCCAAGGATCTTCCTCCATCTCCTCAGCAATCAAACGGGGCGTTTCACTTAAATCACGCTCTAATTACGTCCCTTCGTTACGCCTTGCAGGATGAAAAGGTCGTCGCATTTCTAGATATCAGGCCTTCTGCTTTCAGGTGTCAATAAATTATGAACTTCTTTTTTGAAAAAAAGAATAAATTATTTGACGGAACAGAATTGCTTTATGTTTGATTACACTTGCAAATTTTGTTGAAATAAACGAGTTTTTAGTTTAATTGATTCTAATCTTAAGTCATTTATCGGATTAAATGAGTTTGATCATTGTTTATATTATAGGCATTTCTTGGTTATTCCGGTGGATCACATTCCGACTGTTAATAGATCTTCAAAGGAAAGATGAAGACTACTCATTAGGTAAAGAGTATATGTTGCTTAATATGTGGATATTTCCGTTTTGCTTTTATACTATTTATTATTCACATGGCCAATCTTCTTATTGTGATTTTATCTAGTAAGTCACATGTTGAACATTCGGCAACATGCACTGTTACAACAGATGCACCTCGGTCGAATTACAGCTATTGCTTCTTGCCTACTATTTTGTCAGTGTTAACAAATGTTAAACAAGAAAGGAGGTTGGATATATAAGATAAATTAAGGTGAGGTGATAAAATAATGAAACAGTTTTGGGATCATAACATATTAAGGTAAAAAAGAGAATCAAAAGACTAGATTGAGCTACAGCCTGGCATAGTTAGCATGTGACTACTCCACCGTGTGTATGACTGATTGCTAAATTCTATATGCTTCTGTAACTGTGTTTGATTATTAAGGCTTCATTCAAAGAAGGTTTTAGTCACTAAAATTGCTTCTACTAACTGTTAAGAGTGTTTCAGTGTCTTGTTTTTATCAGAATTTGCAATCTTGAGATTATTCAAATCAATATTGATGTTCAATAGTTGATTACTTGTCTGTAGTGTTGTTATTCCTTTAACTCAAATGATTTCCAATCAGTCCATAACTCCTTTCTGTTTCTTTCTCTATTCAGTGCAAAAATGGTTGACAACGCTGAGTTGATGTGAATTAACTATTACCTCCAAATTTTAGCTATAGTAATCAATGCCATCTTGGTTTCTGTGCACTTGAAAGGGTGTTTGGTTTACATTAGGTTGTGAGACCTAGAATAATCATACACAAGAGACGAAGTGAAAGATCTAGATTGAGAGTCTGTGTGCGCCTCTTAAATTTGAATTTTAAAAACTAGTGATAGCTTGAAGCTCTGTGTACACAAGGAATATTTGAGACATAAGACTAGTTATGAGAAAACAAGTTCTGGATTGTGATCCTCTGCTGCACTTGTGACAGATTTGGTTTTCATCAGCCTCCTCTGAACAGTGTTGACCATCTTCATCTCCACTGTTTGGCTCTGCCCTCCATACCTAGGCAAGTTTTTCTTTTGGTATTCTTAATTAGTTTGTCTTTCCATAACTTGGAATCATCTTTCAAAGTCGCAAAAATACCTAATTTTGATCTCAAAGAGCTTGAGCAGATGGAAACATGTAAAATACTTGTCTATGGGACCATTTGGCGGGTTCATTGAAGCTGAGAAATTGCTGGAGAAGATAAAACCTTTGTCTCCAGTTTCTTCATAGGTGGGGTTGCTTTACATTGGCCTATTTTTTCCTTTTTTTTAAAAAAAAGTTAGCATATGATTTGTTTGTTTCATGAAATTTATTAATCTGTCTTTCCCTTATAAGCTTAGGTAAACTTTGTAATTTCTGCATGTTCAGATACTGCATTGTGTATGAATTATATATGCAGGATTAGCTGGCACATAAGATTCTTAATTTATTACACCCTACATGGTGGTGTGAGCTTAGGATAGATTCCCCAAGTGTTTTCTGGAACTTTTGAGAAAAGTTAATATGAGAAGTTTTCGTCTTGCTTGTAGTCTGGGGGCTTTCCACTTTATCAAAAGCGCATATCATGATCTTACAATAAATGGTTACATAAGATCAGGATATATAACTTGTCGACCAATATGATTTTGTATCATAATTTTTGTCGTCTGTGGATTCTATTGTTAAGCATTAAAGCTACTGAGCTCATCTTACATATTTTCCAGTAAAAGTTAGGGTAATATACAAGTAAGATGAATAAGCTGCATCAACTTTAATGAATCAGCTATGAATGCTAGTGTGCAAAGCATGTAGTCATAACATAACACAATCTGCTCACGTGTCTTGTGTAATGAGATTGAGAACAGCTTGCAGAGTCTTTAAAGTGATCCTGTGAATGGTTTGATATCTTATGCACTTATGACCTGTGCTATTAGCTTGAAACATCGGTCAGCTTTTGAGTTGGTGAAAAGGGTAGCATGGCAATCCATGCCTGCCTTGAGTAATTATGGATATGAAGCTGGAGGAACAAGTGAAAAGGCAAAAGATTATGGGGGACTTGAACATACATGTGATGTACACACATCATTTGCTTATGTCATAGTTTTATTGTTTTATGTAGGAACTTAATTGCAAATTCATGTTACACCCCAATACTTAGCCATGCTTTCCACTTTGGAGGAGCCATAAGTCATACAAAAGGAAAGCCCTGTTCAGGTTCTAAGATTTGGGAAGGGAACAGCACCAAGCCTTGAAATGAGCTGTAGGATTCAGTTAATAGGGGTGGGGGTGGAATATAGAACTATGATATTTGAATGCACATAGCATTTAGGATTTTGGACTAGTTCAGACATGGTCCACCTAATTATTATTTCACCTAGGCTTCAGTTTTTCAGCATATTCTGACTCTGTATGGAACTAGTTAAATCATTTGTTTGCGGCCAAAACACCTAAACTTTTTGTTGATTCTACTGGACAGAATGTGACAACCTCACATTTTCAGGATAAGCGTCTTGTCCATTAGGTAAACAATCACCGAAAAATAGCATAACCAATTTTGTCCCTTTGATATGTTTTGTCATAGATACAGCGAAAAAAGTTGTTTTGTTGACCACAAAGTAGTTCTTTATATAAATTTAACAATATCTGCCTAAATAGATATGTAAACTTAGTTAGCTTAAACCATTCTGGAAAGAGGCTGGGAGAGAGATCCTTGAATTTTTATTGGCAATGTTTGGTGAGCCCATATAGCTGGCTCTTACTGTAGTTTTGAAAAGGACTGGAATAGGACGTAGACGTAATGGACTTCTCTTCCTTGAAGTATGGCGTCCATGATTTCCATAAAATCATGGGGCATTGGTTGATAGAAAGGCCTCTTTCTTCATTGGTTTTTTAAATGGTTGTGGGTTCACAAGTACAGCTATATTTATTCATTTATATTATATGCCAACTTCAAACTTATTTTTTATTTGTTATATTTTGAAGAAGAATATCGTACTGGTCTGTTTCGTTGAATATATTGAGAAGTGGACCTGCCAATAATGACACGAGAGTTGGCCAAAAACACATAAGTTTTTGTCGTCTGGATTACTGATTAGAAAGCCTGATTTACTCGAGTGTTAAGTTATTTAGAAAAAAGAATCTCAATTTTCTATGTAAAATGAAATAGTATCTTATTCTGTTTTAGGATGTTTCGGCAAAACTCGGAAAATAGCCTGTTGTTTATTTTGTACGTTAATGGTTGGCAGTTCGGGCCCCTGTTTTAAATTGGTGGTGCGTGCGGGCTCACGAGAATGTAACTCTGGTCAGAAGTTTAAAAGTGGGCAGGTATTAAGAGACTAGTTTTCGGTCTGTGCGTCTTGGGCCCAAGAACGGACTGCTGACTTTTGTCATGCAGCTTTTTGTATTCAGGCCAGCTCAGTTTGCCACGGGTCAAAATCTTATGATTTTGGTTTGGCTTAGCTGGCTGGTCATTGGAGTTATTGAATGCTCCAAGTACCTCTCTCGTGGGGAAAAATATCTTTCCAAGTGAAAATCAATGTTTTAAATAGTTTTGCGCCAAGTCCTATTCAAAATTTATGCCATTTCGGAGGTGTAGCTTTCCTCATTTTTTTTTGGATTCAAGTCTAGGCTGGCTTCAGAAGTTGTCCATCTCGTGGACCTGTATAAAATTATGGCAGTTGCAAGTATTTCTGTTTCTGAAAGCTAAAAGAGAATATATGTTCTCCCTAGTAACTGAAAAAAAAAAATTTCACGTTTTAAAATTCGAATACATTTAACAATAGAAAGCAATGTGAATAGGAATTTCTTTTGGTAATTTTCCTTTTCCATATGTTGTTTCTCAATCAAATATGCTTTTTTTTAATAAAAAAAATCAACTTCAACCAGGCGTTTGAATACCGTCTCTGGTGGTGTCATTACAAGTTTGTGCATCACAAAAAGGCAAGGAACTGCGGATCTAAGGCGCATAAAATCAAGGGGACAGTATTAAGTGGGTGGATTAAATGGACCTTCATAGCGGAACAAGGTACACGCACTTATGTTGCTGTAAAGTAACGCAATTGCACAATCGCTTCCGCAGATTTATTTTTAAGGGGACCCTAGTTTGAGCTTATAGTTGGGACAAGCAAGAAATCACTAATCTTTCTTGTGACCACAAGGAAACATATCTACTTCGGAGCAGAGTCATCGGAGGTGGATTCTAATTAATTGATCTTAGTTAGATCTGGGTAAACTTATAATATTACTTCGTTACTATGACGTAGTGAGGCCAGTTGGCTGGAGTTTCAATCTGCAATCTTGAGATCGTTGACTCTTGGATGCCTGTTGAACTGTGCTTCTTTCACTTAAAAGGAGATTTAAAGGAGTACTAAGTTTTAAAGTTGTGGACCCAAAATTTAGTTGATTCCTAGCTGATTTCAAGTCATTGAGTTTAATTTGTTGATTGTTGAGAATGAAATTGAGATTAATAAAAAAAATATATAAAAGGACACAACAAGATGCTTAATTTATAGTAATTTAATTTAATGTTTATTTTATTGAGTTTAATTAACTCACTTAAATAATATTATTGAATAATATTTTTATGTAGTTGTAGAATAAGAGATTGTAATTATAAGAAGAAAAATAAGAATACAATGTGGATGATACCGTAGAGAGAAATTAGGATGGCCCTTTTCATTGTTTAGCTTTTTGTTATTAGTGTTTGTTAGGTTTAATTGTAAAATCTTTCTCAGAATAGAATTCATCACTATTTTCTTGATTGAATTTAACCTCCAGAATTTAAATATATAATTTTTTTTTAGAATTAGAATTGCTTTTAAGATATTATCAATTTCTTAAATCCAGTGACAAAAGCTAATCAAATAAACTCAAAACTTATTTAAGTAATATTCATATGAGTCTGTTTAAAGAGAATCCATTATCATCTTAAAAGGAACCCAAAAAAAAAAAGGGTCGAAATGGCTAACTACATGATTGATACTCTTGTTTCGCTTGTTGGTGCTATCCCACGAGTTCTTCGACATTTAATGCCTTCATACCCATGCAATTAATTAGGTAAGGAGGAGCAGAGGTGCTAATTGAATTGGCAGTTTTTTTTATGATGCTTATTTAGGTTAGAGGTTCGAATTCGTATATTGATAATTTGTAGGTATGTATATTATAGAGGTGTGTGTTGTAAACTAAAAAAAAAACTAGGCAAGGGACCCGATCAAAAAGAAAATAGGATATTTCTGGTCTATTTTT
Organism: Ailanthus altissimus; assembly: GCA_946807835.1. Classification (NCBI taxonomy): domain Eukaryota; kingdom Viridiplantae; phylum Streptophyta; class Magnoliopsida; order Sapindales; family Simaroubaceae; genus Ailanthus; species Ailanthus altissimus. Next base: position 25,359,908 of record OX327696.1, on the reverse strand, counting down.
CACGACTACCGTAGTTCCAATTAGACTTTCAGTTCCACAAGTCAGATTAATGCATTAAGCTTGACTTTACTTCTACCTATGATTGTTTTCTTTATCAATCCTTACTGCTTTCATCCATTAAAAAATAATTTATAATGCACCACGAGTAACACTCCTGCTCCCCCATTCTTTTCTCGATTATAATAATCGACTAATGCTGTAAGGGCTCCATTTACTACCATTTAAGTTATCATATGGCTTTCAATGAATGACAAACTTGCATTCCCTATTAATATCGCAAGCAGCTTTTCATTAAATTCGTTACTTCATAGGGGCAGGTCAGAGTATTAATCTCCAATAAAACAAAGAAAGAAAGAAAAAGGAAAGAAAATTCCATAGTTCCTTTCACTTGGAATTGCAAATATCATCCCATTCACTTCAGTTTAGGAATTTCGAGATTCAACGTTAAATTGAAGGAAGTTACATGAAAAACGTTCCGCATGCAAACTTGCGCACAGAGATTTGTTTCAGTCCTTGTTTTTAATTGATATAAAATTAAGATGCTACGGATTTTACTAATGCATGAGAAAATTATTGAGATAAAACAATGCATGCGTATTGCTGAATGCTCAAAACTTAAAATTTTCTTATAAAGAAAAATAAATTAGACTCTTAAATACAGGCTACATTATTTACAATTTCCTCGGGTCTTTGGCTACTTACTGTAGCCACCCAGCCTCAGCCAGCACAACTCAAGCCTTTTAACTAGGTGGCGTTTTTAGTTTTTACCACTTACAAGCCATCTAGTTATACAAACGCTGCTACTTGCTTGCTACCTGCTAATTTCTCACCTCTTTTTAAGTCTCAATTATGCTAATCACCTACCTCAACTTACATTTACAGCTATCAACAAACAATTAGATTAATAACACACAGTAACAGTCCTCGCGTCACACACACAGTCACGCATTAGCCTCTACCTATACCTACACATCAACATCAAGCCCCCCCAGAAGCTTCCCCCTTCTCCCTCTTATAAACAAACCCCGTCTGCTATTTTTCCTCTGAACAACTTCAAAACTCTCCTCGTCTCTTAACTTTTCTTCTTCAGCTCCATCTCCATCTCCATCTCCATCTCCATGGCTGTTTCATTCTTCATTTCTCACTTAATAATAATTTTGCTATCAGCATTCTTCTCAGTATCATTATCCCAAGTTATGCTTTTACCTCTAACACACTACCTCTCCAAAACCCAATACACCTCCACTCACCACCTCCTCAAAACCATTACTACCCGCTCCGCTGCCCGCTTCCGCCACCGCCACCAGCAAGTCTCCCTCCCTCTCTCCCCCGGTAGCGACTACACTCTCTCTTTCGCCCTTGGTGGATCTTCCCCTGTTTCCCTCTACCTTGACACCGGCTCCGACCTCGTTTGGCTCCCTTGCCACCCTTTTGAATGCATTTTGTGCGAAAATAAACAGGACAAACCAACTCCACCTCTCAATATATCATCAACCGCCTCAAAAGTCTCATGCAAATCCAATGAATGTTCAGCCGCTCACTCCTCTCTCCCCTCGTCTGACTTGTGCGCTATTGCCAAATGCCCTCTCGACTCCATCGAGACTTCTGATTGCAACTCTTTCTCTTGCCCGCCTTTCTATTACGCTTACGGTGATGGCAGCTTGATCGCCCGGCTCTATAAAGATTCTTTATCTATGCCAATTTCTTCACAAAAATCTCTAGTTCTTCGCAACTTTACCTTTGGTTGTGCCCACACTACTCTGGCTGAGCCCGTAGGTGTCGCTGGGTTCGGTCGTGGCTTGCTCTCTTTCCCCGCTCAGCTCACTTCTTTATCTCCTCATCTTGGCAACAGATTCTCTTATTGTCTTGTTTCCCATTCCTTTGACTCTGACCGCGCTCGTCTCCCGAGTCCTCTCATTCTCGGCCGTTATGAAGATAAAGAGAAGCGTGTAAATGGTGGTGAAGCTGTATTTGTGTACACAGACATGTTAGATAATCCTAAATATCCTTATTTTTACTCTGTTGGGCTTGACGGAATCTCTGTTGGGAAAAAGAATATTCCGGCACCTGGGTTTTTGCGAAGAGTTGATGGGAAGGGAAATGGCGGGATGGTGGTTGATTCGGGGACGACTTTTACGATGTTGCCGACGAGTTTGTATGTAAAAATTGTGAATGAGTTTGAACGTCGACTCGGGCGAGTTCATGAGCGGGCGACTCAGATTGAGGAGAAAACGGGACTCAGTCCGTGTTATTATTTTGACAACGTAGTGAATGTGCCCACCGTGGAGCTTCATTTTGTGGGGAGTAATTCCAGCGTGGCGTTGCCAAGGAAGAATTACTTTTACGAGTTTTTGGATGGTGGAGATGGGTCCGAGGAGAAGAAGAAGAAAGTGGGGTGTTTGATGCTGATGAACGGCGGTGATGATGAGGAATTAAGCGGTGGGCCGGGGGCTACTTTAGGTAATTACCAGCAACAGGGGTTTGAAGTGGTTTATGATTTGGAGAAGGGAAAGGTTGGGTTCGCGAGGAGGCAGTGCGCATCTTTGTGGGAGAGCTTGAACAAGAGCTAACGTGCGCGGGGTTGACTTTCTTGGTTGGGGATTTTGACTACGGATAAGGTCTATCTAAGTAAGTAAAAGCCCCGGTGAAGAAGGTGAGTTCAGAAGTTGGATTGGTCGTATCTTGTCAATGGATAGGCTTCAGGTTGGAATAGCACTTCAGGTTGGAATATCTAAAATGTTTATATACATTTGCCTTTGTCTATATAAAGTGAACGTGTAAAGCAAAAAAATATGAAGTGCAATTGATAATGCCAGGACTTGTGAAAATTGAAAATCGAATGTAAATGGGTTCGATGTTTATATTGTAAAATGGTTGCTTGATTTTAGTTCTTTTGAATAATATCATGGTATTCTTTATAAACGAAAGCATTGCTACTTGTTGGTATCCATTACGGGGGAACGAACTTGTGTTGATGTTCCGAGGAAAGTGAAAGCACCCATTACAATAGACAAAGCTTTTTCAGAAGTGCTTCTTAATCTTTCGTCGAAACAATGAAGCACTATTACTATCTATTATTTTCACATTTCGATAGTGTTTGTTTCAGATCAATAATCAATTCATTCAGCCAGGGGAGCTGGCAATGGACCTGCCAATCTGAAAAGAGAAACTTTTTATTCAAGTTTTCAGGTTTAATGATTTCCATTTTTCCTCCTCGTTTTTATGCATTTGATAGTACCCAAAAAATTAAGACGGGGTGGGTGACGCCATGAATTTTCTCAGATTTTTTCTTTTTGACAGAGTACTCTTATTTCCTCCGCTTGTCCACCGATCAGATTCTTTTCAAGCTACCCCTGTTTGCCTTGCCATTTATGTGGTGCTGCAGAGACTGGGGCCTTAAACTAGGATCCCTGTGCATATTACTTAGAGAGTTAATTTTCAATTAAGGGTTAAATAAAATGATAAATCAAATTCACAAGATCTCTCAACGCTGGTTAATTTAAAATTCGTTTTGCATCGACTTTAATGCCATGGACCCACGATACTATGTAGATATGAACTCTCTGTACCAGGATCATTTTAGCGTAAACCCTCGGCCAAGAAATGAATAAAAGTGAAGTTACCATGAAAAGATATGAATCTTTCTCTCCGACTAGACCAATCTACTTCACTCTTTGGATTATGATTCACGCTTCACCAAATCCTAAATCCTGATAGCTGTCTTCACTTCACATATGCAAATGCTTGGACGTGGTCTCAATCGTCCAAAATAATAATCACCCACTACCCTCTCTTTTTTCAATAGTTTTTGGCTTCTTGTACATTCATGTGATCAAGTTCGCTCTCAACTACCAATCGATGACACAACTTGTGAAAGATATTGCCAAAAAGAAATAGGGTTTTATTGTATCACATCGAACTTTTTGTCGCATTTAGTTATTTTTACATAAATGAGAATCATTTTGCTTCACAATTTGTTTGGTAAATTCCTCATCCATATTCTTAATTTTTATTTAATTATATATTTATTAAATAAAAAATTTTAATTAGTAAAAAAAATATCATAGTTAAGATCTCATGTTAGATCATTAAAAAGAATAAAATCAGAAACATACCTAAATTCATGGAGACGCAAATAAATTAGGGTTGATATTTTTTACGTTTAATTTTTTTTAAAAAAAAAAAATATTATCGTCATTCACTAATAGGATGTGAATGAATAATACGTTAGAATTTAGACTGAAGGCCTCAACCTATCATTTATAGTATTTTATTTTTTTTAGCCTATCATAAAAATAAAATAAAATAACTGGATCTCTACACATTACAACCCATGCCATACGTGATGCCTTAAAAGTCCAATAATAAATAAATTTTATTTGATCACTTTTAATGAGCAACAAATTAGATAGCTAATAATGTACAATTAATTGATATATGTATGCCCACTTTAATATAAAATACCCAACAATCTCCCACTTTGACCACATATGTCACTTTACAATTATATATTACCAAATAACGTTATGAGCTCAATATTTGCTATCTTAATAAAAGACATTTCTAAACAATCTGGTCCATCAATTATACTAATATAGGATCAAAGCGGTCTTCGTTATCTTTCTTATAACTAGACCTATCAATGGTCACATACATCAATATAATCAATGACATAGATCAAGCATGGATGTGTAGCATGAAAATTTTTTGCAACGTGATCCCTTAACATGCCTATTTTTTAACTTGTTCTACTTTATAACTCATAAGAGTTTAACAATATACTTTCAAAACTTTATGCAAAACTACAATTGAAATAATATAACTTTATTTCAAAGTTTTCAATAAATAAACAAAAAATAATACTTTAATCTGATCAGAAAATATGTTAATTGTAATTGAACATCAAGAAACAAACTCCCACTATAGAAGCATATCATTAGGATGAACCACACCTATACGAGCCACATGCTCATGAAACACCTTAGGTGGTACACCCTTAGTATGCGGATCCACAATCATTAAGTTTGTACTAATATGTTCAATAGACACTTGAAGATTCTGAACTTTCTCTTTAACAACAAGAAACTTGATGTCAATGTGCTTCGATTTTGACGAGCTTCTGTTGTTCTTAAAATATAACTCAGTGGGCTTATTATCACAATTTATTCTCAATGGTCTCTCAATGCCATCGACAAATTGTAGCCCAGTGAATTTCACAACCTTATTGCTTGATTTGATGCCTCATAGCAAGTTACAAATTCTGTTTCCATGGTGGATGAAGTTATGAGTGTCTACTTGACACTCTTTCATAACACAGCTTCCCCAGCCACTAGGAAGACATAACCTGAAGTAGATCTTCTGCTATCGAGACAACCAACAAAATCAGAATCTGAATACTCAATGATCTCTAAATGATCTGAACTTTGATATGTGAGCATGTAATCTTTTGTTCTCTGTAGATACCGCATAACCTTTTTAACGACTCTTCAGTAATCAATTCATGGATTACTTAGATATTTGCTAAGCATTCTAACTACGTACGCAATATCCGGACGCGTACAAACTTAACATATATGAGACTCCCTACTACTGACGCATAAGAGATATTCTTCATCTCTTTCTTCTCAATCTCATTTCTTGGGTTTGAAGCAGTATAAATTTATCACCTTTAGCAATGGGTATGTCTCCTAATGCACAATTCTTCATGTTAAATCTACTAAACACCTTATCGATATACGCCTTTTGTGATAAGCCAAGTATGCCACGAGAACGATCTCTGTGAATCTGTATGCCTAACACAAAAGAGGCATTCCTAATATTTTTCATTTCAAATTTATTTGAAAGAAATATCTTGATTTCATGCAACAACCCTATATCGCTACTTACTAGTAGAATGTCATCCACATATAAGACAAAAAAAAAAAATTTGCTCCCACTGATCTTGTGATAAATGCATTGATTAACAGTGTTTTTCTTAAAACCAAAGGAGGTAATCACTTGATTAAATTTTCGATACCATTGACGGAATGCTTGCTTTAAACATAGATGGACTTCTTTAATTTGCAAACCAAATATTTTGAATCTTTGGATTCAAAGTTCTCTGGTTGCAACATGTATATAGTTTCTTTAATGTCACTATTGAGAAACGCAGTCTTTACGTCCATCTGATGTAGCTCTAAATCATAATGAGCTATAAGAGATATAATAATTCTAAAATAGTTTTTCGATGAAACTGGAGAGAAAATCTCTTTATAATTAATGCCTTCTTTTTGAGTGAAACCTTTTGTGATTAGAAGTGCCTTATATCTTTCGACATTGCCTTTTGAATCCCGTTTGGTTTTGAAAATCCTTTTACAACCAATTAGTTTCGCTCATTTGGGCAATTCAATAAGATCCCAAACGTCATTGTCTTGCATTGATTTCATCTCATCTTTCATGACATCTATCTATTTCTGGGAGTTCACACTTTGTTTGACTTGACTGAAAGTTATTGGATCATCTTTCAGTCCTATATCAAACTCATGTTCTTGGAGATACACGACATAATCATTTGACATCATTGATCTCCTTTCCCTAGTGGATCTCCCTAAGAGCACTTCCAATTGAGATTGTTGTTGTTGCTCCTCTATATGAGTAGGAGCAGGTTCTTCAATATTAACGGGAGGTATCTCAGGAATGTCTTAATTATCTGTATTTGCATTCAGCATAATGACAAGTGCAATTATCTGGCCATTATCAATTGCAATATTAAGAATAGTTACATATTCCTCTTCAAAGATAATGTTTCTGAGTTTAGCACTCCCACTATATTCAATATCCTCAATGAACTTACTGTCTCGAAAAATGATATGCTTGAGGGATCATAAAACTTGAAACCCCTCAATCTCTCCGAGTATCCAACAAAGTAGCAGCTTACTTTTCTTGAGTCCAACTTTCTTTCATTAGGCTTGTATGGCCTAGCCTCAGCTGGACAACCCCAGACATGCAAATGCCTAATACTAGGCTTCTTTCCAATCCATAGTTCATATGGAGTTGTAGCTACTGCTTTACTTGGAACTCAATTAAGGATATATACTACAGTCTTTAAGGCTTCACCCCAAAGAGATTCTGGTAAAGAATAATGATTTATCATACTTTTAACCATATCCTTTAGGGTTCGATTTTGTCTCTCAGCTATATCATTTTGACTTGGAGTCCCCAGCATAGTGTATTGAGGAACGAGTCCCCGACATATTTTTAGCATTTTCTTCCTTAAGCACTGCACCCCTGATGGTATTTGGAATAGAGTGCTTTATGATCATCAGACTCATGCGGTTAGAATGCTCCCATTTTTCATAAAGTGTCATTTGTTCAGCAATCTTGCTATCAGTATGGCCGGAAGGTTCTTCCATCCGGATTGCATAGTCTAGATCCATACACCCAAGCACAATGATAATGTGCTCCTTCCATTTCCTGAAGTTAATACCGTTAAGCACTAGAATGTTGTTCAAGTTGGTAGATATAGAAGAAGCATTTACTGTATAGAACAAACAAAAAACTTACAATCAATAACCATGTCATTTAATCATGCATTCATATATACACATGACATAAGATATAATAAATTGAGCCCTTATAAGATACCAAACACAACATTGCTATTTAGTTTTTGGACAAAAATAACAATTTGTAAACGGTACTCTAAAAACTTGGACAATAAACATTGATAACAGATCCTGCCAATAATACGTCTTTCTTTAGACCGACATATTATATGCATAGAATGTGCCAAAGTTTATCACATATTTACTGTCACATGTGTTTATTATCTGGCCAAAAAATAATCTTCCTTGGGCCGATTATTTTCTGCATAAATTTAAACATAATTATTTATTTTCTTTAATAACACCCACATATTTCAAATTAAATAATTCTGCATAAAAGATGTCACTTTGGTGACATTTTAATTCAATTTAATTTATTTTAAAATACTAGATATTAGTTTACAGGAAAATTAAAAAAAAAATAGAATGGTCAAAGTTAAAAGTCAACAGTTAAATTATGTCAAAATTAGGACGAGATCAGAATGTGTATGGACTAAAGTGGTTAAGTTAGGTCAAGTCTAACATTTTCAAATTACCCAAACCCTAAACTTTATCTAATAATCTAAATCTAAAATGAGCTCAGGTTCTTCTTAACTCACTTGATTTGGTTAGTATATTTATTGGGTATAAAAAAAAATTTAGGCCCTATAAACTCTTTATGAGTCATATAAAATTGACTTGATAAATTTTTAAAATTTATGGACACTAACTATTTGAGCATTATAATTAAAAAGGAATCCCGTTAAATTTGACATTATCAATTTAACTTTAAACAAAATTCAACTTCTATTTCTTTTTATTTATTTATTTTATTATTTACGCATTCAACCACTATACTCATTCAATTTCATCTTTTATTTCCTTTTATTTACGTATTCAGTTTTTTTTATTAATAAAAAGAAATTACATAATGAATTCAAGATGCATTCATTCCGTTGAATGTGTACTGAAAATTGCATGCAATCAATGGCATTGAAAAATTAATAACTATCTTGCATCAATTTAACTTATATAGTCATACAAAAAGACAAATTTAATACTTGCTGCTAGTTGAATGCCAATACTATTAAAAGATATTTAAAAACAAAATATCACTCAATCCAGTGGATTTCGACATATGATAATAATAAACAACGATCATCAATTTCAGAAAATATAAATTTAGAAAACGTAAATTCTACCAAATCCACGTATTTGTTGGATTTTATAATTTATAATTTAGTATTAAAAAAAATTATTTTTCAATGATTCAATATGAGGTAGCTCTAATATCACTTATTGAATAAAAAAATTTAATTAGTGAAAAAATCACCATAACTAAAATCTTATGTTAAATAATCAAGATGAATAAAATCGAAAGCATACCTGAATCTATGGAGACGCAGAAAATCTTATGTTAAATAATCAAGATGAATAAAATCGAAAGCATACCTAAATCTATGGAGACGCAGAAAAATTAGAGTTGATATCTTTCATATCTAAATCTTTTTTTTAGGAGAGAAAAATTGCCGTCACTCACTGATGGGATGTGAATGAATAATACGTTAGAATTTAGATTGAGGACCTCAACTTATTATTTATAGTATTTTATTTTATTTTTGGCCCATCATAAAAATAAAATAAAATAACTAGGTCTCTATACATTACAGCTCATGCCATACGTGATGCCCTAAAAGTTCAATAATAAATAAACTTTATTTAATCACTTTTAATTAGCAACAAATTATATAATTAATAATATACAATTAATTGATATATGTAAACCCACTTTAATATATAAAATCCAATAATATTTACATTAAAAAATTTATTTAGGCTAAAAGTCTAATACCACAAAGAACATAATATTTAAGTTTTAAAAAAATAAAAGGGTCAAAACATTAAAAAAAAACATATTTTAAAATGTTAAAATTAAATAAAAATTACTTATTTATCTACAAATGTTTTTGGGCTTAGACCCCTTCAATAGCTAGCTTAAGTCCACCACTATATCTCAAGTTTCTTAAATTATAATATATAATTTAGAAATATATGAATACAATTGTTTCCCTTAAGAAGTCTGCTTGGATGGACTTGCCAAAATGATGAATTTGTACTATTTTTTCAAAAATTAGCTTGTAATAAATTAAGTATGATTTATTATGCGAAGCTACTCGAGGTATCTTTAACCAAAAGTGAATGAGTAAAGTTAACTCCAAAGTGATTAGTAATTACTAGCCTCACAAATCTCGAGATCATAGAAACAAGTCCAAGCATGCTACTCATAAAGTAATTAGCTATAATTTTATATTCTAATTACCCCAAGCACACTGAGAATCACAGGACAAGTTAAACTATGTCATCCTTAAGGTAAGTGGTCATAATATCGAACCCCAATCATCCCAAGCACGTTGAGAAATTAGATAGAGAAATAGTGTAACTTTTTCGCCACTGCTTTCACGGTTAACATAAACAAAACTCAACTATAAAAAGCAGAGCCAAACGAAAATAAAATGTAATGAAAATTTTCCTTCACAAAATATTTTAAGGACCTCACATTCTTTATGAAAGATACTAATTTAAGTATAAGAGGGTCTTTGCCATAGCAATCATTGACAATACTGTAACAAGTGCTTTTCTTTTTGCAGATATACTATAGCAGTCAAGTTCAAGATCTATTTTCAGCTCAACCTTAATCAAGTAGGCCCATGTTTGTTTTTATTGAAAATAAATTTAAAGTTCGTTGGTTTAAAAAATTAAAATTTTCGGTCAACAATAAATACTATTATTCTTTATAAATAAAAAAGATTGTAACAAAATTATACCATAAGCACATTGAAAAACTTTGGGCTAATAACAACCACCGGACCAAACAATAATTGTCAAGAAAAATATGTTATGTTTCTAAAGTTATAGTTAATAGAATCCAATGATCGACAGGGTGTTAAAGACTATTTTCAAAACTTGAGGGTAATGCTGATATTTTGTAAATTTTAAGCACATCAGTGAAAATATCAGTTTATATTAATTGAAAATATTAGTTTTACAAAATTTAATTTTAAAATTTGACCGGATAGTTTTGCCCTTTTGACGTCATGCGCACATTGCATTGGGCGTAGATACGTGCACAAAGCCGACGTTGAAGGAAGTCAGGAGCTTAGGGCTTTCAGTTGAGGGCCAGAGGCCTGTTAATACTGTGTCAACTCACTCATGCAAGCCAGCTGGCTACCAGTAAAGTAATCTCACTCTGCCTTTTTTTATCCCACTCATCTCCCTAATTCCTGCTGCTCCATTATTCTTTGACCTCTAATCATACCTTACGCATTGTGCTTTTGCTTCTCTCAAACTTAAAGTATACAAAATGCTCCCATTAATTTCAGCTAAATTTAAGGCTATTATTGCTTTTGGTCGGTTGGGATTTTATTTTAAAAAAAATAATTGTGATTTATTCCGTAAGAAGCTGATAAGGATGAACCCCGTCCCCGAGTCCCTCGTTTTGACTTGCCACGTCATCAGTCGAACGGAGTTCTCGGGTCCACGTTCTTGACGTGGCGAAAACGACGAATACGCCGCCGGGGGACTTTTTGTTTGGAAATGACGTCGTCAACTTGGTTTCAATTTCCCAGGACCTGAATCCGTGTCTGAGCGCCTGGACACAGCCAGCTGTCGCCACACGTGTGCTTATACATTCTTCTCCACGTTTTCTTCTTGCGGGGCGCACCTATCACGTTTGGGCTCACTCTCTAACCGTGGCGCCTTTGCCTTCCGACAGAATATAACACAATTTCTTTCGCGGACATAATAATATTAATAATATTTTTGATACCTTTTCCCAACCAAAAAATTATTAAGAATTTTTTTTTAAAGCAAAAACCATTATTAAGAATTAATAATGCTTTTTCACATCCTTAATAACACGTGCCGTAATTCTAAAAAGATCCCAAAAACAATTACCTACTAATTTATAATTAATTTGAATTTGGAAAGGAGATCAATTTATTACTTATTGTGCATGAAATGGTCATATATACGCATTAGCATCGTACCCTCACCTTGTGGTAGGACCAAATCTTTAGCAATTATAACAACCAAAAATTTTCTCGTATCTTTTTCGTACACTGCCAATCTCATGCACCTACGCAAAAATACATATTACATATTCATTCGTGTCGCATTGTTGGGCCATAACTTCAGTACGTACTTGTATTTATGTGGCAGTTGGCTAACACATGCATCCTGCTTAGATTTGATTTTCAGGACTCTTTTTTCCACACAAACAAGAGAATATGACAATGTGGGTGTTTTTGTGCTATGTACGTATGTAATTGAAGATTAGCATGTCATTGGATTCAGAAACTTGCCTCTCACCCTCGCAGAGATGACACATTAATTGACAGTCAATTTATTATTCATGTATTGTTAATTAGATGGAAATAACATATCCAGTTAGAAAGATCCAAAACTTTAGTCTAAGTTTCTCGATATATATACTATGTCTCAAAATCCAAAGCATATATATTCATCCTACCTTACGCATAAACAAAAATTTGGATTTGTTTTAACTCTTGCAAGTCCCATGCTGATCTTGTTCTCAGATTCTTTGTCGTGGAACCAACTCAAGTTTGCCTTCAAAGATGCAAGCAAAAGGTGATGGCAAGGGGATTTAACAACTTGTAGAATTGGCAAAATGACAATCAAATCTTGGACGGCTTAAAGATTTGCATGGATTTGATTAGCTTGTGATCTTTGACCTTTTCATTAAAAATGAAAACATGTTGATACCTTAAGATCAGTGCATCTTTGTGCATCTATTCTCGTTAAATATTAGACAACTTGATAGAGGCAGCGAAATTTTTTTTTATAATTATTATTAAATAAATTAATAATCCCTTAGCAAAAATATAAAATTATTGAAATATTACACATAGATTAGGAAAATTTATAATGACTGATCGGACCTACAATTCTTTCATAAAAAAATACAATAATCCCTTAACAAAAATCTATCTCAAAAAGGATGACTACCTCACACAAGAAGAAAATGTAACCTCACACAAGAAGAAAAATTACTCTCCCACTATAAAAGGATAAAACTCTTTAAACATGAGGAAAAACTACATAAACACCATCACACAACTCAAATATTTTTTGTATTTCAAAACTACTCCTATTAGTTCTAAACTATAACCATAATTAATCAACAGATTGCCTCAATATTTTTCGGTGGCTGTAGGGGATATGGGTCACCGAAAAATATTTTTGATCAAATTTGGGTACAGAGCAGTTGTCGGTGAATTTGGCTCACCGACAGAGCAGTTGACAGTGACTACTCCCCTGATGGTTGGCACCGAGGGATTAGAATAAGTGATAAGAAGTGAGTGAGAGGTGGCGCTAGAGGAGCTGCTTTTGGCAAAATTTGATGAGGCTCCGGTGTTTGGCTAGAACTGAGTCTGGAGCGCATCAAACCCCGAACAGGAGGCAATAAGACTCTAGCGGTCACCAAACATGTTGGGCACAACAACTAGTTAGGGCTGAGAGAACACCGGAGTCCCAAACAGCTCGACACGAGTTGAGGACAGCTTTAATGGCGTATCCGCCGAGATGGATCTATGGTTAGAGTGGGGGCGGCGGTTTTAATAGTCTAAAGTGTTTTGAGAGAAAAAACTTTTTAAGTTACCTACGTAATTTTTTATTGTTAGTGATGATGGTGTAGGTGCTTGTAATTCTAAACTTTTAACGTGATGGCGAGTTCTCAATTCTAATTTCTCTTAATCTAAATTTTTTTTATCCTTAAAGCTGATTGATTAGTGTTAAGCACTAGTAGCACTACATATACATATAAATTAATTATATAAATCATTCCTATTATTTAACGTGTCATAATATGGTTGGGCAATAAATATAAATAAAATAGATACCCTAATAATAAGATCAATTCTATCATGTCAGATAATATAAATAATTTATACATATATAATTTAGTTTGTATATATAATATAATTCCGTAAAACACTAAAGATTTTGACAAATGCAAAAGAAAATATTACAAGCATGAATATCCTTATTAAGCCAAAATTGAAGTGGGTTAAGCTATAACTTCCCAATGTCGATGATTACAACCAGGTGGGGTTCACTCCAATTCTGTCGAAAAAAAAGGATCCAAATGCAATAATTGTCATAAAAGGGCAAAATAAATAAATAACAGTAGAAAATGTAGAATACATAAAAATGAAAATGCAAATTTGTGCTATCCACTTATACTCTTTCTATGGTTGTGGATCCCTTGAGAGAAGTTTTAAGCAAGCAAGCACGATAATGCATATGGATCTAGAGTCCAAACTTATGGTTTACTCATGATCATGACAAACTTTTCACCAATGAAAGTTGTCTCTCAACCTTGAAGTTGGGAGTTGTAACATCGATTTGCAAACAAAATTAAACGGACTAAGAGTGTGATTATGAATAACGATTTAGGAAAACAGTATAATCATCTACTGTATACGAATGCCATAAGATGTTTAAGAGGAGCCTATAAAGGGCTTCATTTAAATGGCGATAAATGAAGATTTAATCTTGAGATATGAAAGAGTTGTATTCATGTCTCAAAAAAACGTATTTAGGGTCCGTAAAGATTAAGAATTGCATTCATGTCCCAGATGGATTGGAAGATAAAATTATTTTTGGTTATTGAAAGACAAAATATGATAGTGATGGGTGTTTTTAGAGATGGGAGATGAATTTGAGTTTTGAGATAGCAAGGTTTTGTTCTATCTTAATTTGACGACATCATTTGAACAGAGTCAAACATATATCTTTTTTTATTTGTGAAATGATAAATTTAAAATTATTTTATTTTAATAAACTAATAAAAAATTTATATTTAATTAGTTATGCAAATGTTAAATCCTGACTAGGTCTCTCATAAAACCTGTTCGCAGATGAAATATAATTTTAATTATAATGATACAATAATCTCATGACAATTCATAAAATAAACTTTAATTGCCCTCCTCTTCTAATTGCTTTAAGATTATTGCACTAAATGAAATAAGCAAGAAATGTTGTGATATGTCATTATCACATTTAGAGTATATAAAATTTAACTTTTGCAATAAATATTTTAATAATAATATATGAAAATAGTGTTGTTTATATTTCTTAAATTAAAGTTAGATATATTTAGAAAAGATAAAACTAAATACATTTATTAAAATAATTTCTACACATAAAATATTAACAAATCTATTCACAGAATATTTATCATTATCAAAATTTGAAAAATCGATTCACAAAATTAGAATCTAGAATCGAGAGACCTGAAAGGAGTGACGTGTGTTGTTATGCCATAGTCGACGCATCATTTGATTTTTTGGGTTCACAATCTTATATATTGGTAGTCGATATAATTTGTTTCCCTCCAAGAATTTTGGAGTCCAAGCTTTATGATTTTGAACACCGCTTAGTTCACGGGCTTTTATTTATTTATTTATCAAAATGGCAATGTAAGGCATGAAAGTGACAATGCACTTTTTATTTATCAAAAAAGACAATCGATTTGCCAGAATAAACGTGCTCGTAGGGTTCAAAAGCCACTGGAAATCAAAAGATAGAATTTAAGAGATTATAGACTCGTGCACTTTTTATTTTTGTCACACTAAAAATAGACAAGGGAAAATGTTATCAGTTTCCTCAATTCATTATTGTTTTTACCGTTCTTGAACAAAATGAATATAATTAGTTTAAATGGGAAAAAAAAAAGTGACATGGGAGAACCCCAAATGGCATGTAATTCATGCAAAATTGCAAGAGGTAACCCAAGTCTCAACTTACATAATGGATTGCACTCAAATTCTGTGTGCTTGCTGAGGTATAAACAACTCCTGATAATCATCAACCACCACCTGATTCAAATTGCAAAAAATTAATCAAATACCATATAAGCACTCATCAAAATGGCTCTATTCTAGTACAACAGAGAGAACAGCAGTACCTCGTATCTATTGCCACCGTAGGCATATTCCACATACAACTTCTTCGGCTCTCCAGGACACGGATCACAAAATCCCATGATACCCGACTTTTTAACACCCTCGTGAAGCTAAACCAAAAAGATTGAATGATCAAAGTACCAATAAGTCAAAATTGTGGGATTAAATAATATAAATCAAATGGCTTCTACAAAACCTTGAAAGAGAAGTGCAAGAACCAATTTATCCATAGCATTTCAACTTATGCATCCATAAGACAAGAATGTCAACTAGATTCATATTGAATAACCACATCAGTAAATGGGACTAAAAGAAACATACCTTGAGTTGCCCAGCATCAGTGACTAGGAAATTAAGAGGTAATGTAACATCAAACACTTGCGAAGTTGGTTCATCAATCGACTCTCTTGATTCACCTATTTTTGTCACAGCTTTCTGAGCTCCATAAACTGCTTTAGTAATAACCAGTCCACCTGTTTCTAATTGCTTGTTTTTTTTCCTATTGGCCACATTTTGTAGTAACTGCTGAGCTTTTTCTGCTGCTGCCTTTGCCTCTCGAACCTAAATATTCAGTGAAACACAAGCTTTCAGACAAAGACCAAGAACATTCAAACATCCACCGTGTAGAAAGCATAACCTAACATCATGCGAACAGTGTTTCTTTCTTTACATTTTTACTCTTATTTATTTAGAAAAATCGGGCTAATAACTCACTTGTTTAGTGTTTGTACGGGGCCAGTGCACAGAGGTTTCTCACTGTTATTTATTTTTAGGTCATAAACAAATCTTTTTTTCTTCCAAAAAGAAAATATGTGTATGTGTACTAGTCTCTGTATCCTGAGGAGTCTCTTCCTTTCAAGAACTGGAAGTCAGGTCTGAAACACATGACTAAAAATTCTTCACTTATAACAAATTCCAGTCCAGCATGAAAAACTAGTTGCATCTCCTTAATGTGCATTATCTAAAAATATTTCCCTTACAACAAAGAATTAACCAAATCTGAACTTGCAGATTCTAAGCACAGCAATTATCAGGCACATATAAACCAAAACTAGCTTGGGCATATGGGTCATCATACCTGAGCAGAAGTTTTTTCCATATTCTCTAGCGCTTTTTGCTTATCCCTCTTAAGGTAATATGGTTTGAGGACAAACTTCTGCAAGCACACACAATTAATGAAATATATACGGGTGAGAATGCTGCGACATAAAAAAATCACGTTACATACCATCCAAACCCAAATTCCAATTATGAATTTTGCAGTGTGCATGCAAGGAGAGAAAATACTGCAACATTACGTTCAGTACCCCAAGCATGACTTTTTTGCCTAATTGTATTATGTTTTACAGCAGCCTAGGTATGATAGACTCTGAATTTCCTTACACATCCTTGCGAAAGCTCCATCATTGAAATAAAATTGGTAAGAATGAAAGATGAAATAATAAACTGTTCCACTAATAGGTCAAATAAGAATATGTGATAACCTTTAGTGAAAAGTAAATTGATGCTGGAATTATGAATGCTCCAGTTACGAATAAGGAATTGAAATGCCTGGAAAGCAAAATCTGCACAAAACAATCAGCAACAGATCAAAACCCGAGAGGCAAAAACCAGAATCATACAGGAACATTCCTTCCAAATAATAAAACAGAAAATGGTTCACATGATAATCTGTGAGCATCAAAAAGATGACATTCAACTGTCAGCGAAAAATTATTACATCCCTTCGTTCCCCAAATTCTTTTGACCACCCCCAACCCCGTCCCAACCCTATTACAATAAGCAAGAGGCATGCCTTAAAAAGGAAGCAATTGCATCCTGAAACATATAGGAGCATGAAGCAAGTGAAAGGATGAGAATTTACTTACAGGAATGATTAACTTTTGACCCCCCCGATGCAACTCAAACTTCCAAAAGATACCCTGTCAACAAAACAAAGTTATAGATCTTCAGATAAACTGAATGTAAGAGACTACTAAAGAAGCAAATCAATCGACGAATAATTTTTTTTACATTCAAATGATAAGTTAACATCGCAGATAGCCATTCAACACAACTTTTTATCAATAATTAATTGATCAAAGCACCAAAATTCCAAAACAAATCCCAAATTAAAAGTTATACAGAAACCCGTAACACGCAGAGACGCCTACATTAGTGTCATTGTCCTACTTTTAAGGAACTAATTCTTTTAAAATTCATTAACTTAAAATTGTATTGTCACAAATTCAAATAAAATAAGCACCCTTGAGGAATTCATGTTGAATTTTGATATTTCGAGATGCACCTCTAAACTTGTTGTTCTGTTATTGCCTATTAAACGTCCATCATAAACAACAGAACATTCCATTCCTAGAAAAATAAATTCTGGCACCAATTAAAAGTAAAGCACATATGATAGACAACGTTTCATGGATTTTGTGGAACTCTAATGTCCTAGACAGACTGATAGATGAAAGTTCTAGAAAACAACATGGTTCGTATTGGTTTTATGAGAGCCAAAATTTGTTCCACAGAAGTTGTGTAAAATAATAAACAACAACATTGAAAGTCAATTTGTGTTCCGTCATAATAAGAAGCAATTACCTGAATTCCTACTGAATAAAGCATGCGGACGGTGCTCAATTCAGATATTTTCCGCCCACCACCAACTTCAAGCTCAAGAGCAGTGCTGCAAAAATGATATTTCCAGTCACAACAGAAAAACCATAGCACTATCAACTAGCTAAAATATTTGGTAGATTTACTATGTCATTTTTGTTCACGAAACCTTTCAAAAACTTATCAATGACTTTAAAGGGAAAAAGCATGAGCTGTAGATATTCTCTCTTGTTTTGTGTACACTCAACTAAAAACTTTTATCCAAGTGAAGCTATACATAGAATTTCCAAGTACCTTTATTTACAATTTCTACTTCCCTTTGCGAGTAATCATACTCCATAGGATGCAGATATTAACACCCATAAGATATATGAACCCATCAATCAAAACAAAGCCATTTAACAATGCTATTAAATTACCCTCAGAAACAAATAGATTCTTCCCATATACCTTCCAACCCTGCCTGCGATACGGCCATGAGATTTTTTCGAAAAACGGCGAGTATAATGAGCTGATGCCCCAAAAGAACTTGTGCCTATCTACGGTGAGGAAACAAACATGAAAAGAAAATATTAAAGAAACAGATGCACATTTCTGAAAATACCAAACGAAGATTAGCACATCTCCATCATTATTTCAATAAAGGCAATTATTTAGGATGCTAAAGGGAAACGTTAAATTTACCTTAATCTCCCCAGTAGCAGACATCCTCTCATCTTTCTTTTGCCAGCCAACAGCTATAGATGACTCTATACCTAGCAAGAGTTGTATCTGCAAAGAAGAAGCCAAACAAGAATCGATTTGCTGCTATTAGCAGCCATAAAGTTCAATAATGATTTCCACAAGTTCAAGTTTATGCTTAACATTGTTGACCTAGCATTGACTCGTTTACTTTTATTTCTTATATCTCCTTCGTTAAATGTACAATATAAATTAAGACAACTGGTACACCCTAGACATGCAAACTTGGAGACTCAAAGAACTCAAAGACACACAACAATTTCTTTGTGTCTGTCTTGCTTAAAATTAGTCCTATAACATTTTCATGTAAATAAAGGTAGAAAAAGTAAATGATTAAACCAAATAAGTAGAGTAGCATACATTGCCGCTTGCTGTTTCAGAGAGCTGGCGAGTCCAAGTATTAGAAAGATTGATGGATCCATCTCTCAAAGACATTGCAATGGCCATGGTCGCAGTTGAGTGTGATGATAGGTGACTGTAAAGTGAGAGAATGATATGAACCTGATATAAATGCCAAACAGTCAAACCGACTCATCAAAAAGAATGCCTACCGGGTTGTTTGCACTGCAATTAGTGCCCGTAAACCAGCTGAAGCTACAAACTCTATGGATGAAACAGGGGACATTTGATGCCTAAGCACAACTGAAGCAGCCCCACCACCAGCACTTTCATTTACTTCCAAATTTCCACCAAATGCAAGGGTATTGCTTTTGGATAATTGAGACTGAACTTCGCTACTCATAGCCATTCTGAAATTTGGGTATATTAAACAACGAGTGGCCAGATAAATAGGAAGTAACATGCAGAAATCTACATAGATAAAAAAAGTATGGAAATATCACAGCTTACCTGTATTAGAAAATCTAGGATCAATTTGGTGTACTAAATAGGATGAAATAATCATTTGAACAAAGCAAAGAGAGGGAAGGGACCGAGCTAACTTAGTGAAGTGATAATGAAATTACTAAACCTCAGCAGATATAATATATTCACTCATAACAAAAAGACTTCCTACAGATATTAGATAATAATTGCACAATTTATAAAATCGCAGGAACACTATGTATATGTGTGTGTGTGTATTCACACGCTTTCTATGTCATTGTTGTGCTCTGTGTGTGTGAGAGAGACAGATACTATCCAAAACTATTTAGGTCAAAAATTGCACAAGGGGCTTGAAATTTCTTGGATTAATTTCATTAATCTCCCAATGTTGTATTTCTAAAATGAATTGCTATATGTAGTTCAGGTTGAAATTTTTCTTCCAACTTGTGAATCAATGCAAATCATTAGGATAAAGAAGGGGAAGCACCCTCTCATTATGCCATCGCCCTCTAGAAACTGTGGCAAAGACAAGTTGGCGAGTATAGTCCCCGAAGGCCGAAAATGAGCTAAAGTCTTCTCTTGTTCCTTCCTCCGCCGTAGCCTCTCAAGTTCCTCCTTTAATTCTTCCACTTTATTCAGCTTCGGACCAAGTTCCAAACCGGAAGTCAGCCCCTCCATACCGTATATGTCATATATTTGCCGCTTATTCTCATCAGATAATATTTCGTATGCCTCACATATCCGCTGAAAGTTCTCTGTAGCAATTTCCTTCATCTGAAAACGAAAATTAAACATGTACTTCGGTTAAAACAATGGGATGTAACTGAGCTGTAGAGATAATCTGTTTAATGTAAATATGCAATAAAATAAAATAAATAAATAAAAATTCAAGTTTAATTTCAAATTCACAAGCATATTAACCAAAAATAAAACACAGAACACTAACTGGAGCAAGTTCAAATCAAACGACGCCGCAAATTGAATACCCAATTGCTTTACAAATAGGGATGTGAGAACACAAATAATTTAGCATACTTGAGGAGCTTGATATTTATCAGGGTGATAGACTTGTGCCCACTGACGATAAGCTTTTCTGATTTCTTCATCCGACGCCTCCGGTGAGAGATGTAGCAGGGCGTACAGTTCCCGATTGTGAGGTCCGGAATCTTCTTGCTTCATTTTGTTTTTTCGACGATGAGTGAAGTCGGTTTGGCGATATGCAACATATTAGACAAGACCGAGAGGGAGACTGAGAGGCGAGTTATGCCGATTCTAATATGGCGTAATTTCCGTTTTCTCCCCAAACTTTAAATAATTGACAACTGGAAATTAAAGATTCAGAAATTGACAAATTACCCCTTCTCTTGAACAGCCGTTGGAATCATGGAATTTTTATTTAAAAATAGCCCCTATTTTAATGCATTATTCTTTCTTAGTTATACATAAAAATTTTAATTTTTTGTAATTAAAAAATAAATTTTAAAATATTTTTACCCCACAACCATATTTTCTTCAAATTAGAACAATTCAGCCCTTAAAAGAAATCTAAAATTCTAAAATAAGCAAACACATTTTTCTTTAAAAAATTTCTGAATAAATGAATGACAAATTTTTAGTAAATCGACATCAAATCCTTAATAAATTTTTTGAATTAAAGATATATTATGTAATAATTTTAAAAAATAAAATATTTTAATAATATATATGTTTAAAATAAATACATTAGTTAAAAACGAGTAAAAATAGTATAAAATAGTGTCAAAAGAGTAAAAAATAAATTTGATGTAAAAACTTAGAAGATGGCGGTATGACATTAGCGAGTGGCCTATGTGCAAGTACTTAGTGCCCATGTGTAGTGTGCGAAAATCTCATGTATGTCACGTGTTATGAAGGCGTGACACACCGCCCGCACACGAGTAGCCTTATGCGCGTAGCGCCTACACCTACAAAAAGCGTGACTGCTAAGCGCGTGTTCAACACCTGCATAAAGCGTGGGTGCTACGCATAATAGTAGCCCCATTTTACATTATTTTACATTATTTTTATTCATTTTTTAACCAATATACTTATTTTAAGTATATATATTGCTAAAATATTTTATTTTTTAATATTATTATATAAAATATCTTTAATTTAATAAATTTATTAAATATTTGACGTTGATTTATCAAGAATTTATTGTTTACTTGATCATATATTTGAAGAAAGATACATATACCTTTTTTTTTTGGAGGTTTTTAGGTGTTTTTTTTTTAGATGAATTGTTCTAATTTAAAAAAAAATTGATTGAGGGTAAAAATATTCTAAAATATTTTTTTTATATAAAAGATTAAAAATTTTACGTATAGCTAAAAAGATATTAAAATATAGCTATTTTCACAAAATTTCCTAAAATCATAAACTAAATCTAATGAAAGTACAAAAATATCCTTGCATTGCTATAAACAATTTTACTAGACAGAGTATCATTGGACTTGACTGGAAAAGTAATTAAAATATCATCGTTGCAATAAAAAATTAAATCTGCAAAATACCCCTCTAATGGAATCTTCAAAACTAATTATCAATTTTGTTTTTATGCAAGTAAATGCAAATTAATAATTAATTTTTAACAAAATAATAAATAACAACGGAACATAGTCGTATATTATATAAGTAGTAGTAATCCTCGAGTTAAATGTTGGGATATTCATATTTTACAAATTATATGAGAGTTTTTATATTGTGAAAACTCAGCATTATTATCGATTTTAATTAATTCAATATTGAGTAAATTCTAAAAAAACTTAGCATAAATTATTTTTACCATATGAAATATAAATTATATCCCTCCTCAAGCAGAATTTGAACTCAAATTTATTGGTTTTACCCCAAAATTTTTTTAAAAAAAACTTTATCAATTGAATCAACTAAAACCCACAAAATATTTAGCATAGATATATTATCATTTCTCTAATAGTACCTCATTATCATTTTCAATAAAAGGCCCAAGAAAAAAATATTCAAGTGATCTTGATGTCTTTTTGGCCCACCAAAAACAGTAGCTGCAACTAATTAAAGATAATAAGTTTGGAAGATTTCATAGAGGGAGTATTTGGCAGATTTATTTTTCATTGCAATTATGATTTTTAAAGCACTTTTTTCTTCCAAGTCCAATCTTCTTCTATCTAACAAAATTGCTTATAGCGATGCAAGGTTATTTTCGTACTTTTATTAGATTTCATCAGTCATTCCCAGCTATAAGACAGAGGGGTAGTTTTTGCTAAGTTTTACATTTTTTAACTTTAACTGTTAAATCACAAAAGTTTGGGGAACAAAAACTAAAATTATCCCGTTCTTCCAATATTGACACTTTTGTCAAAACTTGTAGCACAACTTTCTTTATAGCCACCAGCATGAATGTAGAAACCCTAATTTTAAACAATAAACAGTGTTAATATAATATTAAAAACAAAAGAATAATTAATTTTCCCGCAAAATTAAGACATATATATATATAAAGGTTTGTTTTTCATATTCAACAAAATAAAAGAAAATACTTTAGACAAATAAAGTGACCAAAAAGAATATATTGAAAAAAAAAACCGAGTTAGTTTGTGATTAAAAAATTTAGAATATTATTTGAAGTATGTGGGTATAATCTGGACAAAACCTCATAAATCCTTAATAACACTTCCCTAGAGCTGTGGTTGTCTTCTTGCATGCATCGAATTTGCAAGTGTCCCCTTTAAGTATCAATATAATGCTTTCATCTGTATAAATTTGAAACGCCATTATTATCTGACTTAAATATCGAAAGACAACAGGATATATGTCAATTAAAATAATATTTCACTTTTTAAATATTATCTTAAATTTTAAATAATATATTAAGTAATTATTTAATAATAAAATAATGTAATTGATAATTTTAAAAATTATAATATTGTACTATCTAATACTTACTTAACGTATTAATTTAAAATAAAAATATTAAAATAATATTTAAAAACTATAGTATTATTTGTTGTACTATAAAAGAAGAGTTCAATACCGGGTACCACATTATAGTGTCCAATTAGAATGCACCAAATTTTTTTCTTGCAATAACCCCTCTCCATTTTATGCTGAGAATCTTTCCAAGGGTTTCTTTTGTATTTCTTGTCTGGAAAGTTATTGTCTATGTGAATTTATCTTTTTTTTTTTCTATGTTTTTATGTCCGTTAATGCAATCTTCCCCATTTTTTTTATAGTTTCTAGAGTGTGATTTTATCACGCCTTATCCCCGTGTATGTGAGTGGAACATGAAATTAGGTCTTTAATGAAGTTTATTGATAATTGTTGTAATTAGTGATTTAAAATACAGTTTGGGAGAGATTTTAAGTTGGAGACCAATGAAAATTTGACATGAAATTGAGTATGCATTTAACGTACAAGAAATAAATGAAAATAGAGAGCCAGAAGTGAAGAAGGATGCGAAAGCACAAGAGGAGACCTTTTACTGAGCCTTAGTAGGCCGACGCCGTGGCGCTAAGGGGGAAATTTCCATTTTAATCTTATTTAATGAGTTTGAGTTAATTTTTTAATTTCTCTTACACGTGGACTCCAGTTCCAATAAGAAATAAGGTTTTTTGGGATGTTTCAAAGCTTTTGTAAATACTTGTAAATCTTTTAGATTATCAAGCATCAAAGACATATAAGAGAGTACTGAATAGAGAGCTCGTAGAACACTTGAGTGCTAAGTACACAAAAGAGAGTACTGTTATAAAAGTTTTTAAGTGTTAAGTATACAAGAGAGCACTAATAGACCATTTGGAGAGCTCATCTATTATTGTATTATTTATTTATTGTGAGAGATCTTTATAATCTGAGAGTTCTTTACAAACAAAGTAATTAAAGAAGTTAGGATCCTGTGATCTACTGTGGAAGTAGGTATTTATTGTCGAACCATGCAATACCTTGTGTGTGATTATTTATCTCTATTTTATGTTGTGTAATCTTTTTATTCTTATTTTACCTGTGTGCAAAGTCTTCCACATGAGTTGAGTTTAAGGTACTAAACTATTAATATAGTATTGTTAGGGCATATAAAAACTCTAATAAGTGGTATCACATCTAATGTTGAGGCTGATACATTAGTAGTATTACAGCCAAGGTTAAGTTTGATACCCAAATGGTATTAGAGCCAAGGTTAATTGTAGTAACCAGTATCCATAACCGATAAGAATATGTATATTTATATATATAAATATACGTATTTTATTTGTATGTGGGTGATCCTTGATTTATATATTATTATTAGTAGTGTTTTTATAGGTTAAGGATATACTATTAGTATTGAGTTTATTTGCAAGACTTTGGAATTATTTTAGGGACCAAATTATTATACTTTGAAAGTTTTGGGGGCAAATTCATAAATACCAAAAAATTAACCACTTAGTATAAAAATACACTTTTAAAAACCCTAATTCTCTCATTTTGGTCGAGCTACCCATTTTTAGAGAGAGAAGAGAGAAATAAAGGAGAGAGAAAGAGAAGAAGAAGAAGAAAAAGAAGAAGAAAATGAGAATTTTGGATCTTTAGAGGTATATCACAACTAATTATCAATTTATTGGTGTTAATTAAGTTAATTTCTTTAAGTTTTGATTTCTGGAAATATGTATAATTAAGGATTTGATGTGTATTTCGTTTGATGTTGTGAGAATTGATGATGATCTATAAGATAGTTTGATAAATCATGATGAATTATGGAATTTCTGCTGGATAACCTCTTGATCTAAGAATTTTATAAATTGTTGTGATTCGATTCTGGTTTTGAATTTTGAGTATATGAAATTAGACATGTTTAGGATCATCTAAGACTTTGAATCGACTGAAAATCTCGGAAATTGAATTTGTAGTGAATTTACCAAAATGACCCTGGAATTCTGGAAATTTCCTGCGTAAACAGTATGATACAGTGGAAAATAATTTTTGACCTGCTGAATGATCTTTAAAAATTATGAATTTGTGGAATATGATAATTTTATATGTCTAATATGATATACTCAGAATTGAGAATTTGGATCAATGTGGTTGAAGTGTTATGAATTTCTAAAGTGTATCAGCTCATTGTAGTATTTGATTAACAGATTTTTAAAGTTATGAAATAAAATAGTTTTAAAATACTTTTGGCAGTTATTTGGAAGCCAAATATTTATCATGGACTGAGATATGTGTCAAGAGTAATTATGTGGTAGTTTTATAATTTTTGAGTTAGTATATGATTTTATAAAATTGGGAGATTAAATACTGTTCAGTAAGTATCTTGATCCTGTCAGGTTTGTAGTTTGGATTCGATGGTGTGTATGGAATGGATTGTGTAGGAATTTTGATATAATATTCATATATAAGAAGTATATATGAGTCAAGAATGATATATTCTGATTTCTGAGTAATTGGACATCATTTGATATATTAGAAATTTTTGTTAAGTGTAAGTGGTCAGAATGACAGGTTTTGAGAAACCAAATATTTAGACCAATTTGATGTGATAAATGCATTGTGTATAATTTTGTAAGCTATTTAAAGTATTTTGTGTGAATTGTGAGGCTGATGAAAGGATTAATCTCCATTGATAGGTTAAGGAGATTTAAGCCTTGTAGCTGAAAGTGTTAAGAGGTAAGTATACTAGACTTTTTACTGAAATCACAATAAACATAGTAATTGTTTTGTATGATTTTGCAAATGGGGTTAAGAATATGTTTATGTTATGTCAAAGTATATTTTGATATGAAATGTGAATATATGTTTCTGAATGTGAGCATTGACATTGAGCATGGACATACATGTGTTTTTGTAAGTGAGCTTTCAAAATAAGATGTGTTTAATAAAGAAAGCTTTTGAAGTGTAATATGTCCATGAGAAATATTTTGTATTTTGAGGGTACTTGAACTCACTGTTAACTTAGTAGGCATTTTATGTGATTTGTGGAGCCTTTATGTGTGGCCTTTCCTTTGGGATTGGTATATGTTATGTGTTCCGTATGTAGGGAGGATCCTATTGGTACCTAAAGGAAGTGTGAGTCATCACATTCGTGTGGTGGCATATTGGTACATGTGAGAGGACTCACCGATGATCAGGGTGATGGTTTGGCTTTTGCCTTCGGGCATAAGCGTTATATATGTGTGATTTAAAGACCTCACTTGTACTATTCCTCTCATACGGTATGTCACCTACGAGTGACATTTGGCTCATTATGTGATATGTGATATGTAAGTCCTACTAAGTAGTAGTTGAGTGATGGTATTCCTATTATGTGTTTTGAAAGAATGTGTAACGCTTACATGATATGTGATTTGATAAGATTATGATTTTGATTGATCACAGCATATCATACATATGCATTGTGTACATATATGTATTTATATTTGATATATGAAAAATTAGTATGCTTACTGAGTTTTATACTCATTATAGTTTATGGTGATTTCAGGTAAATAAGGTGCATGTGTGCTTAGCGGATTTGGCAAGGCTTCTGCTGTTCCTTGGGTTCCCTAAGTTGCTAGGTTGTTGTGTGTTTCATTTGGGGACTCGTGGGATAGGATATTTGGTTTGTCCCTATTGAATAAATACTTATGTATTATTTCATTGTGTGTGGATTGGATTTGGTTTAAGTTTTATAAAGTGTGGTTATTGGATGATTTTAAGTAAGAATTTGCAATGGATATATTCTGGGCTCCCGGTAACAAAGTTGCTACTGGTGACGTAGTAGAGTGTTAATCTCTGAGAAAACTCTGCGTATCTCCGGTTTAATAATTGTCCCAGTCATAATTCAATTGCTATAATTCTGAAAGAAATTGAAATGAATGTTTAAATATTGTCAAGAGAATTTTATATTTATATGTTAGGTTATGGTTGATTTTAGTGTTGAACTTACTAGCAATTTGCTAAGGATTTCTGTGTTGAATGAAAGTTGAAAATTTTGTGTAATATTATTTATGAGTGCACATGCAGTGAATGAATGTAAGTGATGTCGTGTGTCGGATCTTTTGGGTCTGGGGCGTGACATTAATATCTAAGTTGTATATAAGAACATAAGTTGTTCAATTATAGTGACTTACAAGTATGAAAATGAAAGAATTTGAGAAAGGGTCAAGAGCCTAACAGTGTACAACTTGACTGTAAGACAAATAGATAAAAATAGATATTGAAGAATAATCAGAAAGAAATGCAAAGATGAGTAGAGATGTTGTAATAATTTATAAGGAGGACTATGAAGTTGCATAATCCTTAATAGCTTAGAAAAAGGAATACTGAATGTGTTTAAAGGTTCTATGGTAATAATAAAGGTAAAAAGCATAATAAATGTTATGTACTTGGTGGGAATGTTGCGAATGACTCAACATAGACTATTGAGAGAATGCATAATAAGAAACAATATTGGAGATTAACTCACGTAGTGATAGGGGTTGAAAAAAAATACATGAGAATGGTGTTGCTGGCAAATATTAGTTTCATCCATCGAGGTACTGTGATGGTGTTATAGTGATATTAGAGATTATAATACAAAGGTTACTTGAGACAATATGCATTCGTATATTTGGAGATCGAAGTCATTAGCCTTAATAGAGTTAAGTTAATAAAAAGACTTAATTGAATCAATGCTAGAGTGATTAGGCATTGGTTAAGAAGTGGATAGGCCCTAAAAAGTTTCTTAAGAAATTTAAATAAGTGAAGAGTTTGTTGAAATTGATGATTCAAAATTGAGTTTGAGAGATATTTTAAGTTATAGACCAATAAAGAGTCGACACAAATCAAATACGAACTGGAAGCAAGGAAGGTACAAAAGCACAAAAGGAGGCATTTTTCTAGGCCTTGGTGCCACGATGCCCATTTTTAAAAAAATCTCATTTTAAGTTGATTTAATGACTTTGAGTCAATTTTGAATTTTTCTTATACGTGAACTTCTATTCCAACAAAAAATGTGATTTTTAGATACATCTTCGAACCTATATAGTCCCTTGTAAATCTCTTAGATTGTCAATCATCGACATATAAGAGAATACCGAATAAATAGCTCGTAAAGCATTGAATGTGCTAGAGAGAATGTTGTTATGTAGTGCTTGAGTGTTAAGTGTGTAAGAGAGTACTAATAGACCATTTAGAGAATTCGTCTATTATTATATTCTTTGTCTAATGATTAGAAAGTTTTTGTAAATCGTAAAATAAAAAAATTTAAAATTATGTGATCCATCGTGATCGTAAACATTTATTATTAAACTACGTAAATTTTTTTTACATTATGTATGATTGTTTATCTTTATATTATCTTGTGTGATTTTTTATTAGTTTTGTATTTATGAACAAAACCTCCTTTTGTATGTACTAAAATTTTAAAATGCTAAATTACTAATAAAATAATGTTAAAGCACGTTAAAACCCCCCAACAATAACGTATTTTCATGGGCAGTTCCCCCGAAATTTTGGGAGGATGGGCACTTTAGTAGCATTCGACAGTTTCTTTTGTGCCTCGTTATTAATCCAAAGGTCGTGGGAACTCCTCGAGCGAGAAAGCTTCGGTTGCTTGTTGGTCAGCTCGGGATTCTTGCCTTTGAGGACTTGGACCCTGAACTCTTTCTCTTGTTTGGACTTAGGTCTAATGGACCCTTTTGACTTAGTCTCGTTGGACTGGATCTATTGGATTAAGCTAGTGCTTTTTGAATTTTGGACCTGCATTCCTTTCTTGGGCCAGGCCATTCTTTCAGTTGATCCTTATATCTTGGGCAAAGCCTTAAAATCATAGTGCAACAAAATAAAACACAATATCTTGCGAGTTGAGATGATTAAAATACTCGAAGTGAAGAACATTAACGACTAACAAATTTCACATTTTGCATTTCACTGGAATTTCTAGCAGTGAGTTATTATAACTATTAAATCAAATTTATTATAAAATAAAATCACTTATTATGAAATACAATTGAGTGAATGGTATCAATTTTCAAATGTAAGTATAAATTTACTAAACAATTTAATTATTATACGTTTAAGTAAAAAACAGAATAAATGAAAATATACACTCAATTGAGCATAAATCATACACTTGTACCATCAACATTAAACACGTCTAATAAAATTAGACGTGTCACAAGTCAATCCAAAACTAGTAAATTCCCACCACCATTCAAATTAATTGCCAAATTTAGTTATTGGTGTTCTGCCTAATAAAAAAGTATGTGAACTAAAAATATCGAATCAAAACTTAATTTGTTTTGATATTAGAGTATAAAAATTAATTTTTATTTTTATATTTCGGTCTTTAAATAAAATCATTTTGATTCCTTTTTTTATCTCAAAATTTGAAAATATTAAATTGAACCGAAAAATATAAATAAAATTCAAACAAAATTTTAATATAATTTATTAAGTAAATTTTAATTTTAATAAATTTTAACTTGTTTAATTCGTAAACTTTAATTAGTAAAAGTAGATGGTCACTTTATTTATTTTGATATATTTTAATTTTAATATTTTTTAACTTGTTAGGTTCATAAACTTTTTAATTAATAATGTGTTTGAAATTGACAAATAATTGTTTTATTTACACCAATTTTAATTTTATTAGTTGTTAAATTTATTTAATTTATAAATTTTTTATTAATTTATTGTTTAAAATTAACATACATTTTTTTCATAATTTTTTATGAATTTTATTATTTACATATATAATTTTAGTATTTTATAAATATTTGCAAGACCGAAAAGAACCGAATCAATTCGATATAGTTTGGTTGCAAAATTAAAAATTTTGAATTCTTTTCATATGGTTTGATTTAAAAAGAAAAATTCCCAAATTTTATATGAATCTTATTTGGTCCAAAACGATGCAAAGAAGGGAGAATGTTAGTTTTTTAATACTCAAGTCAAATGTAAATTGGACTTTTTTTTTAACTTTATGAAAATATTTTAACTCAAATTTTGATCTAAAAAGTTAGTAATAGTACAATGTTTTATATTATAATAAAAATTGCAACATATTGTAAAGAATTAGATGAACATTTAATGACTGAAAGTAAGCTTGTTTTAAGGACGATTTAATTTTGAAAATATTTTAAGATACTTGAACCCTTGTCAAAGGCAAAGCACATGTTGTGGAGAGCAAATCAAAATCAAACCAAAGTGTTATTTGTAGAGGATTCTAATTAAAATACATATGAAAAATGAGAATTTGGGCCTAGGTTGAATCCACTTGGACAACTAAATTGTAGTGTAAGCCCATGCTTAATAGCCCTAACCCAAATTGAATCCACTTAATCTCCTCTTGCCCTTGAAAAAAAAAAAAATCTTGTTGGAATTCTTAAGGATTAAAGATAATTTTACTTTTTGAGTTTAATTTAATAGGTAATTTAATTTTAATTAGATTTTAAATATTTAATTTTATTTTAATCTATTAATTATATCTGTTAATTTGAATTGAGGGTGTTTTAGTCTAATAATGTATAAAATATGAATTAATTATTAATAAATAAAATATTTTTTTTTAAATAATATAAAAATAAGAAAAAAGCCTCTATCATCATTGCTGTTGAGCGGTTGGGTTGTTTTTTACAATGACGGGGTCATAAATAAATGTACTCCATTTTTTATCTACATAATGGTAGATTATTTAAAAAAAAAGATTAGAGGGCAACTAAAAATGAGAAGAGAAGGTGGTAACCACTGTCATGCTACCGTTAAATAGTGGAGCGATGACTTGCACCGTCATCACCACTTGATAAAATCAATAGTCGATTTATCAAGTGGTGGTAGTAATTCAAGTCATTGTCTCACAGTTTGACGGCAATAAAAAATGCGGGAGAGGGTGTTGACCACTGCCATATTATCATCAAACAGTAGAGTGGTGATTTACATTACTACCATCATTTAATAGATTGACGTGGTCGCTGGGCCACCACTATAACGGTGGGGCGGTGTCCACCACCATCTCCCTCCATTTTTTGCATCTTTACGATGATTTGTTGATTAAAAAATATCACGATCTCGTAGATCACAAAAATTTGAGTTCAATAATATTAATTTTAAATCAAATCACTATCGATCATCGACAGTCAGTTGACCATTTAACTTATCATATTATAAATTTTTTATTAAAACATATAAACAAATAATAAAATGACATATGCTATTTATACTTTATCATATTATGACACGTATTATTTTATTAAAATTTATTTTTTAATTACATTAAATTAATTAAATAGATAAAATTACACCATATATTTAAAGATAATAAATTAATAAAATTTTACCATATGTTCAAAGTTTAAATCACCATACATTTAAGTTAGGGCAAACAATTGGGACAAATTTATAATTGTATATTAAAATTATTATTTTTGTCCAAATTAACAGCAAAAAGTTAACAGCAAATTGGGATAAAAGTAGATATTTTAAATTTAATTGAGTCAAACTTATCTATTAAATCAATTTCGTGAGATATAATTATCCTTAGCCCAAATTCTTTTTTTTTTTAACCTTGTGCTTTCTTTTTCTAGGGTTCCTTAACCCAAATTCTTAAAGGATAAATTTTAACAGAATTTAAACATGTTTAATTTCTTTATCTTGTTTAATTATATTTTATCCTTTACCTTAATTTTGAATTATATATATATTTAAATATAAATAGAGTGCTACGTTGAATTGAATTATGAGAGTTATAAACTTGAATCGCTTCCTGAAAAATAGTTGTCACTTCGCAGTTAAAGATCACTTTTCCCGCCTCGAGAGCAATAACATTGATTCCAAATTTGTAATTCAAATTTTACCATTTAAGTTTTGAATCCATTTGTGTTGTCACAGAAAATAGAATTCGTATGCTTACTTTTTTTTCTAGAGTTCCTTGGTACTCAATCATCCAACACATGCAAGAGAGAGAAAAAAAAAAAAAAAATTCGATTCTTCACCATTGCTACAATCTTTTAACTTTATCATCTTCTGGGTAAATTCACTTTCACATGTTTAGCCTCTTTCATTCATTTATTCGATTTTGATTCGTAAGGGTTGAAGTTTTCAACATTCCAATATCAAGAAATCTTGATTTTGAAATGAATTTTGTCTTTATTGTTTCTCCAAAGGGTTTATTCATAGTAATTCTCATTGTTGTTAATTGAATACTGTATTTTTTTTTTGTTTTTTTTTGTTTTATCACTCTCTCTTTCTATTTGTACAAAATTTGAGAACTTGTTTGAGTTGATTTAGTGCAATGCTGGATTGGTTAGCTTAAGGGTATGCCATCAAATGTAAAAAATTTCAGTCGATTTTGTGATTTCAAATGTAGAAAATTTCACTCGATTATGTGGTTTCCATTGTTTAAGGATTTCGGCTCATAGGCTCAATTCCTAAAAAGCCTAGTCTATTTATTGTAGTCTAAAGTGTAAATTTATGAGTCTAGTATAATGGTGCATAGGCGTTTCTGAATAGGCTTGTACCTTGAAGTCTTCGCTAACATCTCCCAAGTCAGTGAGTACTCTTTTTGAGCCAATTGACCATTTTAGTGGAGCACGAGTATTTTAAAATGAATCTGCTATAGAAAAATAGAAATTCGATATACTTTTTATAAACATGACTTTAATAATTTTAATTTGAGTTAGAGATGATAAAAAGACTCGGTTCAGAATTTTAAAAAAATTAAAAATTTGGTTTAAAAAATTTTGAGTTTTTTTTTTCAGATTCGAATCTAGTTCGGATATTTTTTTATTTAAAAAAAATTCAAATTAATTCATAATATTTGATATATATGAATCTAGCAATTATTTTATAAAATAAACGTCTTAAAAATTTAAATTTAACTTAAAAAATTAAAAAAATATAATAAAGATAAAAAATACATATTAAATTATAAATATAAATTATACAATACAAACTATAAATATAAATCCAACAATTATTTTATAAAATAAATATTCTAAAAGTTTAAACTTTACTAAAATAATAAAAAAATAAAAAAACTCAGGCTTAACCTAGATTCGGCCCGGCTCGGTCTGGATGTAAACCCAGATTTGGTTTGGCTCGAAAAAATCTGAGATAAACTCGAGTTTTGAATCTGAATTTTTTTTTTCGAGATCCAAATTTGAGTTGAGCAAAACCCAGATTCGGATTTTGCAAACCTTAGTATGAGTCCTACAATGACAAGAAAAGTTTAACTCTATTTAGGTAAAATTCTAATACACGAGTCTAAAAAAGAAAAATCTTAATGACTTTCAACCCTAATAAGATTTTACAACTATAAGCTCATATCACAACCATTTAAAAAGGGTCTAAATTGTAAGGGAAAAGAAGGCATCATTTTCTACGTATGAAAATTGACATTCACACTAACATATGTAAATTACTTCTAACAATCTCTAAAAGCCCTTTTTGCCGTCAAGCTCTTAGCAAAAAACTTATTTTTTATTTATTGCTTTTTTTTTCACTCTTATATTATTTTCTTATTTTTTTCGGTTGTTGTTGACTTAAATATCAGAGTGTCTATGCAAAAAACACTTCTGACGCGATCTCACATTCTTCTTTGGTTGCAGAATTTTCAACAAATCTTGTATCTTTCAAGCAAGACCAATCTGAGTTCAATTTTTCTTAGAATTTGGTTGTTATTCCCAGAAGAAATAAATTCATCTCGTTGATTTGAGAGTTGATTCAATCAATAATACCTTTTTTTCTTTTCTCATTTTTTTTCTATATTGATAAATTCTTTTGCCAACATACACTTTCGGTTCATTTTTCAAAGGTGCGAGAAGATAATATTTTTCTTTTTATCTACGGTATTAAAACAGTTGTCTCACACGTTTTGTATAGTGAAATTCGTTCATTTTCCTTTGTTCTAATCAACTTGTGAGGATACTTATTTGTGACTTATTCCTTAGCTTTTTACTTTTTATTGGACAACTTATAAGACCATGCCACAAATTTGATAATTCTAAAGCCAATAATCTCCTCAAAGGAAAAAGAGAGAATTGGAACTTGATTCTACAAGAACAAAAGTTTCTTTAGCAGCTGTTTTTGATACTTTTGATTGCCAATATGAAAATTATTTTGTTTAATTTGTGTTGAATTGAGCTTAGTAAATATGATTAGCTCAAGGAAACTATAAGGGAAATAATTACATATAGAGGTAATGAAGAAGGAGAACTCCAAATAGAAAAGGAAAGATGAATAAATCCATTCACCCACCCATTGAAACACATTGGATTCTCTCTACTCAAAAGCAAGACAAGTTACCTTTATCACCAGGAGTTGGCAACGAGTCATTGCTAACTTATCCAATGAAGGTTCGAGACTCGTTAAAGAAAATTGAAAGGAGCAAAAGCATGCAAATAGTTCTTGAAGGAGCTCATAATCTGCAAGATAAACATATTGTGGAATCATTTCAAGAATTACTCTTTCTTGATGGTCAATTACCAGCAAAGCACAATGATTATCACACTCTTTTATGATATGTTCAATGTTAACATTATCTCATAGGAAATAAATTGTTTCTTTTTGAGTTATATGGGGTGTGAGAAAGTTTATTAAAAATCATTTAAAAATAATTTAGAGAGTAAGTTAAGTGCATTGGGTGCGCAAAGATCGAAGATAGATGCGAAAGAAGGCAAAAACACAAAGTCTGATGCCTAGGCGTGGGCGTTGTGACCCCTCCGATAGAAAGTGGGCATTGCAATGCCAAGTGCTTAGCACCGCGGCGCCAGGGAATGGGCACTGTGGCGGCCTATGCGAAAAATACTTTTTCATTTTGTTCTAATTTGTTTCGACTCCCACTTGTTTCAAAACTCTCCAAAATAACTTTCACACATTTAGGGTTAACCTAAGTTGTCCTAAAACCTATAAAAAAACTATTTGTTAGCTTGAAAATGCATATTTGTGATTATAATATTTTTTGTGATTTTTAGTGAGAGAAACTCATAGTTTGTAAGAGAAATTGAGTTCTTTCTTGTAAAAGACATACTTTGTGAGTGTCTTGTGATATAATAATAAGAGAGAGTGATCTTGATCGGTCGTGGACGTAGGCAAGTTGTTGAACTCCGTAAATTCTGTGTGTTATTATTTTACTTTCTCTCTTTAGATTTCTTAAATGCTTGGTTTGCATTATATACTTTGAATTTATTGCTTATTTGATTGCTTCTGCTTTAACATGAGAAATTTTCTTTCATTCCTATTTTGTTAATGTTTAGAAATGTCAGTAATTCTTACAGAATAAGGTATCAATATCAGGATGTAGCACATATTTGAGTTGGCATTTGTATAACAAGATTACACTTTTTTGTGGTTTCAAATTTGTACAAAAGATGGATTTTGATCTTTCAAAATCAAACGAGGTGTTCCTAAATTATCTCAAGTGTCGTGAGTATTTTGGGATTGATACAATTTTCAAGGTGAATTCTAAATGAAGTCTTACCCAATCATATATTTGGAATTGCATTGACACTAAAATCCAATATCTAATATCTTTGATTTTAAGATAATGATTGGAGTTGTATTTGAAATTCATTCTGCATTTGGCATGTAAGGCTATTAGATGGGGTTAGAAAAAACTTAGAATAAGATGATAATGATGCTTGTTAATAACAAGTCTTTTTTAAATTGCAATAAAGTGACTTCCTTTGTATATTTGGGATCCCACTTTTTGAGTTATTTGATGCATAGCAGCCCTAGCAATTCAAGTTGTGCTGTCTTTGGGTTTGTCTACTAATATTACATTTGACTTGATGAAAAGGCCTTAATTTTCTAGAATCTATTAGAGATTCAATATAATAAGATATAACATCTTCTTGCCTATTTATATATTAATTATGTGTTTGGGCAGCCTAAGATATCAATGAATTATTTTTATTGTCGTTTGTTCTTTTGCATGATTCATTTATTCTACATATTATGCAGGAATTTAAGTTTAAAGAGTATGTAGAGATCAAAAAATGCTATCCACATGGATATCATAGAGTCGATAAATATGGTAGACAGGTATACATTGAAAAAGATTGGGATGGTAGATGTAAATGCCTTACTACAAATAACTACGATTGAAAGATTTGTTCTGTACCATATGTCTGAACAAGAGAAAATCTTAAATTTGAGATTTCCTGCTTGTTCAATGGTAGCAAAGAGGCATATAAATTCAACCACAAGTATCGTAGATGTAGAGGGAATAGTGAGCATTCATTTACATCCTCTTTGACTTTTGATCTCTCTACTCTGCTTTCATCCTAAATTAATATGCAGGTTATGAACTCATTTCTAGCAGCACTTGTACTTTTTGATGTGCATTGGAATTTGTTGCGGAAAATATATTCTTAATCACATACAATATGCTTAATTTGAGTAAAGTGACAAGTTGGCCATTAATTTAAGTACATTTCTTTGTAAAAGTTTTAAATCTATTTTATATTCTATCGTACATAGGGGATGTTTAATTTCTCAAAGTCTGCAAGACAAGTCTTCATGAAAATGTTAGACATATAATGTTATTTATGCCCTTAAAGCATGTGAAATAATATTTTATTTGATTAATAAAAGTTTATTTATACATATAATTGAGCATATATTGATGAGCTCATATTTATAAAGTATGTGATCTATGTATTAAGCATATAATATTAATACAGAGGGTACATATCACAAGTTCTTTATAAATTAAATGAAGTTCACAGCCATTAATAAAAAAAAATATTTTATTATGTAAGATTGTTATTTTTCTACTTCTTATAGTGGATGATTTGCTTTGATCATCGAAGTAGAGACTTCGAGTAGAAAAACTAATGTATATGTTATATTAAACAAGATTACTGTGAATTTCGATTTGGTTAATTGAATGTCGTAGATCTTAATTCACAAAAGCTTTAATAAACTAATATGGTATTAGAGTAAAGGTCTTGAGTTCGACTCTCATCTCTTTGTTTTTAGTTATTTTTTTTTTAGTTTTTTAGCTTTATCTTTACGCGACGGAGGTTCACCTAATTCAGACCTACTTGGATTGAGAGACTATTAAAGAATTATATTTAATAATAATATTATTCAATGAATCCTAGTTTAGACTTATTCGAATTGGAGGAATGTTAAAGACTTATTTTTAGCGACGAATGATTCACCTAGTTTAGACTTACTTAAATCGGAGGACTGTTAAAGACTTATTTTTAATAGTAATATTATTTAGTGAATCCTAGTTCAGACCTACTCGGAATAAGGGACTGTTAAAGACTTATCTTTAATAATAATATTATTCAATTAATTTTTTTATTTTTTGGCTTTGTCTCTACGTGACAGGGGATTCACTTAGTTTAGACTTACTCGGATCCACGTTTCATGTGAGGGAGATGATTACAGATTTGTCTTTAATATTAATATTATTCAATTAATATCTTGATTTCTTGGCTTTATCTCTATGCGACGGGAGATTCACCTTATTTAGACTTACTCGGATTTACGTTTCACTTAAGGGGGACTGTTAAAACTTATCGTTAATATTAATATTATTCAATTAATTTCTTGATTTCTTAACTTTGTCTTTACGCGACGGGAGATTCACTTGATTCAAACCTATTCAGATCCATATTTTATGTGAGAAAGACTGTTAAAGATTTATCTTTAATACTAATATTATTCAGTTAATTTTTTAGTTTTTTTTGCTTTATCTTTACGCGACAGAGATTTATCTGATTCAGACCTACTTAAATTTACATTTCACGTAAAAAAAAATATAAAAAATTTATCTTTAATACTAATACTGAGTTTTCATCTATCAATTTAAATTTTTAAGTTGAATAATAAACAAATAGAGAGAATGATGGAGAGCCTTGGGGAGATGTTTTGTTGAGCTGCATGGTGAGAACTTGAAACCTTATTTTCTACACTTACAAACTACCCTCGTCAATAGCTCCCCAAAGGTTTCAGGCTTAACGTTATAAACATATTATGAACAGTTTACCTTTTATATTTTTGAGTTTTGTTAGTTCATGAAAACCATTATTATCCACCTAAGCTAATGATAAAGAGCCCATAAGGACTTACACTGCAAACATATTATCAAAGCTCTAATTCAGGATTCCAAAGATATTTTTTCAGCTGATAACTATACTTGGTGTCTTGAATTGTTCCAATGGGCAACACTCATCTCTGTTTGGACCAAAAAATTCAATGGTTTTTAGAACGAGTGCTTACATTTGGCATTTAAGTGCTGAGCATAACTAGACTAGCCAGCATCAGATCTCCATGTTGCATGATAAGAAGTTGGTTGTATTCCATATCAAATGCACGGATGTAAGCTGTTACTGATACGACAAAGGAAAAGAAAGATATATCTGTCGTAATCATGAACTTCTTTTATTTTCCTTCTCTAAAGTGAGAGAAATCACAGTAAGTGTTCTGTATCAAAAGGTGGATTCATTCCTTTATTTGAACTTCCTTTTCTATCTCTTTTGTTAAAAGGCGCAGGTTGACTGCAATAGTTAAGGCTTTGATTTAACACAATGCAGGGCAATGTACAAGATCGAAGAAATGGAGAAATAACATATAAAAAGGAGATTGCATCCGAAAAGATCCTGGAATTGGAAGCGGCACTGAGAGATGCCAAGACGGTCAGTTGCACTAACATTCAACACACTGTTTCTAACAAATCTAAAACATAGTGAAAATGATGATTTTTTATCACAGAAAATTGAGGCACCGGAAGTTGCACTTGAGAACACAAAGATGGTGAGTCTCAAAAATGTTTTTGCACGTTGTTGCTCACGCTCTATACCAGATGATTTATCCTTTTCATTTTTATCTTTATTCCCTGATAGGCCTTAAAAGGACTTTCTCAGCATATTGAAGCTCTGAAAAATTGAACTAACTATTGGCAAGTTTGATTTGAAATCAGTAGATCTATATTTATTATTTTGCTGAAAGTTCCAATCAATGTTCACATATTGATTCTGTTCAGAGAATGATTTGCTTGGATAAGAGGGATCTTTGATTGAAAAATAGGCTATCTAAGCCTTTGATACTGGCAAATTGCACCTTTCAAATCATGCTGAATTTATTTAGGCGATTGATTTCGACTGAACCAAAGTAAATTTGTTGTGAAAATAATTCAATTTCAGAAACCTGCATTGCTCATTGCTGCCAAAAGGCATGGTAATGCAAAATTTCCAACGTTCATGGAACTTTTATGTGATGCTTTTGGTCTTATGAAGGGCCACGCTGCTAGAGAGTACTCTCTCTCACTGACAAATAAATGGGTGGGTTTGGAAACTTATCATGAAAAGAAATCTGGGTTCAACTTCGATTATTGACTTGAAAAGGAAGATAAAAGAGAGGGAGATTAATTATCATCTCTTTAGATTATTGTTGAGTAGATAAAGGACCTTTCAACTGTTCATTGGTGGTCTAATTGTTGCAATTTAATCAAGTTGGTCGGTCCCAAACAAAGCTGGTTGGTGGGAATTACAATGATTGCCATTTCTCTGCATATTTTTGCTTCTGCTCTCATTCTCATGCAGCTCTCTTTAGCCTATTACATTAAGTCCCTCCATTGTTGACCATTTTGCATTCATTTTCCAAAACAAACGAGGATCACGTGGGTGTACATGTAAAGTGATTCGTTTCGTATCATGACTAAATTTTAGATGCAAAAGTACAATTTTATATATTTCAAAACTCTGTGCAATCATATTCAATTCAATTCAAAAAAAAAAAAAAAATTCTGTGCAATCGAATTTAACCCTTAATTTAATATTAGGTGGACAACATAGAAGTTGGACCAAACTCCGCACAAATATATTTTGACATGAGAAAGAATTTAAATTCGAGATTTTCATTAAAGTAAAATATTTTGTTAATTTTTTATTATTAAGCTGTTAACGTAAGCATAATATCCACATATTTTTAAGGCCATTAATAAAGATAGATTAAGAAGAAAGAATACCTGATTGTTAATCTAAAATAATTTGAAACGAGAATCAAAATTGGGTTTATAAAATTTGACTCAAGGCAAGACTCCATAAATCTAACAAAATATAGGTTAATCATTCATTAAATAATAAATCTAATAAATAGAAAAACAAAACTAAATTCAAGCGTTTTGTAAATCACTTAGCTTTTTATATTTTTCGCTTTGTATTTTTGAACTTCCATTTAGCCCAGTTTAATATTTTTTATTTTCAAAGTTTATTAAAAGTTTTAAATTAATTAAATTAATAATTA
Organism: Ailanthus altissimus; assembly: GCA_946807835.1. Classification (NCBI taxonomy): domain Eukaryota; kingdom Viridiplantae; phylum Streptophyta; class Magnoliopsida; order Sapindales; family Simaroubaceae; genus Ailanthus; species Ailanthus altissimus. The sequence continues at coordinate 25,319,002 of OX327696.1, read as the reverse complement.
TTTATTTTTTTTTATAAAAAAAAAAACCCACCTAAAGAAAGCACCCAAAAGAATAGCGAGTGCGATGCATTTATTTACGCGAGGGAGTGATTCCCTTGAACGTTCACCTCGCCCTCTCCATTAATACCATCGAAAACACAAAAATAAAAAATATAAATATAACACAAAAAGCACTTTTATTGTCATCATAAATTAATTTCATCAACTCCCCATCCGTGCTTTATTAATCTTGATCTCTCAGCCTCGATCTTGTTTATCAGAAGCACTTTTTTTTTTTAACAACAATAAACAACAGATTCACACGCCCTCACATACTTCCGGATCTTATTCGTCAACGTTATTTTTCAAAAGAAAAAAAAAATGAGTACGGGAGAGCTTCTCAACATCGAGCCTCTGGAGCTGAAATTCCCCTGTAAGTTTTCTTTTCTTCGATCTGTTTTTGTTTTCTAGGCTTTTATTTGTTTCTGTTTTGTTCATTTTGAGTCTTTTTTTTTTTTTTGTGTTTGTGATTTTTAGTTGAACTGAAGAAGCAGATCTCTTCTTCTCTTCAATTATTGAACAAAACCGACAGTTATGTCGCTTTCAAGGTATGATTTAATTGATTTCTCTGTTAAATTTTCACTTTCAATTGTATTTATGTTTTCACTTGTAACATCGAAATTTCGTTGTAAGATGCAATCTGATGTGCCAATTACACATTTTGATAATTTGTGAATTTTATATATTTTATATGCCTATAATTAGGTAAAATTTTGTTTCTCATTAAATGAATATGTGCTGATTTTAACATCATATTTTGTTTAGAATATACGTTTAATTTATTTTTCATTTTTCATTTTTTTTTTCTGTGGACTGAAAGGATAGTCAGATTAAAATGGAGATTTGGGTGGTCTAAATTTGTAATTGATTATGTTCAGGTTAAAACTACAAATCCAAAGAAATATTGTGTGCGTCCAAACACCGGGATCGTATTGCCTAGGTCCACATGTGATATTATAGGTACATGTGATTTAATTATCATTTTTACCTTTTTTTTGGGATAATTTCTTTTATAATATCAGTATTAGTTTGTAATTATTGAATGCTTGGTCTTGAGGTAGTTACTATGCAAGCACAAAAAGAGGCGCCTCCTGACATGCAATGCAAGGATAAGTTTCTTCTTCAGAGTGTAAAAGTGAATGATGGTGTAACCGCCAAGGATATTAATGCAGAGATGGTAGTTGTTTTTGGTGATTTTACTGCTTATGCAGATTTTTGAGGTTTACATTTTTTAAGTTTTTATAATTTGTGGAATTGTGGTTTTGTAGTTCAATAAGGAGGCAGGGCATGTGGTTGAGGAGTGCAAATTGAGAGTGATTTATGTTTCTCCACCCCAACCACCATCTCCTGTTCCCGAAGGGTCAGAAGAAGGGTCTTCACCTAGGGGTTCTGTGTCAGACAACGGGCATGTGAATGGTGCTGAGTTTGCTGCTGTGAGTACTTGGGTTATTGTTTCATACACTTTCTTCTGCACTTTATTTGTTATTGACGAAGGAAATTGATGGCATGCTTTCTCTTTGTGGAAATAGGCTACTAAAGCATTAACTGAGCGGCTTGATCCTCAAGACAAGACCAGCGAGGTAAAGTTAAAAATTCTTATGTGTCCTGGTGAATATCATGCTGGATTATTTGGTTTGTATCATTTGTCTTGCTTAGATAGTTTGATATGCATATTTTCAAGATCAGGTATCTGCTTTAATACTGTATCATTGGATGGATTCATACTAGTGAATAGCTTTTAGTGTTAAGCTAAAAAGCACAAACCTGCAATTAGATCTGCATTAGCTCATAAGTCTGTTTGGGTTATATCTAACTGAAGCTATAGTTCTGTTTACTAGTAGGATGCATTGAAAAATTTGCCTCCATACTACATTATTCTTGTAGCCAGGATTGATATATGATAGTTAACGACAATTTCCTTGGTTCTCTAACTAGGGAATTTGTTTACTGTGCTAGTTGCAGTGCATGCTACTAAATAACCTTGGCTTATTCATTTATTTCTTTACATTTTCTTTTTCTGTGTTTTATTATTGAGCATATTATTGTGCTTTTTGCGCTGGGGTTTCCATTTCGCTAGGTTTTTTACCACTCAAATGACAGTATATGGGCTATTTCTTCAACCTGGGTTGCTTTGTTTAAGTTGACTTGTGTCTTGTTTGTGACACCAATATGCAACAGCTCTTTCCCTTTCCTTCTTGAGTGGACCGAATTTCCTTTTTTTCTTCCTTAGATTGCTTTTACTTGCTCGTACAGCTAGCTTTTGTAGCATCAGGTGATATGCACTTCTATTACGTTTTATTAGAGTTTGTAATAAGGCAGTTATATTTACACAAGAGTATTTGATCATTGCAGGCAAGAGCTCTTATTTCAAAGCTGACTGAGGAGAAAAATATTGCAATTCAACAAAATAACAAGCTTCGACAGGAACTGGTGCGGCATAACATTTAAATTCATCTTTGTCTTTTATTACTTAACTGTTCCTTACTCTATATTATATGCCATCACTTTTTACTTTGAGTCTTCTCTATACTATATGCCAAAGATTCTGGAGTGTTTTAAAGTAGTTGGACGTCTTTTACATAGTTTCGACACTTTGCAGTACAGGTTGACTTTGTTTTCACTGTTCTCTTTTTTGTTTGGGTCTAGGGGTGGTGTGGGGTAGGTATTATAATATTGTTGTGGCTGTTTTGGATGTTATCTAAATTCAGCCCTACAATGCTATCGATAGGTACCCAATTTTAGTACTTAAACAATTTGATGCTCCATTTGCTGTGGTGCTTCTATCCTCTTGACAGTTAAGGATGATTTAGTGTATGGGAAATAATAAAGGAATTGGAAAGTTTTTGCTGCCACAAATATGAGTATTCTTCTGATATGCCCATTTTCCTGCATTCGTCTGATTGTATTTCTAGAACTTTGAGCAGCGGCAATTGCTTATATGGTGAATTCACAATGTGTAGGATCTCCTGAGGCGTAAAGGCAACAAAAACCGTGCTGGTGTATCGTTCATGTTTGTCATTTTGATTGGCTTGCTTGGCATAATTTTGGGATACATCATGAAGAAATCATAAGCATCAGATTGACTATATAGTTTTATCATACTGTTCTTCTCTATTCCCTTTTGTCCCCGATCAAAGAAGATAGCAAAAGGGGAAAAAAAAAACTAATGAACAGACAATGGTATTTTTTTTCGGGTTTAGTTGTTAGCTTTGGTATCAGTGAACTTGTTTAGGTGGGTAATTGGATTGTAGTTGCTGGAATTGAAGTGTAATATGCAGTGGCTTGAGTGTTTGTTAACACGAACATGCATTCTTTTTGTAACTTAAGAGGATATTTCTTCATTCGTGGTTCAGCCCGAGAGACTCTGGTATTGGAAATACCAGTGACTTAATAAATCTACAGCTCAAGTTTTGCTTGGGAAAAGTTTTCTACTACTTGATACTCACCTCCTATTTATCCTGGTAACACTATCTTGATATAAGCAATTTGTTGGACAATTTGGTTTTTATCACATATTCTGCAGAGGTGATATTTCAGAGATTTGCAGAGGACGCTGTTTTACTTTTACGGTGTCTACGAAACTGAGAACCATAGAATCCACTCTGTTCTCGTCCAGGGCATCACAAAGTCACTCATCAATTACATTAATAATGACTATCTTGGGGACAATAGGCTGTCTCGTGATAATTAATTATTTAATTTATAATTTTATGGCATTCAAAGCAAGGTTATTGAGCTAGAAAGTTTGTATTTTAATTTAATATGCGTTATATGACTCTTAATTACTTAAAAGGAGATAAGTCGATAACATTTTTTTAAAAGAAAAATTCTCTTAATTAGACTTGGTAAATACATAAAACGTTTTGGACTTCTGCTAATGACAACAAAACGCATCTAAAGAGAGAGAAATTGAAAATTGGGGAGCATAGTAGCAAATGTTTATTAAAGAAAGAAATATCTTTATGGTAAGAATTATGCTCGACTAATCTAGAGCCTACTTTCTGCTGGGTCTGGAACTTTCTCCCCTGTGTTTCTCTTATTTGAATTTTTATATTTCCACTGTCCACGTCTTCTTTCCTGCTATAAATACCTTGTTAAAAGGTGTTAAACCCAGCACCGGAAAGACAAACGCAAAAGAATATGGCGTCATCAATTGCACTGAGGAGTGCTAGCAGCCTAGCACCCCGAGGCTCTTGAGTAAGCTCATCCGCCCCGCCTCTGCCTCTGCCTCTGCCTCTCGCGCTTTCAACACCAACGCTCAGGTTAGTAACGTTGGTGGTGGTGGTGATCGTAGCGTTGATGTTGAGCGTAGCCCTGATCGCTCTGTCTCTCGCCGACGTGATACTTCTCCCAGTTTCATCTCTGGTAAGTATTCTATCGGTGCAAAAACTGTAACTTTTCTTTATTCCCGTGTTTTTATGTTCTTCTTTGAATTAGAATTTACAAATGTCTGATTCTCTAACTTTTAACTTTGACTTTGATTTGTGCGCTGCGCAATCTAATATAGGTCTTTAGAAACGTTAAATTATATTTGTTTGTCTCAGGGTTCGTTGGGTCCTTCAGGGTTAGCACTGAACTTGATGCTAAAATCTGCTGACCGAAAACCGGTTTGATTTTCGTATGTTGTCTGATATCTATCACTTACCACATTCAACAGTAACATTACATTCCTCTTGTTCTTAAATGTCGGCTCATTTGTGATTATATATTCAATATGATATTGGTTCGTGAATTCTTGCTCCAGGTTTTCACCGTCAAACATTTTTTACTCGGGATAAATTTTATGCCTGTTGTGAATTACAGATATGTTTGACCCATTTTTACCGTCGAGGAGTTTGAGCCAGATGCTGAATTTAATGGACCAATTCACGGACAACCAATTTTTCTCTCGTGGGATGGGCTCACCTTCACGCAGAGGCTGGGACGTTAAGGAAGATGACAACACTCTCTTACTGCGAATGGACATGCCTGGACTCAGCAAAGACGACGTCAAGATTTCGGTTCAACAGAACACTCTCATCATCAAAGGAGAGGCTGCTAAAGAATCAGATGATGATGTTGGTGATCAGGAGAGTACTGGGACCAGGAGGTACTCTAGCAGAATCGATCTTCCCCCGAACTTGTACAAAGTTGATGAGATCAAAGCTGAGATGAAGAACGGTGTGTTGAAAGTGTTGGTGCCTAAAGTCAAAGAGCAAGAGAGCAAAGATGTGTTTCAGGTCCAGGTTGAGTGAGCTTCTTTTGTAATAGACTTCTAGTTTTGGGGGGGGGGGGCGGGCGGGGGCGGCGGGGAGGGGTGGCGATGGTGGGGTGGGTTTAGCATAAAAGTTGCCAAGTACCAGTTTTACGTTCTGTTTGAGACTTGTTTCTGAGTTGTAGTTAAATAATAAAATCTAATCCCAAATACGTTTGAATAAGTTATACGTTCTTTTGAGGAGCTTTTCCATTCGAGATATATGATGTATATGAATTTAACGTAGCAGCATTTGGATCATTGGTTCTTAATTGAAACAATGATCTTGTATTTCGACTTTTATTTAATAATTTCAACATTGAATTATAATTAGATGCAGTTAAAAGAATTTACGTCATAAGGAGAGTAAGTTTAAATATTTCATTTCTTTTTACTGAATGATGAGTTTCATTTAATCAGACAAATAACCAGCCTGCAAGAATTGCCAGGGAATCTTTCAGCCAAACATAAGATTCATTACAAGAAAGAGTTCAGACTTGAGGGTCAATTCTGCTCTCCTCTTCCAACTTTCTTCTGATAAAAGGGGGCTTGATTGAACTGGGCTTGTTTTACAGGGAACGTTGTTGGGTTGGAATTCAAAGAGGAAGAGTTCGTGGTTTGACACTATTGGGTCCAAAAGCCCAATTCTAAAGCACGGCAATAATAAAAAGCAAAAACAACTGCCTTCAGAAAATAAATAAATAAAAGTCTAGAGAGTTAAATTTCTATTGAAGGTGAGTTTGGAAAGCCATTGACACAAACAATGACCCGGAGGTGAAAAGTGCAGCCCAACACGATATTATAACATGTCGCAGGTCAGCAAGACCTAACACATCATCATAGACCAACGCGGATCGAGAGGTGGCAGGCAGAGAGGTGGCAAGCAAGTCGAAGTCGAACATTGAATTGTAGCTTATTTCGAAACTCTCACTGGATCAATTTAATTTTGCTATTACGAGAATATTGATTAAAAATTATTGTGATATGATTTGGAGAATAAATTGTGTAAAATACGTTAAGATCAAAGACGAACGCAAAAGGAGGTAGAAAATGAAGAGGGGCACATCAGGCGTGGGCACCGCGGCGCTGGAGACCGGAACAGTATCTCGAAATAAAAAAATTTTATTATTTCGTCTCCTACTTGTTTCAGAACTCCCTAATACGACTCCTATACTTATAGGGTAAACTTAAGACGTCCCAAAATTTATATAAAGACTATCAATTGGCTTGTAAACACAATTTTGGTGATAAGTTGAGAAATCTGATAGAGTTTTTTTTATGATCTTTCTTATAAAATGCATACTTTGTGAATGCCTTATGATTCATAATAAGATAAGAGTGTGATATTGAGCCGCCGTGAACGTAGATAAATTGTCGAACCACGTAATTCTTTGTGTGTTTTTTTTCTACCCCTTCTCTCTTTATTCCTTAATTACTTGTTCTACATATATTGCCTGGGTGATTTTACTTGTTTGTGTGGTTCTGCTTTAACAATTATTAATATTTTATAAAGTACAAATATTTTAAAAAACTTAGGATTAAATTAATGATATTTACAAAAATATTTAAATTTAAATTATAGTAATTATTATTATTTTTTTATAAACAACTATAATTTTAATTACCAAAATTTAAATTCTATTTATTATAATTATAATTATAATTTTCCTTAAATTTTTACTTGTAATTATAATTCGTATTGAATTTGTAATTAAAATTACAATTATATTTTAATATAAAATTATAACTGAATTATAATTGTAATAATAATTTTCTTAAATGTGATTATAATTTATAATTATAATTTATATATATTTTTTAATTTTAATTGTAATTACATTTTGAAATATAATTACAATTATAATTATAATTAAAATTGATTATGATTAAGATAATAATAATTAGAAATTTACAATTATAAAAATTATATTACTTATTACTTTGTGTTATAAATATGATTACAGTTATAAATACAATTACAATTTCAATGTAATTATTTATTTATTTTTTAAACAAAATACTTCAAATTGTTGAATTAAAGGAGAAAAGTTTGCATGTATACAAGTACATAATCTAATAGGTAGCAAGTCTACCCATATTTGAGAAATGTAAGAATAAGCTCCCCATTTAGCTAGAAATGTGCAGAAGTATTTATTTCTCATCTAATAAAGAAGTAAGAAACATTCCCATATTTGAGTAATAACGCAATAATTTGACTGCATCAAGTTCCCTTCAATCTAATTAAACTGCTGCGAAGAGATGGCATCAATCATGCATTTGCATCACAAGACCTCTAGAGCAATGCATTCAACTGATAGTGGCGAACATGAAGAAACAAAATGTTTTGCAAAGCACATAATCACAAGACCATCCAAATCTCTTTAACATCCAGCCAACCCCTATCAAGTTATTATCTGCTCGTACAACAACATCAATATTCAATATCAAACTTGCCATGGATGGATGATCCCATCTCAGCTCGGCTGTTCTTTCATTACTGCCACTTGTTCCCGAACCTGGACAATATACTTTCCTATTAATCATCTGGAGAGATTGATATTCGGATAATAACGAGACAACCCTTTGAAAAATGGAAGCCTCCGAATTAGCAAACCCATTGAATTCTCCATGCAGTACAGGATTCCGAATACTCCTAACACATCTACAAAAGAAGATAAAAGCATTCAAGGTCATGGGTAGAAAGCATGTCAAATGCTTGCATTAAAATTGGTCCAGGATCTTTTAAATCCATGGAAGCAAAAACGTCGAACATTTCCCCGAAACTGCTCTCTTCTCATACTAAATAGATTGACGGGCAATAACCAATTTTGATGTAATTATAATATGTAATTTAAATACAATTACTACACTTTATAGTTCGTGGGATGTGATTACAATTTAATTCCACGAAAGCTCAGGTAGGCCTCATGCATGACACGACCTATTTGCCACTTCTTCAATGACCTTTACTGCATCTAAAGGGGAGGAAGATTGAAAATAGCATATGCAATCATCATCTTTAGAACATAAAAATGGCAGAACCGTTTCAGCTTTAGCTCCTCCTAGTCTCGGCCTGCCTATCGATGTTACAGGCCAGTATTTGTTATTTAAATAATAGATTTCGTGTAATAAATTTATTAGTATTTTGGGCAGGTCGCCTATAATGGATTGACCCGGCCAAATCTTTGGATAAAAGAAAATTTTTAAATCTAAATTTGTTCTGAAATTCAAAAGAATTTAAATTTAAACCATTAAAACAGAATGTCCGCAATATTTGAATTCAAACACCAAATAAATAACGTTTGTTGTTGGATAAGTACAATTTTATTATAATATTTTGGATTAATTAATAATTTTATTCCGATTAGATTTAAAATACTCAATTTTATTATAATTTATTAATTTTTGTCGTTAATTTTAATGGTGAAAAAGTAAAAATATAATCTATCAATACAAATAAATTATACATTAAATATGTGGTATAATTTTATTTATTCATTATTTTTTCGAATACATGGTACAATCTCATTTATTAATTTAATTTAATATAATTTTAAAAATAAACTTTAATAATATGACATATGTCATAATATAATTAATACTTTTTAGACACGTATCATCATGTAATTAATTTATTTTTTTAAAATAATTTGTAAATAAATTAAATTATACACAAAAATTAAAAATAAAAACTAGCATTGTCGCCAGAAAATGACAGCTGGCCACCATTTTTTGAAGACATGTCGATAACAAAAATTTATTAAATTTATATCAATAGACTTAATTTTTTTTTTAATTTACATAGTGGTGGGATCATTTTTGTTAAAAAAGACAAAAAATAGTTGCGGCCACTACCGGCTACTGTTAAAAGGTGGGGGCATTGGTTGCCATCACTCTCCACTATTTTTAATCTTTTTTACCAAAAATTGATCCTACCACTGTGTAGATAAAAAAAAAATAGAGTCTAATGATATAAATTTTAATTTTTTGACTACAATTGTCATCGAAAAATGGCGACTGGCCAACGACTGATGATCACTTTCCAACAATAGTATCAGTTTTGATTTTAATTTTTTAAATTTATTTTATTAAAAATATAACTAATTATATGACGACACGTGTTATTTATAACAAATCATACAATGACATGTGTCTATATATATTATATATTTTTACATATGTATTATTATTAGGGGTAAAATGATAAAAATATATAAATATAAATTTTTTATCCAAATTAATAATAAAAATTAACGAATTAAGATAAAATTAAATATTTTAAATCTAACTAATACAAAGTTGTTAATTAACTTAAAATATTATTATAAAATTATACTTATTTCTTTGTTGTTCTCTCTCCTATACCTTGCACACTATATAAAGGTACCTACATTATGTTGAAAGTAGTGTGTGATCGGGAATATTTATGTGAATTTTTTTTAAAAAAATATGAACCATAACTACGCACATGTGTTTTGTTGTGAGAGTGATAAATACAAAACAATAAAAAGAAGTATAATAAAATAGTGGGTGTGTGCATGATCTTCAAAAACAAAAAAACAAAATTAAGAGTTTTTTTTTTAACAAAATAGAAGTTTTTGTGACGTAGATTGAAGAAACTTTTCATTCGCGATTGTCTTTTAACAATAGGCAGTGGTATAAATCCATCGGTTCTTAAAACTTTGATTTTTAAAACTTCCGTATTAACATTCAGGTATGTTATACTTCTAGCATGTGTATAATTTATTTTTGTGATTTTGGTTTACTCCAGGTTGACTTATAAAGTGATTAAAACCAAGTCCTAATTATAAAATTTGAAGGCGTATTGTGCATATAACTTTTTATATAGTGAATCATCATCATGAATTTGGCACCATTAAAAAGTGCTTAACGAGCTTTCCAACAACACATCATTTGTAAATTTGGACTTAAATTAATAGAGAATGGACCATTTCTTTTTTCTAGTTCAAAATTGAATTTGTTTGCTAGACTTGTACCTAGAACACACACTACTAACATAATTTGTTTTAATTACTTATTAGGTTGTGGTTGAAAATGATAAACAATATTTATCCGAGTCCTACTCATATATTAGGCGCATGTAGTTGACTTTAACCTCAAAACAAAATACGGAGCATACCAAATAACTCAGTGCAAGATAGAGTCGAACAATGGTTGTGGACGTTGACACGTGTGTGAGCCATCACAGGATTATACAACGCATGTTCCTCCTGTTTTTTTTGACGTGTGGATCTTAAGGGTGGATAAACTTAGTACAGTTCAATTTTTTAAAAATAAAATTGAACCGGTTAGGTTTATAAGTTTGATTTGATTTTTTAATTTGGTTTGACTCTAATGGACTTAATTTAAATTTATTTTTATTCAATTTGGTTTATTTTTTTAAAATTTAATGTTTTGAACTAAAAAATTGAGAATCAACTGGCAAAAAAAAAAAAAAAATTTAAACTGAATCAATCGATTTGATTCGATTTTTTAGATCTGATTTGGTTCGTCGGTTTTTTGCCAACCTTTAGTGGGTCTAGCGTCGTTTACATTGCAAGATTAGAATTTTATTTGTTTTAATTTTTTTATTTAAAATTAATTTTGGAAATTATTAATTTTTTTATTTAATTATATTCTTAAAAGATCATTATAAATCAAAATAAAATATTGTTAGACAGTTTAAAATTCTAAAAAAAAATTTAATATATTATAAAATGGGTGGTGTTGCACTTTAATAAGAGCAACATATTTGATAAATGTATCTCTTAATTAAGCATGTGGTAATATTTTCTCTACTGTTTTGTTTTATATAAATAAATATTACAATGGAAAACTTTAGAGATTACAAAATGTATCCACAACTTACCATGGATGAGAATTTGAGTAAGTTCAAAAATCTACTTGTCACAATGCAATTAAGTCCTAATAAAAGTGGCTATTATTTGAAGAATTGGAGAGAGGTGGCACGTGTACTTTTATTAGCATTACCTAATGATATGTCTTATTTTCAATTCAAAATGCTAATAAAATTGGATAAAGGAGAGATTAAAACTATTAAGAAATTTACTATAAGCTAGATTTAAGTTAAAGAATCCCCCTCATTTTCAATATAAGGAAGATAATTTAACTTAATAAATGTTACTATAGTTATAATGCTTGTTAGTACCAAGAGTTGACTAAAAACATTGTCAAAAAGAGACAAGTTTTTAAAAATGATGAAATGAATTACAAATAGAAAGAATATATTAGTTTTTAGAGAAATGTTTTTATGAAAATTGCCTTCTTCATTCATTCGTTTATTAATTAAAAATTATCAAAATATAATTTAAAATATAAATTGAGTGCATTAAGTATGCGAGGATCGAAGCCGGATGCGAAATGAGGCAAAAGATGCAAAAGGTGGTGTCTAAGTGTGGGCGTCGCAACGCTAGGTCTTAGGTGTCGCAGCGCTAGGTCTTGGGCGTCGCGGCACCTAAGGCAGAACTTGAGAGCCCGACGACAGGGGTTGGGCACCGCGACGCCTAACACGGGAATAGTTCCTGAATTGTTACAACTTGTTTTCGTCTCTTACTTGTTCCAAAACTCTCTAATACAACTCCCACACGTTTAAGGTAAATCTAGGTCGTCCTAAAACCTATATAAAAGCTCTCTATTGACTTATAAACATATCTTGGTAATCTTTGTGAAAATATTTGTGATTAAACATACTTTGTGATTCTTAGTGAGAGAAAATTCTTAAATTATAAGAGATAGTGTTTTCTTTGTAAGTCTTTCTTGTAAAAGGTATACTTTGTGAGTGAATTGAGATTCAATAATAAAAGAGTGTGATCTTGATCCGTCGTGGATATAGATAAATTGTCGAACCATGTAAATTTTGTATGTTCCTCTTCTACCTTTCTCTCTTTAGTTTATTAATTATTTATTCGGCATTATATTACTTGTTTGTGTGCTTCCACTTCAACATCATATTTTTGAACATAATTATTGAGACACATGTGATATTTATGATTCATTTGCTTTTAAATAATAGATTATTTATTCATTTATATCATATAGTTGTTTTTTAGTGGAAGTTCTATTTTGTAAAAACTCTGAGAAAATAAATAAATAAAGTTGATATCTTTTTCAATAGACTAAAATATTATAAATTAACCGTTGCAAAGGATGATAAATAAAATCCTTGACAACGTTTCAAATTAAATCTTTATATTAACTTATCATATTTTTGGCTTTGTAATTGCAACAAAATGAATGACTGTGTGTAATGATATATTATGCTAGTAACATATTACTATATTTATATTTATTTCTATTAAATAAAAATGACAACAACAAAGAATATTGTAGTCAAACTAAACAAGGGAGAGAAACTAAATGATAATAAATATAATATTTGGCATCATAAAATATATTTTTAAAAAGTAAGAGACTTTTAAGGCTTTTTTCAACATTATGACTTAGCCACCTCATAAAAATATTACTCAACTTAAGAGAGGATCTTGAGACTTAGCAATCTTGAAAGAGAAAAAATAGCAGTGCTCACATCACATTGCTAAGTAGCATGCAAGATAATCTTATGTGAAAGTTTATGGAGTATGGATGGCTTACAACATGTGATATATCCTTAAAGAAAATTATAGTACTTCTACCACTAAGCTTAAGATGCTTACTATCAAATTCGACTCCTACAAAAAGGCTCATAAACATTCAATGAGACGACATTTAAAAGATATGTCGACCATAATACATGAGCTTAAAAATATTGGAGATAATGAGTAGTGAGTGTAAGCATTCTTACAATCTCTTCTTGACAACTATAAGTGTCACGCCCTAAACCTAAAAAATCTGACACATGACATAACTTACACTCATTTAATAATGTGCACTCATAATTAATATTGTATAAAATTTTAAACTTGAATTCTACATAGGAATCCTTAGCAGGTTGCTAGTAAGCTCAACACAAAAATCAACCCATAACCACACTTGGTGCAACATAAACTAAAAACAATCACACCTAGTAAAATAATACATACGTATTTATTCAATAGGGATAAATCAAATATTTTAAACTACGTGTCCACAAACAAAACACTCAACAACCTAGTAACTTAGGGAACCCAAGGGACAACAGAAGTCTTGCCAAATCCGTTAGGCACACATGTACCTTATTTACCTAAAATCGCCATAAACTATAATGAGTATAAAACTCAGTAAGCATATTAGTTTTTCATATATCAAAATACAAATACATATATATACACAATGCATATGTATGATATGCCATAATAAATCAAAATCTTATCAAATCACATGTCAAGTAAGCGCTTACACATTCTTTCAAAATATATAATAGGAATACCATCACTTAACTACTACTTAGTAGGACTTTCATATCACATATCACATAATGAGCCAAATGTCATCCGTCGATGACATACCATATAAGAGGAATAGCACAAGTGAGGTTTAAATTACACATATATAACGCTCATGCCCAAAGGTAAGAGCCAAACCCTCACCCTGATCATCGGTGAGTCCTCTCACATGCACCAATATGCCACTACACGAATGTGATGACTCAATTTTTCTTTAGGTACCAATAGGAACCTCTCTACATACGGAACACATAACATATACCAATCTTGAAGGAAATGCCACACATAAAGGCTCCACAAATCACATAAGGTGCCTACTAAGTAAATAGTGAGTCCAAGCATCCTTAAAACATAAAACATATTTCATGGATATTTTTCACTTCAAAAGCTTTCTTTGTTAAACACATTTCATTTTGAAAGCCCACTTTCATAAACACAGGTATGTTTATGCTCAATGTCAATGCTCACATTAATAAATATATGTCTTTCACATTTCATATCAAATATACTTTAGCATAACATAAATATATTTCTAAGCACATTTACAAAATCATACATAAACAATTACTATATTTATTATGATTTTAGTAAAAGTCTAGTATACTTACCACTTACCTCTTAGCACTTTCGGGTACAAGATTTAATTCTCCTTAACCTATCAATAGATATTAATCCTTTCATAAGTCTTAAATTTCACACAAAACACTTTAAATAGCTTACAAAATTACACATATTGCACTTATCACATTAAATTGGTCTAATTAATTGGTTTCTCAAAACCTGTTATTCTGACTACTTACATTTAACAAAATTTTTTTATACACCAAATGATGTCCAATTACTCCAAAATCAGAATATATATTTCTTAACTCATATATACTCCTTATGTATAAGAATATTATATCATAATTTCTACACAATCCATTTCATAAACACTATCAAATTCAAACTATTATCCTGGTGGGATCAAGATATTTATTAAATAGTATTCAGTCTCCTAATTTTATAAAATCATATACTAACTCAAAAATTATAAAATTACCACATGATTACTCTTGACACATATTTAAATTCATGACAAATGTTTTACTTCAAAATACCTGCCAAAAGTATTTTAAAACTATTTTATTCCATAGTTTTAAAAATGTGTTAATCAAATACTGTAATGAGCTGATACACTTTAAAAAATCATAACAATTTAACCACATTGATATAAATTCTTAATTTTGAGTATATCATATTACACATGTAAATTTATCATATTCCACAAAATCGTAATTTTTGAAGATCATTTAGTAGATCAAAAATTATTTGTCACTGTAGTATACTGTTAACACAAAATTTTCAGAATTTCAAGGTCATTTTTGTAAATTCATTAAACATTCGATTTCTAGAATTTTCAATCGATTCAAAGTCTCAAATGATTCTAGACATGTCTAGTTTCATATTTCAAAAATCAAAAACCAGAATCAAAGTACAATAATTTATAAAATTCTCGGATCAAGAGACTATCAAGTAGAATTTGTGCAAATTCATCATGATTTATCAAGTTATCTACATAATCATCATCAATTCTCAATATTTCTTACAAAATTCACATCAAGTCCCAAATTGTACATATTTTCAGAAATCAAAACTTAAATAAATTAACTTAATTAACACCAATAAAATGAGAAATAGTTATGATATAACTCTTAAAACTCAAAATTTCAATTTCTTCTTCTATTTCTCTCCCCTCTATTTCTCTCTCTAAAGGGGTGGCTCGACCCAAAAAATGAGTAAATTAGGGTTTAAAATGTGTATTTTTATACTAAGAGGCTAACTTTTAGTATTTATAAATTAACCCCAAAAATTTTTAAAGTATTATAATTTGGTCCCTAAAATAAATCTAAAGTCTTGCAAATAAATCCAATACTAACAGTATATCCTTAATCTATACAAAAAATACTAATAACAATACATAAATTAAGTATTATCCGCATATAAATAAAATATGAATATTATACATATATATAAATATTTATTCTTTTCGGTGTTGGATAAGTGGTTACTACAATAAGTATATGAAAGTTAACATGACTCATAATAATAATATTAAAACTTTTAATGATATCCAGTTAAGGCTTTTGGTTAGCTCTATATAATTGAATCTTGCTCATGCAATTCTTTGGGATTTAAGCACAAAAGAGAAGGCAAGATCGTTTAAAAAGTGAAGGGATCTATTCTAGTACAAAAAAAATTCCACTATTGAGAAGTGCGATAAAGGAAAATACACTAATAAAAAAAAATTTAAAATGACTTAATACAATTGTAGAAGGCTAGGCCATTTTGCTTATGAATGCACTTCACATATTTACTTTATAGTTATATGATTATTTTTATATTTATAACTAAATCTTGTCATTTGTGGTCTATAGATTCAAGAACAACAGACTACATAGACAAATTATGGAGCTTTAGTGAAGTTTTATCAAATTAATCATAGGACTACATAGATATATGAGAAAAACAACTCAAAGGTTGAAGCAAATAAGATTGGCACTTATAAATTAAATTTGCATGAAGGTTAGAACTCTACTTTTTCATGATGTTTTATATGCTTCAAAGATCTAACAAAACATAGTTTTTATCTTAGCTTTTCTTAGATTGTGATATAATCTAAATTTTTATGGTGTTGATTTAGAAATCTCGTACAATTTAATAAAGAAAGAAACTCAAAAATCATTTAGTAAAGGGATTAGAGCTGAAAGTCATTTGTAACGAATTCATTTTGATATCTGTGGTCCAATAAGTGTGAAGGCTAGACATGCAGCTTCATATTTTATCATATTCGTTGATGATTTGTCGCATTTCAATTCTATATACTTGATCTCTTATAAATTACTTTATATTCTTTTTGAATTTAGTGTAGAATTAGTTAGATAAAAGATTTAAAGTTCTAAGAACAGACTGAGGACATAATATCTTTTTAAATAGTTTAAGGAACCGTGTGATGAGAAAAGTATATAGAGGCATTTAACTATTCTCGGGGACTCTAAAATAAAATGGTGTAGCAGAGAGAATGAATAAGACATTACTCGAAATAGTTAGGTTTATGATGGCGCAAGAAAATTTTTTAGTTTGATATCGATGATATGTGTTGTTGACTACGGTTTATATACTTAATCGACTTTCGAGAAAATTAATTTGTTCCACCTTATATAAGCTATGGACAGACAGAAAAGCTGGCCTAACTTATTTACAACCTTAAGGGTTAGTAGCATAGATTCACAAGTCATCTCGTAGATATGAGAAATTAGGTCCAAAAAGGAAGAAATGTATCTTTATTAGACATTCTAAACACTTTAAAGAGTATGTGTTTATAAGTGAACAAGAAGATAAAATAATAACTAAGCTTAAATTATGAGATAACACATTTCTTGAGAATGAATTCTCTAGGATTGCAGAAGTAAAAAAAAAATGCATTCAATTATATGAATTAGATGACCCCTTTGGTATTGTCACTTCTAACATACAAATTAAGATGAACATAAACTTGCTTGGTATTGTCACTTTTAACATACAAATTAAGATGAACCTGAACTTGCCTAGTTTTAGTGGAAGTCAACAACCTTTTAAAGTAACTTTATGAGATAACTTAATTCAATGAAGCACTTGTATGCCTATATCATTGTTTTAAGATTAAAGAGGAGATATTTATGGTTGCTTCTCATGATACTAAGGAGTTAAAATTTTTAGTGAGGCCATCGCATCATTTGTTAAAACATTGTGGATAAAGGCAATGGATGATGAAATGGAGTTCATGAAATCAAACTATATTTAAGACTTGGTTGATTTATCGCTTAATCGTAAAGTCATTAGAAATAAATGGGTTCTAAGTATCAAAAGTAAGGCGAAGGCATAATTGAAAGATACAAGGTTTGCTTAGTAATAGAAGGTTATACCTAATAAAAGGGTGTAAACTACGAGAAAACATTCTCTTGTGATTTGGTTTGCCTCGATTTATTTAATTCTAGCCATCATTACACATATAAACCTGGAATTACATTGAATGGATATCAAAACTACATTTCTCAATGAAAAATTAGAATAAGAAATTATATGTAATAACCGGAGATTATGCAATCTAGGGTCAAGAGCAAGAAATTTGCAAGCTCAAAAGGTCCATATACAAGTCGAAGCAATCATCCAAACAATAGTATCTTAGGTTTCATGAAGTTGTAATGTCTTATGATTTCATAATGATCAAAGAACAACATTGTGTGTATATTAAGAGGTTAGAAAGTATTGTTGTTATTTTATCTTTATATAGAATTATATTTGTTGGCTATAACCAATAAAGAGTTTGTGATCACTATTAAAGAGTATTTTTTTTATTCAATTTTGAGATGAAATGTATGGGTGAAACAAACTACATCTTAAGAGTTAAGATCCAAAGGGATCATTCAAAAAAAACTTCTAACTCTATTACAAGAATGTTATATTAGAAAGATTCTTGAAATATTTAAAATGACATATTATAAGCTTATAGACACTCCTATTACAAAAATCACATATTCTTACCTTTGATATGTGCCTTAAGACTCTTGAAGGATGAGATAGAATGACTCAAGTTCCATACCTTAATGTGGTTAGAAGCCTCATGTACGTTATAATGTGTAAAAGGCCAACTATTTGTTATATTGTGGGATTTGTGATTAAAAATCAATCAAATTCTAGATGTAAGCATTAAACTACTATCAAGAGGATTATGACAAACTTGAAAGGCATTACTAACTACTCCTTATGCTATCAAAGGAGTGATTTATATTTATTTAGCTTTTCAGACATCAATTAGAGGGCAATCTTGATGATAAAAATTGACTTTATAATATGCATTTTTACTTAAACATGACATCATATTTTAGAATAGCAAAAAATAAACATGTGCAATATTATCGATAATAGAAATTGAGTATGTGGCATTTTTAGTTGTAGTGTAAGATGTCTAACTTAAGTATTTTTTAAAGGATCTCGAGATTATCACTAATGCTTCTCAATCATTGACTTTATATTTTGATAATCAAGTAATCATATTGTTTATAAAAAATACAAAATATTACAATAAATAAAAAAAATAAAAATTAAATAAAATTTTGTGAGAAATATTATAATACGAAAAGAGGTATTAATATAACATATTTCTACGCATTTGATGGTAACTCACCTATTTACCAAAACCATGACACAACATATTTTATCACAGAATTTGCGTAGATTGTGAAGTTGTATTTGATGTTATATTCTGTTTATATTAGGCATTTTTTATTTTATATAATAAAGTTTTTTGCTTCTATTATTCATTTATGTCTATGTATTATGATTGATATGATTACACATATTTTTAGAAGTTATGTCATCAATCTTAACCTACATGAGCGGTGTGAAGCAAACTTAGTTGAGAAAAAAAAAGATAAAGAGAATCAGATATTTTTAGTTTATTCTTAAGGAGTTTGAATTTGTTTATTAATATTATGTGTCACCATGGGTCAAGATGAAGTTATATTTATTCAAGTATTTACCCAACTATGATATACTCACTATCATGAATGCTTGATTTAGCCAAATGTGAATTCTTGTAATTTGGCACTTTGTGAAAAGCGAGTTTAATAAAAACTCAAAGTTAAATGCTTAAATAGTGACTAGATCAAAATCTTTTGCAGTAAACTAGAATGACATGGTAAACTATTTATTGTAGCATGTGAATCATATTATGTTTACTTTTTTAATGACCAACTTAGGAAAATAAGTTAATGGATCTCTACTTATTGTATATTATTCCTTTGAGATTAAATATAATCTCAACTAATATTATTTATCACCATTAACTATATTTTGAACGAAGGATTAATATTAATTATTTTAGCATATTTTTTATGACCATGGTAATATTCAGTATATAAAACATGACTAAGAAAATAATTTATCCGAAACCGAATAATATGAGTTAATGAGAAGATTTATGTTTTACATCTCACTTATGTATTCACCAGTCAAACTAATTGTACTGATTGTAGAATTCGTAGGAGATGATTACAATTGTAAATACATTAAGAGTGCATGAAATGGGTAGAAATGCCAGAAGATTATTTTTTTTTTCTTCCGAAACATGTACGTCGGCGGTGTATTCTTCATTAGAAAGAAATAAACATGACCAGAGTCTTTTCTTTTTTGAATATCATTGACTAGCATGTAGTGTTTCATGATGTACAACTATTACCATGGTCTTTGCTTTGCATTGGTTAAACAAATCATACAAGTTTATGCTTAGTCCTCCGAAATATTGCTGAAGCAAGTTGCTCTGAGAGATTTCAATAAGAGTTTGAGCGGGTAACATCCAGTACTCTTAATGATTTCGCCCTTAGAATAATCATCTTTAACTTTCTTATACGATCCAAAATCCCCTTTCACAATTACTTGTTTATTGGGTACATCCACCGTATACTCCCTTATTCCTGAAATTAATTACAAGAGTTCACTCATTGTCGTCATTCTGAAACAAGACATTATGTGACAATTTAAAAGAATAACAATTTTGAGAAGTTTGAGATTACGGTAGCATTGCAGAAAGAGTGGGGGCTAACAATAATTGTCAACCGTTTTGAGACCTTAACGATCTGGAGCAAAACATTCTTGTGCTAATATGAGAAATGCGCTAGCTTCTTGCTCATGTATTATGCTAATAACATGTGGGGATTGAATTGCTCACCAGTCATCTTTGAAACAACTTGGGAGACTCTTTCTCGACATCGATCACATCCTATGTTTGCAGTCATCACTATCACCTGAAACTGCAAAATATATACACCATTTCAACTTGAAAGAACAAGCCCAGTAGTTGTTTCCACAGACTTCAGAGTTTGAAATCAGTTATTACACAAAACTACCCTTCATGTGTCTTTTAATTCTGAAGCTACGTTAATATACGGCAGTAAGATTTAGTATGACAAGATGAAAATTCATCTGAAAAACAAATAAAACTTGATACAAACTGTATGAAAACCTTGGAAAGACATGAAAATATATATGATCAAAAGAGGGGATTGATCGATATTGTAAACCTACCGAAGGTAGTGTCAGATCCTCAGAACACAAGAGAGATTGCTCCGTTAGTGTCACCATTAAAGTCTTCAGAATTGCATGCAACAGAGCTCTCTCTTTCAACGGTGATGATCATCAACTTTGGTCTTCTTTGTAACAAATGAGGACCTTGTACAACTCCTCACGCATACTCAAACCAAACTTTTACATAATCAACTCTACTTTTTTATACACAAAAAAAAAGAAGATATAAATTCAACTAAAACTTGAAGCTCGTCAGCTCTCTGACTCTGAATAAATTCCAATTCAATGGGTTTTGTTTTTCAGTTTCTCTCCATCTTAGGTAGGCTCAGCTACAACTGATCATTATTGAAAATTAATTTTCAAAAACTTTTTGGCTAAGCAAATGATCATCATCTTCAAATTAAAGGGCGACGGTTAGGCAGAATTGGCATGTTATGGCCACCAAAACCTACCGCCCTTGAGCAGCCTGCATGCTATTGTGGGCTTCATGTTCTTATCGACAGAAACTCATCTAATTATGCCCCGTGAAGTTGTTTTTAAATTGAAGATAAGATGCGAATCAAAGTTGTTAATTATTCAACACAAAAATTTGTTGATCTAATTTCAACATGGGTATTGGTATGGACAAATTCATACTTTATTTCTATAGAAAAGTAATCACATACCTTAAAGGACTTTGTCGTTGCATCATCTTGCACAGGAAAAGTTGGACCGGCAATCTGAAGAAGTAACGATTAAATAAGTTGATTAATTGGCAACCTGAAAAAATAACTATTAAATAAATTGATTAATTAACCAAACAAGCATTGGACCATCTGATGAATCTCAGTTATTGGGTGAGGGTCACCATCGGGAGGGCCCGTGACTTGGTCAGCAGTTCAACTACCCTGGGGATTAGCAGTTGCACAACAAAAGAAAAACCAGTACTTATTTCTAATCAAAATACACAAATTTGATAATTGCATCACGGTTAAATGGTTCCAAGTCACATATTTGACAAAGTCCAAGGAGCTTATTATGCTTAAACTGACTTTGCATCAATAATTTGCTAGGAACGTTGAACTTATACTAGTTCAGTCCAACAATGTTAACGAGGAAATTTCATTGCCTTTTGTTAGAGTCGTCAGTTTAATTACAAATGCTTCGATAAAATTAGGTAAATTAACCAATTTGTAGTTGCAGGATAACGTTCAACTAACTCCCACATTATACTCGCTTCCATTTACCATTCTTAACTCTATAATATTTCCTAGTCTGTCACTTGGTCAATCTTCATTCTGCCACAGTGACAATAACTTTCTTTTAACTTGCTATTTTCTTCACATTTCCAATTCACTTTTCTGATGGCTGTCTTCACATTTCTAAATAACAACATTCCATAATGCAGGTGAATGTGCATTACATCTAGCAATCAGTCAGGAAAACCTCTGTATGGAAAAGCAAAATCATCATACATAATATGAACAATTCCTGGTATCTTTTCTAATATTTCTGGTTCAGAAGCAACAATATCAGATTATTCAGCATCTTCATGACCTTGCCAGTCTCCAGTTGTATGGGCAGAGATCCTATGTGATTCTGCAGCAATCCATACCACGATAAAGCTGCAGCATAAGAGGGAAAAAGGTCTCAGAAGCAATCTTCTCCAAGTTATATCATGCTAATATAATTACACTCACACACCTAAAATATATGATATGGACATTGAGATCAAATTCACAGGGAAGAAATCTTGGAATGTGACTTCTGAGTATTTGGAACTTTTATTTTGCTATCCTTTCTACAATCCAAAAATGTTGCATATCACTAGGTGCATTTGGTGAACAATCAGACAGTTGTAATTAGTAATTTGTCATTAGGATACCAATCAGAAAATCGAATCACTAATCTGATCGTGCTTATCATTCTTGGCATTCCTACTGATAATATAAGCTGTGTCTTCTATGTCTACATTTAAACAATTCATCCTGGGCCTATAACAATGAAAAGCCATCAACAAAGTCAATATGTCTACAGAATAAGAGAAAAAGAAAAAGAAAGAAGACTGGTAGTGAACTTACCACTCAAAGTGATCTTCACAGCAAATTGAATTCCAAATGATTGGAAGTCCAGCTCCTTTCCTGTAGTCAGCAAACAAACATAAGCATGGCATGCAATCAGTTAAGAATGAAACAACAGTAATGCAATGGTCCTAGGCAAGTTAAGCTACAAGCAATACTCAAAATGAGATCTAAGAACCTCAGGTTAAAAGTTACTTGGAAGGATATTCTTGACCATTATCTTGTTAAAGTAATTTAGACCACTCCAATTGTTCAGACATATAACGAGTGCATTGTGTAAACTAAGCACTGTGGAACTATAGTGATGCAGAATGATAAACAATAATTTTATAATTTTCAGATTTATTTTTATTTTGTCTAACTAGAATTTTATTTTGATTTCTTTGAGTCATGTTCAATACTTGTTTGGGTCTAGTTTATTTTCCTAAAATAGTTTTCTTGTTCAAGTAGGTTTTGTTTTACTTTTGGAAGTAGATTTCTTTTGATTTTAGTTTCTTGTTTTATTTAGGGTTTGGCCACTATTAAATGGCCTTATTTTTGGTTTTATGTTATGGTTTCCCCCTATTTCCTCTAAGCTTTCAACTCATTCCTCTCGATAATTTCTCCTCTTTGTATTCTTCTATCACATTTTCTCCCCGTCTACATATCCAAACTGATGTAGGACGGACTGTCCAACAAGATAATAGATAAAAAATGGGTTGAAAATCCAATAGAAGAACAAAAAGAGGAGAAATTATAGAGGGAAGGGAGAGAGAAATATCGCAAAAAATTAGGAGAGAAACCACAACATTCATTCATTAATTCATCAAATCGTGTCACCTAAAACCAAAACATAAGGCCCTTTTCATAGTTGGCCAAACCCTAAATAAAACAGGAACTAAAATCAAAAGAAATCTACTTTCAAAAGTAACACAACCTAATTGAACAACGAGCTACTTTAGGAAAAATCAACTAAACCCAAACAAAAAACGAACATGACTCAAATAAATCAAAATAAAAATAAATCTTAAAATTCTAAATATTTCTCATTCTGCATCATATAGTTAACATTAAAGAACCAAAAAGTATTTTCCCCTCAAAGAGCTCCCTTCCTAAATGAAAAACTGTAATTTCAAAGAATGAGTAAACAATATTGAAACACAGCATAGGACATGCTAGCATAACTCTAATATTCTTGTTGTTTAGATCCACATACCAAGTTGCAGCATACACATCATTAAACTTGCAAAGGCTTTACTGAAACAGTGGTGGCAAGCCATGAGATCCGTGATGTCAGTCACCTTGCATGTTGATTTACAGCATTTCACCCGCATCAATTGCATTTTGTTATCATTAATAAGAAGGATGACATAAACAGAACTATCATATATCTAAACTCCAAACACACAAGAACAGATGCATATGGCAAAAGCGTGCACACAGATTTCTCCTAGGCCAATAAGATTATGGTCTCAAGTGCTGTCTGAAGCAGCATCTACTTTCTATTTTCATTTGTACACTATGCCCTCATTGAACTACACGTGGGCCCTGAATCATTAAGAGCAACAATCTGACTTCAAAGAAAATAAGCAACTCTATAATGTTTGAATGTAATTGCCAACAGAAATTTCAAGTATCTTTTAGAGTTTAAATACATATAAAAAAAGATAATCCACTCCATTGATGTTGAGCATTATGTAGTTTGACCACTGCTGCTGTAGCAAAGCAAATCTACTAAAGGTTTTATGCGCTCTAATACTAGGACTCACTGGTGACACTATATGGTGTTGTTTACGACATTATTATTCAATATTTGTACACTAACAAATCAATTTAAACCATAGCACAGATTCAAAGTAACACAGCAGCATCAGCTTTCATAAATCTATAATAAATAGGATCTCAATGAAAATTCACACAAGGCGCATGAGTTTATTAGAGTAATATTCCCGATGTGAAGAATGTGTCTTGATGTGCTCATTCAAATGCCCAGCACTGAATTTAGGTTATCCATGAGCAAAGCTCAACAAGAAACACGAAAGCAAATTAATTTTGCTAGTCAGATCACAGAATGATAGGACAACAACTCATCATCATTTTACTCAATTAAGGTCATCGCCAGTAAATTAACAAGACTTCGACTGCTTACTTATCACAAAGAACAGCACTACAGTCAAGGCAAGTTGCCAAATTTAAGGAGCCACGGCATGCACTGCAATTTGTTATTGACAGGCTTTTGCCAATTTGATGGCATCTGAAGATACAAAAACACAGAAAGTGAGATCCCCATCACATCCATGCTGCAATCCCAAACATAAAGCAGACAAGTATTAGCCAATATTTTAGCTTATTCATGTTAGCAACAAGATTTTAAAATGTTTCACCAAAAAAATAAAAGGCTCAGCACAAATTCTTTATAGCAAGTAACTTCAGTGGCTAAATCAAAATATTCAAGCTCAGGAAGTCAGCAGAAATTTAGATCTACCAGGCAGGATTCAAGAAAAAATGGAGTGAATAAAAATTTGTTGTAAAAGATTGACTATTACTTGGTGGACATTGTCCACAAAAACCACCATGCATCTGACTCATCAGGACACCTGAAAATCCCTTCTTTTTGAGGAGAGAGATAGAGTTTTATCACTCCATATATTATTGTAAATAATACAAAAGATGAAAAATATTATTCTGTATCATGGACAAAATCATGATAAAAAAAACATGTATAGCTGAAAATAAACCACGACAAGAGAACAACAAATAAAACTATATATTACAGACCTTCTATCCAGGCCAAGAAGATCTCTGGGGATTGAATTGGATTTGTTCTGCCCCAAGGCCACCTACATGCCGGAGCATCTTTATTAAAGCTAAACTAATATATAATTAAGTATAAGTATCACAGCACCAAGACTTGCAGACTTAACTGCTCTACCGCTGAGCTACTGAGGAACAACAGACTTAAGGACGCCGACTCTCATTCTTTGGACCAACCTATGACTGAACAAAAATGGGTTTGTCTTTGTGATTGCGGTTAAAGCATAATTATAAACCTGACTACTCGTCATGAACAAACAATCTTTGGCAAGGTGCCCAGGCCTCTTACATTTCCCGCTGTAATCAAAGTTTATAGTCAAAACTGGTATATAAATATAGAAATAAGGAGAATGAGGTTCCAGTGATTATAAGATACTAAATGTCCCATCTCAATTAGTAACTTGGCTGATCAACAATGTTAGAGAAAGTTCTAAACCAAAAATTTAATTAGAAGGGTTCATTTCATCGTTAGCCACTTCAGAAGGATATAGATGCAGTTCTTCTTTTTCTTTTTCTTACATGAAATATAAACCAAAAGCCTCCCTACCAGGTGTGAGCAGAAGATAGGAATGCAGTTGGATTATCTAACATTACATTGTTCATGTGGTCTCTAATCTTCTTTTTGTTTAGAATGGCTTATGACATATCAAGGTCATGGCATATATTTTCTCACAATATGCATTGCAATTTGTGACACTTGAAAACGTACATTTACATCATGATGCACAAAAGTGGTGTTTGACAAAGAAATGTACCATTCATAAGTACAAAGACTAGACACTTTTTTGGACCAGCAGTTGCAGTTGTGATCCCAAAAGTCCTTCTCAAACTCAGGCATAAGCCACCTTCATTTGTAGATGGTGAGACATATGGATCTTGGTTGTTTGAGGACTCCTGAAAATACAATTAAAGATGTAGTTGGGAATTTAGAAAGTAGTTAAAAGCAAGACATCTTTATCTTTCCCTCTCCCTCTCTCTTTGTTTGTGTCTCTCTCTCTCTTTTTTTTCTTTTAGTTATTGTTTTAGTTAGATAATATTGCTCAATAACACAATAAGGTTGCATGAAAGCAGACTGGGATTGTCGGATGCTACCAAAAAGTTTGCAATTATCGCATGAGTTTAGTGAGTACAAAAGGCATCTCAGTGACTTTAAAACTTTTCAGAAGCTCAGCTTTGCACTCCAAGCTGCAGATATCATCATCGGTCTGTCAAAACACACACAAAATATATACAAGATCACTAGGAGCATGGAAAATGGTAACAATGTTAGCAAAGATTAAAACAGAAAGTACTCTGTTCACATAACCCACCTCATTGCATATATATTCTCCATATTTACCACACATTAGACAAACAGGTTCTCCCGGAATAGGATCGTGTTGCTCACTTCTACTCTTAATTGGGTGAACTCCGCAGGTGTTATCTGAAAAAAATAATAATAATTCAAATCAGTACAAGCAACTTATTTACGTGACACAATTATAGCCTGTCTCTGTACTTGCTTCAAAAGAAAGGTAAATTTTTTTACAAAAGATTACTGTAAATATGTGTCATGGTTCGCATTGATTTATCCAAGCCAGCCGGATCGTAACACAACAAGACTATTATTGAGTCACCCTTTAAATATAACTGAATTTATTCCCACACAACAATAAACTAGAGGAACAAACCAGATTGCGGAGGAACCTCTCTTTCTTCACATTTTGAAGAATCGGTTTCATCACCTGAGTTTTCAGCATAATGTTTACACCGAATCATATGAAATCCAGATACATTGAGATCTGATTAGATTTCCAAGTCAATGATAATGCCACTTACTCTGATAACCAACCAAATTGATTGCCGAACTAGAAGTTCCCTGCAGAAAGGAGAGCAACGTTTGTAAACAGATGGTAACAAATTAAAATCCAAATAAACGGATCTGTTACAACTGCAATTACCAAAACATGAGCCGTTAATTCTTCATAGGACTGAGCTGTAACTTCCTTCTTGCCAAACACAATATTAAATTCTGGTCATCAGATAACAATCAATACAATAGCAATAATAATATCTTGAAGTATAAAATTTAATTAAAAGTAAAAGTTGCCTTCTCTTGTCAATACAATCCTGATTAGACATGGGCCCATCCTTCCTTTCGATCTCAGTGTTCCCATCAGGCTGCGGTTTCAACACACGATGTCGTTTGGCGCTGGCCCTTCTCTCTTCAGGTGGAGGTTGTTCTTCGACAGGAGAAGCATTTCCCGTGGCGATATTATACGCTACAAGAATTGTTAATGAATGACTAAATTATCAAAAACTCAGGCGCGACTCTGATTTATTATAAGAAAAAGAAAGAGCGAAACTGAATTGATGATTACCTTTCAAGTTTTGAAGGACGGAAGAGAGGCTTACGTCCTTTCTGCAAGC
This sequence comes from Ailanthus altissimus, assembly GCA_946807835.1. Lineage (NCBI taxonomy): Eukaryota > Viridiplantae > Streptophyta > Magnoliopsida > Sapindales > Simaroubaceae > Ailanthus > Ailanthus altissimus. Next base: position 25,290,983 of record OX327696.1, on the reverse strand, counting down.
TAGGGAAGGATTCTCGAAGAAATTATAGTCCTCGTCGTCAATCGTTACTTTAAAGTCTCTTGTATCTGTGCGTCCCGGGTACGAATTACCTACGGAGTGTGAAAATTTATTTTCTTACCTTCTTTCATCTTTCTTTTTCCAGGAACATAAAACACACGTATATGACGCGACTATAGCCTGCTTTGCAGACTCGTCAGCAACACAGCAAAAGAATTCACAAGTTCAACATCCCAAATTGGAGAAATGATGATTGAACAAAATAATCAAATGTTTCTTTTCCAACTAACTATCCCATAGTGTCACAAAGCCTCTTAAAGGCGACGTGGATTATTAGAGTGGCTTGTTGATCAAATTTTTTAGAAGATTTATTGATATGAATGAAGATTTAGATCACATTTGAGATTTATTAGATAAGTTAACTTCTATTTGAAATGAAAATATTATATAAGATATGTAATAATATTTAAGAATATTTTATAATATATTATTTTATTTTGTACGTATATTATTAAATTATTTAGATTTCAATCGTCGATTGTACGAGATTGTTAATATATAAAAAAGAGACCCTCAATTGTACAAAACATAATACAATTTTATAGTTTGTATTTTCTTCAGTAATATAAAAACAAAAATTTCAAACATTTTGTGAACATGTTTCTTTTCTTTTTTGTGTGGTTTTCTAAGCTGATTAAGGCGCAATACTTTTAAAATAACACGATTCTCGAAAGTTTTGTGACATTTGGTGAATTAAAAGGAGATGGAGAAAGATATTGCATCATTGTCGATATTGACTAAAGATAGGGATAAGAACTCCAAAGCTAAGAAGCACAACAGTGTACTTCACGACAAATCTGTTGATCCTGACCATGAGTTGGAGAACATGGTGAAAACACTCGGTGGCACTGTAGAAAAGGTGACGAATCATCTTGGGGAGTTGGAGCAGCAAGTAGAGAAGCTCGGGGTGGGACTCAACACTTAAGGGGATGAGCTACACTCCCTCATCGACACATTCATCGAGAGTTACGTTGATCAACAACGTTACTAAATCAAGGCTTTTCAAGAGAAGGTCTATACTACGATGGATAAAGTTCAAGTCCAAGTAGATGAGTTGCGTAGAGGGTTTGATGCTATCAATGAGGACGTGGTGCTGTGGAAACGAGTGGTAACAAATGAAGCTGTTGCTACTTAAGGGGCGCCAAGAGTTGAGGCTCCTAAGTCGAAGAAGTTCAGCGGCAAATGAAACGCTAGGGAGCTCGACAACTGCTCTTGGCAAATAGAAAGATACTTTGATACCATGGGCGTACGAGACAAAGACAAGGTAAATACCGCAACCTTATATCTTTTTGATCATGCAATTCTGTAGTAGTACAGGAAAAGCGAGGAGATACGCAATGGTACCTGCACCACCATCAATACTTGGGCAGAATTGCAACGGGAGCTGAAGCGCTAGTTCTATTCGAAGAACGTAGCGCACAACGCTCGAAAGCGATTAGAGGAATTGAAGCAAACCAAGTCTATTAGTGAGTATGTGGAGGAGTACTCCCTGTTAATGCTCTAAATCCCCAACATGAGCGAGGAAGACTTATTGTTCAATTTCTTAGACGGGTTACAAACATGGGCGTCCAATGAATCAAAGCGACGCGAGGTGACGATAATATCTGACGCACTTACATTGGTAGAAACACTCATGGATTATCGCAATGGTAACTTGGGAAAGTCTAAGAATTCGAGACCCAATCCCAGCAAAGGTGGGGGCACCAAAGAGTTTCATCCTCAGGAGTATGAGGAGGAGAAAAGTAAGCCGCCCAAATGGGATAAGCAGAAGTGCAACAGTCATAGAGGTAATGGACTAAAGACAAACTACTTCCTTTACGATGAGGATCATTGGGTCAAGGACTGTTAAAAGAAAAATGCTCTCAACACAATGGTTACGGTGCATGAGGCTTGCGACCAGGGGTAAATTAAGTGTTTACAGTTGCTTAACATGATGAAAGCCAAGCAGAATGCCAGTACGCCAAGAGAAAGGCGTTCATGTATGTTAAAGCCTACATCAACTGCATAAAAACTCAAGTGTTGATAGATACGAGTACAACGCACAACATCATTAAGCGTGCGGAGGTGAAGCACTTAGGACTTTATGTCACGCCCCAGACCTAAACTCATTCAATAATATTTAACATTCATTTTAATTTTATTTTCAGAATTATAACAATTGAATTATGACTGGGGCAATTAGTAAATCAGAGATACGCAGAGTTTTTTCAGATATTAACACTCTACTACGTCACCAGTAACAATTTTATTACCGGAAGCCCAGAATATATTCATTGTAAATTCTTATTTAAAATCAACCCATAACTATACTTGGTGAAACATAAACCAAATACAACTACACCTAATAAAATTACACATAAGTATTTATTTAATATAGACAAATTAAATATCTTAAACTATGTGTCCACAAATAAAACACTTAACAACTTAGGGAACCCAAAGGACAATAGAAGTCTTGCCAAATCCGCTAAGTATACATGTACCTTATTTACCTGAAATCACCATAAACTATAATGAGTATAAAACTCAGTAAGCATACTAGTTTTTCATATATCAAATTACAAATACATATATGTATACAATGCATGTGTATGATATGTTGTGATAAATCAAAATTCATAATCTTATCAAATCACATGTCAGGTACGCGCTTACACATTCTTTCAAAACATATAATAGGAATACTATCACTCAACTACTATTTAGTAGGACTTTCATATCACATATCATATAAGGAGCCAAATGTCACTCGTAGGTGACATGCCATATGAGAGAAATAGTACAAGTGAGGTTTAAATTACATATATATAATGCTTAAGCCCGAAGGTAAGAGCCAAACCCTCACCCTGATCATCGGTGAGTCCTCTCACATGCACCAATATGCCACCACACGAATGTGATAACTCAATCTTTCTTTAGGTACCAATAAGATCCTCCCTACATATGAAACACATAATATATATTAATCCCGAAGAAAGGCCACATATAAAGGCTCCACAAATCACATAAGATGCCTACTAAGTCAACAGTGAGTTCAAGCATCCTCAAAACATAAAATGTTTCTCATTGGCGTATTACACTTCAAAAGCTTTCTTTGTTAAACACATTTCATTTTAAAAGCTCACTTTCAAAAACACATGTATGTTCATGCTCAATGTCAATGCACACATTCATAAATATATGTCTTTCACATTTCATATCAAATATACTTTGGCATAACATAAACATATTTTTAAGCATATTTACAAAATCATACATAGACAATTATTATGCTTATTGTGATTTCAGGAAAAGTTTAGTATACTTACCTTTTAACACTTTCAGTTACAAGGCTTAAATCTTCTTAACCTATTAATGGAGATTAATCATTTCATGAGCCTCAACATTCACACAAAACACTTTAAATAGCTTATAAAATTATACATATTGCACTTATTACATCGAATTGGTCTAATTACTTGGTTTCTCAAAATCTATCATTCTGACCACTTACACTTAACAAAATTTTCTTATACATCAAATGATGTCCAATTATCCCAAAATCAGAATATATCATTGTTGACTTATATATCCTTCTTATATATGAATATTATATCATAATTCCTACACATAAACACCATCAAATCCAAGCTATTATCCTGACAGGATCAAGATATTTACTGAACAGTATTCAATCTCCCAATTTTATAAAATCATATAATAACTCAAAAATTATACTATCATAGAATTACTCTTGACACATATCTCAATCCATGACAAATATTTTACTTCAAAATAACTGCCAAAAGTATTTTAAAACTATTTTATTCTATAGCTTTAAAAATCTGTTAATCAAATACTACAATGAGCTGACACTCTTTAGAAAATCATAACAATTTAACCACATTGATCTAAATTCTCAATTATGAGTATATCATATTAGATATATAAACTTATCATATTCCATAAATTCATAATTTTTTAAAGATCATTAAGTAGACCAAAAATTATTTGTCACTGTATCATACTGTTAACACAGAAAATATTTAGAATTTTAGGGTCATTTTGGTAAATTCACTACAAATTCAAATTTTAGAATTTTCAATCGATTCAAAGTCTCAAATGATTCTAAACATGTCTAATTTCATATGCTCAAAATCCAAAACCAGAATCGAAGCACAACAATTTATAAAATTCCTGAATCAAGAGACTATTAAATAAAAATTCTGTAATTCATCATGATTTATCAAGCTATCTACATAGATCAGCATCAATTCTCACTATATCTTACGAAATACACATCAAATCATCAATTGTACATATTTTAAGAAATTAAAACTTAAAGAAATTAACTAATTTAACACCAAGAAACTAAGAAAGGGTTATAATATACCTCTTAAAGCTTAAATTATAATTTTTTTTTTCTTCTTCTTCTCTTTCTCTCCCATTTGTTTCTTTCTTTTTTCACTCTAAAAGAGGTAGCTCGATCAAAATAAGTGAATTAGAATTTCAAATGTGTATTTTTATACTAAGAGGCTAATTTTTAGTATTTACGAATTAGCCCCCAAAATTTTTAAAGTATTATAATTTGATCCCTAAAATAAATCTAAAGTCTTGCCAATAAACCCAATACTAATAGTATATCCTTAACCTATACAAACAATACTAATAATAATACATAAATCAAGTATCACCCATATACAAATAAAATATGTATATATATATATATAAATACATATTCTTACCGGTTATGGATACTGGTTACTATACTTTACATGGAGAAAGATGAGGGATTCCTTAAATCGGTGAATGTTATAACCAAACCACTAAATGGGGTGGTTCGAGGGGTTGATATCCACCTAGAAAAATGGCATGACAAGATAAATTTCTCAACAACACATCTTGATATTTTTGATGTAGTGTTAGGTATAGAGTTATTGAGGTAGTGTGACATGGTGCCGTATTCTCAACACGATTATGTGTGCATTATGAATGGAGGACCTTACATGATACCTGTTTGGACTCTAGTATACGTAGATGTATACATGTGTAATAATGTTCATTGTATAAAATACGTATCTCATACATATTTAAAGTAGTGAAATAATTAAACAATATAATAAACTCAATAAATAATATATTAATCATATTAATATATTTGAAGGATTAAGAAATCACCGAAACGTATAATGTTTTACACGTGTATCCTGGGAGTCTGCCTGGATATCAACCCGTTAACAGTTCTAGTCATCAACTCGGTGAGTTTGGTAAACTAGAACAACAGCTCCAAATCTAATAATGAGTTTAACACTTAAACTTAAATTATGTGTTTACCAATAATTAACTCTTAATTAATAAAATAATAGCTTATTGCTATTTAATGGCTAGGCTAATAAGAGAAGATTATAAATTATAACGTCTAACACTTAAAATTTAAGAACAAGAAATAATTTTTTTATCCTTTTCTTCTCACATAGCCGGCCACCCTTTTGAAACTAAAATTTTCCTTCTTTGTTTCAAAAGCAATAACAAAATGAAAATGAAGCAAAATCTCCATTGCTTCCTACGGTTTTCACACACATATATATCTTACAATAATAAAATAAATATATTATATATTAAAATATAAAAAATTAGTCACTTAGGGTAATAATAATAATAAAATAGATATTTTATATAAATGCATAAAAACTATCATGTATTAATATATAAAAAAATATTACATATTAATATATTTAAATAAAATATTATGATTATTTAACAGTTAAATAATTATTGTGTGAAATAACCATTTTGCCCCTCATAAATAGTTACTAAGTATACCCTTTAGCGGGCTCCACCAAATCTCACATTTGGGTAAACTCAACTGAGGGTCCACAATACGCCACTTGTTATTATACAATTAGTAAATAACATTATTGACTAATTATTGTATTTAACGTTTAAATACAAACACACACGCATTCCCATAGTAGTGCTAAATATTACTGCATTAAACAATTTAATCCGGCACGCTACCCCAATGCTCAATGAGTACACTCTATATTGTGGGACTCCCTAGGTCCATGCTCGATTTATCAAATAAAATTATTTCATGAGTCTGTGAACATTGCCCAATGCATACGTCACGAAAATACAAATCAGCGCGTCAACCATCTAAGCTGAGGTCATAACGCATACGTAAAGTCATTCCGTCATGATATCCTATATGTGCGGGGATATAGATTATCATCGTCAAATTCTCATGTGTTCATCCTGTTGTGTGATATGGTGTGTGATGTGTATAGATGTATATAATTTCAAAAATTAAATACGCAACGGAAGTATTCATACATATTAAACAATATGTAACATATTCAAGCATGTGATCATTCAAGTACATATATATCTCATATATATATATATATATATTTCATGCATGATATAAAATGAATAACAAATAAATAACCTACCCGAATATGAAGGTAGCTTTACAATTCTTCAAGAACTCCAAGCTTCAATTTGCTGAGCTCACCTTGAAGTGTTCCCTTGCACAATTCTAGTTCACAACTAAATCCAGTGGGATTGTGAAGCTAGAATGGCAGCCTTGAAGAATTAGGTGTTTTAACACTTAAAACAATTTGTCCTTATGATTACTACCAAGAGATGAGAAGAATTATGTGTTTTCTATAGTTCTTTACAACTCTATATGTTGTAGCTTGGTAAGCCTTTGCATTTTCTCTCAACACTTTGAGAAAAACACTTAGGAAAAGCTCTCAATTCTCTCTACTTTCTCTTAGAACGAATTTTACTCTATCTTGCACCCATTGAACTCTTTCAATTCTTTCTTAAGTGCAAAGAATGATTTCTCTTAGTGCTCCACCACCACTTAACCATGTTTGCCATTACAAACATTAATCTATCATATTTTTCACTCACCAATTTGATTCAACCAATTGAATCAATTTCTAGAGAGTAAATGACATTTAATCAATGTTAAGTGATTTTACCACTTCCTTAGTGCATCATTTAAGAATTACAAAGTGGTAAACTTTCCTTATTATTAATAACAAGTGCATTCTCCATTAGTAAATGGTGTTTACCACTTATTCCAATTAATAATAATAATTTGATTAATATATAAAATATTAATAATTCAAAACTATTTTGATTATTTACATTTACCATATATGTATTTACCAAGCAAGGTAAATAGGTAAATACATGGTAAATAATTTATGGAGCAAGATTATGTCACTTGTCAATTTCTTATTGGTTAACAACTCTTGTAAACCAATAATGTGTTTTACCTTCAATTATTGACAAGTGAATAATAAAAGGAACCTAGAAACATTTTTCATTTTGCTGGAAATTGTTGGATTAATTATTCAATCCAATTCGCCGCCTCAGTGCACAACGAGTACACTTCATATTGTGAGACTCTCTAGGTCCATGCCCGATTTGTCATATGAAACTATTTCACACGTCCGTGAACAATGTCCCACACACATGTTACAGATATTACAAAACGGCGCATTAGACCATACAAGTTGAGGTTATAACATATTCGTATAATCCTTCCATCATAAATATCCTAGAAGAGCGGAGATATAGATCAACACCGTCAAGTCTCCATGTGCTCAACCATAAACTTATCTCTAGATTTGTATTTCAATAAATAATATCCGTAAACACTTTCACGATATTATTTTCCCAAGAAATTCTTAGATGTCTGCTTATGGCCATAAGACTTTCTGAAATACAATCTTGGAGTTGCAGGATATTTTACTCACCCAATTGAGTTGATGGATCTCATATCTGTACACACCGGACTCCATTAGCATCGGACCATACCCAGCGACACCCAGTGGTCAGACCATGAAAGGTATCTAACATGTGTGGAACCAAAGTATGATGGATCACTAACAAGTCCACCGTGGCACTCAGGTCTAAGGACCACGAATACTACTCAACTCGAAAGATCCTCCATTGACGGCTTTATGGGATGTCTATTGGAGATCTTTGTGAGTCTGTTCAATATTCAGTCCTTACTGAATACTTGTATCTCTATACGAGTTTCCACTAAACTCATGGTCTGCTAAGACTAACCATCTGGACTATCTAGATATAGACATACACTGATCTATATATATTAAGATCTTCACTAGCAGACCCGCATTAGTGAAGGTAGATCAGGAACATTAAATTTAAGAACATATTTGCATAACAACATTTCTTAGCACCATTTGCAACCCATTGCAACTATGTCATTATTAATATATTCTTAGGTCTTTGTCCCATTTCAGACAAGGCTCTAACTCTTTAGATTTTACTAACTCTTAGTTCTGATCTAAACTCCTTTAAATCAGATCTGAACTCGTTCAGATCATACAATGTCTAAAATGTTACAAGCATCTTACCATATTTATAAATAAAATAATTAGTGATATATTGAAATCATAAATGTATAAACATAAAGCAAATATTTATACATAAAAGGGATGACACGTAAGCACAAATCCCAACACATCCGTATCATATCCACAGACTTGTATCTGACTGAATAATATGTACAAACTCATTTGCCATACTGTTACACCCTGGCAAAAACTCTTTCTTGGGATTAATACTTGTAGCCACAAGACTTTCTGAGATACAGCCTCGAAGTATTTGGATATCTAACTCCTTATACGAGTTAACGGATTCTATATTTATACACACCGAATTTCATAAGCATCGGACCATACCCAACGACACCCAGCAGTCACCCCATGAAAGGTTTGTCACATTTGTGGAACCAAAGTATGGTGGATCACTTACAAACTCACTGCGGCACTTAGGTCAAAGGACCACGTATACTACTCAACTCGAGAAGACCTATCGTTGATAGCTTACATAGGGTGTCTATCGGATGCCCTCGTGAGTCCGTCCTATATTCAGTCATAACTGGATACCTATATGTCAATACGAGCTTCAAGCTTATAGTCGGCTAAGAACAACCATCTATACCTTATATGTACGACATATATTGATCTATATAAAGATATCCACCAGCAGACCCCGCATTGATAGAAATAGATCAGGAACAATATTAGAGAACATGCTGCGCAACTGACATTTCCTTGGCACCTGATTGCAACTTTTGCAACTATACAGTTACTAGTATATTCTTGGGTCTATATCTCATTACAGACAATGCTTATACTCTTGGATCTTCGCTGAGTATTATAACCAGCTAACAATTAGTTGTGCTAATACTTAGCATTTATATCTCTCAGCATGGCCAATTGTGGGCCCTTATCTAAACTCTTTTAAATCAGATCTGAACTTCTTCAGATCATATAATGTCTGTAATGTTACATTACATAATACCATTTAAATAGGCATTAATGATTTAATGAGAATGTATATTTATATAAATAATAAGTATAAGTACATTCAGGAATGACATGTAAGCACCAACCCTAACAATACCGACGATAGACAAGCTTAAGGGTGGGTAATCTTAGCTGAAAGCCAATATTAAAATCCTTTTCGCCATTCAACTAATGAGAGTTGCTGAGTGCAAAGGAGAAACACATCTAATCACAGTTAGAAAAATAGAAGATAAGGTGACAAGGGGCGAGGATAAGTTACCAACAGGGGTTGTGAAAGTGCTTGAGCAGCACAAAGGGGTTGTACCAACTATTATACTATAGAAGCAACCACAAAGGTGTGAAATTAAGCATGAAGAGAAGTTGGAGTTAGGATTTATACTTCTAACTATAGCACAGACGCCTCAATTGAAATTAGATAAGTTGCAGGGGCAGCTCATGGAATTGTTGGGTACAAGTGTCATTCAACAACTCAAGGAGACACATGGTGTGCGATTTTAGCACAAGAAGTGGGGTAGAGGTAAGTAACGGCTTGTCAAACATCATGCGAGGGACTTGGTGATGGAGACAATACTTCCACTACAATGGAAGTCAGCATACCTACTTTACAAGGCGTTGATCATATGGACAAAGGGCCATTTCCTATTACCAATAGAGTTCATAACGTTTCGCTTAAAGTAAGGATACCTTTGAGATAGTAACTATATCTGGTGTTTTTTTAAAGCTGTTTGAAGCTATACAGAAGGGGTACGGAAGACATGAAGCAAAAACAAGAACCTTTAGGGATTTTCATATGGGACGACAAAGGGGTGAAACTCACTTATGACAAACGAATGATGCAGAAGAAAGATCCATCTCCAAGACGTGAGTACTTTGTCAAGTGGAAAGAGTTTTTTGATATTGGAGCACACTAGAAATACGAGAGCGCACAGTGACAGATTAAAGAATAAGGTGCGCAAGTTCCAATGAAGTGTTAGGGTATGTGCTTACGCGCCATCCCAGTTTGTATGAATATTAAGTTTGTAATATTTATACAATGCATATTTTATTAAATCGCTGATAACTTTTATTAAATGGTAATTAAGCTTGTAACATTATAAAAATGATATGATCTGAATGAGTTCATATCTGGTTTAAAGAAGTTTAAACCAAGGCTAAGAGTTAGCAAAGCTGATAGTTATAAATGCTAAGTGTTAGCAGGTTATAATACCCAGCGGGATCTAAAAAGTTAGAACCTAATCTATAATGTAACAAAGACCTGAGAATCTACTAGTAATGACAAAATTGCAAAGAGTTGCAATAGAGACTAAGAAATGTCGTTATGGAAGTATCTTCTCAAATAAAGAGTTCCTGATCTACGTTTACCAATGAGGGTCTATCGGTGAAACACATAGATTAGTGTATGTCTATAGCTGTATTGTACAAATGGTTATTCTTAGTTAACCATGAGCTTGGTTGAAGTTCATATAGACATACAGGTATTCAGTTAGGACTGGATACTGAACAGACTCATGAGGACCCCAATAGATATCCTATGAAACCGTCAAAGGAAGGTCCTCTCGAGTTGAGTAGTATTTGTGGTCCTTCGACCTGAGCGCCATGGTGAACTTGTGGGAGATCCATCATACTTTGGTTCCACGTATGTCAGAGACCTTTCATGGTCTGACCGCTACGTGTCGCTGGGTATGGTCCGATGCTCATGGAGTTCGGTGTGCGTAGATATGGGATCCGCCAGCTCACATAGATGGGTAGTATATCCGAACTTCGAGATTGTATCTTGTAAAGTCTTATGGCCGTAAGCAATTAACCTGGGAAAGGAGTTTCCTCCAGGTTCGAACATTATAGCAAAAGTGTTTGCGTAAATTGTTCATAAAGATACGAATCTGAAGATAATAAAGTGATGGATGAAATTATCGGGATTTGACGGTAATGATCTATATCCCGTTCATCCTGGATATAATGACGGAAGGATTATACGAATATGGAGTAACCTCAACATGTATGGTCTGACGCGCTGATTTGTAATATCCGTAACGTGTACGTGGGGCATCGTTAACGGACTTGTGAAATAGTTTCATTTGACGAATCGGGCGTGGACCTAGGGAGTCCCAATATGAAATGTACTCTTTGAGCACTTGGGCAGCGTACCGTATTAAATAGTTTAATACAGTAAAATCCAGCAATTTACTAAGGTTACGTTAACTAAAGTATATGGTCAGATGGTGGGACCCACTTTAGGTTAACATGGTAACCGAGTAAGGACATAATTGTAATTTCACTTGATAATTATTTAATCGTTAAATAATTCAAATAAATAATTATTTATTTAATTGTTGAATAAATAATTTAAGTTTAACTAAGGTTAAGAGTTAACCATTTAGTTAAGTTAGATTAACTATACTTAATGGTTAAGTAAAAGTTAACCTAACCATGGTTAAGTTAGTTAACCATGGTTAAAATAATTAAATATTCTTTTAATTAACTAGAGTTAAGAGTTAACTATAGTTAGAATATTTTAATGTTAGTTTAACCTAACTAAAGTTAAGAGTTAACTATGATTAGGTTAGATTAAATTCAAATTGAAATTAAGTGAAATTAAGTGTTATGAAATGAAATTAAATTCATTTGTATAAATAAAACAAATGTAAATTAAATTGATAAGGTTTTTGTTAAATTGATTTTGCAAAATTAGCTCAGCCATTTTACAAAGAGAGAAAAGAGAAATTGTCTTCTAATTAATGGATTCAAGAGTTGAATTCATTATTTTCTTTTAAGGCTTAAAACTAATTTAGCAAAATAGGTTTTTGATTAATTGATTAAGTGTTAATCAAAAGAAAAAATCAAGAACACAAGTTTAAGTAGTTAAACAAGTGCTGGATCAAATGCTGTCATTCTAGATAATCAAACCCACCATTGTTGATTACTAGAATTGATCAAAGACAACATTTTGGTGGACTTCAACAATCTCCAACCAAAGGCTTCAAGGGTTATTTCTCAATCTCGTTTCTGATTAATATATTGTGATTGTGTTTACTGCAATACTTTAAGCTTCCGCTGCTTCATTATATATATGAGATATGTATAAATTGTGATTAAACACAAAACCCACATGCAAACACCCATGAATGAACAACTCCCAACATGAAGATGTGACGAGGGCGTCTCCTAGAGGCTATGTGGGCTACTGGAGTGGTTTGCGGGTCGAAGCTTCTAAAAGACCCGTTGACATGGGTGAAGATCGGAGCCAAGTCCGCGACCTTTTAGGGTAGTTAACCCCTATTTGAAAAGAGAATATTCCATAGCATATGTGATGGCATTTAGAAATATTCTATGACATATTATTCTATATTGTATGTACACCGTTAAATCATTTAGATCTCAGCCATCGATTGTATAGGACTATTAGTATATAAAGGGGAGACCATCAATTGTACAAAGCACAACACAATCTGATAGCTTGTATTCTCTTCAGCAATATAGAGAGTTTTTTCTTAAATACCTTGTGAGTGTGTTTTTTCTTTTCTTTGTATAGTTTTCTAAACTGCTTAGTGCGCAATGCATCTAAGGTCGCACGATTTTCAAAAGATCTGTGACAATAAGCAAGCTATAAAATACAGCCATGTTTAACTAATAAAAGTTTGAGAATTTACTAATAACAGAAGCACTTAACAAATGTTTGTTGAAAATTGTGATTTAAAATCGTGTTTGAATATAATTTTAAATTAGAATTCAACGAAGAGTCGTGTGGTAAAATATGCGATGAATAGACAAGAAATAGACAAAATAAAAAAATTTAAAAGTAAGGAGTGACTCAAAAACACAAGGAGTTATCTCTAGGTGTGAGTGTCACAGTGTCGAAGATAAAACAGCGCCGCGACGAGATTGCATCCGCATCGCAATGTCGACTTATAGCGCCAAGTCGTGCAATGTTTCTTATTTTGTCTAATATTTGTATATTTAAGTCAAATTTAGACTCTTTAAATGTGTAGACGTTTATTCTAACTAAAAGTAAGATTTTTAATAAAGTTTTGAAGTCTAATAAATCTTTGTAATTCATTAGAATTATTAAAAATTAAATAAGTGAGAAAATAAAGAGTTTAGATAGTGCTTGAATACTTTGTGTGCATGAGAGTATTATATATATTCTTAAGAGTTCTTGCTATTGAGTATAACTTGTAATATTTTGTGAGAAGATCTTTATGATCTTGAGTTCTTTGTGAATTAAATAAGTTAAAATTTCATAATTCATCATAAATGTAGGTATTTATTATAAAATCACAAATATTATTTATACTTATGATTGTTTATCTTTGTGATTGTATGATTTCATTTTATTTTAGATTATTTGTAAGTAAAATCTTTTAATAATATGCTTAAAATATTTTTAGAGTGCATACTAAAATGACTGTAGCTTCATATATTGTTCGCTGCACAAACTGAAGTTGAGGAAACACCAGCACCTGTAAATCTTTTCTATTCACAGCACATTCTTAGCTCTTAGCAAAGAGTGGCTAGCAGTTAAGATATGAGTTTGCCCAAAACATACACATATTTTTGTGATTTAAAAGAAAGATAAAGAGAAACGAACCTTCAAGTGTGATAGGTAATAGAACAGAGAAACGAATTTCTCCAAACAAAACCCTTAAACCCCGTTTTGCAAAGACATTGAGAGTTGAAATAGAGAAGAGGTGAAACAGAAGTACACAGAAGAAAACAGCATAGAATAAATGCTGAAAAGTGATTGAAAAAACCAGGTTCTAGTCTAAAAAACTGGGAAAAAAATAAAATGAATCATACCTTGGGGAAAAAATCAGATATTTTGAGTTTTTTCTGAGTCTAATTTTCAAACATTTTTTGGGTTTGAGTTTGGGTGCTATGCAATAATCATATCAGAAAAAAAAAAAAACAACATGCACATAGTAATAAAAAAACCCTAAACATGTTTCATAATTCAGATTAATGCACAGAAGTAATGGCAAAAGGTAAACCAAATGCATATTTGTAAGAGAAAATGATAAATACATCCTTTTAGTATAGCGAACATTATAAATATACTCTATTTTTAAATTGAGTAATAAATATACTCAATTTGTCATCTTTTTCATTATAGTTTTAAGGGATAGAGTATTTTTGTAACTTTATGTAATATTAACACGTAGTATAATTTTAATGATTGTCAAAATTGATTAATATCAATTACCGTCGGTCAGTACTAATTACATTTGATCAATAATTACTCAACACTAATTAATAATTAATTAACATTTAATTTAGTTTGAATAATATTATATTTTTTAAATAGTATTTCAAATTTTTTTATCCTAAATATATATCAAACAATAATTGATGGTGAATGGTATAATAGATAATTTTAGAATTTATATTATTTAACTATTTAGTAATTATTTGACACCTCAATTTAAGATATAAAATTTATAATATTATTTAAAAAATGTAACATTATTCTTTAATTTTATATTAAAAATAAATAAGTCTCTTAACGATGTCAATAACAATCAATTGCAATTTAAACAAAAAATCTAATAGATAGAGTCTGTTTGTCACTTATTTCAAAACCAACGTGTATTTGTCAATTTGGTTATGCTAAATGAGTCTATCCATTTTTACCTTCTTGTATTTTTTCACTATTATGAAAAAACACAATAGTCAAATTGTTAAATAAATATCCACCTTTACTTAAAAATTAATATAAAATATTAAAATTTAGTTATTAAAAATTATATTTGAATATAATTTTGAATTATAGATTAATAAGGAGTCAAATATGAGGTCGAACATGCGTTGGACGTATAAGAAATGGATAAAAATAAAGAACCGAAAGCGAATAGAGATGAGAAGGCACTGTAATGAGGTGGCATTAGCCACTTAAAAACGCACCAGTATTGTAGCGAGAGCTTCGGGGTGCCACAATGTTGCCAATTCAAAAAATTCACAATTTAGACTTGTCATATATTTGAGTTAGTTTTGGACCTTTTTTAACATAGAATCTTATTCTAACAAAAAATAAGATTTTATGGACAGTTTGAAACCTATGTAAACCCTTGTAATTTATTAAAATAAATAATGTATCAACAAGAGAGATAATAGAGAGGTAGGGGTAGCTTAGGGCACTGAGTTTGCAAAGAAGGGTGTCATGAGAGTGTTTGAGTGCTCGGGATAACACTCGGTAGATCCGTTAGGAGTTTGTCTATTAATGTCTTATTTGAAAATCTCAAGTTAAGTCTTTTATGACCTGAAATTTTTTGTGAACTGAATAAAAGAAGTAAAAATTTGTGATCCATTGTTGATGTTAGGCGTTTGTTGTCGAACTATATATATTTTTGTGCCTTGTTTGTGATTGTTATATTTATTGTGTGATTAGTATATTTGTTTTACTTATGAGTGAAGTCCTCCGTTTACGCTTAGGTGGTTTAAAGTGCTAAATACTAATCATAGAAATATTAGAGTATATAAAACCCCAATTAGTATAATCAAATTAAGGCAGAAGTTGATATCTAAGTAGTGTCATAGATAAAAGCTTAAACTTAATTTCCCAACGAGGGATACCAAAACAAATATTAATTCTTAAATAAGATTAGCGCGTATTAAAACAAAGACTAATTTTCAAGTATGATTAGTGCTAAGCCAGGTATTCTCTATATAATCCAACCACTTTTATTTGATAATTATTAGTTTTATTTCATAATGATTTTATAGATTAAAAATTACAATATTTTGAAGTATAAATACGAGTAATTGTATTAAAAAATACTATAACATTTCATTACAAGTAATTTTATAAAAAAAAAATTATAACATTTCATCCCATTCATGCCTATAATAGTATATAAACAATGATAATTTCAATCCTAGGGCAACGAGGGCATGGATCAGTTTCTACTTGGCACAAATGCACAATGATGCCATGCTTGGAATTTTAGAATAAACAAGTTGTCATACGGTATATACAGTCTTAAAAAGTCAAAACAGAAGTAAAAAATTCGGAAATCTTGAAATTCATGAAAGACGATAGACAGCCTCAGTTGAATAATCAGAAGCCATCACAGATAGGAACGCGGAACCTCTACGCTTGAAAATTTTAGCAGTGACTTGTCCAGCTGAGAGTCGAGACAGCCACAAAGGCGAAGATCAATTACACATCTGACGGCATTGAGCACGTCAGCCACCGTAAGATGACAATAACAGTAGTATGAACATAATATTCTATAAGAGCACCACAACACCAATCCATTATTAGTCAACTTTATTCATTAGAAGAAATGACGATAATGCTAATTATAAGCCCTTATAATGCATGCACCAGCAGATGGGTCGCTCTCACTCTCATGTCTAAAACTAAAACACAGAATCCAAATGCATATGGCATGACCTTTCAAACCAGATTTGATCTTAAATTCTAATATGCGGGCCAGCAACGAATTCTATTGTGTTATAAAAGTCTCTCTTCAGCAAGCAACTCTAGACCGAGTCAAACTTCTATTTCTCTGGAAAATGTAGAATTCGGTTCGACTATGATCAACCTCCAATTGTTTAATACTATACAAGTCCATTATAGTCTTTTCCGCTCCAAGAAGAAATTGCTTTAAATTCAATCAACAGTCATCTGCTCGTGTCGAGTGGTAAACTGCAAACCACTTGATTCACTTGATTCAGTAACTCAGAAGAAACAGAACTGATATCTCTCAGCGATCAAGAAAAGATAATTTTCCTTTAGAAAGAGATTCAGGATTTCAGTGAGAAGATGGGCAGGCTTGGTTGCAGCACCGATGGGAATTTGAATGAAGCAAAGTTTAGTGAGCCTATGCCATTGATTGGCATCTATGTTGCAGTAGCATCTTTGGCCTGTGCAGTTCTAATGGCTTCAGATGCTATTCGGGGATTCCGCCAGCGAAAATTCTGGTTCCCGTGCAGATGCTTCTCCCTTAATGCCACTTCCCTGACAATAATAGCTGTAGCAGTCAAATTTACAGTGGATCTAAATACCGCTATGCCTCGCAAACAGGATCAGCTTGCAAAGCTTAGCAGTGCCGTCTTGATCTGTACGGTGATGGGTAATACTATGCCTTCTCTTGGAACTATGGAAACCCAAGATCTATGCATGAACATTATAGCTCTTGGAATTGTTGTTATAACCATGATTGTTAACATCTGCATCCAATTAGGTACTGGCGTAATCTTTGTTTTCTGGAAAGAGCACGCTTTTATCATGTTTCTCATGCTTGTCTTGCTTGTGATCTTGAGTTTTTCGGCTTTGACTGTGCCAATCAATAAGCAATATTTAGAAATGAAGTACAAAAAGAAGTATGAACTAGCTGTCAAAGAAGGCTCAAGTGAAGCTGACAGACCAGTGGTCAAGAAACTCAAAGAAGATCTGATGAAACATTGGATGATGGCTCATACCTGCAGCCCCCAGTTTGTGATTGGGCGTTCAGTTACATGCACTGCCTCAGGTGCATTGTGTCTCCTAAGCGCCATGACTTTAGCAGAAAGCATGCTTCGATCTTACTTAATGCCCTGGTCATTCAAATTTTGTACTGGGGAGTCCGACTATAAATGGTCAACCACTTTAGTTCTCATTGCGCAGACCATTGCAGTAGGAGTTGGAACTATTGCCCCAGCACTTAGATGGTTCAATGCAATAAATTTCAGGTGTCCAAGCAGAGAAAAGAAAATCTGCATTAATAAGATCTTCAAAGTAGAAAAGTACTGGGTGCAGATGCTAAGAGAGTTGAAAGAGTGCCCATTAGTTTTTCGAATAAAAAATAGGAAATGCAGGAAATTTTTCCATGATGCCAAAAGTAAATTTCTTGATGTGTGTATTGGAATACAAACTGGTATTGTATTGGCAAGCAAATCAATTCAATTAATTTCCATTTACTTGGTAAGCCGGATTTTGTTATTCAGTGATCATTGCAGAGAGTCGGTGAAGAAGTTCAAATCCAACAACAGTATTTCAAATGACTCAAAATCAGAGTCACAGCCCAACTCAAAGCTGGATCTTAGCCATTTTGTTTTGTATCTTGAAGGTGAGGATGAACTAGTCAAGATAATTATGAAGAATAATCGTGATGCAACTGATCATTGGATGCGGATGGGCAAAAAGGAACAGCCAAAACATCTCATTGAACTGTTGAAACAATCAAATTCACAAGGATTCAAGGGAGTGCAAGACTTTGACAGTTACCTAGTTCCCTCTCTAGATTTTGATGAACCTCCAAATTGTTGGGCTCTTCCTATAGTGACACTGACAAGCATTGCCATTGCACTTCCAAACATCAAAAGTTGTTTGGTAAAACAGTTGATACATGGCGTGCATGAAGGCCTGATATATGTCACACTTGTCGAAGAACACCTAGATGCAGAAGGAGAGCTTCTTAACATCAGGAAGGCAGCAGACTCTGTGTGGTTAGGCATTGATCTTTATCATAAGTGGTTGGATGTGAGTCTCCCTAAACTCTCCAGACAAGCTAACAGCCCAATGGAAATACTTGAAGCACTTGCTGATGCTGCAAAGAACAGGTTTAAGGAATATAAGACGCCATATACAAATCAATGTTTATTCAAGGAAAGCCCTACAAAGTGGCCCATCAAAGTATTGGCATCCAATTCCATGTATAGAATAAGCCAAACAATTCTGCTGAATAACCAAAGCAGAAACAACCAGACAAGTGAAAGATTGTTTGAAGTGCTTGCCTCCATGATCTCTGATATTATTGGTGCTTGTCTCACCAACTTACCACCTGTCATATCTCTGAAGTGTTTGAGCAGCACCATTGAAGAAAGAGAAGAAAGTGTGCGAAACATGGTTTTCCTTCTTGGTAAATTTAAAAAGACATTGAAAATTCTAGACCAAGGGCGGCTCCCAAGTTTACATCCTGAAAAAATAGCATGTATTGATGAATGGCGATCATTACAAAAGCTGAAAGACCATCTGTTCTCTTTTCCATCTTCATCAGAGAGTGAAACTGTTTCTTCCACGCCAAGCGAATTGTGTCTAACAATCGAGTAAATCAACAGAAGCATGGAGTTGAAAGACGCATGTAGATTATAATTGAAAGTCATCGTCAAGCTTGTTCATGACAGAGAGAAAAGTTCAAATCAGTGGGGCATGTCTGTAGTAAATATTACAACCAAGTATTTGTGTAACACAGATATATAATCATAAAGTAGGATACTACATCCCCTAGATTTTTGTGAAATTAAAAAATCGAGGTGCCATGTTTCTAAGCAAATGCTACAACAATATATTTGTGTAATAAAGATATGTAATCAAAAAGGTGGGAACCACATCCCCTAGATTTTTGTGGAACTGAAAACTCAGCTGTATCCGATATTCAAGTGACCTCCAAGAAGATGTATTACTGCACTAACGGGAATAAGATGATGACAACAATGGTTATAATAGTAGAGAAATTTCAAGAAAAACCCAGGCTACTGCTCCAAAAGATTTATTGTCCATTATCAGGCAACAGTGCAGCAACAAGAACTCAAGAAACAAGTAATCATGAGATATGAGGTGCTCTCTATGCAGAAATCACCTAAAATCATTAATAACCATTTCATTATGCAAGAACTCCCAAGTGTCTATTATGACAAAAGTATATGGAACTGACTGGTGAACTCCAATATAGCTGAACAAAGTGACACTGAATTCAGGTCCAGATTTCAAGGAACTTCCAGTCTTCATTCAAACATCTTGAATTTTCTACCATGCCCATTTTCTGACCTAAAGCCTTGAATTCAATAAGATCTACACAAATTGTATAGAGAAGGGGCTTACCAACTTACTATACGTGTCAGTGTCAATCTTCCACTAATGAAGATGACAAAGGCATCCTTGATTGACAGGTCAAGCAACTTGCTCTTTGTACTCCCATGTTGAATATCATTGAAAAGAAATGTAACTCTAAGTATGCCTTGTAGATGGGAAATAGGATCATTATTTCAACATCAAATTGTAAACAGCTCTCTCTACAAATACTTTTATCTAAATATGAATGCTGAATGCTGAATTATGAGCTAGTTGTATACGGCCAAATACACAGAGAGACAACCAAACAAGAAATGCCCAGAATCATGATATGACATGCTTACATAAGCAACAAAAAAAATGGTGATAGAAACAGACACCCAGAAGGACCTCAGTCCTCAGACTAGGAAATGAGAATAATGCATTCAATCTTCGCAGATGTACCAATTTATCTAAGGATTGATTAGCAGTAAAGAGAATTTACATACCAGCATGCAGTTCATTGAATATTCTTGTCAAGTCCTCCTACCAAGCAATTTATTTGGGGTGATCAGTCTTATTCATCACATCTTTGAAAATGTGAAACTAATTGTGCAGGGTGCATAAATGTTCCTCTAGAACTGCTCCATAACACAGGTATTGCAGAATGTCTCAACCAACAATAGCCAATATCAAAGTTAGACCCTGTATTCTTTGTAACGGGATTGCTTGGAAATCACCATTCACAAAGTAAATGCATTCAAAAAACCCTAATAATTGACTGCCCAAAACATGAATATCACAGAGACTTTTTCCTCTTTCCCATTAAATGATTTCATTTATTAATCTGCTGTTAAGGAATAAAGAAAATGTATGCCAAAATAATTTCAAGTTACCACACAACTAACTCCCAATTCTTTACAGTTAATACTAGCATCAAAACTATCCTCCTTATTGAGTACCCAATTCAATTCAACTGTATCTCCATTGATTATGAAGAGTTCAAATACAGCTCAAGTCACATACATATTCATAAAATTGATCATGATGAATTACATAAACATGTAACGATTATATATTCGGTATTACATTCTGCTCTCCATTTCAATCGAAAAGAAAAACAACAATAAAACAATATTGCATCTGCCATTAATTTGCTGCTAAATAAATCCCAAGCTCGATTCGCGAGAATATGTGAGTAAGCAAGTTCGCTAAAACCACAAGCAGAACAATAAACCAAAAGGCAAATCCACAAGCTATTTCTTCAGATTTCCACTAATAATTCAAATTTTCAAGTACAATCAAATCTAGTCAACAACTATGGCAGCGCAATTATGGAGAAGCCATAAAGTGTTACATATGATATGACCTGGAATAAGATTTCGAAACAAAGACTGAATCTTGAGCTAATCGTCCTGGTCATTCCTTTTGGGCTTCCGATAATTTTCTTCGATGTGTTTGGCCATCAAAAGGCCGGTGTCGGCTAGCTTCCTGATATTGGGTACGTTGTAGTTCTGCGCCACGTAGACGCCGAAGGCTGTGCCAGCTATGAAGGAGAAGCAGCTCCTGATAATACCCATTTTGACTAGGGATTGGATTAGATCGCTGGGTCTGGCTGAGTGAGTTTCAGCCTAAACTTACTTTTATACGCAAGTTTTGTTCGATGGATTACTCTTCATTTCTTGTTGCCCAAGGCCAAGACCACGAGTTTTGCTTTGACTCGCTGGCCCCTTCTGCGAAGCTCGCTCACGACTCACGATCTTGGCCTTTTAAGGAAATAGCCGTTTGCTCGTTGGTCAACTAAGTTTTTTGTGGGTCCCTGTTAAGATGTCATCATTCTTATAGGTTAGTTCATGTTTGTTGCATTTTCTTTCCAAAAAAAATTGTAAAACTTAGGTCATGTTTGTTAGTGTAAAAACTCTCAAATAATTTTCAGAATTTATATTATAAGCAAATAATTTTGTGTTTTAAAATTTGAGCAGTACTACATATATAAATTATAAATTCAAAGTCATTTATACAAATTAATGTGACAGAATAGCATTAGGTGTTTTTCTTATACCTGAGCTAATTGAGAAATTTGATTTAAATTTTTTGGATTAATTCGAATTTAGAACTAGTTAAGTCCTATCACGAGGGATCCAATTGGATTATTTGGTTCTAAAGTATTCCCGAACCAAACCAAAAATTAACCAAAATCGAAATATAATATTACCTATACCAACCCACAACTCACTAATTATTGGCAATTTATTCACAACCACCACCATATCCAATGCCGATACAACATAATGTTGTCTTTCTTTTGTAGTTAAATGATTGATCCACCACTAAATTTGTCAGTTGTTCTTATTGTTCTTCATCTTGTCACTCCAAAGGCACAATTTTTTTCATTATGTGCAATTGTGGTTATTACTTCCATCGAATTGCATTCATGAATTCACATCTTGTGTATATAATCCCATGGCTTATTCTAAATATGTCGAAACATGCGAAAACTATCAATGGTCTGTCAGACTTTATTTCATTCCCCACCATCTTTTAATCAACCAATTTTTTAAGTTAAAACTCTATTATTCACTCAGCATTTCATTCTCATTTCCCTTTAAATGGGTCCTCAATTTTTTTTTTTTTTTAAGTGTTACAACACACACATTTATAAACCGCCAACATGCGAAATCGAACCTCTAACTTGGGTGAGTATCACAAGAGGGGCTGCCAATTGGGTAGCACCCTCTGCTCAATGGGTCCTCAAATTTCACCACTTCAACATCTCATTTTCACTCTAAGATTCCTACGAAATTCACTTCCCCAAATATTGGGTTGGCCGAGATACTCTCTAATTCCCCAAAATATTGTCCTCTTAACATAAGCTCAGCGCTTGTTAAACTGTTAAATGCAATGACAAAATAATAAAAGCTCGCTAAATTAGCTAAAACTCACTCAATATTTTTAAATTGACTTAATTCGATTTTAGGTTAGAGTCAATTTAGAACAAGTACTCAAATCAAGTTCCTTTAAAATAAAAATTTATGTCTCGATTAGAATTTAGATTTATTTGAATCGATCCGAACATGGATCGAACTCGAGTTTGCCTATTCTTATGACAAAAGATTATTGAACAAATAAAATAATGATTAATTATGCGCCATCTGTTTTGAGTATTACTCACATATTTCTTTAATGTTTTATATTATAATTTTTTTTTTGTTATAAAGATTTTATTAAATCCCAACTCTTATTATTTTTTTTATTAATCTATCATTACATTATTCTTTTTATAAATTATTAATGTAATGTTTTTTTTAAAAATATTAAAATAATAAAAATGATAACACCTTTTTGTTATGATTGAAGGATGAATATTTTAGTTATTTTCTTTTTCTTTTTTGTTTTATATTTTATATTTTTATTAATATTTAATATTTTTAATGTATTAATATATAATACTCATTAGAAAGAATAAATATACTATAGTTTTTTTTAAAAAACTAAATTACTAAAAAGATAATGAAAATAATAAAACCATAAGATATTTATTCTTTCTCAAAAATATTAAATATTAATGTATTTTAAAAAATTAATTAATGAATAAAATTTTATCATAAAAAATAAAATAATCAAAATAGTCATTATTACATCATAACATAATTTATGTTATAATTTTTATTATTTTCTTATTATTTTATAAAAATTAGATTAATAATTTATGAAAAAATAATAATGTAAGAATATATTAATAAAAAAATAATAAAAATTAAGATTTAACAGAATTTTTGTAACATTATGAATTTTTTTTTAATAATATGAATCATCGTAGAATAAGTGGATAATATTCAAAATAATAGATAATTTATATATATTTTTCTTAAAATAAATAAGTCAAGACAATAAACAAAAAAAAAGATATAGTAACAATATTGTTTCACTCGTTTAATCATATCATACCACATTAATTTATATTTATAATTTATATGTGTAATATTACTCTTAAAACTAACCTCGCTAAGGTTTTAAAAAGTCACAATTTTATCGTGTAAAGCTGATTAATTACACTATTTTCCCCATTCAACTATCAATTAATCTCAAATATTGTTCTCACCATTAACCATAGAAGCAAGATGTTTGAAATGCCCTCAAACCAAAACTATTTTAATCTGTAGCAACCAACATCTACATTTTAAAAAATTTATCTTCTCAACTCAAATATAGGACTATGAAATTTGAAAAATAAAATTTACAAGATTTACATGGCCAACCACTAAATGTAGATAACGTTAAAAAAAAAAAAAGCTTAGATATATGATTGACATTGCTAGAAAATTTAGAACTATAATATTATTATAATTGTTTTTTTATTTCATTCCTAGTATTGTTTATTGATATTTGTACAGGGAAAAATTTATGTGTTGGAATGCAAGACTTCAGCTTTATTGGCTATGAATTATGAAATAAAAAAAATACATTTGAGTTTTTGAAATTATTATTATTATTAGTGTTGTTGTAAAGTTGGTGAAATTCTCTACATATGATGGATTATTATTATCAAATAGAAAAACGGTGTCATTTTACTTTTTTTTTTTCAGGTATAAAAATATTTGGACTTTTAAGATTTGAGGAAAATGACATGTAGATATTTAAATTTTTAAAAAATTTATTTACACTTTTATTATATAATAGGATTTGTTAAAATTAACGATAGAAAAGATAAAAAAAATCACATTCTTTTAACTAAAAAATAAAAATTATAGTCAACACTAATTAACAATCAATTAATACTAATTAATATCAGTCAACGCTAATCAATACTTTTTTAACTATAATGGGATATAATGATAATTTTACTAATTTTAACAAATTTTCAGTTACAATTAACTAATTTTGTTATCTAATAAATATGTAAATAAAATTTTAAAATTTTATATGATCTTTTTCTTAAACCTTAAGAATCTAAATTTTCTTTCACCTTGTTTCAGGCTTAACATGCTATCACTAGAATGTCTTTATGGAAATAACAGTGAGAAAATAGTTTGAAACGGTGTGTTAATTGAATGGGAGGAGAGGACATTGCAATTGATCTGATTCAAGCCATCAAATAGTAATTTTTTGAAAGTTAAGAGGAAGGACAGTATTAAAACCCCAATTTTGTTTGCTCTAGTTATTATTTTCATTGAAAGTTTAAGTTATATGAAATTTTAGTTTTGACACTCGTGTATTATATAATACAATTAAAATTTGAGCAGTGTTATATTTATATGATTAAAATATAAATTGATATGTCATTAATAATGAATAACTATTACTTGTTGGATAATTATTAATTTTTTAATTTATTATTAATATAATAATTATACAATACTAATTAACACGTGAAATATTATATCAATTAAAATATAAATATTATATCTATACTATATAAATAATACATTGCTTTTAAGACTTCTACCACATAAAAATTTATCTTTCATTTGAACTTGATCAATTTCTTAATATATAATCAATATTCACCTCATAATTAGAAGTCTTATCAAACATCTTGAGAAAACAAAAACAAAATTCTAACCATAACTTTTGTTTTGAATAATAAAATTTTTAATCATAATTTACTAATGCTTTACTTATAACACTTCGTAATACATTTAATCTTTGGTTATAGGGATAAAGTGCAAACCCAGAAGGAGAGATTGTACACAACAAAATTTGGATAGATGAACTTGTAGCCCTTCTGTTTATTCTTAAGACCCCAATCTACTTAAAATCTAAATTCTATTAGAAGACATAATTGAATTATACTATTTAGTTGATTCGATAATTGGGCCTAATTTCAATTGATCATTCTAGATTGAATCACAAGACTCATATTAAAAAAAAGTTGATTTTATTTTAGTCAACTATTTCATTAACTCAATAGTTGGTGTTAGTCCTTTCAAGATTTGGGTATTAAATTGGAATTAGACCAAAATCTCTCAATCCTAAAAGATAAAAGAGTCCCTCCAACAAAAGTGTCATCTTCATTTCAGCAACTCGTAATGAGTTGATGAATAATTCCGGGCATTTATACCCGAGAAGTGAGAGTATTAATTCTTACAATGAGTCTAGTTGGTGACTAAAAATTAAAAGAAAAAGGAAAGGAGAAGAAGAAGAAGAAGAAGAAGGGGACATCACTGGCTTTATTATTATTTCCAGTTTGTAATTGACAATTGACACAGCAAGGAGGTAGGATTCTTTCTTGGAACATGGATCATTGCAGCTTCTTGTTACACTTGATTCATGGTGGCAACTGAAAGTTTTGACTGGGAATATCAAAATCATTTCAAAAACTTATTTGATTTCAGCTTTGAATTCAATCCAAGCAGATTCCTGTAAATTTACTTGTAAAATAATCTTCTAACTCAAACATTCGTTGATTCGAACTTGGCTCTCAACAATACATCACAGCAAATTGTAATGCATCTATGGCCTATGGGTTGGAGAATCAACTTTCTAGGCAAAAGTGCAGTTCAATCTAAGGGAGGAGAGATTCCCCCTGTTTGTATCGCATGCATGCATGCATGCAAAGGTCTTTTGAATTCGTATAACGTTTTTCAATTATTCCAAAGTAGACCGACAGAACCTAGAGGTAAAAAAAACTTTGGTTTTTATTGTAACAGGGATCTAATATTCTAATTTAAATTTTTTTTAACATATACTTTTTAAAATTGTTGATTTTATTTTAAAATACGTATTTGTTCTATAATAAGATAGAATAAGTTCATTTTAAAATTGTTCTACTATAGTTGTTAATTATTTGTATTGTAATTCTTTACAAATTATCTTTTGTAATTTTTGATCGAAAAAATCAATGATTAAAATAAAAAATTAAAATATAATGCTCAAAATATGTACATGTATATTAGTAGCATTCTTTGTGTGAAATTTTGTGCGAAAATTCTCGTTGTGTATAAGTAAGATTAAATTGATAGATTCGATTGTAATAAAAATAAATAATTATAATTAAAAATATATATAATTTTATTCTAAAAGTTTTCTTTTATGAAAAAAGAAGAAGTAGTAGTTGGGTTAAATCTTTTTCCGGTGTTTATCAATAAACACTGCCCACACATTTGGGCTGGGCTGCAGATTGGGCCCAGTTTATGAGTTGAAAGATTGGTCTACTTTCAAAACATTGGAATGAATAGGCCTTGTTCCTCAGAAAGTTGAAGCTATTTGGTGCCAAAATTAACTGCAGAATTCTAGAATAAACGTGTATGTGCAGACTTGCTGTTACCGAGAGGAAGGAGAATATTTTAAAAAATCGTGATAAAGACTCAACAGATAAACAAAATGGTTTCTTGTGGATTTGGGAATCAATCTTGGAAGCATTTGCTATGATGTTTTAAGTGACATCAATAGGTGCAAGGTTAGGGACTTTGCAAATGAATTGTTTCGCTTTTTGGCTTCAATCTAGTTTATAAATTCTATGTAGGGGGGTTGACTATCTAAAGAAATAACAAAGGGAAAGTGGGAAACAAGCCTGTCCCTGATTTTATTTGTTTTACAATTATATTAAAACGTGAGGTATCAAGAAAGAGACTTGGCCACTTGGGTCGTAATTGCTTGGTTGAATCTCAATGTGATCACGTCTACAAATTGCAATTTGCAAAGACAAGATCAAAGAAGACAAAATAGAGAAGAAATATTAGGACCTTTGATTTCGAAGCAACCCATGTTTGTCCAAGTAAGGGTTATGTGGAACCCAAGCTCCACTGAGCTATATGGTCCAAAGAGAAGAAAATTTGGACCAAATATATGGGAAATGGGACCCGATTGAGAAAGAAACTGAGATTTTGGACACATGGACACAGAAGGATTGATGTTGGGGCCTGCATTTTTCCAAATGGTCTTCTACTTGAATGAGTGCTTACTTTTGGGATTTTGTATATTAGATTTTTTTTAAAAAAATCTAACAAACGCGTTTTTTTTAACGCTCACTTAGAAAAGAGATGTGCAGAGGCAAAGCAATGAAGGACACTCGAAAAGATTGGATTGGAAAAAGATGCAATGGCAAAAGCATCTGCAAAAGATACAAAGCTAAAAAGGTTGCTCGATGGCTATCCTTGCTTTTCTTACACGTCCACCAATCAAATTGTCCTTTCTTTTTCTTTTCAACACAATTGATTCTAACCGTACCCATTTGCCTCGAATATCAAATGTCTATATGGCTGTCCATTGCTTCTAATCTTAGTATGATCAACCTCACTAATTTCAATCTATGTCTATCAAGTTTTTCTCACCTTACGGGCTCTACCAATATTTATATTGTGGAAATAATGATAAAAATAATTTGAGTCGAGCCAATAAAAATGAGATATGTAAAGTGCGAAAACACAAATGGAAGAAACACAAGGTATCGTGTGAATGTCACAGAAGTAGAAAGTTAGCACCGCGATAATAATTTTAATTTGTGGAACAAGTCTTAGTTCAAGCAAACGTTGCAACGGTAGAAAGCCACCATTATAGCGATAATTCTAGTAAGTCTAGTGCTGCAACGTCTAAAAGCTAGCACCAAACACTTGTATAAGAACACCCAACGTTTTAAAGCTAAATACTGCATCATTAATGCAACCAGTCCTAATTTAATAAGACTCTTAAGTTGATTCAAATACCCTATATTATTTTAACTTAAATTAAGGTTAACTTAAGACATATGTAAGCTACATAAGGGTCTTATTTTTAGCTTGAAAACATATTCATGATATAGAGTAATTGAGAGAGCAATTGTAATCTCTTTTAGTGAGATGAAGAGTTTTTAGTGATTATTTGTAGAGAATTCTTTGTGAATTCTTGTTAATTCAATAAAATAAGTGAGACCTTGATATATCGTAGACGTAAGTAATTGCCGAATCACGTAAATATTTGTGTGCATTTTTTTCTTTCGTGCTTTCTTAATTCTCTTTATACTTTCATTGTTGTTGTAATTTCAACTTGGTGAAGCATTTCTGTCAACAAATTGGTATTTGAGCTTGATTTAGTAATCATGCCCATACATAAATATGAAGTAGAAAAATTATAGAGAACATGACTTCAATCCGTAAAAGATTAAAGTTATGGCTTTCCTGGTAAGTCAAAGATTAGATTCGGCCCTTAAAAAGACTGCAGCTCTATCTAGCGATAAGAAAAAGCCTGAGATGTCTAAGTCTGAAGCGGATAAAGATGTCATTAAAAAAAAACTCATAGTACAATATTGGTCTTTAAAAAAAATCAATGATCTTTATATGATGAAATCATTAATAAATCATCTGCTCATAAAAAGAAGCTTTATCAGTTATCTATGTCAGAGGAGACGCCAATTAAATACCATATAGAAGCCTTTAACAAGATCATCATTGATTTGAAAATAAATGATGTGAAGATTAAGAATAAGGACAAGGCAATCATAATGTTGAGTTCTCTTTCTCATAGTTATAAGCATTTTGTTGATACGCTACTTTATGACAGAGAGAGTTTAACTATAAAGAATGTTAAATCGCCATTAAACTTTAAGCAATTGAGGAAGAAAGTAAAAACCAACAATGCAGAAGGACTAGCTACAAGAGGATGGTTTGAACAAAGAGAATGAAAGTCAAGAAATGGCTCAAGATCGAAGTCAATAGGCAAACCTAAAAAGTGCTAATACTACAAGAAAGAATAACACTTTATAAAGAATTTTGTAAAGAAGAAAGTAAAGATGAAAGACCAAAAAAATGAGGGAGACAATGCAATAGCATATGAGGATAACTATGATAACATAGAGACCCTTATCGCTTATAAGAAGAGTTCATGTGAATGGATATTAAATTCTGGTTGTACATTTTACATATGTTTAAATAAGTCATTGTTTACTAATTTTCAGCCCATTATTGAAGGAAATGTATTAATGAAAAATGACATAGCTTGTTAAGTATTTGGGAATGGTAGTATTAAGCTTAAGTTATATGATGAAAAAGTGAGAAAGTTGCTTAGAGTTACGTATGTTCTTGACCTTAAAAGGAATTTGCTCTCCTTATATATGTTATACTAAAATAGGTGTCCAATCAAAGTTGAGAATAGAATTTTAAAGTGTCGAAAGGTTCATATTATTATGAAAGGTAATAGGCACAATGGTGTATGTATACTTCATAGAGACCCAATGAGTAGTTTTACATCAATCTTTATAGATGATAAGATTATGCAAACCAAACTATGGCATTTAATGTTAGCTTACCTAGGTAAAAGAAACTTAAATGAGTTGTATGATCAAAGAGCCTTTGGTAAGAATAAGTTTTAGAATTGAAGTTTTGTAAGCGTTGTGTGCTTTGCAAAACATATAATGTTAGGTTTAGTATTCAAGAGCATAAAACTAAGAGGACTCTTGATTATATATATACTCAGATCTTTGAGGGCCTATACAAACAGTCACATATGGTAGAGTGAGATACTTTTTTATGTTCATAGATGAATATTTAAGAAAGTTATGGGTATATGTGTTGAAGAGTAAAGAGAAAATGTTTGAGACCTTTAAAACATGAAAAGCTTTTATTGAAAATCAAATTGGAAAAAAGATTAAGAGACTAAAGACGGACAATGGTCTTGAGTATTACAACAAGATATATGATAGCTTTTGTGCCAAGCATAGTATCGTAAGGCATAAAATTATAAGATCAACACCATAGCAAAATGATCTTGTAGAAAGGATGAATAGAACCTTACTTAAGAAAGTGAGATGCATGTTGACCAATGCTAAAGTGACTAAGGTATTTTGGAGTGATGTTGTAATCATATTACCCTAGTTGATCAATAAAAATCTCTTTTCAGCGATAGACTTCAAGATACTAAAAGAGAAGTAGTCAGACAACCCTCTAAAGTATAATCACCTAAGGATTTTTGATTACCTACTATTCGTGCATCTGAATCAAGGCAAGTTAAAACTCAAAACCTTGAATGAGATATTCATAGGGTATTTAGAAGGTGTAAAAGAATATAAGGTGTGATGCATAAAATTAAAGCCACCAAGGATTATCATTAGTAGAAATATGACATTTGATGAGACGACAATACTGAAAATCAAACAAGAAAACTAAATAAGAAGAAGGGAAAAAAAAAGCCTGTGCCCAAGGGAGTTTCAATAATAAAAACAATTGAGGTTGAAGTGGAGTTTGAAAGTAGAATTGAAATGCCCCTATTGTTGAGTATGTTGGGCGAATTTACTATAGTGTGCTTTGCATGTGGGTTTGTGTTCATCATACAAACAATATACATATCTCATACATACATGTGCACAGCGGAAGATTATGTACAATGAACACTGAAAATAACATTTGATTAAACTGAAATTCGAGATTGAGAAAATCACCTATGAAGCCTTTGGATTAATTTTCTTTGAAGTCCACCATGAAATGAATCTTTGATCAATTCTAGCAATCAACAAGGGTGGGTTTGATTGTCTAGAATGGCAGCATCTTAATCCAGCTTTTGTGTTTAACACTTAAACATTTTTCAAAGTTAAACCATTTAACTTAATTAAATTTGTTTTTCCTTTTATTCAACTCTTGAATAAATAAAACAAATCTTGTTTTTAGTTATTACATTTAGTAACCATTAATTCAATTTGTTTTGTTGTTCTAACACTTAAAACACAAAACAAACAATTTCAATTTCTCAAATTGAATTGGCTCCCAAAATGCAAAACCTAAAATCTAAAACATTTTTTTCAAAAAATTATGAATTTTGAATTTCATTTCACTATATATACAAATGCATTAATTCCAAACTAATTTGAATTTCATTTGCATTTCATTTGGCTTAACCTAACCTTAGTTAACATTTAACCTTAGTTAGATTATTTTAACTTAACCTTTAAGTTAATAAATATTTAATTAATTTAACCATAGTTAACTAACTTAACCATGGTTAGGTTAACCTTTACTTAACCTTTAAGTAAGGTTAACTTAATTAACTATATGATTAACCTTTAATCATAGTTAAATTAAATTATTTATTTAACAATTAAATAAATAAATATTTATTCTTATTATTTAACAATTAAATAATCATAAAGTGAAATTACTATTATATCCTTACTCGGTTACCAAGTTAACCTAAAGTGGGTCCCACCATGTAACCATATACTTTAGTTAACGTAACCTTAGTAATTGCTGAATTATACTGTATTGAACAATTCAATACGGTACACTGCCCAAGTGCTCAAAGAATACATTTCATATTGGGACTCTCTAGGTCTACACTCGATTTGTCAAATGGAACTGTTCCATTAATCCGTAATCGATGCCCCACGCACACGTTACGAATATTACAAATCAGCGTGTCAGACCATACAAGTTGAGGTCATAACGTATACGTATAATCCTTCCATCATTTATATCTTAGATGTGCGGGGATATAGATCAGCACCGTCAAATCCCCATTTGCTCATCCATAAACTTATCTCCAGATTCGTATCTCGATAAACAATATACGCAAACACTTTTGCTATATTGTTTAACCCTATGGGAAACTCTTTTCCCGGGTTTATGCTTGTGGCCACAAGACTTTATGAAATACAATCTCGGAGCATCGGATATACAACTTACCTACGTAAGCTAACGGATCCCATATCTACGCACACCGGACTCCATGAGCATCGGACCATACCCAGTGACACATAGCGGTCAGACCATGAAAGGTCTCTGACATATGTGGAACCAAAGCATGATGGATCACTCACAAGACCACCGTGGCGCTCAGGTCAAAGGACCACGAATACTACTCAACTCGAGAGGACCTTCCTTTGACGGTGTCATAGGATATCTATTGGGGTCCTCATAAGTCTGTTTAGTATCCAGTCCTGACTGGATACCCGCATGCCTATACAAGCTCTAAGCTCATGGTCAGCTAAGAACAACCATCTGAACTAGTCAGATATAGACATACACTAATCTATATAAAGTAAATCATCGATAGACCCGCATTGGTGATTATAGATCAGGAACATTATCTTTGAGACATACCTACATAATGATATTTCTTAACACCTATTGCAACTCTTTGCAACTATATCATTACAAGTATACTCTCAGGTCTTTGTCCCATTATAGACAAGGTTCTAACTCTTTAGACCTCGCTGACTCTTATAACCTGCTAACTCTTAACAGTGCTAACTTTTAGCATTTATAACTCTCAGCTTTGCTAACTATTAGTTCTGATCTAAACTCCTTTAGACCAGATCTGAACTCTTTCAGATCAAACAATGTCTGTAATGTTACAAGCATTATACCATATTAATATGATATTAACAATCTTTATTCGAAATGTTTATTGTATAAATATTAACAATTAATATTCATACAATATTGGAATGGCACGTGAGCACCAGCTCCAACACCTATATCAACATTTTATCAGGTTATCTCTTAAAGATGTACAAAAGACATCAATTAGTTCCTCAAAGTCCACCCAAAAATAAATTAGGACTCCAAAGATGGAACTCGAAAAGTACTAACTAGCTAGAGATAGGCTACGAAGAACGATGAAGCTACTAATAAAGTATACTCAAGCATATTTGATTGCTTAAACCTCTAATTCTGCTTTTACTATTAAATATAATAAGCCTAAGACATATAAATAGGTAATGAAAAATGAAAATAGTAAGAAGTGGTAGCAAGTCATGGAGGATGAGATTAGTTTTCTCTTAAAGAATAATACATGAGAATTTGTGGAGAAGCCTTAAAACAATAAACTAGTTAGGTGCAAGTGAATGTACAAGATTAAAGAGAGGATACTAGAGGTAAAGCCTACAAGATTTGAGGTTAGATTAATGGCATAAGGTTTCACTCGTGAAGGGGTTGATCTTCACAAAATATTCTCACCTGTAGTCAAGCACACATCAATTATAATTTTGTTAGCCATGTGTGTAAACCTTAAATTACATCTATAAAAAATGGATGTAAAGATTACTTTCTTGCATGGAGAGTTAGAGGAAAAGATATACATGTCATAGCCACATAGATTTGAAAGAACCCGACATAGAGGATTATGCTTGTTCATTGAAAAAGTCATTGTATGGGCTAAAGCAATCTCTAAAGCAGTGGTATAAGAGATTTTAATGACTTCATGATGACTTGTGAGTTCAATAGGAGTAAGTATGATGAGTGTGTGTACTTTAAAACTTTTAAGTAATGAGTTGTATATATATTTACTTTTGTATGTGAATGATATATTGATCGCATGTAAAGATATGAAAGAAATACATAAATTAAAAAAAGCAGTTTAGTTGCGAGTTTAAGGTGAAGAATTTAGGAGCAACTAAGAAAATCTTGGATATGGATATCATGAGGAAAAGAATAGATGTCATTTTCTTGTCTCAGTATAGATATATACTCAAGATACTATAGAGATTTGTTATGTCCAATGCTAAAGTTGTCTCCACTCCTTTGGCCATGCATTTCAAACTATAAAGAATATAAAACTGAAAATCGAAGAAGAGAAACTGCAAATGAGTAAAGTACTATATGCCAACGTAATTGTGAGCATCATGTATTCAATGGTTTGCATAAGGCCGGACATAACTCAAGCAGTGAACGTTGTAAGTAGGTACATGGTAAATCCTGAAAAAGATCATTGGCTTGCGGTTAAATGGATATTTAGATATTTGAAAGAAATATTCAAGTAAGGTTTAACGTATAAAATGACTAAGAGAGATGATGAAATAGTAAAAGGATACGTCGATTTAAATTACGTAGGTGACCTCGACAAGAGAAAGTCGTTAACTAGGTATATATACATAGTATTTAGATGAAGTATGTGTTGGAAATTTGTTCTACGTGGTGACATTATTAACCATGAAGGCAGAGTATATAACTATGAGTGAAGTTATTAAGGAGGCCATGTAATTAAAAGGAATCTACGCAGAGATTATGGCTATTAAAGACATTAACGCTAGTGTATATTATAATAACTAATGTCAAAACACATTAATGTTAAGCTTCATTGTGTTAGAGAGATTGTACAAAATGGAGACATTAGTCTAACGAGTATTAAATAGTTTGAAAATTCTACGAATATATTAACTAAGCAACTATCATCGGTTAAGTTCAACCTATGTAAGGGAGAAGGTAACGTAGAAAAGGGAGAAGGTAACATAGAAATGAAGGATCTTGAAAGCTTTTTAAATTATTTTAAATCAAAGAGAGAATTTATAAAAATAATAATTAAGAATCATAATGAAAATGATTTAAAGTTAAGCCAATGAAAATGAGACATATGATAAAAGTGTGAAAACACAAAGAGAAAAAACAAAGGGTATCATGTGAACGCCACGACGGTGGCTTTATATGGAACATGTCTCAGTTTAAGCAAATGCTACAGTGGTAGAAAGCCACTATTATAGCGATAATTCCAGTAAGTCTAGGGCCACAGTGCCAGCACCTGTATAAGAACACCCCAGCATTCTAAAACTAAACGCAACTAATCCTGATCTTATAAGATTCTTAAGTTGATTCAAACACCCTATCATCCCAACTCAAATTAAAATTAACTTATGACGTATGTAAACTATATAAGAGTTTTTTTATTATTTTTTTTGAAAACATGTCACCAACATAAAGCAGTTGATAGAGCAATTGTAATCCTTTTTAGTAAGAGAAAAAGTTTTTAGTGATTCTTTGTAGATAATTTTTTATAAATTTTTGTTGATTTAATAAAAAAAAAATAAGATATTGATCCGCCGTAAACATAAATAATTGTCGAACTATATAAATCTTTGTGTATATTTTTTTTCTTTCATATTTTTTTAATTTTCTTTATACTTTTATTATTGTTACAAGTTCATACTTAGTAAAACGTTTCTCAACATATATATTCCACAATATTTAGCAGTTTAAGTTGGTTTGTTTTAGTGAAGTACTCGCCTCTTTAATTAATTGTGTGATTTGGCTGTGCTGGATATATAATTACACTTTGTTTTGTTTGTGTTTTATAAACTGTGGTAAGATTGCTTCCCAAAAAAAAAAACTGTGGTAAGATGATCTAGCTTTGGAGATTATCAAAAACATATACTAATGTCTTGGTTGGTGGTGATCACCAATATTATTGCGTATTGCCCAGCTTGCACAATATGACTGCATTTGAAGGATACTAATTACAAAAAGCTGGTTCATGTTTCATAAGGATGAGCGCATCTATGTTTTGTCCAAGTTTATATTATAATAAAAATCCTTCACTCCAAGGAGAGGCTTGTTAATGACAAAAGCACTTTCCCGCTTACAATATAATAAAAGGTGCTTAATTTATAATTATACTTACTTTCCATGGTGAACTAAATGTTTTCAGAGCTTGGAAAAAGAAAAAAAAAAGCCTGTAGCTTTAGGTGTTAGCTGTTACCAGAATTTGATCTCTATATTTCTATCTGGGGAAGGTGATCAGCGAACATTAGAATTTAGAATGATGCCGAGTGCCTAGCACGTGGATTATGAATAATGAAAGCTCTTTATCTCTGATACAAAGTGATCAAACTGTTGAAATATGTTAATTTTGATGTGTGTATACGTATCTTTTATCTGTGAAGAGCTTAATTTGTATTGCCTTTGGTTATCCAAAGGTTTGATGCTCAACTTCTTAACAATGACTCTTTAGTTCAATGAGATTTCGCAACTTGAACTTGGAACTTTTGAATTTTCATACCATATATTTTGGAGATGAGTTCTTCATCTTGGATGGTGCAATTCTCAATCAATTCCCATTGAAACCTCAAAGTCCACAGCTTCATAATAAGATACATGAAGTCATGAACATGATAATTGATATATATAGCCATATTCCCATACAGATATAGCCTGTAGGCTCCTTTGTCAAACTCATGCGGTGTCCGCCATCAGAGTTATATTTTTGAATTTGTCTGAACTTTTGACATGGCTCTCAAAATTCGCTATCAAAATTTTATTTTAATTAATTTTGAAATGACCCAAAAATAATAATAACATTTTTTTTATGTAGAAACAATGGACAGCGAGAGATGTTAGGTGGAGTGACCATGTCAACTTTTTGACCAGTCTGCAACCAAAATATCAGAAAATCTCGCCGCCGCTGCTCTCGATTACTGCGATATCATCCGCTCCCCACCGTCCGTACACGCGCCATGATCTTGATTTGGACTACACAAGCAGCGGGGCTAAGATAGAGAGGGGTCTCTAGACTCAAGTCACATTCATCTCAGCAGTACCTCTACCTCACTCTGCGCGGCGCATGCAGCATGATGCAGAGCAGAGCAGAGCATATCATAATTCAGATGAGGCTGAGGTCACCCTCACCTCACTTCCAATTTTCATCATTGTCTCGATTACATGATTAGTGCCTGTTTGTGCTTCCATGGCCTAAACTACCCTTCCTAAAATCATAAAAAGACCAAACTAGCAGCGGCTAGATACAAATTCAGCGGCAGATAAAAAAAATCATGTGATCCAATGGGTTCAGGGCCCACCTCAACCTCCATCATCAGTCCCCACTTTCTATATTCCGTTCCAGCAATTGCACACAAAATTATTTTCTCTTTTTTTTTTTTTTTTGCTTTTCGGGTAACCAGTCACACCACTTGATCACTCGAACAATGTCTATACCATTTTGACAAAATTAATCACATGTTTTTTTTTTTTGACAAATATTACTAAAATTCTAATAAAGTTTTAGACCTTTAACAAATTGAAAAATATGCTATATCTTGGGGAAATGATCGGGAAAAAATTGGAAAATTTTTACAAATTACTTTTATATTTTATAATTTTTTTTCAACTACATTTTGAATCAATATATTTTAGTAAAATATTTGTTAAAAGGACTTTTATACCTTAAAACTAAAAAAACATTATCTCTCTCTCTCTCTTCTCATTATCCTAAAAATTTATTTAAGTAAATGTAGTTAGATCTAAGATTTGTAAGTTACCATTGTGTAAATCGGATCTTATACAACATATTTATCACTTTAAATTTTAAAAATAATTGATTCTTTATAAATTTTTGATAAATTTTTATAAATTTTTGATAAATTTTTATAAATTTTTGATAAATTTTTATATTTGTTAAAAATAAATTAGAAATTACATTTGAAACTAAAAATATATAAAATTGATAAATTAAACAAGAAAAATGGGTTAGGATGATATAAAAAAATCGTTGAAATCCAAACAAAAATGGCCTTTTAGTCTATTTGGCCGAAACCAAACAATGATGCACCCTTGGCATATCTCGTTGCAACATCTTGGACTCAATGTCAGCAATATTACACTGTTGCGCAGCGTTGCGCTATCTTAGACTGTCACATGGTATAAATAGTAATTTTAGTATTAATTTTTTTTAAAAAGTATTATTAATTATGTTAGATTTTTTAACTAAATAAATAAATTGATTTGAAATTAGTTGATTAATTATATTTAATTTTATTAATCAAATTATTAATTTAAAAGAGTATTGTTTGTTAAATAATTTAATATAATTTGTATATTTGTCATTGAGTAATAATAATTATAATTTTTTGTTATATTTATTTGTATATTGTATGTTAGTTAATATGCATA
Source organism: Ailanthus altissimus (assembly GCA_946807835.1). NCBI lineage: Eukaryota > Viridiplantae > Streptophyta > Magnoliopsida > Sapindales > Simaroubaceae > Ailanthus > Ailanthus altissimus. The sequence continues at coordinate 25,252,284 of OX327696.1, read as the reverse complement.
TTTTTTATTTGTTAATAATAATAATTTTATTATTTGTTAATTCTTACCACAAAAATAACATATTCAAAGAATATAGATTTGTGGAGTATATATTTTTTTTTCGTGCATAAGTGATCATTTATTCAAAAATATAGGGTCTGAATAATATAAAGAGAAAACTAACGAATAATCAAAATGAATTATTTAGACGGACGTATATAGAGCATTTTTTAGTTATGTCGGATATGGTATTCTCTAGTATTGTTGTGCATGAGTTATTATTACGTAAGGTGCATATCTCAAATTTATACGAGGAGATGTGGTTTTAATTTGGCAAGAAGCTACATCCGATTTAGTCGAAAAGATTTTGTATTGATTATCGGGCTAGAGATGCAAGATTATCTGTTCGCCTAGCAGCTAAACAATAAATTGATAACTCAATTGTTAGATATGTATTTTTCTGGCTTAAAAACATTGGCGTACACATTTCTTAATGATTGATATACGTCTGAAAATAAAAAATTTAGACGATAAAGATATAGTCAAGTTGAATTTATTTTCTTTTGTTCATCGTATTTTAATCCCGCATGGTGAACGTTTTGGAATTTAAAATTTTGTATTATATTTAGTGGACAACCTTAATGAGTTTAATAATTATTCATGGGACAACATTGTATTGTTCATCTTGAAAATAAATTTTTTTGTACTTTATAACTTACTTAGGAATGCCACACTTTAAAAGCTGAAGAAAATAAAAACAAATCTAGATTTGTGAAGAGCAGGGTTGAGAGTTATAACATGTATGAATTTTTTCAGGCATTTCTGGTACGTAATAATCTTTTGTGTATTTAACATTTTAATCTTAAGTTTTCATTTATAGTAAACTTTTCTTTTAAAATTATTTTAAGTATGAATTTATAAGGAAATTTCAATCTACGATTAGTTTTTTGGTATTTACTCTGATGACCACTTTCCTCATATTTTGAATTGGAAGACTGAAGGGACTACTCAATTCGAAGATGTTAAGAACACAATGTTGGAGAAGGATTTGATATGTTTTTAAATCAATTCGCATATAAGTATATAAATTTTATTTTGTAATATGTGTAACTTAATTTTAAATTTTTGTAGGTTTTTTTAATACATCGTTAATTAGTACCAAAAGATTATGAGAATAAGAAGAAGGTCGTGTGAATGGTTAGACATCTAAGTATTCTAACCAAGAGCTATGCTAGGGATTTACCAAATATGCATGATTATATACGGAATATGAGCAAACGTAAAAGGAGCTTTGTCTGTTTCAACGACCCTAACGATGATAATATTGATATGGAAGGGAATAGACATGAATGAATAGGCCCACCAATGGTAAACCCACCAATGTCAGGCTCACCAATGCCTAAAGCAACAGTATATTACATTTTTACGGCAATAACTAAATTCGTATATTTATAAATAATTTATTATTGACTATGGCTACTTGTTTTGTAGTTTGAACACGGTGCATCTGCACACCATGACGTTACACATCAAATTTAACAACTACGAGAGATATGGTTAAGAGATTTAATCGTACTGAAGTTGTACTAATGCAAAGAATGAAAAATGATCGAGATGACATTTTTAAAATGGTTTATTAGGTTCGGACCAATCTTACACATCAAATGCAGCAGATAATGATGTATTTTAGGTAGTAATGTTCATTCTAACCCAACGATAATTAGAATATGGTAAGCAAAATAAATTTAAAATCTATTATAGTAACTTAATTGCAGTTTGATTTATATTAATATATAATTGTATTTTAATTTGGAGAGAACGCATCGGAAGTCATTCAATATGGAGAAAACATTGCATATGATTTTCAAACCTTAGCTACTAGTCATGACATACAACTCTAACTACTAATCGACAGTCTTGCAAGGGTCGAATCTTACCTACCCTATGAGGGTGTGAGTCAGTTTATGAGACACTATAAGCCTGTAAGGTATTTACACACCCTATACATGAATCTCATCATACAAAAGATGTAGAAGAAGAAGATTCAGTTTTAGGTAGAACCTTAAGTAGTCATCTTAGCTGAGTTTCAGATTTGGTTGGACAAGGATGATGGTATAGTCATCTTACCTGGCCTTGAAGCTAATTGACATGATTTTAGAATTTGTTACACAACTGGCTGGATGACTTTGTAAGTGAAATTTATTTAAAATTACACATTTAATTGAATTTAATCATATGTGTTGACATATATTAATTACTCTAACTTTATTTATTTTCTAATGCAACATATTTATAATTTAATCATTTTGTAGGACAAAAATAACAACCGATTTATAGATTGGTGTTGAAAAAAGTAAATAAAATCAATTAACAAATTTTTGTATTTTTTACAATTTTATTCTTTTTTATAATTAATAAATGTATATAAGTAGTCAATGCATGCATTTTTAAAGACAATAATAAAAAAGTACAAATATAAATACAAACTAGTCAATTAAAAATAATAATAATAAATTACAAATACAAATACAAATTGGTCAATTAAGGACAATTTAGTTGTTTCCATCCTATAAATAGCTACAAACATAGTACCTAGGTACACACCTTTCAAAAATATACCGTCAACTGCATTAACCAGCTTGATAGATGACTCGAACCCTTTAATGCATGGTCTAAGTGCCATAAAGAATATTTGAAGTACTTGCAATCGTCAAATTTCAAATACGTAATTGTACATGAGTTCTGTTGTTTCAATACATGACAGTATGCAGGAAATAATTTATATAAAGCCTCTAGAGTATCGTGTATCAACCTCAATGCATGATTCTTAGATCACCAAGCAGTGGGGTAAGTTATCTCCACACTAAACTCCTTACATATGTTTGTCTAGATCTCCTTTAGTTTGTAAAGTTGACTCACAGATGTAAACTTATTTTTTTTATAAATTTTTTAATAATTTAATACTTTACTTATCGATGACTATTGCGCAACCAATCTAATTGTTATACATAATCTGAATCAATTTTACGCACAATGAAATGTTGCCTTGTATCTTTTGACACCACATAATCGTCATGAGCATCTATCATTATCATATTTTGTCTTAAAACAATCTTTTGTCCACTTTGAGACTCTAAAGCCCAAATTACCCTTAAGTGTTAGCACACTAATAGCCTGGTAAAGTTCATATTTATTATCAAATAACTTTTTTACAAACACATCCCCAATTTCACTACTCGATTCTTATCGGATATGCTCAAGTCTGATGGTGCCATTTGAGGCATAAATGCAAAGGAGTTTTCAACTTCATAAAAATATATTTTTCTATCTTCAACATTTATGAAGCTCGTTAAAATATAATAACGTTCACCTTTCTGTAAATCATCCCAACCGACAAATTCTTTTACATGATAATCCGCTTCTACACTACCAATATTTCCAACACCATCACAATCCTCTTTTGCATTATCAACATTTCCAACATCATCACAGTCCCCTTCCACAACTCTAATATTTTCAACTTCATCACTATCATTGTATGTATAAGTTGGGTCTTCGTTAAAAAGTATAAAGAAAAAATGATGATAATTATCCATTGTGCTTGAGAGAATCACTGTTGGAATTATTGGGGTTGTGTGGAGCACTTAGTTGCTACGGCTAGCAAACATAAATGAGCATGAATGAGTGGTGGGTTTTGACTGTGGGGTTGTGCATCATCATCATAAATGGGAGCTCTAGGATCTATTATTACATATAGAGGATAGTACGATCTTCTGTTGGCGCCTAAAAAGAATCGAGTATTACTATCATTTTTAATCTCAATAAATTTTAATTTATACCTTATTGCATCAATTTTGATTTTCAGACTCACCTTATACTTCGTATTGTCAACTCTTAAAGTATAACACACTGTATTCAAAAGATTTTTAAATTTAATATCTTTAAGAACCTAAATTTCAAAGTTACTATAATCAAATATAAGTCTTTCTCCGTTACTAGAACTCTCCCACTTTCCTCGAAAATAAATAATAATTATATTATACTTCATAGAACTTGAAACAAAAAAAAACTTTAAAAATTTCAAAAATTCAGAAATCATAATTCGAGAAATTTGGGAGGTCGAGATGCATAAAGACCATCTTACCCTTCGCATCTTAGGCCCGAGATATGACCTTGTGGCATCTTGCTTGCATCGCAAAGACTGTACCCGTGATGCAACTCCTAAATTTTTCTGTCACTCAATTTTTTATCTATTTAATCTTTTTTTTTAAACTTTATCATTATACTATAAAATATATTCTCATATATATTTAATTCCAAAATAACAACTTCTAATAAATTTAATACTATGAATATATATGACAAAATTTACATAATAAGAAAGAAATATTTTTTATCAAATGATGTTTTATACCTTCAAATCAATTTATTTTTATTTTTTAATATTAAAATATATTTTTGTACATAAATTGCCACAAATAAAGTTTATATTTGTTAAATTTGACTTCAAATAATTCCTTTAACATTATATTATGCAAATGGGGCCAAATAAGTCTATTTATAATAGATTTGGCTAATAAAAAATAGAGAATTGAAATATGATTAAAAAAAATAGTTATAAAATTTAGGGATTATTTATAAAAATTTCTAAAAAAAATTGAAAAAATTATTTCTTTTTATTTATTTAAAACCAACGAATGAAACTAATTAAAAGAAGAACAGACATATGAGAAACAAGTTATAAACTCATATACGAGATAATGAAAACTTAAATTTGCAGCGGATATACATTAAAATTTACTCAATCTTATCAAATATGTGGCCGATGACTATTTATAAAACATTAAAAAAAAAACTAAACAAAAAAATTTATAGCATGCTCGTGAAAGAGAAATTGGGATGTTGATAGCGCCGAAATTTGCCAAATTAATGACAAGCCAAATTGGGTGATTTTGATGGGCAATTCGGCTATCGTATAATGATTAAAGTGCACAACCTTTGGATATTAACGATGTCACTCTCTGCACCCATTGTGCAAATATTAACAATGTCACCTTCTCCACATAATTACACTGTTAAAATGACTATTTCTTTCATTTTAAGTTGGGAGTTCAAATTTTGAAAAAAATTCATTTTCCACGTTAAAGATAATTATAATTTGACTTTGATAGTTGTAATTGTAATTAGATATCAATTGTAGTTTGGTGAGGAGTTCAAATTCTAAAAGAGGATAAAATATTTCATTTTCTCTATTAGAGATAGATGTAGTTTGACTTTGATAGTTGTAATTGCAATGAGATATTAGTTTGACTTTGATAATTATAATAAAATATCTATATACTTTATTTAATGATATATTTGTAAAAAAACAAAAATACTCTCTCAATTGGCAAAAATACCTTAACACAACTTTAGTTTTAATTATGTTGTCAATCATAAAGTTGACACAAATTAATAAGATAAAAATACCTTTGCTTTTTAAAAATATTTTAAACTTTTATGTGACAAAATTATAAAAATATTTTCATCTTTTAATTAAATAAATAAGATAATAATATAATTAAAATTAAAGTGATTTAGAAAATAAATATAACTTGTGCTACCCTCAGTGGGTAACAGTATTAATGTCCATGGGATTACACATCCAATGGTATTGTTGTCAATCCTTCCTTATTTGGATAAAAAAGTAGAAAATGAAAATAATGGTAATGGTCATGGTCATTGTCCCTTTTTATCCCAATATATGGGCTGGGCCTTATCTCATTGAAGTTCACGCTCTTATTGGGCTATGAGCCTTGGGCTTTTCACACAAATCTCACATGCTCAATTACATCATTTTCGTAATATACACAATACCCATTTTGCCCCTAATAATTGGTAGGAATTAGATAGGAAGGTTAATAATTAATATTTGCCCCTTCAGATGTGCCCCCACTAGAAAGTGATTGGAGCTTAACATAGCGTGAATTTAGGTCTCTTCTTCATAATTTAGATTGAAATTTCTTTTAGATTTTTTCTATTAAAAAAAAAACAAATCTTCACCCAGAGACTATTAATAATAATAAAATAATTATACATCACACCAGCTAGAAAACCAAGTAACAACATCTTTATATATAATAATAGATTATTCAAAAAGCTTTGGAGCAAAGTTAATTATTAATTGATTTGTTTATTGGTTTACTTCAAGTCTCTTAACGATTATCAAGGTTGTTTGCAGGGATTTTTATAGAAGTTCGTTTCCAACGAAACTGACAGTTTGGTAACCATCGCTTTGCTAATTTATCTCAATATTTTAAAATGCCAAAATAGAGAAACCATATAAAAGCTTAGGCTCTGTGATTAATCTTTGTCGCTGTCCATACCCAGCATGTTCTTGTGATTATTATAGCTACATTACAAGCAACAGGTTCTTATTCTAATCTCTTTTATATATATATATAGCCTTACATGAATTTTTCATTCAATTTCATGGACCATCTTAGCTTTCATGTAACTTTCAAATACAACATCAATGAAAGAATTTTAATTAAAAACTATAGTCTATAGAAATATGAATTAAAGAATTCATGACCCATGTGAGTAGTTTAGTAGATGTCTAATAACAAATCATAAAATTTGCAAATTCAATGAACTATAAGACAAGCAATTGGTAGCTCTAACAATAATCTAAAGTTTTCGGACTCAATAAAACCAAGTATTATAATAATTTACTTGAAAAAGAAAAGGAGAATGACGCCGTTACGTGTTCGGTGTAGTACATGCAAGGAGAAACAAAATTTTCGGACACGCCAATGCCATGACAGAATTCAAAACAATCATGTTAAAGAGACTGCTGAAAAAAACCAGTCATTCTTAGGTGTCTTTGTAATTGTTGTCTTGTAATGTTACAGGCTTACAGCATACATTTTGGCCTTTGTTTTTTTACAAGTCAGCTGGTTAATGCTATATTAAATATTTTGCCTTTCTGGGCAATCATTGAACTACTCTCTTGACTATGTATAGGAATAGAAGTTTGCTTCAACATTATTTCAAAGTTAAAAGAGGAATTTGCACAAGGAAAGCTAAAACTTGGGTCAGATGATCTGGAAATGAACTAAAATTGCAGTTATTTATTGATGTCAATGGCTAAACCATGTAATTCTTGCTTCATAGATATGTTTAATGAATAAGATGCATATCATTCTTGGTCTACATAGCACTAGAGAAGTAACAAATAGACCAGCAAAATTCGGATTGACATTTTTTAAAATTAAACCTACAACTTGCTGTATCTAATGCAATTATGCACCATTTTTCTGTATCCAACCAGCTTTCAATCAAATGGATCTACTTCCTACCAAACTGAAGATTAGGATAAGGCTTAAACAATGGGGTGGCTTTAAATCTTGGTAGATACCGATTCCGGTTGTGGTGATATTCAAAGAAATATTTATTATGTACTAGGAGCACTGTAAAAACTACCTGTCCACAATAAATCAAGTCTGACTTTCACCAACTCACCAAAATTGTGTACAAATGAGAAATGAACATTATAGTCCAAAAAAGCAATGAAGTGCTAGCACTTGAGAACAAAATTCTAGGAAGTTAAGGTCACATACTCACATTATCATAACAAATCACCCTCAAGTCTAGAGTCTCAATTATGAAGGCAAATCAATGATAGCAAGGAGCAGAATTATTTCCACATTCTTAACTTGTGGACATCAATATTTGAATTAGCAAATTCACAACCTATGTAAAACCTCTACCTGCCTGTGGTGAAAGCATCGAAATGAAGCACTTTCATCATAGAACAAAGTAAGAACTGCTGGACCTACTCAAATCCATTGAGTCAAAGTAGCTTTGCGAAACTCCACAACACACTGTAACCTACAAGCTAGACATATACAAGAGCACCAAGATTGCAGAAAGTCCAATTTTTGCCAAAGCGCTAGGATTGACAACTGTTACATGACTCCATTCGGCAAAATTTTCTATACTTTGTCATCCGTTCATCCATCACAAAAATTGAAAGTATGATATGATTCAACTTGGAGCAGCACAAAGAGAAAGATGAGTCCAAAATGAAAAAAAAAAAAAAGGCTCTAGCTGTGAAAATACTGGACATATCATATAACATATGCTTGTAGATGGAGCAAAGTGAGGAAGGATCTATATAGTTAAGCTCAAGTAGTTCAATTATCCTCAGTTAATCTATGTCAGTCTTTCTTAATAAAACCATAAGAAACAGTTCCACACTAAATCTTGCCAGATGAGAGAATCAGCAATACTAAGGCAAAGCTTAAAGTTAACCTGTTTTTGGAGCTGGTTCTATAAAAGACTTTCATTCTAAAATCTTCTGCACCTACTGAAGTTATATGAATTTGCTTGTTGACGGTGAAATGAGGATAAAACTCAAGAGTAGCATTACACTAAGGAATCACTGTCATCACAAGAAATATGCCACAGTTGCAGAAAACTAAATGCTTTATGAGGAGGGTAGAATCCTGTAGCACTAATGAGCCGAAGGCTCCATCTTGGACTTATTATCGATTCCTTGCTTCAGCACCTCTTCTTTCTTTTCACTAAGCTTATCACTACTTTTACGTAACTGTCACGTGGAAACACAAGTAAATTGACCATATTAACAAAAGGAATTTCAAGGTCAATGAAAATTACAACCAGTTCTAGCCTAGGAACCAGAAAACCTACCAGAATATCAAGTAAGCATTAGAATTCACATATCAAATCAACATGAGGCACAAAGTTTTCACACAAAAATAAACTGAAATTTCTGGTAAGATCTATTCCATTAAAAATTCACATTTGTTGTCAACTATACAACAAACTATCACCCATTCAACCAGAAGAAAAATGCAGCTTCTCATTATGAAAACATGAAAATATCATAGCAGCAATATCCATGTAAAGGAAATGTAATACTACTAAAACTTTCTGGCTAGATGTCATCTACTTCTCGGAATACAAGTCTTGTCTATAGTAGATGGACAACAAGCAGAGGACTCACAAGCACAACAAATTCACAAGGATTAAGGCATAAAATAGTGCCAACAGCACAGTCAATATATTTATTCACTTAATATTGAAGTGGAGAAAGTTGGAACCTCTTTTTAGTAGATTGTGAGTTGCTAAGAGGAAACCCTTGCTTGCCAAATATTTGCACCTCAGCACCTCCAAGCTGATGCTGAGATTAGTTCCCGGCAATGCCAGCAAAGCACAAGCGACGCCTGGTGCTTCTCAACATGAAACCCCCTTCCTGGAGTCCTCTTAACCACATGTTCTGCCTGAGTTTCAGTGAAATTACTAAATGTTACAGGAGAAAACCCAGCTGAGGCAAAGAGCGTTTTCCAAAAGGGCACTCTATCTGGGGCTCTGAACCGCCCCAGTACAGTACCTTCAATCCTTGGCTGAAGAAGAAACTTCTCAATCTTATTCAGTGCTTCAGACGTCACATTAACAGCATCAAGCGATTCCAACAGATTTATATAAGATTGGAGGGCATGACGAATATGTTCTGGGAAGGGCAAGTCACTTCTATCAGATCCACTATCTGATGACACCACAATTTTTGGTGAGAGCTGCTTCACAATGCGAAGGAGAGAGGGCAATGCAGAGGGTTGATTCGAAGAAGACCAAATGGGGAAATTCACAGCAACAGCCTCATTTTCACTTGATCGATGAATGGGCAGTGTATAAGAGGTTTGATCCAAAGAATCAAAGTTAATCACATCAAGCTCAAAACTAACACCGATCTCATTAGCAAACTGTGTCAGATTATCACGCATAAGCCCCAGCTCCACATGATGGTGAGTGGACGGAGAGGCAAAGGCGGTGATTTTCAATGATGGAGTACCCCTGTTACCTCTCATCGGAAGCTCCTGCATAAATGAAGCCCATTGAGCGCCAAAGCCAATATCAAAATCCACAATGTGGATTCTATCAGCATCATCAAGAGCCTCCAGAAGAGCCTGGTTGCAAGTAAAGTTGACAAACTGAATAAGAGGAGACACTTCCGAGAACACTTTGTAAGCTCCCATTTTGAAGATAACATCAAAAGGGGTTGGACTCCTTGGTGGTGGGTTGGTGACTGGGTTGTTCATCAGTAGTAACAACTGCAGAGCCTCTTTGAAGTAGAAAGCAGCCCTTTGAAGGGGCTTACCTACAGGAGACAGCTGGTGATTGAGCCGCGCCAATATCCCTTGCGCGTGTGAGAAATTCCCAGTCCCCACCAGCTCTGCAGCCTTACAGAGCTGGTCGAACAAAGCATGTTGTTGACGAGCAATCTCTTCACTCCCTGGACTTAACATCTTCTGCTTTGTTGCTACCATAAAGTTCTTTTGTTGAAGATGCTGGGGAAGAAACTGCAAATTTTGAGAAAACCCCATTTGTTGTTGATGGTTTCTCAGCAAGAACTCATGGGCTGGATCAGAGAATGGTGGTTTGGGGACATGATGTGGGGAAAGGTCTAAGCTTCCTCCCGAGTTGTGGCGTTTCGGTTGTGGCGGAAGCAAGTAGTGGTGGTTTTCTTGTTGCTGAGGAAAACCACTTAAGGGCAACAAAAAATTTGGATTTTGATGGTGCTGAGAATGTAACTGTTGGTGGTTCATCAATATCTGAGGAATGAGAATCGGTGGTTTCTCTTCCGGAGTTTCAACAAAGTTCTGAGACTGCTGGTAAATCACACCAGGAGGCAAAGAAACTGGCGCAAGAGACACGCTACTGTTAGCCGTTGAACCAAAAATTGCATCTTGCATATTACAATTGCTGTTGCTGTTGCTGCTGTTCAACCCAACACCAGAAACTGCCTTCTGATTAATCAATCCAGACGAAGGACCAATTTTTCCATTCCCATTGTTATTTGCCAGAAACCCAGAACCAGAAAAAGCACCTAAATTAGTAACAGCACTGGCAATTACATTACCAGATGCAAGGCCACCGGCACCACCAATCGGCTCAAAGTTTGGAGCTTGGTCAACAATCCCCAAGCCACCTCCAGCATTGCCATCAAAATCAGCAAGAAGGTTATGGCCATTCCCATTCCCATTTCCACCACCTTGCAACAGCTGCTTTAGCCCAAACGGCGTGTCGTCCACATCCCCGGCGATCCACCTCAAAATCGACTGTTCTTGACTCGATTCGGATAACAAGCTCTCCCAATCTTCTAAGCCAAGACCGCATCTTTGACCTCCAGTAGTGATCGCCTCTAGGCCCGTTGGAATCTGTTGCAACTCAGTTGTCCACTCGTCTTTCCTTTCATTATTTACCAAAGGAGCCACCGGTTCTTGTGGGATTGTTAGGGTGTTATCAGTGTTGGTGGTGTTGGTGGTGTTGTTAAGTGAGGAGGAAAGAGTGGAAGCAGAAGTGGGTGGGCTTTGGCTTCTTCTCATATGAAGAACAGAAGTTGGTTCGTTGTTATTACAAGTAATAAAGTTGTTGCTGTTCACTTCTTGTTGCTGCTGTTGCTGTTGTTTTTGTTTCCACTTATCTTGAGAGCAAATCGAAGTGAAATCTTGGATTTCAAAAACACCCTTCTCTTGCAAGTGAAAGGGAATGGATATACCTCTCATAATGTATATTTGCTGAAAAAAGTTAACCAAAGCTTTGGACAGCTAGAGATCAAGCAAAGACCAACATTTGCATACAAATTAGTTATCTAATCTGGATAGATTTGTTAAGACCCACCAACTAACTGGTTCTTGCATGCCGTGATTGTTGATGAATCTCTCTTTCTCTCAACTCAAAGTCAATATCGAGAGAGAGACCCATTTCTGCAAGACATCTGTTTGAGTTTCTCCTTCACTCTTTAAAACCCACCAGTTCTTTCTCTTTCTCTTCAGCTCCATGTTATCTTCAACTCCATTCCAGCTCCATATTTCTGTCTCTAAAAAAACCTCCTTTTTTTTTCTTTGTTTCTCAAAAACCCTTTATGTTGCTGATATTTGTATTGTTGTTGTTTGTGTTTGTTGCTCTTCTTCTACAACCCTTGTGTCGAAGCAGTACCCTATAGCCTTCTCTATTCTGCCATGGATGCGTGCATCACAAAAAAGGTAAAACAGCCCTCCCTCTTCTCCATCTCTCTCTCTCTCTCTCTCTCTCTCTCTCTCTATCTATCTATCTATTCTATTCTTTCTTTTTTTCTCATTCCTTATTTTTATTTCTACTGCGCCCATTTCATCTCTGTCCTTCTCTCTCTTGTCACTCTCACAGTGCTATACTATATTGTTCTTCCCTCATTTCTTAAGGGTAAAATGGACACTCCAACTTTTGCTTCAAGGCACTCACCAATCAAATTACACTACAGTCCCTGTCACAGGTTTGCTGTTTTTAGCTTCTCTTTCTTAAATAACTAGTACAGGACAGTCAAAGGCGCAAAGCTTCCACCAACTTTGATTGAGCAGGTTTTAGCTCGTTTCTTTCACTGGAGTTAAATTTCATGGAGCTACAGTTCCAATCATTTACAGTAGCTTAGCTTGATCATGCTAGCTTGATCTTATACTAATTCTGCCATCCAAGCCTCTAAAACTTAGATCTAAAATTCGGTATGTTAGAATATAATCATAATAGTATTTATATTAGTATAAATATAAGCTAAGATTTATTATGTCAAATTATAAAAATATATATATACTTAAAAATTTTATAATAATTAAAATATAAAGATCAATAACATTAAATAAGAATAAAAAATTTAATATTTTTTTACAATTAAATCTACGTAATATTTAATGAAAATTTCTCTTTGTGATAAAATATAAAAAAATAACTTTGCATCTAAAGATTTAACTTAAAACTATAATTTTATATGAGTTTTTATATATTATGTTAAATTATAATTACATTTATCATAATTCAACTAGTATTATATTTTTATACATGACAAGTTCATATTAAATTAGATATTTATAAAATTTAATAAAAGAAAGGTCAAATAAATTATTTATATTAGCCTTATTTAAGATAGTCTAATATATAATTATTATTAATATGTAAACCCACGTAAAAAAATAATAAACAAAAAAAAATTTAACAATCTTTCACTTGAACCGCATGCGTCATCCAAAAATGATTATATATTATAAACTTTATTATGTACAATAAATATTATTTTATTTTAAAGGAATAAGAACAATTTTACTTTAATATTTTGAGTTAAATAACAATTTTGTCCCAGTTAGATCTAAAATATCTAATTTTACCATAATTCGTTAATTTTTGCCATCTATTTGCACACAAAAATTACTTTTAGTATACTTTTACTATTTTACCACCAATAATAACAAACATACAAAAAAATAAAAATTTATGTGAATGGACACATGTCATAGTATGATTTATTATATTTTTAATAAAATAAATTTGATAAATTAAAACAAATCTAGCACTATTATCGAAAAACAACGGTTAATTGGCGTACGCTGTTTTCTAATGATGGTGGTAATAAAAAAAAATTAAATTTTATATTGGTCAATCTGTCCATCGATGGGCGCGGTGCATGTAATGCCCACTATTTCAAGGGCGGTGGCTGTCGTCCCTCTCTACCTTTTTATCCATTTTCTGGTTCTTTTTACCAAAAACGATCCTATCATGATGTAGATCAGAAAAAATAAAGTTCAATAATGTAAATTTAATAATTTTTTATTTTGTGTATTGTCGGAAAACGGCTTCTAGCAGACCGACCATCATTTTTCGACAATAGTGCCAATTTTTTTTTATAATTTAATTTATTTATAAATTATTTTTTAAAAATAAACTAAATATAATGTGACATGTATCTAAAAAGTAACTAATCACATTATGACACGTCCCTATTATTAAAGTTTAATTTTTAAAATTATATTAAATTAAATTAAATTAATGGATGAGATTGCGCCACATGTTCGAAAAGATAATGAATAAGTAAGATTGTGCCATGTGGTCAATGTGTAATTTATTTATATGGATAGATTATATTTTTACCCTTCCACCATTAAAACTAATGGTAAAAATTAACGAATTTGAGTAAAATAAAGTATTCTAAATATAATCGAGCAAAGTTATTAATTAACCCAAAATATTGAGATAAATTTGTCCTTATCACTATCTTAAAACATCTCTTTAAATATAATCTGATCCATACTATATCAATATATGATCAAAGTGACACTCATTGTATATATTTACAACTAAACCCACCAAATCGATAGTTACCATACTAATATAATCAATAACATAAATAAGATATAGTGCATAGTATGAAAATTACATGAAAAGTAATCTAAAAAATATTTATCTCCAACTAGTCTTATTTTCGTAACCCCAGTGAATTAAGTACTTTTCAAGCTTTATACAAAATTGTAATAGAAATTATTAAACACTCTCTAAATTTTATGCAAAACTACAATAGAAAGTATAATTTTATTTCAGAGTTTTAACAAATAATCTATCAAACTTTATTCATACAAAATAAAATATAAATGTGTCGTAACTAAATGAACATAAAATAATAAACTCTAACTATTCATGTACATCATCAAATAATACAACACTCATACGAGCAACATGTTCATAAAACACTTTAAGTGGTAACTCTTTAGTGAGCAGGTCTACAATCATGTACTAATATATTCTATTGACACTTGTTGACTCCAAACTCTTTCTTTAACAACTAGTAACTTAATGTTAATGTGCTTAAACTTCGAAGAATTTCTATTGTTATAGAAATATATTACTACGACTTTATTATCACAATAAATTTTCAATGGTCTTTTAATACCATTGACAATCCACAACACTGTGATAAAATTTTGCAACCATATCCCATAATTTGATACCTCAAAACAAGTTATAAAACTCGTTCTTTAAAGTGGAAGAAGTTATGAGTGTCTGCTTAGCATTCTTCTAGAAAATAACTGTATGTGTTGATTATCCTAAGGTGCATACATGTGAGATTGTATTCATCATTACAAAATATGCATCATATACATATTTGTGCGCAGCGAAAATTCAAAAATCTAATTTCTTAAATGATAAACACAATCAAATTTTCATGTTATCTTATAAATGAAATTACAATTGTATATGGAGAATTATCTTATCAAGCCTTTAGAATTTGATGAGTCGGAGTCCCGCCCTGAAATATGCTTGTTGTGAATTCTAGCTCCCAACTTGGTGGAGTTGAAAAGTCTAGAATGACAACTTGATTCTAACAAGGGGTTTAACTTTTAAACCAGAGTACTTAACTCTTAAGGTTGGTGTGGTTACTATAAAGCTATCAATGTTGTTTACTTTGTTTCAACACTTGAAACATTAAAAACAATTATATTATTTGCATGTGATGTAGTCAGACCACTAAGAGAGAAAAAGGAAGAAGATGATCTTTTCTTTAAACCCTTGTCAACACTTAAAAAAAAAAGAACTTCACTTTCTTTCTTTCACTTGGCCGAAATACACTTCTTCAAAATGAGCAACACTTTACTCTTTTATCTTTTACTTCATTTGCCCTTCTTTGAGACAACCATTATCCCACAAGGCACATTACTTTCCTATTTGGTTTTGCCTTAAAATAATTATTTACAATAAACTATCAATTAACAAGTTAAAGGGCATATATATAATTTGATGAACTTGGCCTGATTGTGCAACCAAATAGAGAAACTCTTTCCCTTTTCATGAAGTCACAAGGTCCTATTATTGACTTGCCCATGCATAAGTGTTTTTTGTATTTGTTTACATTAAACAAAAAACAAAATTAATAAGAGTCGAGTGTTGGCCGAATTTTACAAAAGGATTAGGAAATAATTTTCATTTCTTGTATTTCACACTTTGGCCCCACCTCTCATCCTTAGCCATACTTCAATGTTGCTTTTGTTTATTTAATCGAATTAAATACAACTAAAACACATGCATAATGTAATAAACAATAATTATTTGACTTGATTAAAATAATATCCAATATTATAATTAGTATTTTATTCAACAAATAATTTAATGAATAAAATAATGATCTTACTTATCCAACAAGTACAATCATTTTGGTAATTTTTAACTCAAATAATAATTGGCCTATAATGTGCCATGTATCATCATCATATTGTTCAATAACTATTGTTAACTAATTGATATATATATAACACTTAAGTCTTGACACTTGCACATCTCAAGGGATACTTAAGCAAATGTCCAATTTGTTAGAATTTATTGGATTGAACTATTTAATCTAGTACACTACCCTAGTGCACAATGATAGGGCGTAATTGTATAAAGTATTTTATCCTCCTAAACTTGATGGTTGTTCAATTTATCCCAATAATTTGGCTATTTATGCATATTAATATTGTTTTATAGGTTTAAGCACTATCGCAGCAAAAATACTGAAAACTAGATGCAAATGAAGCTATTTGAGATGAGAATCCAAAAATGGACTAAAATGCTTAACACGTGAACAATACAAGTGAACAGTGCAATTTCTATAGTGCATGAACAGTGCAATGTCGGGCATTGATGAACACTTGAAATTACACATTTAATAAGAGTTTTACATGATTGTTTTGTATTACTAGTGTATTTAATTTTCTTAACTTAAGTATGTTTATAATATTGTACTTAATTATCTTTTAACTGTTTTATGGCAGGGTCGGTAAAATGGGCATAACTTTTTACCTAAAGATCCAATTGAGGTGATTCTTAATCCTGTGAAGAGATGACTCAATGGGATAATATATTTTATTTCACAAATCATTTGAAATTCGAGTGTTTAGAGGGTGAAAAATGGCCTAGAACATAACTGATCTGCAGTACAGGTCCAGTTTGAACAGTCATCAGTATTTGGCTCATAACTATAGAAATACGTATCTAATACGTATGAGATTACTCAATTTGAAAAGATGAGAGACTTATCTACAACTTTGATGTTTTGAGGGACAGCTACTTTGGACCACATCAATTCCAAATTGGATAATCAAGTGGGTGCCCTAGTGATAATGAATGCAAATTATTTTGCCACCATTCTTGACTTTCATCAGCCAAGTGGTGCCCTCCAAATTTGTCTCGATTTATCCATGTTTTTCAATAAATAGGTGGCTTGTTTATGCCTAAAGGATGTAATTAGAAAGTTAGAATTTAGTTCAAAATACTTGTCCTTTGTATCCATTTCTTTGTAAATTTATTTTTCTTGTTTACTATTAAATCATGTTCTTTCTTCTTCCATTTCTTTTCTTTTTCTTTAATTTTATTATGTTCAAATAATTTTCTTTAAGTTAAGGTGAAAGGGTAAAGCTCTTGGTAAAGTAATAAGATATGTTTAATATTTATTCATGAATTTAATGCTTCATTTTTAAGTTATGCAAATTTATATATGATGTATTTATTTTGTTTGTAGAATTAATACCCTTTCTTCTAAAGTGGTGATTTTTGATTTATTATTTACAAACTTAATACTTGGCACAATAAATTCTTGAAACTATTTACAAGATTTGGTGTATATAACATTTCTTGTAAAGTGGGAGTCTTGATTTATTGTAGACAAATATAAAGATTGGCATAATAAATACTTGAACCCATTTATAAGATTTGATGTATAATAATTGAAAGAAATAAATACTAATCAATATATAAATGAAGATAAAATTTAATTGCTATATTTTTCGGTTGGAACCTCCTTTGTGTGAGGATTCTAATTGAGTTATAAAAAAAGTTAAATATATTCTTACTTTTTATGTCAAGAGTGAATCCCCCTAACCTTAGCTTTTATTTGAATTAGTTAATTGAAATAATATTTGCAAACATCTTATACTGCATTAATTATCTTTAAAGTGTTTTCAATTTGTAATTTTAATTCTACTTCCCTGTGGATCGACCCCGTTCTCATCGGGTTATTTATTACTTCGACAATCCTGCACTTGGGAATAACTCCTATATTCTGGACGTGTCAAGTTTTTGGCGCCGTTGCCGGGGAGGTGAAATTAATATTTTATTTTGTTGTTATTTGTTTGTTTATTTTATTTTTATGGAAGGCTAAGCCTCCTAACGTGCTTTACTTTATTTATTATTTGCTTTTTATTTTCGTTAAATATATTTTCATGGAAGGCTAAGCCTCCTAACTTATTTTAGTTTATTTATTATTTTTGCCTTTTATTTTCATGGAAGGTCGAGCCTCCTAGCGTGCTTTATTTATTATTTTGTTTATTATATAATCTAACATTACTAATCTAAATTCTAATTATTTATCTTTATTTTGCTTTTCGTTTTTCCTATTTTATTTACTTGTGTTTAATATTTGTTTTTCTCTTATTTGTATTATTTATTATTATTGTATTGTATTTTATTTCTTTTATGAGCGGTTGGTTTCGAGATCCTAATTCTCATCGTTTAGTGAAAGGTAATTTCAAAACTTCCTTTGATAGTTTGTTAGATTCTCCTTCATCTTCTCATTCTTTACTAATTAATACCATGAGCGAAAATCAAATTGAGGGACTCATAGATCCAGGGGACAATCAATCTCAACATAATGAGCATAAATGACCTAGGACACTTAGAGACTACATAACCCTACACGAACCGGTGCACCATCTTGCTTAATTTTTTCTCCGGATGCAACGCATTTTAATTTTAAGCCAGACATTATCCAACTTTTACCCACTTTTTATGGCTTAGATGTAGAGAACCCTTATCTACATCTAAGAGAATTTGAAGAAGTGTGTAACACGTATAATGATCAAAATTGTAGCATGAACACAATTCGACTTAAGCTTTTCCCTTTTTCTTTAAAAGATAAAGCTAAAACATGGCTACAAAACCTTAGGCCAGGATCTATTTCTTTATGGGACGAGATGCAACAATAATTCCTGAAAAAGTTTTTTCCCTCCCATAGAACAAATTCTTTCAAAAGACAAATCACCACTTTTGCCTAAAAACCAGGAGAGACCCTTTACTAATGTTGGGAAAGGTATAAAGAATTACTTAATACCTGTCCCCATTATGGTTTTAAAACATGGAGAGTAGTCTCAAATTTCTATGAGAGCTTAACACCCCAAGTTAGGCAAATGGTAGAAATAATGTGTAATGGAACATTTGAAGAAAAAGACCCAGAAGAGGCAATGAACTATCTTGACTTACTAGCAGAAAATGCTTAAAATTGGGACACTGCTGGTACCTGTGAGGCACCTAGCAAAAATCAAACCACTACATCTAGTGGGGGTATTTATCATCTTAAGGAAGACCATGACCATCAAGCCAAATTAGCATCCCTTACTAGAAAAGTCGAAACCTTAGAAATGAAAAAGAGTGGTCAAATAAAATCTGTTCAAGAAATTGTATGTCACATTTGTGAAACTCACGATCACTCTACCAATGATTGCCCAACTTTGCCTGCATTTAGGGAATGTCTCCATGAACAAGCCAATGTTCTAAACACGTTCAAGAGGTCAAACAATATCCCATATTCACAAAATTATAATCCTTGATGGCGAAATCACCCGAATTTTAGTTGGAGGAATGACACTCAAGCACAGTTTTCACAACCATCTTTCCAACCACACCAAAACTTTCAAAATCATCAAGGTTATGCACCATATGTCCCACCTCCTAGGAAAAATCTTGAAGAAACCTTACATACATTCATTGAAAAATAAGAGTCTGTTAATTCTCAAAATGCTCAAACATTTGCTGATTTGAAAGATACTCTTGCTAAATTTGCATCTGCACTGAACATTCATGAGAAAAGAAAATTTTTCTTCTCAACCACAGCCAAACTCCAAAGGACAACATAACTCAAATGCATATAGTTCAGGAAGCCAACACATCGATCAAGTTAAAGCAGTTATCATTCTTCGGAGTGGTAAAATTGTTGAAAAGGAAATTCCTGAACCTCATGAGAGTGATGAATCAATCTCTAAGGGTAAGAAAAGTGTTGAACCTATATCTAATGAAGAAAACACCAAACCCTTACCTCCACCTCCATTTCCTCATGCATTACGTAATACTAACAAGATGAATCACAATCCTGAAATTTTTGAAATCTTCAAACAGGTAAAAGTTAATATTCCTTTACTGGATGCTATTAAACAGATTCCCTCTTATGCAAATTTTTTGAAAGATTTATGCATAGTAAAGCGAAAACTGAATGTGAAAAAGAAAACATTTTTAGCTGAACAAGTAAGTGTCATTCTTCAGAACAATAATTCTTTGAAATATAAAGACCCTGGTTGTCTTACAATTTCATGTATTATTGGAAGTCATAAAATTGAACAAGCCTTACTTGATCTTGGTGCTAGTGTGAATTTATTGCCGTATTCAGTTTATCAGCAACTCAATCTCGGGGAGTTAAAATCAACATCTGTAACTCTTTTACTTGTTCAATTTTATGACTTCCAATAATACATAAAATTGAACAAGCCTTACTTGATCTTGGTGCTAGTGTGAATTTATTGCCGTATTCAGTTTATCAGCAGCTCAATCTCGGGGAGTTAAAATCAACATTTTTAACTCTTTTACTTGCCTATAAATCAATAAAAGTACCAAGAGGGATAGTGGAAGATGTTTTAGTTCAAGTTGATAAATTCATATATTCTGTGGATTTTATTGTCTTGGACACAGAACCTGTTAAAGGATGTAATCCGATACCTGTTATTTTAGGTCGTCCATTTTTAGCAACTTCTAAAGCTTTGATTAATTGTAGGAATGGAGTAATGAAGCTTTCATTTGGAAACAAGACACTTAAACTCAATGTTTTCAATATGTGTAAGCAACCATATGAAGAGGAGGATGAAAGTGAAGAAGGCGACATGATTGAAACGATTGTAGAGGATCATATTCAAAAAGGGAGTTCTACCGATCCCTTAGAAATATGTTTAATAAATTCATTTGAGTCAAATATACAATTAGATCCTGAAATCTCTGATATATATTCTTTACTTGATTGTATACAGGTGATTGAAAATAAAGGATGAAAACTAAAGTTTGAAGAATTTGGAGAAAATGAGGATAAACAGAATGAAATTTAAAGTTGGAGTTAAAACCTTTGCCTGAAGGACTGAAATATGCATTTCTTGGAGAGAAACAAACTTATCCGGTGGTAATCTCTTCTACACTCACAAACGAACAAGAAGGTAAGTTGATTGAATTATTGAAAATGCATAAAAATGCGATTGGGTGGACTTTAAAAGACATGAATGATGTTAATCCTTTGATTTGCACACATAGAATACACCTAGAGGATAATGCCAAAACTTCTCCACAACTTCAAAAGAGATAAAATCCACATATGAAAGAGGTAGTGAGAGCAGAAGTTCTCAAATTACTTAAAGTAGGAATCATCTATCCTATCTCAGATAGTAAGTGGGTAAGTCCTACTCAGGTAGTACCAAAAAAATCTGGAATCACAGTCATTGAAAATGAAAAATGTGAGTTAATACCAACTCGAGTCTCATCTAGTTGGAGGATGTGCATAGATTATAGAAAGTTGAACTCGGCCACTAGAAAAGATCATTTTTCTTTACCATTCCTTGATCAAATTATAGAAAGAGTAGCAGAACATCCCTACTATTGCTTTCTAGATGGTTACTCTGACTATTATCAAATTCCCATAGCACTAGAGGACAAAGAAAAGACTACATTCACATGCCCTTTTGGAACCTTTGCTTTTAGAAGAATGCCCTTTGGACTTTGTAATGCCCCAGCAACATTTCAGAGATGTATGTTAAGTATTTTTAGTGACATGATTGAGCATTATTTAGAAGTTTTCATGGATGATTTAACTGTGTTTGGAAATTCTTTTGATAATTATCTTGAAAACTTAGAAAACGTTTTAAAAATATGTGAAGAAAAAAGTCTTGTAATGAATTGGGAAAAATGTCATTACATGGTTACTTTTGGAATTGTTTTAGGACACATAGTATCTTCTAAAGGAATTGAAGTGGATAAGGCAAAAGTCGAACTAATTACACATTTGCCTCCTCCAAAAACAGTCAGAGAAGTTCGATCCTTTTTAGGACATGCTGGATTTTATAGGAGGTTCATTAAAAACTTTAGTGCTATATCTAAACCTCTTTGTAACCTCTAAGAAAAAGATGTATCATTTAAGTGGACTAAAGAGTGTCAAAATTCGTTTGAAAAATTAATTGGCCTCTTAACATCTGCTCCTATCATACAATCTCCTGACTGGTCTTTACCTTTTAAGCTCATGTGTGATGCTAATGACTACGTTGTTGGTGTTGTATTGGGACAAAGAAAGGAAGGTAAATCCTATGTAATTTATTACGCAAGTAGAACTTTAAACAGTGCACAAATAAATTACACAACAATTGAAAAAGAACTACTTGCTGTAATATTTGTATTAGACAAATTTCGTTCTTACTTAATTGGTTCTTCAACTGTTGTATTTACTGACCATGCTGCTGTAAGGTACTTAATGTCAAAACAGGATGCAAAACCAAAGCTGATTTGATGGATTCTATTGCTTCAAGAATTTATTATCACTATAAAGGATAAAAAAGGAGCTAAGAATTTTGTTGCAGATCACTTATCAAGACTCACACCAGATTCATCAACAGAAATAACACCTATTAATGATTCTTTTCCAGATGAAATTTTATTTTCTACTGTTACAATGCCTTGGTATGCTAATATTGTTAATTTTCTTGTAACAGAAGAAATGCCACCTCAATGGAATGCTCAAGACAAAAGAAAATTTTTAACTGAGGTGAGAAAGTTTTATTGGGATGATCCTTATCTCTTCAAATATTGTCGTGATCAAATATTTCGAAGATGCATACCCGACAATGAGGTAAATAAAGTTATTGAATTTTGTCATTCTGAAGCATGTGGGGGACATTTCTCATCAAAGAAAACAGCTGCAAAAATCTTGCAGAATGGATTTTATTGGCCCACTTTATTTAAAGATACAGATGCATTTTGTATAACTTGTGAAAATTGTCAAAAGTTGGGATCAATTTCAAAACGAAACATGATGCCTTTGAACCCCATTCTTGTTATTGAAATCTTTGATTGTTGGGGGATAGATTTCATGGGACCATTTTCGTTATCATTTGAATTTACGTATATCTTAGTTGCAGTAGATTATGTCTCAAAATGGATTGAGGCTATTCCATGTCGAAATAATGACCATAAAACAGTCATGAAATTTTTGAAAGAAAATATCTTAAGTCGATTTGGAATCCCTCGAGCCATTATAAGTGATCGGGGTAAGCATTTTTGTAATAGACCATTTGAAACATTAGTAAAAAAATTTGGTATTGCTCATAAAGTTGCCACCCCTTATCATCCTCAGACAAGTGGACAAGTTGAATTAGCAAATAGGGAGATAAAACAAATTTTAGAAAAAACTGTAAACCCAAATCGCAAAGATTGGTCTTTAAGACTAAATGATGCACTGTGGGCTTATAGAACTGATTTTAAAACTTCATTGGGTATGTCTCCCTATAGGATAGTTTATGAAAAACCTTGTCACTTACCTGTGGAACTTGAGCATAAAGCCTACTAGGCTATTAAAACTTTCAATGAAAATCTTGATTCTGCTGGACATATACGTAAATTACAAATAAATGAACTTGAAGAATTGAGAAATGATGCATATGAGAATTCGAAAATTCATAAAGCTAAAATTAAAGCCTTTCATGATAAAAAAAATTCAGAGAAAAACATTTGACATTGGTCAGAAGGTTTTGCTTTATAATTCTCGACTTCACATATTCCCTGGAAAATTAAGATCAAGATGGAGTGACCCTTTTATTGTGAAACATGTGTACCCTTATGGAACAATTGACATTGAAAATCCTAGAAATGGGAATGTGTTTAAGGTAAATGGGCAAAGACTCAAGCCGTTTCTAGAAAACCAAGCTTTTCATGAAGAATTTACGTTCCTGTCGAATCCTTGTTACGAGACCAATTAATCTTTGTTTTATATATTTACATATTTATATATATTTATTATTCTTCTAACATTTTTTTTTACTTGCAGATTAATTTAGTAGTTTTGTTAAAGTTTTGTTTTGCACCCCGGTTAAGTGGCGGATAACGATACTCCGTGATATTTCAAATCGATTTTGTCAGTTTTCCATAATTACTGATATTTTCTCTTCTTCCCCCTTTTCTAAAAAAAAAATGGATAACATTCTAAAAAATTTAAAAAAGCGTTTTTCCTCATTGCTTCAAAATTCCTTGAAGAAAATTTACCAAGCAAGATGTGAAAGATTAAGGTTATTAATGATTATGAATATACTTGTTGATTTACATTGGTTAATTGAAGCCAAAATTAGATTGACAGGTGAATTTTCAGACTCATTAATTTTCTACATGCCTGACTTAGGTAAAAGCTCTTTTTTTTAAAAACGAAGAGCAAAACGATTAAATGTTTGTTACAAGTGTGCACGCACAACTTGCAACACACGTTGTTGTACTTTAGGAATGGTGTCTGTAAATCGCGAAGATAAAATTAGGTTCATTAAGGATGGCCTGAGTAAGGAGTCTTTAGATAATATCTTATCGACTCTTGAGACGCATCCTAGTGGATATGTGCATATTGCAATTCATGAATTATAGGACATATTCCTAAAAGAATATGAGCGGTATAGTCTCGGGAATCTGACTTTAAAAGACCATGTTTGCCAATTTATAAGAAAATTGGATGGGAAGTCTATCCCCGACCCATAGAAGGCGTTTAAGCCATTACTGGACGTAAAACCAGAGGAAGATGTGAGCCACAATCACAACTACTTGTATATATTTACTATAGCTGTTATTTTTAAATGTTTTATTTCAAACTCAAAAGTCTTTTCAATAATCAACCACCTATAATCCTTTTTGAAAATTTTGCATTTTAAGCCGACAACCCATATGACTTTTTCAGCTAACAAATTGCAAATTGGTAAAAGGTGTTGAATCTTGTATTTCAAGCCAATAGCTATGTGATTTAACTTTGCAATACCTTTTGGCTCTATAAATACATTGCATTATTTCTGCATCTTTCTACAAACTCAAAATCATTCAAGAGAGAGGGTGAGGGTGAGTGTGATCATGGAAGGATCATCAACTTGTAAATTCATAAAAATTTGTGTCTTTTTTGGATCCAGCCCTAGAAAAACTAGTGAGTTTATAGAAGTAGCAGAAACCCTTGGTAAGATGTTAGCTGAGCGAAATATTCATTTAGTATATGGAGGAGGTAGTCTTGGATTAATGGGACGTGTGGCAACCGCTGCACAAAATAATGGCAGTCAAGTTTTGGGTATCATACCAAAAGCTCTAGCTGTTGGAGACATTGTAGAAAAAACAATTGGGGATGAGTTACAGGTATCATCAATGCATGAACGAATTTCTTTTATGCTTCGTAATGCTGATGCCTTCATAACTCTACCTGGAGATTTCAGAACATTGGAGGAAATTTTTCAAATTGTTTCATGGGCACAATTGCAAATCCATAAAAAACCAATTGGTTTGTTAAACGTTGATGATTTTTATAATGGGTTGTTATCTTTTCTTAACTATGCGGTAAAAAAATAATTCGTCTCATCTGCAGCACGACAGATCCTCATTTTTGCTTCAACTGTTGATCAATTATTCGATGAACTATAAGCTTTTACACCTCTATCTGATCCAGCAATGAGTCAGATAGATTGGTATACTGATAACAGTGAAAAGAAATGCAAGATAGATTTGACGCTTCATCCGTAGCCTATCTATTTCTATGTATTTTTAAGCTTTTTGTGTGGCTTGTTTTATTTTGTTGCAGGTTTAATTTTCAATAAAAGATATTTCAGGTGATATCTTCTATACTTTACTCTTTCTATATTTTGACATTGAGGACAATGTCTCAATTTGGTTGGAAGGGGGGGGGAAGATAGTTGATATTATTGTTATCACCTTGTTTACAAAAAAAAAAATTATTATTATCATGAATGGCGCGAGTAAATTGTTCATTTATGTATTCTTGAGACGCATTCTAACTCTAGAATGGCAGAGTAAAGAGTACATTATAAAATTTTGAAACACATTCTAATTGGTTTATTTTTAATACATTTTATGTATAAATGTTTGTTGCTTAAGTTCTTGGTAACTCTTGCGTAAATAAATTTGCTTTGTTATCGATATATGATTTCAAAATTGTTTAGTTTAAATCACTTTTCCTATCTAGGTTACTAAAGAATAACTTCTGAAATTATTTCTTGAGAACAATACTAAGCCTTGTGGTAAGATGGATGATTCAATATATATAGCCAAAAGAATTTTCATGTTTAAGTATACATATTATTTTCTAAACTCACATATCTTTTGTGAGTGAGTGGAGAAATTTGAGATAACAGCTTACGAACTTTTATTGATCTTTTGAAATTGTTAATTTTTATTTGGAATGACATTATTTGGGATGAGGAATGATTTGGTGGCTTAGCTGAAGGATAAAAGAAAAAATTTGAAAAAGTATTATGATGATAAATTGCTTTTATTTTGTAATGATTCCTTATGTCTTTAAAAAAAAAATAAAAGAAGTCAATTCAGTTCAATAAAGTCTTCATTCAATTTTACAAGACTAAAATCATTAGGAAGCAATCTTATCACCGAATTCTATATTCGTAAGATTCGCATTAAATAATTAAAGTTTTGAAGCTAGCATTTGGCAATAATAGTTTGACTCTAAATATTTGATTTTCCTATCTTTGGATCAATGTTAGTTTGTCTATCTGTCCTTAAATGTAACTTTTTCTTGAGCGATTATCTGTTTTCCAACTCTATGAGTGAAATCCTAAGCTATCAAACAAGTTATTCACCTATAAGGATATGGAGTTGATGCTTTTACTTGAAAAAGTTTTAAGGCTATATATGTTGTGGTTTGTGGTAAGAAGGCTTTGGCTTAATTCACACCAAAAAAAAAATATTTGGAAGTTATGATTGAAATAACTTTTATAGCGATTGTGATTTTAAACTGACGTTTTGTTTGAAATACTTAGGTAGTGTTCAAATTTTATTTATGCTCGAATTGCTAGGAACTAGCAATAAGCCAGTTGGGGGGTGTGATGAACACTTGAAATTACACATTTAATAAGAGTTTTATATGATTGTTTTGTATTACTAGTGTATTTAATTTTCTTAATTTAAGTATGTTTACAATATTGTACTTAATTATCTTTTAACTGTTTTATGGTAGGGTCGGTAAATTGGGCATAACTTTCTACCTAAAGATCCAATTGAGGTAATTCTTAATCCTGTGAAGATCTGACTCAATGTGCTAATATATTGTATTTCACAAAGCATTTGAAATTCGAGTATTTAGAGAGTGAAAAATAGCATAGAATATAACTAATCTGCAGTACAGGCTCAGTTTGAACAGTCATCAGTATTTGACTCATAACTATAGAAATACGTATCTAATATGTATGAGATCACTCAATTTGAAAAGCTAAGAGACTTATCTACAACGTTGATGTTTTAAGGGACAGCTAATTTGGATCACATCAATTCTAAATTAGATAATCAAGTGGGTGCCCTAGTGATAATCAATGCAAATTATTTTGCCACCATTCTTGACTTTCATCAACTAAGTGGTTCCCTCCAAATTTGTCTCGATTTATCCATGTTTTTCTATAAATAGGTGGCTTGTTTATGCCTAAAGGATGTAATTAGAAAGTTAGAATTTAGTTCAAAATACTTGTCATTTGTATCCATTTCTTTGTAAATTTATTTCTCTTGTTTACTATTAAATCATGTTATTTCTTCATCCATTTCTTTTCTTTTTCTTTAGTTTTATTATGTTCAAATAATTTTCTTTAAGTTAAGGTGAAAGGGTGAAGCTCTTGGCAAAGTAATAAGATATGTTTAATATTTATTCATGAATTTAATGCTTCATTTTTAAGTTATGCAAATTTATATATGATGTATTTATTTTGTTTGTAAAATTAATACCCTTTCTTCTAAAGTGGTGATTCTTGATTTATTATTTACAAACTTAATACTTGGCACAATAAATTTTTAAAACTATTTACAAGATTTGGTGTATATAACATTTCTTGTAAAGTGGGAGTCTTGATTTATTGTAGACAAATATAAAGATTGGCATAATAAATACTTGAACCCATTTATAAGATTTGATGCATAATAATTGAAAGAAATAAATACTAATCAATAAATAAATGATGATGAACTTTAATTGCTATATTTTTCGGTTGGAACCTCCTTTGTGTGAGGATTCTAATTGAATTATAAAAAAAAGTTAAATATATTCTTACTTTTTATGCCAATAGTGAATCCCCCTAACCTTAGCTTTTATTTGAATTGGTTAATTGAAATAATATTTACAAACATCTTATACTGTATTAATTATCTTTAAAGTGTTTATAATTTGTAATTTTAATTTTACTTCCCTGTGGATCGACCCCGTTCTCATCGGGTTATTTATTACTTCGACAATCCTGCACTTGGGAATAACTCCTATATTCTGGACGTGTCATCGGGGCCTTCGATTTGAGCGCCAGGGCGCCAATTCTAGAGAGTGAGCGCCGCGGCATTGAACCCGAATGCCGCGACACTGAATTCTAGGCACTCTTTAAGGGTATTTTTGTCATCTTTTTGAAACCCTAAACCTATATAAACGTTCATTGTTGAGCCAAGAGGAGTTGGGCAGTAGAGAGCACGAAAATAAACACTTCATTTGGGTTTTAGAATCAAGAATCAACAATAAGAAGCAAAAATCAAGAGGAGGAAGAAGAATTTCTGCATTTTGGAGGAAGAACATCACCATTGCATCAAGGGAAATTTTTCCTTCTTTTTAATTTCGTATTTGTTGTTGATTCCAGCATGTATAATTATGTTGTTAGATGCTCTAAACTTATGTTTTTAATTATGAACTAAGTTTTATTACTAGGATTACAATGTGAACTCAATATGTAGCTTGGATTGATTATTTTCCCTTATTTATCATATTGGTATGGAATTGTTCAATTTGTTCAACGCTTAATGCTTCTAATTACATGACAATATATTAGATTGATTAGGGAACCTTAATGAACTTGAAAAAGGGAATTTTGTGTTGGTTATGGATAAATTGATGTATGATCATTATGTTAAAGTATGAATTCCATATGAGATAGACATATACTTATATGGCATATATGACCATTTAGAGAATTTGAACTTAATGAATCTTATTTCAATTTGATTATCATAGACATATAGATAGTTAATTGAATGAGATATACTCACTTGACCATCGAAAAAGGCTTGTGAGGATATTAGAGTTCTTGGTTAACATTCATATTGATAGTTTTAAAGAGAGTAGTTGGATTCAAGTGAAGTATTGAGGGATTATTGTAATCCTAGGCATTTGAGTATTTGTGCTACAACGTTTGTTCTCTTTGCTCAATTCTTGTAATTATTATTATTTCTTATTTAGTTAGTTTAGATATCAAAACCATTTAATTGCCAATAACTTGAATAAGAATAGAAGAACATAATTTTAGTACTTAGCAAGTAGTAATAACAACTCCTCGTGGGATCGACACTCTATTTATCATATATTACTTTGTTGCGATAATGTGCACTTGCGTTAGTTTGTGTTATAGAAATCACACAACATACAACAAGTACATTTCATATTGCGGAACTCCCTAGGTCTACGTCCAATTTGTCAAATAGAATTGTTCCGCGGTCCGTGATCAATGCCCTACGCACACGTCACGAATATTATAAATTAGCGCAGTATACCATACAAGTTGAGGTCATTGCGCATACGTATTATCCTTTCGCCATATATATCCTAGAGGAGCGAGGATATAGATTAGCATCATTAAATTCTCACGCGTTTATCCGTAAACTTATCTCCAGACACGTATCTCAATAAATAATATATGCAAATACCTTTGCGATATTGTTTAACCTTGTGAGAAATTCTTTTTTAGCCTTTGTTGCTTATGACCATAAGTTTTTCTCAGAAACAGTCTCAGAGTATCCGGATATACAACTCACCCATGTGAGCTAACGAATCTCATATCTGCATACACCGAACTCTATGAGATTCGAACTATACCTAATGACACATAGCGATCAAACCGTGAAAGATCTCTAACATATGTGGAACCAATGATCACTCACAAGTCCACCGTGGTGCTCAGGTTAAAGGATTACGTACACTACTTTACTCCAGAGAACCAACTGTTGATGACTTCATGGAATATTTATTGGGGTCTTCGTTGAGTTTGTTCAGTATTTAGTCCTCACTAAATACCATATGCCATACGAGCTTCTGATAAGCCTATGGTTAGCTAAGGTTAGCTAAGAATAACATCTAACCCATCTAGATATGGTCATACACTCATCTATAATTAAGGGTTTCACCGACAGATCCATATCAGTGAATGAGATCAAGAACATCGTGTTTGAGAATACACGTGCATAATAACGTTTTTTAACACCTATTGCAACTATGTTATTACTTATGTACTATATGGTCTATGCCCCATTACAGGCAATGTTCTAAGTCTTAAATTTTACTAATTTTTATAACATACTAACTTTTAGTAATGGTAACTGTTAGCAATTATAATTCTCAGTGTTGCTACCCTTTAGCGCTAGTCTAAACTCTTTTAGGTCAGATCTGAATTCCTTCAGATCATACAATGTCTGTAACGTTACAAGTATTGTACCATTAAATTAATAAAATTAGAGATTTAATAAAAAGCACTCTATAAAGATTATAAAATAAAATATTCATACAAAACGGGATGACACGTAAGCATAAATTCAAACAATAGCTCCTATAACCAAAGTATATATAAGGCCCGATGTGGATATATTACCATCTAGGTATTCAGTAAAATCGAAGTTGGAATACCCAATAATTTCTAATCTATTTGATCTCTTACATGCAAGTATGCAGTCTTTTGTTCTATATAATTACTGCATAACCCGTTTAGCTATTTTCTAATGATCTATCTCAGAGTTACTCAAATATTTGCTTAGCATTTCAACAATGTATGAAATATTCAGACCTGGACATACTTAAGTATACATAAGACTCCCTACTGCTAATGTATAAGGAAAATTTTGCATCTCTTTCTATTCATTCTCATTCTTAAGGCACTGACTGAGATTAAACTTATCACCTTTAATAATGAAAGTATCTCATAGAGTACAAACCTTTATGTTATATCTGCTAAGCACTTTATTGATGTAGTTATTTTTGTGATAATCTAAATATATCTCGAGTGCGATCCTAATGTATCTTGAATTCCTAATACAAAAGATACATCTCCAAGATCTTTTATCTCAAAATTTATTGATAGAAATCTCTTGATTTCGTGTAATAAGCATATATCATTGCTTGCTAGCAGTATATCATTGACATACAAAACTAAGAATATAAACTTATACAAAACTAAGAATATAAACTTACTCCCATTGAACTTATGATATATATATATATATACACATTCATTAATTGTATTTTTCTCAAAACTAAACGAGATAATCACTTGATGAAACTTGTGATACTATTGATGAGATTCTTGTTTAATACTGTAGATAGACTTTTTTATTTTATAGACCATATTCTTTGAAGCTCCAAACACAAAGTTTTATGGATGCACCATATATATCATTTCATTGATGTCACCATTGAGAACATAGTATTTACATCCATTTGACGTAGCTTCAAATCAAAATGAGTTACAAGTGCATGATAATTCTAAAATAGTCTTTCGTTGATACTAAAGAGAAAGTCTCTTTATAGTCAATGCATTCTTTCTGAGTGAAACCCTAGATAATGAAATGCGTTTTATATCTTTTGATGTTGTCTTTTGAATCACTCTTGGTCTTAGATATCACTTTGCCACTAATGGGTTTCCAACTCGAAAAAATCTCAAATGTCATTGTCTTTTATAATTTCATCTTATCATTCTTGGTTTTAATCTGCTTATGAGAATTAAAACTTTTTTAAAATTGAATGAAATTGATTGGATCATTTTTTAGTTCTATATGAAACTCATATTTTTATAGATAGACGATATAATTATTTGAAATCACACTCTTCTTTCTCTTATGGATCTTCTCAATGACACTTGTCATTTAGGTTGTTGAGGTTGCCCTTATTAAGCATAGACAAATTATTCCTTTTGGATTGGGTGCTCATGTATATTATCTTGTATTTCTTGATCTGCGTCTTGAAGAATGTTAGAAATTTGGGTTAATTATTTTTAATAGTAACTGTAGAAAGAGAAATAAATTCATCTTTAAAAACAATTGTCCTTTTTATTCTACCCCAACTCAACACCTTTAAGAAACTTAGCATTGCCTGTTTCAAAAAAGAATTTATTTGAGGAATCCTCAAACTGGACAACCCCAAACATGTAATTGCCTAATACAAAGCTTCTTGCTAATCCACAACTCGTTCAGAGTTTTAGATACAACTTTACTTAAAACTCTATTAAGATATAAACTACAGTATTTAATGCTTCTCTCTATGGTGATTTAGGTAAAGAGTAATGATTAATCACACTTTTTATTGTGTATTTAAGTATTGGATTTTGTATTTTAGCAACACCATTCATGCTTGGTTTTTTAGGCATTGTGTATTGAGAGACGATGCTATACTCCTCTAGGAATTTCGCAAAAGGTCCTAGATGTTGTTCACCTAATCCGTTATATCTTTTATAGTATTCACCACTACAATCAAATTTAACAGCTTTACTTTTCTTGCCAAATTGATTTTTAACTTTAACTTTAAAAATATTAAACACGTATAGAGATTGAGATTTTTCATGAATCAAGTAAAAGTACTCAGAACGAGAATAGTCATCAATAAATATAATAAAATATTGTTGGCAATTCTAAGAAACCATATGGAATAGTCCAAAAATATCAGTATGTATTAATTTTAAGACATTGTTGCTCATGTTGGCACTTTACTTTTTATTGTTTGTATATTTTTTTTAATACACTCAATACAGACTTGAAAATCTATTAAAGTAAAAGAATCAAGAATCTTATCTGACATATGCTTTTTTATTCTTTGTTTAGAGATATGTCCTAAATGATTATGCCATAATATAACAGAATTCTCATCAGTTAACTTTTACTGCGTATCACATTTACTAATATATAAGGATTTATTAAAAGAAGTATGAGTATTCAATTTATAAGGAATATTAATAAATAAAAAAAACTAGTACCAACAAGATTAGAATTTTGATAGAGACTGAACTTATTGTTTCTAAATGAACACGAATATCCTTATTTGTCTGAACTAGAAACAAAAGTTAAGTTTCGTCTAAATAATGATACATAATAAATCTCATCTAAATCTAGATAATATTTAATCTTTAATTTTAATTTAAATAAACCTATGGCATCTACAAAAATTGTGTTGTTATTTTCTACACAAATGCATCTTTCGACATTAATTAGCAACCATCTCCTCAAACAACCTTGTATAAATACACTTATGTGAGTAATTACACATGTATCTACCCACCAATTTTGCTTAGGTATGGAGGCTAAATTAACTTCATAAGAAATGAAGTTGATAAGTGTACATTTTTTAACACGCTATTTGGCGTATTGGAATAATCATTCTTCATATGACGAGCCTTTTGTAGAAGAAATAAATAATAATTGAATCTTGTTTCTTTTGCACCTTATTATGTGAAGTTTCTACTAGTTTTCTTTCCTTTATCCATTTTTATTTTCTTATTGTTAACCTTATTTTGAGAAATACTTTTTAAGTAAGCATTTTCAGTATTTTCTCACTTTAGTTTGTCTTCTTCTCGCACACAATGTGAAATGGGTACATTAAGAGTCTGTGTATCCTTTTGGGCATTGTAACTTACTTTAAATTGACTGTATTGTAGAGGAAGGGATATCAAAATCAAATGCAAAAGTAAGTCATTGGATAACTCTAACTTTAGTGCCTTAGTTTTGAAGTGATATTAGACATCTGTATAATGTACTCTATTATGTTTCTTTTATTATTAGACCTCATTGAAATAAGATTAGCTAGTAGTTTACTTGTTTCAACATTTTCATTTTTTGACAAAATATTATTTAATTTTTTTAAGGAATTTTTTACCATTTTCCTTCTTATAAATAGTGTCATTAAGCATATGAATGAAGTTTATATTGACAGATATAGTAAAAGTAGAAAAAAAAACTTACAAAGAACACGTAAGAAAATAATAAGCTAACAATTATGTCATTATCTTAAGCATATATATGCATGACATAAGTAAATATACAAATGTGAGTTTCATACTAAGATACTTAATACAGCATTGATATTTAGTCTTTGGCTCAAAATATCAACTGTAAATGGTAACTCTCAATGAAATAATCAAATGTTAATAATAAATTTTGCATGCAATAAGTCTTTCTTTGAATCGACTCATTGCATACATGAAAAACTTGATAATTATCACACATTTATTACCGCAAAGATCAATAACCTTTAATGAGGACTAAAAGTATAACGACATTCTACAATTACATTTATATAATGCTCGATAGGGATCTCTCTCTGTGATGGAAAAAAGAAGAACTCTACGTTTAAGATTGACTTGGGGACCACAACACCATATGAGTCTTTATATATTATGCTAAATTAAAATCCCATCAACCATAATTTAACTAATATTAGGTTTTTTTTAAATAACAATTTCATATTAAACTAAATATCTCTAGAGCTTAAAAAAAAGACTCTAATAAATCACTTATAATTAACCTTATTTAAAATAACTCATACTATAAAATTATTATTAATATATAAGCTCACATAAAATAAATAATAAAAAAAACCAACACAATATTCACTCTTTCAAGTTGAAACGAGGACCGTAAGTCTGTTGTCCCAAATATCAATGGTAAGTTTATTATTAGTAGTGTTGAAGCGAAAGCACACAAATAAACAATATAACCTAAGCAATATAACGTAAAATAAGTAATTAAAAAACTAAAGAGAGAAAAGTAAAAGAAGAACACACATAATTTATATGGTTCGACAACTTGCCTACTTCCATGGTGGATTAAGATCACACACTCTTATTATTGAATCTCAAGGCAATTACAAAGTATGCATTTTACAATAAAGACATAAAGTAATCACTCTCTCTTGCAACCAAGGGGTTTTATCTCACTAACAATCACAAAATATGTTAATCACAAAGATCACACTCTAATCACAAAAATTTGTGTCTTCTCACTAAGATTTTACTAAGACCACAAAGATTTCCACAAATGTGTTACTAAGATCACTAAGATGTGTTTACAAGTCAATAGAGAGTTTTTATATAGGCTTTAGGAAGACTTGAGTTTACCTTAAATGTGTGAGAATTGTATTAGAGAGTTATGGAACAGGTGGGAGACAAAATAGGCCGAATCAAACTAGGAAACAGCTTTCTACACTGGGTGTTGCCGCACCCAGCTCCTGGCGCCGTGGTGGTAGGCATTCCCGCTTAGGCACCGACGTTGCGGCGCTAATGCTTGGGCACCGCCACTTGCGACTTTTGTCTCCTTTCGCGTCTGTCTTCAATTTTCGTGTACCTAACACACTTAGCTTGCTCTCCAAATCATATCCCGATAATTTTTAATCAACTTTCTCACAAATCTCCTCATTGATTCAAAAGCATTCACAAAGTAACTTGACCTCTTATCTCCGCATCTTCGGTCACCCTCACAAAGTAGTAACTCCGGTTAAATCCTTGTATAGGATGAACTTAACAGAGGGCAGTGGCTTAGTCAATATATCAGCAACGACGCTTTCATCGTTAGACTAAATTCACCACTTTAGGCAATCTCTCAAATATAATGGAGCTGCACATCAATGTGTTTAGACCTCTCATGGAATACTTAATGCTTGCTTAGGTGTATGGCACTCTAGCTGTCACAATATACACCGGTGTTCACATCTTCAGTAGCTATTACCTCCATGCATATGCCTTTTTGTTGGCGAATCTTAGGCACGTGTGGGTGTATGCATGTGCAATTGTGTCTATTGCCTAACACAGCGAAAATGTGTAAATTTTGCAATAAATACAATATATTAATCGCATTAATATATTTATAGGATTAGAGAACTCACCTCAACGTGTAACGTTATACATGTATTTTTTTTCGGAGTCCGCTTGGAGAACAACTCGCGGGCAGTTTTAGTCACTAACACGGTGAGCTTGGTGAGCTAGAACAACAGCCCTTTACGCAGCACCGGGTTTAACTCTTAAACCATAAAATGGTCAGTGTGTGTTTTTATCCTTTTCTCCAAAAAGATAAGAAATAAAGAATTTAAAGCAATCCACCATTACTTCAATTGGAAGCATAGAAAAAAAATGAAACAATTTTATTTTTTTCTTCATTTTTTTTTTCTTCTTCTTCTTTTTCTTTCTTTCTTCTTCTTTCTCCATTTTCTCTTCTCTTCTCTCTCGGCCAAAATGGCCAAGAAACACATAGCACACACCTTTTTTTTTTCTCTTCACTTTATATATATATAATAAAATAATAATATAATATATATAATAATAATATAAATTTTGTGCATCTGCCAACTATTTGGCACCCAAATATAATATTAATATATATAATATCTAATAATAAAATATTATATAATATAATAAGAGAGATATTTTGATTATTTAGAAAATTAAATAATCAAAGTGAGAAATGACCATTTTGTCTCTCATAAATAGTTACCAAGTTTACCTCTTAGTGGGTCCCACCAAATTTTATACTTGAGTAAACTCAACTAAGGGTCCATAATATGTTACATGTCATTATACAATTAGTAAAAAATAATTATTGATTAATTGTTATATTTAACACTTAAATACATACACTCATGTATTCCCGTGGTAGTCCTGAATATTGCTGGATTAAACAATTTAATCCTGCACGTTGCCTCAGTGCACAACGAGTACACTCCATATCGCAGGACTCCTTAGGTCCTACGCTCGATTCGTCAAATGGAACTATTCTATGAGTCCGTTAACAATGCCCCACGCACACGTCACGGATGTACAAACCAGCGCGTTGAACCAGACAAGCTGAGGTTACAACGCATACGTATAGTCCTTCCTTCATGATATCCTGGATGTGCAGGGATATAGATTATCACTGTCAAATCCCCTTGCATTCATGTCCTATCTCCAAACTTG
Source organism: Ailanthus altissimus (assembly GCA_946807835.1). NCBI lineage: Eukaryota > Viridiplantae > Streptophyta > Magnoliopsida > Sapindales > Simaroubaceae > Ailanthus > Ailanthus altissimus. Next base: position 25,215,193 of record OX327696.1, on the reverse strand, counting down.
TATCTCATTAAACAATATGCGCAAACTCATTTGCCATATTGTTCCACCCTGGCGAAACTCCTTCTCGGGATGATTGCTTGTGGCCATGAGCTTTCTAAGATATAGTCTCGAAGCATCTGGATATCTAACTCCATATGGGAACTGACGGATTCCATATCTGTATGCACTAGACTCCATAAGTATCGAACCATACCCAGCGGTCACACCATGAAAGGTCTGTGACATGCGTGGAACCAAAGTATAGTGAATCACTTATAAGCCCATCATGGCACTCAGATCAAAGGACCACGTATACTACTCAACTCGAGAGGACCCTCCGTTGACGGTATACATTGAATGTCTATCAGAGGCCCTCGTGAGTCTGTCTCATACCCAATTCTAACTGGATACCCATATGACAATATGAGCTTCAAGCTCACAGTCGACTAGGAACGACCATCTATACACTATAGGTACGACATATGCTGATCTATATATAAAGATATCTACCGACAGACCAGCTTCGGAAGAAATAGATTATGGAAAATTATTCGAGAACATACTTGCGCAACTTGTATTTCCTGGCACCTGATTGTAAGTCTTGCAACTATGAAGTTACTAGTATATTCCCAGGTCTATGTCTCATTATAGACAAGGCTCCATCTCTTGGATCTGCTGAGTATTATAACCAGCTAACACTTAGCTGTGATAACATTTAGCAATTATATCTCTCAGCGTGGCTTACTATGAGCCTTTATCTAAACTCCTTTAGATCTGATCCGAACTCTTTCAGATCTACAATGTCTGTAATGTTACATGTATAATACCATATAAATGGGTATTAGCAATTTAATAGGAATGTACACTTTTATAAATACACAAGTATATGTACATTCAGGGATGGCATGTAAGCACTGACCCTAACACTTTCAACCACACGGCCTCTTTAATAGCTTCACCAACAGCTATGTACTCTGTCTCTGTGGTAGATAGTGCAACTACATGTTGTAGAAGTGATCTTGAACATACACTATACCCAAACACTATGAATATGTAACCCGTCAATGATCTTCTTTTATCTAGATCACCTGCATAATCTGAGTTTATGTATTTTTTTACTATTACACTGTTGTCCTCATCCTTTTTATACATCAACCCGTGATTTGACATCCCTTTGAGATATCTCAAAATTTACTTTACTGCAAGCCAATGATTCTTACCCGGATTTGTTGTAAGTCTACTTACCATACTCGCAGCCTATGCTATGTCTCGCTTTGTGCAAACCATTGCATACATGATGCTCCCCACAGCACTTGCATACGGTACTTTACTCATCTACAGTTTCTCCACTTTGGATATTAGCAATTGTACTGATGAAATTTTTAAATGCATGACCAAAGGAGTAGAGACAGCCTTTGCGCTGGACATACCAAACTTCTCTAGAATTTAGAGTATATATCGTTGTTAAGACAAGAAGATAACATCTCTTATTTCTCTCACAATATCCATACCCAATATTCTCTTCGCTGCTCCCAAATTCTTCATCTTAAACTTGCCACTTAATTGCTTCTTGAGTTTCTGTATTTCTTTTATATTCTTATATGCGATCTACATATCATCGACGTATAGAAGTAAATACATCATCCCATAACTTATGTTCTTGAAGTACACGCATCCGTCATACTTGCTCATACTAAAGCCATAAGCCATCATAAACTCATCAAATCTCTTATACCACTGTTTAAGTGATTATTTTAACTCATATAATGACTTCTTTAGCAACACACATGATCTTGTTTTCCGAGCTCCTCGAACCCTTGCGTCTGTGCCATGTATATCGTCGCTTCAACCTTTTCATATATAAAAGTTGTCTTTACATCTATCTGCTCTAAATATAAATCAAGATTTGTACATATGGCTAATAAAATCCTAATGGATGTGTGCTTGACGACTGGAGATAATATCTCATGAAAGTCAACTCCCTCTCTCTAAGTAAAACCTTGTGCAACTAACCTAACCTTGAATCTTGTAGGCTCTATCCCAGTATCCCTTCCTTCACCTTATACACCCACTTGCAACCAATTAGTTTCTTTTGAGGTATCTCCACCAACTTTCAAGTATTATTCTTCCTAAGAGAACTTATCTCTTCTTCCATGGCCTGCGGCCATTCTTTCTTATTTTTACTATTTATAGCCTCACCATATGTTCTAGGCTCATCATACTCAAGAGTGTAAGCAGAATTAAAAGTATAGGCAATCAAATCTACTTGTTCATACCTGATTGATGGGTTAATCATTCTCTTTAGCCTGTCTCTAGCTAGCTGGTATTCTTCAAGTTCCATCTCAAGAGTCCTAGTATTTCCCTGGGTTGACTTGGAGGAACTCGCCGAAGTTCTTGGTTTATCTTCAAGGATCTCATTGTTGAAGTGCTGATCTAGGGCATATCATATTTACTTTTAGGCTCTACTTCAACTTCTATCGACTCGGGTGCTGAGTCTTCCTTGAAAATAGATTCTTCTTTCTCATCCTTTTGGAAGGCTTTTATAATTATCATCTCATCGAACGTCACATCACGACTTATGATACTTCTTGGCGGTGTCAAATCTTTACACCATACTTTATATCCTTTTACTCTTTCGAGATGCCATATGAATACCCATTTGATAGTTCTAGGTTTCAAATTCTCCTTTTTAACATGTACAAAGGCAAGACAACCAAATATTCTGAGGTGGTCATACTTGGGAGGATTGTCAGACCATTTCTCTTCTAGCATCTTAAAGTCAATTGCTGAGGAGGAATTTCTATTAATCAAATAAGCTGTCGTCACTACAACTTCTCCCAAAATACCTTGAACATCTTCGCATTGATAAACATGCATCTAACCCTTTCAAGTAGGGTCCTATTCATCCTCTTAGCTACATCATTCTACTGTGGTGTTAATCTTACCGTTCTATACCTTGTAATCCCATGCTTGGCACAAAACCCATCAAACTCTCTATTGCAAAATTCGAGGCCATTGTCAGTTCTCAGCCTGTTCACCCTTTTGTCAGTCTAATTCTCAACAAGAGCCTTCCAAGTCTTGAATGCATCAAACGCTTGATCCTTACTCTTCAACACATAGACCCACAGCTTCCTTGAATAATCATCAATCAAACTGAGAAAATACCCGACACCATCACGAGTAGCTGTCAAAGCTAGTCCCTAAAGATCCGAGTGTATGTAGTTAAGAATCCCTTTAGTCTTGTGCTTGCTGGTACTAAACCTTACTCTATGTGCTTTCCCAAGTACACAATACTCACAAAACTCTAATGGCTAGAACTTATCATCAACAAACGCCTTTTGACTAATTAAATTCTTTAGGTTTCTCTCGCCTAGGTGTACCAGTCTAAGATGTCATAACTTGGTTTGCATATTCTCATCATTTACAGAGAATAATGCAGAACCACTCGTAATTTCACCCTTAAGCACATAAACACCTTTGTGTTTCACTTATCTCATTATCACCATGAAATCCTTCAATACTCTCAAAACCCTCTGTTGATCCTGATGAAACACCCATTCTGGTCTAAAGTCTTTAGTGAGATCAAGTTCCTCTTAAGGTCAAGAACATATCTAACATCTGTCAACTCTCTCACTCGCTCATCATGCAGCCTAAGTTTAACACTACCAATTTTCATCATCTAACATGCAACGTCATTACCCATTAACACCTTATCACCACCAATAGGCTGAAAATTTATAAACTAAGACTTCTACGAGCACATATGAAATGTATGACCAGAATCAAGAACCCATTATTCAGCATTCTTACTATCAGTAGCGATGAGTGTCTCTGCGCTGTTATAGTTACATCATAGGCAAACGCAACATCTACTTTCTTCTTGTCTTGTGTTTTCTTCTTTAGATAATCCTTTATGAAATGCCCATCTTTCTTGTAGCAATAACATTTCCTAGGAGTCTTAGACTTTGATTTTAAGCCATTTTTCCTTCCATCTCTATATGAGGGCATTCCTCTTACATATAGACTTTCTGCATTGCCCTCGATCTGCTATCTAAATAACTTTGAGTTTAATAATGATTTCATATCGCTCATCATTAAACTCTCTCTGCCATAGAGTAACGTATCAATAAAGCTCTCATAACTCTTAGGGAGTGAACTCAATAGGATAATTGCTCTATTTTCTTCTCCTATCTTGATGTTGATAGACTCAAGATCAAGAATGATCTCATTGAATGTGTTTATATATTCTTTCATCGTTGTCCCCTCTGACATGGACAGCTGACACTTCTTCTTCTTTATATGCAATCTGTTGGCCAATGATTTTCGCATATAAAAAAAGTCAAGCTTCTTCCAAAGATCAATTGCCGTCATCTCACCTGCTACTTCCCTCAGTACTTTATCGCTAAATGATAGAACGATTGTGCTGTGAGCTCTTTCTTGAATGTCCATTCTTTCTGCTTTGGCTTTAGATGACTCTAGCGTCTTCTCTTCTTCACTAGATAGAGCTGTAGTCTCCTCTAATGCCGAGCCTAACCGTTGACTCACCAATAATGCTTTATTCTTCATCGTTTAGAAATTGAAGTTATTCATCCCGTTGAATTTCTCTACCTCATACTTGGGTGTGGCCATGTTTGCTTAGAACCAAACTCTGACACCAGTTTGTTAAAGCGAAAGCACACAAACAAATTATTTAACCTAAGTAATATAAAGCAGAACAAGTAATTAAAAAACTAAAGAGAGGAAGGTAGAATAAGAACACACAGAATTTACGTGGTTTGGCAACTTGCCTACGTCTATGGCGAATCAAGATCATATACTCTTATTATTGAATCTCAAGACACTCACAAAGTATGTATTTTACAAGAAAGACTCACAAAGTAAGCATTTTCTCTTACAACCAATGAGTTTTATCTAACTAAAAATCATAAAGTAAGTTTGATCACAAATATCACCCTCTAAATCACAAAGATTTGTGACTTCTCACTAAAATTTTTTTAAGACCACAAAGATTTTTACAAATGTGTTACTAAGATTACTAAGATGTGTTTACAAGCCAATAGAAAGCCTTTATATAGGTTTTAGGAAGATCTAAGTTTACCCTAAATGTGTGAGAGTCATATTAAGGAATCTTGAAATAAGTGGGAAACGAAATAGGCCGAATCAAAATAGGAAACAGCTTCCCGCGCTAGGCGCTTTAGCGCCCAGCTTCTGGAGCTGGGCATTCCGCTTGGGCACCGCGGTGCTGAGCACTTGGTGTTGCAGCTCCCAGGTGCTGTTTTGGGCACTACAACCTGGCGCCGTGGTGCCCATGCCTAGACACTGCTACTTACGTCTTTCGTCTCCTTTCACGTTCATCTTCGATCTTCGTATATTCAACACACTTAATTTATTTTCTAAATTATATTTTAATAATTTTTAATTAATTTTCTTACCGGAAGAATAGTTTTTTTTCCTATTAAAACCCATTACACCTTTGGAATATAAAGCCAACAAAAAACTTATTCTTTTATTAGTAATCATCTGCCAAGGTCTGTACCCAGAAATGCAGTTTATTTATTATGCAAAATTGGATGAAACCGCAATTTCATTAAGTGGCCATTTGTAGAAATATAAGAGAAAAAAAAAAAACAGGTTGAGAGAATTTGATTCATTTTCTTTACGGAACAACACATTCCTTTGATGGATTTTAATGGGGTACTGATAGATTAGATATATCAACTCACGGCTAATAATGCAAAGCACAAATTCTTTAAAAGCATATGTCTCGATCTCAAGATGATAATATCCTGGTGAAATTTTCTTACTAAAATTCTTTTTTTTTTCTTTCTATTTACCTTTTCATGAAGTAGAAATAAAATATCAAGGACAATGGAATATTTTCAGTTTATCAATTATACATGTTTACCTATTCATTAATTAAACTAAGAACTAAGTTCGTGTTTTTTATTTAGCGTGCAAATCAAGTGATCACTAGAGTATAGTGAACCCGTGATCACCCAAATTTAAATAAAATTTAAAGATAAGAGGTTTCATATTTTAGTAAGAATCAAAACCTTAAAAAAAATCACCTAACTATAAAAAAAAAGATATGTACGACATCGTTTTTGGTTATTTAAAATATGAAAAATTAAAAGAGAGTCCAAAAGGAGAAAATTTGCAAAGCAACATAGATGAAAAAATTTCATAACTAGTCTCCTTTAAAATTTTTATTTTAACCGCACATTAAATTACTTAATTTTTGTAACCAAATGACTTGAAAGAGGATGTTTTTGCCCTTAAGCTATATTCTCTTCTAATTCGAACAACTCTTCAAAAAAAAAAATCCAAAGTTAAAAAAAAAAAAAACACACTCATTTTATTTAAAGATTCTAATCAAATGGATGGCAAATACAATAAATACTTAATAAATTTCTCGAATTAAAAATATTATATAATAATATTAAAAAGTGAAATATTTTTGTGATAAATATGTTAAAAATTAGTAAATTAGTTAAAAATGAATATATTTTTGTTTAAAAATAATATAAAATGAGTGAAAAAATTAAAATTAAAGAACAATCAATACAGCATAAGACACTGATACATGTTGCAGTGCCCATCATGCCACAGCGTGCATGCTCCATTTCTACGCAAATGTCGCGCGAAATGGAGGCCATCATATGTGACACTCCCAATGATTGTTTTTATCAATTTTTCATACTTTTCAAATAATATTTTCAACGTTCATATTATTTTTCACAAAATTTATCCAAATAATAATAATAATAATATACTTATTTTAATCATATTTATTATATGCTATGTTTTCTCATTTAAAAATGAAAAATAAGGAAAAAATGAGAAAATATAACTATTAGACAAAAATATCGTATTAAAAATCTTTTAATTATAAAAAATTAATAATTTAGTATGTAGATGGTTTAGTCTCAATGTAGATGCTGCTGTTAGTGTGGAAGACAGAAGGGCTGGGCTAGGAATTGTGATCAAAGATGATGGAGGAAAGCCGATGGCTATGGCAGTAGCCCCAAGTTCTTCCGATCAGACGTGGAAAGAGCTAAAGCTGAAACAGTAAGACTTGGTAGTTTACTCAAATGCTAGTAATGTTGTAAACTTAGTTAAGGGAGACATCACTTCTCTATCTGAAACGAGATGGATAATCAAAGAAATTTGTGACCTCATGAAGGGCAGAAGTCAGATTGTAATTAAACATGTTACTAGAGCGTCTAATGTCTAAGTTAGCTAAATTTGCTGTTAGAAATCCTGAAGCCAAAGTATGGCTTGAATATTTTTCTGTTTAATGTTTTCTTGGTTGAATGGAATTTAAGTTTTAAAAAAAAAAGGATCGAGAACGAATTGGATTAGCAAATCTTGAGCTGTAAGCTCAACATACCCAAGGGCGCTTGTGTAGCACGGCCCAACCAAACATAGTCCTAGCAACCCACGGAGCCACGTTAGCGCGTGGGGTCAGTGCGGGTAAATCTTTTAATCACAGGCCATATAAGTGGCGGCGATGTGAGGCTCTGTTTACAGTTTATTACGGTTTTTCTTTTTCTACTTTTTTACCACACTCGGGCTGGAAAAGGTAGGTTAAAAGCCCCGAAATAAATAAATGAAGAAATAAAAGAGTGATCTGTGATCATTCAGATTTCTGACTTCAGTGGGACTTCTTTGTCATTTTAAAAAGAGTTGTGGCTTTTATAGTGATAATATTGTTTCATAGAGGTGTTTTTGGTCGAAGAAGAATTTTTAGTCACGAGAGCTCCAATCTGGTGGATCGCACATGTAGCGCAGTAGATAGGAATAGGTCATTCATAGGGTAGGAGATATCAGGGCTCATAAGTCATATCTTTGCACCATTTCTGTCTCCATCCATCCATATATTTTATGATCTTTGTTGTAAGATTTATTGATCTACATTCATGATCCCATCATGATTCCACTGATCTCATCTCCACTAGATTCATGGAATACATACATAGACAAGATTATTCGGTCTTCATTCTTGAAATTTTAATTACTTCAAAAATACAACATGTCTTATTCTCTTCGTCAATGTCTTAACATTTTATAACCATCTAATATTCAACATAACTAAAATTTTAAAAATATATATATATATATATTTTTATTTATATTTACATTTATTTTAATCTCATCGTTAATCTTTTTTGTCATAGAAATGATTAGACGTATCATTATGAATATATTTCTCCAATAGCTTAAAAAAGCATGTAATCATAGGCATAGCTCTCACCAGGAAGATTTTCGAATTGGCAGTAGTCGAAATGACCAATAGATCCCTACAACATTGAGACAGTTGCAAGTATAGCCCACGATTTGTTCCGTAACTCATCAGCAGCAGGCAGCTGTCGCCTGTTGGTAAGATGGTGCCTACAGTCGCTTTTCAAAACGGCAGATATTCGAGTTCAAAGCTAAAAAGCCTATTGTTTTGTCTTAACATTGTTTTACTCCCAATACATCGGGATATTTTTAGTCCAAAGAAAGCAAATAATTTCGGAGTACAAATAAATGCATAATATTTTTCTTAAGATATTATTTGAAAAGTACCATAACTATTTTAAATTATATTTTAGAAATAATGTATTAAATAAATATTAAATTGTAAAATAATATAAAATATAAAATATAAAATTATTTGTTATATTTAATATTTATTTAATACATTATTTTTTAAAATATAATTTAAAATGTTTAATATTAATTTTATTTTAAACACTCTCAAATAAGTCTTAATTTCAATTATATTTATAAATTTTAAAAAATAATTATAATATCTAATTATTAAAAAACATTTTATCAAAATTAATGAGAAAATAATAATAAAATCATTTTTATTTTATATTTTATTTTATTCAACACTCGTCAAAATCAAATTAATTGAACACACGACGCATCAGTTATTGGTTAATAGTTTACTCTGTTTTTTTAAAATAATTTTGCTTTTATTTCATACCTGGAAAAAAAGTATGAAATAAAAACATCTGAGACCCCACACGAGTACAGCCTAAATCCCTCCCCTCTTCTCTCTCTTGCTCCCACACGTGTACGGCCTAGAAAAGGTCACGTCATCCTGATCCTTTTTACTAATTCAATTTTCTTCCTCATTGTCTGCTCGGCAATTATCACCATCATAAATTCACTCAACCCTTCTAGAGAAATTGCCAAGCAAATCGCTAATTCAAAATCAGTCCTCACCTTCACTATCAACGATCTCATTGCCAAACTCGTCGATTCAACAATCGAATGCTTCCTGGATTCCCCTTTCGTCAACGACCTCAATCTCACTTCTCACATTCCCCTTTTCACTTCCTCCGAGTTTAACATCACATGCCAGAGTCTACCACATTCTTGTAGCCTTAGGACAATATAGTGCCAACAATCACAATCTAAAACCCTAACCCTAGTTTCAATTCGACAATCAATAGGCTTGGTGCTGGTGTAGGTGTAGGTATTGGTGGTGGAGGTGGCACATAATGAGGTGGTGGTGGTGGATATGGGGCTATAGGGAACCATGTTGCTGCTAGGTACGGAGGTGGAGCTGGTGGTGAAGAAGGCGGCGACGTTGGTTATGGAGGTGAAGCTGAACATAGTGGTGGTGGAGGTGGTAGAGCTAGTAGAGCTCCTAGATATGGAAGTGGGGGCGGTGAAGGTGATGATGCCGGATATGGTGCTAATCAAGCCAAAGAAGTGGATTATCGCACTGAGAAAGAAATGGGTCAAAAAACTAGATTGCTTCACTACTTCTTCTCTCGATTCCTATTCCTTTTATTTTCTTTTGCAACCTTGGCTCAAAGAACTGGTTCGCGAAACTCTCTACCCTTCACCCCTTGCCTTGGTTATGAAAGTAGGTTGTGATCCGCATAGAGAAAGAAATGTATTCACGCATCTCTTTAGTTTGAACGCTTTTTTGTTAGATTTATTTATGTATTTGCTGGAGGAAAACGTGAGGTTGGATTTGGTGGAGGTAGTAGTGGTACAAGCGGCGGTGGAGGTGTGATGCCGCTAGTGGCGTTGGATATGGTGTTGGTGGCAGTGAAGAAAAAGGTGCAGGAGGTGGCTACGGTGCTGGTGGATTTGCTGAATTAGGGATTTTTTTTATTTGCTGAATTAGGGATTATGTGAAAAATTATTTACTATTTTACCGCCTTTTTTTTCAATTTATGTGAAATAGTCTAATATTTTTACACTCAGTCAATTTTTTTAAAGAATAAAAAGTCCATTTTTTTTTTTTATGAAAAATAGATCTTGAGTAAGTTATACAGGATATATTTACTATATCACTACCTTAAATTTGTGCAGAGTCAATTGAGTTATTTTATGTATTCTAATATATAATTTATTAATTTTAACAGAATTTTTTAACGATTAATTATTGTTATTAATTATTTAAATTTGTGAATTTTATTAAAATTAACAAATTTAAATAATTAATAACAATAAATCTTACTTTTAAGAATATTTAAAATAATATTTTTTATAAATAATTATTATTAAATAATAAAATAAATTTTTTTATCAATAAATATAATATTATTAATATTACATCAAAATTATTAATATAATAATAAAAAAATTACTGAGATGTTATAGATATCAACTCATTGAAGTGTAAACTCTTATTAAAAGAGACTAAGTTAAAATTTTATGTTGGAAGATTATCCCCTATTATTAAAAATTATTATTTTTATTATGGACGAAAATTTTTAACCCTTATATTAAAGGAATAAAATTATTTTTATAAAAAAAAAATACTTTCACTAGGGTAATACAAAATTCATTGATACATTACATATAATATAGTCCATCAAATTCAAATAATTAACATTTCAAGCTCATAACCATCGCCAACATTATAACTAATTTTGTTACGACAAAGAAAGTCAATAATAGTTTTAAGTAAATTTAGGTCACCAATCCACTAAGATAGGGTTGTTAGAGCACTGGCAGATCCTCAGATCAAATTTGCATAGGGATGATGATGAGGTTGTTCTACACAGTAGCGATGAGGAAGCTTAAAGGCTGTAAAAAGTTGCTCCCCATCAAATCAGGCTGAGCATCAGCTGTTGGTAAGCATGTTTGCTGGAGATGCAGAGACTGTATGCTCGATGGTGGTTAGCAGTGTCAACAGGTTCAAAGGCTGGCCAAAAGAGAACACTGATGATGGCGCCTAACAGAAATTAGTTGAGGCCCACGAGGCCACATTGGAGGCCGGCGGTGGCTCATCAGAGCCCCCTCATCAGTTTGGCACAGGTCAATGGTAGGCTCAACTATGTGTTGCTCAGTTGAAAAAAAAAAAAGGAAAATAAAAGCAAAGCGTAAAAACAAAACAGAAAATGGAATGGAAAATGCAGAATAGAGGGAGGGAAGATCCGGGGAATAAAGGAAGAAAGATTTCCAACGACGAGGAGGTCGAAGCCCCCTTTCCAATAAAAATAGGTGGGGTTTAGCAACGACAGCTAAGTTTTTCTAAGAAAGATAAGAGAGTGTTTTCTAGTAAGAGAGAATTGTTGTTGACAATTGATGAAACAAAAACCTATTACCGAGAATAAGAGATTTCTTAGAAGTAGATGGGCCCCATACTGGGCCGGTGGTCCAGGAGTCAAAAAAGTTTTCCTTGGTCAAGTTGCTATTTTTTTATTTTTTTTGGACAGTCTAATAAAAGTATTACTATTCATAAACTAATACAAATGATAATGATGAGATGACCGTCGTTGTGACAAAAAGATGAACATGTTTCGTTTTTAATTACTCTAATATTAGCTATTAATCATAATTTCATCTCAACAAACACAAAAGAAAAAACTATCCAAGTATATTTTAGTTATGCTCACGACGTATTAACACTGTCACCTCCTGAAGTTAGCGTAAATTATATTTTAATGATAGTTTTAATTTTAATTATTTTGTAATCCTCTTTATTAATTAAAAAATTAAAAATATTTTCATAATTTTATTATATAAATAATTAAAATATTTTTAAAGTTAGTATAATTTATTTTTTTTAATTAAATAAATAGAATAACAGACAGCCTTAACATCCTTATTCTATAATTAGGATATAATTTACTTTTCAATTGGTTAATTTCATGTTTGACTGTATTCTTTTTATCATTTTGATGGGAATTGTGGGATCCATAGTGCAATAATTAATCATTGATTATGTTTTATACTATTTGTTTTGCAGGCTTGTTGCTACATGATTGGCAACGTCAACATCTCAGCTACCTACATGATTACGTTGTTGATTGAGCGGCGACTGTATAATAACATTATATTAATGATGTTATTAATTAAATTCGTACATTTAATGTTTAATTAAAGCTATAAACTCTATCCCAGCAAGCACAGATTTAATGGAACATTTTTAATTCCAAGATCAATACATACTCGTGCTCACCTCATCACCACATTGAGGCATGCATTGGCTTTCTTCCTCAGAGCTATGAATAAAAGGTAGCTTAGATTGCAAGCACCCATCGAACAAAATGCACCAACGTGAAGATATCAACCTTGGAAGACAAAATAGATCGTAGTCATAGACCTCTAAATTCTAATTACACCATTGAAAATTTTCACCGATTTCAAGTGGGAATTTGCCCATTTGCTATTTTCTTTTAAGAGAAGCTGAATTTATCAAATTGTTAGCTGTATCTGCGTTTGCTATGTATGTTTTTTGGTCGTCTCATCGGGGTAAGCACAATTGTGTGTCAATTCATAAGAAAAAAAAAATTACTTAGGCTTTGCTATTATTTTCTTTAACCACACTAGCTAGTTGATCATAATGTGAACTTGATCATAATGAACTCCTGACCATACATGTTATAGAACTGGGGATATGAAAAAAGCCTTATGATTATTATTTTTTTAATAGAACCAAAAATATATTTAGATTGTCATAAATTTTTGTTGAAAGGTCTTGATCAATTAAGATCAATAAAAAATTTGGTAGTTCATTTTTTTTATAAAAAAAAAACAAAAGAATTGTTACATGCCGATCAATATTCTAGTAAGTATGCACTGCTAAAGTCGAAACATGAGAATTTTCATTGTCTTTAGACATCACAGTATTAAAATATTATGAGATTATCATAATTGGACTAAGTAATACCCATTGCAGGTTATACAATAATGTATAGATACCCTTGGCTGTCCTAGTGTTAAAACTAAAATCAATCATTACATTTTCCTTCCAATATTGAAACTCTTAAGCCATCGAGATGGATATATGTACGTATGCATGTATTTATAAGAAATAATAGCAGGGGGAGAAAGTAGGAACTCCCCCAAGAGAAAGAGAGCTTTCAATTTGTGGGAAACAAAGCATGCATGGCCCCAAAAGAGGAGGTGTTCCCTTGTCTAGTTATTAAAGAGAAAACAATTTAGTAATTTGTGTGGAAGTGAAGACTGAAGAGAGGAGACAATAGACATTCTTTGTTCTCATATATTCAATTGTTTACAAAAACCATGATTTCGACATGTCAGTGAAGAAGAAAAGTTTTAGTTTATCTCCAGCTCCATGATAGCTATAACCAGAAATCCCCACCCCAATTCCAATTTTCTATATATATATATATATATATATATGTGTGTGTGTGTGTGTGTGTGTGTGTGTGTGTGTGTCTGTGTGTCAAGTGGAAAGTGGAAAGTGACACAGCTCAAGTCTCCCAATTCCTCTTTGTTGCCCCACTGATAATTAAAATCATCTTGATCCCCCTCTCACTCTTTCTTATTAAATTTCATCTTTGTGTTTAGGGTGGTCAAAAACAAAGTGGCAGCAGTTCTCTTTTGTCTGGCATTATAGCCAAGGAACTGCCTATGCAATGCTAAATCAAGTCCCATAAAGTGCCTCATTATAAAAACCAATAACGAAAGTAATTCAATTACTCAACCCAAATACATAATGTAGGCGCAGGCGCTATCGTATCTTTATCTGTGAAACTTGTTTTGGCATTCACCTTTTATGATTCATAAGAGAAGAGAAAAAAAGAAAAGAGAGAGAAGAGGATAAATGGATTAGTGAGAGCCGCGATTGATGACCAGCCCATTTTTGTTGGCTAAAGATTGGTGCATGCATGCCCATGCATGTTCTTTCCTCCACCCCACAAGACATCCCAACTTATAATGCAGACACAATTTTTTTCTCTTGTTGACTAAATGGCACATGAAAACGAAATCATTCTTTTCCCAGTTCAAGAGATAATAATTTTCACAATATTCAAAATCCAAATTAATACGAAACACTTTGTGGACTTAATTTTCAAACTCATGAATTGGATGCATGGAATCTGTTCAACGGGATCGTACTAATTAGTCATTGCAGCACCCAATCATTTTATGACAAGGGGTATTAGGGATGCAATTATATATGATTGACACGATGCTGTCTCATAACGTCAATTAATACTGCTAAAACATGATAAATATGATGTATTTCGTTCTGATAAGCACATCAGCGTCCCCATACACTGTAAAGTTGACAAGCAGCATTTATACACGTAACCTGCCCACTCTATCTCTATCTCTAACCCTATCTCTGCTCCTCAAACTCAAATGAATATTTTGGTTACCACATCTTCCTAGATCGCATAAAATATTAAGGGAGAAATATTGTCTATTTTGTTTGAGGAGGTTCCATGCATCCTTCAACAAAGTCAACAGCAAATTGATTCTATCTTATTAGTTTCGATGGAGTTTGCAAAGGAATTATTATAAGTAATAGATTTCGGGATCTAGTATTTTAATCAGTGGATCTACCGACATGAGAGGTGGGGATTTGTTTGGTGGGTTTGATTTGATGACAATTGACAGACATAGACGGACACAAACATATGATAATTTACAAGTGAACGGAAGTTGTTTATTAAATTTGATAGTTGGTGTCGAAATATTGAAACTTAGATGAACAAATTGTGGCCCAATAGCACTGTCAAAATATCACAGCAGTCAACACGGCTTCAAGTTCGAGTTCCTTTTCGTTGGCCACTCTCTGTTTGAGCGTCTAGTTATGAAGTTCAGCTCCCAAATCTAGTGAATTGAATATTGGGTTTGATCGAAATATTGCCTTTTTTTTGTCATGAACCTTATTTTGCATAAATTTGTAACAGCTTACAGGCCATGAGAGTACAGGAAAGGGACTTCTTAACAAACAGAGTTTCGTAGAAATTTAACAAAAGAAAGTTTGAAACCATTAATCAGCTCTCATAAAATCATAATCTGATCTAGCTATAAATTCCCTCCAACAATCAATATGTGTGTATGGATTTCACGTGCCATGAAGAATGGAAGATTTGTTTAATTACACAGTTCTGTTGGAGCGCATAATCAACAACACTACTGTTCTTTAAGAACATTAAAAACTGTAAAGCAGTATGCTTTTGCTCATAATCTATGCAACTTTATCAGCTTTTTTTTGTTTAAAAAAAAGGAAAATTAACATGAGGATTGACTTTAGTTCAAATAATTACAATTTATATCTTTCTTCCATGCAAGTAAAGTTCCCATTCGACACCTAAATCATCTCTTAATTTTTGTTATAAAAACCACCAACTTTTGTCGATGGGAGTGATGGGGTGCTGTCTACTGGACCAATTATATATATTTCACCAAGAAAATTAACCCCCAGATAGATATCTTTAGTCGTATAGGCTACTTTTATTCTTTGAATGATAATAAGTCATTAAGATTGGGTGCTTGTCGGTTGGCCATAAGAAAAAGCATGAAATTACAAGTCATTAGAAGCTAATAACCTCATAACATTAAAGTAGTAACTAAAAGAAGCAGACAATCTTTGCTTTTGGCTGGTTGTGCTTCTTGATTGAGTTCTCTCTTTTTTTTTTCTTTTTCTTTTTCTTTGCCTTTGCCCACTCTTAATCTCTCTTCCTTGCAAAACGGTAGCTACAAGCCCCATCAAAAGTAGTGCAACGACCACATGTTCCCTCCCCCTCTAAAATGAGTCTTAATTATCTCATTCTCTCTCAAGTTTCTTTAGTAATCTTTCTGATGATTGGATTTGATCACGTTGAATATATTTTGGACATTAAAAACACACTTCATAATCTTTATTTTTTGTTTCAAAATGTAAGCAATTAGCTATGTAGGTATTGCTTGCCAGAATATGTAACACATTTGGGACTCAAAACTAATTACGTAAAGTTGAGAACACAATACATACACATGGCAAGATGGGTGGATTGGAAGACAAACAAACGTGACATGCAATATGCCATCAAGTTGATGGGACTTTTTTTGTAAGAAGCCACTTGATTGATAAAATCTTAGGAATTTGATGGTAATGAATTTGTGGAAAGAAAATCGTATTATGTATGCTGCCTATTTTGTAATTAAAAAGAATTCATTGTCAAGTTCAAGTAAATTTAAATGGTTGCATAATTGGTGTCAATTCGGGTCAGTTTGGAGACTATAGGGGAAGGTCTCTTGGCCAATTTTTCTAGTGATTTCAACTTGTTTAGTTGTCGTGCATTCGAGAGTTGGAATAAACATTTTTACCAAGTTGGCAAAGATGAACGTAAAATAAAGTAAAAGAAAAGAAACCATTAACTTACCCAAGGGTCATTGGCCCATCAAATGTTTGGTGCAACATGCATATCTGGGCTTGAGTTATTTACAAAAAATTGGGCTTTTAAGTTGAAGACCCAAAAATGAGGAGATAAAATAGAATTGATGAGCCCACTGTAATTGGTTACGCCACATATGATGAGTCATGAAACAATAAAATTAGAGTAAATGTTTTAACTACGTAGAAGTTGATGTGTTTATTATTAATGAGTGTGACGACAATAAAAACTTCTTTAAGAATATATGAAAATATTTTTTCAAAAACACCTCAATGAAATACATTTTTTAAAATCTCTCTCTTTAAAATATTCATGAACTAAATGAATGAAATTCTGGTAATACCCTTTTATATAAAAGTAGACAGAATAATTAAAACAGGACAAAAACATCAAAAGAGAAACAAATTAAACAGAATACGAAAAAAAATTAAACTGGAGATTCAAACACGTCTGATTGTGTACGAACCAAATCATGTATTCGTGTTTGAGTTGCATGCATAACTTTTTATCTTATCTAATATGAGATGGATCTTAGTTGCAATATGCGCATTTTGGAAGGGGAAAAAAAATATATCCAAAATTTAAACAAAAATTAATTTTAAAAAAATCAAATATTATAGTTTTTGGAATTTTATTTTTGCAAACCACTATCAAGTTTGTGGTCATAAATTTTTAATTGAACTTGCAAATAAAATTATTAGAATAATTTTATAAGATTAAAATAAAAGTTGTTCTCTTGTGACATTTTTTCCTAAGCCTAATCCTTCAGAAGGCTCAACATGGCCTACAACCTTGGAATTGAGATTTTTTGAAAACTCTCACCTGAGTCACATAGTTAAACATGACATTTATTATGCAAACATCTCAAACTTAGCCTACCAATATTGGAAGCTCAAACATTATATAAGGAAACATCATTGAGACATGACTATGGATCTCGGTCTTAAACATCTTTAGTATTAGCAAACACTCTTTGGTGCCAACTGATACTTCTTAACAATTAGCATTAGTTGAGTCGACCATGTAAGACTTCTAAGAGGCCAACCTCCTTCCTCCTACAAGTAGGTGAGAAAGTGCTTATCTACTACTTACGAGAATCAAGGACTCAGAACGACTCCAAATACCTAAACCACCCTTATTCTCGAAGATCTCAGGATCCCCAGAATATTGGCACCAATTTCGCCTTAATAATCTAAAGACGTGGCCTAAATAGAAAAGTAACAGCTTGCCATAGTCTTACATAGATTTTACTACCAAGCACAATAACACATATAAACAAAGGTGAAATAATGAAGAACGGAGAGCTTCTTCTTCTTTCCTTATGTAAGCCTTTTAAAGCTTCTTTCTCCTTCTTTGGATTCTTTCCAAGCAAGTTATGGCCTTCAAAGCTTTAGGGCGGCCTCTAAAGATTCTTTATAGTTTGAATGACATTAAAGAGGATTCAAGGTAACATATTTGTAAATTTATCCATTTATGTGATAGAGGCACTGTCTTTTTATACTTTCAATGTAAGAACTCTCTTTAATAGTGCATTAAAGTGAACTAAAAGCTCGATGAAATAAATATAGGCTTATATAGAGCTGAATCATTATAATTCTCTATTTTGTTATTCATTTATGATTATTTCTATTAATCTTATTTGAATCAAAGGCTCCAAAGGCTTAAAATATACATTAAAGCACCAATATGAATAAGGCCATGTACGCATAAATAAATAATCATCACATCCTAATTTATTAACTAGCTTAATTATTATTTTTAAAAAAATATAAAATTAACTCATTGATCTAAGACAATTTAAAATTCGAGGTTAATAAAAGTAACTACATATAAATTAAAAAAAAAAGATAACTCAATTCGTAATTTAGGGGATTGAAATTTGAGACTAATTAAAATTTTTGTTAACATAAAAAAGTAATTTTTATTTGAACTTACGTTTGATCTTAACAAAAAAATTGTTTAATAACATAATTGAAACTAAAATTTGGAGTCTTAACCTTCTACTCTAATGCAACGTGGAGGCACTATACTCCAAACTTTTTCAAATATTAAAAATAGAAATAGAGTAATTTAGGTTTTTCAAATCATATCTCAAATGTTAAATTTTAAATAAAAGTGTAAAATAATTATTAAATAATAAAATTATATAAATTTTAAAATTATTTATTATATTATTTTATTATTTAATAATTATTTTAATACGTTATTTAAAATAAAAAAATTAAAATTTATTTGAAATATATTTGATGATAGAAAAGAGGTGGAGTACGAATTGGAAAAGAGAAGAGAGATTGGAAAAATATAGAGTTGAGAAGTAAGAACAAGGAAAGCGAGGCCATCTTTTATTATTATATTTTATCCATAGCAGTAGCCGTAACCGTAACTGCAACCAAAACCACGAGCTTCAAGATTTTTTATAAAAAAAATCCCTCTCTCTTTCGCTTCATCTGCTCAAGGTTCTCTCTCTTAATTCACTCTTTCTTTTTTGTTTTTGGTATTGAATTACTTGTGTAGTATGTTTGCTTTCTTGATCTGATTGGTATATGAGGTGGTTTTTTTTTCGTTTTTGCTTCATATTATTATTTAAGATAGTTCTTTGGCTGTTGATATATATGCGCCTTTTTGTTCTTTTAGCTTCAGTTTAAGTTTTGGTTGTTGATTATTCACTTAAATTTGGTGTTATTAGTGACAACTATTTTGTTTATTAATTTGATTATAGATCATAAGCTAAATGTGAAAAAAAGATAAAATTTTATGAAGTAAAACTTACTCTTTTTAGTTGGTTTATGAGATGAATTGATTTTGGTTGATGATTTCAGGAGGAATGGCAAAGAGTGACTTCAAGCAAGAGCATGATCTTGGTAAATATTATATATATTGTGTCTGAATTGTGTATTAAATTTCTTATGTAAGGAAGATTAAAAGGAAAAATTTGGAATTTATAGTGTTATGTTATCTTTTGTGCTTTAGAGAAGAGACGTGCTGAGGCTGCTAGAATTAGGGAGAAATACCCAGATAGGATTCCGGTAAGATTTCATCCTGGCTGTTCAATATCTGTCGTCAATTGCTCTTTTATTTTGGTGTTTTTGGCATAATCTCAAATTGATGTTTGCCCTCTTTCAATTGGTTATAATTTGATTATTAATGTGTTCATTATGTGATAGATATTGTTCAAAAGTATTTGATGTATCAGGAATTTAGGGCATCATATTGAATCCCTTGAAGGGCAACTGGCAACTTGTAGATTGGTTGTAACATATTTTATAGAAGTTCACAAGAACTTGACCCAGTGATCTGCTGCTGCTGCTTGTGTCATTATTTGATTTTAGAATGATGATAATAAACTTTTGCACATTCTGTCTAGTAATATACTTGTGTCTCTTTTATACATGTCCCTGATCATGATTTTGCTTCAGCTCTATTTCTTTTTTCCAATTCTAATTTTTTTTCCTTGCACGTAGTGTGTGCTAAGTTTTGCGCATTTTTCATGTTTCATGAGCATCAGTTGTGGCATTTTTTTTCAGTTGAACCTGTTGTACTTTCTTTCTGCGTTTGTTGCACGAGTTGTATGATTCTCATATGAATTCTTTCATTCTTTCTTGATTTCCAAACTGACTTGTCTGTGGATTCTGCTGGTTTGATTTGAAGGTAATTGTGGAGAAGGCAGAGAGAAGTGATATACCAAATATAGATAAGAAGAAGTAAGAATTACACAATGCTAGTTATGACTCTGGGTTCTTTTCTTTAATTCATCTGTTCCCCTCTATCTATTATGTAATTTAGTTTTCTAGATTATTGTAAATGAAGTTCATCTGATCTTAAAGTTAGACAATACACAACTGCTCTAGAGTGAATCAGAAAAAGGAGAGGATGCTCTAAATTCTTACACTTCTTGTATGGTATAGTTGATAATGTGCACACATGTACTCAATTCTATGGGCATGCATGTGTGAATGCATGCACAGATTCCTGCAGCTTCATTGTCATGTCATGATGATACACATTGCAATGTTGCACTAACCATAAAGAGAAATCAAGCTGTCTCTAATAGTTTTGAGATTCTTCGATAACCCCAAATTTCATGTCTTGACATATGATAAAATAATGTGAAGCAGTAAAGCGGTGCTGGTTTGGGTTACTTGAGCCTGTTTCCTTTATATCCCTTGTTGACACTTGGTGCTACTATTTTCATTTTTATTTATGTGAATAAAAATGAAACCTAAAACCCAACACAATCCCAAGTCACCTCAAAATTTTATCTGATGAACACATTACTTGCTTCTTTTTCTTTGATGAAATTTCTTGAGAGGTTATGGTGGAGACGGAACTTGTGTTTGATCATGGTCACTCATTATGATTGGTGCCGAATGATAATTTAAATTGTAATCAGCTGCTACTTGCTTGATTCTGTGGTACTAATAAGGTTTCTCCTTTATCCGAATCTGACAGGTATCTAGTTCCAGCTGACCTGACTGTAGGGCAATTTGTCTATGTCATCCGCAAAAGGATCAAACTGAGTGCTGAAAAGGCAATATTTATATTCGTGGATAATGTGCTCCCACCTACAGGTAAACTTGCAAATCATGTTATCTTAACAATTTGGTACTCTAGTTGGGTTGTTTGATTGTAAATGGTTGACATGTCATTTTTTTGTTGGTTTGCAGGTGCAATTATGTCTGCTATATATGAAGAGAAAAAGGATGAAGATGGCTTTCTCTATGTTACTTACAGTGGGGAGAACACATTTGGGCACCAGATCCTGTTTTAGCCTGTGATCATTCAGGCATTTCGTGGTTTCTTAGTGTGACCGCATTCTATTTGATCAAAATTGCGCTCCTTTCTGCCGACAATTCCTTACAGTGCATATTTTATATTTTATAAAGACGTTGCCAGTTATATTATGTACAGTTCATATTGTATATAAGCTTTAAAGACCTGATAAATGCAAAGTTTCTTCTTTGCCCTTTTATTTTAATGATTTTTTTGCTATAAACTATCTGTGTTTCAGTTGCTCTGCTTATGTGAGGTTCTGAGAGGATTGGAATTTGGAATGAATGGATGCAAATTAAGCAAGATTGTACATTCTACAGCATTCAATTCTTACAATCATTCTGCCGACAAGAGGCTTTGTGCTATGGATAAAATAAATCCTGCTTCGACTCGGAGGAAAAAATAATTTACCAAGGCGTTGATTAGCACCGACATTGCACAATACTTGGCTGGCATTTCCCAGGTAGCCGGCCCACGAAGTTTGTGTTTGCGTCCCCCTTCGCATGCAAGTTATTTCAAGTTTTAAAAAAAAAGGTTATCCATCCTTCATGCCAAGGCCAGACTTTCAACTTATAACTAAAGATTTTATTCTACCTTTTACTCTTTTCTTCGTTATTTTTAATTTTTTTATAACAAAATTTTTTAATTGCATTGGCAAGATATTGAACTTGTTTATGCCACCATCCTGTTTTCCGATGAATTTGTTTTGGCTTTGAAGTAAAATATAAAACAATAATATTATACATCTCAAATTTGAATCTTAAATAAAGTGTAAATAACCATTAGGTGATTAATTTTTGTAATTTTTAAAATTATTCATTACACTTTTTTTTCATTAAATGGTTGTTTAACATTTTATTTGAGATTCAAATTTTGAGATATAATTTAAAAAGTGTAACATTATTCAATATAAAATAGAGTGGACCTCGGCTCATGCTATTCTTTGGTGCTAACATTTAAGTCATTGCATCACTAATCATATGTTATTTCTCTTTGTACTTGTATGTTATTTTTGTTTGGTGAGACTAAATGTACACTTGATTTGGTCATCACCCAACTAAATGAAGGTATGCATCCTTCCAAGTTATTTAGGACTATGTTTCTGGCCAAATTTTGTATGTTACATTGTGTTCTCCTTAAAAATTCTAAAGGCCCAATTTGTAAGCCCACAGTTTGCTTTACCAAAAAGACGAGTCCAAAGACCCAACATATGGGCCTATAGCTAGCTCCACCCAAAAAGTAAGGCTAAGAGCTTAAAATCTACTTGAAATATCATTTTACCATTTTGACTAGTTCAAAATCTGACACTATGGGATAATAAATGCCTGACCCCTCACTCGGATACATCAAAAGCCTTGATCAGTTCACCCAAAAGCACCTTGAGTAGTTAGCAACACATATAAGCCGAGCCACTCATCCACAAGTACCACTCTAGAGCTGTTTAAAATTCTACAACTTTATCAGTTAAACCACAAGATCGATCCTTAGTCATATGAGAGTGTCTACATTAAGTCAAGCAACCTAAATAAGACAAGTCATTATAAGTGACAATCAGTGCCACACTTGGAGAGAATCCCTTGATTTTGGAAAGTATTATCCTCCATATCACGCCAAGTAATTAGGTGATAACCTGAATGACCGTCTTCAGTTATATTGAACAATCTGTGACGACTTAAGTATTTGCTCATAAAATTTTTAAAGTCTGATGTTTTAAAAAGGGGAAGGACAACTAAAAACAGTTTCTGATTTTTTGACTTTATAAAAAAAAAAAGCTTTTTGATTATTTTTTACTTACTTCCTCACTGTTGGCTAAAAGGCTAACTTAAGTATTAGAGGATTTTCATCAAAACCATTATTAATGGGATTACAACGAAAACTTTTCTTAATTTTTATTAGAGCCATTTAAATTAAAAATTTAAAAGGTCCAAAATTGTAGCCCACATCAAACAAAGCCCAATGTTTTATTTTTATATAAAATACATTTAAAACTAGTTAACTTAAGAAAGGCATTTGTTTCGATTAACACATTCAAACTTGCCACAATTAAAACCAAACAAACAATAAATCAAATAATATTGAAACCCCAATTGTTGACTTGGCAATGTACAATGAGTGAATATAGAGCACATGAATCACATGCCACGTGGCATATCAAGGTGGTGGGGGCGGGGAAGATGATCCATCATTGCTACTATTAGAAGGTGCAAGTGACGTTTTGGCCATGCAATTTTGTCTCCCTTGCTCTTAATTTCTGTCCCTGCTTCCCACTCCATTGTTTGCCCATCTGTTCCCCAAGTTGGTCGATCTATAGTCCCTTCACTTGTGTGTTACACACAAGCTCCTCATTTTATTTATATTTTAGGATCCATAATTGAGCTTTATTTGCAAAGAATTTGAAGAAACTAAACTCTGTTATTTTGTTTTTCACATTGTAATTTTTGAGTCCCGCATATCAAGATCAATAATTGAAATATTTATAAAAGCAAGCATGATTAATGATCTCCTGTAGAAGCTAGAAGCTCACTTCAGCTCTTAGGGTAGGGGTATCTGCACTTTGAGCCTCAAAGCAGATCATTAATTTTAGTTATGACTTGTGAAGTTGAAGATTGACCATCGGAAAGGATTAAGTTTCAAGCTGTACACTTACAAGTTTCAATCTTTACTTTTTTTTCTGATCTGTTGGCAGAAGTGCACATATCATGAGCATTAACTGTCTTAAAATATCTCCTTATTGTTTAATCTTCCACATAAAAGAAACAAAGGAGGCTGAAAAGACTAAAGAACGCGAGGGAAATAAAAGTAGTCCAATGGCTACACATAGAAGGGTGGGCTTTCCTAGACCCTTCTGGTTAATATTCATTTATAACTAGTTATTTATTTCATCTAATGAAATGCGTCACTTCATTAAGCCAAGTTAACTAGTAATTTGTGTATTCTTTTTCCCCATATCATGCTTCATCTCATATTTTTCCATGCATGAGCAGAAACTAAAGACATAATCTCCATCCGAAGTCGGCTAGTCCTTTTAATTCGTTTTAGGAAATCTAATCAACTAGGGGATAATAATTGCAGTGATATGTGATTCCCATGCACTATAATTGAATGTCATGGTCGTTGTAAAATTCATATTTTTTCCTTCACCGATTTGAGAAGGAATCTCCCCGTAGGCCCACTTGGATTTTGTGAGTCCGAAAGTAAAATTGGGCAACAAGAAGCAAGCAGTACTCACAAAGCCATTCAATATCGTAAAAACTAGCAGAAGCACAGGACAAGGAATGGAGTTCCTCAGTCGAAACACATGGGTAGGACCTCAGATCGTTTACTTTCATATTACATGATACCAAATTCATGAATGTTTACCGAGCCAAGCCATCTTGTTTCTGTATTATATCATGTTTTGACTGCAAAAGATAAACAAGCATTGCTGTTTGTGTCCAACTTCATATCCCTGGTTCCATTCATATGTTCTCAACGAAGCTCTAGAATGTCTCTTTCTGCTTTTGGGACCCCCAAATTGATTAAAAAGTGAGATGAAGGGAACAAATGAGGCCCTCAATATCTTCAATTTTGTTTTCAAGGTTCATCACCCGAACACCTGCATGTTCTCTGTAAGCACGTATTTCATCTCATACAAAACCTGCATTTAATGCGTTTGCTGCTTATCCCAGTACAAATACTCGAAATCTAACTCTGAATTATCATTCAAATCTTATAGTTATTTCAGGAGAGTTTCAACCTGATAACATCTAAGAATAAGCTCTATCTCATCATGTCTTCTGTTCTTCTTCTTCTCCTTCTCTTATGCCTCTCTGTGCATGCATGCAAGGCTCGCTATCTAAGCATCGTTGTAAAGAAAGCTGCTGACATACAGGGCCATCTTATCATCGAGGTCAATAATTAGTTTTATTTATATTATGTAATCGTTGGTTTTCACAACTTCTTCAGCATTAGATTAGGGGCCTAATGAATCTAATTTTGTTGCTTTGGTGTAGGATGTCGATAAAGCTGAAGCACACAAGACTCAGAGTCATCTAGGGCTTGGAGATTCAGTCTTAAAGGACCTCCGAGCGCAAGTTCAAATAGAAACTGGGTACGGCGCAAAAAAAATCTATGTGAATCAGGATGGTGAAAACACAACAATGAAGGAAGAGGAGTCAAAGGCTAATTCCCTGAAGGAAGAAGCTGCCTCAAAAGGTGCAACTTCAGGTTCTGTTCAAATCTAGCTAGCTAGAACCTTGTTCATGGCTGATAGTTTTCAACATGCACTTTGAGGTGTGATTGTGTATATGGAGGAATAGACCAAAATCATCATTAAATCCATCCTTCAAGTTTCTGAACATAAATAAAATACATAATGATCATGACCACATGTTTCATCAAAAGGGAACATTATTTATTCATGGTGCACATGGACTGTTATAATATGAGATGTGCTATATATCATATATCAAAAGACACTGCCTTGTAAATGTTGTTTTGCACTGAGCTTTCACATAAATACCTGGGCTTTATCTTGCAAATACTTCTCTTTCTTTTCTTAGCAATATTGTATACAAAATAAATGGTCGACATTTGTATGTTTTAATATGTGCAGGAGATATTATCGTACTATCTCCAAATGATTTGCAACGGCTGGCAAAAACAAAGGTAAATTTGCTTTTACATCTTTAGATTATATGTTATGTGTCGGGTGTTCGTAAACAAGACTTATGTCCCATCTTCTTCGACTTGTTCTTGGGGGGGGGGGGGGGGGGGGGGGGGGGGTGGGGCGGAGGGGAAGGGAAGAAGAAGAGAGAATAATGTCATTTTGCACAATTTTGGTTGAAAAGAGTGTAACATCGTAAGTTGTGGGCTTGTGTAGGAACTGAAGAGGAGCCAAGCACGGTGGCTGCTAGGATCTTCACCGGTTGACACAGAGCAAGATGTAGATGCTAAGGAAAATGACTTTGTGGAGGACCCTGTAGTAATGGATTATGCTCAGCCCCATCGGAAACCACCCATCCACAATGAAAAACTCTAGATTATTACATGCACTTATGTGTCACTCCCTTCTATATTTTCCAACTTTATATCATATATAAATATATACGAGTGATGTAATGAGCATTTTGAAGGGCATTTTTGTCTTTTACTTGTCTTGCAAAACCTGTAACCCTACTGGGACAGCTTGTAAGAATAAGGAGAGCGAATGTAGCACGGTTTGTATTTTAATGAGATTGTGATAAAGGAGACACAGTTGACAAGGATATATGTGTTGCATTACTTGTATTCTAAATGGGTTTAACTAATGATGTTCCTACGTACAATACAATACCTCGTTCAGGACTTTAACCTCTGCTGGCTTATCCCTTTGGTTAACGCATAAACCTACATTTTTCGTCTGGTCAACTACAAACCATCAAGGATCGGGGGTTGGGATGGATGTTAAAAAATATGGGAGTCAATTAATTTTTGAATAAGTGAACTGTAAAAAAATGGATCGCTTTGAAACCACAACTTTAATTGAATTTCATCTTTGAGCTAAATTAAGATATATAACCCTCCCCAGAATTTCCCTTTGGCGAAACAGGCAAAAGATCAGTTGAAATGAGCCAAGTGAAATGTTCTGCCGATCTGCTCCATTAATATCCAGACCAGAAACTTCTCTTCTGGAGTAGAAGTCAATGAAAATGGCATTTCTTCGGGTCTGCAGCAGGCAGTTGCCTAATTTTATCCTCTGGGTCTGATAATAAATCATTTGAGGTATTAACTACTGTTAGAATCTTAAGAAAAATAAATAATTTGAGAGTTAAGAGTTGAGAAAAGATACATTTTTATTTCACAAATCAGAATGTTTATTTATAAGCTTACAACCAAATTGAAATTGTTAAAAAATTTAAACTGTTATCAGATTTTATTGGAACTATTTTTACTAATTGAAGAACAGAAAATTAAGGAGTAAGAATCTAATATGAATCAATAACAAAGACTAAGTCTATCTAAGACTTTTTTAAACTTCAAGGCAAACTCTCATGAGTTCTAACACTCCTCCTTAAGATTTGCCTTGGAAATGCCAAACTTCATCCTTAGGAACTCTAGTCTTAATTTAGGAAGTGCCTTAGTCATTATATTTACAAGTTGTACATTAGTTGAGCAATAATGCAACTTGATAAGTGAATTCTTTTCAGCTTCCCTTATGGAGTGAAATTTTATATTGATGTGCTTGGTTCTATTATGTTGGATAGAATTTTGAGCAATGGCAATAGCAGATTTGTTGTCACAGTAAAGCTCAGTTGGTGAGCTTTGTTCTTGGCCTAGATCCGCAAGCAATTTTTTTAACCATATTGCTTAATTTGCAGCAGCTGCTAGGGAGATATAATTAGCTTTTGTAGTTGATTGTGCCAATACTTCTTGCTTTCTTGCATTCCAGCAGATGACACCTGAACCAATTGTAAATACATAACCTGAAGTGCTCTTCATGTCATCAACACTTCCTGCCTAATCACTGTCAGCATAGCCATCTACCTTAACTCCTCCCGTCTTTAAATACCATATGCCAAGATTTGTTGTACCTCTAACATACTACAGCACCCTCTTTGCAACTCCCATGTAAACATTGCTAGGTGAACTCATGAACCTTGAAAACAAACTAGCTGGAAACATCAAGTCAGGTCTGGTTGCTGTCAAGTACAGTAGGCTGCCTACCAAGCTTTTATATGCAGAGGGTTCCTCAAGTTTCTCACCATCATTCTTTGAAATCTTCTTGTTTTGTGCCAACGGAGTTGCTACTTCTTTGCATGATTCCAGCTTGAATTTCTTGAGATTATCAACAATATATTTTCTCTGTGAAATGAAGATTCCCGAGCTGCATTGGTATATTTCTATTCCAAGGAAGTAGTTCATGATGCCAAGATCAAACATCTTAAATACATCTTGCATTTCCATTTTGAACTTAGCCTGCAAGTTTACATTACTTCCAGTCACTAGCATGTCATCAATATAAAGTGACACTACCAATTGCAAACCATCATCATTTTGTTTCAAATACAAAGTAGCTTCATTTTCACTTCTCCTGAATCCAAATTGGATCAGATGAGAGTCAATCTTGCTATACCAAGCCTTGGTGCTTGCTTCAAATCATAGAGAGCCTTGTGCAGCTTGTACACTTTGTGTTCATGACCAACAACCTCAAAGCCTTCTGGTTATTGAACATAAATTTTTTCAAGAAGTATACCATTTAGAAAAGCTGACTTGACATCTAATGGTACACTTTTCATCCCATTTGACCAGCAAGTGCAAATAGTAACCTTATGGTGTCATGTCTTCCTACTAGTGCAAATGTATCACCATAGTCTACTCCAACAACTTGAACAAAACCCTTCACAACCAATATAGCCTTGTGTTTGAAGATTGAACCATCTGAATTAAATTTGGTTCTGAAAACTCATTTCACACCAATTGCCTTCTTAGTTTCAGGTAGTTCTGTCAACATCCAGGTTCCATTTCTTTCAATAGCATCAATTTCAGCTTTCATGGCCTTAATTCATTCTAAAAACTTACAACTTTTGTATAACATGTAGGCTGAGCATGTACAAGATTGCACCTCTCATACACATCAGATAATAGCCTTACCTTAAGCACTAGTGTGTCTGAAGTTGCTTCAACATCAAATGGATTTTCAATACTTGTACTTGGTTCAAGAATAGATGGAGTGGTTTAATCACATTTATGGAATTCCTTCAAGTCCTAGTTCTAGTAGGAATTTTTATCAAAGTGCACATTTCTACTTATCACAATTTTATTTCCACTCAAGTTAAAAATTCTATAACCTTTTGATTCTGCTGCATATCCAACAAAGACACATTTCTCAACTCTTTCATCAAGCTTGCCTCTCTTGACAGATGGCACATGAAAGTAGCACAATGAGCCAAACAATTTCAGGTGCTTGACACATCAGACCATGCTTCTATTGGTGTTTTGCTTTGAACAGATTTAGTCGGTAGTCTGTTAAGCAAAAATACTGAGGTGTTGACTACTTCTGCCCATAGAAACTTTGGTAGCTTTTTTTCAAATAGCAAGCACCTTGCGATCTCTATAATGGTTCTGTTTTTCCTCTCCGAGACTCTATTATGTTGCGGTGAGTATGGAACTGTCAGCTGGTGTACAATCCTAGCTTCTTGACAAAAAACATTGAACTCATTTGAGGTATACTCACCTCCATGATCAATTCTAAGCACCTTAACCTTCTGGCCACTTTGAGTTTCAACCATTTTCTTGAAGCTATTGAACACAAAGAGCACTTGTGACTTAGTTTTTAGAAAACAAACCTAAGTCATTCTGCTGAATCATCAATAAATAGTGCAAAATACACATTGTTGTTCAATGAGGCTGTGCTAATTGGTCCGCAAATATCTAAATGAACTAATTCCAGCTTGAGAGTAGCTCTCTTAGCCATATTTTGAGGGAATGATTGTCAATGCTGCTTCATTAGCTCACAACTTTCACAAGTTTGAGCATTAACTGTGATTTCAGGCATGTCTTCAACCATACCAACTTCTTGCATGAACTTCAATGACTTCAAGTTGAAATGACCATATCTTTTGTGCCAAACAACACTCTCATCAATCTTGGCACTAAAGACATGACATTTAACTAAATCAAGTTTTAAATAAAAGTTATTTTCATCCATTTTAATTTTTACTATCTCTGTTCCATGTATATCAGTGATAAAATAATTTTTTCTTTTAAAAGAGATTGCATATCCATTTATTAACATTTGTGCAACACTAAGAAGATTTTGATCCAGTTCTGAAATATAAAGAACATTAGTGACAATATTTGTACCTCTCTTGGTGCTAATAGCAATTGTCCCTTTACCTTTGGCCTGCACAACTTCACCATTTCTTAACTTGACATTTGGTTGAACTGATCTGTCAATGGAGATAAAAATTGACAAATATTTGGTCATGTGACTGGTGCAACCACTGTCAATGAGTTAAGTATTCAGTTCATGATAACTGAGTGCTTGTGATGCCATAAATAAATGCTCATCATCTTTTTTGTCTTCTTCAGTCACATTTGCATATTGTTGTGTTTACTGTTGAGATTATTTTTTCTTGACTCTGCAATACTTCTCACTATGGCTAAGTTTATTGCAAAAATTACAATGAAAATGAGGTTTATCTTTATACCAACAATCTTTCTCAACATAGTTCGTTTTTCTGCAATGAGAGCAAGGTGGAAAATTTTCCTTTCTTGAAGATCCTTCGGCTTTTCCTTTACTGTTATTAAAAGACTTCTTTCTTTATAGGTTTCCAGAATTTTTTCCTTGTGATTTGCTTGAAAAGCACCTTTAATACCTTAATCACCTCTCATTGAGACTCTTTGCTCATGTGCATGAAGCTTACTGGTTAACTCTGCAATTGTGAGACTTTGCGAGTCACAAGACTCTTCAATTGCAAATATCTTGGCTTCAAACTTTTGAGGCACTGAAACCATGATCTTTTCTACTACCTTTTGATCTGTAAATGCCTCACCAAGAAGCCTAATTTGATTTACAACATCCATTAACCTGCCAGAATAATCTTTGACAAATTCATTGTCTTTCATCTTCATTAACTCAAACTCTCTCTTCAATGTGAAGAGCCTGACAGTTTTGACTCTATCACTGCCCTTAAATTCACCTTGGAGCTTGTCCCATACCTGTTTAGGTGTTTCTAAGTCCATGATTTTGGTGAAAATGTAGTCTGCAAGGCCTGAATGTAGGTAGGTGATGGCTTTGTCTTTCTTGAGTTTTTCTTTCTTATATGCTTTCATCTGAGCAATTGTAGGATTTGTTCTCAATGGTGGTGGATCAGTTTTAGACATCACAACATTTCACAAACCTTGAGACCTTAAGTAAAACCTCATCTTGACAGCCCAAATGTGATAGAATTCACCATTAAACATTGAAATTACAGATATACTATTAGAAGTAGACATGTTTGCACCACAGCTGCCTAAAAAAATAAATCACTCAACCTCACTAGTGTTTGCACTCAAGCTCTCAAAAAAACTTTACTTCATAGCCCGTAAGAAGTCAACTCTGATACCACTGTTAAAATCTTAAGAGAAATAAATAACTTGTGAGTTCAGAGTTGAGGAAAGGTACATTTTTATTTTACAAATGAGAATGCCTATTTATAAGTTTACAACCAAACTGAAATTGCTAAAAAATCTAAACTGTTATCAGATTTTATTGGAACTATTTCTACTAACTGAAGAACAGAAAATTACGGAGTAAGAATCTGATATGAACCAGTAACAAAGACTAAGTCTAACTAAAACTTTTTCAAACTTCAAAGCAAACTCTCACGAGTTCTGACAACTACAACTGACAATGAAAGGCTTAACATATTTGATGAACTCTGAGGTCTTCATCCCCAACTTCAGATCAACCTCTCCGCCGCCCAACCAGAAGAAATCAGGATTAAGTTTTGTGATTGCTTCATCCAAGATCACCTGGAATGAGTGCATACCTCATCACTCAACAATCATAGAATAATAGAATAATCTTCTCTGCCTTCAGTTTAACATAACCTATACATTAAATCTAACAGAACAAATGATGCATTTCATACTAAATTACTCAACAAACACATACACAAATTCAGTACACTACATAAACATGAACTTAATCAAGCTTCCTCATTGAAAGATAAGATGTTATAAAATGGTCACTAAAATCAGTAAAACAATAGACTGTAATTGTATAGTTTTCTACCGTGTAGTTTGTGATAAGAAGCCAATGCAAGAAAGAAAGAGAGATTTTCATGTTCTACACCATAAACCACTTTTTTAAGTATTCTCAACCATCCTTTCTTTCTGCATTAAAAGATTAGCCCAAAGACAAATGGGCTTTCAGACACACATACATTTGCCTATCCCGGCTTAATTCTTTCAACTTTTCACCTTTTTGAATGCTAGAATGTTCCAACCATTAGTGTCAACCCAAAATTTTCAAAATAGCAGACTGCCAAGCCATCATTCATCTTCACCATCAATGTAGTGGACCATCCCAACACCACTTATAAGAATCCTAATCTTCATATTTTAGGGCTAAAATTTAGATAGGTGTGGGATTAGGAACAGTGGACCAAATCTAACAGCTGGCAGAAATGTTGGAAGGACTAAATTCACAAAATATTCACATATCAAGTATAAGGTGCTCTTTCTCTCTTCGCCAGAATATATCAGAAATTGTGCATATGAAGCAGCTACACTGCCATAAGCAAGACTCCTTGCTTTCAGGCTAGGAAAAGATTCTCTAAAGAGACAACCGGTATTATCCAAGGGGCCTCTGTGTTCATCTTCCTCACACAAGTAGACAGGACAATGAAGCATGTCTGAAGTCATTGTCTACTGAAGAGGCCTCATACAAGCTTAAAAACCAAGAAGCCAGCAAAAAAAGATGGGAGTTTAGAAGATCAAGTAACCCAATAATTGTAATAACTGAAGCTCCTTATTCCATCTTCTGCTAATTTAAAATTTACTATACTAGTTAACTGTAGTTTTAATAACATGAAACCATGAGATAGTAGAAAAAGAACTTGAGAAATGATAAATATGAAAGGCAATTTTATCAAGATAACACACAAACAACAAGATTTTCTAGTTAGAACAACCTGTTAGGTAAAGATGCAATTTTAAGGCTACATACAATTCAAATAATCTAATTCCTATGAGACACCAGAAAAGTTGTAATATTATTGCATACAAAGAGTAATTACCAGAATGTCTGTTTTCATGCCAATACATGTCACTGCATTGTGCTCATATCCTGTCAAACTTGCTGATGTCTCCTCAGGAGCAAGCCTCACTGCATAATTAATAAATCACTGCTGTAACAATTCTCAATGTAAACAAATAAATGATTAAATAACCATTTCAAAACCTCAATTCTCCTTTCAAAGATACCAACCTGAACCCCTACATATATGCATGATTACTTACTGGAGAAAATTAATTATCAATATGAACATATACCAGCCAAATGACAATCACATGTGTTGACTTACTAATAACATTATTATAGGTACCTATTTGATATATATGGGAAATAATGCAACAAAATTGTCTTTAGGAGTGAATATAACAAAATCTAATAAAGTATCCTGTAACTTAAAATTTCAAGCAGTGGGATGTTGTCATGACAACAGAAGGTGACATAAACTAATAATTTTCACCGTAACTGTTTTTTCAGTTAAAACTTTCCTATATGAACAGGTGAGCAAATCCATCTAAGGTATTAAGTGCTTAAAACATCATGGTTATATCTATATGGCAGAACCTTGTGAAGATCACGTGCATATGTTCTCAAATCTACCAGCATTAGGTCTGATAGGCTGTGCAAAATTATAAGAGAATGTTACACTGCTGAATCGAAAAAATTAGAGTTCTTAAACTAGTGTCAGAACTGATTTGCCATCCCACAGAAAGGAAAGGGCAATGGCCATGGTATAAGAGGGTATGAGCTTCCACCAAAATTCACCAATATTTCGCATGGCAATAAAGGTGACAAAAACTGTAGGGCACAAAAATATGTGAGAGGCAGGGTATAAGTATCAGCATGTACTCTCTTTCATTCATTTATCTATTGCTTCATGTAAATAAACTGATACCTATTAAGTAAAAGAAATAGACAAGCAATGGCCAACCTAATAAAGCACAAATAAATGCAACAAAAACTGTAGGGCACAAAAATATGTGAGAGGCAGGGTATAAGTATCAGCATGTACTCTCTTTCATTCATTTATCTATTGCTTCATGTAAATAAACTGATACCTATTAAGTAAAAGAAATAGACAAGCAATGGCCAACCTAATAAAGCACAAATAAATGCAACAGACATTTATTTGTGCTTTATTAGGTTGGCCATTGCTTGTCTATTTCTTTTACTTAATACAGACATTTATATGAATTATCTTAGACTTAACAAGTAAAAACATCCAATGTTGGAGATCATATAGTATTGAACTTATCTTTTTTGTGTGTTTTTTCTTAAAAAAAATGTAAAAGCTGACTCAAAGTTTGGGATGTGCTTTATAGATCCAAATACTACAGCATTCCCAAAGATACAATAGGATGCACTACCATATTCTCCCATTTGCTCCACAATCCCAATCCACATAGAGACAAGCACAACAGATAGTTATGTTGCTGATTGTGAAGATGTTTACAAGATTTCTTCAAAGCTCACATGCTTTAATGCAGCAACAGACCAGAACTCAAATACAACTTGATTCATAATCACCAGTTCCTTCTGGATGTTGCAATTGTCAATAAATACTTGAAGTAGCAGTATAGATATATCTCATCCTGTTGTTTTAATCTTGGTACTTTTTTGGAGATAACAATAGAAGAAGCGCCTGACTAATAATAATAGGACATTCAGTGGAGAAAACTTACAGTTAAATTTCTTTTCGGGTATCTCGCTATTGTTGAGTGAGTACAGAAAGTTTTTAACAGTTTCTGCATTAAATCGAGCAGTATACTGCAAAATGAAAATGTCGAGAGTGAGATACTTCTGGGACAAGGTCAAATGGGAAAATGCTACTGGGTGGAAACAGCAAGGTACCTGAACAATGACAACATAGTACTTTGAATTATTGCGATCACTACAATCAACTACATTGGACTGAGCCTGTGTATTAACCTGAGTAAGCAACAAAAATAAAAAACAAACTTACAACCCAGAGTGCAGAAAATCTGATTTATCATTTGTGAACTGGTGGTTGGAGACAAAACTTAAGAGTTCAATGTTGAACTCAGAAAATATGACCTGATGTCTAATTATGCTGCCTCACATGACTATACATGAAGGTATCAGACATCAATAGTCATAATATCATAACATTTATGGTAAAGATAAAATAAGCAACTGAAATTCATTGATTAGTGTTACGAAAAACAAGTACAGACACAAACATAATCAGCATTATTATCATTGAAATAAGACTAACCTGCCCTGTCAAACATATTTACACTAGTCCAAACAAATCCTATATCATGACATCACGAAT
The DNA here is from genome assembly GCA_946807835.1 of Ailanthus altissimus. NCBI lineage: Eukaryota > Viridiplantae > Streptophyta > Magnoliopsida > Sapindales > Simaroubaceae > Ailanthus > Ailanthus altissimus. Next base: position 25,179,810 of record OX327696.1, on the reverse strand, counting down.
TGATAATCTATTTATCTTCAGAGACCATGCTACTTAGATTTATTTGCAGCACATTTCAACCGTCTCTGGCATCTTTTTCTCTCCTCACACTGATTTATAACTCCACAAAAATGTATCGTTTTCTATTTCTTGTTCTTGATTGTAACAACCTCTAACATTTCCCCAAGGCATTGATTTCTACTCTGTAACCTGTTCACTGTGTTAATCTTTACTCTCAGCTACATTTTAATGTTTAAATATGTATTTTGCATTAATCTTTTCATCCATCCATCGACTTACACGATATTTACTTCTAGTTTTATATACATTAAGCAATAATCTGTGTCGCCTCTTAAACAATAATCATGTCAAACACACAACTAATTTACTATTAAACCCACATATTCCACGACGAAAATGCCAAATAAATTCTGAAAGATAAGACTAGTTATGAACTACAGTGTCTCATATACATATTTTAACACTTTACAGTAATTATAGGAATTTCTAGTTTACAGTAATCATAAGCGTTAAAAGGTGTACCAATACGATGCTTTTGCAGAGATGATCGATCGAAGCAGAGCATCGAGGACGTCTCTACGTGACTGGAGAGACCAATCATAGTAATCCACGGTAACCTCCTTGAATGAGAAGTCGTTGACACCATTGGATCGAAGAATGTTAGAGAGGCGAGCTTCGGTGTCGCAGATTGTCCGAGTCGGGGCAGGGACTGCTGGAGGTCCGGACAAGATTAGTAATTTTTTTATTTTGTTAAAAAAAAAAAAAGAGTAGTTGTCCAAGGGGTTATCCGGTCCTAAGTTGTGTCCTCCACTTTGAGCCACGGAGTTCAGGCCTCTCTCGCCCAATTTGAGTGGGTGGGCCAGAATAAAACCCACCACATTGTTTTACCCAAATAACCAAGTAATTGTTCAACCACTTTGGCCCGCTTGATTACAAGCCCTCGCTACCGATCTCGACCGTGTATTAATTCGTCTAAGTTATTTATAAAGGCTATTTATATTTTTTGCTTTCTCTACGTGGGATTAAATATTCATATCGGTCCCTCCGCATTTCCGCTTGGAATTTTGAATGCAGTTGGTTAAACAATTTAATTGTTGTTGTTTGTGTTGTGCGTGGCAAATGCATTTTTTTGTGTGGAGTTATTGAGTCTATTACTTACTTGCCGTTGTTTGTGTTGTGCGTGGCAAATGCGTTAGGACGAGTGGATCTGGACCGTTGATCTTTTACTTAGGCTCTCAAATTCTAGAGAACGGGAGGGTTGGTTATTTTTTTTAAAGAAAAAAGAATATTTGGATGAAATGAAAATTTTCACTTACTAAATATTAATCTCTATCTTTTATTTATTTTTTTGAAAATCTTTATCTTTTATTTTTAAAAATATTAAAGTGTAGTTCTAAATATATGGAATGTCTTATACATCCAATAAACTATTAAAATATGTGATTCTAAATATTTTTACTTGTTTTGAAATCAATTTATTTTTATGTTTTTTATAACTCATAACTTCGAATAAATATATATGTTCGCTCAGTATAAATATTTTTTGACAATTACGTATTTTTTTGTGACATTCTCATTCCAAAAAAAATTAAAAAATTATTAATATTGACAAACAATAATCAACATAACATATAATAATTAAATCAAAATTTAATTTAATTACAACTAACTACTTAGACAAAAAATTTATTTACATAATAATTAAATAATTTAAATTATTAAATTAAATAATTATAAATAAACATAAATAACATAAATTAATTATAAAAAAATTAATTTTTTTGGGGATTTTTGTGGTCAGACGCGCCGGTGCATGCGCCTACGTACTGCTCGCTGTGTGCCTAACGCGGTGGCGCATCTATCTACTCGCCCACCACCAACATCGCGTAGATGCATGCGTCGGCGCGTTTAACTACAAAAAAAGTCAGATTTCACCATTTTCAGTTACGTTCCTAATTTACACACATTTTTAACTTATACTATATATACATCTACACATTTCTAACTAATATAAATTATAATACTAAAATATTATAAAAAATTAAATTTAAAAAATACACTTACCAATTTTCTCCCATATGTGTAAAATGAGAGAATTATTGAGTGTTAATTGTGAGAGAGAAACTTTAATCGTGAGAGAGAGAGAGAGAGAGAGTTAACTGTAAATGATGAGAATAATTATGAGAGTGAGAGGGAGAGAAAGAAAGTGTCAATAATGTATTAAAAAATAAAATAAAATTTAATTTAATTTATTATAAAAATAAAATAAAAAAAATAAAATTAATTATTATTTTATAAATTATTTTGAGCAAGTCAAAATAATTTATACAATCTTAAAATAGATCAATTTAATAAAATTTTAAAAAAAAAAATTAAAAAAAAGTCCTTGCTACTTCATTTGACTTGTCCCCCACGCCACGATCAAATATGGGAACGTTTGAAATCCAGCAACATTGTGGAGGAGAATTGTCGGCAGTGGAAAAGTACGCTCCAACTCCAACGCAGTAAATAAGAAAAGCTAAAAGGTCTTTTTACTTTACGTAAATTTGATGTTGATGCAGTATCGGGGATTGGATTTGGGATTTTTAATATACTGAGGTTGAGGTTCACATCATAGTAGTTGTGGAATTTATTCTGAAAAACAAGGGGCCCTATTTAGAGAATTCTTATACCTTCTTCGCCCAAGTGATTTTCAAGGTTTCGGAAAGGAAGGACTTGTGCACTGATACGACCAAAAAAGATTACAAACTGGCAAGTTACCAAGCGCATGCAAATTATGGGTAGAACTTACAATCACTAATTAAATGGAATCTTAGAAAAGAAATACTTTCCAAAATCTTTTTATATATCTTTCAAAAATAAAATCTTTTATTTGTAGGAACTCACAAGTTCTTTTTTTTTTTTATCTGCGTCTTCTTAAGTATGATAAGGTAGAAGAAAGTACGATCCCCTTCTAATTTAAACTAATTTTTAATTTATAAGAATTTGACATTTTTATCCATAGTTTCGAGTTGTTTCATTTTATTTTTATTTTTATTTATTAATGAAAATTATGTACTCGTTAGTACAAATGCTCATATTGGGTGAGAATTATAGTCTATATTTGTTTTGTTATAGATGTTTGAGTGGTGAGAAGAAAATATGAGATTATTATAAACTTAGAATGTTTGTAATAAATGGGATGCAAAAATATTTGTTGATCATGGAATTTGAGAGATTTTAACTCGAGTTAAGTTATTTTTTAAAATAGTAATTAAATCTCTTTGAAGGGCTAGACTAAGATAATTTCTTAATGCGTATTAAGCTTTAAAACTTTTCAGCATAGGATTCTAAACTCAATCAAAATCAATCAACAAAATAAATAATTACAAACCAAAATAATCTTATAATAATTCAGTTTAATGTGAACTTATGTCTATTTCATTGAACTTAATCAGTTCACTTAAATATACTAACAAAGAATATTTTTACAGCAAAAATATAAAAGTATTTAAGCAATTACAGAATCAAAACTAGAACCATTTTTTAAAAAAGTGGATATTGAAAGTATTTACTATTTACAATGATTTTTTAATTTTTTCTAATTAAACGTAAAAAAGACAAAAAATAAAAAGGCAACTAAGAAAAGTTTGGTACCATACACTACAATAGAGTTTTAGGGTTTCTAGTTTGCTCTCTTGTGTCCCCTTATTAACTATTTTAGTCTCATTTTTATAGGCTTTGTTATATTAGATTGTAGAGTTATATTAAAATTATGATATATCTTTATTTTTATGTTTTAAATTTATTTCAAGATTATAAAGTAGTATTTGCACTAAAATTTTTGGGACTTTGAGATTTTCACAAATAAAGACCATTTAAGTTTTTAGTTGGTATGTATCTTCTATGATGCTTTTGGAAGGCTTTTAATAATCGACCTCAATTGAAACAAATTGTAAGAATACTTGTTGATGTTGATGGTTTATAGTTAAAGACCTCGAGCAAGTCTCGAGGATATTTTTTTGTTTAATATCGAATTTTCTAAATTTTAGTGGGTCGGGGTTTAAGAGGCTACAATGGGCTTTTTTTGGTGGATTATAATGAGTTTTTTTTATGAGTTATAATAGGCCTTATTTTGAATGACAATAGATCTTCTTGGAATTGAACTTTGATCAAAATTTAGGAGAACAATATTAAAATAGATTGATATTGAGATTTATCATGTGGGATTTATTGAGGAATAATGATTGAGTTACAACTAGTTATAAATTCGAAATTGAAGCATTTTTAAAACAAATTTTGAATTATCTTGTTTATATTTTAGAAAGATAAAAGAAAGTATGAATGTAATGGAAAAAATGAATATAAAACAACTGAAAATTTAGCAATATAAGATGAATACGGTGAATTTCTAACTCAGTTCTAGATTGAAATGATTTTTCTTTTTCCAGAAAATGAAATTCCAAATCTTCAAATTCTTAAAAGAATATCAAACTTTATGACCAAAAAAAAAAAAAAAGTAGAAGGTATTGATGTAATTATTTTTCCGACTTTCAGTATCTAAACATGAACGGGAGCCCACAGACTGAAAGGGATTGGGTGGGTATAAAAAAAAAAAGAGTAGAATATACGTGGAGTAGACAGCAAGGAATTTGGAATCCACGTGATTGAAAATTTGAAACATCAAACATGCCCAAAAATTATCGACATAGATCCGGTAATTCTCGCTTACACAAGATTGACCCAATTTAATTGGGAAACATAATTTTTATCCCATATTTTAATTATCAAATATGCAAATTAACCTAATCACGCCCCAATCACGATTAATAATAAAAATAAGCATTTGATGCCCATTCATATTAATTTAATTCAAGGGATTGTAGTGCTTCCTTTCAAGGAAGTCTCTCACGACCTTTTTTTTAAACTAATGATAAAGATTGATACTTAAGCAGTTTCAATTAAAAGTTCGTTTTTGGATTTCTTTCAATAATATTTCAATTTCATTAAAAAAAAAAAGAAAATTTGTTTATAAAATTTAAATTAGCTCCTAAACTAAATAACAGAAGAAACAAGGAAGCCTTGACCTTGACATAAAGGAAAGTGAGGTCCATTGCTTCGAGAACATTTGACCGTTGAAATTCTAAAGACGTCCCTTATTTTTTTCGTTCCCTCCCCTCTATGCTCTTCCATTTGCCCTCCATTATAAAACCCAACGACCTCACTCAACCTTCATCAAACAAAAACAAATTCTAATTTAAAACTTTCCTCGTTTCACCACCAAAAATATGCACAAAACACCTTCAGGTTCCTGTCTTGGTCCAGGCGGCCTTGACCTAACTCAAGCCTTCTTCAAGCCCATCAGCAACACCGCTTCCCCTTCCCCCACCAACCGCCACACCAAGATCTCCGTCGTCGGCACTGGAAATGTGGGAATGGCCATCGCCCAGACCATACTCACCCAAGACTTAGCCGATGAGCTAGCCCTCGTCGACGCCAAGCCCGACAAGTTACAAGGCGAGATGCTTGACCTCCAACACGCAGCCGCTTTCCTTCCCCGCACGAAAATCGTGGCGTCCGTTGATTACACCGTGACAGCTGGATCTGATCTTTGCATTGTCACAGCTGGTGTCAGGCAGAATGCAGGCGAGTCTAGGCTAAATCTGCTGCAGAGGAACTTGGCTCTATTTCAGAATATTATTCCTCCACTTGTTAAGTACTCGCCTGACTGTATCTTGATGATCGTGTCTAACCCAGTTGATGTGTTAACTTACGTCGCGTGGAAGCTGTCGGGGTTTCCTTCGAATAGGGTTATCGGGTCTGGCACCAATCTGGACTCGTCCAGGTTTAGGTTCTTGATCGCAGATCACCTCGACGTCAACGCTCAGGATGTGCAGGTTATTCTTACTTGATCCTTTTACGATCAATCTTTTAATTGGAAAAAATTTACGCTTTTGGATTAGTTGCTCTATATCTTTTAGCTAGGGTAGGGAATGATATTAAAACGAGTATTAGGTCGAATATAGTTACTATAGTTACTATATCGGTCATATAATTAATCACGCCCCATGCACAAATATACTATGAATGACATTTGCGATGAACATATACAATCATGTAGTTTAGAGCCTTAGATTTAATAACACGTTAACTCTATCTAAAAGGTGCAAATTGGACATAATCTCTAATGCTTTGAAGATTGTTGTAGGCTTACATTGTTGGGGAGCACGGCGACAGCTCAGTGGCCTTATGGTCTAGCATAAGTGTCGGCGGAGTGCCAATTCTGAGCTTCCTAGAGAAACAGCAGATCGCATACGAGAAGGAAACTTTAGAGAACATACACAAGGCAGTGGTAGACAGTGCATACGAAGTGATCAGCCTGAAAGGCTACACATCTTGGGCAATTGGGTATTCGGCGGCCAATTTAGCTCGATCCATTCTCAGAAACCAGAGAAAGGTCCACCCAGTTTCTGTGCTTGCCAAAGGGTTTTACGGCATAGATGGAGGCGATGTGTTCTTGAGTCTGCCAACACAGCTTGGTAGGAGCGGTGTCTTGGGTGTGACCAACATTCATTTGAGTGATGAAGAGGCTCAACGCCTTAGGAACTCGGCCAAGACCATTTTGGAGGTGCAGAGACAATTGGGAATTTGAATTAAATAACAAACGTTAATAGTTTTCTATTGCACTTTGGCAGTTGCAGGGTTTCACTTATTACTGGAGTTCATAGGGACCCTGGACTTTGTTCTGTTGCCTAATTCTCTGTTTTACAGGTGTTATTTTGCTTTTTTTTTTTACCAACTGGTATAATGTAGACTTGATTAATTTGATTTTGCTACAATAAAGAAATGGGTAACACGAAAATTTTAACTTGGGTTTGGATGGCGTAAATGGTTAATAAGCTCTAGTCTTTAGTGGCCAATAAAGTCTATAAACCAATTCCCAACCGATTAATTTGAAGTGGTCCAAATGTACACAAAAATGTAATTATTCGGAAACTTTCTGGGAAGCTTAGACTTTTCAAGAAGACTTGAGTTTCAAGTTATGCTTTTTATGCCTTTCGGTGTCCAGAAACAGAACTTGATCCCATTACTGATCAAGGCCAACACGATTGTCTATGTAACATTGATCATAAATACTAACACATTGCATATATGTAAAAGAGATGAAGCTGGAATTACTCTAGAAATATAACCATTAAAAACAAGACGTTCAAATCCAATTATTCAGTCATTTCAACAAATTCGTTAGATTTTTTTTTTTGAAAGAGTAAAGTTATTCAAACCCCATATTTTATCTCGTGTGACCCTAGTTTTAATTATACAATACTAGTAAATTTAAATTTCTTAATTTACTTATTCTAAAATTTTCTTGTAATCCTCATGTTTCTTCTTATCAGGTCAGTCCAGCAAAAATAGGGAAAAGTTTCTCTTATTTTTAAGCTGAATTAAAAGGTAGATTGAAAGACACAAAGAAGATTTTTTTACACTAATTTTTTTCTTTTTTAATATAATCGTTATTTCTCTCATTTCATTACTAAAAAAAAAAATGGATATGGTAATGATTATTTTTTATCACAAATTATGATTTGTGATAGAATTATTCTATTATTTATGTCCATTCATATATGCATGTGACAAAATACATGTCATATAATTATGATAAACTGTGTTTAGTTAATCTATAATAAATTTTTTTTTATCACAAACCATCTTATGTGCAGTTGACATGGCGTGCCAAATGGCTAAGGAAGTTAGGTTGTCATATAACGTGGTTGTTGACATGGCAATGCCATGTGTAAAATAAAAATGTTTTACCAGGTGATGTGATAGGTAATGATCGATAATATGATAAAATTAATTGACACAATTTTATGACAAAAATAAACATTGAATTATAACAATTTATGTTAAAAATATATAGCTTTGAATAGCTATAATATAAAATTACTATCATAATTTTATGACAGAAACCAACACAAAGTTATTACATTTTACATCAATAATCTATAGCTTTCAATGGCTTTTTAATTATTTTTATGTATGAGTATGTTTAATATATATTTATATTTCTTGTTTAGTAACTTGTAATTAATCATACAATTTTCATTGCTAAAATACTAAACTAATGCGTTAGATATAATTATTCATAATGTAATTACATCTATAATTAGTACTTTGTTTAGAATAATAGTAAATGAACTACAATTAACCCAATCAGAATTGTTCATCTACATCAATATTGTTTCACCAATGTTCAAGATAATTAAACATAAGTAGTTCATGGCAACCAACCAATAAACCAAATTTAATAAAAGGAAAATGTTCAACCCAACCATCATTGTGATTACTTGGATCTTCTTTTGAAACCCTTAATGTGGTCCTGTGAAAAGATAATAGTGTAAATATATTAATAAAAAAAATTATAAATAAAAGATTTGTGCTTCAACAATTGTTATTCAAAGTTTGTCCTTCAATTATACAAATATTATGCTTAAATAAATATATAGATAGAAATATAACAAATAGACACATTCCTAAAAATGTGAATGGCAAAAAATATCATAATGCAAACATATAAACTGCACTTAAAGAAGAATAAAAGAAGCTTTAAGGACTCACCTTTGTATCTGAGAAAGTAGAAGAAGGTTCGACGGTAGCTCTTATCACTTGTTGACCTAAACTATGCTTATGGATTTCCATGTGTAGATCTTAAGGACACAAACAAATAAGAAAAATTAAAGATAATTAAAAATGATATATAATCCAATATAGCATAGAGGGCAAGAAAAAACTATGCAAAGCTAGTAGAATCTAATAATTCCACATACTTTTGACATTATCACTTAAAATACTTCCAACAAAATAAGCATTACAGTGAACCAAGTCAAATCAAGTATTAGAATCAAGCTTTCTCCTGATTTCACAACTCATTAAATCAAAAAAGCCCAATCACACAAATATTAACATTTTTTTTCAAAATATTAATTAACAAAAAAAAAAAATAATAAGTGCATTTGCAGTCACCACTAAAAACTTTTGATAAAGTTCATTCGAGAGATTCTACAAAAAAAATATTATTTCACATATCCCATCCTAGATATGAATATGAGCTTGCATTTAAATGCTAATCACAAGACTGGAATCCTTTTTCAAAAAAGTGGATCTTGAAAGTATATGCTATTATTATTATGAATTCTTGATTTTCTCTCATAAGTAATGGATTTACGGGAAAAAGACAGGGAAAGTAGGAAGGCAACCTAGAAAGATTTGGTGTTATGCATGTCATTAGAGTTTTGCTCCCCGTATGTCCCTCATTGATTATTTTAACCTTCTTTTTATAGGCTTTATTGATTAGGTTGTAGAGTTCTATTAGAATTAAAATATATTTTTACTTTTCTGTTTTGGACTCATTTTGAGATTATAAAAGTAGTATTTGTTTCAAAACTCTTGGGACTTTGGGGTTCTAGGGAATAAGGACAGTTAAGTCCTTGAACAATTTATATTTTCCTTATTACCCTTAGACGGCTTTTAGTTGTTGACCACAGTTAGAACAAAGTGCCATGTATACTTGTTGATACCGAAGACTTTAAGGCTGAGGACCATGGGCAAGTCTTGAGGATACCTCTTTGTTTGATATCAGGTCTTCTCAATGGTGGTAGGTTAGGGCTCGAGGGCTACAATGGATCTTCTTGTGGACTATAATAGGCTTTTTTGTGGACTACAATAGACTTTTTATGGGGTACAATAGGTTTTCTCGTGGGTTATAATGAACCTTCTTAAGGATTAGGCTTTGGCCAAAATCCAGGGGCAACAATATTAAAACTAGATTGATATTGTCATTTATCATGTGGGATTTATTGTATTTTTATCGAGGAATGAAGATGAAATTATAACTGGTTATAAATTCAAAATTGAAGCCTTTTATTTTCTTATTTTCTTTTTTTTTTAAAACAAATTTTGAGTTATCTTATTTATTGTTGTGAATTTTTTAATGTAAGTGTACGTACCGTTATAAGTAATATAATAACAAATATAAGTATCATTTTCACGAGGACTTATTTTTATATTTTGCTAAGTACTAACCTATATCAGTTCACAATTTATCTAAATGATTGATTAAAAGGTTCAAAATTTTAATAAATAAGAATAAAATTAAAACTAAAAAAAAGTAACAAGAGTTTGAGTAGCATAATTTGTGAATTCACTAATAAAAATAAATCTAAAGTTTCAATCTTTACTCTACAGTTTGTCTAAATTACTAATTTTCCTCATTGAATCAATTACTCAATTAGAATTGTCAACCAAGAATCATAATTTATCTACAAGCCTTTTTCAATGGTTAAATAAGAATATCCTTTCTAATTAATTCACTATATTCCTATTTGAATTAAATTAAGAAAGGATTCATTAAGCTTACGCTCTCTTTAATAGTTACACATGTCATGGAAAGATATTCCTATCTTACATGAACTCATCACAAAGCAATCAATGATCATATGTTATTCTATCTATAGCTAAACTCCAAAATCTAATTTTCAAGTTAAGAAAGTTTACCTAATCAATTTAGATAATGATCAAGTATCTAAAAAGCATTAGAAATAATATAGAATAAACAATTCATATATAGAATAATACGAATCAAAGAGAAAAATATAATTTAAATTATATGTAAAGATCCAAGTATATAGAAAATAAATTTAGTTCATGATGGAATTAAGAATTTCAAAACATATCCAATTCAACATGAAGAAGAAAATATAAAACTAAGATAAGATAAAGAGAAAATAAGTAAAACTATGTTGCGTCAACTCTTTAATCTTCTCTTTTTATTGACTCTCTTTGATGTTTCTAATTCTTCTAAACTCTCAAAAACTACATTCCCACTCAAACAGGCCTTTGGCCTTCTATTTATATGTTTGCCCATTAGCTTATAGTTAATTCCCATCTTTAACAACAACTTACAGCTCAAGTGCTGGTGGCCACTATGACATTGCTTCCTAGCATTGCAGTGCTAGCTTTATAAGTTCCCACCACCATGGCTTTGGTACTTAGCATTGTAGTATTAAGTTTCTATCTAGGATGATTTTCCAGCTCATTCTAGCACTGTAGTTTCACTTTCTGGTGTTGCAATGCTTTGCTTTGATACCATCTTGATACTTCAGCCTTAATTTCTTAGAATTTCAACTAGATAGCACCATTAAGCTTCAAACCTATAAAATAATAAATAAAAAAACACATAAAAATCATAATAACAATGCTAATAATTCACAACTGTTATACCTAAGGAGACTAAATAAGTATAAAATAAACTAATCAAATTCTTCTAAACTTAAAAATTTGCTAGTCCTCAAGAAAAGAAAAAAACAAGATGAAACCCTAGAAAACAATAATGGTTTAGTTGAGGTCAGAATAAAAAATCGTCTCAAAGATTGCACAAAGGTTATAACTCAAGGAAAATTTTAGACACCATAAAAGTTTTAAATTGTCAACCCAAGTACTAGTCTTATCCCATATTTGATTCATTTTGTATATGTGTGCGTAATTATTCCCACTAGCTACTTGCACTCAGATTATTTTTTGCACACAAGTATTCGAGGAATTTGTCTCTAAGGAAAAAATTAGTTATATTCTATATGCCTACTTTTCATACTGCTCTCTACTAATATAGATACGCACACAATTAAGGATTAATATGTCTTTATTCAGTTTATAATGTATATTTAAGAGGAAGAAAAGATGAAAAAGGTAATTTTTGGCTCAATTTCATACTATAAACACACATTCTTTCCTAGGATCACCAAACCCCTTTATTAACTCTCCTAATGATTCCCCCAACTTTCTTCATCAAAACTTTCTTTCACAATTTCATCTTTTTTTTATTGAATAATTAAGCTACTATAGCCCTAAACTTGAGTCTATTTAACTATTTTTCAAAAAATAAAATTAGGGGTATAATAAACTTTATCATTCATTATTTTTTTTTGTCTCTCTCCATCTTTTTTTCTTTCTATATAATAGCACCTATATTAATTCTTCATCCCACTCCTTTCTCTCATAAGTATTAATATTCCTCATACTTCACCAGAATTATCCCTATGCTTATGATGTATGTTAGAGTGTCTAATGTGCATGCATGTGATTATATAATTATGAAAATATTTAATGTATGTCATATATACATTGCGTAGTGTAATTGAAATCTAATTTCTTATTTAACAATTACACATTGAATTAAAGTTTGTTATACTAACAAAATCTCAAAAACTTACCTTTGAAGACTTTCGTATAGAATTAATTTTTGGGTTTCACCCTGAAGCGAATTCGTGAGCAATTTTAGTTCCCAACGTTGGTGGGATTGTAAAGTTAAAACAATAGCTTATATTAAATTTTCAACAAGAATTTTTGTTTCTCAACTCTCTCTTTTGCTTTGGCAAAAATGGCTTAAAAGGAAAAAAAAGTTTTACTTTTTCTCATTTTCCTATCATTTTTACCGAATGGCATTAGGGACCTCTTTGCAATATTTGCAAAGTTTTTGTTTCATCTTAATACTTGCCCATCATACATCTCATACATCAAGACAAGTATCCCATTTTTTTTACATGCATGATGTCATTTGTCACACAAATGAACGTGCATAATACCATATATGAATTACATGATCCATGCATGAAGGTCACTTGTCAAGATTTTATTAGTTAACAACTTTAACTAATAAAATATAGGTTTAAAACTTAAATCTTTCTTTTTGAAATTGTTTTGAATTGAATTGTTCTACCTAGTCTGTTACCCTAGTGCTCAACGAGTACACTTCATATTATAAGACTCTCTAGGTTCACACTTGTTTGTCTTATAGAACTCTTTCATAAGTCTGTGAATGATGCCCCACGTACACATTACAAATATTATAGAATAGTGCACTGAACCATACAACTTGAGATTAACTATGTATGTATAATCCCTCAATCACCTATATTCAGCAGAGATATAAATCATCATTGTCAAATCTCTGCATGCTCGACCATGAATTTATCTTCAAATTTATATTTCTATAAACAATATCAGTAAACACTTTTGCAATATTATTTAACCTTTAAAAAAAAATCCTTTATAGGGTTTACGCTTATGATCATAAGACTTTTTGAGATACAATCTCGAAGATCGTGATATAAAACTCATTCATATAAGTTAACGGATCTCATATCTATGCACACACTCCATGAGAATCGGACCATGCCTAACAACACCCAAGGTTAGACCATGAAAGGTCTCTAACATACATGGAATCAAAGTATAATGGATCACTCATAATTCTACTATGACGCTTAAGTCAAAGGACTACGAATACTACTTAACTCGAGTAAACCTTTCATTAACGACTTTATGGGATGTCTATGGGAGGTTCATGTGAGTCTGTTTAGTTCCAGTCCTCACTGAATACCTGCATGTCTATACGAGCTTCCACTAAGCCCACGACTGCTAAGACTAACAATCTGGACAATCCAGATATAGAAATATATCAATATGAAAAGTATACCAATCGATCCATATTGGCAACCATAGATCAAGAACGATATTTTTGAGAACATAATATATAATGATATTTTTTAGCACTATTTACAATCATTACAACTATTTTATTACTAATATATTCTCAAGTATTTATTCCATTTCAGATAAGGTTCCAACTCTTAGAATGCTAACTCTTAGCGCTGACCTAAACACCTTTAGATCAGATATAAACTCATTTAGATCTAAAATGTCAAAAAAGTAACAAACTTAGTATTATATAACCAATAATTAATGATTTATTGATATGTTTATTGTATAAATAATAAATAAAAAATATTTATACCAAATGGAATGACATGTAAGCACCATCTCCCAAGTGTGAATGGTGTATGAAGAAGACATCATTTAAAGGCTAAGGTATAATTATAGTTAACAAAGAAAGTCAATTATTAGGCTTAAAGAAGGTAACTCGGGATAAAACATATGAAGGTAAGCTTGAAAAACTCGAACAATCCAAAGAAGGCCTAGATCATCTTCTCAATCGTGTGCAATCTAAGATTTTTCCTTAATAGGTAAACAAATAAATTCTACAATATATTGAGACACTAAATAAACGAGACATGCACAAAAGTTTTCTAAATAGCAAACTACTAAATAATCTTAATTGTGTATTTAATGTGTTATAGGAATCAAATATAAGGCAAAACCAACACAAAGATCAAGCATTTAAACAATTACAATATTTATCACTTCCCAATAGTCATATCAATCACAATTAAATTCTTATCATTAACCTAGAACTAACAACTAAGTAAAACTACAAAGCAAATACTAAATGAAAAAATAATAATAAAAATAACTAATAAATAAAAAACAATAAGCAGAAAAGTATTCTCTCCCCTAAACTTAAAACATACATTATCCTCAATGTAAAGAAAGAAATAAGAAAAGAATACTTGGCTGATAGCAGAAGTTCTAGCTCAGTCATCCTCTATATCAACTTGATCATTGTCCTCCCTTTTATCTTTAATGAGCCTTTATGACTAAGTGCTGTAGCATTGGGATCTCAATGCTACAATGTTGAGACCTGGGTTTTACAAGGGTCTTCGTTGTTTTGGCACTGCGGCTTTGTATAGTGAGATGCAACGCTAATTTTTTTACCCAAATTAGTGCTGCAACCTTAATTCTTGTCACTACAACACTAACTTTCTATCCAATTTAGCTGCAACCGTAATTTCTAGCACTGTAGCATTAACTTATTTCTTTCTGTTTAATATATAAATAAACATTTTAAAATAAAAAATTATAAAAAAGACATAATACGAGAAACATAATAAATACTTGGATTGGCTCCCAATAAGTTATTGATTTAAAGTCTTCGACTTGACTCATCACTTCTTTACTTTAGATCGTTTAAAGTGATGGAGGTCTTTTCTCGATCAATATCTCCTCTAAATATTGCTTGAGTCATTGTCCATTAACCTTGAAAGCCCTCTTGGAGTTTTTATCCTCAACTTCCACAGCTTCATATGAAAACACCTTGGTGATAAGAAACAGCCCCAAATACCCATCTATGAAGCAATAATACTCATGGCCAGCTAGTCAGTCAAGTATTTGATCGATGTGGGATATTGTCTTACATTTGTTATGCAAGATGCCCAACTTAAACTTTTGAATGCCTTTCTGACTCTGGCATCTAACCCTCATCTCATCCATTTTAGCGTTGTTATCTATAGCCTCAGGAATCTTGATCTTAGGTGTTACAGCGTCTTCGAGTGAATCATTAACGAAAAATTTCCCAAATATTTCATTGACTTAACTATCTACCAAATCAATGCTAAAACAATCTTCAGATTCACTTTGAAACTTTATTGCCTTGAAAACATTAAAAGTCACTTATTAGTCTTGGACTCTTATTGTGAGCTCCAATTTTTGCACATCAATGAGTGTTCTTTTGATAGCTAAGAATAGTCTCCCGAGAATTATATGAATTTCACAATCCTTCTCTATATCTAGAACAATAAAATTCATTAGAAAATATTTGTCAAATTTAACAAACACATCCTCAACCATCCCTCTTAAATAAGAAATGGTCTTATCAGTTAGCTGTAAAGTGATTGTAATAGGTTTTGCTTCCTGTTTACGCTCAAAATATAACGCGGCTATCGTAGTATAGATTGAGGTGTCGATCCCACGAGGAAGCTCTTGGAAAAATAGGTTGGTAAAATAAAATATTAAAACAGTAGTAAAGGATAAAATTAATTGATTTAAGTGGATGAGATAAAATTGTCTATGATTTGAAGGAAATGTCTTATGATAATTCAAACAAGGCTTCGAGAATCACAATTATGCTTTATAAATCTACTATACACTTTGATTCAGTGTTTATAACTCAATTGACAGTTTTATATTTAAACAATCAATCGGAAGATATGTAAAATATAACACATTTGATAATACATGCATTTGATATGACTAAACTCTTTTGCAAATATTAACACAAATCATGTTTATTTATATAAGTTATCTAAGATCGACAATATATCATTTTGACAATATTGCAGTAGAAGATTAACTTGAATATCAAACATTTATTGCCTTTACATGTTATCCAAGATCGACAATATATCAATTTGACAATCTTGCAGTAAAAGATTAACATATAAAATAATGTAACCAATAACAAATATAATTCAACAAGAATCACATAAGAAAAGCATGATTGAACATATATGAGACATGAGAATTATAACCTCTGGATTATAGAAAATAAACTAGATAAGAGTTTAATCAAAACCAAACTTACAACATTTGTAGCTCTTGACAACGAATCAAAGCATAAAAGTGGATTTATTACATATAAAAGTTCATCTCTTAGCCTTGCCAAAAACTCTAGCCTAAACTACAATACATGTTAATGAAAAGAAAAGAAGAAAGAATTATCTAATGTTGAAAACGTAATAAGAGTCTCCTTATATAAGCAATGAATGAAAATATGCCATGGGTGACATTAATCTTCAATAATTTTAGGCCAATAACTCATTCATCCACTTGCAGCACGTTTTTGATAATGTAAATGATCGATGTAGCTTCTATAACCGACATGAAAGTTGTATCATTTTGTCTCTTCTTTCTATAGGCACCGAATTCATACAAATTGGATGAGTATCTAATGCGATATGAGCAAAATTTCAAAGATACATCAGATTTCGGCCAACAACCATTTTATCCACTTGTAATGCAATTTGGTTTATGATAACGGCTGATTTGGACTTTACCATCAATATACGAGTTATTGATAGTTAAGTCAGCACTTCACAGCTTCAAGAATTATACCAATTGAGTACCTATTTTGTGATATACGATCCAAATACATGAGTTGGGTGAAGCTGGGCAGAAGTTGTAGCCCGATTCTATTGTATCTCAATTGTTGGCCCATAAGATGTTGGATTTGGCTTTTCCACTATTCTTCAAGTTTGTGTAAGATTGAGTCATGTTACACCAGGTTCAAGAATTTCTTCATTTTGATTTCTACATTGAGAGTTATATCTATTTTACCTAAACTTGTACAAATAACATTCATTAACCACAATTTAAGGAGAACACTTTATTTCAAGCTAAAATACAAGAAAATGCTAAACTTAATGACATTAAATAGTGACTGAATCTCTTAATAAATATGCATTTTTATGTTCTCATCATTTCCTCGAAACCAAGTCTTTGAAAAATGGACAACAATATTAAATTTATACTTACAACCAAATCACATAAAATATGGTCAAAAAATTACTCACCATAGTGTAAGAAATGGTAAAGCTTCTAGGATCTGTTAACTTAGAGGTAGCTTTTTTAAAGAATGGCACTATATTCCTCAGTGAAGGCAATTGTTTCAAAGTCCCCCAACCTTCTTTTCTTGGACAATATATATTTCATGAACTTGGCGTAGCTGGGCATATGCTCTAAAGCTTCAGTAAAATGAATGCTGATATGAAGTTTAAGTCGTGTCTGGCGCTCCAGCGCCGAAGAGTCACCGCACCAGCGACGCTCCAGCGCCCCACCGCTTCAGCGATGAAGCCGTTTTCATGCAGCGCCCCAGCGCCAAGATCCCACCGCTCCAGCGGTGATAGCTTTTTCACGCGTCGCCCCAGCGACAACTTCATAGCGCGTCAGCGGTAATGCGAGTCCTAGTCCGACGATAATTGAGATTTTCAAGCTCATATCAATCCTTATAAAAAGCCACTCGTTCCCAACCTTCAAGGAGACCAAAGAAGAACCTAGATCAACCTAAAGAGAGCTTAGAGCAGTTTAAGAGCACCAAGAGTCTAGAGCAACATCAATCAAGAGCAATTTGACGTCTACATCGGTTTGCAATTGATTGTATCATGTTTTATTTTTATTTTTATTACTGTGATTCTCTAGTAGCTATGAACTAAATTTATTTTCTAAAGTTAATATTTGAACTCAATATGTGCGCTTAATTGCCATATCTTTTTAATATTTAATAAACTTAGTCCTTTATTATTTAAATTACTTGTGTTTAATGCTTCAGTATATCTGGCCAATATATGGTGAATGAGTTGGTAATATTTTGATAAACTCGGAAGAGGAATCATAATATTTAGACCTAGGTAATTTGATGCATGATTGTAGAGTAACATTCAATGTTGCATATGCAAGTTTCAATTTAGGATAGAAATATACCTAATTGGCATGTATGATTAATAAGACCTAATCTTAATGAATCTTAATTTATTATAAGTACCATAGGAATATAGGTATTTAGTAAATTAAGGTATACTTGCATGACCTTGGAAGAGGCTTGTGAATACATTAGTGTTTTGATCAATAACAAAGACTAAGGGAGTTAAATTTTAGAAGATTAATCATTAGAAAGCATATTGAGGGATAGTATTAATCCTAGGTTTTCTCTATATTGCTATCACTTAAATCTCGTTGCATTATGTTTTTACTTTTATATTTTCTACATTCATTCTTAGGTTTTTATTTATCTGAATAATTATTAGGAAGATATAATTTTAGTAATTGGTTAAAAAGAAAAAAATTATCCCTGTGGGTTCGACATCCGACTTATTTAGTCTCTTTATTACTTGCATACGATAGTGTATACTTGCACTTAATTTTATGATATAGAAATATTGCATCAGTTACCCGAATCAAGTTTGGGCGAATTTTCTAAAAGAATCTCTTCACTAATAATCTTATTTTATAGCCTTCTCACTCTCAATTTCATTAAATTTCCAACTTCTTGTTACACCTCCTTGCCACTCCTCAATGTGAATGCTTTATATTGCATTTTTCCATCTCACATTTGATTAATTTTCGTGTTGCTAAATAGTGTTCCTTGGGGGTGATTGTTAATAGCATTAGCTAATTAGCTTAGTTGAGTCTCAAAAGATCTTATGGATGCAACTTGATTTTGAAGTATGGCATTATTCTTTGCCATGTATTGAAAAAACATATACTTAAGTGATGACTTTTCCTCTTGTGGGAGTGGAGCTTGTTGTGGAAAGCCAATTGGGTGCATAGGCCTCTCAGATGGAGTTGGGCTTTAGTTGTTGTTGTTCCAAGACATGTTTGGGGTAATTTTTCCATCCTAGATTGTAGACATTGGAATAAGTATTACTTTTTTGCCTATTAAATTGGTGACATATTGTGCAATCTCAACATTAAGAGGGCATTGGCTACTCATGTGACAATCACCGTAATTTTCACAAGCTACAATTAAACTATGCATAGCCTAAACTACTAATGAAACAATCTTTTTGGACAAAGTATTGACTTAAGCGGTGAAGGTTGTAATGGCTTTTAGTTCATTAAAATTTACTGCCATCTTTGGGTTTAGCCTCTTCGAAGGCCACTAATAGTTATTTGTTGCTATCTCTTCTAATAAATCAAATGCTTCATTAGTAGATTTACTCATTAATGTATCACTTGTTGCTGTATCTAGTTCTTAAATACTCAATCAACCAATTTAAAAAAGTTTGCACCAACAACCTTTCAAGAATCTCATGGTGTGGACAGATCTGCATCAATTCTTCACAGTGCATCAATTCTTTATAACGCTCCCAAGCATTATAAAGATATTTTTTTATAAAATTGCACAAAGGAAGTGATGCAATTTTTTAATTTAGTTGTCTTCATTGGAGAAAAGACTTTAATTTATTTTTTATTAAAAATATATTAAAATTGTGACTAAATTTAGTCATTATTCTATTTTTTATCATCATTATACTATTTTTTTTGTTAGATGAAAAATTTTTAATAAATTTTTTTTTAGTAGTAATTGTTTTAATTTTTAATAATTATTTGAATTATCTAACAATTGGTTATATACTAATAAGTTTTTTTTTTCTCAAGAAGTAGAATATCTCAAAGGACTGTATAATTTTCAAAAATGAATTCTACTGATCGACTATACATGCTTACTCGAAGTTATGAGCTATCACAAATATATAAGAGAAATTGATTTCAAGGCAGATTGAAATATTTAGAACAACGTGTTTTGACCATTTTTTAGATGTACAGGATATTTCATTCTCATGTATTTTAATACACGAGATTTTATTAAGATGCGTACATACAAAAAATTTACATGAAAATTGTAATTTTATATAGGCAATAGACGTATAAGATTCTCTCGTCTAGAGTTTTATTTGATTTCTGGTTTGAGAATAAGGGATTATCCATCAGTAAGTTGATTGGATATTAGACTTTGAGATAAATACTTTAGTGGTAGAAATGAGTTGACGTACAAAGATTTAGATTCGTAGTTTAAGAGAATTACATTTGACGATGATATAGATGCAATAAAAATGTGTCTATTTTATCTGTTTCATAAATTGTTGATGTCACGTGATCAGAATAAAGATGTTTAATATTTTGTGCTTTGCCTCGTAAATAATCTGGATGAGTTTAATGCCTATCCTTGGGGCACGATTGCATGGCCTGTGGTCTACCATTGCTTAAGTACAACCCCAATTAAAAAGTTACATAAGGTTAGAAAATGGGCGTTTCGAATAGGGAAGCATACTACCTATATGTATTTGGTCAGACATTCTTGGTGAGTAATTTTTTGTTTTGATTCATTATCATATTTAAATAAAGAAAAAATTATTCTTTTCATTTTGCATTAAATAATATAATATTATTTTTTGATATTGTTAATTTTTTCTTTATTATCCCAAGTGTGGATCTACGAGGCGATCCCAAAATATAAAGAGGTATTTGGGTGCAAGAATGGTAACCTTTTTTCATATCTTCTAAATTGATCTGATATAAGCACGACATTACAAGAAGACATCGCAAACATTCTCTTCGATGGTGTTGGGGTATGTTTTTACATTCAACAAAATATATATATATATATATTTTTCTTATAAATTTTGTTGTTTTTCCTATTAATGATTAATAAATTCAAACTTTTATGTAGGCTTTGGAAGTACATAAAAAGTTGGTGCCCTATAAATATGAGAAGAGTACGGACTGTGGTATGGCAGTAGAATTACGTATTTTATCGAGAAAATAGGAAGGAACTCTTAAGTTGGAGAAAATTAAGATTCTGACAACCCAATTCATCTATGATGTTAACCATGAGTACAAATTCCAAGCCCCACCAGTGAATGAATCAATGGTGTAATAATTTAATCTTTTTTCATAAATTCACTTACTACTATATGTTGTTGATTAGTGTTAGATTGTGAAGATTGATTATAATCACTTATTATATAGTTTGTGCACGGCACCTCACTATCGCGGTATCATGTCCTGGAGAAGATGATTGATATCTTGAAACAGAGCTATTTAACAGGAATGATAAAGTTAGCTCAGAGCTTTTCACCAAAATTGATAGTGTTGGCTCACAGATTCAGAGTAGGATGGATAAGAACAAAGAAGAGATCTTGCATCAGATATCTCTCTTAATGCAACAGTTAAAGCCATCCAAGATCTCTAAAGATGCAGGGCATGCTATGGTACGTTTTGAACCTAAATTTCATTGGGTACAATGTTTAACAAGTTAATACATTAATTAGAGTTGTTTGGTTTTAGGGCACTAAATTCATGGCCGCTGACTTTCAGGCTTACACTCCTGCAAGTAAGTCTCAGCATCAGCCCATGACAATAGATACATAATATGTAGCCGATAGCTCTACAAGTGTAAAAATTATACCTGTTGCGTTGGTCCAAAAGATGAGCAGGTATGAGCACTACTACAAGCAAGCACAAGCTCAAAGCTGTCCTTATACCAATCCGTTGAAAAAACCTTTGAAAAAAAAAAACTTATGGAATTAGAAGTTGAACCTACAATTTGTTGAGATTTGTACCTACGTGCCATCCCATTATGTATAAATATTTAACTATAATACCTATACAATTATCATTTCTAATAAAATTATTAATATTATTAATTATTAAATGGTAAGATACTTGTAACATTTCAAACATTGTATAATCTGAAGGAGTTTAGATCTGATTTAAAGGAGTTTAGATCAGTGCTAAGAGTTAGCAACGCTAAAAGTTATAAGTGTTAAGAGTTAGCAGTGCTAAGAGTTAACAAGTTATAAGAGTTGGCAAAATCTAAGGAGTTAGAGCATTGTCTATAATGAGATAAAGACTTGAGAATATACTAGTAATGTCGTAGCTACAAAAAGTTGCAAATGGTCCTAGAAAATGTCATTATGCAAGTATGTTCTCAAACATTATGTTCCTGATCTAATTTCATCGATGCGGGCCTATCGGTGACACTCATTAATATAGATTAGTGTATATCTATATCTGTATAATTCAGATGGTTAGTATTAGCAAACCATGAGTTTGGCGGAAGCTCGTATAGAGATACATGTATTCAGTGAGGATTGGGTACTAAATAGACTCACAAAAATCTCCAATAGACATCTTATAAGGCCATCAATATAAGATCTTCTGAGTTGAGTAGTATTTGTGGTCCTTTGACTTAAGCCTCACAGTGGGCTTGTGAGTTAGCAAAATCTAAAGAGTTAGAGCATTGTCTATAATGAGATAAAGACTTGAGAATATACTAGTAATGTCATAGCTACAAAGAGTTGCAGATGGTACTAAAAAATGTCATTATGCAAGTATGTTCTCAAACATTATGTTCCTGATCTAATTTCATCGATGCGGGCCTATTGGTAAAACTCATTAATACAGATTAATGTATATCTATATCTGTATGGTCTAGATAGTTAGTTTTAGCAAACCATAAGATTAGCGAAAGCTCGTATAGAGATACATGTATTCAGTAAGGACTGGGTACTAAATAGACTCACAAAAACCTTCAATAGACATCTCATAAGGCCATTAATATAAGATCTTTTGAGTTGAGTAGTATTCGTGGTCCTTTGACCTAAGCGTCACAGTGGGCTTATGAGTGATCCACCATATTTTGGTTTCACACATGTCAAAAACCTTTATGGTATATCCACTAGGTGTCACTGGATATGGTCCAATGCTCATAGAGTTTGGTGTGCGTAGATATAGGATCCGTCAGCTCATATGAGTAAGTTGTATATCCTGATGCTCCGAGATTGTATTTCAGAAAATCTTGTGGCTACAAGTACAAACCTTGAGAATAATTTCTATAAGGTTAAACAATATTGCAAAAGTGTTTGCGGATATTGTTTATGAAAATATAAATCTAAAGATAAATTTAATGCTGCGCAAATAGAGATTTAATTGTGATGATCTATATCTTTACTCTTCCAAGATATCAATGACAGAGGAATTATATGTATATGATATAATCTCAATCTGTATTGTTTAACGCGTTGTTTTGTAATATTCGTAATATATGTGTGAGGCATCGTTCACAGATGTATGGAGAAATTTCATATAATAAATCGGACGTGAACTTAGAGAGTCTTATAATATGAAGTGTACTAATTGCGCATTAGGGTAATAGACTGGATTCAAAAATTTGATTCAGAAAATTTCAGCAAACTATATATTTGTTTAAAGATCCCTTGAGATATGCATTTGTCAAGACTTAATTGTTAAATACATAATATAATTAGTTAACATAAGTTATTAACTAATTGTGTGTTAACAAGTGGCATAATTTGGTTTATATATTATTTTTACATTAAATTGACTTATTAACTTTGTTAGTAAAAATAAGTAAGGTAAAATAATTATTAAAAATTATTTTAAATAATTAATTAAATATTATATATAATAATAATTATTATAAATATCAATGAGAGTACAAATAATTATTACTATGACCTATTAATAATGGCATGATATTATAAATGATGGAACACCATCGAAGTAAAGTTTACAAAACTTATAAAAATTAAAAATATTTTAATTTTTATTAAGTGGGTAATTAAATTACACTAACAAAATAAAAAAAATAAAGATATCATTTTTAATTTTATTTGTGTTAATTAATAGTACTGTAAATTTATTCAATGGATAAACATTAGTAAAAAGAAAAAATATTAGTAGCCAACAAAATTAAAAGGTAGGCCATTTATTATTTTTTGGTGGAGAAACAAAATAAAAGTAGTTTAACCACTAAAATAGAGATGGATTAATTTGGTCAATTCTCTCACAATTTCTATCATTCTACCATGCCAAAACAAAAAACAAAAAAATTGAGAAACAAAAATGTTTTTGAATAAAAACATGCTTCAATGAAAAATAATTTTAAAGGTGCTATGCAAGAGTTGCATAAATAATCTACTTTCTTAAAAATAAATATATATGTGTTGAAAGAATTTGAACACATGCTGCTAAAAATTAATCAAAGCTATCATTTTAATTCCATAATCTCACCGAATTGTTGTAGACTAGAATTATTCAAGAGTAGACTTCAAGGTGAGCTCTAAAATTTGAAATCTTCACCAAAGTTTCTTAAATGTATGTTTCTGTAATCTTAATATGTTTAATTCCGCTGCAAATCATATATGTGACACATATATTTAAGTTTTTCAACATGTACACAATCATATGTATACACCCAAAAACATGTTAACACAATTGATGTAAACAGACAACTTATTCCTATTGATTAAGAAAAATTTAATGACATGTTGAATTGGATAACTAAAAATGACCTAACGCAGCGTGTTCATTTACACGGACTCGATGCTAGCTACATATAGTTTAACAACCTATTGCTTCATTGGCTTGACAATTCTATGATGAGTTTTTTGTATCTATTTTTTTTTATTTTTTAACAGTATCAAAATTTATATATATTCTTTGTTTTGATATACATTCTATCATAGTTTTGCAGCATATAAATGAGTATTTAAAGGTTTTGTGTAAATGAAAAATGATGTGTTATGACATGTACTCACAGGAATGAATAACTGCAAATGCATATTTGTTATATGAGCTATTTTTTACCTGTTTATTGTGCATATAACATTATAATACCGTTGATTAACTATTAATGAGTCTAACGTCGTATATATGTTTCTTTAGGAGTACATTAGATAAATTTGACAAACATCCTTCATTGACAGTCCTCCATCTAATGACCAAAGAGTCGAACCGTTGTTGGCATATACACCCGAAACAAAGGCCGATTTACTTGGTGCTAAATCGTGGGAGTCGGTCAATAAGGTAGTGGAAGTACAATAATAATTTTTTTATTGTTATTAAATACAATAAATTCAAAATAATACATTAATGTAGATATATATCCCGTTGAATATCAATCAGGAACATTGATTTGAAATAAAGGTCGACATTGTTCAAATAGGGATTATTTTATAAGATTCTAGTGTGAATGGCCACTTCGACGAGGCCATTCTCAAATTTATGAAACCTCTGCGTGTTGCTATGCCTTATTACTTTCAAAGATATAGATTTTATAGTTTAAGGAGAATACATAATACAAATTTGTTCCCTATGCTAATCATCTGTTTGTGGGATAACGTGCATCAACATATGATCGGGAGCGGGAATTATAGCGCATTTTTCTACATGTTTATTGAGTATCTTACATTAGGTCAGTCAATTGACTCTTTTCCTCATATTAGTACCTTTTATAGTTAAAAGATGATCTTTGATTTGTGGACCACTGCAGGATTTGCTTTATAGATGTTTAATACTATATTTTTTGTATGTGCATTTCTGTCATATTATTGTTTTGATGATTGCGTGTTAAGTGAATGTGTGCAAATGTGATATATAGAAGTGTGTTTTTTCAATATACAAGTTTGGGAACGTTCATATGATAGGTGGGATTCTACTGAAATTTTTGTTAAAATATCACTCATCTCACACTTGCAACCTATTATTTTGGCACCTGTATCGATATTTTCATAACTAATCCACAACTAAAAATTTTCAACATCAACATTAATTTAAGTACATAATAAAAAGTAAAAGTACATTACAAAATAAGTGTATTACAAAATAAGTGCATTACAAAACTCGACACTAACACAAAGTAGCATAATTAGAAAATGGTATATAATAACCCTTCATACAACGAAACTCGCCATCTCACACCTGTTTGTAACTAAAAACAAAATTATTAACCTTATATTATAGTGAATTTAAAAATAAAATATCAATAAAGTAGTTTTATAAACAAACATACATCACATACTATACTATGTAAAGGGATAGGGTTTCGATATGTCTATTGGTTATGTCTATTGGTTATGTCTATTGGTTATGTCTATGTTGTTTACAACGACTACAAATATTCTTTGATGGTTTCTCCCATTGAGATGGAATCCTATTCATCCGACGCCTACCTGACTGACGATGTGCTATTGAATGCTGAATGTCCACATTTTTCAAATTCTCTAGGATTTACCAAATCCGACACTTTACTAACCAGAAATACTAGCTCGTTATAGGCATGAAATAAAGTCTCGGATGTGTAATAAGTCGAACAAAGACTTTCGTTGGATAATCTTATATATCTGTATGTCGTGAGTGCATAAAAACAAGGCAGTTGTTGATAGTCAAACTTTCGATAGCTATATGTTTTATTAGAAATATCCACTATCCAGTTTATGTCCCCGTCCTTGACTACAAATCGTGAAATATCAATAAGAGATTGTCATTCGACATATGTCATCATTATGTTTTATGACTTTGTGATGGACCCAATTCCCACGACTACAAAATTAGCCTTCATTGACGCTAAGTTAACATCAGTAAATGATTTTATTGATACCCTTTCATAGTGTCAGTGTTGCTCGAGTCAAAAATTTATTAACATTATGTGATATCAATGAATTATTGATACCATAATATCAGTAAATCGCTGATATCGTGGTATCAGTAATTCTCTAATACCACAGTATTAGTGAATTACTAATACCGTGGTATCAATAAATTGCTGACACCGTGGCATCAAAAAATTTCTGACATTATAGTATCAAAGATTTTGAATTTAATTTAAAATATTTTTTTAATTATTTCAAATTTAAATTATTAGACTAGAATTTAAATTTATTTATAAATTATAATTTCATACATAAATAGCACATTTAAATAAATATCAAATTATTTATTTATTTATAAATAAAACTACAATTGTCAAACCATCTGAACTAAGTTTTACAAACTACACAAAGTACCTCTAATTAAATCTTAAAAGACTAAGATAGTTCCATAACGAAAAATAAATAAATGACATATGTACACTATGGAGTATGTTATCCAGCCAAAGCCACAAAATAACAAAGCATCTTTGATGAAAGAAATTTCATCCAGCCAATTTCCAGAAACATTATCAAGCAATTTAGTAAGCATTTCACAATTTTCTTCAGACATAGTCTTGTGGGTAAGTTTGTTGGGATTTGTGCTCACGTGCCATTTCATTATTGTATGAATATTTAATTTTGTGATATTTATACGGTTCATTATTTGTTAAATCGCTAATTACTATTATTAAATAGTTCAATGCTTGCGACACTACAAATATTATATGATCTAAAAGAGTTCAAATTTGGTCTAAAGAGGTTTAGATCAATGCCAATAGTTAGCATCATTGAAAATTATAAATGCTAAAGAGTTAGCATGTTATATTAATCAGTGAAGTCTAAAAGTTAGAATCTTGTCTGTGACAGTACAAAGACTTGAGAATATATTAGTAATACACATAGTTACTAAGAAATGTTATTATGTAAGTCTATTATCAAATTATATATTCCTGGTCTTAATTCACCGATGCAAGTCTATCGGTGGAATTCTTTTACATAGACCAGTGTATACTATACCTAAATGGTCTAGATGATTGTTATTAGCAAACAATGGACTTACTGAAAGTTCGTATAGCATATAGGTGTTCAATAAGGATTGAATACTGAACAGACTCAATAAAGACCCCAATAAACATCCCATGAAGCCGTTAATGGAAGGTCCTCTCGAGTTGAGTAGTATACGTGGTCCTTCGACTTGAATATCACGGTGGGTTTGTAAGTGATTCATCATACTTTGGTTCCACACATGTCACAGACCTTTCACGGTGTGACCGTTGGATGTTACTAGGTATGGTCCGACGCTTATGAAGTCCAGTGTGTACAGATATGAAATTCGTCAGCTCACATGAATGGGTTATATATATCCAGATGCTCAAAGACTGTATCTTAGAAAGTCTTATGGCCATAAGCAACAAATCCAAGAAAATAGTTTTCTACAGGGTAAAACAATATTGTAAAAATGTTTGCATATATTGTTTATTAAGATACGTGTCTGGAGATAAGTTCACGGATGAGCACATAGAGATTTGACGGTAGTGATCTACTTTTTTAGGATATAATTGACGGAAGGATTATACGTATGTGCTATGACCTCAACTTGTATAGTCTACTGCACTGATTTGTAATATCCATGATGTGTGCATGGAGCATCAATTTTGGACTCACAGAATAGTTTTGTTTGAAAAATTTAGAGTAGACCTAGAGAGTCCCGCAATATGAAGTGTACTCTTTGTGTACTGGGGCAACATACCGAATTGAATAGTTTGATCCAAAAAATTCTAACAGACCGGACATTTACTTCAGTTTCTCTTCGATCGTGGACGTGTCAAGACTTAAGAGTTAAGTACATTAATTAGTTAACAATTAGTTGTTGACCAATGAGATGTTGACACATAACACATGTGGGCCAATTATTGTTTGATTTAAAAATTATTAAAATGACCTTATTTATTGGACAAATAATATCATTATTTTATTCATTAAAATGTTTATTGAATAAAATAATAATAATAATATATGATATTATTATTTAAATTGAAATCAAACAATTATTTATTTATTTAAATTAGCATGTGTTTCTACCATGATTTAATATGATTAAATCATTTGTTTAATATTTATTAAATGAAATGATAAATACAAATATGTGACATTTGTTAATGGTAGGTCTTAAGATGTTTCTTAATAATGAGAAAGTATTTTCTCATTTGGCCTAGATTAATGCCAAGTTCACGTAAATAATTTTTCATTTTGTTTTGTTTTCATTTGGTTTATTATAAATAATAATAAACAAAACTAATGATAAATATAATGGATGCTATTAGGTGAAAAAATAAAAGATAATAATGAACAAAACATTAATGGTAAACATAATGGATGCCATTATGTGAGAAAATGATAGAAAATAATAAATAAATAAAAGATCAATTAATTGCTCAATTAATTATCAAAAAATTCGTGCAAAGGGTTAAGGGAAGAGTGAGAAGTGAATTTTACTAAGTGTTAAACAATTCTCAAGTGTTGAGAGCACAAAAACACAACTCTTCCATTTTTTCTTTTTCATTTTTTTGGTTACCCATACTATAAGGTAGAAACAAGGATTCAAGAGTTAAATCATTTTCTGAAAAAGCTACTATTCTATCTTCTCCAAGTCTACCATGTTGAGGAATTAGAATTGTAAATGGATTGCTTCAAATGTGAGTACTCCGGTTCGACCAAATACCAAAGGCTTGACAAGGTACTATTTCTCAATCTTGATGTATTTTACAATTATGAGATAACATATAAAGTTTATTTGTGTTTATCATTATGAAATTTGTATTTCGCTTATCCGTTGCGCATATATGTATGTGATACATATGCTATATTTGAATGATAGACACAAACCCACATGTATATACCATAGGTTTAAAATCACTCACAAAATGGTATCAGAGCTATTTTGAGTTGATATTGGGTGTTTTGAGTGTAAAATTATTGTTGGTGATGTTCTAGTGTTCAAAAGGTGCATTTCAAGTTGTTGAAATGGGTATATCGAAGGAAGGAGCACCGGAGAACCGCATCAATAAGTGTTTAGCGCCGAGGAGCTAGAAAATTTTGTTCCAGTGCCTCAGCACTGGGTAGCTGGTGCTGCAACACTAGGGCTTCCACGCCCTAGCATTGCTGCGTTAGATATTGGGCGCCACAGCGCTAAAATAATAGGCACTCATGGATAGACACTGGAATTCGCGCCGCAGTGCTGGCTGTTGAGTGCCAAAAGTTGACGCCACAGTGCCGGGGCTATGCCCTTCGATGTTGCCATACAGTAGGCCCAGCACCGCGGGGTGCTAGGCCCATAATACTCGCTTTAATTATGCTTTAAATTGTTTAAAATATTATTTTAATCATGTAGGGGTTTATGAGATACAATGATAAGAGTTATTAGGTTGCATTATAAACTGGAATCATTTATTTTGTATTGGTAAATACAATGAGAGCCCTACTGGTGGAGGTTAATTGTGCTTACACATAAATTAATGTTTGATTAAGAATTACCTCCTCATGAGATAGGGATTAAGTCTTTGTGATACTAAAAACAAAAAAGATTAAAAAAAATCTCTCTTAATCAGATTGATCAATAATACATTATGAGATAGTATTTTATTATTGATCCGTCTTGTTAATACGGTGTTAGCTGTATTATATCGGTCTTTTCCAAGATCGCTACAGTGTACAGGATTTAGTCGGTATGATTTAAACTATACCGATTAAATATGAGATGAGATAAATATATGCGAAAGTATTGCCTTAGATCGCTACAGTGTGTGGGTAGTACCGGTAGCATATATTTGATAATTGACAAGTTAATCTGAAATACACTTACCTTAAAATTGCTACAGTGTACAGATAAGGTGTATTTAGGATCAATAGTAGGAGTTACATAAGATGCAATTGATAAGAGTTGTCTATCTATTGGGTTTACAAAGGCTTAGATCGCTACAGTGTGCCGTCCGAGTAAAATACCAATGGGGTCAATTTCTCGTTGTATAGTTTTAAATAGTTTAAACTGTCGTTATCCCATTTTAAGAGATTATAGGGATTATTTAAAACAATGGGAGAGCATTTTAAATTTTAAAAAAATGTATAAATCTTATAACCATGATTTAAAATGTATTATTAACGATTTAATAATAATTTTCACTAACATCTCATAATATTATTTTATTAGACTTGTGTAAGCTAGGATGACATCTTCAAATTCCTTGGTGCGTATACTGGATGCACACTAACTCAAAGGTGCCGAGAATTTCTCTGACTGGTACATAAATCTCAGAATTGTTCTAGATTCAGAAAGACTGGGATATGTTATTAACCAAAAAATGCCCAGAGGTGTTTCTCAGAATGCCACCGAGGAAGAAAATGTGATATATCAGAAATGATTGGATGACGATTTAAAAGTTAAATTATACATCCTCGCCTCAATGTCCACTGAGCTGCAGAGAGAGCATGTTCGCATGGACAATGCTAGCAGCATTATGCTCCATCTCAGGGAGCTCTTTGGTGATCGACCTTAAATTGAGAATTATAGGGTCGCCAAAGCATTGTTTCAGGCAAAGCTCATTGAGGACAGTCTAATGAGTCCTCATATTCTTAAGATGATAAGATTAATCGAGAGGCTTGAGTCCATGGACATCTCTTTGAGCAATAACCTAGGGAACAGTTTGATTCTCCAATCGCTGCATAGGTCATTTGCACAGTTCATCATGAACTTTAATATATAAGGAATGACTCCTACTTATATTGATCTTCACAATATGCTGAAGATAGC
This sequence comes from Ailanthus altissimus, assembly GCA_946807835.1. Lineage (NCBI taxonomy): Eukaryota > Viridiplantae > Streptophyta > Magnoliopsida > Sapindales > Simaroubaceae > Ailanthus > Ailanthus altissimus. The sequence continues at coordinate 25,148,301 of OX327696.1, read as the reverse complement.
TGATGAGGACATGCATAAAAAAGGCTCGGCCCTCCTTATTCATAGTGCTTTATCTTTAACCATGAGGGCTTCTGGAAAGTCTAAAGGAAAGAAGAAAAGAAAAGTGAGATACATACCCAAGATGGGTCCTTAGCGACGATAGATATCCAAACCACTGGAGAAACCAAAAGCAAAAGACAAGTGCTATCATTGTGGTGATAATGGGCACTGGAAATGCAACTACCCCAAATGCCTTACCATTGTGAAGAAGACTCCCTCGGGTATTATCTTTCTCATTATTGACATTTCTTTAGCATTTGATACTAGTATTGGTTGTTGGGTATTAGATATTGCAAGTCATTCTCACATCTACAATATGTTGCAGGGTCTGAAGGAAGTTAGATTGTTACAGCCATGAGAGGATAGCTTCGAGTAGGAAATGGTGATCTCTTACGGGTCGAGACTGTAGGACATTATAATTTAATTCTCTATTGTAATAAAACTATTGTACTTCATAACTGTTATTTTGTGCCTGCTATGATCAGACAGATTATCTCTCTTCCTGTACTTGACAGTGAAGCGTATCATATGTATATTAAGAGTCGTTCTTTATATTTATGTGATATGTTTGATGTTTTATTAGCTGAGTGTCAGTTAATTAATGGGTATTATATTTTGGATACAACGAGAAATATCATGAATGTACACGGTAGCACTAGTAATAGTGCATAAGTTTTAAATGATACTTAATTGTGGCACATAAGATTGGGTCATATAGGTGTGAGATGTCTAACCTGTCTGGTTATAGATAGTCAAATACCTGATCTGACCATAGAACCTTATTCAGTTTGTGAATCTTGTATTTAAGGGGAAATGACTAAATCTTCATTCACTGATGTTGGACATCGTGCCACTGATTTATTGAAACTAATACATAGTAATGTATGCAGTCCTATGAATCACACTGTCATGGGTAAATTTCGATACTTTGTTACCTTTATCAAAAATTTGTCACGATTCGAGTATATGTTTCTTATGAAATATAAGTCAGAAACCTTTAAAAAGTTCAAAGAGTTCAGACTTGAGGTAGAGAAACAAACTGGGATTTATGTCAAATGCCTTCGATCAGATCGAGGCAGTGAGTACCTGGGCAATGAATTCTCTGATTATTTAAAAGAGAATAAAATTCTAGCTCAGTATAGTCCTCCAAGTACTTCGCAACACAATGGCGTGTCAGAGATGAGAAATCAGACTTTATTAGATATGGTCCGATCGATGATGAGCTTTATCGATCTACCTGAATATCTTTGGGGTTATTCTCTGGAAACTGCTACTCATATATTAAATAGAGTTCCATATAAAACTGTTCCAACCACTCTACATGAGATGTTGAATGGAAAGAAACTAAGTCTTAAATACTTTAAGAATTGGGGTTATCCTGCTTACGTAAAACTAAGTCTTGAATGATAGATATAAACCCACATGTATACACCCTAGGTTTAAAATCACTCATAAAGTTAATCCCCAACACTTCATAAACAACTAGTATCGCCACATTTTTATCACCAATGATGACCGAACTAAATTTTCGGCCTAAACTGAGTAAGCATAATCTACTCTAAAAGTAACCTCCTGTATATGACATTTATTGATTTAGGTCAAAAAAACGCTATTGTAAAGAAACTAATGAAACCATTAAAATAATCAACAATTACAAAATGAGAACCTTAAAGCAATTATTATTGGGGAGAGTGAGTGACTAGAAAAATTATTCTATATTGATTTATTAAATGAGAACCTTCCACCTCCCTAAATAAAATAAAATAAAAATAAAAGAGAGAAATTGAAAGGAAAAAAATAGTAATTACAATTGAAAAGAAAAAGGGGCATGGCATGATTTGAGGAATTGATTAAAGAGGCTCATATTTTCTATTTCAGAATGTATAGCCAGAAAATAATGTTGAAAGATAAATCTAACACAACCTCTTAATCATAGTTTAAGTTGCTAATGAAATTTGACATTCTTCTACTTCATCTTATACTTGTTGATAAACAATTTTATGTGCCCGAGTACAAGCTCAAGTTCATCCCATAATTAGTCTCAAGCATAAAATATAGAGCCTCTATAATCATCATTAAACGAATAAATTTTTTATGTACACAATGTTTCTCTAATGCATATTGTAAGTTGTGCTTGTCCTAAGAAGTGAGAAATATACGGGTGTAACTTGTAAATGACTTAATTTGAGCCTCAAAATTTAAACTTTAAATTAGATTCAGCCCCGTAAATGTACAACATAAGCAAGATATTAGTTTTCTTTTTTAACTCTGAGGCTCTTAACAAGAATGAATCCAGCTAATGTAAAGGCCTAACTATCATACTCAATACACCAAAAAAGGAGTAAGATTCAGTGTGTACTTTTAAAACAAATACCAAAAATAAATATTTTTGGCCCTTAAAGCAAGCCAGCATCACAATGATAGAAACAAAATAGAGAAAACGCAAATCAAAATTGAAATGTTAAGAAAATAAAGACAAAATAAAAAAAAGATATAAAAATTTAATTAGAATGGGTAAATTGAATTAAATTGTGAAAAATAACATGTTGTAGTGACTGAAAATTTCTCTCTACATGTGTGTGTGTGTCTACAGTTAAATTTTTTAGCAATCATACCAAGATATACAACATTCTAGGCTCTCTGTGAGGTCTATAAAAGATTATTCCTAGTAAAAATTAACAAAACATTTATTTTTTATTTGTTATCATTTCAACAATAAATTGTAGTCACAAGTTAAAAATATCAAACAAAGGATACGAAGCTACCTTCAGCATTGACTCAACTATTTGCAATAGAAACAAAGCATATATGATTACATTACACTAGAGGAAATGATAAAAATGAGGAAGGGGAGACAACACCTGTGACAGTAAGCGTGCAGCTCCTAAAAGTCGCTCCATAAAATTATCTTTTCCATTATCACATTTTCTCCTCTTCAAATTGAGACCGATTAAAAATTAAGCACGCACTTGAGCTCTGAACATTATATTTATGTCCAAAAATATACAACATGCTGTTATAGCAGATAGAATATTTAATTTTTCAGCAAAGTAGGTTATGGTATTAATTTATCGACGAACTTTAGTCAGATGACCACACATATGTTATCATGTCACAATTCTTTCCTTTTTTCCCAGCAGCCACTGGTAGTGGGATCAAGCAATACAACAAAGACATTGACGGAACAACTATGAATTGATTTGTTTTCGTGGTCCTCTAAACACAAATACACACAGTAAAACACCTATAACTGAGTTATCCTTTTTTCATTCTATTATTAGAAATCAGGTTTCAGACTATATATTGTAAATATGCATAACATGGGATTGTTTAATGTATTGAAAATCAAATATTAATCTTCAAGAGAAATGTTACCTTTCTAAAATATCTCTTTCTACTTATGTTTCTTTCTGTTATCACCTGAAAGCAAGAACCCAATAACTCCTCCAACTTAGCTGACTGCAAAAGTCTCAAATCCCTCCTCATCTAACATCCAAACTGCTATAAGCTACACAATCCTGGCGAAGGACTACAAATACATATAAAATACTTACTCTCTTTGGTTACTAAGAAAATCATTTTCAATTTTTAGCAATTCACTATAAACTAACTCAATAAAATCCAACCTTACGAACTATATATATATATATATAGTTCGTAAAGTTGGATTTTATTGATATATATATATATATATATAAATCAAATATTTTTTTTCCTCAAGCTTTCCTAGCTGCCAAATAGCAAATTAAGCTCATGAGAAGAAATCTCAGTTTATGAATTTTCTAAAAGTTTAATTGAACCCAGAAAATCTATTACAACTTGGCAACAAGTGAGAACTAACCTTGAGTATGTATTGAAAATAAGCGAATCTCCAGTACTGGTTCTTGTACTTGTAAACAAGTCTTTTGAAAATGCCATACTCTACTTAAAGCTGCCCTAATAGAGACTTGAGTTTCTCTTCAAGATTCTCAATTTCTCAATCCATATTTTGCTTTTCTCAACTTCCAACTTTTCGCCTATAAAAACCTGTTCTATCCTGAGCCTATATAGCATTTAAAAATTGCGGCATATTTAGCAATTAATCTCATTGAGGCATTCTCTCAAACATAAACTATTCGCACTAAAAATCCAACACATACCTAATACGTCGCTAAAAGACTAAACAAAAATCTCGTCAATTCATCACGACAAAAATAACAACACCAGCAACAAGCCAAGAAAATGTTTGATACACCAACTTGAAATCAAACTACCAGAACTAAAAAATCAAACAAAAGTGAAGAAGACAAAAAAAACTCAAATTAACTTTAAAAAAATAACCCTAACATACTACTGGGCAAGTGGAATTAATGGTGGTTCTAGACCAAATTCCTCTGCACGTTCCGTTATTGAGGTCGGTTCAACTGAAAGCTAGGGTTCATTGCGTAAACTCCATGTGGACTTTCGTTAATTCCTGTCGAATTGATGGCTTTGCTATTATTCATGACTGCTAAGGGAAAAAACCTCACTAGAAACTATTCGATACAAAAACAAGAAATAAGAAATAAGAAACATATGCTTTTTTTTCGCATTACTTAGCAAGTCAGCGGCGAATGAAGGAGAAGAGTGAACGTCAATGAGAGCGATTATGAGAGGTTGAGAGACAAAAAAATATACACGAGAGTTTATATATATTATACACATATATTTATATATCTACTGCCAAAACGACAGCATTTTGGGCGAAGAAATTACTCAATGATGATTTATTTTTTTATTTGAATTTTTTATTTTTAAAATATTAATTTTTATAAATTTAAATTATTTTTAATAATTAACTTTTAAATAAAATAAAAAATATTATTATTTTAATTAAATTACACTATATTGTTTTAGGTTTATAATACTGTAGTATCACTAATTCACTAATATTTCATATTTATGATACTATTATATCAGTAATTCATTGACATTTCATGATTCTGATACCATGATATTAACAATTTACTGACACTTCTCTTCATTGACACAATTTAAAAAAATATCAGTAGTATAGTATCAGTGAAACCCATTTTTGTAGTAGTGTCATTAAGACATTCGTCATATTTTATGCCGCCAATTGTCTATGACAAAACCACAGTTACGTTAGCTTTCGAATCCTCTCCACCAAATTGGTCATCGAAAATTTTCTTGCGTCTTTTACAACTGCATTAATGCTCTCAGCAATATTAGTAGTCATGACGTCGTACATTCTGAAAGCACTAACTGATCGAACCCATTTTATCGTGCCAATATCCTCTTCCAAATACTTAGTTTCATTGGGTCTCATTTTTCGTATCTTGTTTAATTGGCATTGAAAATTAATAACTCGATACGCCTTGGCAGTAGTAAAATATGTAGACAAGTATACCCATTTTTTAAACTTTTTCGATGGTCACTTTTATTTTTTTCACCAAATTCCCCTTCAAGTGGTAGATGCAGAACCTATGATATTTATTTAAAAAAAACACCTCGTATAGCCCTCTCAATACTGACATGTCAATCGAATATAAAAATAAGATTCTGATGGCTACCAATTACTCCTTACAATTTAACCATAAATCACTTTCAAAAAGCATCATTTTTTTTTGTCAATAATCTCTCATGCCAATGAAAATATCTAATTATTTATATCTTTACAAATGGCCACAAACATTGTACCAAGATAGGAACCTTTCAAAAATGTTCCATCTACTGCAATCACCGGTCGGATGGATGAATTAAAATCTCTGATGCATAGTCCCAACGCCAAAAAGAAATACTTGAAGTGATTGTCTGCATCAGTTTCCAAGTGAGTAACCATACCTGGATTATTCTATTGCAACATCTAGCTGTATGCAAGAAGCAATTTGAACGATCCTCTTGATCATCTCTTATTAATTGTAATGCATGCTCCCTAACTCGTCAAGATGTAATATATGTTATTTGAATACCGAATTCTTCATGTATGTCTGCTTGAATGTCTTTTGGTCTATAATTTTTATTGACCGATGTAAACTTATTTTTAATTACTTTAGCAATAATACAGTTTTTGGCTTGTCGGTAACCATCTCGCAATTGACCCCAAACACAAGTATGCTCTGCATTTACTCTTCTCACGATAAAAAATGACATCATTCCATCGACACTGTTCGTAATCTCCATTTACATCTCTCATCATCGCATTTCAACTCAAAACGATATTTGGTGAACCTGTAAACTCTAAAGCTCCATTTGCCCTTAAGTGCAACCATGCTTATAGCCTTATGAATTTTATCTTTATTGTTATACAACTTTCTTATAAATATATCTCCAATTCCAGTATAAGATATCTTTTTTTAATATGTTCAAGTTAAATGGCGATATTTCAGACTGGAACTAAAATGGGTTTTCGACCTTAACCTTTTCTTCTCCGGCATAATCATTATTATCATCATCACCACCATCATCATCATTATCGTCATCGTCATCATCAACATTTTCATCTATAGTCATTTCTCCATAATTAGCATCATCATCATCATTTTCATCATTACTAACTTCATAACCACGATCATTATTTTCATAACCTTGGTCATTTCTAGCATCTTTACCAATATTATGATCAATATCATAGTCAAGATCAACAAAAACTCTCTATATTTGACTATCATAATATGTGTAGACTAGTTATTTATTGAACATTTGAGGAGAATAATGATAATCCTTTGTGGGATTTGGAACATACACAGGGGTTGTAGACAGGAATTGGTTACCGTAGCCATATTTCTGCTCCATGGGTACTTCTGCTTTATTTTCATATTCATGAGCTCAAGCATCCACAGTTACATATAGAGGTGTAGCAATATTTTTTTGTAGGCTCAACCATAATATCACATCGTCATGATTTTCAAGTGAAATATATCTCAACTTTATAATACTTGAAGAAATCTCGAACTTCAGAGTCACTTTATAATGTACCTGATCAACTCCCAAAAGATGACAAACTCTTCTTAACAACGCTTCATATTTCATATTTTTTGGAACTACCATGTGCATATTTTGATATCCAATATATCTTTCAAAATCATTACTAGAACTCTCTCATTTTCCCTCAAAGCATATAATGGTCAAAGTTTGCACCATGATAATATCAGTAGCACCTGAAAAAAAAAAACAATACCAAAAATAATTATTGTTTTAGTATAATTATATATACAATTAAGTTAAAAATAAAATAAAATATTGAATATATAAATAAATTTATACAAATATAAACTTAATATAAATAAATATATAAATATAAACAAAACATAAATAAATAAAATTAAAAATTGACAATGCTAGGTGGTGCCACATGATAGCACCACATGGCGCGTGGTGCCACTCCCCAAGCTGTTGTGTGCCCTGATGCGCGTACATTAAGGCTTGCAATAGGCACATAGGCACACTTTATGCTTTACTGCGTGCCTTGTTGCTGCTAGGGGGCGCAGCAGAGCGACCTGATAAGTGTGTAGCAGCTTGGCGCATGCATCCACGCGCCTACACGTAGTTACAACATGCCAAAGCATGAAGGCTTGAAAAATAGCTAGAATTCATCATTTTTGGTATTTTCGATTATTTTTTGCTATTTTTAGGTCATTTCGGCCAATTACACTAATTTTCAACTTATTTATACAATATTAATACTACATTTATTTATTTTTAATAATTACATACAAAAACAACTCAAAAACACATAAAAAAATTTTAAGATAAAAATTTACAAATTTTTATTAATTTTTAATTTTTAATTTTTTTAACTACACAATTTATTATTTTAAGTTAAATCTGTAAATTATGTTAAATTTATAATCGATCTATACGTTTAACAGAATTTTAAAAAGAAAGTTAGTATTGATTGAGAGAGAGAACTTGGGGGGAACCTTTGATTAATACAATAAAATGTATTTGACTGCGGTTAAAAAAAGAAATTATTAAAAAATATGGTCAAATACTACAAAATTTTCAAAAATAACTGAAGGAGCAAGGAAGCCTTGACCTTGACATATGTAAAGGGAAAGTGAGGTCCATCGATTCGAGAACATTTGACCGTTGAAATTCCAAAGCCGTCCCTTATTTTCTTCGTCCCCTCCCCTCTATTACTTCCTTTTTCCCTCCATTATAAACCCCAACGACCTCACTCAACCTTCATCAAACAAAAACAAATTCTAATTCAAAAATTTCCTCGTATCACCACCAAAAATATGCACAAAACACCTTCAGGTTCCTGTCTTGGCCCAGGCGGCCTTGACCTAACTCAAGCCTTCTTCAAGCCCATCAGCAACACCGCTGCCCCTTCCCCCACCAACCGCCACACCAAGATCTCCGTCGTCGGCACTGGAAATGTGGGAATGGCCATCGCCCAGACCATACTCACCCAAGACTTAGCCGATGAGCTCGCCCTCGTCGACGCCAAGCCCGACAAGTTACAAGGCGAGATGCTTGACCTCCAACACGCAGCCGCTTTCCTTCCCCGCACGAAAATCGTGGCGTCCGTTGATTACTCAGTGACAGCTGGATCCGATCTTTGCATTGTCACAGCTGGTGTCAGGCAGAATGCAGGCGAGTCTAGGCTGAATCTGCTACAGAGGAACTTGGCTCTATTTCAGAATATTATTCCTCCGCTTGTTAAGTACTCGCCTGACTGTATCTTGATGATCGTGTCTAACCCAGTTGATGCGTTAACTTACGTCGCGTGGAAACTGTCGGGGTTTCCTTCGAATAGGGTTATCGGGTCTGGCACGAATCTGGACTCGTCCAGGTTTAGGTTCTTGATCGCAGATCACCTCGACGTCAACGCTCAGGATGTGCAGGTTATTCTTACTTAATCCTTTTACGATCAATCTTTTAATTGGAAAAAATTTACGCTTCTGGATTAGTTACTCTATATCTTTTAGCTAGGGTAGGGAATGATATTAAAATGAGAATTAGGTCGTATATAGTTACTGTATGGTTCATATAATTAATCACGCCCCATGCACAAATATACTATGAATGACATTTGCGATGAACATATACAATCATGTAGTTTAGAGCCTTAGATTTAATAACACGTTAACTCTATCTAAAAGGTGCAAATCACCACATCTTGTTATTGGACATGATCTCTAATGCTTTGAAGATTGTTGTAGGCTTACATTGTTGGGGAGCATGGCGACAGCTCAGTGGCCTTATGGTCTAGCATAAGTGTCGGCGGAGTGCCAATTCTGAGCTTCCTAGAGAAACAGCAGATCGCATACGAGAAGGAAACTTTAGAGAACATACACAAGGCAGTGGTAGACAGTGCATACGAAGTGATCAGCCTGAAAGGCTACACATCTTGGGCAATTGGGTATTCGGCGGCCAATTTAGCTCGATCCATTCTCAGAAACCAGAGAAAGGTCCACCCAGTTTCTGTGCTTGCCAAAGGGTTTTACGGCATAGATGGAGGCGATGTGTTCTTGAGTCTGCCAACACAGCTTGGTAGGAGCGGTGTCTTGGGTGTGACCAACATTCATTTGAGTGATGAAGAGGCTCAACGCCTTAGGAACTCGGCCAAGACCATCTTGGAGGTGCAGAGACAATTGGGAATTTGAATTAAATAACAAACGTTAATAGTTTTCTATTGCTCTTTGGCAGTTGCAGGGTTTCACTTATTACTGGAGTTCACAGGGACCCTGGACTTTGTTCTGTTGCCTAATTCTCTGTTTTACAGGTGTTATTTTGCTTTTTGTTTTTACCAACCGGTATAATGTAGACTTGATTAATTTGATTTTGCTACAATAAAGAAATGGGTAACACGAAAATTTTAACTTGGGTTTGGATGGTGTAAATGGTTAATAAGCTCTAGTCTTTAGTGGCCAATAAAGTCTATAAACCAATTCCCAACCGATTAATTTGAAGTGGTCCAAATGTACACAAAAATGTAATTATTCGGAAACTTTCTGGGAAGCTTAGACTTTTCAAGAAGACTTGAGTTTCAAGTTATGCTTTTTTGGCCTTTCGGTGTCCAGAAACAGAACTTGATCCCATTACTGGTCAAGGCCAACACGATTGTCTATGTAACATTGATCATAAATAATAACACATTGCATATATGTAAAAGAGATGAACCTGGAATTACTCTAGAAAGATAACCATTAAAAACAAGACGTTCAAATCCAATTATTCAGCCATTTCAACAAATTCATTAAATTTGTTTTTTTGATAAAGTTATTCAAACCCCATATTTTATCTCGTGTGACCCTAGGTTTAATTATATGTAAATTTAAAATTTTTAATGTTAAAGATATAAAGAAATTAAGAAAATTGATTCTTATCATATATATTTTATAATTAATAAGTTAGATTTAATTTTTTTAAATATATTTATATTCTTTATTTATGTTAATCTAAAATTTATATAAAGGCCATTTATGTAGTATTTGTAATATACAGAATTACAGTAACAATGTAGTTCTTAAAGTTTTTCAATTTTTTATAAATATTTTTGCTTCTATTTTTATCTTTTCTCACATAGTATCAGAGTCAAGTTACGATAATTCTTAAAACCTTTTGATAATTTCTAAAAGCTAGTTTTCGTTGCTTTCTTTAATTTTTTTAATATAAAATTTTTCAACGCACTTGCACTCGTTACGATTGATTTTCTGTCTCCCTATCAACGCGTTTGTAATCGTAGTGGTTGATATTCTCAATGCACTTGCACTTGCAACGTTGATTTCTTATTTTCTCTATCAACGCATTTGCAATCGCAGTGGTTGATCTTCTCGACGTGCTTGTCACCCCGACAACATTGTCACTCTATAACAACATTGCCTCTCTTCCACAAGGGTTATCATTCGCCGACAGTGGTTATATCTCAACGTGCACCATTATAATAAAAAATGTTCTTTTTCAAACTCAAGTTTCTATCATCTTGAATTTGAGGAGAGATGTTAAAGATATAAAAAAAAATCAAGAAAATTAATTCTTACCATATATATTTTATAATTAATATGTTAGATTTAGTTTCCTTAAATGTATTTATATTTCTTATTTATGTTAACCTAAAGCCTATATAAAGGTCATCTATGTAGCATTTGTAATACACAGAATTACAGCAACAATATAATTCTTAAAGTTTTTTAATTTTTCTTAAATATTTTTACTTTTTATTTTTATCTTTCCTCACACTTAAATTGCTTAGTTAATTCTAAAATTTCATTATAATCCTCATCGTTTCTTATTATCATGTCCGTATAGCAAAAATATAGAAAAGATTCTCTTATTTTTAAGCTGAATTAAAAGATAGATTGAAAGGCGTAAAGATCACTTTCTGAAAATTAAAAATTATTCGAAAGGTGTGAGATTAAAATGATGATTGATCTTTACGAATTAAAAGGAAAAAATATATGATGACTGATGACAACCACAAGCCAAACACTTAGGGAAGAAGGTCATGTAAATTGCAATTTTTCAAAAGAAAGTTTTGTGATACTTAAACTGACGAATGAAAAAAAGGCGCGCAAGACTGAATTATTGACCTTTGCCGTAATTTACCTTATCGATGAGTTGGGTTGAATAGCTATATTTTTCAAATAATGATATCATAACATAAAGGATATTATATTGTTCGGACCTTTGACGCTATAATCAGAAAATTACTAAGACATAGTAATATAAGTACACACTAAGTACATATTGATGTTTTTCTGAACTAGACTTTTATAGTGAAAGTAACATTCATACCCTATATTAGGAAAGCACAACCTTATAAAGGAAAACACAAATCTCCTTAAAGAGGAAAATAATGACCCTTAAATAAAGAGAAAATTATTTAACCTAAATTAGAAGGATTTGTTCTAAAAATCCAAAAAATAGACATCAATAATACAACACCACCGTATATATAGCAGCCAAAGCTAACTCCGGAGACGACCAATGCTTGTTCGACAATGATGAGCTACGGCGACAAATTTTTGCTCATATGGGCGATGTAATTACGAAGCAGCTATGCAAAATGCATGATTAATATGTGAATCTATGCATCTTATTCGCATGCGTGGAGAGGCACGCATCACGCATTGTTCAAAAATAGTTCACGTGGCGTCGCATAATTTTTAGAACTTAATTTATTTTTTAATTTAAATCATTTTAAATATTTTTATTGTTATAAGTGCCATAGAGAATGGGTCACTCATTGTATTTTTTGAGAGAAGGTATGGGAACTCCAACGATAATGATAAAAGATCTATTAAGTATTTTGATTCTAAATGATGTGAAATATAAAGAGTTTTTAAATATTGCATGTTGTACAATTAGAGTTGATAATGTGCAGCATAAAGTATCTCTAAAATTTTTTGTTGATCCAATGAGGTTTAAGTTTAAACTAATTGAGATTAAAAATGATAATGATATTCAGTTCTTTATAGGGATCAATAAAAGATCATTATGTCCTCTATGTGTAACAGTTGAACTTAAAGCTACTGTATGTGAAAAAGATGCATAAGCACCCATTGAAAACCAATCAACAACCATAATCACTTCATGTCGATAATCGATAACAACCAAATAAGTAGCATAACTCTAACTATACCAATTGTTGTGCTTCTTACAAATACTATGATTAACTATCATTATTCTCCAATAATATTCAATAAAGACCTAACTTATATGCACTATGATAATTAGACAAATGAGGATGTCGATGATAATAGAAATACTAATAATGTAGAGGAAGCTAATGGATTGGATAATTTACAAGAAGGCGAGCAATGTTATATTTTTAATAATTTTCTTAATGAGGTTTGTACACATGGAAGATGAGATGAAGTTGATGCAGAAAACTTTTTTGAGTTTCTTCCTCCAATACCACCATCTGACTTAACCATATCATATAGGTTATCATATTATAGAACTAGGGATATATGAATGGGAAAGTTGTATGATAACAAAAATAGATTTTCTTAAGATGTTATATTGCTGGCATTTAAGAGTATTTAAGATTCAAAGTTTCAAGGTCTACAAAATCACATTTTGAGACAAAATGTGATGATAAGAGATGCAAATGGTGATTATATGTAGTATTGACAGATGTGAGAAACCATTTCATCAGTATACGAGTTGAGATATGCTGACATCCAGCCTCTTATAATACGTTGACAATTAAGGAGGCATCAAAAGAAGCAAATTCCATCGTAAGGGAAAAAATTGACGAAGAGTGTATACAATCGTTGTAAGCAACATGGACATAACTTGTCAAAACCCCTGTTATTTTGCATAATAATTAATATTGCATGTTGTAGTTTGTTACTATTTAGTGTTATTTGTCTTTGTATGACTTAAATTTAAATTTAATGTGATTTGTCATTTTTCATTTGTCACTATACTACTATTTAATATTGTTTTAAAATTTTATAGTTAAAATAATAATGAACATTATTTTTATTTGACACTTTAAAATTAATTTGCAAAGTAAAAATATCCAAATCATACATTACATTTATTTCGAGGCATGGGTCTACAAATCTCCATCTTCTGTTTAAAAGACTAATCTTCGATCCGAAATCTAGGGACTGACCCAACATCAAATACTCAATAAACATACAAACAAACACTTTACAATCTCTACTCTATATTATCTGTTAGGACACGTCTTCTTTTAACTTAATGGCATTGAAGGGTGATAGATTTAAAATAACATTTCTCATAATATTATAAAATCTGCATGTCTGGAGAGAGTGTGGCATAATAATATATAGAGGAGCGACATGAGCCTTCAAGACGCTGTCAGTATATCCAATATTGCTGGAATCATAGATAGTAATCTTTCGATATAACAAATCCACCTCTATTGCAATCCAATACTTGTATTTGTAGTTAACGAGAATATAAACTTATATATAGTTGGACATTATTATATGAATTTAATAATACATAATAAAAAATTAGATTCTTTAGCTATAACGATTACTTTGTCAACCTTAACCCACATTTTACCACCAAGTAAATCTTCTTTCAATCTTAATCTATATGACAATAGCATTAGGTCCCATGTAATGGCAGATAGATCATGAACGGGTAAGCTATAGACATAATTACAAAACTCCTAAATTTACAACAAAATAAGAAATTAGTAAATGTAAAGGTTACATTAAAGAAAATGCAAAAAACAATTACAAAAAAATATATCAGTAGTAGTATACCCTTGTGGCAGTGTTCACTGATACTTGCACTGGTGTTGATAGACCAACTTCAAGTACTTATTAATGTTGGCGGCGGATCTAATACACGTGGGTGTATACATGTGCTATTGTGTCTATTGCCTAAATACATATCAAATACATATTTAAGTTTGACGGAAGCGTGAAACTTACAATAAACACAATAAATAATATATATTAATCACATTAATATATTTATAGGATAGAAAACTTACCTCAATGTGTAACATTATACACGGTTATTTTTTAGTCCGCATAGAGACCAACTCGCAAACAGTTCTAGTCACCAACACAGTGAGCTTGGTGAGTTAGAACAGCAACCTTATACGCAGCACTGGGTTTAACTCTTAAACCCCAAAATGATCAGGTGTCTTTTCATCATTTTCTCTAAAAGAATAAGAAATTGAGAGTTTAAAGCAATCCACTATTACTTCAATTGGAAGCATAGGAAAAAATGAAACAATTTCCTTTTTTTTTTCTTCATCTTCTTCTTCTTTTTTCTCGGCCATTTTGGCCGACACACCAAAAAATAATTTCAATCTCTCTTTCTCTTTATATATCTAATATATAATAATATAATATATATTATATGAAAATAATAATAATAAAAAAAGAATAATGGGTGCCAACTATTTGGCACCCAATAAATATAATATTATTATATATAAAATATAATATAATATAATATAATATAAAAATATATTATTTAATATAATAAGAGAGATATTTTAATTATTTAATAATTAAAGTGTAAAATGACTATTTTGCCCCTTATAAATAGTTACCAAGTTTATCCCTTAGTGGATCCCACCAAATTCCACACTTGGGTAAACTCAACTGAGAGTCCACAATACGCTACGTGTCATTATACAATTAGTAAATAATAATTATTAACTAATTATTATATTTAACACTTAAATACAGACACGCACACATTCTTGTGGTTCTGCTGAATATTGCTAGATTAAACACTTTAATCTGGTACGCTGCCCCAGTGCACAACGAGTACACTCCATATAGCGGGACTCCCTAGGTCCTACGCCCGATTCGTCAAATGGAACTATTTTATGAGTCCGTAAGCAATTGCACAAGTCACGGATATTACAAATCAGCACATTGAACCATACAAGTTGAGGTTACAATGCATACGTATAGTTCTTCTGTCATGATATCCTGGATGTGCGGGGATATAAATTATCACCGTCAAATCTCCTAGTGCTCATCCATATCTTATCTCCAGACTTGTATCTCACTGAATAATATGCGCAAACTTTTTTACCATATAATTCTACTCTGGCAGAACTCTTTCCCGGGATGGTTGCTTGTGGCCACAAGACTTTTTGAGATACAGTCTCGAAGCATCTGGATATCAAACTCCCTATACGAGCTGATAGATCCTATATCTGTATACACCGGACTCCATAAGCATCATACCATACCCAGCGACACCCAACAGTCACATCATGAAAGGTCTGTGACATGCGTAGAACCGAAGTATGGTAGATCACTTACAAGCCCATCGTAGCACTCAAGTCAAAAGACCACGTATACTACTCAACTCGAGAGAACCTTTCATTGACAGCTTATATAGGATGTCTATTGGAGGCTATCGTGAATCTGTCCCATATCTAGTCCTAACTGGATACTCATATGTCAATACGAGCTCCAAGCTCACAATCGGCTAGGAAAGACCATCTATACCCTATAGGTACGACATATGCTGATCTATATTAAAAATATCTACTGACAGACCCGCATCGACAGAAATAGATCAGGGACAATTATTCGAGAACATACTTGCGCAACTTGCATTTCTTGACATGCGATTGCAACTCTTGTAACTATGCAGTTACTAGTTTATTCCCAGGTCTATGTCCTATTACAGACAAGGCTACAACTCTTAGATATGCTGAGTATTATAACCAGCTAACACTTAGTTGTGCTAATATTTAGCAATTATATGCCTTAGCATGGCTAACTATAAGCCCTTATCTAAACTCCTTTAAATCTGATCCGAACTTTTTTAAATCTACAATGTCTGTAACGTTACATTACATGGTACCATATAGATTGGTATTAGCGATTTAATGGAAATGTACAATTGTACAAATACATAAGTATATGTACATTCAGGGATGGCACGTAAGTACCGACTCTAACAATAAGCCAGCCCGATGGGTACCAACTGACACGTCTAGAATATAGGAATTTATTTTCAAGTGCAAGATTGTCGAAGTAATAAATAACCCAGTGAGAACGGGATCAATCCACAAGGAAGTAGAATTAAAGTTATAAATTATAAACACTTTTAAGACAATTAATGCAGTATAATCGCTCAAGAAAAAGTTACATTTATGGACAGATAGACAATCTAACTTTGATCCAAAGATAGAAAAATTAATTATTTAGAGTCAAACCATTATTGCCACATGCTAACTTCAAGATTTTAATTATTTTATGCTAATTTTACGAATAAAGAGTTCGGTGATAAGATTGCTTTCTAATGACTTTAGTCTTTTAAAATTGAATGAATATTTTATTGAACTGAATTGACTTCTTTTCTCTCTTTTTTTTTTACTTATTTTTTTTTGGAAGACATAAGAAATCATTACAAAATAAGAGCAATTTATCACCATAATACTTTTTCAAATTATTTTTTCATCATTTAGCTAAGCAATCAAATCATTCCTCATCCCAAATAATATCATTCTAAACAAAAATTAACCATTTCAAAATATCAATGAAAGTTCGTAAGCTGTTATCTCAAACCTCTCCACTCACTCACAAAAGATATGTGAGTTTAGAAAATAATATGTATACTTAAACATGAAAATTCTCTTGGCTATATATATTGAATCATCCATCTTACCACAAAGCTTAGTATTGTTCTCAAGAAATAATTTCAGAAGTTATTCTTTAATAACCTAGATAGAAAAAGTGATTTAAACTAAACAATTTTAAAATTATACATTGATAGCAAAGTAAATTTATTTACACAAGAGTTACCACAAACTTAAGCAACAAACATAAAATATATTAAAAATAAACCAATTAGAATGTGTTTCAAAAGTTTAGTAATGTATTCTTTACTCTGCCATTCTAGAACTAGAATGCATCTCAAGAATGCATCTCAAGAATGCATAAATAAACCTTTTATTCACACCATTCATGAAAATATTTTTTTTTTACAGAACAAAGTGATAACAACAATAAAATAAAATAATTAACATTAACATTATATATTAACTATCCTCCCTCCAACCAGATTGAGACATTGTCCTCAATGTCAAAATATAGAAAGAGTAAAGTGTAGAAGATATCACCTAAAATATCTTTTATTGAAAATTAAACTTGCAACAAAATAAAATAAGCCATACAAAATGCTTAAAAATACATAGAAATAGATAGGCTACTGAGGAAGCGTATAATCTATCTTGTGTTTCTTTTCACTGTTATCAGTATACCAATCTATCTGACGCATTGTTGGATCAGATAAAGGTGTAAAAGCTTGTAGTTCATCGAGTAACTGATCAACAGTTAAAGCAGAAATAAGGATCTGTCGTGCTGCAGATGAGACGAATTCTTTCTCCACCGCATAGTCAAGAAAAGGTAACAACCCATTATAAAAACCATCAACATTAAACAAACCAATTGGTTTTTTTATGGATTTGCAATTGTGCCCAAGAGACAATTTGAAAAATTTCCTCCAACGTTCTGAAACCTCCAGGTAGAGCTATGAAGGCATCAGTATTACGAAGCATAAAAGACATTTGTTCATGCATTGATGATACCTATAACTCATCACCAATTATTTTTCCTACAGTGTCTCCAACAGCTAGAACTTTCGGTATGATACCCAAAACTCGACTGCCTTTATTTTATGAAGCGGATGCTACTCATCCCATTAATCCAAGCTACCTCCTTCATATACTAAATGAATATTTCGCTCAGCTAACACCTTACCAAGGGTTTCTGTTACTTCTACAAACTCGCTAGTTTTTCCAGGGCTAGATCCACAAAAGATACAAATTTTTATGAATTGCATTGATGATACCTATAACTCATCCCTAATTATTTTTCCTAAAATGTCTCCAACAGCTAGAGCTTTCGGTATGATACCCAAAACTCTACTGTCTTTATTTTGTGCAGCGATTGCCACTCGTCCCATTAATCCAAGACTACTTCCTCCATATACTAAATGAATATTTCGCTCAGCTAACACCTTACCGAGGGTTTCTGCTACTTCTACAAACTTGCTAGTTTTTTCAGGGCTGAATCCACAAAAAATACAAATTTCTATGAATTTACGAGTTGATGATCTTTCCATAATTATACTCACCCTCTCTCTTAAATGATTTTGAGTTTGTACAAAGATGCAGAAACAATGCAATGTATTTATAGAGCCAAAAAGTGTTGCAAAGTTAAGTCACATAAGTTATCGGTTTAAAATGTAAAATTTTCAATACCTTTTTATTAATTTTCAATTTGTTAGCTGGAAAAGTCACATGGATTGTCGGCTTAAAATGAAAAATTTTCAAAAATGACTATAGGTGGTTGGTTATTGAAAAGATGTTTGAGTTTGAAATGATGTTTGAGTTTGAAATGAAATATTTTAAAATAATAGCTATCGCAAATATACATAAGTAGTTGTGATTGTGGCTCACATCTTCCTCTGGTTTTACGTCGAGTAACGGCTTAAACGCCTTCTATGAGTTGGGGATAGGCTTTCCATCTAATTTTCTTATAAATTAGCAAACAAGGTCTTTTAAAGTCAGATTCTCGAAACTGTACCGCTCATGTTCTTTTATGAATATGTCTCATAATTCACAAATTGTAATATGCATATATCCACTAGGATGCATCTCAAGAGTCGATAAGATATCATCTAAAGACTCCTTACTCAGGCCATCCTTAATGAACCTAATTTTATCTTCGTGATTTACAGACACTATTCTTAGAGTGCGACAACGTGTGTTACAAGTCATGCGTGCACACTTGTAACAAACACTTAAGCATTTTTTTCTTTGTTTTTTTGTAAAAGAACTTTTACCTAAGCTAGGCATGTAGGAAATTAATGAGTCTGAAAATTCACCTGTCAATCGAACCTTGACTTCAATTAACCAATGTAAATCAACAAGTATATTTATAATCATTAATAACCTTAATCTTTTACATCTTGCTTGGTAAATTTTCTTCAAGGAATTTTGAGGCAATGAGGGAAAACGCTTTTTAAAATTTTTTAGAATGTCATCCGTTTTTTTTTAAAAAATGGGGGAGAAAAAAAGATATCAGTAATTATGGGAAACTGACTAAACCGACTTGAAATATCACAGAGTACCGTTATCCGCCACTTAACCGGGTACAAAATAAAACTTTAACAAAAATACTAAATTAACCTGCAAGTAAAATAAGAAAAATAAATATATATAAATATGTAAATATGTAAAATAAAGATTAATTGATCTCGTAACAAAGGTCTGACAGGGACGTAAATTTTTCATGAAAAGCTTGATTTTCTAAAAATGGCTTGAGTCTTTGCCCATTTACCTTAAACACATTTTTATTTTTAAGATTTTCAATGTCAATTGTTCTATAAGGGTACACATGTTTCACAATAAAAGGGTCACTCTATCTTGATTTTAATTTTTTAGGGAATATGTGAAGGCGAGAATTATAAAGCAAAACCTTCTGACCAGTGTCAAATATTTTTCTTTGAATTTTTTTATCATGAAAAGCTTTGATTTTAACTTTATGAATTTTTGAATTCTCATATTGATGCGATATTTCTATATCATAAAATTAAGTGCAAGTATACACTATCGTATGCAAGTAATAAAGAGACTAATTAGTCGGATGTCGAACCCACAGGGATAATTCTTTCTTTTTAACCAATTACTAAAATTATATCTTCCTAATAATTATTCAGAAAAATAAAAATCTAAGAATGAATGTAAGAAATATAAAACAAAAACACAATGTAAAGAAAATAAATGATAGCAATGTAGAGAAAACCTAGGATTAATATTATCCCTCAATATGTTTCTAATGATTAATCCTCTAATATTTAACTCACTTAGTCTTTATTATTGATCAAGACACTAATGTATTCATAAGCCTCTTCCAAGGTCATGCAAGTATACCCTAATTTATCAAATACCTATATTCCTATGGTACTTGTAATAAATTAAGATTCATTAAGATTAGGTCTTATTGATCATACATGCCAATTAGGTATATTCCTATCCTAAATTGAAACTTGCATATGCAACATTGAATGTTACTCTACAATCATGCATCAAATTACCTAGGTCTAAATATTATGATTCCTCTTCCGAGTTTATCAATAATATTACCAACTCATTCACCATATATTGGCCAGATATATTGAAGCATTAAACACAAGTAATTTAAATAATAAAAGACTAAGTTTATTAAATATTAAAAAGATATGG
Source organism: Ailanthus altissimus (assembly GCA_946807835.1). NCBI lineage: Eukaryota > Viridiplantae > Streptophyta > Magnoliopsida > Sapindales > Simaroubaceae > Ailanthus > Ailanthus altissimus. Next base: position 25,127,612 of record OX327696.1, on the reverse strand, counting down.
CAATTAAGCACACATCTTGAGTTCAAATATTAACCCTAGAAAACAAGTTTAGCTCATGGCTACAAGAGAACAGCAGTAAAAATAATTATAAATCATGATACAATTATTAGCAAACCGATATAGACGTCGAATTGCTCTTAATTGCGCTGCCTAGAAACTCTTGATGCCGAAGAACGTCTTGTATTTCTCTCTAAAGTTGCTTCAATTAAGCTCCTATTGCTCTCCAAGACTCGTGCTCTGTATTCTTGGTGCTCTTGGGTCGTCTTCAATTCCTTCTTGAAGGCTGGGAACGAGTGGCTTTATATAGGGATTGATATGAGCTTGAAAATCTCAATTCTCGTCGGACTAGGACTCGCACTACCGCTGGCGCGCTATGCATCTGTCGCTGGGGCGACGCGTGAAAAAGCGATCACCGCTGGAGCGGTGGGATCTTGGCGCTGGGGCGCTGCATGAAAACGGCTTCACCGCTGGCGCGGTGACTCTTCGGCGCTGGGGCGCTATACGCGACTTAAGCAAGTCGTTTTTCTATTTCGATCACTATTTCAGCGCTGGGGCGAAAATCCTTGTGGCGCTGGGGCTATGGACACATACTTTGAAAACTTTGCATTTTAGTCCCTGTTTTCGCTCCTTTTGCGTTCTTTCTTTAAATTTCGTTCAAGTCCCTATAAATAACAATAATGCACATAAATAGCCATTTATTCTCATAAAATCATAAAATATCAATAATAAAAATATGAGAAAATATATGACAAATTTGCCCTTATCACATATGCATCAAGTTCATTTATTTGTAATTTACGTATGTATTCAGCAGAATCAAGATTTGCATTAAAAGTTTTAATGGCCTAATAGGTTTTATACACAAGTTTCACAAGTAAGTGACAAAGTTTTTCATGAACTATCCTATAAGGAAATATATCCAATGAAGTTTTAAAAGTAGTTCTATAACCCACAGAGCATCATTTAGTCTTAAAGACCAATCTTTGCGATTTGGGTTTACAGTTTTTTCTAAAATTTATTTTATCTTCCTATTTGCTAATTCAACTTGTCCACTTACCTGAGGATGATAAGGAGTGACAACTTTATGAGTAATACCATATTTTTTTCATTAATGTTTTAAATGATTTATTACAAAAATGCTTACTCCCATCATTTATAAGGGCTCGAAGGATTCCAAATAGACTTAAGATATTTTCTTTCAAAAATTTCATGACTGTTTTATGGTCATTATTTTGACATAGAATAGCCTCAATCCATTTTGAGACATAATCTACTGCAACTAAGATATACGTAAATTCAAATGATAACGAAAATGGTCTCATGAAATCTATCCCCCAACAATCAAAGATTTCAATAACAAGAATGGGGTTCAAAGGCATCATGTTTCGTTTTGAAATTGATCTCAACTTTTGATAATTTTTACACGTTATACAAAATGCATGTGTATCTTTAAATAAAGTGGGCCAATAAAATCCACACTGCAAGATTTTTGTAGCTATTTTTTTTTATGAGAAATGTCCCTCACGTGTTTCAGAATGACAAAATTTAATAACTTTACTTACCTCATTGTCGAGTATGCATCTTTAAAATATTTGGTCACGACAATATTGGAAGAGATAAGGATCATCCCAATAAAACTTTCTTACCTCAGTTAAAAAATTTCTTTTGTCTTGAGCATTCCATTGAGGTGGCATTTCTCCAGTTACAAGAAAATTAACAATATTAGCATACTAAGGCATTGTAACAGTAGAAAATAAAAATTCATCGGGAAAAGAATCATTAATAAGTGTTATTTCTGTTAATGAATCTGGTGCGAGTTTTGATAAGTGATCTGCAACAACATTTTCAACTCTCTTCTTATTCTTGATAGTGATAATAAATTCTTGAAGCAATAATAGAATCCATCGAATTAGTCTTGGTTTTGCATCCTGTTTTGACATAAAGTACCTTACAGTAGCATGGTCAGTAAATACAACAGTTGAAGAACCAATTAAGTAAGAACGAAATTTGTCTAATGCAAATATTACAGCAAGTAATTCTTTTTCAGTTGTTGTGTAATTCATTTGTGCACTATTTAAAGTTCTGATTAAGTAATAAATTACATAGGATTTACCTTCCTTTCTTTGTCCCAATACAGCACCAACAGCGTAGTCACTAACATCACACATGAGCTTAAAAGGTAAAGACTAGTCATGAGATTGTATGATAGGAGCAGATGTTAAGAGGCCAATTAATTTTTCAAACGAATTTTGACACTCTTGAGTCTACTTAAATGATACTTCTTTTGCTAAGAGGTTACAAAGAGGTTTAGATATAGTACTAAAGTTTTATATGAACCTCCTATAGAATCTAGTATGTGCTAAAAAGGATCGGACTTCTCTTACTATTTTTGGTGGAGGTAAATGTGTAATGAGTTCAACTTTTGCTTTATCCACTTCAATTTCTTTAGAAGACACTACATGTCTCAAAATAATTCCAGAAGTAACCATGTAATGACATTTTTTCCAATTCAATACAAGACTTTTTTCTTCACATCTTTTTAAGACATTTTTAAAGTTTTCAAGACAATTATCAAAAGAATTTTCAAACACAATTAAATCATCCATGAAAACTTCTAAATAATGCTCAATCATGTCACTAAAAATGCTTAATATACATATCTGAAATGTTGCTGGGGCATTACAAAGTCCAAAGGGCATTTTTCTAAAAGCAAAGGTTCTAAAAGAACATGTGAATGTAGTCTTTTCTTGGTCCTCTAGTACTATAGAAATTTGATAATAGTCAGAATAACCATTTAGAAAGTAATAGTAGGGATGTCCTACTACTCTTTCTATAATTTGATCAAGGAATGGTAAAAGAAAATGGTCTTTTCTAGTGACCGAGTTCAACTTTCTATAATTTATGCACATCCTCCAACTAGATGAGACTCGAGTTGGTATTAATTCACCTTTTTCATTTTCAATGATTGTGATTCCAAATATTTTTGGTACTTGAGTAGGACTTACCCACTTACTATCTGAGATAAGATAGATGATTCCTACTTCAAGTAATTTGAGAACTTCAGCTCTCATTATCTCTTTCATATATGAATTTAATCTCCTTTGAGGTTGTTGGGAAGTTTTGGCATTATCCTCTAGGTATATTCTATGTGTGCAAATTAAATTATTAATACTATTTATGTCTTTTAAAGTCCACTTAATTGCATTTTTATGCATTTTCAATAGTTCAATCAACTTACTTTCTTGTTCGCTTATGAGTGTAGAAGAGATTACCACTGGATAAGTTTGTTTCTCTCCAAGAAATGCATATTTCAGTCCTTCAGGTAGAGGTTTTAACTTCAACTTTAAAATTTTGTTCTGTTTATCCTCATTGTCTCCAAATTCTTCAAACTTTAGTTTCCATCCTTTATTTTCAATCACCTATGCACAGTCAAGTAAAGAATATATGTCAGAGATTTCAGGATCTAATTGTATATTTGACTCAAATGAATTTATTAAACATATTTCTAAGGGATCGATAGAACTCCCTTTTTGAATATGATCATCTACAATCGTTTCAATCATGTCACCTTCTTCACTTTCATCATCCCCTTCATATGGTTGCTTACACATATTGAAAATATTAAGTTTAAGTATCATGTTTCCAAATGAAAGCTTCATTACTCTATTTTTACAATTAATCAAAGCATTAGAAGTTGTTAAAAATGGACGACCCAAAATAATAGGTATCAGATTACATCCTTTAAGAGGTTCTGTGTCCAAGACAATAAAATTCATAAGATATATGAATTTATCAACTTGAACTAAAACATCTTCCATTGTCCCTATTCGTACTTCTATTGATCTATCAGCAAGTAAAAGGGTTACAGAAGTTGATTTTAACTCACCGAGATTGAGCTGCTGATAAACTGAATACGACAGTAAATTCACAATAGCACCAAGATCAAGTAAGGCTTGTTCAATTTTATGACTTCTAATAATACATGAAATTGTAGGACAAGCAGGGTCTTTATATTTTAAAGCATTATTGTTCTGAAGAATGGCACTTACTTGTTTAGCTAAAAATGCTTTCTTTTTCACATTCAATTTTTTTTACTGTGCATAAATCCTTCAAAAATTTTGCATAAGAAAGAACCTATTTAATAGCATCCAGTAAAGAAATATTAACTTTTACCTGTTTGAAGATTTTTAAAATTTCAAGATTGTGATTCATCTTCTTAGTATTACGTAATGCATGAGGAAATGGGGGTGGAGGTGAGGGTTTGGTGTTTTCTTCATTAGGTGTAGGTTCAACACTTTTCTTACCCTTAGAGATTGATTTATCGCTCTCATGAGGTTCAGAAATTTCTTTTTCAATAATTTTACCACTCCGAAGAGTAATAACTACTTTAACTTGATCCACGTGTTAGCTTCCTGAACTATATGCATTTGAGTTATGTTGTCCTTTGGGGTTTGGTTGAGAAGGAAATTTTTCTTTCTCATGAATGTTCAGTGCAGATGCAAATTTAGTAAGAGTATCTTTTAAATCAGCAAATGTTTGAGCATTTTTAGAATTAACAGACTCTTGCTTTTCAATGAATGTATATAAAGTTTCTTCAAGATTTTTTCAAGAATGTGGGACATATGGTGCATAACCTTGATGATTTTGAAAATTTTGGTGTGGTTGGAAAGGTAGTTGTAAAGCCTGTGTTTGAGTGTCATTCCTCCAACTAAAATTCGAGTGATTTTCTCATCCAGGATTATAGTTTTGTGAATATGGGTTATTGTTTAACTGCTTGAATGTGTTTAGAACATTGGTTTGTTCATGGAAACATTCCCTAAATGCAGGCAAAGTTGGGCAATCATTAGTAGAGTGATCATGAGTTTCACAAATATGACACACAATTTCATGAACAGATTTTATTTGACCACTCTCTTTCATTTCTAAGGTTTCGACTTTTCTAATAAGGGATGCTAATTTGGTTTGAAGGTCATGGTCTTCCCTAAGATGATAAATACCCCTACTAGATGTAGTGGTTTAATTTTTGCTAGGTGCCTTACATGTACTAGCAATGTCCCAATTTTGAGCATTTTCTACTAGTAAGTCAAAATAGTTCATTGCCTCTTCTGGGTCTTTGTCCTCAAATGTTCCATTACACATCATTTCTACCATTTGCCTAACTTGGGGTGTTAAGCCCTCATAGAAATTTGAGACTAGTCTCCATGTTTCAAAGTCATAATAGGGACAGGTATTAAGTAATTCTTTATACCTTTCTCAATATTGGTAAAGGGTCTCTCCTGATTTTTAGGCAAAAGTGGTGATTTGTCTTTTGAAAGAATTTGTTCTATGGGAAGAAAAAAACTTTTTCAGGAATTGTTGTTGTATCTCATCTCATAAAGAAATGGATCCTGAGCTAAGGTTTTGTAACCATGTTTTAGCTTTATCTTTTAAGGAAAAATGGAAAAAGCTTAAGTCGAATTGTGTTTATGCTACAATTTTGATCATTATACGTGTTACACACTTCTTCAAATTTTCTTAGATGTAGATAAGGGTTCTCTGCATCTAAGCCATGAAAAGTGGGTAAAGTTGGATAATATTTGACTTAAAATTAAAATGTGTTGCATCCGGAAGAAAAATTAAGTAAGATGGTGCACTGGTTCGTGTAGGGTTCATATAGTCTATAAGTGTCCTAGGTCGGTTATGGTCATTATGTTGGGACTGATTGTCCCCTAAGTCTATGAGTTTTTCAATTTAATTTTCGGTCATGGTGTTAATTAGTGAAGAATGAGAAGATGAAGGAGAATCTAACAAATTATCAAAGAAAATTCTGAAATTACCTTTCACCAAACGATGAGAATTAGGATCTCGAAATCAACCGCTCATAAAAAGAAATAAAATAAAATACAATAACAATAAATAATATAAATAAGAGAAAAAAATAAAATATTAAACGCATGTAAATAAAATAGGCAAAACTAAAAGTAAAATAAAGATAAATAATTAGAAGTTAGATTAGTAATGTTAAATTATATAACAAAAAGTTAATAAATAAAGAGTAGGAGACTCAACCTTCCATGAAAATAAAAATAGAATAATAAATAAAGTAAAACAAGTTAGGAGGCTTAGCATTCCATGAAAATAAAAAGCGAATAATAAATAAGTAAAGCACGTTAGGAGGCTCAGCCTTCCATGAAAATAAAAAGCGAATAATAAATAAAATAAAGTACGTTAAAAAACTCAGTCTTCTATGAAAATAAAATAAATAAACAAACAACAAAAGAAATAATATTAATTTCACTTTCCCGGCAATGGCGCCAAAAACTTAACACGTCCAGAATATAGGAGTTTATTCCCAAGTATAGAATTGTCGAAGTAATAAATAACCCGATGAGAACAAAATTGATCCACAGGGAAGTAGAATTAAAATTACAAATTATAAACACTTTTAAGACAATTAATGCAGTATAAGATGTTTGCAAATATTAATACAATTAACCAATTCAAATAAAAGCTAAGGTTAGGGGAATCCACTCTTGACATAAGAAATAAGAATATATTTAACTCTTTTTATAACTCAATTAGAATCCTCACACAAAAGAGATTCCAACTGAAAAATATAACAATTAAAGTTCATCATCATTTATATATTGATTAGTATTTATTTCTTTCAATTATTATAAACAAAATCTTATAAATGGGTTCAAGTATTTATTATGTCAATATTTATATTTGTCTACAATAAATCAAGACTTCCACTTTACAAGAAATGGTATATACACCAAATCTTGTAAATGGTTTTGAGAATTTATTGTACCAAGTATAAAGTTTGTCAATAATAAATCAAGAATCACCACTTTAGAAGAAAGAGTATTAATTCTACAAATAAAATAAATACATCATATATAAATTTGCATAACTTAATAATGAAACATTAAATTCATGAATAAGTATTAAACATATCTTATTACCTTACCAAGAGTTTCACCATTTTACCTCAGCATAAAGAAAATTATTTGAACATAATAAAACTAAAGAAAAAGAAAAGAAATGGAAAAAGAAATAACATAACTTAATAATAAACAAGGGAAATAATATTATAAAGAGATAATATAAATGACAAGTATTTTGAACTAAATTTTAACTTTCTAATTACATGCTTGATGCATAAACAAGCTACTTATTTATAGAAAAATATGGATAAATTGAGACGAATTAGGAGAGAACCACTTGGATGATGAAAGTTAAGGATGGTGGCAAAATAATTTGCATTGATTATCACTAAGGCACCCACTTGATTATCCAATTTGGAATTAATGTGATCCGAATTAGCTGTCACTCAAAATATCAAAGTTGTAGATAAGTCTCTTATCTTTCCAAATTGAGTTGTCTCATACGTATTGTTATAGTTATGGCCCAAATAATAATGACTATTCAAACTCGGCCTGTACTACAGATCAGTTATATTTTAGGCCATTTTCACCCTCTAAACACTCAAATTTCAAATGCTTTGTGAAATATAATATGTTAACCCATTGAGTCAGCTCTTCACAAGATCAATAATCACTCTAATTGGATCTTTAAGTAGAAAGTTATACCCATTTTACCGAACTTACCACAAAACAGCTAAAAGATAATTAGGTAAAATATTGAAAAAATACTTAAGTTAAGAAAATTAAATACGCTAATAATACAAAATAATGATGTAAAACTCTTATTAAATGTGTAATTTCAAGTGTTCATCACCAACCTCGAACTCATTAGGCATATATGGATGAGATTCCGGGTTCGAGGGAGGGGAGGTACGTACTGCGCCTGGGTGTGTTGAGGCGCTTGCAACTTCCCCGGATGGACTCTAAAAAGTTGGGGTAAGCCCCACACACTCTGAAAAAAGGCTGCATAATATAAGCTAAGGCGTTATGCACCATGCGTGCCTTGTGCACGTGCATGAAAGTTCTCATCTAGCCCACGTCCATCATGCCACCACCGTCGATTTTTTATCCCTTTTTTCAATAAATTTGATCATATTTTGATAAATTTTTTCATATAATCTTCTCATTTTTTTACACATTCTATTATTTTTCTATATATTTAAGTTAAAAAATTTATTATTATTACATTTTTTCAAATTAAAAAATTACCAATTATTATTCGTATTGCCGGTTTCTAAATGTCATTGATTTGGATTTTTTTTTGTTTGTTTGTTTCAAGAGTTGAGAGTTGGGAGAGTTTTAAAAAAAAAAAAATGATAATGAGGGTAAATCTATCTATTTTTAAATATTTGTATTATAAAAGATTAACAATTTTATTTAGGGTTAAAAAAGAAAATGACACTAAATTTTGAGATATTTCCTTAAAAATATTTTTTGATCTATTTCCGAAAATTTCCCTTTCCCTTTCAGTTCAGTAGCATCAATGCAATTAGCAAATACAGTTTTCACAGTCAACTACCCAACTTCCAGGCCCGAACCGAAATCTATGTCCCCAACCACGAGCACCACCAGGGGCACCGTGGCCACCAAATCACCACCGTTTCACCACCGCATCGTAACCCTAGACGCCACCATTTCCAAATCTCTCCACACTCTCTTCCACTCACTGATACCTCGCTTTCTCCTCCTCCTCTTTGAATACTCTGCCGACTTTCGATTCTCATTTCCCCTCGCACTCTCTCTCTACATCACTCCCATCCGCCGCCCTTATCTGATTCCCTTCCTCATCGGCCTCCTCCTTGACCTCGCCTTCATCGGCCTCGTCAAATCCATCTTCCGCAGATCTCGCCCTCACTACAATCCTAACATGAAGCCTGCTGTCTCCATTGACAACTTCTCTTTCCCCAGTGGCCACGCCTCTCGTGTTTGCTATATCGCTGCTTTTGTTTCTTTCTTGGACGATTTCAGCTCAAATTATTGGTTTCTCTCGGGTCTTTGGACGTGGGCTGTGTTGACTTCGTTTTCGAGGGTTTTGCTTGGACGGCATTTTCTCTTTGATGTTCTGGCTGGGGCGTGCTTGGGTGTCTTTGAAGCCGTGTTTGTATTCCGCTTTCTGTGGTTTAGCTTTTGAGGTAAAAAAGAAGGGGGAAGAAAAGAAAATTGAATTTCTTTGCGTTTGCTTTAAGAGATTGAATTGTGCCACTTACAAAATTAAGTTAGTTGTATATGTGATTCACTTGTTGTAAATTACAACTCTTGGATATGAATGATTGTCGATGTTCTTAACGAAGTTTAGAGTTGCTTTGGTTCAATTATGTTCCATATGGTTATGGTGCAATGTGCGATTGATTGACTTCTTTTTTTAATATTCATAGTAACAGGAAAACTTTTGTTATTGTTTTTGTAGTGGAATGTGCCAAAATTAAGCTATAATGTTGTAATTGATCCATAAAGGTTGCTGCAGATTGTTTCTTACATGTGCTTTGGCTTTTAATAGGCCAACTGATGAATCAATTAATTCATAAATTCTTGGTATTGGGGGAGAAGGTTCCTTTATTTTCAGTCATTAAGGCAGAAGCCAACCTAAATAAAAAGGTTATTTGCTCTCTTTTATGCATCACCTTCCCTTATGTGAGGCTTTGTATGACAGGGAGATATGTTCTTCTCAGTAGGTTTGCTAATAAAGAGCTTGTGTAATTGGCAATATTGTTGAGTTTATTTCTTATCTCCCTTGCTAAACATGCTTGTCTTTGAAATGACTGTAGCTCTCTTATTCTTCTTGTGTCTACTCTCATAAAACTTTCATCTTTATAAGGCAGCGTTGATGCAGCTAGAGGACTCACATTGGATGGTGGTAGAAAAAGTTAGTCTTATGTCTCTTCTTAGAGAATGATTGCTCAAATTCTCTTTTGTGTTTTGTGGCATAGATTATTTGAGTTGAATATCTAGAATCAATTGTTGATTTGGATGACTAGTGCTTTGTAGAGAGTGAATATATTTCTAAACCACAGTCAAGTTTACTTTATTTTTGCACTATATACATACAAATAACGAGTGATAAGCATGGCATGCAATCAAGGTTTCAAGGAGGGAAAAGTTTCAGAGGAAAGAATTGCATGACTAGTAAGTTTGGTATGCATTTCAATGAGGTAAGACAATGTTATTGTCTGAGAAGTCGGTCATCTCTAGGATTGTCAAGTTGGGCTAAGCCAGGCCCGCCTGAGCTTGAAGAGTGAATTGCCAAGTCCTATTTGAAGCCTAGCTTAAGTTGTTACATCATGTCAACCTTATGCATAACTTAGCTCATCCTCTTATTCAAGATTTGGGTTGAGTTTATGCTGGGCCGAAGTAATGAAAACTTGAACTTACTAAGATGTTGTCCAATAGACTTGTGCACATCATTTCTTTAACTCTTATTATACTGATTGGCTAATCGCTTAGAGCACTTAAGCATGTTTTACTTTGTGCTGATTGTTAAAATGTATATAGTAGGTATATATATGATAGGCGTAAAATAGGAAAGCACTATTGATGTTCATTTTCTGTATAGAAAACTTCCTTTCTAGGGCTGTCTTTTTTCCTATATATTGTACTCTTTCTTTACAATGAATAACATAACATAATTATTTTCTCTTCTTTTACATGGTATCAAAGCCATTGTGTTTTCTCTAATTTTTTGTTTTTCTGGCAAACTTGCCTATTTCCTTTCCGGCCACTGTGTGTTCTTCCTTTTCCAGTGGTTGTGTCCTCTATTCTGACATCACCAGTAGTTCACTGACGAACCTCTAAGAAAAACATAAGCTAAACCTCTATTGCACACGCCGTCGCCGAAATCTGACTTTTTTTTTCAATGTGCGTGGACTCTCACCGCTGGCATCCCTATCCTCAAATAGCACCGGCGATCACTTCTGCGGCAGCTCGACAGTCATCGGCTTCTGCACGCGCCACAACACGCCGCCTCTCTCCTCGGCTTCACGTTTTTCGATCTCAGTCTTCGGCGAGTGTGAGGCTTCACCGCTGGCACCAATCTCTCCAGACAACGCCGGTGATCCCAAAACCACCCACCATGTCCCTTGCCATCGTCGGCCGCCGTCACCATCGCCGAAAATTCGCCACTGTGTCGTCGAAAAATTGCTCCTGGTTGTTCGTTGTTCTCTCCTTCTTCATCCTCTCTGATTTGTGAGCCAATATGACTATTGAGAGCTCTAAAATAAGTTCGATTTTTTCCTTCAGTTCTGCTAACAAATTGGTAGGGAGTAATAAATATACTTATTAGACCGCATCTATTGAATTATGGTGTATGTGATATGGCTTAGAGGACCATTTAACTACCAGGGTTACAAATTTAAAAAATAAAGATATAACTGAGTGGAAAAGGGTTGATGCCTTATTATGTAATCAATTATGGAAAACCATCGATTTTTAATTATATCCCATTTATAAGGCCTATTGAACATGTTTTGATATTTGGCATCAAGCTAAGTTCTTATATATTAATGATATTCAAAGGCTGTACTCTGTGGTCTCTAGTCTGGTTAATCTGAAACAACAGGGTATGGAGATGTCAGAATTCTTGGCAAGATGGCCTCCCTCAAAGCTGAGTTTAATTTACTCCTGTCATGTGGTGAAACTGTCGCTGATGATCTTGCTCAAAGGGGCAAATTCTTTATGGTTGGTTTTCACCCTAGCATCACTTAGCCCTGAACTCTCATAAGTCCGTGATCAGATTCTTGCTAGTGTTGTTGTTCCTTCCATGGATGATGTCTTTGCCCAGCTACTTCGTGTATCTACTCCAGGTCATCAATCTAGGCCCTCTACCACTGATTCAAATTCCTCCGTCTTGGCATCTCAGTCATATCATTCTTTTAAAGGAGAGCAAGGTGATTGTGGGAAAAGTCGTCCAAGTGCACTTATTGTCATCGGTGGGGACATACCCGAAAAAAATGTTACAAGTTACATGGACAACCCCCTCGGGTTGCTAACCTTGCTCAAATTGATCATTCTGACACTATAAACAGGCAATCTCCATCCATGACTCTCATTGGTGCCGACTATGAGGAATACTTTAAATATCAAGTGGTTAAGCAGTCCACCTCTTCCATTGCCTCTGTTGCCCATACTGGTAATTTGGTCGCTTGTCTTACTCAGTCTTCTTCTCTAGGACCTTGGGTCTTTGATTTCGGTGCCTCTGACCACATTTTTGGTAACTTTTAATTACTTTCTCATACTTCTATATCTAGGTCATTATCATCTGTCACCTTACTAATGGTTCGACAACTATTGCTCAAGTAGTTGGTCGAGCATATCCTCTTCCTTCCTTACCTTTAAAATCTGCTCTTTATATATCGTGTTGTCTTTTTAATCTTATATCTGTTAACTCACTTGTTCTTTAAATTGTGTTATCACCTTTGTTGATGACTCTGTTGTTATACAGGATCGCAGTACGGGACAGACGATTGGCACAGGATGTAAGTCACAGAGGCTCTATCATCTTGGTTTTTCGCAACCATCTGTAGCATGCACTGTCACTGAATCTCCAGCACCCATTCATAATTGTCTGAGACATTCCAGTCTGTCAAAACTACAAATAATGATTCCAGATTTGTCTAGATTGTTGTCTTTAAATTGTGAATCCTGTCAACTTGGAAAATACTCTTGTGGGTCGTTTCCCAGGCATGTCAATAAATGGGCTGTGTCCCTCTTTGAATTAGTTCATTTTGATATTTGGGGTCCTAGTAGACTTCCTTCTGTTTTAGGGTTTTAGTATTTTGTTACATTTATTTATGACTATTTGCGTTGTACTTGGTTATTCTTAATGAAAGATCGATTTGAACGATTCTCCATATTTGAATCCTTTTGCGTAGAAATTAAGACACGATTCTCTACTATTTTTCGTACATTGCGTAGTGATAATGAAAGTGAATATTTTTCTGCTCTTTTTACTAAATTTATGTCTTCTTAGGGAATTTTACATCAGTCCTCCTGTGCCTACACTCCATAATAAAATGGGATTGTCGAACATAAAAACATGCATCTTATTGAAACTGCTTGCACCTTACTTATCCATAATCACGTTCCTCTTCGTTTTAGAGCCGGCGCCGTTCTTATTGCATGTTTCTTAATCAACCATATGCCATCTTTCGTCTTACAGAATAAAGTCTCTCATTCTCTTCTACATCCTGATACACCATTATATCTTATTTCACCTTAGGTTTTCAATTGCACGTGTTTTGTCCATGTCTTTTCTCCTGGCCAAGACAAGTTATCTGCTCGATCCATAAAGTGTGTCTTCCTCGGGTACTCCTGTCTTCAAAAAGGATATAGGTGTTATTCTCCTGACATGTCGGTATTTTATGTTTGCTGATGTCACATTTTTTGAGTCTTCCTTTTTTTTCTCTTCTTCTTGTTCCGAAACACAGATCATCACAGAAGTTCTTCCAAATCTTATATTGCTCCTCCTACTGTGTCTTTCTCTGAGCCAATATCTGAGCTAGAGTCTGCCATTCCATCTCCAGCCTGTGATAATCTTATCCTTGTTCCTTCTACAGATGATGTTATTTCTATTGTTCTTTATGTAGATCTTGCAGGTGCTGCTATTGATACCGGTGATGCCATTGATACTGTTCTTGTTGACTCATTGCTTGCTTTTGATTCCTCTCCGACTGCGGTCTTGCCCTTTGATGAACAGCTTCCCATTGCTATTCGTAAAGGTATACGATCCACTCGTAGTTCTTATCCTAGATACAATTTTCTTAGTTATCATCGTTTATCTTTCTCATATTATGCCTTTGTGTTTACTTTATCTTCTGTTTCTGTCCTTAAAACACTTTGTGAGGCCCTTTCATACTCTGGCTAGTGTCAAGCAATGGTTGAGGAAATGACTGCTTTGCATGCTAATCGTATATGAGAATTAGTTCGGTTACCACCAGGGCACTCCACAGTTGGGTGTCGATGGTTATACACTGTCAAAGTTGGACCTAATGGTCAAGTGGACAGATTGAAAGTTCGGTTGGTTGCAAAAGGATACACTTAGACTTATGGGCATGATTATTACGAGACTTTCTCTCCTATGGCTAAAATGTCATTTGTTCGATTGTTCTTATTTATAACTGTCATTCATCAATGGCCTTTGTACTAACTTGATATCAAAAATGTGTTTCTTCATGGTGAGCTTCAGGAAGAAATATATATGGAGCAACCACCTAAATTTGTTGCTCAGAAGGAGTTTGATTTGGTATGTAAGCTTTGTCGCTCTTTGTATGGTTTGAAACAGTCTCCTCGTGCTTGGTTTGGCCGCTTCAATACTGTTATCCAAAAGTTTGGCATGATCCGAAGTGAGTTAGATCATTGTGTTTTCTATAAACATACATCACAGGATCAATGCATATATCTAGTAATCTACGTTGATGATATTGTCATTATAGGAGATAATCAGGAAGGTATTAAGCAATTAAAAAATCACTTATTTCGTCATTTTTAGACTAAAGATTTGGAATTGCTCAGATATTTTCTTAGTATAAAGGTTGCTCAATCTAAGTCTGAAATTGTTATCTCTCAAAGAAAATATGCGCTAGATATTCTAGAGGAAACATAAATGTTAGACTACATACCTATAGATTCTCCTATGGATTTTAATGCTAAACTTCTACCTGGACAAGGGAAGCCACTTTCAGACTTTGGGAGATCTCAAAGACTGGTTGGTAAACTTAATTATTTTACTATCACACGGCTTGATATTTCCTTTTTAGTCAGTGTCATCGGTCAGTTTCTATAGTCTTCATGTGATAGTCATTAGGATGCAGTTATCTGAATTTTACGATATATCAAGGGCACACTAGGCGAAAGATTGTTGTATGAGAATAAGAGTCACACACAAGTTGTGGGATACTCGGATGCAGATTGGGCAGGATCTCCATCGGATAGACGATCTACTATCGGGTATTGTGTTCTTGGGGGTAATCTTGTATCATGAAAAAGTAAGAAATAAGATGTTGTTGCTAGGTCAAGTACAGAAGCAGATATCGTGTCATCGCCTTAGTTACATGTGAGTTTATATGGTTGAAATAATTAATCCAAGCATTAAAATTTATAGACATTTCACAGATGAAATTATTTTGTGATAATCAAGTTGCGCTTTATATTTCATCCAACCCGGTGTTTTATGAAAGGACTAAG
Organism: Ailanthus altissimus; assembly: GCA_946807835.1. NCBI lineage: Eukaryota > Viridiplantae > Streptophyta > Magnoliopsida > Sapindales > Simaroubaceae > Ailanthus > Ailanthus altissimus. The sequence goes on along the minus strand of OX327696.1, from coordinate 25,112,529 downwards.
CATATAAAAGTTGACTGTCACTTTATTTAAGAGAAGATATTGTCTGGCTGTATCTCTGCTAATCATGTTAGTTCAAATAACCAACTAGTGGATATTCTTACTAAATCAGAGGTCCTCGAATTGATTTCATTTATAATAAACTTGGCGCATATAACTTATATGCTCTAACTTGAGGGGGAGTGTTGAAATGTATATAGTAGGGTATATTATGGTAGGCATAAAATAGGAAAGTACTAATGATGTTCTTTTTCTGTATAGATGACTTCTTTTCTAGGGCTGTCTTTTTTTTCTATGTATTGTACTATTTCTTTACAATGAATGACACAACAAAATTATATTCTCTTCTTTTGCACTGATCATTATTGCTTGAAGTAAGTTTTCTGATATATTCTAGCAAATTGAACGATTATGTCACTAACCATAGCATCATATTAGATGCTATAATAAATTGTTCACTTCTGAGAAATGAGATTAATACGTTACCTTTCCACTGCCTCTGAGTTTAATCTAGATATCCTAGGTTTATATGCCGTTTGTATTCTCCTATTCATTCAAGATGGTTTCTCTTTTTTTTTTTTTTTTTTTATCTCTGCTGATTTTCTTGAATATAAATTGGGTTTTGACATAACCAGCACTAAATTATATGTAACAAATCTGCAGCAGTCAGAGGGATTTTTTATTTTATTTTATTAGCACAATAACCTAGAGGTTTCATGAGAGAAATTGGAGTTGTAAAACACACTTTTTGGCCCAGAGTGCTTTGAAAAATGGTTCTTTTTTCTTTTGCAATGTATTACCATCATTTAGATGGGTTCAGTTGATATTTCATTGCACTTCCTTTGCAGATTATATTCAATGGAAGAAGTGTTTGAACATTTAAAATGGGAATAATCTCCCGAGAGTTGTTAAGCAGGGATCTATACTAGATGTATGTCATTCTGTACATCTTCATAGCTGTGTTCATCTACTACTATGGACTATAGGTGTATGTGCTAGCTGCATCAGATTAAAGCACCTGTAGCAATTTAATCATACAAAAAACTGGAAGTGGCCACATTTGCAAGCCTCTTCTACTGTCCACAGGGGCCTTGCAATCTACTTTTTATGCTTCATTGAAGTCACATGTGTCGATTACTGTACCTAGATGCTTTTAGGTGGAACTTGAGCTTGTCCAAGATTTGATAGAAGAATAAATGGAAAGTTGTTAGCTTAATCATTCATTAAATAACTGCTTTATTCATGACAAGCTTTATCTGGTAAGGTGGTGTTAGTTGATTGACTGATTGATTGTGACTTCGGAAGCTCACTAGATTAGCGCCATCAATGATTGTTATAAGTCGCTAGTTGCATCTTTGCTGTTGTATGATGATGGGAGTGTGAAACATATGTAGATATGAATAGATGCATCTCTTCCAATCAATTGACTGGTGGCACCTATGGTACCGAAAAGATTTGCTTTTATATTGTTTCATGTTTGCCGTTTGATAATTTTGAGGCTCAAAGAAACCAAGGATTTGTATGTCTAATGTTGTTCTTATACTCTAGTTGTTATGTTCTAATTGCTATTGGTTAAATAGAGATGCATATACATTCAATTAAATCCGAGCATCTTTACTTTCCAGTGAAATCTCAATCAGACTGCCTTTTTTTTCATTGAAATTGAATAGCTATCATGTTGTTTTTCTGTAGAAACTGAAGCTGGTCTGTGCCTTTAATTCTAGTTGGATGTAGCTATCAGCTTTATATGTTTGAATCACTGGCTTCAGGGGTCCTACCTTGGAAATTAAGCTCTTGAATTTGTGGTCAGTTCATAAGGCTTGTCTATGTTGGATCTTTCTGGCTGGTCTCCTTATGATTGACCAGAACTTTTGGCTGGTGGACTTGTGATAGGAACAAGTTAATTTGCGTGATTACCGCATTTACTTCATCATTGCTATATCTGATCTTAGTTTGAATCCTCAAAAGCGGCATCCCCATCAAAACCTACACTCTGTTTTCTCTATTCCAAAGAGGAAGAAGCAATCATTTAAACCATGGTGAGATTAATCATGTGGCATTGCTAGATTAGCCTAGGCATTAGATTAGATTGAGAAAATTAGCAGAATAAGGAAAAGTACATGAGGATTAGTATTATATATTTTGAATTTAGCTCTGAAGTAATGTCGGCAATAGCCTGGTCCAATGATTTACCATGATCAATATAAGAAATCTACAAGATTTCTTTTATTATCTAATATAATTATGGCTACACATCTTGGAGCTTCTCTTATTCTACAGAAAAAAACTGGGCGAGATCTGAATACCATTAGCAGTAAAATGGACTTTTGTTCAAAAAGTTCAGGGTCAATACACAAAGTAAAATTGTGGTGGACAATAGCATATTTACTGCCAGTTGTCATTATAAAAACTCTGCAGCCATGATTAATGACGGTTACTTATGGAACAATTCTTTCGGCCAATCACATTTGATTTGCTTTGCCTTGTAAACCTGTTGGTTAGACTTGGCACTAGCCAACTATTTCAACAATTAATTTAATTGAATTAATCAGCCACAGAAGACTCTGCTAGCATTACGTTTCTCTGGCCGATTCTGTTATTTTAAACAGCCCTTGGTGGTGTTTTTTGTTCTAAGTTTGTACAGATATTAGAAGTAGGTGTTCTGAAATGTTAGGCCAGTATAGCCATAGGATTACTACCAAACTAGGACAAAATCTGAGCTGGGATTCCACTTTTCAGGTTTGCATAATGCTGAGCTCACTGTCAATTTGTGACTCCAGCTTGTGAATATACATCATCCCCAGAGAGTAAAGTGAACATGTGAATCTAACTGGGTTATTGTACAAAGCAGTTATTTTGGGAGGCTATGACATTGGCCTGAGTTGCAGTGAAGTGAGTTTGGACACTTTTGATGAGCTCAGAAACACTGGGTATCTTTCTCTTTTTCCAAAGGGTTAGGACCACAAGTCAAACTGGATTTTGGGACCTAGAGGTTGATGGATTTACATGTGTATATGGATTTTGGCAGTGGATCATCATTTCTGCCATAATCAGAACCTGGGCAGGGAAATTCAGAAGAGAAAAGACTGACACTGTATCAGTAGAAAAAAGATTAGAAGAGTTTGGATAGATGGAAGGCAATGCATCAAAATTGAAGTTCTGCCCTTCTTACCCCACTAGTTACGATGAATAAAACAACCGAGTTGTTTTCCTTTCGTGGAAGGGAAAGATATCATTTTGATTTTTGCGTATACGTTCCACCTTTCCAATTTCTCTTTTGTTATCGTCACAATCATTGGAATTTTCCTGTTTGCATGTTCTTAGTCAAACTTTGCTTTGCTTTAAGATCCATTTTCCTTTTTTCTTTCCATTAGCCAGCATGGGCACATTTACCGCAAGGAAGAATTGTTTACATTTAAATATAATGTTACTCAATGATTAGGAAAAAAAGGGTTTTACCATCGAAAAGACCTTTATTAACTAAAGCCCCACCACCAAGGAGTAAATTTGCGAGGCTCCTCCGGCTCTAGAGCTAACATACATGTAAGTTATATTCTTGATTGAAAGCGAACCTTGAATTGACGTACTAACAAAGATAGCTGCAGATTTGAAGAAATCGCATGCATGTGAGCTAGAAAAGGTTGGAGATTTTTTACCCACCAGGTGAATGTTTCTTTTTGACCAATTAGGTCATAATTTTCCCTCCTTATAATCTCTGACAATATGGGGGCCTTGATCATTACCCTTCACGAGGAAAAATAACGAGTCATGACTGCTATTACTCAATTAGAACTTGGAGTTGCCATGGAGGGAATAGGGTTTCACTGCTGTTTTGCTCTCTGAAGATGATGTATATGAGATGGACCTTGACCTTTACATTACTTCCTTGAGGGGAAATGTTAACTAAGTTTTGATGCTTATTGAAACCTTTAATCCCGTTTTGAGAGCATAATTTAGAAAAGAAAAAAAAGTTCTTAAGAATAGTTCGAAACTGGCCCTACAAAACCTACAATTTTAGTTGTTTTCCAGCCTTTTACAGATACTTTTTCTTGGGGAGTCGGGGTAGTAATGTGACCATTTGATTGATTTTGAATTAATTGTGGCCAAAATTTATTTACTGTATACCAAATTAATGATCAAAGTTATCGGAGACAGAAATAACAACTAGACTTCAAGCTAGATAAACGACAACAGGAAGGTGTACAAAAAGTGTTCATTCATGAAATTCACATGCTACTTGGCCTGCAGCAAGCCTCTCTGTCCACAGACACAATTGCAATTACAAAGCCTCAATTCAACTCAATCTCACATGTTTCGAATAGGAGACAAAAATAAAGGACTGAAAGGCACAATAATTCTACTTTGTGGGAGCTCCCTTGTGATGCTTTTCGTTTAGTCAATGTGATTAGCATTCTTCATACATAGAAAACAAAGAATAAAAGAAAATCCAAGCTTTTCAGACACAAAAGAAATTTCTGTACACTTGAAGAAGTTAGTGCTCTAATAATTTGCCAGTCACAAAAGATATTTCAACTCAATAATTGGCCTCAATGCATCATTATGTGAATGATATCTTTTCTTATATTTTAATGTTAAAAGAAATAATTAAGTAATTGCAACAGTGTTGAGAACACAACAGTCTGCAGGTTTGAGACTTTATTTTTACTTCTATAAAGTTTTTTTCATTTATTATGGTTAATTAAACTGAGATTAGGGCCGATTTGAGGATATTATCTCTATATTGTGGTTTATAACTTGCAGAAAAGCTAAGATAGCTACACATTAGACAATAATATCATTAATCTTGCGTCTAATTATTAATTTGGTGATACAAATTCAAAGAATTTCGGTGCCTGAAAACTTCTCTATGAATTCAAGATCTCTATAATTGATTAACTTGATGAATTAAAGTCAAGGCTCAAGGTCTTATGGATCTGAAAAGTAGTTTATGTATCTTTACAGATCAATATAATGTGCCATACTCTCTAGAAGGCCAATCGACAATGTATTACACTAGCCACATGAAGCCTTGAAGTTGAAGAAAAACTGCCTTGTATGAAGCAAATGAAGACTTCAATTTGAAGAAAAGCAAAATAAAACCAACCCTTGTCATCAGAAACAAGGGAATCGGATCCAATCTACTGTGAAGAAAGGGGAAACACAATGCCCACTTCAAAATTTGCCTCGGAGGGATGAGGGTATGGGCAGGCACATGTTGTGCTGGTGAGGCACATTTTTATTTGATATGATATATAAATTACAAGTGATAGAGGGAGCATACAAGTATTGCTCCATGCACACAAGACATGAGGAGCGTTGGAGGGGCCGGTTGTTAGTGCTTCAATGAGTTGTTTCCCATCTGGAAGTTTGTTTATCACCATGGAAATTTTATTTTTCAATGCTTAGTACTTGAGAAACATGGATTTGATTGCCGGTTGTTGCTTTCTTTACCATCTCGACCCACCTTCTTCTTCAACGCATTCATAGACCTTGATACAATTCCATTATTTATTTTCATTGTTGTAGCTAGCTGCTAAATTCAAAAAGTTTCATCAATGTTATGTGAATGGAAACGAATTTTGCAGGCCTTTGGAGGCCATAGATTCTACATTTTGGTGCCCCACGCTCTTTAAAAAAAAAAAAATCTTTAGGGCATCTAGGTTTTGATCTTTTGATATCTTCCCAATCCCATAGAGTTAAAAGTTGATAGCTCGATTGTTCCATTCACTGTGTAATGTGTTTTTTAGATCTAGCACATCAAGTTTTATAATATATCAGCTGTATGATCACCAGCTTTGTTAGCATGTTATCTTATGAATGAGCATGGAGTGGTAAAAGCCAAAAGGGACACTCCATCCACGAGCTTTAAATAAAATGAGAAAAGTTACAAATCCAAGATAAAATTAATATCATAATAGTTAAAAGAATTTTTTTTTTTTTAAAAAAAGGTTTTTGAGCAAAATTTAAAGCTTTTAATGAGTGAATATTTCTTGAGGATCTATGATTATCAGCTTTCTGTTTGTTTTTTTTTTTTTTCTAAATGACTTTGCAAGGGCTTCTGCTAAAGTGCTTTTTCTACAATTATATTGAACGGAGCTCGACAGCTAGTACAAGTACAGATATGTTTTACCTTTTATGTGTCTGTAAAAGAGAAAACCTTCAAGTTTTCTTAAAACTTCAGCACATGCAATGACACCTAATTCCCTCAGTATTGTCACCCTGATATATATTGAGTTAGTGGCTTTGATCTGGCCGGTGGTAAAGTGCAACATATAGATAGATTCAACTAGACAAAATTAAGCACAGCAAGAGTAAACATGCTGCCAATTGGAAAAGAAAAATGCAGGATTACAATATTATATATTTACCATCCTGAAACACAGATACAAATTATGTATACAATACAATCCCACATGACCCATACTAATTAGTTTTCACTAATGTTAGCAAATTGATTCTTTTTAGAGCTTCTTTAGTTCTCCTGCTGCTGCTGGAGTCATCACTTGCCAGCATGATTGGACCCCCAAACATGCAATGCATAAAGCTTCTGGGTTATCATTCATAAGAAAATTAATAGATTACACCATCCCATATAACTTGGAAATGATGCTCTCCACTCTTTGCCCCCATTTGAACAAACAAAAGTTGTTCAGATTGATACCAGAAAAAAGCTAAAAGCAAAATATACATATATATATATAGAATCTTTGTTGATACTAGGGATACAAGTAAAGAAGGCACCCGTCGCATTCTAATTTTAGAAAGGTCATTTGCAACCAAAGGTAAGACATCAAAAAAAATAAAAAGGTAAATAAACATTTTTTGAAAACATATACATACATACATATATGTATAAATACACACAGCTGTCCATATTCGTAGTAACAAAGGCACAACTGGATCCACTTTGAATGGTTTTCAAAGCCAATAGTCATGCTGATCTAACAGTATCTTGAGTCTTGACTCTTGAGACCTAATACTGAAACATGGTTGAGAAGCTAAATAAAGAAAGTGGAAACCCTATATTTATTTATTTTGGTACCACCCAACTTGCTATGTGGATTTTGTGTATAGGACCCATGACATGATGCTGTAGGCTGATTCTCAGTTATTGTCTATGCATCACTTCATCATCTTATTGCCAGAAAAATAAATAAATAAATAAATAAACCCCTTAATTTAATTAGGAATTATATCATTCAAAAATCGATTTTTGATACCAAGGCTAGTAAAAATGCACAATTTTGCATCAAATAACACAAGCTATGTTAGTACTTAGAAGAGTTTGTAAGGACATATATGTAAATCAGTAAATGCTACTAGCCTTGAATATTTAAAGGAAAATGGTATACTAAGAGGAGCAGACAGACAAAGGGGTATGAGTTTGGTACTTCATATATATATAAATAATTGTGTGGAAGTGAGATTTATTGTGTTGGTAGTGTTGCAGTCCAGTTAGACTTAAATTTGCCTTTTTAAATTAATTAAAAATTACACTGAATAATAAGAAACAACTTGTGATTGGGACTATCTTAACTTAAGCTCTCGTAGTCGTAGGGCCACGTGAAAGAGGGAATTAACACAACTTAATACAGACACATGGATAAGGGCCTTGGGGATAACGCACATTGTTTTGGTCTCACAAAGACCTGACACCATTATCTTTAGAGTTGAGTGACTCTGATTTGATTTCCTTGACGCCCGTTTCATATTTAATTTCAACTCTATTATTTGGTTTTCATAATGTATAAACATAATGCCTTCTCTGTCTGATTGTTTAGCCATGTCACCCAGCACAAACTTTGCCCCCGTTAGAATTTTTCCAGACATTATCTCTTATATTCCAATTAAAGCTAGTACATGCCTTAATCTAATTTAATACGTAGAAAAATTTAGTCCATTCATATTCACTGACTTTTTGGTGTACGGATTAAAGGGGGAGAGAGAGAGAGAGGGATTCTTTTCTTATCCTTTTGAGACTTGTAGTTAGCACAGTGTTAATATGGCGACTAGTCACTATTAGCTAGTGTTTGATTGATGTTACATTCAGAAATGAATCTGTAATCTTTCTGCAGATGTTGAAATAGTTCATAATTCATATAATGACTTCTCAATGGGAAAATTATGTAACTAGGTCCCCACTGAAAAGTCATTAGTAAGTTATGGTCATTTTCCTTTGGGGTCAATTATTTTTTTATTTTTGGTTGTAGTTCAAGCCAGTTAATCTCAACTTAAAATAGTAGAAGTGGGGACTTAGTCATGTGGATTCAAATTCAATCATGAAACTGTTTATGAACTGAAGATGATTTTTAAAAAAGGACATTGATTCTATTACCCATTAGCAACCACAAATCCAATAGAAGTACCACAAATGGGTTAGCAATACTTGCTGCGGTTAAATTAAGGTCAAAATGACTGAATCAGATTGTGAGTCAACTAACCAGTCAGGCCCGAGTCTGGCTCAGTATACATAGATAGTTCCGTACTGACATTTAAAAGAGCCAGAGCTGAGACCTTTGACAAACGCAGAGACATGTAGCAAACTCTACCTGGCCAGACACTGCTATTAATCAGCAAGGTGGAGTTCAAATTCTGTTTCATTAGGATTGATGGTTGTAATTTTGATTTAACTGTATGAGTTTGGGTAATTACCCATTACCCATTTCATAGTTTTTCTATCTTTATGTAAATTTTTACTGTAACTTTCGCTTGTGAAATTGAAGGGGGGGATGCAACAACAGTAGTGTTACCATTTTAGTCAATCTTTTAGCCTACAACTACAAGGAAGCTAGTAATTTAGAACTTGCTACTTTTTTTCTGTTTGTTTTCATCAAAACAAAGACAAACCCACCAAATGAAATGGTTAATTAGTTGCTTTCTCGATTAGAAACTTGTGTAGAAATGGGACTTCCCGTAATGAAATTGGGCGCAGCGCAGTCTGATCAAATGCTTGCTAAACAGCCTAATTTTTTGAAGAGGCTATTAATTATATACATCGAGCTCTAGAAGGCGCTTTTTATAGCATTTGTCAAAGTCAGTACAAATTAATTCTTAATTAACAAAGTAAACCAACAGCCACACTAGGGGCTGCGCGGAAATGACCTCGTTAACCTTTATAGTAAAAGGGTTGCAATGCAAATGCCAAGGGAAAGAGAAAGAGAAAGATCTCGAGATAAGTAAAAAGAAAAAGAAAATGGGTTGATGAAGATGAAGCGTGGGGAGTGGAAGAGCGAGCCACATGTGGGTAATTATTCTTGTTGTTCCCTTCTACATCCGACACGTGTCAGATATTTTGGCTTCCACCCACCAACCACGGCCCCTCCCCGCCCCGTCGGATCTCAGATCACTTGATCTCCTTCCCCATCCCCATGCCCACCTCTCCCCTTTGTTATTTTTATTCATCTTATTCATTATCATTCCTTCCTTCCTTCATTCTCGTCTCTTACTCGTTCATTTATTTCTTTCTCTTCATATATCTTTCTGTATTTATTAAGATAACGATGTGCTCACTCTTGCTTTTAATTTCTTGTATCACTTTCACTTACTGAATGTAAATCCCATTATATAATAATATTAATGTCTACTTCGAGGGTGGATTTAGGTTTAGCACTCTTTTTCATAACAACTACACTCTTTTTCATAACAACAGAAAAACGAATTTGTTGAATATCGCATTCTTTTTTCCCAATGACATAGTTTATAATATTCTTTTAAATATTTCGTTTTGCCTCATTTCTAAATACAACTATTTTTTTTTTATAACTTTTACTAACACGAAGATTAAATTGCATTTGAGAAGGCCAAAGCACAAAAAATATAATTAGAGCTTTATAGGATGAAATATAGGTACATTTTGGGGGCCGATCCCCTTTCCCCATCTATACTTATTACGCCTATTAAAATTAATAGGGTCATATTCTTACAAATAATATTATACTTTTTAAATAATATTTAAATTTTTTATCTTAAATTAATATATTAAATAATTATTAAATAATATAATTTTTAAAATTAATTATTACACTATTTTGTAATTCAATAATTATTTTAACACATCATATAAAATAAAAAATTTATGATATTATTTAAAAATATAATATTAATTATATTCATATTTATTTAATTTTTTGTGTCATTTAAAAACTCTTGAACCTATTAATTTTTCCTTACAAATTTTAAGTACATTTAACTTATATAAATTTTTAGAAAAATGTTAAACATTTTAAATAATATTTTAATTTTTTTATCTCTAATAATATATCAAATAATTATTAAATAATAAAATAGTATAATGCATAATTTTAAAAATTTATATAATTTTACTATTAATAATTACTGAATACTTTAATTTAAAATATAATTTAAAAAATATAATATTATTCTAAATTTTATATATATATATCATCATTAAGTATTAGAATAGTTATTAATTTTTTCTTTTTAAAAATTGTTATTATTATTAATTAGAGCATCAATTTCGATAAAATTAATTGCAGTCATTGATTTGTCACTTTCAGGAAACAAAATATAGGGCTCTTTGATTTGATTATCTCCTAGTCATGGGCCATTTGGAGAGAGCTTCGTTGAAAAGTCAACAAAATAAAATAAAAAAGCAAAAGAAAAACAGAGAAAATAATGTTGAAAGAAAAAGGAATGTACTTCTTTCATAGTTGATGAATGAACCCGGTAACCCCGTCATCTTACGATTCCCTTGAATATACCACCACTGACCTCTTCTTCTCTTTTTTTTTTTTTTTGTGTGAATTTTTTGAATTTATTTTTTCTTAATGGCTTTAATCCAACTAAGAGACTGGTAATTGGTAAATTCGCATTTGATTACACAAAATGTTTCCTTTATTTGTTTATTTATTTACTTTATTTGTTTATTTATTTATTTTGTATACTGAGGAGAAAGTATCTTCTAATAAGGTACAACGAGTGTAGGGGCCTCGGCTATTTTGGTACTTAAATTAGGAGAAAGGTACTATAAGTTTGACTAAAAAAATTAAATAACGCAATTTCATTATACTGAAAAGTATGTGTATATGTTTACCATATAGAGTTTTGTTCTGATAAACAGTATAACTTATCGTACGAATATTTAAATATTAACATAATTATATAATACATTATAAAAAATATTAAAATTTATGAATTGAGCAGATAATATTATAAAATAATATTATTCACGTGTGATAAATTATGTAATTTTTTAAATATTTATATATATAATTAATTTAATAAATTATATAACTTAATATATGATGAGTAATATTGTCACACGTCGTTATTTAATAAATTAATTATTATTTATAATTTTTATATAATTTATAATATGTTATAAAATATTATTATGTGAGTTCATTACATAACTTATTATATATTTATATTATTTTATACACCTCCCATTCTCTTCTTATTTTAAAAAATATATATAATAAAATTAATCTAATCTCTTCGTTCTTTTCTTTTTCTATAATTATATAAGATAATTAATATAAAAGAATAAAAAAAAATATTTAATAAATACTACACTTTTTAAGTAACATCAAAATTATTTATTATATTATTTCATCATTTAGTATATGATTAACAATCACTTAAGATTAAAGGTAGATAAGGCCGAATAAAGATTTTTTATTTTTAGTAATATAAAACCTAATAAAATCCAAATTATTAAAAGCAAACTGATTGGTTCGTAACCAATCAAAACTGAAAAACGAATTGAAAAATGCATAAAAATTCATACTGAAACGATAGGTTTAATTTAATTTTGTACAAATTTGACGGCTTATATTTAATATAAAAAATTGTATATTAATATATTATTTAAAAAATGTCGGTATTATTAGACTTGTAATTTGACTTGAAATTTATAGTTTAGAAAAAACTTGAAAATTTATGATGGGATAAGAATTTTCAAAGAGTTTTGAAATGCAAAAAAATAAAAATAAAAACCGAGTTAAAAGTGATATGAATAGTCGTGATATATTACATCATCATGTAATATCAGGGTTAAATTGAAAGATCGTCTTCATCTCTTGTTTAAAATAATTTAAAATTTGGAATATGAGAAGGGAACCGAAAATTCAAAATAAGATTTGAAAAAAATGATACCGACTTTAACCAATTAGAAATGAGGAGAGATGGTCAAGTTCAGTAACGTATGCTCGCACGCACTGTTTTCCATAGAGCCAATGCCTTTGCTTAACGACAAAGGCAATCTTTCATCTTTGCCGTTTCTTGAATCTCAATTTCGCCTCGGTCGGATTTGAGCTCATACGGACTTTGGGGTTGTTGATTTAATTTTATTTTTTTTGGTGTTTTTTTTAAAAAAATTTAGATGAGAGATATTTAAAGTTATATGTATTGTTTTAAATATTTTAATAGTGTAGTTTAAGTGAGATATACTTTAAAATTATATGTATTGTTACTAAATTATTTTTTTAATAATATAAGGGAGAAGGATAATTTTACTTTAATAATTAAGCTTAAATATAATTTTATTCTAATTAAATTTAAAATATAAAATTTTATCATAATTTTTATTTTTTGTTGTCTATTTAGATGTCTCCTATTCTTAACTTGCAAAAATATTGGATAGCTACATGTTGTAATATACTTAGTTATTATAGACATGTGTTAATTTATAATTAGTTATTATTTTTTAATGACAAATGATAGTGACAATTTTATTTTTAATTTTTTAAATTTTAATTTAATTTATTTTAAAAATTATTTAATAAAAATATAAACAAATTAACACACATGTTCAAAAGTAATTAATTATATTACGACACATATCTTTTTATTAAAGTTTATTTTTTATAATTATATTAAATTAAATTAATGAATGAGATTGTATCATATATTTAAAAAATAATAAATTAATAAAATTGTGTCGCGTGTCCAAAGTATAATTTATTTATATAGTTATATTATTTTTTTACTCTTCAACTATTAAAATTAACAATAAAAATTAATCGATTAAAGTAAAATTAAATATTTTAAATCTAATTAACTTAAAATATTAAGTAAAATTATCTTCATTCTATAATATAATTTAATTATAATATCAAGAATATAATAAGATGTAATATCAATATTATTGTAATTAAAAAAAATTAATTTAGGATTTAGCTCATGCATACAACTTCCCAATGGTAAAAGATTGATTTTTTTAAACAAAAAAAATAAGAAAAAAAATACTTGTATCAACCTTCCAATTCCATGGTAAAAATTATCAATAGATTTGTTTTTACCCTAGTGAATATTTCAAATTCAAATTTCGTTTGCATTAAAATAAAAATTAAAGAAATAAAATAAAATCGAGTATAAATGAAAGGAAAAAATAATTAATAATAAAAAAAAATGATTACGCAGTAAATGCCATAAAGAAAAGGGCCAGAGTTCCTACTCATCAACTGCCACAGTCTTCTCTTCTCTCCTGTCTTCGTTCAAACTCACAAATAAAAGAACAGTACAACGATATTTTACCGATAACTTCCAATATATCGCCAACTTTCACTCTCCGTCTATTTCCCCTCCAGAAAAATGCAGAACAAGTCGTTCTCAAACCTTAACTCAGTTTGAACGCCGCTTAATTACCATTCTGCCACCCTCTTAATTACCGCCCGCAACTCGCCGATGCCTTATATATATATATATATATATATATATATATATATATTCACACAATCGCAATCGCAAACACAAAAACAAAGAACTATGAAACTATTTTCTTTTCCTAAATAAATAAATTAATTAATTTTTTTTATACGTTGCCATCAATTCAAGCTAAAAGGCACGCACTTCTTATTTATAGTAATCGTCACTCTTTTCTCTCCTACCGAATCTCACAGATTCAGAGCTCAGCTCTCATTAGCACTTCCTATCGATTTAGGGTTTTATTGAGGTTAAATTCAAGTGTGCATTTTCATAATTTTGTTTTGTTTGGATGGATGGAAGAACTGAGTGAGGGTTAGAAAGTTTTTTTTTTCTCAAGTGTTTTGTGATTGAGATCCTAAAAATGCGGGTGAGGGAAATGCATCCATTGTGTTGTATTTCACTGGAAAGTCCGGCAATCGGTGACCAGTCTCCGGAAATGTCGTTGACGAGGGCGAGAAGTCTACCGGCGGGGGCGGTATCCGGTTTTTGTGGATCTAAGGGCAATGCGCAAGGATCAGAGGCCACGGTGGCTGGAGTTTTGTATAAGTGGACCAATTACGGTAAGGGATGGAGATCAAGGTGGTTTTTGTTGAAAAACGGCGTGCTCTCTTACTCCAAGATTCGCAGAAGAGAGTATTTGAATCTACTGCCGTCGAGTGATGACGTCAGATTGATCGGAGATGTTTCGACCAATCGGCTTTCGAGAATGGACAGTGGCGGTTTTAGACGGAAGCAGCAGAAGGACGTTGGAATTGTTCATTTGAAGGTAAATGCAAGAAAATATAAGTGAATTTTGAGCAAAATTAATTAAAAAAAGCAAGGAATTATTGGAACAACACCAGTCACAGATAAACCCTTTTTGGCGGTACATTACAAAGGTTGCTAAAATAGGCAATTATTTGATTCAAAATTTACTTTTTAGATTGTTACCAATTCTGTCAATTTAATTTTTTTTGGGGCCATTATTGAAAATTTTGTTTTGGAAAAAATGTTTTGATAACTGAGCAAAAACAACAGTGAAGAACCGAAGGTCTTGAGCATTCTTTGTCGTGTAATTTACCGCGGTCTGCGAAGGACGCCAAAATCTATCGTTCTCTTCTCTCTCATCTTCCTTTTGTGAGCTGTGATTTCGATTTTCAAGTTCATCTTTCACCTTTAAAGCCATGTGTTCTTTTTACAGTTTAACTGGTTGTTAATTAGAGTGGGTCACATCAGCAGGTGGCCTTGAAGGGTTTTGATAGGCCATGGTGTAGGTCTAGGTATTACGCTGTGGTCACATCATCGCTTGATCGATATTGGTTAGAATTTGATATTGGGGATTTCAGTTTGAATCATTCACTTCTTTTGATTTTTGCTAGTCTTCTTTTTCAACTCTTCCCAAAATCTCACGTCCCATCCCCTTCCTTATTCATCAACTTGCCGTTTTTTCTTTACCACGGTGAGCTCTGTACAGTTTTCTTTTTTACACTTTCTTCACCGTTTCTTTCTTTTACAAATGAAATATGAAACAGTGCAGTTTTGTTTTTCTTCCGAAAGATAGCGGTGGGTTTTTGTTTGTGGCCGTCTTTTGGGTGTTTGTGTTCTTTAACTTGTTGCGGTGGGTTTCTTTACTTGCTTTATTATAAGCTACCTGGTCTAGAAGGGATAGGTTTTGATTATTGGCGAAATAAACAAATAAAAAAAAGAATGTGGGACATAGAGACCACTTGCTGTAGCTTGGCTTAAGCCATATGAACATCAAGTTTATGCTACCGTTGTTTTAACAAGAAAACTAAGAATATTCTTTGAGATTATTAATTTATTACAGCGTATTCTCCCATGACTAGATCTGAATGTTGAATAGGTCCCCATGTTCTTTTGAGCCACCAGTAAACTATTCTTTGAGGTTACTGAGTTTTTATTTACTAGTATATGCTCAGTGGGTTTTCGTTTCTTGCTCACCTGGAGAAGAATGGCCTGACTTCCAGTCAAATGGTTTTGCACTTGGGTATGTCTGTTTCTTAGTAGTAATGCTACTTATCTTTGCGAGGCTTATAGATTATCTTTGTTTTCCAACATGGCTTGTTGAGGATTGATGCTAGTTTTTCTTCAATCTTTATTCAAGGAAATGGCTTCCTGGTTTGACCTGTGCATTTATTCTCTATTATTTTGTTTTTGTAATGGATTGTATCTAATGAATTCTTATTGAACAATTTGATGTTGTCACTATTCTAAAACTATCACATTGTTTACAGAGAATTTCTTCGAATTTTTGTAGCAGATCTCTTCATTTCGGGAGAGCAAATCTGATGATCGGCGGTTTTACATATTTACTGCTACAAAGACCCTACATTTGCGAACTAACTCAAGGAAGGATCGAGTAGCTTGGATACAAGCTTTGGTCTCAACTAGAAGTCTATTCCCGCTGAGACCTCTGAATGATACTCTCTCCCTTGTACCAAAAGATTTAACTATATCAACTGAGAGGCTAAAAACGCGCTTAGTTGAAGAGGGAGTCAGTGAAAATCTTGTGAAGGAATGCGAACAGATTATGCTTTCAGAGTTCTCTGAAATTCAAGGACAACTGAAAGTTCTCTGTGAAGAACGATCCAATTTACTTGACACAATAAGGCAGCTGGAGGTAACAACTTAATGATTAGTATGCCTTGTCAATGAATTTTCTTGTAACCATCTTGAAGACTTGTTTTTGTCAATTGATACGTTTTTTAGTCTGATGTAAACTAAAGTTAGTAGTTTCGATTGTTATTTTTCTTGGATGATGCATTTAGTTCAACCTTTTTTTTTTCCTCTAGATTATAGGTTTAGGTAGTTAGGATGTCATAATTAAGTAATTCTGTTCATCTATCCTAAGTGGATCTTAGTCACTATTGCTAGTACATAAGAGTCAATATTAAATTTCTTGTCATAAGGTAACTTCCTCTTTATGGTGCACCTATTGATTTGTTTTCTGTGAACGACCATTTTAACCAATTATTTGATGTTGTCTCTAATGGGTTCTTTCTGAATTTCACTGGACTTAATACTTTTTCTCTTTCTGGTTTTATTTTCTATCTGAATCCTCTTAACATCCCTTTTAAGCCAGCTTTTTATATGTATAGAATGCTCAAAATGTTTTTCCTTTACCGTAATAGTCTTAATTAATGAAGCTGCACATTTGAGATAATGATGTTTCTTAGATGGGAATGTCGCGTGTTTACCATTTTATAAATTCAATACTGAGCTCGACAAAGAGAATATCGGGATAAACTCTTTATTTTGAGGCATTAAAGGTATTTAACAATCAAGTTCACAGGATCATTAATGGTATTTGTATATTAGGGAACTTTTTAATTGAAATATGTTGAGATAGGTCTGCTTCCATGATTGCTTGTTGTCATATATTTTATTGTAATCTGAATATATTACCTTTAATTTCCAGGTTTTGCGACATCTTGTAGTACATAATAAATTTAAAAGAAAGTCATGAAATCCATGAAGATTATTACTTGGGTTAAATTATGGACACTTTAGCCTGTGATTTTGGCGATTGACATTTGGAACATTTTAGATCCTCAATCAACTTAACAAGGCTTTTGGATGTCTCATTTCTTGTTTCTGGTTTGCGCAATGACTGATGTTTAAATCCGGTAACCTTGCCGTCTAAAGATATCTTATGCATTACCCATGGACTATTTGGTTTCTTTACAGATTCTTACTTTATCAATGTTTTTACAAGCAGATTGGACAGAGTTGTACAAAACTTTCTTGTTAAATAAATGCTGCCAACTGTTTCCGTTATGATGGTTGGCTGGATATAATGAGATAATGTCTTCAAAAGACAGGTTATGGTTCTGGAAGAAATCCCTATAGGCTTTTTTGATCCTTATTATCTGAACAATAAAAGTTTCTATGGATTTGATTGTAATGTTATTTCCTTCCCTCAATTTTGGTTTTCCAACCCTGCATATAATATCAATGGATTTCATAATAAATTGTCCTTTTATCATTTCCCATAAACAAGCATTTCCAAAGTACTCTTCCAAAGAGCTATATGTTTGGTGGGAAAATGTTTTCTCAATTTTGAAATTGTGTAGGAACTAAAAATCACAACCTAAAATTTATGAGAAAATAATGAAAAAACAAATAAAACTGTACAAGCATGATAGTTTTTACTAGTTAAGTAAACGTAATTATGTTCTTTTTCTCTGCTTTTGCTAAAGGACCCTAAAGTTGGTGCAACCTCTGGTGACCTTTTTATAGATAGATAATGCATGTATTATTTTCTAATTGTTGAAGGTAGTTGTGCATGAGTTAGTCAGCTGATGTTGTAATTTAATGGAAGCAAATACTTGATTTCCATGTGAGGCCAACTTATCTGTTTATGTGCGTGTTTGTATGTGTATGTATAGATAGATGGATATATGGATATTGAAGCTCAAAGGTCGAAAAGATTACGTGTTGCCTTGGGACTTAAAATTTGCTATAACATGACAAACTGTTGTTTGTCGTGACTTGCAAGTGGTTTTAGTAGTTTGTCAAGGTTGGAGATGGAAATGTTGTAGACTGAATGTTGTTGGCCTCTTGCTGTTTTTGTGGGTTTTTTTAAATGCATTATGTTTTAACTGTTATATTCCTTTAGTTGTCTGTGATTTATATGGCCGGATCATAAACATTTTCATTACAGGCTTTGCTTATCCATTCTAACAAAAAAATTTCTTTTGCATATGCAGGCTGCCAACATTGAAGTTGATGCTTCTGGAATTCATGATGGTGAATACCAGTTGACCAAGCATGAATTTTCCAGTCTAGGGCGTGGAAAATATAGTGGTACTTGTAATATCCATTTCTTAATTTTCTCTGTATGTGTAAAAATTGGAAAAGTGAAGGAATGGTAGGCATATGTTTATTACTTCTTCCTCCACTGTCATATTTCTTGACATCTTTTGGTTTTCAGAATGCAGCACAACCGAGTCATCTGATGATATTGAGAAACAAGAGCTTGAAGAGGGATCAGATGAGGATGAAACTTCGTTTTACGACACAAGAGAGTATTTTGCTGAACCCTCTGTTAGTAGTGGGCCTGTGAAAGGAGTTACAGATCAGGCCAAGCAGCAGAAGGAAAACTCTTTTGATAATGTGGATAAGATGTACGATGAGAAGGAAAAATGTGATTCTAGATATCCATATGTTGAAAGGCGAAACAAGCTTCCTGATCCAGTTGAGAAAGAGAAAGGTGTCAGTCTTTGGTCTATGATTAAAGATAATGTGGGAAAGGATCTCACTCGAGTTTGTCTTCCTGTTTATTTTAATGAACCAATATCTTCTCTTCAGAAATGTTTTGAGGATTTGGAGTACTCTTATCTTCTGGATAGAGCATATGAGTATGGAAAATCGGTAAGACTGAGACACATCAATTCCTGGTGTCTAATAGGCCATACTCTAGAATTGATGTGTATATACACTTATAACATGAGTGTGTGTTTGCATGGAATAAAACTTCCAGTTTTTTCATAATGAGAACATAATATATTGCTATATTGTTTTTTTCCTCATTGCTTGTCTTGTGATACATCGTCTTTTCAAGGTAAATTTTGTAGATTATATCTTTGCTCAAATGATATGACCACAACAACATTTTTCCTTTATAAATAACTCATACATTCATCATTTACAAGATTTGTTGGGTCCATTGGGTTTCTAATTATATGAAATTGAGTTGTCCATGCTTTTGTGATAATTAATGATTTTATTTTTCTGAAATTTTTTCTCAATAGTTGAGTTAATTTATGACGTCCAACTATCAAGCAACTAACTTCATTTTCTCTTCTTGAGTGTCATTTCCATCATATGATGCCTAGTTCTCTTTTTAATTTTAGCTAAAGTATTGGACGTGGGCTGATTTTCTATGGAATGTTTTTCAACTATTCATTTCTATATAATAAGTTCTTAATATTATTTTGACAGAAATCTCCATGTATTAAATTCATTAGTGTTTGCAATTTTTTGCTCGGTAGAATTTTATGTTTTCACTTTAACAAATATAAATTTATAGAAAGAAGAAAAGTGCCGCCAAAATGACTGCATAAAAAAGTCCAGTTAATTGTTCTCTTATGCATTCCATTAGAAAGGTTGTATATGTATGCACGCTTTAGGCACGAGGATTCTGTAAGCTATGGAACTAATATATATTGAATAAGTACCTCATCCATGTTTTCATGAAGGTTTCATATATTTTTCTCTTTTAATACCGTTTTTTATTCTTACAAAAGAGTAACAGGTCACAATTGAGGGATATTCTGGCCTTCATAGCCAAGTGTACCTCCTCCTTTTGACATGGGGAATTGACCGGTTGAACCTTGTGTATAGGAGGGTTAGAGGAGAGGGGGCTTCTCCCATTTTGTAGTCCACTGTCAATTGATAATAAGTGGGCAGGGTAATTACAATTTTCTATGGCTTGCTATCATTGTTGGTAAAAGAAAGTAAGATGAACGCTATTTTTCCGTTAAAGTGGTTGACGCGTGATAGTATTTCAATTTATGCCTCTGTTTTCTTCTCTTTGGCATGTTTAGTGCAGTTAAATATTTCATTAGCATCAAAGAATGTTATTTTATTAATTTATTTACTTTTATATCTCTGTTAAATCTTCCATTTCACTCCCTTGACCCTTGTGTTATCATATCAGGGGAACAGTCTCCTGAGGATTTTAAATGTTGCTGCTTTTGCTGTCTCCGGATATGCTTCCTCTGAAGGCCGGCACTGTAAACCATTCAATCCTTTGTTAGGAGAAACTTATGAAGCTAACTATCCTGACAAAGGAGTTCGGTTTTTCTCCGAAAAGGTTAGTATCTAGGATTTAGTAACGCAAATTTATAGATCAACATAGTGGAAAAGATGTATACAACAGTTATATTGAACCTAATCAACCAATTGGCTAATAAATTCACTTTTTACTTTTCTATAATAGGGGAAAAAAGGCCATGTATTCTTTTGGCAGAGACTTCAGTTAATGAAAATTTAAAAACTTAGAGAAGAATATAACTTGCGTTTAGAGCCCTCCGGTTAATTGAAGAAAAGAAAAAATAAAAAAATAGAAAAGGGGAGCACTGCCTTTTTGTCTCCATGTACAGGGAGGATAAATTGCCACAATCACAATCCATGAAGATATTGAGATACCTCCTGTCAAACTCTATGCAACCTTGGCAAGTGAAACATCTTGCAAAGTATGGAGAAACAATTAATTAAAAATTGTGAACGCGTTCTCTAGGAACACAGGAAGTGGACAGGAAAACCGAGATGCACCTTATCTTTACATCATGTGAGAGCATATATGAAATCAATTACAATTTAATCACTTTCTCATGTGTAGGCTTCTAATAATTTGAAGACAAATGCCTCTATTAAGTAACATAGTCATAGATATTAACAAATTAATATATTTTCAGAATCAAAGCATATCTCAGTCATATTCTGAATTGGAACAGGTCAGTCATCACCCAACTATCATTGCCTGCCACTGTGAAGGAAAAGGGTGGAAATTCTGGGGTGACAGCAACCTCCGCACAAAATTTTGGGGGCGTTCAATTCAGCTCGATCCCGTTGGAGTTCTCACCCTAGAGTTTGATGATGGTGAAATATTCCAATGGAGCAAGGTGAGAGCAGCATCATTATGTTTGGGCACGTTTTGATAACTCAATGATTTCAATCTGCTGGCTTCATTTTTATGGGACTGAATTATGTAGAATACTTACATCATTTCTTAGGTAACGACGACTATTTATAACCTTATCCTTGGTAAATTGTATTGTGATCACCATGGGACAATGGAAATTTGTGGTAATCGCCAATATTCATGCAAACTCAAGTTCAAAGAACAGTCTATTCTTGACCGAAATCCTCACCAGGTTAGTAATCCCTTATTAGCAGATTCTGTATTATTTGCCATCTATAAATTACTAGAACCTAATCCGTTATTAGCAGATTCTGTTTTATTTGCCATCTATAATTTACTAGAACCTTATTCATTATTATCAGATTCTGTTTTATTTGCCATCTATAAATTACTAGAACATTGTGATCCAGCTACAGCTGTATGGTTTGATTGCTTTACATCTACATTCCATGAAATAGATTAGGATATTATTAACTTCAAAAACAATTATGTTAATTTGTTTAATGACTTCCAACTGTTTTTACAGGTCAATGGTTTTGTTGAAGATGTTACAGGGAAAAAGGTAGCCACAGTATTTGGGAAATGGGATGACAGTATGTACTATGTTAATGGTTATGGGACTGGCAAGCTGAAGGACTGCAATGTCTCATCTGGTGCCTCCTTGCTGTGGAAAAGTAATAAGCCCCCACCTAATCTCACACGGTACAACTTAACATCGTTTGCTATTACACTGAATGAGCTAACGCCTGGACTGCAGGTAGAGATGGTGTACTAATCTATCTCGTATGCAATTTCATTTTTCCTTGTATGCATATCTAATTGTTTCTTATAGCTCTGTCTGATCCTGGGTATTTGATCACGGATTAAGGAGAAGCTTCCACCTACGGATTCCAGACTAAGACCAGACCAGCGGCATCTGGAGAATGGAGAATATGAAAAGGCAAATGCGGAGAAACAACGGTTGGAAAAGAGGCAAAGAATGGTATATTTGGTACCTTCCCTATATCTTCTTGAGATACAAATATGTATTCACAACTATCTATTGAATTTGTATTTCCTTTTGATTTTATTCCACCCACTAAAGATGCTCAAATATGTGTTTGATAGTTCACTTGGTCTATTATATGTTTCTCATCTTCAATGACACCTGCTTGATGACAACCCACTCAATTGTTGTGAGCACCTTGGTTATTTTCAGTGATCACCTTGCTATATACATCTCATATATCTCTTATGGGCTTATATCGTCATCATATCAAGTTTGAATCATAAAATTCTTTTGAATCAGGTTTGAAATTTAATAGCAAATCTCTTACAAAGTGTGATTCCAAAATCATGTTGCACAGTATCTTTGATGGATAAGTTAAGAGATATTGTTAATATTGTAAAACATTTACATGGTGACAATTAATATCAAGCTGTACCTGATAATTACATACTTTCAGCAAGAATCTCTACATTAAATAGGTATTGATTTGTAATAGCAACACGACATTCTTGAAGGATTTAGTATAATTCTTATTTTAGTTATTTTCATACTTCCTCTAATTTTGTGCAGTCAAGAAAATTACAAGAAAATGGCTGGAAGCCTAGATGGTTCCTGCAGGAAGGTGAAAATGGACCCTTCTACTTTACAGGGGGGTACTGGGAAGCACGAGAGCATTGCAAGTGGGATGGGTGCCCAAATATATTCGGAGAATTTAATGAAGATATTCACAACTCTGAAAACTCTTGATGTTAATTAAGGTTTGTACTTTCTTGAATCTACATTAACACTGTCCAGAAATGCAATTTGCATTGTACAATGTTGCTGCTGCAATATCACATATGTATTTATGTAGTAAAAACTTCCAAAGGCGTTGTTTGCAGCTGCAGTGATAATCTGCTTTTTAAATGACTAGCACCGAGTATAGTCTGAATATTGTTAAGCGATCCAAGTGATAGCCTTCATTTAGAATGTCTCATGGGGGCATGAGACACCTGACGGATCATTTACATAAACAATTTTGTTGCCAGATTTTTTTTGGTGAATGAAGAATATTACTAATTTGTACGCCCACAAAAATGAATTAGGTGTTACTTTTACAGACAAGGACTCAAGTCTTCTCGTGGCCTGAATATGAGTGTCCACTTTTGATTTTTGAGTGGCTTAACAGTGACCTTGTGTCAGTGATGGATCTTAGGAAGAATACGAGTCTGCATGACTAAAAGCAAAGGGAGTCACTAAATCATCTCAAGAAGTTATTTAAAAATAAAATTTGTGCAATTTTCCTTTTCTTTAATTCTTCCATCTCTCTGAGATCCAATCAATTTGGGAATTAAGGGAAGCGGATAAGCATGTGTTATGGCCACATAGCTCAATTCTACTGATTTGTTGCATCGATTATTATTTTTTAATTTGTAAAATTTTTGAGTTATAATTTCACTGAAATTTGCTGATAATGCAGAATGAGCCAGTTTCTCAAACTTATTTTGGAGCAGGCCGTGCGCATACGGGATCTGGTTGTTCCTGCTTCCCCAGGTTGCCAAGTATACAGTCCCAAGTAAACGAAGTTGTTCCTGGGAACTTCTGGATGAAAATATAATGATCGATAGGTCAGCCTTATACTTTGTCACATAATCAGGTCAATTTTACGCTAGGAAATGAGAAGAGGGAGGGGGGGTGGCGCTCTTCGTATAATGTAGTCATTGTCTCTGCCTCTAGTCGTTTCTGTAGCCATCGGCTGACAATTTGCTTCTGATATTTGTCTGTATTTCTTTGTTGGGAATAAATGAGAAAAAAGATGTATTCTTGCCATTGTTCAAGAACGGACAATATGCCAACAAATTAGACACTCCCTAAATGGTCCCTACAGAATACAGGACAGTCCTTGATTATTTCCTTGCCCATTTCGGACGAACCTGTTCTTAGTGCCGTGTCGCAGGCTCAGACTCAAACTCAGACACACAAATTCTTTAACTAAGAGATGAAAGAAGAAGATGCTAACAATAATAGTTGGATGAGGGGGGAAAATTTGTTGGATAAAGTGACGAAAGCAATGTCAGGTGCATTGAATGAATTACAAATTACCAATAATTACATGTGGGGTAGATTAATCTTCTATTAACTATTTTTATAAAATAAATAGAGTAATAATATTATATTTATAAAAAAAATTAGAATACAAAAGTGACATTTGATTTATTATTAATTTTTGTTAATATAATAAATTATTATATTAACAAAAATTAATAATAAATCAATAACTAATTGACATATAGTACTCATTAATTAGAATATAAAATTTATATTTTAATTTTGTAAATTTAAATAGAGTTTGATTGTAATTAAAAACATAAAATATACTTTTGACGCCGAATTTTGGTCTTAAATAGATTAATGAGTTAGATTTATATTTTTTTTTAAGAATAATAATTGAGCTTATTAGCGGAGGGTTGTGATGACCATTTATTTGTGTATTAATGAGCTTAATTTGTTTGTGCTTTGGAGGTTTAAATTCAATTGAGAAAAAAAAAATTATGAGTACACATAAGATTTATACTTTTTTAAGAATAATAATTGAGCTTATTAACGAGATGGCCTATGATAACCATTTATTTGTGTGTTAATGGGTTTGATTTGTTTGTGCTTCGGAGGTTTAGATTCAATTGAGATTAAAAAAAATAATCATAAATATACATAATACAGAAAATTATAATGGTTGAACTTTACAAGAGTCTACGTTCATTTCTTCGAGCTTTAACTCATTCAAATAACATTATTAAATAATAATTTTTATAGTGAAAGTACAAGAAGGCATAATTTATATAAATAATTATTAGAGATTTAGTGATTCAACAATTTTATTTGAGTAAGAATTGAGAAGAATATCAAAGAGGAGAGTTACAAGAAGTCTAGAACATGTGAGATATACATGAGAAAGTCTAGGACGTGGAGAATACGAAGGGGGAAGCAAAACGAGACTTAAAGATGAGAAAGAAGCGAGAAAAAGCACGAAAGCTGGGTATAGGGCTGAGCATCGTAGCGCTCAAATGAGAAACCTAGCGCCGTGGTGCCAGGTTCCTAGCGCTGCAGCGCTGACTGTGATTAACTCAGCATCGCAGCGCAGAGAGGGTGGAGTCTATTTTTGTTCTGAATTTCTGAGTTTTGGACTTCTAAAACAAGTGGACTTTTACTCCAATAATAATTAAGGTTAATAGGTATAAAATAATCCTTATATAAATTCTTTAGTTGAAATCAAATATTAAGAGAGACTCTAAGAAAGGGAAGAACTGGGTAGACACTAAGTACTTATGTGCGCTATGGTGGAATCGTCGTTTAGGTGTTCATTGCTCATGGTAGAGTAAAGGTATACTAAACATTAGGTCATTTTGAAAGTTTTTCATTGAGTTTTCTTAGTAAAATCTCTAGATAGTTAATAAGAGATGCCAGGATCCTTGGATCCACTGTAGATATAGACAATTTAGCCCAACCACGTAAGTGATTGTGCTGTGCTCTTTATTATCTGTTTTGAATTCTTACTATTTTTGCTTGACATACAGGTTATTCAACTACGCAAAGGGGTTAGAGTTCAAGGTTGAATTTGGTTAGGGCTATTTACTTTAACTTAATCTCACAGGGAGAATGGTGATTCTCCAACAAACTAGTATCAGAGTTAAGGTTAGATAAACCATGGCTGAAATCAAGTAAGAAATAGAAAATTTCAACTGGATGAATGACTTCAATCTTTGGAGGAAGAAGGTTAGCACTCTACTAGTAAAGGAAGGGTTAGACTCAGCCTTGGAGGAAGCTAATTCCTAAAATAGAGAAGAGACGAGAACCATAAAGTCCAGGTAGAAAAATTGGGACATGATTAAAAAAAAAAATCTTACAACACCATAATCTTATTGTTGAGAAATGAAGTATTAAGGAAAGTTGGTGATGAAAAAATAGTTTTGGGACTATGAAAGAGACTTAAGTCATTATATATAAAGAAGTCTCTTGCAAATAGACTTTTTGTTAAAAAGAAACTACATCAATTAACTATGCATGATGGATCTTCATTGAAAGCTCACATTGACGAGTTCAACAAGATCATTGTAAGTTTTAAGCAATTGAGTATTAAGACTGAGGATGAAGATAAGACCATAATTCTGTTAAGTTTGTTGTCGAAGAGCTTTGAGAGTTTTGTGGATACACTGTTGTATGGTAAGGAGTCATTAACAATAAATGACGTCAAGGCATCATTAAACTCAAAAGAATTAATAAAGAGATCTAAGTCCGAGAGTAGAGTATCATTGTTTGCATAAGGGAAGAAGAGCAACCAATTAATGAGGAGATCCAAGAAGTATTTTCTTTGTAATAAGGAAGGACACTTTTATGTAAGATTGTCCTAAATCAAAAGGCCAAGGAGGGTGTGCTGCAATCAGTACTCTTGGGGAAGATATTAAAGTTGTAGACACGTTGGTAGTCTCAAGGGGAAAGTACGCTGACAAATGAATACTAAATTCGGGGTATAGTGTCTATATGTGTCCCGATAAATTGACGTTTACCAACTACAAAGATAAAAGAGATGAAGCTCTAATGGGGAATGATATGATTCGTAAGATCATGAGAATTAGTGACATAAGGCTGATGATGTAAGGTAGGAAAACTAGAGACTTATACGGTGTAATGCATGTTCATAATCTGAGGAGAAACTTTATATCATTAAGCAAGCTCGATGAAAAAGGGTATTCGGTTAGAGAGGAAGAAGAAAAACTAAAGGTAGAGAAAGGATTTATAAGGTTTGAGGGTGAGAAGTACAATAGAATGCTCTATGTGCTTAAAAGGATGGCCATAAGTGGCCCAACGCGGGGTGTTGGGATAATGTAGACCACTATGTAACATCCAAAATATATTTATCGAGGGGATAAGGGTCAGAAAGGAGTGCAATGCATCCATACCCTATGCAAGATACACGAATGTATTTGGAGACCAAAGTCACTAGCCCGGCGAAAGTTAAGCCTTGGTGAAGAATTAACTGGACTAAACTCTAGGTAATAGAGTATTGATGTGAATCAGATCCAAAAATCTTCTTATTTAAAAGATTTTGAATCAAAGAAGGGTTTATTAGAGATTTGGTGATTCAACAATCTTGTTTGGGCAATAATTTAGAAGAATATTAAAGAGGAGAGTCACAAGAAGTCTAGAACGTGTGGGACATGTATAAGGAGGTCTAAGACGTGTGAGACACAAGAGGGAAACAAAACAAGACTCGAAGACTTGAAGGAATCGTGAAAAAGTGTGAAAGTTGGGTATAGGGCGGAGCTCTCCGGCACCTAGGGCTGGACGCCGCAGCGCCCAGATTAGAAACCTAACATCGCAGCGCCAGATTCCTAATACCGCGGTGCTGGCTGTGAATAACTCAGAGCCATGGTGCTCGGTCCTCAGTGCCGCAACGCCGGAGTGCTTAGAGTTCATTTTTGTTCTGGATTTTTAAATTTTGGGATGTTTTGGACTTTCAAAATAATCAAAACAAGTAGACACTTACTCCAATAATGATTAGGGTTAGTAAGCATGAAATAATCCATATATAAACTCTTTAGTTGAAATCAAGCATTAAGAAAGACTTTAAGAGAGAGGAGATTTGGGTAGACACTAAGTGCTTTTGTAAATTAGGGTAGAACCGTCGTTTGAGTGTTCATTGCTCATGGTAGAATAAGGGTACACTAAAGGGTTTTTCATTAGATTTTTCTTGTAAAATCTTTAGAGAGTTAATAAGAGATGTTAGAATCTTTAGATCCATTGTGGACGTAGGCAATTTGGCGGAACCACGTAAATAATTGTGTTGTGCTCTTTATTATTTGCTTTGAATTCTTTTTATTTTTGTTTGATATACAGGTTATTCTACTGCGCAAAGAGGTTAAGGTTCAAGGTTAAATTTAGTTACGGTTCTTCGCTTTAACTTAATCTTAAAGAGAGAAGGATAATTCCTCCAATAATAATAAATAAATATAATTGCACAATATATAGTCTTTGGACCTCAAGGAGGCTGTGATGGAGCCTTTAGGGGCTCTAGTTTGTTTGGGGGGAGAATCCTCTAGAAGAAGAAAAAAACTAAAAAAGCCTAAAGAGGAAGAAGAAAAAGAAGAAGAAGAAGAAGAAGAAGATCCAACCAAAAAGCCCATCCTTCGTTTTGTTAACTTTCTTTTATATATATTATTATACTTGGTAGTAGAATCCTTGTAGAATTAGGGCAAGTTGCTACTTTTCTATTTTGGCCATGTTTTCAAGATTGTAAGGGTCTTTCGCATTTAGGCCATGTCTTGAGTTTATAGGAGAATTTGCACCAAAAATTTAAGAATTTTAAGATTTTTAAAGACAAGGGTGGTTTTAGGTCATCAAGTTATATTTAAGTCTTCGGTCCTCGATAAGTAATAATAAAGGCCTTCTCGTTTGTCTAAATAAAAAAAGTAGTTGACGTCTTAAAGGATAAGAGTGATCGGTTTAACTAATATTGACTGATGAGAAGTATTTACTAATATTAAGTATTTAACAAGGGTTATGTTTCAAAAATGTTTCAAAAATATTAAGTATTTAACAAGGGTTATGTTTCAAAAATGTTTCTTTATATAATTTTTGAACTTTTTAGTTGCGGTGGAATAAGACCTAAGATATATTCACAATGAGTTTTGTCATGATTAGACGTGGCTGAGACCACAAATTCTCCAAAAATTTGAATTTGAAGTTTATTGGTTGTGCTTGGATTAAAATTAAAAAAAAAATAGTATTAAAAAAATTATCGAGAATTTCTAATTTCTCAGGATTTTTAGTTCGCTTATCCCAAAAAAAAGGAAATCTTTTGTAAGCCTAATACATTCAGGGATTTCTCATAAAAAGTCTATTTCATTCTTTCTTCATACTCCACTCAAATCTCAACGGTGAAACGCATTATTTACTGTAACAAGAAGCCCTTTTATCTCAAAAATAACTGTTAGGTGGTGAGAATTAACAGGCACTTCTAATAATCTAATAGAGGTTCCTTTCTGGGTCTAAATTGTAGTCCTACAACTAGGAGCCCCTAGCCCCTAATAATAGAGACGACTCCTAATAATAACCCCTACTTGATTTTCTTATGATCTGAGCTGGTTAAAGACAATTAGACTTAGCTGGTGGGTCTTCAACGTGGACCAGTAGCATCAATACTCTATTGGGTTAGGTATTTTGTGTTGCTGGTCTTTTAAGGGTTGAGCCATTTAGATTTTAGTGGGCCTGGATTGAGCAAGTCCTGACACTGTTTATGCATATCAAAATGATGATCAAGGCCCTATTCTACCTTAGAATCAAAGATTCATAATATCACACTATATAATTGGGCCACAGCTTCCTTGCAGCTGCAGGGTGGCAATAAACATGCTTTCATTGGTCTGTGCTTTACTATATCCAACATTTGTCCTGCTCAGCTCCCACTCCACAATTCTTTTTCTATGATAGGAATATGATATAGCTAAATCTTTTTCCATCTACGGTAGGTGATGATCCTTTATAAGTCAAAGAAATGAATGCCCTTTCTTTTTTGGGTCGAGAATTATAGCAAGAAAGATACCGAGAATTGCTGAATTAGGAATATAGCGCCTGAAGCGACATTTGCTACTAGATACCCCTCACGTCGCGTGTTTCTTTTTTGTGTGCGTTTAAATCTTTACAGGTCCTCTGATACTCTTTCAAATTTTTATTAATTTTCCTTATCTTTGTTTATGTGTTGGTTGGAACAAATAGTTTATCGCCGTGCCTTGTAAGGGATGCAAGATGAATTGCATTATGCTAGGGAGAAGTGGTAACTTTTGATTATTGAAGTGGAATACAAAGTTTCAAGCAAGTTGGTTTTAGATGAATTTCAAAGCCTGTCCTTTGGAGAACTGGTCGTTGAAATTGACATGTGACCTAGATTTTGGTATGTTATTAACCTTGTAGTCCTGTCATTACCTGCTACATATGGGTTCGATTGTTTACTTGACAAATAAGAGCGGATTAGTTGATTTTGATGGCCATTAACTTAAACAAGTATCTTTTCTTTGTCAACTCCAATATACATTTTGCTTGCATGACTGCATGATTGACCTTAGTGCTCCGTTAATGGCCGTATCTGGTATTTTGAAATTATTTGAAGAGAGAGAAAAAGGAGTTTTGGCCGCTTGTGAATGATATATCTGGGCTGCGGTCCTTTGATTTGACAATTAGTTTGCATGACAAACTTGGAACAAGAGCGGCAAATAACAAGATGCCAATAATCCAACTGGCACATCACAAATGAACGCACAAGTAATGAATCTAAACTTATATATATATATATATATATATATATATATAACTTGGATAATGATTTCACGTGGTTACATATAACTTGTGGGCTGTCATTCACCGGAGAATTCCGTGTGCTGCATGTAAATGGCAGAGAATACGTATTATGACAAATGACGAATAGTTAAATTTTTGAGAGAGTGGAATTGAAGTTTGAAGGGAGCACGACAAATATGTATGGCTGTATTACTATTTCACATGAAATGAAGACAGACCTCATGCACTTGTTATTATAACTCAAAAGATTTGTAATAAAGTGAGGTCCGGAGTTCAGATTCCTCTTCAAATAAAAAAAAATAAATAAAATTGCAGACATATCTCGTGAAAATTAAAGCTAATCCCGAATCTAGCTACTTGTGAAGAAGCTATTTTCTATTGTTGGGTCGCAACCTTATCCACTACCACTACATGCATTGTCGGAATTTAATATCTCTATTATTGAACTTAGGAAATTCTTCTCCTTTCAACCCTACAAGTTTTGAAAGATCTCTTTACAATGTGCATGTTAACTCTTTAATTAATTATTAAAAATAATGTTAAATATTTTAAATAATATTTCAAATTATATTTTAAAAAATAATGTATTAAATAATTATTGGATAGTAAAATAGTGTAATGGGTGATTTTAAAAATTATACAATTTTACCACCTAATAATTTTTGACACATTATTTTTTAAATACAAATTGAGATATAATTTAAAATGTATAATATTACTCAATAACCAATATTACATTATCTGCACATCAATGGATAGGTCATAAGACGATTTTTTACCTTTCATTTGATGCTCTACTCAATATTTCTTCTCACCGATTTCCATCTATAACCTACTCTTTCATTGGCGCAAATATATACATGTTTGAAAGAGGTGCATCCGATTCAGAAAAAAAAGAAAGAAAAAAAGGTGCAACTGAACAACCTGTTTATGCTAAAGAGTCCTCTAACAAATTTGTAATTATTGTCAATCAATACTTGGTAACTTTCGGTAATATATGCTTGTTAGGAATTTGATAGACTTCAAACTTAATTTGCACTCTAACAAATTTGTAATTATTGTCAATCAATAATTGGTAACTTTCGGCAATATATGCTTGTTAGGAATTTGATAAACTTCAAACTTAATTTGCAGTCAATTCTCAAGCTAGCTATTTACGTCAATTAGGTAAGCATACGTTGTTTTGTATTTTGTGTGCATCCGTCTTAAATCAATTATGAAAAAGTTTATTCTACATTTGGAGCATGTGCGCTCAATTAAATAAATCATAATTTGTAGGCATTTCTTTTATATATATATATATAATTATCTAATAGGCTACGTAACTCACTATATGGTGAGCTCCTGGACATATGGTAGAATTTTATAATATATTATAAATTATGTAAAAATTATAAAAAATTATGAATTTATTAAGTAGTGACATATGGCAGTGTTGCTCACTATATGATGAGTTGTCTAATATATCATTTATATATATATATATATATACACACACACAAAGATCGTTACAATGCTCACATGTTGTTTTAAAATTTTTATCTCAAATAATTAGTTAAATAATAATTAGATAGTGAAATAGTATAATGATAATTTTAAAATTTATATAATTTCACTACATAATAATTATTTGACACCTTAATTAAAAATAAAAAATTTAAAATTGTAACATTACTCGTGTGTCTATCTATCTATCTATCTATCTATCTATCTATCTATCTATCTATATATATATGCTTAATATAATTCCATAAGATGCTGAGGATGCAAGGGCTAACTTGAGCTAACTTAGACTAATATTTATAAAATTTCTTATAAACCCTTGCCTTTTTATATTATTGATAAAAGATAAATTGAGTTTTTTTTTGGCTCTTAATGCCATTTTTCTTTTTTTCATCTACTCTTTTACCCATACAAATCATTAAAAATATATATTACTTGTAATATCTAAAATTTAATGTTGAAATTAAGTTTGGTATATGGAATTAATTTCTTAAATTGATATTTAAACTAAAATTTAATTATTGAAATAATTTAAACATAAAAAGAACGTCGAAGTAAATATGCTATCAATTAGATTAGATAATATCTTTCAAAACAAAAAAAAAAAGATTAGATAATAAATGCTTTTATTTTTATTTTTAAGATTGAAGGCACAACTTTGGTGGTATTCACTATTTTTGTATTATTTTTTCTTTATCAAAATCTTTTTTATTATATTTTTATATAAAACATACATTTTGAAGGGAAGAGCTAATTATTGTATCCACCTTTCAAAGTCTATATGTTTTATTTATTATTAACAAATTTCTAATACATTATTAAAATTGTTTAAAAACTTATTTACTACTAATGAATTTTATAAGTGTTATAATAAAAATATTCTACTTAGTATTTGAATTTAGCCTGAGTGGATGCCAATTTCTGAATACAACAAAGGATGCATATATACTCAGTTTACGGGAGATTCTCTAGATAATTACGCAATTTTGATTATTTCTAACAGCTGTTGAGTGTTGGCGTCTAGTTTTAAATTTGAATTGTTTAATGAAGACTTCGCACTACCAAAAAACTCTCTACACTTATGACTAGTTTCAGTGTCATCCTATGCCATTAAATTCATTGTTTCAGTTCGGTTGGGATGTTAGGTTTAGTAACGAAGGCAACAATCATAAAACCCTAGAAATTTAGTAGGTGGCAGAAAATAAATTTACTCTAGAAAGATCTTTCCAAAGTAGACTTTGATATAGTGAACCGACCGAATGGGACTCCTCTGGTACAGATAAAACCAACGAAAATAAATATTCCCAATCCAGTGGGTAGAGAAAATACAAAAACAAAACAGTTTGATCACAGCCCTTTCCCCTGTACAACTCATTCTCTAGACTAGTAATTTGAGGACAAACCATTTCGATTCTCCCTTCTTTCAGATTGTTCAGATGCCGAAGGGCATCTTTATAGTTGTTGCTCCTTTACTTATGTTTTTTTTTCTCTTAATTTTCTTTTTATACATGTAAAGGTTGCAAACTTATTAAAATGCAACAAGGACTTGTGATACAATACAAACTACAGAAAAAAGAGAAACCATATTGCTTTATATTATGCATGGCATGTAGGTTCTGATTCCTCCAGTTCAATCCCCACCTCAGCAAACCTCTTGTCCTTGTACACATACCATTTGGCACAACCGAGGTATACAACAAAGTTCAAAGCACTCAAAATTGCCAAAAGCCAGTAGAAATCATACAGCCTCCCTTGGTTGAGATTGTCTGCAAGCCATGGCTTTTTGTGCCCTGTCACTTTGTGCACTATTGAAACCAATAAAGAGCTAAAGAAAAATCCTAGTGAAAGCGTGCTCAAGAACAACCCTGTGCTCATAGTCTTCATCCCTTTTGGACACTCCCTTAGGAAAAAATCAAGCTGCCCTATGTATGTAAATGCCTCGCCTGAACCCACCAACAAAAACTGAGGCACCAGCCAGAACACGCTTAATGGAATCTCAGCCATCGGATTATCCGTCAAACCATGGGATCGTGCGGCACTCAATCGCTTTAATTCACAGAGCGCTGCTGCCACCATTGCTAAAATTGAAAGCACTAGACCAATCCCTATACGTTGCAATGGGGTGAGTCCTTGTGGGTTCTTTAACACTTTTCTTGCAATTGGAACGATGATTCGGTCATAAATTGGAACAGTCAAGAGAATGCTTCCTACAAAGAAGACGGTCAATGAAGCCGCAGGGATTTGAAAATTGCCAATGTTACGCTTCATGGTTGTTGCTTGAGATACTGAAAATGTTGTCATTTGTGCATAGACCGTCCAAAATATAATAGTGGTTGCCCAAATAGGCAACATTCTGACCACCATTTTGACTTCTTCAACATCTGTTAAGGTTGACAAACACCATTTGTTCACCACAGTAGTGTTACTACCCACATCCACGTCCTTGATTGCTGCCTTATCCAAGAAACTGCACAAGACAAGCCATGCAAAAATTAGTATCAAATCAAAAAATTAACACAGAAATCCAGTACTTTACACTTAGTCATTCAGGAATTATGAGTACTCAAAACGTGCCACACGATGTATCATATCGATGAATCATATTGTTGTTTTTTTTTTGGAGTAATTTTTACTTTTATTTTTTTGGGTTTAATGACGGTTATTGGGTCAAAGCCAAAAAAATCTTTTAAGTTAAAATTTTATTCAAGTAAACATAAAAATAGTTAAAAAAAATTTTGATCACTTATATTTAAATACTAATATATGTCAGAAATTTTTTAAAAATTAAGGTAAATTTAACTAAAAAAAATCCTAATTTAATTTTAAAAGGATTTATATTTTTTTAAAAAAGAAAAAAATAGCACACTGTGATGGAGTGCATTAGTGCAAGTGTAGGACAGGCAATGGACATAATTCTTAACACGTCCGGGAGTGAGCTGGGAAAGCTTAATTATATGGTCAAGACAAGAAGCGTGAGGATCGATTAGGGGACAGTCTGGCTGGCTATGTGGCTCGTGATCTCTTCTCGATTCCTTCCTAAATTGTAACTCTTGTTTAAAGCATGTTGCGTTTTCTTATTCATTTTTATTGTTCACATATTTTTTATTGTTCACATATTTGAGGACTTCTATTTTTACTTTCTAAGAAACCCACCAACAGATACTGAATGTGAACAATGAAAACCCAAAACTAACCTTAGTAACATAGGGTAAAATCTAAAGGCAACTATTTAAAAAATATAGAAACTGAATATGGATGGATTCACTGCATCTCATTCTAATAATGCATATCCACTATGAGATGCAAACTTTTATTTATTTATTTACTTGTTTATTTTTAATGCCCTTTGCTGCGGAGTTGGAACTATTTCCTTATCCTTAGATTAAGAAACTGGAAAACCATATAACAAGAGTTTGTCCTACTAACAATTGAGACATTGGTAGTCCACAGCATGTGGTATGTTATAAACTGGTTTTCAACTTATATTGACAGTAGATAGCTAGACGAATTATATTGTCCGTTCATGGACAGGACATGGCTGCAACGATGTCACGTCTTCTCCAATATATATCACAGGCAGCGACCAATAATTACGAATCCTAAACCAATAATTCTGGTTTGTGATTGAATCTATGAACTAGTTGGTTGTCAATCACCAATCAAAATGGCCCACCCAAAAGATAAGGTCCTTAATGAAGTATGCTATTTTCAAAATGGCCCATCCTATACTTCATTGAAAATAGCATACTTCATTAAGGACCCATATATAATTTGTCTCAAAATATTTGAGTAGGTGGCAAGACTTCATCGTAATAGTGGTCCCTTATTTTCTTTATATATTTATTCTTCTAGATACTTTACTATTCATTAGGAGGAGAAATTTTTAAAATTTAAGATTCAAAATGGGACTAATTATCTATCATTAACCAGAGTGATATCAATTTGCGCACCTTTCAGTTGACTCCTTTAAAAGTTGTAGGAATTAATTAAGAAAAAATGATCACTATTTTTAATAAATAAAATACTTAAACTTTTAGATTTTATATGTCGAAAGAAGGCAACTAAATTTCTCAAAAGTAGATGAAAAAGTAACGGTGCATGGAAAGAGTTATTACATCCATGGTTAGTTGGCGATAATAGGATAAACAAAATACTAACCGGAATTGCTTGCTAGGAGGCAACTTTTGCTTTTTCTTCTTCCCTTCAGCAGCAGTTTCATCAATATCGAAAAGCATCGATGAATCTGATGGCAAATCCAAATGCCTTTTCCTCCAAGCTCCCACAAACACCGTGGCAATCTGCGTCAACGGGCTACCAACCAATTGCTTGAACCGATATCGCCTGGTGCCTGACAAAAACAAAATCAAGCCAAGAACAATAGCACAAGCGCATATGCCATAGCCCCATTCCCGACCCAAATTGTCTTGAATGTATACGAGAATGGTCACGGCACCAAGTGAGCCTATGCTTATCAAGAAAAAGAACCAGTTGAAGAAGTTGGTCATTTGTTTTCGCTCCTGTGGATCTGAATCATCGAATTGGTCGGACCCAAATCCTGAGACACTTGATTTGAGACCGCCCGTGCCCAAAGCGGTTATGTAGAGTGCTATATAAAGAACTGTGAGTTGCATGCCGCTTGCTTGGACGCAAGACGGGCCGCCATTGATGGCGCATTTTGGTGGCCTCAGGCTGGGGATTATCGTTGAGATTGTCAAGATTGTGACACCCTAAAATTTACAAAACGAGGAAAAAGAAAAAGAATATAATAATTAGTACGTGTTCAGGTAAGGTTTATATAACTAAACAAGAGATTGTGAAAAAAATATAAAGGGCATTATCAAACTTATTAGGCAAAGCGAAAGCTGGTGACATGCTCGCAGCAGGCACATGTTAAAGAACTGAATTATTTACGTTATTTTATTTACGTTATTTTATTTATTTATTTTATTTTCTCTTTTTTTTTTTGGGTCTGTAAGTGATGAAGCAATCATAGACTGAGACTTACAGTTGCTTGAACAGTCGCAAAGATTCCGATCGTGAGGTACCTGTTTAAAGAGCATGCAGATTGACGTACAAGATTAGGAAGAAGATAGAAGAAGTTAGCGACCCCTTAATATTTAGAATAGCGCAAGTTTAAGAAATGCAAACCTGCCAAGAAAAGTGTCAGCGATAAAACCACCGAGCAAACAGAGCATGAAAGAGGTGCCTAGGAAGTTGGTGACAGTGTTGGCAGCGCTAGCATTGCCCAGATGCATAGTATCAGTCAAATAGGTCACCAGATTAACAGCAATACCAAGCGTCGTTAACCTCTCACACGCCTCAACACCTAACCCAGATAAATAAAATTGTTTTCAATGAAGGCAAGAAGAAAGCCAATCAGGTACTATATGATGGACATACAAAAAAAGCTATATAAAGTGAGGTCAAGAAACAAAAGGGAAAGGAATAAGTTGAAGACCTAGAATCATTGCGGCAGTGAGCCAGCCACCGGTTATGGACCGGTCGGCTGGACGGCCCTTGTAGTCCCACGCATCTGGGATGGTTTTCCCTTGTGTTTGAGGGAGCTGACTCATTGTTTAAGGTGTTGAATCTATGTATACAAATATGTTTAGAGAAGTGTTTGTTCTGAAGTTATTGAAGAGTAACTATCAGAGAGAAAGACAGAATCTATAAGCTCTGGCACGATTAATGCAAGGATGAAGCGCCTTTTTATAGTGGAAATTCAGGACCTTAAGCTACACTGGAAAATAAAATAATAGATTTGGATGAAGTGCAACCTTTGTGACCCTTGGTTTGATTGGAAAGATATAGTATTCTTATAATAAGTAAATAACATAAAATAATAATTCCTCTCTTTTTGGAGCCATTTTTAAAGAGAAAGGGCGGTTTCACAGAGAGTTTTGGCACATTGTTGTAGCCAATTATAATGTTCTATTTTGGTTTGAAATGGAAAACGTTAATTCTTATAGCTATCCGTTGAAAAAAAAAAATTTCTTTTAAAAAAGGAAAAAAAATCATATACCATACTTAGAAAAAATAAGTCAATAATGTAAAAAATAATTATCAAGTCTCAAGAACTCTAAAATATAATATATTTTTTTAATTATGGATGAACATTCTCCAAGCTATAATTGAGGAGTTCCCTCCATGATAGGTATCGATTTGCTTTTAGTATATATTCGAGGAGTCGCAACATGTGATTAAGAAGTCCTTTTTTACAAAGTTGAAAGTCCATAGCCAAGAGATACCAAGAACCCTCATTGAGGGACCCTCTTTATAGGGTCGAGCACTCCTTAAAATGCCTGATCTGTAGTAACCAGTATCTACAACCGGTAAGAATATGTATTTATATATATATTTTATTTGTATGTGGGTGATCCTTGATTTTTATATTGTTATTAGTAGTGTTTTTATAAGTTAAGGACATACTATTAGTATTGAGTTTATTTGTAAGACTTTAGATTTATTTTAGGGACCAAATTGTAATACTTTGAAAGTTTTGAGGGCAAATTCATAAATATAAAAAATTTACCTCTTAATATAAAAATACACTTTTGAAACCATAATTTGCTCATTTTTGGGTCGAGCTATCCCTTTAGAGAGAGAAAAGAGAGAAATAGAGAGGAGAGAAAGAGAAGAAGAAGAAATTAAAATTTTGAATTTCAAGAGGTATATCATACCTATTTATCAATTTATTGGTATTAATTAAGTTAATTCCTTTAAGTTTTGATTTCTGAAAATATGTATAATTGAGGATTTGATGTGTATTTCTTAAGATCTTATGAGAATTGATGATGATCTATAAGATAGCTTGATAAATTATGATGAATTGTGAAATTTTTGCTTGATAGCCTCTTGCTCCAGTAATTTTATAAATTTTTGTGATTCGATTCTGGTTTTGAATTTTGAGTATATGAAATTAGACATGTTTAGGATTATCTGAAACTTTGAATCGATTCAAAATTTCAGAAATTGAATTTGTTGTGAATTTATCAAAATGACCTTGAAATTCTGAAAATTTCCTGTATAAACAGTATGATACAATAACAAACAATTTTTGTCATACTGAATGATCTTAAAAAATTACAAATTTATGGAATATGATAAGTGTATATGTCTAATATGATATACTCAGAATTGGGAATTTAGATCAATGTTGTTGAAGTATTATGATTTTCTAAAGTGTATCAGCTTATTGCAGTATTTGATTAACAGATTTTCAAAGCTAAAGAATAAAATAATTTTAAAATACTTTTGGCAGTTATTTTGAAGTGAAATATTTATTATGGATTGGGATATGGGTCAAGAGTATTTCTGTGATAGTTTTATAATTTTTGAGTTAGTATATGATTTTATAAAATTAGGAGATTGAATACTATTCAATAAGTATCTTGATTCTGTCAGGTTAGTAGTTTTGATTCAGTGGTGTGTATGGAGTGGATTGTGTAAGAATTTTGTTATAATATTTATATATAAGAAGGATATATGAGTCAAAAATGATATATTCTGATTTTGGAGTAATTGGACATCATTTAATATATTAGAAAATTTTGTTAAGTGTAAGTGGTCAGAATGACAGATTTTGAGAAACCAAGAATTTAGATCAATTTGATGTGATAAATGCATTGTGTATAATTTTGTAAGCTATTTAAAGTATTTTGTGTGAATTGTGAGGCTTATAAAAGGATTAATCTCCATTGATAGGTTAAGGAGATTTAAGCCTTGTAGCTGAAAGTACTAAAAGGTAAGTATACTAAACTTTTTACTGAAATCACAATAAATATAGTAATTGTTTTGTATGATTTTGTAAATGTGGTTAGAAATATGTTTATGTTATGTCAAAGGATATTTTGATATGAAATGTGAAGATATGTATTTATGAATATGAGCATGGACATACATGACATATATGTGTTTTTGAAAGTGATCTTTCAAAGTGAAATGTGTTTAACAAAGTGAGCTTTTGAAGTGTAATATGTCCATGAAAAATATTTTATTTTTTGAGGGTACTTGAACTCACTGTTAACTTAGTAGGCATTTTATGTGATTTGTGGAGCCTTTATGTGTGGCATTTCCTTCGGGATTGATATATGTTATGTGTTCCGTATGTAGGGAGGATCCTATTGGTACCTAAAGGAAGAGTGAGTCATCACATTCGTGTGGTGGCGTATTGGTACATGTGAGAGGACTCACCATTGATCAGGGTGAGGGTTTGACTTTTACCTTCGGACATGAGCATTATATATGTGTGATTTAAAAACCTCACTTGTACTATTCCTCTCATACGGTATGTCACCTACGAGTGACATTTGGCTCATTATGTGATATGTGATATGTAAGTCCTACTAAGTAGTAGTTGAGTGATGGTATTCCTATTATATATTTTGAAAGAATGTGTAAGCGCTTACATGATATGTGATTTGATAAGATTATGATTTTGATTGATCACAACATATCATACATATGCATTGTGTACATATATGTATTTGTATTTGATATATGAAAAACTAGTATGCTTATTGAGTTTTATACTCATTATAGTTTATGGTGATTTCAGGTAAATAAGGTACATGTGTGCTTAGCAGATTTGGTAAGGCTTCTGCTATTTCTTGGGTTCCCTAAGTTGTTAGGTTGCTGAGTGTTTTATTTGGGGACACGTGGGATATGATATTTGATTTGTCCCTATTGAATAAATACTTATGTATTATTTTATTGTGTGTGGATTGGATTTGGTTTAAGTTTCATAAGTGTGGTTATTGGATGATTTTAAGTAAGAATTTGCAATGAATATATTCTGGGCTCCCGGTAATAAAGTTGCTACTGGTGACATAATAGA
The DNA here is from genome assembly GCA_946807835.1 of Ailanthus altissimus. NCBI lineage: Eukaryota > Viridiplantae > Streptophyta > Magnoliopsida > Sapindales > Simaroubaceae > Ailanthus > Ailanthus altissimus. Next base: position 25,071,558 of record OX327696.1, on the reverse strand, counting down.
GTGTTAATCTCTGAGAAAACTCTGCGTATCTCCAGTTTAATAATTGTCCCAGTCATAATTCAATTGCTATAATTCTGAAAGAAATTGAAATGAATGTTCAAATATGTTCAATAGAAGATTATGTATATATGTTAGATTATGAGTTGATTTTTAGTGTTGAACTTATTAGTAACTTACTAAGGATTCCTATGTTGAATTAAAGTTTGAAATTTTGTGTAATATTATTTATGAGTGCACATTTTTGAATGAATGTAAGTAATGTCGTGTGTCAGATTTTTTGGGTCTAGGGCGTGACATGATCACTCCTCATCGAGATAGGTTCTATTGACATAACGAAGACAATTCAAAAAATTTAAAGTCGAGTAAAATATGACATTAAACAATTCATAAATAAATAAATTATGCCATCAACGGAGTTTAAAGAGAGATAAAGCACCAGAAGATTAAGGAGTCTATTTTACGGCCAAATCGCGCGCTCTCTCTCTCTCTCTCTATAAATGGTATATTGCTCACATGGGTAAGAAACATAATTTTGGCTCCTTGAAAAAAAAACTCACTTTTTACAATTCTTATTACATATTAAATTGGCTAATATTTTCTTCAAAAATATTTATTCTGACTTAGGCATCGGAGATTTTTTGCTAAAAACCACCACCGGCTTAATCTTAATCAAAATTTATTTTGTAGCATTCAAGTTTTGGTTATCGAGTATCTTTTTGAAAAACAACAACGATCTATCAGCAAGCCAAAGCTGCTTCCTAAAAAATACAAATTCTAACTGTTAATAAAAGATTTTAAATTTGTCTTCCAATGTGATTAAAGAGTCCACAATGTCAACACGTTCATTATATTGATGCTTCACTTAGGAATACTAAAAGTTGATGCTCAAATCAAGAGTTACTTGGAATAATTAAATTACAAAAACAACAAAACAATAACTAGTTGAGCACTGCCCAAAAATTCGTTTAAGAACCTGAACAGCCAATAAATGGGTTAGACATGCAACATTAATGTCATTGATTTATTATTTAGTTTTAAGGTTAGAAAAACAATTTTAGAAGAAAACTATTCTTGAATCAGTATGATGAACACATTTGATGGAAAAAGTTAACAAAAATATACATCTATTCAGAAATAGTATTATTATTGAATCTGTTTGAAAGAACTATTAGTAGTGTTGAGATTTGAGAGTTCTTGTTCTTTATGCACATGGTCTTATGGATTAAGCAAGGCAGATCGTAAAATTTGGCAAGGAAAACAACAGATTAGGACAAAATTGATCCTTAGCAATAAAAGTAGAAATGCCTTTTTTTTTGTAATAAAAGGTTTAATCATGCAGTACATCTTCGTTTAGATTTTGGAAAGAGCAAAAAGGGGATTAGATTGACTAGTAAATTACATATGGCATAAATTCAGTCCATATGGAGTTACAGTTTCCCCATTGCGGATGAAGCTTGAACTATTCTGATATGATTTTTAACGGATTATAAAAAATGCATCTTGTTATTGTGGAAAATTAATTTTAGTACTAATCTTTTTTAGCAATTAGTCTTTTATACAGACTCTATTATTGGATGTTATGTGTTCTAATACTATCATGACTTGATATTTAACATTTTAAAAATTCTATGTATTAAGTTATAAATAATAAAAAATATAAAAAATCAACACACCAATAAAGATAAAAAAAATAAATCACAAAATACAAGATAAATGTGGTTTGATAAAATGTCTACGTTCATGGCAGATCCATGATTCAACTTATTTTATTAAACTTGTATATCTCTAAGTATCTCTTAGACCACCACAATCTTAAGACATTTTAGTATCTCCCATTATCTATAAGAGATTTTACTAAAGAATGTAACAATAGCCCAAGCTTTCTCAAAGTATCTATTATCACTCATAGCACACTCAGTACTCAAGTGATCTCATAGTCACACCCTAGTGCACTCAACACTTTGTATTTATCTAACTCCTCTATTATTTTTTATGTTTACATCTTTGATACTTGAATAATTCTAAGGGGTTACAAGGGTTTATATAGTGTTTACAAAGGCCTGAAAAACCTTAGACCGAGTTGAAATAAAAGTCTATGTGTGTAGGATCCAAACCATACCACAAAAAGTTCAACTGAGCTAAAATAGAAAATTCCTGCAAGTTGATGTGTGAATAGTACCCGCGTGAAATGTACCTTGTGTGAATAGTACCTTTGCATACTAACTTCTTACTGACTCTTTTTTTAATATCCATCTAAATTCATGCTTATACATTATTATTGAATTACCAATTTCAACAAACTTCTCATTGATTTAAAATCTCTCTATAAAAAGTTATCCAGGATCATCGTCCCTCAATTAACACTCTAGCGTTGACTTTAGTTAATTCTTATACTTAGACTTAACTAAGGCTTGTAACTACAGTCTTCAAAAATTCTTGAATGTTACTTATCTAGGGTAGCCATTATATTGTGATCTCCCATGTTCTTTTTTAACATTATGACCACAAACTCTTAATGCTTGAAACCTATTCTTGCTACTACCGTTCCTACACATTTTCTTGGACCCTTGCCATACGGTGAGATAATTTTAAAGCTACATATAGTCTGCATATTCTCAACAACTTATGTTGAGTTATACAATCACTTTCCTCAAACATGTAGCCTCCATTGTGCTTTTCACCTATAAATAATTTTTTTTTATCTTTTTAGTATTCCTTCATTTTCCTCGAGTAAATCTTTTACTTGATCTAGTACTCTTAAAGAAACTAAGTTTTTATGAGATTAGGAACAAATCTCACACCTAAATCCTTTAGTTTTTTCCACCATATAGTTTTTAATTTTATTCTACTAATCCTTCATAACTAACAAAAAGTTATATCTTTCTCTCTATTAGTACTCTTCAACTCATAATAGATTTATAATTGGTAAATAATAAATTTTCAAGACTTATATGATACAATAACTAGAAGCAAGAATTCACTTAGGCATACGTTCCTATAAAAGCTACTAGGGTTTTAAACTAGTCATCCTATAGACTTTTGCAAATTCACATTCCTTTTCCTTTTATCCTGATCTTTACTTTCTAGACTATCCCTTATTAAGTACCTTACACACTTTTTAGATTTGCCTTTCAATCTTGATTATTCTTCTTTTTCATCTTTATTTTTGTGTGTTTAATTTGAATGATTCTATTGACTTGGACTTAGATGACGTCATTTCTCTATCATTGATAGTTTTTTTAATGGCGGTATTTAACCCAAAACTCTTTAATAAAGCATCATTTTTTTCTCTTTCAGATAATTATAAGTCCCCATAGTTAACAACTTTTGCTCTCTAATTCGACTTTTCCACCTAGGCTTTGTAATTTGGCTCTAGCGTTATAATTTTGATATCAATTTTTTTTTAAGGATATTAGCTTAGTATTAATCTCTCATAGCGATTAGCCTGTGCATTAATGCCAATTTCATGTGATTTCTTTAGAGTGTGCTCCAAATAAACCTGTGCATGTGAAAAATTTAACTCACAAATAACTAAGAACATAAAAGATCAACACAACAATAAAGATAAAGAAAACAAAACATAAAACACAAGATATATTTGGTTTGGTACAACACCTATGTTCACGGTAGATCTATGATCTAACTTCTTTTATTAATATTTACAAAAAAACATATAGACCACTAAGTATCTCCTAGATCTTATAAACCTATTAATATTTCATAGATCACATTGATCTAACAACAAGAGATTTAGTCAAAGAATATAAGAATATCCTAAACTCTCTCAAAGGATCTATTATCACTTCTAGCATACTTAGTACTCAAGTGATTTCATAGTTAGACCTTAGTATACTCAACACTTAGTGCCTATCTAACTTCTTTGTTCTCTCTTAGTTTACATTGATGTTTTTAATAATATTAAGGGGTTATAAGGGTTTGTATAGTATTTACAAAGGTTTAAAAAATCTTAATCTTAGTTGAAATAAGAGTCTTTATATATAGGAGTCTAAAACTCACTTAAAGTAGTCAATTGAGCCAAAACAGGAAACATCCATAAGTTACCATATGAACAATATCCACATAAACAGTACCTTAGCATGAACAATTTGCATGAATAGTACCTTGCTTTTGACTTTTCATTTTCATCATTTCCTCGTACGTCCAACGTGTACTTAACTTCGTATTAACTCTTCATTAGTATCCATCTCAAATTCATATTTAATCATGATTGTCAAATCCCTAAATCGAACAAACACCTCATTGATTCCAATTTCTCTACTAGAAGCTATCTAGGATCATCCCCTCCTTAACCAATACTTTGTAGCATTAACTCCAGTTAAGTCTTATGCCTAGACTTAACTAAGGCTTAGGACTATGGTTTTTAAAGATTTTGAATGCTACTTATCTAGGGTAGTCCTTGTATCGAGATCTCTTATATTCCTCTTGACACTATTACCATAATCCCTTAATGGTTGAAACTTATTCTTTCCATTATTACCCTTCTTGCATATTTTTTTTCAACCCTTACCATATGGTGAGATAATTTTTACTGCTGCCTTATGGTCTGTATCATTCTTAACAACCTATGTTGAGCTATATACATCACTTCTCAAGCACAAAGCCTTTATTGTGCTTTTCACCTATAGATTATTTTTCAACCTTTTTAGTATTTCTTTTTTTTTTTTTGCCTTTAACGAATCTTCCACTTGATCTAGCACTTTTAGAAAAACCAAATTTTTATGAGATCAGGAACAAATCTCACACCTAAATCCCTTAGTTTTTCCTCTATATAATTTTTAATTTTATTCTACTAATCCCCTATGCTTACAAAAAGTCATATCTCTTTCTATTGGTACTTTTGTAACCCATAATAGATCTGTAATTAGTAAATAATAAATTTTCAAGACTTATGTGAAAATTATAATTAGAATAAAGTATTCATTCACTAGGCACACATTCCTACAAAAGCTATCAAAGTTATTGCTTAGTCATCTTATAGAATTTTGTAAATCCACCTTATTTTTCTTTTATCTTGGTCTTTCTCTCTAGACTACCCCTTACCAAGTACCCTAGGCACTTTTTGGATCTGCCCTTTATTCTTAATTGTTCTTCTTTTTTCATATTTATTTTTTTGTGTTCAATCTGAATGATTCTTTAGACTTGGGCCTAAATGACACGGTTTTCATCATCATTGGTAGTTTCTTCAAGGGCGATCTTTAATCTAAAATTCATTATTGAAGCCATCACTTTTTCTTCTTACAAAAAATCATCCTCCCATTGACCTTCTTTATATTTGTGAGTCATCATGGTTGAATAATCTTTACTCTGTAATTTGGTTCTGATGCCTATGCTTTGCAATTTGGACCTTAACTATAGTTATAATATCAGTTTATTCTAAAAAATTAGCCTTAACACTAGTCTCTCCTAATGATTAGCTTTTTGCACTAACTCCATTGTTGTGTTTTATATACTCTAATACTGTCATGACTTGATATTTAGCACCTTAAGAATCCTATTCGCAAACAGAAAACTTAACTCACAAAATAATCAAGAACATAAAGATTAACACACCAATATAGATAAAAAAAAATCACAAGATATAAGATATTCGTGATTTGAAAAACGCTTACATTCATGATAGATTCATGATCTAACTTTTTTTTATTAAACTTGTAGACCTCTAAGTATTTCTTAAATCACAAAATCTTAAGAACTCTTAGTATTTTCTATTATCCATAAGAGATTTTACTAAGAAATACAAGAATATTCTGAGATTTCTCAAAGGATCTATTATCACTCGTAGCACACTTAATACTTAAGTGATCTCATAGTTACACCCTATTGCACTCAACACTTTGTGCTTATTTAACTTCTTTATTCTCTCTTATCTTTACATATTTGATGTTTGAATAATTCTAAGGGGTTTAAGGTTTTATATAGTATTTACAAAGGCGTAAGAAATTTTAAACTTAATTGAAATAAAATTTTATGCATGTAAAAGTTCAAATCCTACTTAAAAAAGTTGAACTAAATTAAAACAAAAAAAAAATACCCACAAGCTTAAACAGTACCTTTGCATATTAGACATTTTGCTAACTATTTTTTTAATATCCATCTTAATTTATGCCCATACATAATTATTGAATTATTAATTCTAACACTTGCCTTTTTTATTTTGTAACAAATGACGCTGATAGTTAAAATATATTAATAGGCTAAAACGCTTTGAATTTTTGAAAGAAGTAAAAAGCTTCCATCTCCTAATGGTTTGATGGGAATCCATTTGAATATTCTTGAACAATATCACAGTCTGAAGAAGGTGCTATCACTAGTCTCACTCTGATTGATTTTACATGAATTAATTCGCACTAGCAGTCCTCACATATGAAACGTGCAAATTTATAAATTTCCATTGTCGGGCACTAATCATCACAAATGCAAGAAATTCATTAAAAAGAAATCTTTGATGGGTTATCGAATCTTTTTGCATTAGCGGATGAGAATTGTTGTGCTGTAAACACCACCAAAAATTGGTGGTGAGGAAATCTTTCCCACAAAGATGCCGTTCCTTTCATTCTTTAAAAATTTTAGGTCAAATTTCTAAGTCTCCCAATTGCATGGAGTGGCTATACACTTTATGTTGAAGGGTCCAACGTTCGGAAGACTAGACACAAAATGGACAGTAATCCAATTTCGGCGTGCATTTCCCCGGAAGTTTGTGAAAAATTCATTGGTAACAGTAACAACTAGAAGACAATTTAGGACCGTGCACAAAAATCTCATTCGTGCCAAAAAGAATTAAATAAATAAACAAAATGAAGAGTGGGATTTCCTACTAGTTTCCTTGAGAAGCTATAAACATTCTGTGGGCTGTGGCTTTGAACATGATGGAGAGAGAAAGATAATGATAGCTCTCGTCCTCAGATGTCACCTTCCCAACTGGACGCCATTGCATACATAATTGAAATTTCTTTGAAGTATCCATTTAATTTCACTTGCTTGCATTATACCTTAAAGGAAAATTGTCATTGCACTATTGCTTATGAAATATCTAGGCCGATGCACACTCGGCAGAGACTAAATGCTTAACATGAAAGATATGTATGATTGAAATTAAATTTATGATAGAGAATAGGGCTAAGGGCATTGTCGACCGTAGAATATGAATATCCTAAATATAATTTTGTTGCAGAAAGTGAACCAACGAATCCGGACCAATTAGCCAAGGATTCTAAAACTTTATGATGAATCACAGTAAAGAGTTTAATATATCCCTTTGCCAGTTCATAAGATTAGGGTTGTGTGCCATTAAACTATTCCTTTCTCTCTGTCTCTCTCTCTCACACACAGATACGATTGTGTCCAGCTCGCACGTGATGGCTTGGCTGCACGAGAAAAGGGTAATAATAATTTTTTTTAAAGAGTAATATTAAACATTTTAAATTGTAACTTAAAAAGTAATGTATCAAGTAATTATTAAATATAATAAATAATTTTAAAATTTTTATTATTTTATTATTTAATATTTACTTAATACAACATTGTTGAGATGTAATTTGAAATGTTTAACATTATTCTTTCTCTAAATACATACCGCCTCCCGTTAAAAAAGTTTTGATATTCTAATGCTTTGAATTTTCTATTAAATATAATTTAACTCTTGATCAATCATTAAGAAAAAAATTAGTCTACATAACACAAGAAATAATTAAAAAACACTGTCTAAAAATACCTAAAATTCTCACGCTCTCAAAAAGGCAGGGCCTGTTTTACAACCTTGCTCGGCAGTTGTTCCAATTCAGGGATACCATCAATCTTTATATATATATATATATATATATATTGTCCATTTATTCCTTATGAGATAAGTATTGTAGGGGCAGAAAACTGTAAGCAGAAAGATTAATTTCTTAAAAATATAATTTCTTTGTCTTTCAGCATTAAATAAGTGCGCTCTTTCCTTTCTAAATGAAACAAGTTCACTTCTTATTTTCGCGTTCAAATAAAATTTATTATTGTATCATTGAGGATTGGCAAACACATAACCAGCCGATTGTAGATTGCTAAAGTTTTGTTATAAATCTCCAATAAACAGTAATTTGAAAGGAAAAAAAAAATTGAAGTGCAGGGGAAAATATGTTCGATGTTCTAAGTGGGCACAGGAATTATATTAATTAGTAAGAGAATCGCTTGGCCATCGTTATCATTGCCAAATCGATAAGCCCGAGTAATTATGGTCGGCTGGAAAATGTAAAGGAGACACTAAACGAAGTCAATAAAAATAGAGTTTATAAATGGTTGGATTGCCATTCGTTCATGTTTAATTTTGAAGGTCTATTAAGGAATCTAGCTTTTCAGCCTTTCATATTAACACGTGACACGTTGATTCTCAAGATTCTAATATTCTAAATCAATTATGATGAATGATGAATGATTATGGTAATTGATATATCGGGGCGGAATTGCCGCCACGCGTCTGTCTGATTCATCACTTCTCCGTGTTGACAATATAACTTAATTATGATTATCAAAGAAATTTTAAGTAGCATAAATTTTTTTTTGGAAAAGTTTTCAAAATACTTCATTGGTCGGTGCAGTGGAGGCCCATCGGCAGCTGTTGACCTTTCGAGCTTTATCTTTTCAATGTATAATTAGGTACTCCGAATTCAGGGATATTCATGAATCTAGAGTGCAAATTTTATAAGATTATCTACAACTACCGAATTGAAGATCAGTAATAAGCTCGCTAGATTTTCACAGGAAAAAAGAAAGTCTCATTACTACGATATGAGACAGCTATGACTAAAAGTTCTATATTTAAAGTGCATTATGTAGTTTATGTATAGAAATGACAAACGTTTTACTCAATAACGAAGCGAAAGTCTCAGTCTCACCTCGTATATTGTCATTATTATTACAAAATTTTACCTGCATTATTATGATTGCCGAAGAAGTATATGGTTCGTTGAAGATCATAATCCTATTATATAATGTAGGTGGCGACACTACCTTGGCATTGTACTTAATACATCGTATTCACACATTCTAGGGAAACAATTTTTGGATCAAGGAAGACGAAGTGTTATTTGGCATTTCAACATAAAAGAATTGCTTCTGGGTAATCTTTCAAGAGCTCCAAAAGTCAATACACATGTCAGCATATGACAAGTGGCTCAATCATATAGCTGTTTAAAATGCTAAAATGAATGTAATTAATACATCGAACAAAGAAAAACCAATACAATACACCAAACGCTCGTTGAATTATCAATAAAAGACTGCCTTATAATAGAGGAGAGAGAAAGAAAGAGAGTCACCCACGCGTAAGATAATGGTGATTCGGTAGACTAATTATATAGGCCCAAAAAAGAAAAAAAAGAAAATTAAGGTCTTGTTCCGTGTTTTATCCACTTGATACACGTAATAGCATACATTTGATAAATGTATATGTATAGCTTGTGATGAGGACAATTAAGCTAGTTTAACTCATGAATGGACGGCTAATTAAGACTCTCAGTATATCTCAAGACTCAAGCTATGAGATCATCTAATTATAAACAAGAATAAATCGAAGACCATATATTAAGATTTAAGACCAATATTGTATTAAGAATTATATGCAACGGATCGAACGCAAGTAAACCAATTCAATATGATCATCTTGTGATGCAGCAGAGATTAGACCGACGTGCTTATCTTGTTTTTCGGTTTGAATATTGATTTGGCATGTAAGTAACTCAAGAGGGTGGTCAAAACCAATCACATCTTCAGTGTATTTGACTCTGGTTAATAAATGGTGATTACATCCGCAGCCAAGAATAACAATTGGCAAAAAATATAATGCTGCTTCAATTAATTAATTATATGCGGGCACTAATCTATGATGGTAAGTTGAAAACCGAATATACTTGTAGATTCTAAGAAATGCAGATGGGGAGATAAATGATAATGATACTCATAAACATGTTCCAATGGTAATTAATAAGCAATTAATGGGTAATACAGTAAAACACACATGATTCTGGCTGGGAAAGTTTTAACTGGGGAAGTCCACAGAATATATATATATATATATATATATATATAGGAGATTCAACAAATGTTATCTACCCATGTTTTATATGTCGTCTTGGATTAAGTGTATTAGTCAACTTCAGAAATATAATTTTGTTTGCATTTTACAGGGCAGCTAGCAATCATTATGGTTAAATTCCTAACTTTTACTTTTATAACCAATGAATATTTCAAAAGTGGCAACTGGCAAGCATGAACCGAAAAGAAACAAAATGTTTTCCACTCTTTAGTTAAGAAAATAAGAAAAATAAAGTGACTAAAAGGTGGAACGTGGTACTAGTTTAAACAACTAACAAAGCGAAATTATCGCACTTATTAAATGACCCCAGTAATAAAAGGATTTACAATACATTTTAGAAATCTTAGGTTCGAATTTTTCCTTCTCAATTTAAAAAAACAAAGGACAATTATCTGAATTTATAAATAAACAAATAAATAAAACGCTTCTAAAATGGCAAGTCAATTTGTTTGCGAAAGAGAATGTTAAATATGGATGTGAAATAAAACGCTTCACTTCACAGATGTGAAATAATATGGATGTTATTATTTTTTTTTTCAAGTTAAAAAATGATAAAATGAAGTTATATATTAATGTTCAATTTGCTATAGAAAAATCACTTGTCTAAAATGGCAAGTCAAATTGTTTGCGAAAGAATAGACGACGCACCTCGAGTTTTCACTTCACATATGTGAAAAATGGATGTTTCTTTTGACATTATAAAATATGATACTATAGAAAAATCACTTCAAATAAAAAAGGGGAATGCCCATTATGTTATTGAATTTAGTTTCTCTTTGAATCTGTGAAGTGGAAACTTGAAATGTGAAGCTGAAAATTGAAATGTGAAGTGGAAAATTGCAAGGAAATGCAATGCATGGAGTGAGTTTCTGATTACTCTTTTGAGTCTTTTGGTGTGATATAATTTTTTTTTTAATCATTTTTTTCTTCTATCTCCTCCTGAATTGACATGAGATAGAATTAGGTTGAAATAGTCTCCGTGGGCTTTAAAATTGTGGGCTTTAAATTAAATTACTGTGCAATATAATGGACCTGAAATTTAAGGCAATCCTGCTAATTTCATTTGGACGAGATTCTTAATTTCTTTTTAGTGTTTAATGTTTAGACGATAAATTTTTTTTAAAAAGTTATTATCAAGTTTATTATTGGCTCATTAAAATGTAATTATTTGAATCTATTAAAATTCTCTTCAGAGTCGTTTATATAATATACCCATCATTAAGATTTGAAAATAAAATATATGTATTTTTTCAACTTTTTTTTATTATATAAAATTTAAATCGAAAAAGGTAGGTTCTATCCTTAGGCCTCTTGTACTACTTAATAGACTTACTTTATCAATTGAACCAAGAAATACCAATAAATTAAAATTTAATTAATTTTAAATACTAAATATATATCAAAATTATATTTTAACTAATATAACATATGCTATTATATTTAGTGATAAGTACAATACAATTATAATGTTAATAATATAATAAAAATATTTAATAGGACAGTCTTTAATTATTGTACATATTAGAATACAAAGTTTATATCAACTATGTAAGTATAATATATATATTTTTTAAATTTTTTAATCATTTTTATTTATTCGTCTAAAAAAATCTTGCATAACCTATTCTTTTTTTGTTGGCTTACTTTCTAATTTTTTCTGCATAAATTCACATATATATATATATATATTATAAATGATGTATTGAATTAAGTAGTTCACCGTATGATAACAATTTTGTCATATATCATTATCTGATTCATTTATAATTTTAGCATAATTCATGATATACAATAGAATCTTATTATATATTTAGATATTAATTATATAATAAGTTATGTTACTCGTTAAAATAAAATTCTCTATATACACACATGTATACTTCTAAATTTCTATTTGAAACCCATTGACAAAACTGATAGCATGCTTTCTTGTTTCACCTTCATGGAGCCATATAAACCAAAGTTTGTTACGGTGTAGTTAGTACGAAGACATTAAGGGTGGGTGACATCGAATTTGGATCGACTTGAACAAAAAATTAACCAATTCCTATTGTGTGGAATTGATTGGAACTAAATTGCTTAATAGAACTAAACTGAATCGTTTAGTTCTAAATTTTTATTATTTTTAGTCAATTTTATTTTTATTTTTCAATTTGGTTAAATTTTTAGTTTATTAAAAAAATTGAACAAAATTAATGAAATAGAGCTGTATAGTATGAACCCGAATTGAATATTAACCGATTTGGTTTGGTTTAGTCTAATTATGCCCACCTTATTTAAGATAGAAGAGATTGAATATAAGAATATTATTATGAATACCCTTAAGTTTTAACTTAATAGTATCGATACCTTCAACTTTAGAAAATAGATAATAATACCCAATCGTTAAAGAATATTTATTAATTTTAACAGAATTGCATGAAATAATTAAATTGTCCTTATAAATTTAAAAGTAATGAAATGACATTACACAGAAAGTACTATTTTTCATAAAAAATTTCAAAATTTATTAATAAATTACTAATATCTTTTTTATTTTATAATTTTTATTAATAATATAATTATTATATTAAAATATAAAATTAAATAAAAAAATGGCCAAAACAGCAGCCACAGATATCCGTTGCAACGACAACCATTTATGGCCGCCTTACAACAACCACTTTTGGCCGTCATTGTGGCCACTGCTTTGGCCGCCAGCAACAAGGGCCATTTGTGGCCGTTGGCTAATTTTCTTTTTTATTTTTATTTTTAAAAATAATTTTTTTATTTTTTATTATGTATTTTTTGGTTACAAGGATAAAAAAATATTTGCCGAGGGATGAAGACTGTTTGGATAAAATAATAATAAAATAACAATTTTACCCTCATTTTAAAGTTAATTTTAGTAAAAGATTCTCTAATGTTAGTATTACTACTTATTTTTCAAAGTTGGAGATATCGATGTTATTAGGCCAAAGCTCAAGTGTATTCATGATAATATCTATTAAATGCATTGAAATTGTTTTTCCTTCTAAAATTGTTTTACAAATCTTAATCTTTATTTTAATTTTCATAACAATTTTATTTTAATTTTTTATTTCCTGAAGTGGGGTTCAAGAATTGAAAAATAAAATTTAATTTAGATCTCTAACTCCTTGATGTATGCATCATAAATAAACAGAATGAAGCGATTTCTTCCCTTTGCAAGTTTGTTATTATGATTTTCTTAGAGAGAATTTAAAATTTTTATGATATTGTATAATGAAAGATAACAACCTTTTGAGTGGTTTTATACTTACAAAATTATTTGGATATAATATGTCACTAATTAGTGATTATCAATTATCAAATAATTATTAAATTTTTACTTTTTATTAATGTTGTAGTTATATAATACTAATTAATAATGGACATATTAAATGTCACTTCAGTTAAAATACTAATTTTATATTTTAATTATATAAATATAATATTACTATAATTTATGTTTAGAACGAGTTCAAAGGGTAAAAATATTTTAAGAATTTACTTTTTTTACTGTTTACAATTATTGATAATTCTTTTCTTTGGTATATTCACCTACTTTTGGTGATTTGTTGAATCAAAATCAATTAAATTCTATTATCTTAGTTTCAGAACAAATTATTGTGCAGATATTTTAATAATATAAGTTAATTAAGAAAGAAAAAGAAAATAATGTGATTAAGTATTGTAGTAGGTTTAATTAATCTTTTAAATATATATATGTATATACACACACATAAAAGTGTGATATAGGGTCACAACAAATCATATGAAGCTTGAAATTATGGTAAGACTGCGGCATTGTCAGTTACGTGATACAAGTTTTCAATTTTTTTTTATTATAGGTCTCAAGCTTTTCATATACGTCTTAAAAGTTTTTTTTTTGGTTACATTTTCTAATTTCAGAGTTATTATTTAAAAGTTTAGAATAAGTCATTAAAAAAAATTGAGTTGTGTAACCAAAAACTTAGAACATGTAATTAAAATTTGAAGGACTATAAATATTGTGCTATATAATTACTCTAAATTCTCACATTTTATTTTTTTTGAAGCGTAAATAATATCTCATTTAAAACAAAGTAAAAATATATAATACCCATTCACAACTTTGATATAAAATTTAAATATAAACTTTGACAATAAATAATAAAAATAAAAAAATCATATGTGCCTATGGAGAAACTTTTAGCCCGAAATTATCAACATAAATCCTTCATTACCAAATGATATGCACCAGAAAATCGAGATTCATCAGAGATAGTTCTATCACTCTTGTAAGTTGTCCTTCACCACCAGCATTGACTATTGCACTACATTGCTAACCATAAAATTCATCATTATGATCAAAATGTGCCAGCAATCAAACCCCAATGGCCATCTCCACCCAAATCTGCTGAAATCTCTCCGGATCAACAAGATAAGCTGCATCCATCTTCATTATTCCATTTGCAATTGTTGCTCAAGATTGGCTTTATACCACCACCTCCAATCGATTTACCATCACTAATTCTCCAAAATTCAATATTCTTAAGTGATTTTCACTGATAGGACTTGACCAAACATCCTCAGATGTCAAGATGGATCTTAAAAAGAAGAAGAAAAAGAAACGAAGAAATAAGTGAGCCGAGGGAGGAAGAAAATAAAATAAAAGGGAAATTTGTAGGAAACATGTTAGGTAGTTAAAATTATTCTAGTGTTTCAATAGGGCAATAGTTTTATGAATTTAGAATGTTTATGTTTTAGTATTTATGATATGTATTAGTTTTAATAATATATTTTTACACCTATTACTTAAAGAGAAATATTGGTAGTTAGTAGATCTCGGGTTTTAGATCTAACTTAAGATTAGCACGAACCTTGTGAGTGGATACACACACACACATATATGTATATAAATTTTTAATATAACATTTTATTAATTTAATTATATGTTATCATATTTATTTTATTCATGATTTATTTTAGACAAATAAATATTAATATTAATTAATAATATTTAAAGTTTTTTTTTTATAGAATTCATTATAGCATATTTATAATCATGTTAGAAATAAAAACATTATATTTAGAATAATTATGATCCATAATAGTATACCGTAGCAATGATTTTAACTACCAAATATGTATCATCTTTTTTAATTTAACTTGTTTTGCGCATGCATGAGACTAGTTTGGTTGCTCTACATGAGCACTGCTAAAATTTTGTTGGGTGAGACTAGTTTGTGAGACGGTAAATAATTATCCATATGTTATCATGACCATTCTGAGTACGTTAAAGCCCAATAACTAAATCTATAATGATATGCTTCTACTTTCACCTAAGAATAAGAAGGTATTATGTAATCTTAATATTCATTGATGTTCTTCTTTAACTTGTTGACAAGTCAAGTAACAAGATAAAACCATGCAATATCTCTTTTCATACCTTGTCACTAGTGATATTCCCTCAGAGTGTGGTATATGTTTGTACTGCCAAGGAGCATAGCGTAAGCTAAACTATGGGCTTTTTAAAAATATGCTTCTTCAACTTTGAGTTATTCAATATACAAAATTTGTTACTTGTAGCCAAAGTTCCACCTGATCTTAATGATAAATTAACCCGTACATCATCTTTCACTTCTTGCTTAAATTTAGCTATGTTAGGATCTAAACCTTACATCTCTAGAATATGATAAATTAAAACATGCTTAACTAAAAAATGTTCTTAAAGTACGTTTGATTCACCGAAAAATAAATTAACTCCCCATA
Organism: Ailanthus altissimus; assembly: GCA_946807835.1. Classification (NCBI taxonomy): domain Eukaryota; kingdom Viridiplantae; phylum Streptophyta; class Magnoliopsida; order Sapindales; family Simaroubaceae; genus Ailanthus; species Ailanthus altissimus. The sequence goes on along the minus strand of OX327696.1, from coordinate 25,055,711 downwards.
TCTCAATTCAACTAGTAATGAAAGATAAGTGACTCTCAAATGAACTAAAAATCTTAAAAAGTTTTCTATTGAGTGCATTAACCATCACATTAGTCTTGGTTGAATGATAATTAATAATACAATCATAATTTTTAACCAACTCTAATCATTATTGTCGTCTCAGATTTAATTCTTTTTGTGTGAACAAATATTTTAAACTTGTGATCAATAAATATCTGACGTATAATACCATATAAGTAATGTCTCAAAGTCTTCATTGTAAACACTACTGTTGCAAGTTCTAAGTCATAAGCTAGATAATTCAACTCATGCTTTTTAAGTTTTCTAGAAGCATAAGCTACAACCTTTCCATCCTGCATAATACACAACCCAAAAAGCAACACTATAAACAATAAATTCTTTCCTACCATTTGGAAGTATAAGAATAGGAGCTGAAGTCAATCTCTTCTTAAGTTTTTAAAAATTTCCTTCACATTCACTATCAACTTAAATTTTACATTCTTTCTGATCAAATTCATTAACATTGCAACAATATTGGAGAAGTATTTAACAAACCTCCAATAATAACTTACTAACCCAAGAAAGCTCATAACTTCTGTCATGTTGGTTGGTCACTCCCTATGTCCCATAGCTTTTTGCATACTCCTTTAAACTCTTTCAGTATACAAGAACTTTATTAATAAATAATACAATAAATCAATCCAAATAAGGATAAAACACCCGTTCATTAGATACATGAATGCAACTGGAGCATTTATCAACCTAAATGGCATTACTAAAAACTCAAAATCTTTATAATGATTCAAAAGGAAGTCTTTGGCGCATTAATATCTCTAATCTTTAACTATTCATACCCTGAGTAAATTAATCTTAGAGAAAACTTTTGCACCCTATAATTGATCAAATAAATCATCAATGGAAAGATAGAGATATTTGTTGCGTATAATGATTTTATTCAAATCCGAATAATCAATGCATAGTCTCATGGTTACATATTTATTTTTAACAAGTAATACTAGTGCCCTCATGGTGAAACACAAGGTCTAATAAAATATTTATCTATCAATTCTTGTAAGTAAATCATTAACTCTTTTAAAAGGAGTCATTCTATATAGAGCTTTAGAAATAAGAGTTGTATCTAGAACCAAATCAATAGAAAAATCAATTTCTCTATCTAACGGCAAACCTGAAAGTTCTGTAGGAAATATATCTAGAAAACATTTGACCATAAGAGTATCTTCCATTTTAATTCCACTAACCAAGATATCAATGACATTTGTCAAATAAACTAGACATTGTTTCCTTAGCAACTGTCTAACATTCATAGCAGATATCACACAAGATGGAAGAACTCGTCACTCTTCACAAAAAGTAATTTAGGCTCTTCTTATTTTGTGAATGTTACTTTTTCTTCAAAAATATTCTACTGTAGCATGATGATTAGTATTGTGTAGTTCTTAAAGTGCAAGTACAAATTATCACAATAAGTAATATAGAATGAGTAGCATATTGCTCCCACAAGGAATTTTTATTCTATTCTTGCTAAGCACTAAAATTATATCTTCTTATTTTTATCCAAACAATTAAAAGATAAAATGAATTAATATAACTTGAATAAAATAAAAAAATATCAAAGAGAATTTTGAAAGTTAACATGTAAGTTACCAATATGGAATAAATCTAGGATTAAAACTCTCTCCCAATACTTTTGTTGCACCACATAATCTTCTTTTAATTTAATTACTTAATATGAATTGTTACCTAAGACTTCTAATATATTCATTACCCTCTTTCGATAGTCAAACAAATATATCTTGCCCTAACAATTATTTATATTTCTACGGTAATTAGGTAAAAATAAAATTCATTAAGATTATGTCTTTAAAAATTATATATACGATACGAGTATATTTCTATCTCATACAAAACTTATAATTACTGCGCTATGATCATATATCAATTTATCTAAGGTTAATAAATCTCATTGTCAAGTTCTTTATGGTTCCTAAAACAATCTAGATATTGGCTAGATTAATAGAAAGCATTAAGCGCAAATAAATTGAACAATTCTGATATTGAGTTCATAAAATAAATAAAAAATTGAATTCAATTACATATCAAGTTCAAAGTTATAATCCTAAAACTAAAAACTTAGTTTATAGTGATAAAGAGAGTTTTAGAACATATAATGATAACCACTAAAGAAAAACAAAATATAACAGTAAGAAGAGAAGGAGACAAAAGAATACCACCCCGATTCTTCGTTTTCGCTCTTTTTCTTGTTGCAAAATCTTTTTCTTTAATCTTTAAAACTAGTTCTAAAATCTCTAAAACTTGTTCTCTTTCATGCTCTCATCTTGTTGTCTCTTCCTTTTGGCTTTAAAGGCTTCTATTTATAAGTTTGTAGCTCCAAATTAAGGCAATTGTCACACTTAAATAAAGATATAATTTGCTGATTATCGCTCTAGTGCCACGACCCTGATATGCTGGCACTGCAACGCTAAGCTTTTGGATCTTTAGTAAAACATCTGGATCATGTTGGCACTACAACACTGAGCTTTGGGTGTTACGACTTTCAGTTTTTGACTTGGAGCAATTTTTTATAGGTTCTAGCTCTGTGACCTTGGTATGCTGGCACTTTGGTGCTCATTTTAATTTTTCTTTCTTTTTGCTCTTTTTCTCACGTTTTCAATCTTACTTACGCCCATTGCCTTTAATCTATAATTCACCTACAATGCACATAAATAGCCAAATATTTAAAATTTAAACAAACAAACATTAAATTTAAAGGGATAAAAATAATATTATAATTTAAACCTATCAAACTTCCCTAAACTTAATTGTTTACTCGTCCTCGAGCAAAGAGAGTACAAATCTAATAAAATTAAATTTAAAGACAAATTAATAGGTTAATTGATGACTAATACTTGGTTTCAAAGATTTCATTTCACTTATAACTCCCAAGAAACTTAAAATATTATATGAATCTAATATAACTAATACTCATACGCATTTTACCCTACACATGATTACCTGGGGTATGTGTGTATAGTCGTTATTATTAGTTTCATGCACCTAGATTAGTTTATGCATACAAGAGGGTATGTGGTCTCTATAATTATTTTTTCAAATGTACTCCATAGGCTTATTTTTTATATCACTCTTCACTAATGTAGATATACACCTGATTAAAGATCATATAAGGCTTTATTCATCTTGTAATGTAAGACTTAGGATGAGAGTAGGATCAAAGGATTCTTTTTTTAATTGAAATCACACCATAAATATACTAGAACCTAATCGAATATTTGAAATCCTTAATTAGATCTCTCTTTAATTTAATGCCTAACTTTTCATTATTGATTTTAGTTGCTCAATTTTTTTTTTAATCTTCTAAGCTAGGGGAATACATAATTGTTTTTGAACAAACTTCCCCCAAACTTAAACTTTAAAAATCTTTCGAGCAATCATCTTCTTTCTTTCCACTTTTTATAGACCCAATCTTTCTAAGAATATTTCTATAGAACTAACATATTATGGTGTGATGGGTGTTATGAGGGAGATACGCTTTTGGCTAGGGTGTGAATTTTGTGGTTTAATCGAAGAAAATAGGTGCTTAGGCTCAAAGGGGTGACTAGGATAAATTAAATCTTACGGGTAGGCTGGAAGACTGAACGGTCCAAACATGGTCTAAAATTATTTTTCTAATCATGTGTACTGTAGGATTTTTTCTTGAGTGATAATCAATCAAATTCTAGAGTGTTTTAAGACCATTTGGGTTCTTGTTATGCATAAACTTTCTCTAGGTCAGTAATTGACTTAAATAATCTAACTATACGCTTAATGAGTTTAAGTAAGCACAAATAAGGAAAAATTTTGTACAAAAGATTTAGGCATAGGGATAATCATAAAATTTCTTGATTCCTGGGAATTATAGCTTTGTAATCAGTTTTCTAATTCTTATCATTGACCTATAATTGTTTTCCAACCCAAAACTTAACAAGATAAAATGAACTAAAAACATAAAAATAAATAAATATAAAAATATAAAGTGAATAATTAAATAGAATCGATTGAAAATAAGGAAGTGTTCTCCTGCCCCCAAACTTAAAGTATGACATGGTCCCTATGGAAAGTATAAAAAATTATAAAAATGAAACACTTTCCTAAATGTTGTGTTTTGTCTTTACTTGTCGTCCATATCGTTTAGAGCATCACTCTTGTCCTCCTCGTCATTGTTACCATTATCAACTACTGTTGGCAATGCATGATAGGCCAGATGTGGTGGCTGTTAGTTGGTGTCGATCCTCAAGTGGGCGGCAGTCAATATCATAAACTATGTTTGGTATTTGGCTCATTGGCACACTACTACTGGTGTGCCTTAAACTTATATTGGTGTTTTACCAACTCACTCTCCAACTTTGCAAGTATCTCTTAAATAGACATTGGTTGGGAGGAGGAGACGATTTATATGGACAACTGACTAGGAGGTCCGGTAATCAAATTTTGCCAATCATTAAGGGCTCAGACCTTGTATATCATAATGATGTCTAGTGGTTAAAAAGGTGTAACAGCTCCTCTCATGGGTTTTATTGGACTTTGGCTTGGGTGGATAACGCAATGATGAAAAAAGAGTAAGATAAGTTGGCATTCTCTTATCAAAAGCTATAGATGATGTTGTTCTTGATGATCTTTCTAATATCTATACTTCTTCTCTTCATGATCGTATAGAGAAGAATGGCTCGATCTATAGTAATGTTACTGAAATGTGTAACTAGCATAAGTCTTGCTCCAATGAAGTAATGCTAAATCTTTTCCTCTCAATCCATATACTTAGTTGGGAATAAGATGTGGTGTCCTCTCGATATCTCATATTCTGTGCCTGACTGACAAAGGCACCAGATGATGGCCTCATAATCCAATTCAGCTAACATAGTATGGTACTCATCCTTTTCTATATTTGGGAGGTCGAACTATTTATTAATACTCTTACTGTCAAATGCAATTTTTTTCCCTTGTACGTTTTCTTGTAACTATCATTGTTCTGCAGCATTGGTAGAGAACTCCCAGACTACTGGTAGTATAGCCATTTTCGGATGCTTGCAAAACATTTCCTAATTACTTGAATGGATAATTTGTAGGAAGCTTGGGAGCTTGTCATCGGGTAGATCAACACCTTTTTCCTAGATTATGGCTTTCTTAACTACTGCGTTGTGGTATCACTTAGTGGTGATTGGGGACATGAATTTGGTGGTATCTTAACCTGGCTCTGTAATATAGGCGGTCTTGTTTTTCTTGGGAGCCATACTTCAATATAATAGTGATAATACCCACCCAAAATTCAATTTTCAAAATCTCTAAGAATGATAAAAATAGTAGCTCTTCCCTAAATTTCAAAGCTTCAATCAAATTCAAATGAAATCCTCATTTCCAACACTTTTATTCAAACACAATCAACTACTTTACTTAAAATTCCAATCCAAAAGCTTAATTCAAAATAATTCTTTATAATGAAAGTCATTATCACTTTAACAACTAATTCAAGAGTAACTGAATGTAAGGATGGGTTAGTTGCTACTTTTAAGAGATTAAATCCCTTAGTGTGAGTAAGAGTGCCTTTTGGAATTCTTATGAATAATCCTTAATTTTCAGTGCAGGAATGAGTTAAAAGTGGATGATTTTGTGTTTGTAATGTGTTTTTTAGGTTGTTTGATGGTGAATTTAATGTGGGATGGTTGAATTTTGAATATTAAAGAAAAGGAGTTAAAACGGTTTAGGGTTTAGAGTTTTTAAAAAGTAGTGGGAATGTGTACGAACTCCTAATTTTAACTGATTATCGAATGGATGTTGTAGTACTAGGGATTAGTGCCACAACATTAAGACTTGGAAAATTGAGGGTTGAATGCCTAGTAGTTAGTGTTACAGGGTTTTATAAATGGTGTTGCGGTGCTGAGCTACTATCTTGAGGCTTATTTTTATTAGCTTTTGGGCGCTGCAATACTCTAAGGGTAGCATTGCGACACTCAGCTATTGACTTTGGTAAGAAATTTACATATAGTTGGCATTACGATGATGAATTTTGAGTGCCATTGAGACTTGGATTTGAGGAGTGGCTTTTTTTAAGGTTGAGTGCCACGACTTTGAGTGTAGGGCACTGCAGCACTGAACTACTGCCTCGGGAAATTTTTCTGGACACAAATAGGCACTTTGGCATTAGGATCCGATGCTATGGCATTGACTCTCTCTCTCTCTCTCTAATTAAAAGAAATAAAGAATGTTATTGCCTTATAAGTGTTGAGTTGAATGTGTGATATATAAGTGTACATGTAATTTAAAAAATTTACTACATGCAACAGAAGCATGTTAAGAAAATACACTCAATTTAACAAATTAAACATATATATGCATAAGTATAATTATTATACAAAATTTATATATGATGAATAATTATGCTAAAACAATATATAAAAACACTTATCTAATGAATGTAGCTTTACAAATCTTCAAGTCCTTCAATAATCTAAGTGAAGAGCTCTCTTTAAAGTGTATTCTTAAACAATTCTAGTCCATAACGGTTTGGCGGGATTATAGGGCTAGAATGGTAACTTTGATCTAAAATTTTCAACAACATGTATTCAAACACTTTGAATACAAATATTTGTTTCTAAAATAAAGATGGTAATTATATGTATACAACTCTTGTATAATTGATGGAAATAATTTTCATAGGATAATTATTTTGAACAAATCTTATCTAAAATACATATCTTTCTCAATTTTTTTTTATTCATTTTAAGCCATCTATGAGAGAAGAAGATGAAGAGAAGTTTTTTTTTTAAAATTTTTTTCAACACTTGAAAGAACAAAAACCAAAAACTCTATTTACCCTTCTCACCTTGAACGAATCTCTCTACACAAAATAAATGAATGAATGAATTCATTTTTGTTTTTCCAAATGATGGCTAGGAAAAAATAAGTGCTCTCTCCACCATCATGATTGTTCATCTCTCACTCAATTAAATTTATCAAGCACTAGATTAATAACCACTTAAATTAATCTTTACCTAACAAATATAATTACTCTAATTATACTAGGTAATTAAATGGTCAACATCTAGACTCCTCTTTGTATAAAAAAATACAATTGTCATGATTAATTTATTTTAATATTATCTAATAATATGAAATTTAATTATTCAAAATAATTTTGAATAATTACTTTTACCTTACTTAATTTTACTACCAAGGTTAAATGGTAAATTTAAGGTAAAATTAATTTATGGACCAAATTGTGCCATTTGTGAACATCTTATTGATTAGTAACTCTTGTTAACTAATTTAGTGATGTACTTAACGATTAAGTCTTGAAAAATGCACATCTCGAGGGATCCTGAAATAATTATTCTATTTTGTTAGAATTTATTAGATCGAATTATTCAATTTAGTCTACTACCCTAGTGAGTAACGAGTATACTTCATATTGTGAGACTCTCTAGGTCCACGCTTGATTTGTCATATGGAGCTTCTCCATACGTCTGTGAGCGATACGCCTTACACACGTTACGCATATTATAAAGCAGCGCGTTAAACCATGCAATTTGAGGTTATAGCATATTTATATTGTAGTAACCAGTATCCACGACTGGTAAGAATAAGTATTTATATATGTATAAATATACGTATTTTATTTGTATGTTGGTGATACTTGAATTATATATTGTTATTAGTAATATTTTTATAGGTTAAGGATATACGATTAGTATTGGGTTTATTTGTATGACTTTAGATTTATTTTAGGGACCAAATTGTTATACTTTGAAAGTTTTGGGGGCAAATTTGTAAATACCAAAAATTAGCCTCTTAGTATAAAAATATACTTTTAAACCCTAATTTACCATTTTTAGGTCGAGCTACCCATTTTAAGAGAGAGAAGAGAGAAATAGAGGAGAGAGAAAGAGGAGAAGAAGAAGAAAAAGAAGAAGAAATTGGAATTTTGAATTTCAAGAGGTATATCATACGTATTTCTCAATTTATTGGTATTAATTAAGTTAATTCCTTTAAGTTTTGATTTCTGAAAATATGTATAATTGAGGATTTGTTGTGTATTTCGTAAGATCATATGAGAATTGATGATGATCTATAAGATAGTTTGATAAATCATGATGAATTATAGAATTTCTGCTGGATAACCTCTTGATCTAGGAATTTTATAAATTGTTGTGATTCGATTCTGGTTTTGAATTTTGAGTATATGAAATTAGACATGTTAAGGATCATCTGAGACTTTGAATCGATTGAAAATTCTAGAAATTGAATTTATAGTGAATTTACCAAAATGACCCTGAAATTCTGGAAATTTCCTGTGTAAACAGTATAGTACAGTGAAAAATAATTTTTGTCCTACTGAATGATCTTCAAAAATTATGAATTTGTGGAATATGATAATTTTATATGTCTAATATGATATACTCGGAATTGAGAATTTAGATCAATGTGGTTGAAGTGTTATGAATTTCTAAAGTGTATCAGCTCATTGCAATATTTGATTAACAGATTTTTAAAGTTATAGAATAAAATAGTTTTAAAATACTTTTGGCAGTGCTTTGGAAGTGAAATATTTATCATGGACTGATATATGTGTTAAGAGTAATTATGTGGTAGTTTTATAATTTTTGAGTTAGTATATGATTTTATAAAATTGAGAGATTGAATACTGTTCAGTAAGTATCTTGATCCTGTCAGATTTGTAGTTTGGATTCGATGGTGTGTATGGAATGGATTGTGTAGGAAATTTGATATAATGTTCATATATAAGAAGGATATATGAGTCAAGAATGGTATATTCTGATTTTGGAGTAATTGGACATCATTTGATGTATTAGAAATTTTTGTTAAGTGTAAGTGGTCAGAATGACAGGTTTTGAGAAACCAAATATTTAGACCAATTTGATGTGATAAATGCATTGTTTATAATTTTGTAAGCTATTTAAAGTATTTTGTGTGAATTGTGAGGCTTATGAAAGGATTAATCTCCATTGATAGGTTAAGGAGATTTAAGCCTTGTATCTGAAAGTGTTAAGAGGTAAGTATATTAGACTTTTTACTGAAATCACAATAAACATAGTAATTGTTTTGTATGATTTTGAAAATGGGGTTAAGAATATGTTTATGTTATGTCAAAGTATATTTTGATATGAAATGTGAATATATGTTTCTGAATGTGAGCATTGACATTGAGCATGGACATACATGTGTTTTTGTAAGTGAGCTTTCAAAATAAGATGTGTTTAATAAAGAAAGCTTTTGAAGTGTAATATGTCCATGAGAAATATTTTGTATTTTGAGGGTACTTGAACTCACTGTTAACTTAGTAGGCATTTTATGTGATTTGTGGAGCCTTTATGTGTGGCATTTCCTTTGGGATTGGTATATGTTATGTGTTCCGTATGTAGGGAGGATCCTATTGGTACCTAAAGGAAGAGTGAGTCATCACATTCGTGTGGTGGCGTATTGGTGCATGTGAGAGGACTCACCGATGATCAGGGTGAGGGTTTGGCTTTTACCTTCGGGCATAAGCATTATATATGTGTTATTCAAGACCTCACTTGTACTATTCCTCTCATACGGTATGTCACCTACGAGTGACATTTGGCTCATTATGTGATATGTGATATGTAAGTCCTACTAAGTAGTAGTTGAGTGATGGTATTCCTATTATGTGTTTTGAAAGAATGTGTAAGCGCTTACATGATATGTGATTTGATAAGATTATGATTTTGATTGATCACAGCATATCATACATATGCATTGTGTACATATATGTATTTGTATTTGATATATGAAAAACTAGTATGCTTACTGAGTTTTATACTCATTATAGTTTATGGTGATTTCAGGTAAATAAGGTACATGTGTGCTTAGCGGATTTGGCAAGGCTTCTGCTGTTCCTTGGGTTCCCTAAGTTGTTAGGTTGCTAAGTGTTTCATTTGGGGACACGTGGGATAAGATATTTGATTTGTCCCTAGTGAATAAATACCTATGTATTATTTTATTGTGTGTGGTTGGACTTAGTTTAAGTTTCACCAAGTGTAGTAATGGATTGATTTTAAGTAAGAATTTACAATGAATATATTTTGGGCTTCCAGTAATAAAGTTGCTACTGGTGACGTAGTAGAGTGTTAATCTCTGAGAAAACTCTGCGTATCTCTGGTTTACTAATTGTCCCAGTCATAATTCAATTGCTATAATTCTGAAAGAAATTAAAATGAATGTTTAAGTATTATTGAATGAATGTAAGTGATGTCGTGTGTCAGATCTTTTGGGTCTGGGGCGTGACACATATAATCTTTCTGCTATTTATATCTTGGAAGAATAGAGATATAGATCATCATCGCCAAATCTTTATTTGATCAATCATGAACTTATCTCCAGATTGATATTTCTATAAATAATATCAAAACACTTTTGTGATATTGTTTATCTATTCGGAATATATTTTTTGAGGTTTATGCTTGTGGCTATAAGACTTTCTGAAATATAATATCGGAGTATCAGGATATACAACTCACTCATATGAGCTGACAGATCCCATATCCACACACACTAGACTTTATGAGCATCGGATCATACCCAACGATACCCAACGGTAGACCATGAAAGATTTCTAACATGTGCGAAACCAAAGCATGGTGGATCACTCATAAGCCCATCGTAGTACTTAGGTCAAAGGACCACAAATATTACTTACCTAGGAAGATCTTCCATTGACGAATTTATGAGATGTCTATTTGAGGTCACTGTGAGTCTGTTTAGTACCCAAACCTTACTAAATACTTATATTTTTATACGAGCTTTCACTAAGCTCATGGTTTGTTAAGTTTAACCATTTAGATCATCCAGATATAGACATACACTAATTTATATTAATGAGTTTCATTGATAGACCCACATTGATGAAATTAGATCAGGAATATAGTGTTTGAGAATATACTTGCATACTGACATTTCTTAACACTATTTGTAACCCTTTGCAGCTACATCATTATTAATATATTCTCAAGTCTTTGTCCCATTTTAGATAAGGCTCCAACTCCTTAGATTTCGCTAACTCTTACATCCTGCTAACTTTCAACACCATTAACTCTTAGTACTTATAATTATTAGTGTTGCTAACTATTAACATTGATTTAAACTCTTTTAAATTAGATCTAAACTCTTTCAAATTATATAATGTCTAAACGTAACAAGCATTTTACAATTTAATAATTAATAATATTAATAATTTAATTAGAAATGATAATTGTATAAATATTATAATTAGATATTTATACATAATGGGATGGCACGTAAGCACAAATTCCAACACTAAGAAATGCTTAATTTAACGTCGTCAATTTGACATCTTGCTTATCTCTTAAGGCTTGAATAAGTTGATAGAGGAATTTTGGCTATCACCATCTCCACCTCAATAATGCTTGAGCTGTTGGCCATTCACCTTAAATGTCAATTTGGATAATTCATCTTCCACCTCTTTAGCTCTATAATGGTACACTTTTACCACTCTAAATAGACCAAACCATCTTAACTTCAGGTTTTCTAAAAATAACTTGAGTTAAAAATTCCATAATAGCATTAATTATCCTGGTTTAAAAGAGTATTGCATAATCTTCTTGTCATGCCATCTTTTTTGTTTTCTCATTGTATAACTTGGTGTTTTCATATGCTTGAAAGCAAAATTCATCCATCTCATTAAGCTGTAATATGTGTTTGTCATCGAATGCTTGCAAGTTGAAATTAAACACTTTGATGGCCCAATATGCTTTGTGTTCTAGCTCGACTGGTAGATGACATACTTTGTCAAAGATCAACCAGAATAGGGACATTTTGATCAGAGTTTTATATGCAGTTCGATGGCCCAAAGTGCATAATCTAAGTGTATAGCCCAATTTGTTCGGCTTGGTTTAACCATCTTCTCAAGGATTCGCTACACTTCCTTATTAGATACTTCGACTTGCCCATTAGTTTATGGATGGTATATTGTGGCAATCTTGTACTTGAATCCATATTTCTATAGAAGATTTAAAAAGTATCTATTATAGAAATGTGAGTCATTGTTACTGATAATGACTTTTGGGGTTGTATTGAGTAAAAATAGTCTTTCTTAGGAATGTTAGGACCACTATTGCATCATTTGTTGGTAAGGTAACAACTTTCACCCACTTGAAAATGTAGTCAACTACTACTAGGATATATCTATTATTCTATCATGAAATGAATGGCCCTATGAAGTTTATCCCCTAGACGTCAAAGATTTTGACTTCCAAAATATTTTGTGGGGAATCTCTTGTTTTCTTGAAAGATTCCTTACTCGTTGGCATTGATTACAGCGCGAGACATAGAAATGAACATATCTGAATAGTAAAGGCTAGTAAAACCCGTATTGTAGTTAGTACCTTTGTGATGTGTACTAAAATAGCCTAGCGCAAGTATACGCTATCGTATTAAGTAATATAAAAGTTAAGTCTAGATTATCGTTCCTACATAGATTATGGTATCTATTTCTTTTAGTCAATTACTAAAATTACTCTATTTTACCTTTATCCAAAAAATTCTAAAGATGAATTTTAATTAACTAAACTACTGTTATCAAATTAAACCTAATTAACTATCAAAGTCAATCAAAGATTGAATTCACTTAATTAAGAAGAAATCTAAGGTTTCACTGTATCACCTAGTGTTTCATCGAATTTCTTAATCCCTTAGTTACTCCTTTAATATCAATTGATTAGCTAGACACTAAGTTCATCATAAGTCTCTGTCGATGGTCGAATGATTATATCACACCTGAACAACTACCTATATGTCTATGGTAATCCGAATAAAATATAACTCCTTAATAATAAGTCTAAATCAAATCATACCTGCCATCTAGGTATTAGTGTATATTAGATAAAACTCATAGTTGCTACCCTATGATCTTGCATCAATCTATCATAAGCTAAACACATAAATTCCTTTGTCAAGTTCATTATGATTCCTTAAACATTCAAAGTAGTGATAAGGTATAATAAAAGCATTAAAATCAAATAAAATTAATCAATTGTGTTGTATTAAGTTCATAACTAAGAGTTTTTAAAATTCAACTACATAAACATCTAACCCTAGATCAAAAGAGTTTAGCTCATGATTAAAACAAGAGTATCAAAGTAAGAATTAAAAAACATCATGAACAAGGTAATCTAATTAAGTGAAGAAAGAAAATAACACAAGTGATGCCCTGAGTTGCTCTCTTTTCTCTTGACTTGAATGCACAAGACTTATTTTTCAATCTTCAATAATTTTGCTTTGATATTTTGAATTGAATGTAAATTCGTTAATCTATGTTTTCCTCTAAAACTATCTTTGTAAAGTCCCTATTTTTACTCTTAACAGTGTACTTTTATAGGTGTGAAAACCCTTGGGGTGAAGGGGTTCAAATCCAAGTCGAATTAGGAGTAAAAAAAAAGGGTTTCTTCATTATCGTGCTGAGCGTTGTAGTGTCGAGACCTAGAAAATGGTCTGCTATGTTCTTCATTTGAGTATTGCGACACTGGAATTCCAGCTCTGCAACGCTTAAGCCTGTGTTATGGCACTCTTGTATTTTGAGCCCAACTTCTTCCTTTTACGTTCAATTTGTCTCCCGTTTGTTCCTATACGTCATATTTTTCGTTGCACATCTATTTATAATCAAAAACAAAATTAAATAGTCAATATTCATGATTTAGATCAAAATAAAAAAGTTAGGCACTAAGTATGCTAATGCATGTATGCCTTTATCAAATACCCTCAAACTTAAAACTTTGCTTGTCCGCAAGCAAAATAAAGAAAAACATTCACAATTTATTCATGACTCTAAAATGAAAACTAAAAAAAATTGTGGTTGATTAGATAACTAAAATCATTGTCTCATAGACTATTAAATGGTACAAGTCTTTTTAGAACGCAATAGTCAACTTTCAATAAATCAACATACCATTCATTAAGATCCTCATTCTCCCCTATAAATGATCACTTGTGTGTGTGTAATAAGTAAGTCAATAGCTAAATGAATCTTAGATTTACTTGATAACTTAAGATAGCACATAAAGAAGATGCCTCGACATATTTTCAATAATAACACTACCATGAGTTTGTTGTTCATACAAGTCTCCAATAATGTAGAAATACACATATCTAGAGATCTATTTAGAACTTTACTTAACTTGTAACATAAGGTTAGGGTCAAAATAGGATATAAAGATATATATATATATATATATATGAAGCTAAAATCACACCATGGACACTTAGATTTACTTAGAAACCTTTTGATTCCTTCTCTCATTGATTCTTCATCTCCTCCCCCAAACTTATGCTATTCCTATCTTTCTTTAGATTACTTTTATACAAAGAATTTCTTCTTTTTTCCTAAGATAGGGGTATTTAAGCATTTAAAGCTCTTTATTGTAGAATGTACCCCCAAACTTAGATTGATTTATACATTCAAGACTTTTTGCTTTTCATTGCATTACCCTTTTTTTACTACACATATAACATTTTTTGTTTTAAGAATGTGCTAAGTAAAATCAAGGTTTATGGTGCTACTGGTAGATTTTAGAATAAATAAGTAAAAAGTCTTGCAGCTTGTAATGTGGTTAAATCAAAGAATGAGTAATTAGGCTCAAATGGGGTGAATAGGGATAAATATACATATAAGGTAGGCTAGAAAAGGCTCAATCAGTTTATACATGGTCTAATGCCATTTTCTTATTCATGTGATTCCTAAGATTTCGACTCAAGTAGTAATTAATCAAGTTCTAGAGTATTGATCCTCAAAACTGTAGTGTACTACTTAAGCGTGAGAATCTCTAAGCAAAATATTCAACTAATACATGATTATTCCAATGTACTCATAAATTAAGTAATCAAAAATAAAATTGAACTCCATTTAAGATTCATGATATAAGAAGTATCTCAAGTGTCTATTATTTTCTAGAAACTTGGAAAAAAAAATCAGCCAATATTTTATTTCATATCATAGACTAATGATCATCATTTAAACCAAAAACTTAACAACTAAAAAAATAATTACCCCACAAGACAATTACTCAAATCATGTAGTAAAAACAAATACAAGTTATGTGTTTCCTACCCCTAAACTTCAATTAGACATTGTCCTCAATGTCGAAAAATAAACTTAAAAGTAAAAAAAAACTCATCTGGTAGATGAAGTTGAAGCATTGCAGCATTGTGATCTATTGGTTAGGCCGCAATGTTTCTATGCTCCTAATGCTTGTAATTGCTTGTGTTGCTTCCTTGAATGTTCCTCTTGCTATTTTATTCCTAAAAATAAAAGAAACTAACATAACTAAAACTAAAACTAAAAAAATAAAAATAGAAATTACTTCAGTTGCATCCCAAAACATGCTTGATTTAGTGTTGTCGACTTGGCGGGGTTCTTTATACTTTTATGGAGGATCAAAGTTGATGGTGAAAGCATCTTTGTATGTGAGCTTGTTAGGCTTTCTTTCTTTTGGTTTCTATATTTTTTTTAATTAAGCCAAGGGCAATAACTTGTGCCTCATTCTTTCCGTGCTTTTCCAGAAAGAGGTGAATGTTAGATCGGTAAAGTATCTCTCCTTTACCCTTATATTCGATCCTATCATCGTACTGCTTATTATTATTCTTCTTCTTTCTTCTCTTTCTATGCCTTAACACATTCTTTTTGAGTTGAGGATTCTATCTCTTTGTTTTTGAGCTTTTTGGGCGTTTAGGTGCATCACACCAATACTACCACAATCTTTACTTTTCGATGACAATTTGATCTCTTTGAAGATTTTGAATGTCGCAGTGTTATTTTGTATCCTCATGGCCATAATGCATATAAATAGCCAAATATTTTAATTTTAAATAAAAAAACATTACATTTAAAAGGGATAAAAATAATACTATAATTTAAACCTATCAATTAGCCAACCATTCATTCCCAATTATCGCATCAAAGTCATAAAAATTGAGTCAGATTAAATTTATTGTCATTTCACTATTATCTACTTTAATAAGACACCCTCGAAATAAACACTTAGATAATAATGATTAGACTATAATCTAAGGGTTTCAATATTCTATTCATTTACATTACAAATGTATGGAAAAAAAGAATATGTAGAATCTAGATCAATCAAAATATGTACCTCTCAATTAAAGATAGTCAGTATACCTATAACAACATCTGAGGTAGTTTGTGCCTCCTTTTGAGTTATAGTAAATACACGTGTCTATGTACGAGGTTGGCTTACTTGACTTCTTTGTGGACCTTTACTAATTTATATAGCTCTAGGTTATGCTCCATTGACAAGAATAAACCTTATTGTTTATGATCCTATCTACCTTAGGATATAACTTCTACTACCTTATAGACCTTAAAAAGTTGCACTCTCTACAGAGTTGCTATTGTAAGCTAAGAATGGAAAATCTCTACTCAAATGTTTAGTTTGTCTACAATGATAACAACTTGTGAAACACATTAAACACAATCTCTTATGGTATTGCCACATATATAACATATAGCATTATTTCTCTATTGGCTGTTATCCTTATGCCTCTAACTTATATATTACTTTTGATAGACTGTGGAATAGATCTCTGACTAATCCTTTGTCTTTACCTTCTTGATGTTATAAGGTATTGATTACTAAATATCTAGTGTGGACTGTATCTCCCCTCTATATTTCACTACTATTGGATTTACCAAATGACCAACTCTAACTTAGTTTTTGCTTCGATGCTTGAGCTTTGTGTATTTTTTAGCCTTCTCGCAACCCTTATTGCAATTTTTACTAACTAACGGAACTCTTTGTGCTTCATGACTCTTACCATTTCCTCATATTGCCTTTAAGTTCCTATTTAAATCTCTTGCACTTATCTCTCTCATTTTCCATCGCGTATAAGGCAAATCTTAATAACTTTATAAATTGATTCTTATACTTCTTATTTGTCGTTGATCCTTGTTCTAGTTTGAAGAATTTACTTGCCTGGATGTCTTAGTATAAATTAAGAAAGAACTTTGCATTAAACTCTTTATAAAAATTAGCCCAATTAATTAGTCCTTCATACCTATAGAAAATTCACGTCTGCCAGTGGTACGCTCCACCTTTTAATAAAAATGTGGCAAATGAGACCCTCTTATCATTAGTATGTCTTATAATATCAAATATTCGCTCCATCTTGTTAACTATGACTCACATTAGTCAGATCTGTAGTATATTTAAAATTTTTTGACTCCAAACTACGAACAAGCTCTATTGTAATATCTCTCTTGGGTTGTTCTTGTGTTTGTCTCTCCACTATAGCTATAACTAGGTGAGTAGGCTTATCTATAGACTGCTTTAAAATGGGTCTATTAGGCTACCTTTGTACGAGTTATAACTTAAGTGTTGAATCTTGCTAAGGGCGTGTCTGTTTTATAATGGGGTTTGAGCTCTAAGTTTATAGGGATTTTACTCAACTATCTCCTTCCTAATATGTCCCTTCATTTTCTTTAATGTAAGGAATTAGCCATTAACTCATAATTTTCATGAGAGGTTAACCACGTAGATGTATGATGAAAATCTACAAAAAAAAAATCATATAATCAATCAATGATATATCAAACATGCATGCTGGTATTAGTATATAGATTTAAAAATTGTGCCCTAATATCAAACTATTAGTACGCGACCTAAATTCTCGTGCTTTATACTCTTTCTTAAATATACATTCTCTTTTTTAACATTACTCATATATATATGAAACATAAAATATGATAACTCATGTAGTACACATGTTGTAGTCTAACTTCAAAATATAATGATATTATATTACACGAATTCTTGCGACTACTTGAAAAAAATAGAAAAATAATGAACTTACAGCTTAATGAGTGGAATAATTTTAAATTATAACATAATAATAATAATAATAATAATTTCCTAAATAAATTATATATAAAATATTTGTACGAATAAGTATTGTGTAAAATAATCATAAAATTGCTTACTAAATAAACATGAAACATCTATTGAAATTATAAACTATCCTAAAATCCGCTTTAAAGCTGAACATATATAATATAATACTGGAGATATAACATATACTACATATCATAAACTATCCTAAAATTACACTAAACTTATACTTCAAAAAATCTCATCACACTTGGATGAGTAACTTACCCTCCAGTAGAGCGAAAATTTTGATTTGGTCTCACCCAATAAATTTTTTGCATTGTTCGAACAGAGTAGCTAAACCAGTCCCACCTATGCACAGAGTAAACTAAACTAAAAAAGAATGTATTTGGTGTTTTAAAATCACTACTAATCTATGCTGTCATGGATCATAATTATTCTAAATATAATATTTTTAATATTTAACATGATCATAAATCTTTTATAATAAATTTTAAAAATAAATTTATAAATATCAATTAATTAACATATATATTTATTTATCTAAAATAAATCATACATAAAATAAACATAATAACGTATAATTAAATTAATAATATGTGGTATTTAAAACTTGTATATTTTCTATATACACATATACTTACATACATATATATATATATATATATATACATAGATATAAGAGTATTTACTCATAAGGTTGTACTGATCCTAGATCTAGAACTTGAAATCTATCATTACTGATATTCCTTCTAAATTATAGGTGTAAAAATATATTATTAAAAATAATATATATCATAAATACTAAAGTATAAATATTCTAATATCATACAATTATTACACATTTGAAACACTAGAATAATTTCTAACTACCAAAACACGTATCTTGGGGTTTCCCTTTTATTTTCTTTTCTTCCTCTCTTGGCTCTAGGGATGGCAATCAAGGTAGAGGGTGGGGGGGAGGCCTACCCCGCCCTATATTTTTTTATATTTTAATCCCTATCTCCACCGTATTCCTTATAAAAATTTAGTAGGGCGGGGATGGAAAATTTTCACGTGAAAAATGATTTTTTCATCCCCGCCCTATTTCTCATTTTTATTAATATTAAATATTAATTTATATTCATAAATTTTAATAATATAAAATTAATCTATATTATGATAAAAATGAATCAAATTAACAAGTTAGAAGAATATGATAATATCCTTAAATAATATGAAT
This sequence comes from Ailanthus altissimus, assembly GCA_946807835.1. Taxonomy (NCBI): domain Eukaryota; kingdom Viridiplantae; phylum Streptophyta; class Magnoliopsida; order Sapindales; family Simaroubaceae; genus Ailanthus; species Ailanthus altissimus. Next base: position 25,036,526 of record OX327696.1, on the reverse strand, counting down.
AATCAATAAAATTTTAAGTAAATAATAAATAAACAAAAAATAAAAATTTAATAATGTTCTAGTGCCTAATATTATTGATTTTCTTATTAATTACTTTATTTTTTCTCATTAAAAATCATGAGATTGAGACTTCATTTTTAAAAATAAATAAACTACTTTTAGCTTTTTATTAATTTCTTTAAAATAATATAATAAATAGTTTAACACAATTAAACTTACAAGAAATTAGACTGAAATTTACCTTTATCAGTATTTTCAATAAACATGTGACATTGTATTTTTGTAAAAGAACTTGAATATAGATTGGATAATAAAAATAAACCATATAAGAACTGATTGGTTAAAATCAAATAAAATAAAAAATTAATTTTTTTACAAATAATAAATAAATATATATCATACTTTTAATTTTTTTTTATAAACAATATTGATTAAACATCAAAACTTTTATTGTCTTTGAATATAATCTACTACAATGAAGACTTATAAATCTACCACTTGTACTAAATACAAATTCAAATGCTACTAAAACTAATTTTGTTATAATTTTAAATTTTTTACTTAAGTCAAGAGAATAAATTTAATGAGAGGATAAAGAGAGCAACTGACGAAATTTGATGAAAGTTTGAAAGAATAAAATTAATGATGACTGACGACTCAACTAAAAAATAAAAATTTTTAATACTAAATTTTATATTTTTTTGTAAAATATTTTTTAATTTTTATTAATAAAATTATATTATTAAAATATTTCATAATAACTTAGTTAAATATAAATTATAAAATAAAAAATAAATAAATTATATAATCATATACTAAAAATTATATTTAAAATATGGGGTGCAAAATAAAAATAGGACAAAAAAATTTAATTTCATTTTCATCCTATTGATAATTTAAAATTTTATTTTTATATTTCACTTTAATTTTATAAAAATTATTCTATCCCCCGCTTATGCGAGCGTCACAGCCTCATTTTCGTGGGATATTTTACCATCCCAACTTGGCTCACCTTTTTTTTCCCGTCCTTTTCCTTCTCTTTTTTATTTTTCCCTTCTTCTGTCTCTCTTCTGTTCTTCTCGAATCAAATGAATAAAAAATAAAAAATGAAAGAAACTTAAGCCGTTGCCACAAAATTTTCCACACCTACTTTCGTATTTTTGCACACTTATGCCCCACCACCATTTTTTAATTTATTTTAAAGCTCTTAGTAATACTGGCCGACATGTCTAAAAAAAATAAAAAAATAAAAAAATAAAAAAATATAAAAGGGGTCATGAGTGTTACATTCACTGTCACTAGTCTCTAAAAAAACGAAATAAAAATCAAGAACGTCTTTTAGTCAAAAATAATAATAATAATAATAATAATAATATTCAAGAAGGTCTTTTGCAAATGACTAAGAAATTCTGGGGTTATCTAAAATGTTTCTGAAACATCTGGGTTATATTGAAGTTACTAAAAGTTTTGGAGATATATTGAAATTCAAAGTATTGGGAACGATTTGAAGTTTTAACTAATTTTGAGGTGAATCTGAATATTGTGGTAGACGTGCAGTTTCAAAATTATGGGCCAATCCCTAATTTTTAAAAATTATGATAGTTTTCAAATATTTGGTGCATCGAATTTACGTTCTTCTTTCGCGGTTGAATAAACCAAGAGAGTTTGAGTTATATTTACTGACCTAATATCTAGATTTAGATAAGTTATATTATTATAAATCATAGAAAGAGAGAGAAAATATTTTAATTTTAAATCAACAATTTGTGTCCTTCTGTTTACCTATAGGGTTAACCATTTACAGGTTTTGTTAAGCTCATGCAAAGGTTAAACAACATGACATAACGCTCTCTCCCTCTCGGGAAAATGATCATTTTTCTCAATGAAGTTTTAGCTAATCTTTATTTATTCTTATATGGTTTAAAAAAATATCAAAATATTTCTATCGTTATTTATATTCATTGTTCCGTTAATTTTAATTTTTTTTAATAAATTAATAATTTTATCTTTAATAATACATAATTTGATAATTTTATCCATATATAAATTTTAAAAAAAAGAGCTCGAACAAAATTAAACCCTTGACATCGAAAATAAATCATCCATTTTTATCACTAAACTAGACTAAAGTTCACATAACATATTATGAAAACTTATATATAGATATATATATATACCCTATAAGTTAATTAAGTTGTTAAATTTAAATTAAATAAATTTTGATACTAAAATATTATAAACAATAATAAGTGTAAAATATTTTAATAAATAATAAATTTAATTAAGTATGTATACGTTTACAACAAAAAACTTAAAGATTAAGTTTTAGGAACATATAAAAATGAATTATTTTATCATTTATTAAAATTAATCTAAAATAATAAAAAATACTAAAATATAATACATACTAAAAATAAAGTTATTTTCTAGCTCATACATGAATGTTTTATTATTTATATTAAATAATAAAATAAATTTTTATGAAGAATTAAAATTTTAAATTATAACTTATTAGAATTCAGAAAAAGAAATTTGTAAATAGTAAATATTGGAAATTATATTCAACTCAAAAAATAATTTTTAATGAATTTTTAAATTAAAAAATTACTACAAATAATGGAAAATTCTTCTATGCTCTCAAATGAGTTGTTAATAAAGTAAAAATATTATGTTATATTAGAAAAATATTTTAAATGATAATTGATGGCTACATATGAAAAATAACTTTTCAGTTTTGTTGGAAAACTATTTTTATAATTAACATAATATCATTACTTTTTATTTTTTTCAATTAATTAAGAATAATTAGAAAATGAGAAGATGTTTATAATGGGTTTAAAAAATTCATTTTTGTAAGCTTATTTTTTAGGGTCAAAATTTATTTAATTTAGAATTTAGAATTTATCTTATTAATTTATAGGGTATATATATATTAATATTTATAAAATATTATGTAAGTTTTAATTTGATCAAGTAGTGAAAATAGGTAATTTAATCTTTAAGGTTAATGGTACAATTTCCTTCAAACACTCTTTTTTCTCTTAATTTATTTAGGAGTAAAATTGTTAAATTATATATTATCAAGGATAAAATTGTTAATTTATTAAAAAAAGTTAAAATTAACAAAATAATAATAACGGTTCCTCTAATTTATTTAGAGGTAAAACTGTTAATTTATTTAAAAGTAAAATTATTAAATTATATATTATTAAAAATAAAATTATTAATTTATTAAAAAAATTAAAATTAACGAAATAGTAATAACATAACAATGAACTATGATAACAATAGGACTTTTTAAAACTATAAAGATAAACGAAGATTAGTTAAAACTTTAGAGGAAATGATGGTTTTCCCCTCTCTCTCTACCCAGTTGTAATATTAATTTAATGTACTTGTATGTCGATATTTTTTTGTGTTCAATATGTAAAATCCACATCGTAAGTGGGGATATTGGAAAAGTCTATCGATCATTGAGATGGCATCTAAACTGTTGATTCACATGTTGAATAATGCTTGATTACTCTCTTTCTTTGTCCTTTGTTTCCCTAAATGAGCTCGTGAGTGATGTCTTAACTTAATATATAGCTTCAATTTTAAATTCTCCTAGTTATTCTTTTGGAAAGTTTGTGGTCCTTTATCCTTTGCACATAATAAATTGCAACTTGCGTTAAACATTTTTTATTCGAGTTTTACAAGTTTTGTGGCGTAATCTTGTGATCATTAAACCAAGATGAATAAGACACCACACGAGCTGCTGCGATTGAATAATTTTGCACAAAGCAAAATAATCTGGAATCTGCTCCTGCTGCTCTGCTTCACGGGTATGGCTTATATATTTTTTCATCTATTGATTATTTATTTTAGATTTTTACCCTGCAAAAAACAATCTTAATTATGTTATATCTTAAGACATTTATCTTGTGCTTGTAACTTTCCTCCGGATTTACGCTTTACCGGCTTGGAAACAGCTTTCGAGAGTAATTATGTGTGTTATCCCAGTGGCGTAGCCGGATTTAGCATCAAACCGGGCTAAACTAATATATTTTTAAGTAATCTTTTTAGTATAGTGCTTATAAATTTATAGAGTAAATAAAATTTGTAGACAATCTTAATAATATATGAGAATCTTGTTAATAATAAATATAATAAATAGACTTTGAGAAAGTAGATACAATGAGCTTTTTGTCTCAATATTTTTAAGTAAAATTAATATAACAAGAAAAGTAAAAATAAAAGTAAATACCATTTGAAATTGTGCCTTCAATCTTAAAAAAGTGAAAAATAATTATCATATTTTCTATTAATTAATAGTAGTTTATTTTGACATTCTTTTTATATCTAAATTATTTTGTCAGTAACTCTTAATAAAATTACCCAAATTTAATGAAAACTGTTCTATATATCGAAATAAATTTCAAAATAAAAATTTAGATATTATAAGTAATATTAAAGAAAGTCCTCGAAGGGATAATCCAGTTGATTAGGCTCTTCAAGTTTAGGAATCAATCCTCTTCATAACCAACTTTGGAAGGAGAATTATTTAAAACCTATATGTGGAGTTGGGTGAGCTGTTTGTTAGGGAAGAAAAACTTAACCCACACAAGGTAAATAAAATAAAATCAATTATAATTGTCACATAAAATTTAAGAGAGTCAAAATACTTCAAAATTAATATGAACATATATAATTACAAAATATATGATATTTAAAAGATAGAATTACTTGAGATTAATAGAATTATGAGAAATGTAAAGAGAATATATTTTATTGGAAATATAAACTGTACAATGGAGTCTTTATATAGACTGTAACCTTATTACAAAATAGAAAAATAATATACATAAAGAAATAATATTTTACATTAATAACATGTATATATGGTAGGAGAGTATAAAGGAATTATTCTTTAATACCCCTCCCCCCCTAAAACTCAAGATGGCGTAATGGAAGCAAGTTTGGAAACTAGAGTATGAAAACGGCGCAGAAGTAGAGAGTTGGTAAAGATATCAGCAGATTGCTCCTCAGATGAGATAGAGTGGAGCATGATAGTGCCTTGAGAAACGTGTTGCCGAATAAAGTGACAATCTGTTTCAATATGTTTAGTTCGCTCATGAAATACATCATTATGGGCAATTTAAATAGTACTTTAATTGTCACAATAAAGATGTGTAGCTCTAGTGTGAGAAATACCTATATCTTCAAGAAGCCAGCGAAGCCAGATAATTTCTTGGGTAGTATTTGCAAGAGTACGGTATTCAACTTCAGTACTCGAGCGAGTAGTGGTTGTTTGTTGCTTACTTTTCCATGAAAGAAGAGAATCACCTAAGAAAAGACAACATCCAGTAGTTGATCATCGATCCGTAGGATCACCAGCCCAATCCGCATCAGCATAAGCTCGTAACATAAGAGGAGAGTGAGCCAAAAAATAGAGAACGTGAAAAAGTGTACCTTTGAGATAACGTAGGATATGAAAAACTACTATATAATGAGAGGTACGAGGAACGGCCATAAACTGACTGACAACATGAACAGCATAAGCAATGTATGGGCAAGTAACTGTAAGGTAAATCAAACTACCAACTAATTGATAGTATAGGGTAGCATCACTGAGAATAGTACAATTAGAGGATAGGAGTTTGGCATTAGGTTCTAGAGGAATGAAAGCAGTCTTACTGTCTGTCAACCCAGCTTTAACAAGTAGATCGGATGCATATTTAACTTGAGAAAGATAATACCCAGTAGTGTCAGATAATACTTCAAGGCCAAAAAAATAATATTTTACATTAATAACATATATATATAATAGGAAAGTATAAAGGAATTATTTCGGAATCATTTCAAAATCATTCATTAATAAGAATTAGAATATTGATAAAGTGTTACATTGTTAATAAAGTTTTTTTTAGTTATTTGGAAAGAGAAGTAAAAAAGAATAATAAATGAAATGTAAGTTGATATAAAAATACTTTTTGTAGCTTTTTTGAAATGAGAATGCCAACTATATTCAAGGAGAAGCATAGTCTTGTGAATACAAGTGGGATAACAATCAACTCAAACACTTGACATAAAAGACATAGCCACCCATTTAGCAAAAAAAAAAAAAAAAAAAGCTACATAATTTCCCTTTCGCCGAATAAAAGATCATGAAGCATTCCCAAAACTGCCTAAAAGCCTTGAAATCTTACGAAGTAGATTGCCTTCAATATCATAGAATATTTGTGCATTAAGGGTATCAACCAGTGGCTTGCAATCTGTTTCAACAACATGAATAGTCCCATGCAAATCAAAGACAACCTAAAGCCCAACAAGTCGAGCTAAACTTTCTATAGAAAAACGAAAGATTTGGCCGAAGCCATGAGCACAACTCCCATTGAGTCACGTGGCACCCAACCCACACCAATAAGATATAGTTGTGTATTAATGGCAGTATCAACGTTCAACTTACAAGTCCCAGCTAGAGAAGCACGCAACAACAACTCTACAGAAGCATCATTATCAACAACAATACACACTCTTCCCGGTATAACTTGTTTCTACAATTTCTGAAATTCATACAACAAGCGGCCAACTTTCTGAAGGAATAAAGCATCCAACAACTCGATATTGCCAAACAACATCCCATTCCAAATATTCCAACAAGACCACAACAACACACTCCATCTCTATATTCGGAATTAAGAAAACTTTAAAAGGCATGTAACGTAAATGCCCCCAGATCATAGCCATCAAATTTCGAAACAGCCTGTCGAAAAACACTTAAATCCCACACATCAGCCACATATGAACATGAAATGAGAGCGTGGAATGCCAACTCATCAAAAGCATCACATCTAAAGCAGACTGATGAAATATCAAGATGCCAAAATGTAAATTACAAGCGGTAGGTAGAATATTATGAAAAGCGCATCACATGATAACTTTAATTTTTAGAGGGATATGTAAACTCCATAATCTTCACCAGCAATGTCTTAAATGAGAACTCCGAGCCATAAGGATTTGGAACTGAACCCATCTTAGCCACCTTATGTTCCAATTTAATAAAATAAACACTAGATGAAAAGTCCCATAAAAGCTCATATTTTGCAGAAAAATACCCACTGGAATAGAAACTATCAATTCAGCATCAACAGATCATAATAACTCATTTATAGCATGAACATTCCATGAACCATCCTCACCTACTGAGTAAGAAACAAGAAACACATATCATCCAAAACTTGGTGTAGTAGGTCGATTGGTTGATGGCCAAGTTGTTGACGAAGTTATTGTTATGATATTTATAACGTAGTAGAATAAAAAATAAAAAAAATTTAATCTTTATTTTTATTAGATTAAAAATATTTTTTATTTTAAGATCTTATGAATATATAAATTTGATGTTAAAATAAATAAAATTAACAGGAACAAAAATATATCTGAATTTACGCTAGGTTTTTTTTTTTCAAAAAGATTCCAAATCAAGTCTTTTGTTTTATAGTGAGAACAAGAGTAGGCTTTTTAATTTTTTTTTTTCTTTAAAAAAAACACGTATTCTGTGTTTTTTTACCTAAGTTTATTCTTTAGACTAATCTTCTCATTTTAAAATAATAATTTAATTAATAATATTTATTAATTAAATTATTATCTATTAAAAATAGACTTAATTAATATAAATCACATAGAGTTATACTCTTTGTGGTTAACGTATAATATCCAACAATTAAGCATTATTAGACTTTGAAAATAAATAGACTTTTAGGCTTTTATAAAAAAGAAAACACTTAATTAAAATAATTTTTTTTTGATAATTTCAAAAATTATCCTTAAAATTTTATTTATTTAATTTCTTAAATTAAATAATTAATTATATTTGGATAAGATATTATCTATAATTAATTTTTAATTAATTAATTTTATCCAAATATAAAATATACGTATTTAAAAACTATTTTCTGAACACAAACAATTGGTATAATAGCACAATCCTATTTTAATTATTCACTATAATAATAAAAGAGGTGGCATTGAAAATCCATGGACCTACGATTTCAAGCTCCAATAAATTTTAAATAATTAATTAAACTTTTTAATTAATTAATTCAATTTATTAATTCTAGTGTTATTCCACTAAAAACCTGAAATTGCACTCTTGAAATTGTAAATATAATTTACTCTGAAAACTTAAAGCAATCCATTGATTTAATCACTACATACAATTTAACCGTTTATAGATGGTTCATAATTAGAGCTAAATTAATTACCGTTTTATCCCACTAATTATTTTATTATCTTTAAGTACCATTAATTCACCAGTGAATAGTTAATTTGTAACATTATTACAAATTGAGCTCTTTAATCATTCGGTTCTAGAATTAACTCTTAAGAGAATCTTCTTTCTAGCTTTCGTTAGGAATGAATGGATTTTATATCTGTAAATTATATTCTGAACCGTTTATCTCACTATGCCCCAAAAATACAAGTTTTTAGCTTATTCTTTAGACAAACCATAATGAGTTTTTCAAATGATATAATGACACAAACAAGAGTTTATGATCACTCAAAATTAAGGTTAATCTGCATATGATCATCAGTTGATGTTATTTGAATTCTTAATTAATAATAATATTTTATATAAGAATTCAAACTACTTATGGTCCAGTCCTATATAATCATATTATATATAATGCCTCCACTATAATGTCATTACATTAGTGATCCGGATAAAATCACTACATTGTAAATGTCTGTGGACAACACTAGTAATATTTAATTAAAGATCCTAAACTTTAATTAATTTATTACGGACTTTTTTTATTTATCATCCATAACTTCAATCCTTTTGTATATAACAATTATATACTAAAGTTATGGTCATATAAATAAACAAAGAATGTTTTGATATTTATGTCATAAAATTATGAACACTTATCAAGTATAACATTGCAACTTTGTTAATTTCATAAAAATAGTACAAGTGCATACTTTTAAGGCACTATCTTTAACAATCTCTCACTTGCCCTAAAGTAGGTGAGACATGTCTCTTAAACCCATACCCTCCATCTGACTCTCAAACGACCTAGTCGGTAATATCTTGGTGAACGGGTTTGCAAGATTATTTTTAAATGATATCTTCATGACTGTCACATTGCCTCCATGCACAATTTCTCTAATTAAGTGATACTTTTTCTTTATATGCTTTACTCTCTTGTGGCTTCTGGTTTTCTTTGAATTTGCCACTACCCCACTTTTGTCACAGTAAAGAGTCAATGGTTTATCCATATCTAAAATAACTTCCAGATCAGTGAAGAACTTCCTAAGCCATATGCTTCTTTAGCTGCTTCACAAGTTGCTATGTATTCAGCCTCAATGGTTGAATCAGCAGTACTGGATTGTTTTACATTTCTCCAGGCTATGGCTTTGTCACCAAGAGTAAATATTGACCCAGACGTCGACTTTTAACTGACTTTGTCTGATTGAAAATTAGAATTAGTATAACTAGTGGGGTTTAGGTCTCCACCTGAATACACAAGCATATATTTTATCGTTCTCTGAAGATACTTGAGAATGTGTTTTATGTAATTTGGTGAGCTAATCTAGGGTTGGATTGATAACAACTGACTATTCCTACTACATAACAAATGTGAGGCCTAGTGCACAACATAGTGTACATGAGGTTGCCAACTGTTGAGGCATAGGAAACCCGTCTCATATCTTCTTCCTCCTAAGGTGTCTTAGGACACTGCTCTCTAGAAAGAAAAATTTTATGTCAAGTCAGTAGTTAACCCTTCTTGAAATTTTGCATCGAAAGTGGAAGTCGGCGCCAAAATTTTTTAACAATATATTGAAAATCTATTTTTTTTAATTAATTCCAATAAATGATGGAACCTCATATATTGGTCATGCATAACACTGATAGATAGCTTAAAAGTTATAAAAGAAATACTTAATCATCCAAAGAAACAAATGTGCTAAATCTAACTACTAACTTATAAAAATTAACTTTCTGACTTGGAATTACCTCATAATTACATTTAATGGCTGAACAATTTTGAAGAATGGCTTGTAAAAAATTGTGCTATCATCAAGAAAAATACATGGAAAACCCTTAGACCATTATATGTACATGTAAATTCACAAAAAGCCCCTTACGCCTGAACTTATTAAAGTAAAAAAGATAATCTCTTAGCACATTGTTGACTTGAAAAAATAATTTCTCGAGCCAACGAGTCTTAAATTTATTTATAAGCGAGAATGAAACTTGGACCTCATCCTAATGGGGGTGACTAACACAGGCTAGAATTTTCTCTTTGCTATGAGCTATGAAAAACCTACAAAAAATATAGACATAAGTTCAATGATAGTCTCACCGGAGTGGATTCCGGCAAAGACACTCTGATGCTTAAGTCAAAAAAGATTTTTTGTGTTCTTTTATAAGAGGTTGGTCAGAATCGAAATTAATGGAGAAAATATGCCTGAAAAAAAGAAAAGAAACCCCTTTCTTCTTGGGCGATTCGTTCCTCTATTCTTCTAGGCACCATCCCTTTCAATATCTTCATTTTTCTTTTTTATAATGCTGGCACTTTGAAGGCCTTTTAGGTTTTTCGTCCTTGCTGTGTTTCTAACTTGCGTCAAATATCTTCCTATAGTGCGCCTGACACATGTCAAATATCCTTCTACTATGCCTTTGACACATACCAAATATCTTCCTGCAGATCACTTAACCTTGCTCCCAATGCATGTCGTGTACCCTTTTGATGTGTTAAGCATATGCTTTAGGTTTGTCTTCGCTGGTGGTTTGGGTTAAGTGTAAGGTTAGAGTTTTGGCGACAGCTCTCCCATCGGCTCAGTTGTGAGCTGTGACCTTCTTAAGAGCAGGTATTCTGTTGATTGCGCTGATGGTACCTAATCAGCCCATCCAGTAGATAGTCAACTTAATCTCTTCGTTGACTGTATAGTTATGGGGACGAACAAATCTGATTAGTACGTAGGTGGGGACCGTGGTTGTATTCGGGTCGGCCTAGCCGAATAGGTGTTTTTGATTATCAATTAAGTCCTTTTGAGTCTGAGCTAGTTCTTCGATGTTCAACTCTGTTGGGACCAGGCTTGTTGGCCATTACCCTGGGCTTGTCTTCAGATTGACCTTGTTCTTTAAGCAATGGTGGTCCTTGAGGAGAGCTATTCTTGAAGGAAACATTAGACTGGGCCCTCGAAGACCGGCCTTTGTTGGGTTTGGAGGCCTTAGGCTCAAAAAGAAGATTTTATAGAGGGGAACAGGGGTCCTCAAGTTTCTAGTTTTGATTCATTCAAAACTAAAAATTCTATTCCAACCTGGCCGGCTTGGGTCGGCCTTCAGATATCTACTTGCCTTCTTTGGTCCGAGCTGGTCTGAATTGCTTTTCAGGCAATTATGTTGTCACGTGATTTGGTCTTCTGAATTTTGAGGATGTCAGAGCTGTTGACTCGGTGTGATGATGTCATAACGGCTCGACGGGTTACTACCACGTACGGCAACTTCTCCTAAACTTTCTTCGAATAATAATGGCAAGTTTTCTCAAGCGTCGTCCTTGATTTGTGTGAAAGTCTTCTCGAACAAAGAACTTTTTGTTAATCGTTGATCTACTTTTAATCGTGTACTGATAGTAGCTAAGATCCAAGAGTCGTGTCTCTTCCACTTTTTAAGTGACGTTTAACTAATCGAAATATCCTGAATCGTTCGGTCTGTTGAATCTGATGGCTTGGGCCACTGTTTCCTAAAGGGATGCACATTTATTACATCTGGGAACTTGAAGTGCCATGCTTCTGGCTCTAAAGGTCTCTTTGTTTTTTTTACCGATCTCGTCAGTTCGTTTCAATTTAAACAGTCTGGATCATTTTACCGCCGTTATAAGTAGCCACAATTTCCTTTATTTTTTACTTTTTATCTCGCATTCTTCTTATTTGCTGTCACTCTGCTATGTCGCCGTTGCCCCCTTCTTTCTGTGTTGAAGTCATCCTCCTTATTTGGCAATTTTCAGTCTTTACCGCTATTGATTCTTTGGCTTTCTACACTTCTTCTGGGTAAACACGTGCCTTTATTTCTCTTTTAGCATATTCATGTTTGTTTTACTTACGCTTGTCATTGCCTGATTTTTGCTGCCTGCTTGCACTATTTTTTATGTGTGGTTGGTTTATCGTAATTCTTGCCTTGTAGTCAATAGATTCATTTAGGAAGTATCCTTGTGTATTGATGGCCTCTAAGGATAATTTAGGCTTCCCGGTCATGAATATAGCTGATGAGGAGGGGGAACAGTCCTCAGAGCTTCCATTTGTTAGGAGGGGTAGAGGGGTCGGGGTGAGTAAGGAAGCATCCACCTTCACAGGTGATGATCTTTTTTTGTCGAAGGTAGTTCTAGGCGAGGCCAAGCTAATATAGGAGGGGGAGGGTAATGATCCTGAGGACCCTTAGGCGGGAAAGGGTGTAGAGGTGGGAGAGTTTGAGGTGAACACTAGATACTATACCTCTTATCTGAACAAGGGCGACTTAGACCTCATCAGGCATTCATACGATATTTCTGAGTCGATCACCCTTAGGCTGCCCACCAAGGAGGATTACTCAAGCAGTCTTACCGACGATGAGGTGGCCATTCATATAAAGTTTTTGAGATTGGGTCTCTGGCTTTCCATGCAGCGATATTTTGCTAAGATGCTGGCCTACCTCTAAATAGCTCCATCTTAGCTAAACCCTAATTCTAGAGGGTATTAGTGGGTCTGTTCATCTTGTGGGCAAGGGCAGGGCAATCTGTCCCCTATTTTCAGGAATTATGCTACCTATACCACTTCAGGAGCAATGCCAGAAGTTAAAGGGATTTCTACTCTCTTTCTTTTCATGGTCTCCAGAATCTGGTCCCTAGTTGACCTACTATTGTAAAGGACTTGAAGTGAAAATGGTTCTTTACTGGAGGAGACTAGGGTCAGAGGGTCCCCAAGAGAGACGGAGGAAAGTGGGTCATTCATGTCGCATTTTTTGCAGATACAGGTCCTAGTCCTTCCATATATGTATACTTTGTTAAACTGCATGGCTCTGCTAAACCCTCTTATTTGTTTGTTTTCTATATTGACCTGGACTACTGATGTTGAGGTATCCGAGCAGACTTTTAATCAGATAAACATCGCACTTCAATATATATGTTCATTCCAAGAATTGTTATCCCCATCCAACCTTATCATATTAGACCTTGTAACCTTCTTTCTGTCCCTGCCACGAATTTAAAGTTAGTTTCTATTCCTTCATTCTGGATTGATTCCTTCTGTTTTTTCTTGATCTTACACTTTTGCAAAACACAGGGATGTCCAATCAATGTGGTGGAGAGAGGAGAAAAAGGAGCCGAATCGAAGGCCTTTCCTCAGGCGGTCAGGGGCCTCTCAACCCTGACAGCGTTATGGGCATGCTTTTTGGCTTAGGGAGAAGCTGAGCAAATGGGTGGGCTCGTGAGAATAGGGCCACCCAGAGTCCTTTTGTCCGGGATAAGGGACCGACCTAGGGTGGCTTTTTATCAAGGGAGTGAGTTTCTACTAAGGCTCGGCCATATGACTCCCCTACCCCACCCATACGCAAAGTAGGGGGCAGGGTTTGCTGGCTTGTCCCCTAACACAGGTTACATAGGCTGGGCGAGCCGCAGCATCGTTGAACTCTTTAAGGCAGGAAAGGCCATCATCTTGCGAGGATCTAAGCTTCTTACTTCCTGTGATGCAAGAGCTGGAGAGGTACGTGACCCCCACCTAGGCGGGTTAGAGATCTTCCTTGTATTCTACTACAAGCTTCAACGTCGTACAAGGATTTCCTCTTGATGTAAGTTGTTTTGACCTTAGTTTTTTATTTTTTGACTGTATCTGCTTGCTCTGACTCCGTATCTCTTGTAGTCTATTTTATTCTTTCTTGGTTCTGAGCTGAGATCATGGGTTTCACAACCCGAGCTTAAAAAGTAGAGGATGACCTTATTCAGTCTAGAGCTGAAACTCAGTAGGTGAGAAGGATCGCTAAGTAGTAAAGAAAAATGGTGGACGGGGCGGGGGCCAAGCTAGAGGAGATGATGATCGCCAGGGCTGAGACGGAGAGTAAATTATTCGAGCTCAATCATCAGAAATGGCTGGTCAAGCAGAAGATGACGAACTCATTGGCCATGGTGGGGGCCCTAGTCGCCGAGTTGACACATCAAAACAAGGAACTTAAAGTGTAACTTGTAATGGCACAAAGAGAAAGAGAGTTGGTTGAGCAGAGCCAGACTTCTTTGACAGCCTAACTCAAGCAGTAGAGGAACCAGTGGTCAGCTGACCATAAGGAAGGCTTCCGCCAAGGATCACTACCTGGAGACCGCCAAGGTCTCTATTGCCCTTTTCGAGGAGATTGACCTTTAGTGGTTGTGGCCCTTAGCCACTGGTGGCTCTTTCCATGAAATGGACACCTCTGGGGCTCAGGACAACGAAGAAACACCGATGCTTGTTGGTGCTGGTGCTGATTATGTTCCCTTGGCTGACAAGTTTGTCCATGTTGGTGCTACTGTAGTTATAGGTAGCAGCGAGGTTGCCTCCATGCCGACCAGGGACATACTAGTGGTGCCACTCTTGTTGAGCCTCTTGGGATAGTTGAATCTCTAGTCGATCCTCTTGCTGCTACGGTTCCTCCAGTCGATGTCGCTCCTAAAGTCGTTCCTGTTGTAGATTTGGATCTGCCCGACACAGCCCCTGCAGCCTGAGCGATCCCCCATTCTTCACTTTCCCTTTCTCTTTTGTTTGTAAAGTATAGGATTTTTAATATTTAGGTTTTCTTGTAACTGAATTTTGTTAATAGTTTTGATGAATGGACGCAATCGTATCTGTTTTCCCAATGTACACAGATTTATTGTCCATAACCTATTCAAAGTAAGTTTGTTTCGTCACAGGAAAACTTGATAACATAGCTGGACCATTTATAAAACATACTGAATGTGTTAAAATAACCATGTTGTTCGTAATAACCATTGTCTTAACTAAGATAATTTGTTTATAATAACAAGGCTTGTAATGAAAGACTGACCATATTGCCAAACAACCTTCGTTAAGGATGCGCGGCTCTTATGCAGTCGTTAAGTCTTAATCTTGGTTATGTGAATGCCAACGATAATCATGTAACTTATTCTCGAATGATTCGAAGTAAAGAACTGTTAGGTGCACTTTGTAATGATAGCCGACTCCGTGAGCAGATGAGCTCGATCAATCGTAGATAATAATAGCCATATAATAATCAGATCGGGGAAAGGATAAAAAATATTTGAATGATCAGATGACAGTTGGCTCAATGTAGAGACATGATGGTAGTTGGCATAGACTAAGGTAACGACTGGGCTATCATTGTGGCAAAAATAGTTTTGGTCTGGCATGCGGCCTGAAATGACAATGTTGTGCGAGGACCCCATCAGTACTTTTGAGAGACTGACTCAACGTAATAACGCTGAATAGCATGCCATAAGTGCTGTGGAATGGCCACAGTGATACCATGGAAAAGCCACAGTTAAACCCCCTTTAATGGGCGCCATTGTGTAACCCATGGTAACGCTGTGGAAATGCTACAACCCTCGCCCCGCCAAGCCATCTCAATTGTCTTTGTGCCAAATCAGTGATGGTGAGGTGCTCTATGAGCATCGAACGGTTCACAGTGAAGTGCTCCGTGAGCGTCGAACAAGTGATGGTGAGGAGCTCTGCGAGCATCGAATCGATCACGGTGAAGTACTCCGTGAGCGTTGAACTGGCGACGGTGAGGAGCTATGTGAACATTGAATTGACCACGGTGAGGAGCTCTGCAAGCATCAAATTGACCACGGTGAAGTGCTCCGTGAGCGTCGAACCCGTCACGGTGAAGTGTTTTTTAGCGTCGAACCAGTCAAAGTGAAGTGTTCCGCGAGTATCAAACTGGTCATGATGAAGTGCTCTATAAGCATCGAACCAGTGACGGTAAAGTGCTCTGTGACACGGTGATGCATCGTTAAAGATAACGGTGTTATGTAATGATGTCAGGATGATGATGAGGGTGCTATGATGAGATGCAATTTGATGTTTCAGATGGTTCGGGTGTACCTTTTTAAGAGCTGTCGTCTACTTAGATAGACCTGGATAACTTTTTTGTCAAATGGCCTAAGGGCGTCGTATGTGAGCAATCCATTCCGTATTCTGATCCGTTCATTTCTCGTGGGTATACAAGTAAGAACGAAAACTTTTTCATTTAGGCACGATGTTCGTACATAGGGAATGTTGGCATAAAAAAAAGTTTAGAGATAATATTTTCTTAGCAGCTCGACGTTCCATGGTTTTTTGACAGTTCATCCTTCTACCCCTTTAAGCTTATATGCCCCTCTGATACATGTGAGAACCTTGTATGGTTATTCCCAAGTCGAACTGAGAACTTCGTCTATGGGATTCTTTGTGTTGAGCACTACCCTCTTTAGCATCTCCCTCCTCGAAATCTCGGGCTTTGACCCTTTTGTTATAGTACTTAGTTACCTTCTGTTGGTATGCTGCCGCTTGGATTTAGGCCTAGTCCCTTAGCTACTCTACTGAGTCCAACCCCTCTTTCATCAGCTTGTTGTTGATAGCTTCAGAAAAGTACTGGACGCAGTAAGTTGAGGTCCCCATTTCCACGGGGATTACTGCTTCACTCCCAAAGGCCAATAAGAATGGCATCTCACCAGTGGTCGTTCGAAGCTCCCACAGTACTTTTGGTAGCTCTTTTTACCGATGCTCCATTTCTTTCTGTCAATTTTTTCTTGAACAATATTTTAATCAGCTTGTTGAAAGATTCGACATGGCCATTGGTTTTAGGGTGTGCGTGGGAAGCGAACGACAACCTTACTCTTAGCTGTTCATAGAAATATTTGAAATTGTTGTTGTCAAATTGTTTCCCATGGTCAGTGATGATAGTATGTTCCCTCCTGTACTAGTATATCATGCTTCTCTACACGAAGTCTCGAATATTTTTCTCTGTGATTTTCTATAATTGCTCATCCTCGATCCACTTGGTAAAGTAGTTGACTGCCACGATCACATATTTGTAAGATCTCTTGCCTCAGGGCAGTGGTTATATCAAGTCAAGCCCCCACTGGGCGAACGGCTAGGGTCCACTTATCATGGTCAGCTCTCTTGCTAGAGCTTGGATCTTGTCTGGGAACCTTTGGCACACGTCACAACCCTGAACCTGATTTTTAGCGTCTTGCAAGGCTGTTGGCCAATAGTAACCAGATCGAAAGACTTTGTGAACTAGGGCTTCCCTCCCCGAGTGGCTATTGCAAACTACTTCATGAATTTCTCTCAGGACTCACTCTGCCTTCAAGGGGTCCAGGCACCTCATGCAAGGGGTACGAGAAACCCTTTCGATACAATATCCCATTGATCATTGAGTACCTGGCGGCTTGCTACTTAATTCTCCAGGCTTCCTTTTTGTTGGCTAGAATTGTCTCACTCGAAATGTAGTCCTTGGTGGGGTCCATCTAGCTTGGTTCTGACTCAATCTGCATAATCTGCTCGTCTTTTTGGGTACTAGGCTTTGACAAGAGTTCTACAGGCACCGCTCGAGGGATACACGCATCTTCTTCTGACGCCATTCAGGCAATGACGCTACTTGATGATTCTCGCTTCTTAGGATTAGTTCTACTCGCATTTCTCTGAACTGACTAGCTAGCCTCCATACCATTTCTAGATATACCATTCCTTATTCTCTTACTTCGAAATTTTCGTTAACTTGATTTACCACTAGTTGGAAGTCTCTCTTTACTAGTACCTCTTTCACAGCCAGCGCCTGAGCTACCCTTAATCTGGCTAGGAGAGCTTTGCATTATGCCTCGTTGTTCGAAGCCTTAAACCCAAAGTGAATTGCATATCTAACCTCGTCTCCTTTGGAGCTTATGAAGACAATACCTACTCCACTCCCCTGCAGGTTGGATGCCTCATCAATGTAAAGCAACCATCTTTCTGAAATTGCCTCAAGGGCCCAGTCACCCGTCTCCTCATTCTTGATTATCTCGTAGGTGCTTTCGGCTATAAAGTCGGCCAGGGCCTGCCCTTTGATGGTAGTTCAGGGTTTGTAGTGATTGTCAAACTCGCTTAGCTCAAAGGCTGACTTAACCAGTCAGCCAGATAAGTCAGGCTTGTGCAAGATCTGTCTCAACAGTTGGTTTGTTCGCACAACAATGGTATGTGCTTGGAAATAGGGTTGCAGCTTTCTGCCAGTTGTGATCAATGCCAAAATGCATTTTTCTAAGAGGAGTATCGAGTCTCTAGTTCGATGAAGGCCTTACTTGTATAGTACACGGGTTGCTGTACCCTCTCCTCCTCTCTAGCTAGGACCGAACTGACAACCCGTTCTGAGACTCCCACGTATATAACCAATGCCTCCTCTTGCACGGGTACGACCAAGTGCACTAGTTCGGATACGTAAGCCTTTAGTGGCTAAAAGACCTATTCGCATTCTTTTGTCCATCGATTCTTTTCATTTCTCTTGATTTCTTGTAAGAACGTGAAGCATCTGTCAGTGGCTTTGGAGATGAATCTGTTCAGTGCTGCGATCTTACCTATAAGCCACTGGACATCCTTTGCTGTGCTTGAGGACTTCATTTCCAGGATAGCCCAGAATTTATCTAGATTAGCTTCTATCCCCCTTGGCTTACCATGAAGCCTAAGCATTTTCCTAACCTTACGCCAAAGATGCATTTTTCGGGGTTCAGCTTCATCCCGTTCACCCTTAATACCAAGATAGCTTCTCTCAGGTCGGCCATGTAGTCCTATACTTTTATTGCTTGGCTATTATATCATCCACATTGACCTCCATATTCTTTCCGATCATATTTTTAAAGACCTTGTTCACTAGTTTTTGGTAGGTGGCTCCAGCATTTTTTAATCGGAACGGCATCACTTGATAGCAATATGTCCCATAATGGGTAATGAACGATGTTTTTTCCTAGTAAAAAAAAAAAACATCGAGATCTAATTAGAGTCAGAGAAGGCATCCATGAAACTCAACAACTCATGCCCAACTGTAGCATCCACTAGCTGGTTGATCTTTTAGAGTGAAAAACTATCCTTGGGACACGTCTTATTTAGGTCGGTGAAGTCAACGCACATTCTTCACTTTCCGTTGTCTTTTTTCACCATTACCACATTGGACAACCAGTCAGGGTAATGGACTTTTCGAACAAAACCCACCGCCAACAGTTTCTCCATTTCTGCTGCTACAGCTTAATTTCATTCTCGATTGAAAATTCTTCTTTTCTACTTGATTGGTCAGGATGTAGGGTAGATGGTCAGCCTGTGGGCAGCTAGTTTTGGATCGATTCTAGGCATGTTATTTTCGGGCACTCGAAAGAAATCCGTTCTTATCGAAGTAACGGTGGCTCCATACGGTAGGGATTGTTAAGGTGTTAAGGTTAAAAATGAAACAGTTAGGAAGGAAGGCGCTTTTTGTGGGATTAGGCGAAGACGTTCAAAAATTCTCGAATCAACTGCGTTAGCCCTTCCTAAACTTCTGGCCTCAATTGGGTTCCCATCCTAACTACTTTTTCAGATTTTTGTGTCTCAACCTGCAGGTCTTATAATTCTTCCACCGACTCCGAGGAAATGCAGAACGCCTTCCTTGTCATCATCACGTAACAGCTCCTAGCTGCCTTTTGATTTTCTAATACTATTTTAATCCCTTCTCCCGCCGAAAATTTTAACTTCAAGTAATGAATGGATAGGGCCGTGTTAGTACTCACCATGAAGGGCTACTTGAGGAGAATCTTGTATGAGAATGGTCAATCTACCACCATGAATCTGGTCATCACTATTTTCTTGTAGGTCTTATATCCCACGATGAGAGAGAGAGCTACCACCCCGATCAGCATCACACAGTTGTCTCTGAATCCTTGTAGTGACGTTTGGGTCTCATCCATGTGCAGGTTCTTGATTTTCTAGTCATCTAAGGTTTCTTTAAAGGTTATATCAATCAAGCAGCTCGAATCGACGAACACCTTGTTTATATTTTCTCTAGCTACCAATACTTCGATCACAAGCATGTCATCATAGGGATAACTAATTCATTGTGCATTCTCCTATAGGAACATGATCGGCTCCTCTTATGGTAGTCTTAGCTTCTTGGCTAAAGGGGCGTTGCACATGACTTGGTGTGCTATTATTGAGTACTTAGAGCAGTTCTTCCACTGCTTGTTTGATTCTCTCGCCAAAGTAGGTCGGCCTGAAATAATTATGACGGGGTTAGGATTCAACCTACCGGGCTGGCTGGCTGGCTGGGGGTTGTGGTTTGTTGATTTGCTCGAAACTCTTCCAGGTATCCATTCCTTATTAGGTGGTCGACCTGCTTTCTTAGTTCGAGACACTCTCCAGTGGCATGTCTTGGCTTTTTATGCATGTTCCACCACCTCTTAGGATTTTTTCGTTGCTCTACTCATTTCCTCTTGAAGTTCCTGTGTAACAGCCCTCGATCTTGGATTGCTTCGTAGGCATCCTTAAGTAGCACGGCCAAGGGTAGAAAATTCTCAATATGAGCCACCCTTCTCTCTTTGCCTGGAGGTTCGTCGTGGTTCCTTTGAATTTGAGGCAGCCTTGAGGGGCTGTCTGGTTGGGACCGATTCGACCATTCTCCTTAATTTTTGGGCCCATTGTTCGACGTATAATTCCTTTAATTGTCCGATGCGTTACATCAATTTGTGAAATTTCCCCTCTGCGAGGGTTGATATTCGTCGTCCACCCTCTAGTATTTCAGCAAGGGGTGGAGGTCCCTCTCTCTCCCTATATCTAGCCTCTTCGCATGGCTGAACCTTCCCTCGAGGTTATTCGGCCAAGGATATTTTGGCCTCCTCGCTCTCTTCTATTGACATATACTTTTTTACCTTATTGTATGCCGCTACGTAATTCATGATACCATTTTCTGCTAGGTAGTACCATAATCTATTTAATCTTAATCCTACCTTAACGGCATCCAGAGTGATGGGTTGGTCGAACACTCTCAAGGCTATCACTTTTTTATGGAACCTCAGGATGTAGTTCCTCAGGCTCTCTTCTCAGCTCTGCCTGATCTACTTTAACTGCTCCGGGTCCTTGGTTACCTTACATAAGCCTTGAAAGTGTTGGTTGAACTTTTCGGTCAGCTCATTGTAAGATGCTACGCTACACTGCTTCACGCCTTTATACCATAGTAGAGCAGGCCTCTCCAAGTTCATGTGGAAAAGTCTTCACATTTGATCCTGCTTCAGTCCCACGATAGATAGCAGGTCGGTGATCTAGTCGACATAGTGGTTGGGGTCGGTGACTCCCTTGTAGTTGGGCAGGTTTGGGAGTCGAAAACCACTCAGAAGCTCCACATCTCTCAGTTCATTTGTCAGCGATGACCTTTTCTCTTATTCCATCTTCTCTACAGGAGGCTAGTCTTTCTTCTCCCTTTTTACCAAGAAGCTCTCTAATTTCCCCTCTAAACTACAGATCTTGCTTTCTAGGCCTGATTTACTCTGTCAATGCTATCGCAGTTTGATAAGGCGTAATTGTATAAAATATGTTTTCCTCCTAAACTTGATTTTTGTTCAATTTATCCCAATAATTTGGCTATTTATGCATATTAATATTGTTTTATAGGTTTAAGCACTATCGGAGTAAAAATATCAGAAATCGGATGCAAATGAAGCTATTTGAGATGAGAATCCGAAAATGAACTAAAATGTTCAAAACGTGAACAGTATGAGTGAACAGTGCAATTTCTATAGTGCATGAACAGTAAAATGTCGGGGCACTCGATTTGAGTGCCGGGGCACCAATTTCAAAAACTCCACACCGCGGTATTAAATTCGAATGCCGCGACATTGAACCTAAATGTCGTGGCACTAAATTCTGGGCATTCTTTAATGGCAGTTTTGTCCTCTTTTTGAAACCTTAAACCTATATAAACACCCATTATTAAGCCAAGAAGAGTGGGATAGTAGAGAGCATGAAAATAAACACCTTATTTGGGTCTTGGAAGTAAGAATCAACAACAAGAGGCAAAAATCAAGAAGAAGAAGAAGAATTTTTGCATTCATCACTATTGCATCAAGGAAAATTTCTTCTTCTCTTTAAATTCGTATTTGTTGTTGATTCCAACATGTATAATGATGTTGTTAGATGCTCTAAACTTATATTTTCAATTATGACTTAAGTTTTATTGCTAGGATTACAATGTGAACTTATATGTAGCTTGGATTGATTATTTTCCCTTATTTGTCATATTGGTATTGAATTGTTCAATTTGTTCTATGCTCAATGCTTCTAATTACATGACAATATATTAGATTGATTTGGGAACCTTAATGAACTTGAAAAAGGAAATTTTGTGTTGACCATAGATAAATTGATGTATGACCATTGTGTAAAAGTATAAGTTTCATATGAGATAGAAATATACTCATATGGCATATATGACCATTTAAAGAATTTGAACTTAATGAATCTTATTTTAATTTGATTATCATAGACATATAGATAATTGATTGAATGAGATATACTCACTTGACCATTGAAAGAGGCTTGTGAGGATATTAGAGTTATTGGTTAACATTCATATTGATAGTTCTAAGGGGAGTAATTGAATTCAAATGAGGTATTGAGGGATTGTTGTAATCCTAGGCATTTGAGTATTTGTGCTATCACGTTTGTTCTCTTTTTTGTAACTATGCTTTTTATTTAGTTAGTTTAGATATAACAATCTTTGAATTGCCAATAGCTTCAATAAGAATAGGAGAACATAATTTTAGTACTTAGCAAGTAGTAA
The DNA here is from genome assembly GCA_946807835.1 of Ailanthus altissimus. Taxonomy (NCBI): domain Eukaryota; kingdom Viridiplantae; phylum Streptophyta; class Magnoliopsida; order Sapindales; family Simaroubaceae; genus Ailanthus; species Ailanthus altissimus. The sequence continues at coordinate 25,013,749 of OX327696.1, read as the reverse complement.
TAACAATCCCTCGTGGGATCGACACTCTACTTATCATATATTACTTGTTGCGATAATGTGCATTTGCATTAGTTTGTGTTATAGAAATCACACAACACGGTTTCACGAACGGCTTTCTTCTCACCGCCGGCTCAAAATCTCCAGACTCTGCCTCTTCTCTATCAAGAATTGCTTGGCTTGGCATATTTCTCCCGGCCAAATTGTGCAAAGTCTTCGGTCTGTCCCTCTGCTCTGTCTGTTCTCGAATCTCTTCCCAAGACTCCCTTCTGTGATTTTTTGCTTTCATTTGCTTACTCCTAATCAATTCAGTTATGAGTTGTCTCAGTTTTTCTCTTTCCTCCTTCCGGGTTTTTAGTTCTAGCCGTATCTCGAGAGGCAGAGAGCCTTCTATACGTGGGAGAGGTCTATTTGTGTTTGAGCTTTGCTCTCTGGTAATATGATTTCTGCTAGCAAATGACCGTTCTACCATAGTCGGTTGTTGCCTTCCTAGACAAAGCTTTTCGTTTGTTTTTCACAAACGGCGCCAAAAACTGTTGACTTGAAAAAATGGTTTCTTGAGCCAACAAGCCTTAAATTTATTTGTGAGTGGGAACAAAACTTAGGCCTCGTTCTGATGGGGGTGACTAGCACGGGCTAGGATTTCTTCTTTGCTACGAGCTATGAAAAACCTGCAAAAAATATAGACACAAGCTCGATGATAGTCTCATCGGGATGGGTTTCGGTGAAAACGTTCTAATGCTTAAGTCAAAAAGGATTTTTTGTGTTCTTTTATGAGAGGTTAGTGAGAATCAGAATAAATAGAGAAAATGTGCCTGAAAAAAAAGAAAAGAAACCTCTTTCTTCTTGGGCGATTCATTTCTCTATTCTTCTGGACATCATCCATTTCAATATCGTCCTTTTTGCTTTTTATAGCACTTGCACTTTAAGGGCCTTTTGGGGTTTTGTCCTTGCTGTGCTTTTAACTTGCGTCAAATATCCTTCTGCTGTGCCTCTAACATGCCAAATATCTTCATGCAGATCTCCTGACCATACTTCCACTGCATGTCAGATACCTTTCTGATGTGTTAAGCATATTTCTTAGGTTTGTCTTCGCTGGTGGTTTTGGTTAAGTGTGAGGCTAGATTCAAGTGGCTCGGGTAAGATTTCTAGCAACAGCTATCCCATCAGCTCGGTTATGATCTGTGACCTTCTTAAGAGTAGGCCTTCTGTTCATTGCGCTGACGGTACTTGATCGGCCCATCCGACAGGTAGTTAACCTGATCTCTTCGCTAACTGCACAGTCATTGAGACGAATCGATCTGATTAGTACGTAGGCGGAGACCATGGTTGTATTTGGGTTGGCCTGACTAAACAGGTATTTCTAATTATCAATTAGGTCTTTTTAAGTCTGAGCTGGTTCTTAGATGTCCCACTTTGTCGGGACCAGGCTTGTTGGCCATTACCCTGTGCTTATCTTCAGATTGAACTTGTTCCTCAAGCAATGATTGCCCTTAAGAAAAGCTATTCTTAAAGGAAACATCTGATTGAGCCCTCAGGAAATGTATTAACTCAAAAGTTGAAATGATATTATTAGTTATCGATTGCCATACACAAATTCACTTTGAGATGGCTAGATGATATCTGAAAGCACTTCAAGAAATGTTTGGCTAATAGACTGAAATTATCTTTAGTAATCTGCACATGTGAAAAAAAAACAAATGATATAAAGAGACATTAAATGTAAAAAGAAAAATTCAAAAAAAAGAAGAGAAAAACTGTATTTTTTATCAATAAACAAAATAGAGAGGTATAAGAAATTATGGAGGGGCTAGCTTTGCATCATGGATTGGGTTTTTGTCATTAAAAAAAAAATCCATTAAATAATGGTACTTACCAACTCATATAAATTCAAGAACCACTAAATTTATATCCATTAAGATTATCATATTTATATTCATGGATCCCGTCTCCCATAAGTAGCAATCCTTTACAAGTCATTAGTTTATAAATGAGTTGTAGCAATCTTACGGATAACAATCCTCTACAAACTAAACTGGTTTGTAAAGGAAGAGTGACCATGAGTTTATAAATCCATTAAGATTATTATCTTTTACTAAAGTGCACTTAAGATGGTAATACAATTAACTCAAAAAATTAGCCTATTAAATAATGTTGAGTAATCATTTATATAAACTTAAGGCTAACTTAATTTCTATCAATTGTGGGACGTGACACTTAATTATAGCTTGGCCTTGTTTTATACAATTATTCTCAGTGCAAATGGCTTGTTGAACATGCTCGGCTATAATGACTCATATTTTTGTTTTGAATATTAATGTTGTGTTAATAAAGTTAAAATACAAAATTTATATTTCAAGTGATGTGAAATAAAATGTATTTTTATTAAAATTGATGTGTTTGATAGTTAATTAGTAGTATTATTATAGTTTATGAATGACAAGTGTATATGTGCTACCATATCAGTTGTATCCAAATTTTATAAGACAACAATCTTTTGTTTTGATATCATAACATTTTAATTTGTTTGCTTTCTTATCCATATATGTGTTATATTAATTGACTAGGTACGAATATTTTTATCTTCAAAGATCTTACTGTTTTTATTTTCTCATTCGCCATCATCTTTTTTATGAACTTTTGTAGTGACCAAGCTTACCTAATTATCATAGTTCTCTAGAAAGAACAAGTTCAAAATTAAATTAGTATTTTTAAGGGTAATTGAAAATTGTAGACCTTATGAATGATTGAAGTTTAAGCCCGAAGACTTCGGCAGACTCGTGCATTGTTAAGATGCGGACACTAAAAGGACTTCGGTTATGGTCACTATAAGATTTTAAGCCCGAAGCTAGACCACAGCATTTTCACACAATATCGGAAACTGGGTAGATGCGATTAACAGTCACTCTTAAATTACGTGCAATCAGAAAAGTAAATCTCATTTGGAAGAATTATCAAACACTTAACAGAGAACATCCAACGAAAGACAGCTTAAGGAAAAGGAAAAAAAAAAAAAAAGAATATTGAAAAAATACTGCTGCAGAAACGTAACAGGAAAATGCCTAGGCACAAATAAAGTCAGAGGGGAGCTTCTTCCCGCAAGTGTTGATAAGCAAGCTCAGAGAAATAGGAATGTCAATATTAATGCCGAGAATGTTAGCTTTGATGGCTGTGCAAAGGCACACAGCAGCTTCAAGATCGAGAAGTCCATCTAATACTGAGCAACAAGGAAGATCAGGTGGATTTCCAACTACTGTACCAACTGCTCCATTAAGCAACTTCGCACAGACCCCAAGCTTTAAGGCATCTCTCGGGCAGCTTTTAACTGAAGGAGTTGGATTTGGTTTAGGATTTGGGATTGGTTTAGGCTGAACACAAGTGTTACAACCTCTTACTAGGGTAAAAAAGAGAACATTGATAGAGATAAAGAGAGCAGTTGACAAAGATCTCTTGGAATCCATCTTACAAAATCACTAGCACTAGTAAACTGTTGATGTGATAAAGACTTCAGCATTTATGCAATTATATATAGACCATAGAGTGAAAAAAGTACAGCTTGTTTTGTAACAAAATATTGACCATGAGAGACGAGCCTTGCATACATGTGAAGCAAGGCTGGCCTGGATTTTAGCTGGCAATGTGAAAGATTCGGTGTCAAAATAGTAAGGGTAGATATTATATATATTTAAAAGGCATTATTTTGATTCTTTGAATCACAAGATTCACTAATCGGCATGTTGGAGAGTCCCGTGACTATCATCTATCTAGCATAGCTGTTTGTGATTTTATTTTATCAGGATGGAGGGTAAATCATGTTTTAGAATCGATCAATGGCCAGTCAATTATCCTATCATCACCATAACTTTTTTTTGGTGTGAAATACCTTCAATTACTCTTTGTTGAGCATCCATTTTGTCTTTAACAATAATTGTGTCCACAATGCGGGTACATGATGACAGATATTTTTGTTCCTTTTCTCTTGACTGCATAATAGTGATTGATGAAACTTAATTAGCGGAATTAAGTGGTCCGGTTTCGCACATAGATTAAAAATGATCAAGCAACGACGGATCTGAAAGTGCTTGTTACAACTGTGATAATGAAAGATCAGCTAAATCAACATCTTAATCAAGTCTTTTATACTGATGATGATGGGATGAGATCTCCGGAATAAACCATTCCGAAAACCATGCACTATGGAAAGAATGGTCTATTTCCAAATACACAAGCAAAGAATAGTCTATTTCCAAGATATATGTGGGAAAACATCTTTCAGTACTTTCAAATGTAATGTTTTCACAAAGGTCGCGTATTTATTTCAACAAATTAAAAAAAATCAATGTAAAATACGACAAAAAGTTAATAAAAGGATGTATTAATAGTACCCAATTCCATAACTTAAAAGTTTTTTCATTTTATTTAACCAAAATTGTCTTGGGCATTAACTATTTTAAAAAATTATCTTACAATGACTTTTTTCTTTTTTAATTTTTTTAAACATTAATTCATTAAGAATGAGAATATGCACTGTAAACCTTTTATTATTACCACAATCACAAGTGCGTTTGCATTAATATCTTTTAGTGCGACAAATATACAACACATTGTTCTAAAATTGAAAAAAAAATTGTCGTAGAAAAATTCTAGATGAACCTAATATGGAGCCTCTAAGTTCTAGTTCTATTACCGGAAATCTGGTTAACAAATTATTTGAAGCCAAATGCAAAACAGTGAATTGCTCTAGACGGTGAAAGTCTGAAAAGTGGCGTACGAATTAATTACCACTACTAGAGCTTTTATTATTTTTTATCTGGTTGGCAATCGCCAAGAGAATAACCGTTAAGAGCCGATAGAGCTAGTTATATTGAAGTTTTATGATACAATATTACCATGTTTTCTTAATTTTGGGTCAAAACTTTAATCATTGCACAGATCGTCATTTTATTTGTAAACTAATATGGTTCAAATTTCCGAGTTTGTATTGAGAAAGCTTGTCACAACTTTCCACCAAATATTATTAATGCAAGACCAGTCTTTTTCTGCCATTTATCCCCATGCCCTTGACTGTTCAGTCCTGATCACAACTAATGGACCATCCAATCATATTTGGTCGTTTCTCTTCTGTTCCAATCGTACTTGGCTCCATGCTACGTACGTCCAAATTCCCAACTTAAAAGCAAATATGGACGTTGCACTGTAAGTAAAATATATAAATTATACATTAACATTTCAGTGAATTATGAAATACAATAACAATAATATAACTTCGACAATAATTGATAACATTCCTTCCCTTGTCTTACGAACGGGGATATTACTAATTACCCTCTTGTAAAAATTTTATAATCACTATTTATTTCTTTATACTTTTAAAAATATTCAATTTTTTAAACATTCGTAATTAATCATACACCATAAATTCTTTAACTAGTTAACCTGTTCGACAAGTGCAATAAATTTTACTCTATAAGGTTCAGGTAGCTCACACATCACATCGAGTCTCTACGTAGCCTCAATTGTAGCGTCCCCACCAAAAGATTGGCTTGTGAGCTCTTAGTCGTGAAATTATCATTATTGGTTGCGTTAACTGCAATTTGTCCCAAAATGGTTGAGCACTTGTCACGACTCACGATAGCGATATGATGGGTCAGATCCGTTGACGAGCCATGCTACCGGATGTCATGGAATTATGTAACATCAAGATTGACAATGTATTGGACTTTTGTTTTAATTTGCGTAGATATGGTGATGGATAGAGAAGATAATTCAATTGCGGCATACTTCTAACATTGGTTTGGATTACTCGTTTCATTGATTGATGATCCTCCCAAGGAAATTTAAAAACTTCTCCTGAACTCGTTTTGCTGTTTGGAATTGTTTTTCAAAGCCATTTTCTATTTTTGACTATCGAGTTGGCTAGCTTTCAGATTAAAAGGCTGCAATGAAAATGTTAACCATCTGCACGCACATAGCTAGGGCCAGCTCATCCCCTTCAGCAACTCTAAATTTTCTAGTTCCTACAAGCCATGGAAGCAATACTATTTGGCTCCATTATATTCGTATTAAGAGGAAGAAGATAGATCTTATCCGTTTTCAAACAGTAAGTAACATGAAAAAGACCCAATGTTAATTATGATAAAATCAAATATACAACGGAGGAGCTACCTTATTTGTTTAATAAATTAATCAAAATATATCACGTATGTATATATTAGAAATTTATGAGGCAAATTAGTATTTATGATCATTAAAAATACAAATGTTAAACATTATTGAATATTATTGTATTATTTTTATTGTATAATAGATTTTTTTCTCTTAATTATTGTCCTGGTAAAAGGAAGTAACGAGACTTTCTTAAATCTTTAAGCTCTCTTGATGTTTAAATTCTTTTAATAATCCAGCTATTTTCATGCTCGTGAACAAAATATAGGGCATTTCCTTCTTGTTAACTATATCTCAGAATTTGTCTTTGCGATCTACGTCATCATTATTATCTTCTTATTAGAAAAATATTGTTATTTAGACTTGTCATTTGGTGATAAACTCTTTGTAGGACTTTCTTCATCAATATTATTATTGTAACATATATTTCTTATTTATTGACTATCAATGCTCTAGGAATTGGGGCTAGAGAGGTTGATATTTTAATCATGTATGTGCATAATTGATTTTTAGACCTTGTAGCTACAACTTATAAACTTATATTTATACATATAGTTGACTATTTCAATAAGTTGAAAGGATACAACTTATACCTTCAAAAAGAATAAAAGAAACAAAAACAAAACAATACATAATAAAGAATGCAACTTAGAAAACACTTATTGGTTTTATCATTTCATTTAGCACTAAATTTTTGAAGGAATAAAAACGAAGAGTAATGCGATACTTTTTAAATTTTTTTATCCTAAATGATTTGTCAAGTAATTATTAAGTAATAAAATAATGTAATAGGTGATGCGAGATTATTGATTGCAAATCATCGAAATATGATTTGGAGATTAAGCCAAGTGCGTAGGGTGCGCACGGATCGAAAAAGAACGCGAAAAATGAAGAAAGGAGCACCAGGCGCCAGTGTCGCAGTGACCAGGTGTGAGCGCCGCAGCGCCCATTCCAGAACCTGAGCACTGCGGCGCTAGGACACTGGCGCCGCAGCGCTCAGCAAAAGCGTGCCAGCGCTGTGGCGACGAGAGCCCAGCGCCGTGGCGCTGGAGACGGGAACAGTATCCCGAAATAAGGAAACTTCCTTATTTTGTCTCCCACTTGTTTCAGGACTCCCTAATACGACTCCCACACGTATAGGGTAAACTTAAGTCGTCCTAAAGTCTATATAAAGGCTATCAATTGGCTTGTAAACACATCTTTGTAATCAACTAGATATCTTGACAATTTTTGTGATAAACAAGAGATCTTAGTAGTTCTTTGTGAGAGCAAATTCCTAGAGTGAGAGAGAGAGTTTTCTTTGTGATCTTTCTTGTAAAATGCATACTTTGTGAGTTCCTTGTGATTCATAATAAGAGAAGAGTGTGATCTTGATCCGCCGTGGACGTAGGCAAGTTGCTGAACCACGTAATTCTTTGTGTGTTCTTCTTCTACCCCTTTCTCTATTTATTTCTTAGTAACTTGTTCTGCATTATTACATTGTTTGGGTGAATGTTTTTTGTTTGTTTGTGTGCTTTCGCTTCAACAAACTGGTATCAGAGCTTTGGTTCTAAGCAGACATGGCCACACCCAAGTACGAGGTAGAGAAATTCAACGGTACGAATGACTTTAACCTGTAGAAGATGAAGGTTAAGGCGTTGTTGGTAAGCCAAAGGCTTGGTTCGACATTAGAGGAGACTGCAGCTCCATCTAATAATGAAGAGAAGACGTCAGAGTCATCTAGAGCTGAAGCAGAAAGAAAGGATATTCAAGAAAGAGCTCATAGCACAATCGTTCTGTCATTGAGCGATAAAGTACTAAGGAAAGTAGCAGGTGAGACGACGGCAATAGGTCTTTGGAAGAAGCTTGACTCTCTTTATATGAGAAAATCGTTGGCCAACAGATTACATATAAAAGAAGAAGCTGTATCAACTGTCCATGTTAGAGGGGACGCCAATGAAAGATCATATAGACGCCTTCAATAAGATCATCCTTGATCTTGAGTCTATCAACATCAAGATAAAAGATGAAGATAGAGCAATTATCCTGCTGAGTTCACTCCCCAAGAGCTATGAGAGTTTTATTGATACGCTACTCTACAGCAGAGAGAGTTTAACGATGAGTGATATGAAATCATCATTAAACTCAAAGTTATTAGGAAAGCAGACTGAGGGTAATGCAGAAAGCTTATCTGTAAGAGGAAGGCTCTCATATAGAGATGGGAAGAAAAAAGGCTTAAGGTCGAAGTCTAGGACTCCTAGGAAGTGCTATTGCTATAAGAAAGAGAGGCACTTCATAAAGGACTGTCCTGAGAAGAGAGCACAAGACAAGAAAAAAGCAGATGCTGCGCTTGCCTATGATGATAGCTATGACAGCGCAGAGACACTTGTCACTATTGATGGTATGAACTCTAAACAATGAGTTTTAAATTCTGGTTGTACTTTTCACATGTGCCCGCACAAGTCTTGGTTTAGAAATTTTCAGCCTATAAGTGGTGGTAAGGTGTTAATGGGTAATGACATTGCATGTCAGATGATGAGAATCGGTAGTGTTAAGCTTAGGCTGCATGATGGGCGAGTGAGAGAGTTGATAGATGTTAGGTATGTTCCTGACTTGAAGAGAAACTTGATCTCACTGTAGACTTTAAATCAGAATGGGTGCTCCATCAGGATCGACGGAGGGATTTTAAAAGTTTTGAAAGGTTCTATGGTGGTGATGAGAGGAGAGAAGTGCAAAGGTGTTTATGTGCTTAAAGGGTGAAGTCGTGAGTAGGTCTGCACTATTCTCTGTAGATGATAAGAGTATGCAAACTAAGTTATGGCATCTTAGACTGACACACCTAGGCGAGAGAAACCTAAAAGAGTTATATAGTCAAAAGGCGTTTGGTGAAGATAAGTTTTAGCCCTTGGAGTTTTGTGAGCATTGTGTGCTTGGGAAAGCACATAGGGTGAGGTTTAATACCAGTGAACACAAGACTGAGGGGACTCTTGACTATATACACTCGGATCTTTGGGGACCAGCTCAGACAACTACTCGTGGTGGTGCCAGGTATTTTCTCAGCTTGATTGATGACTATTCGAGGAAACTTTGGGTCTACGTATTGAAGAGCACAGATCAAGCCTTTGAAGTATTCAAGACTTGGAAGGTTCTTGTTAAGAATCAGACTGGCAAAAGAGTGAAGAGGTTTAGAACTGACAACGGCCTCGAATTTTGCAACAAAGAGTTTGATAGGTTTTGTGCCAAGCATGGGATTGTAAGGTATAGAACTGTAAGATCAACACCGCAGCAGAATAGGGTAGCTGAGAGGATGAACAGAACCCTACTTGAAAGGGTTAGATGCATGCTTACTAATGCGAAGATGTCCAAGAGGAGAAGTAGTAGTGACGGCAGCTTACTTGATCAATATAAGTCCCTCCTCAGCAATTGACTTCAAGATGCCAGAAGAGAAATGGTCTGGTAATCCTCCGAAGTATGACCACCTCAAAATATTTGGTTGCCCTACCTTTGTACATGTTAAGGAGGGGAAGTTGGAACCTAGAGCTATCAAAGAGGTATTCATAGGATATCCCGAAGGAGTGAAATGATACAAGGTGTGGTGTAAAGACTTAACACCACCAAGGAGTATCATAAGCCGTGATGTGACGTTCGATGAGATGACGATGCTGAAAACCTCCTAAGAAGATGAGAAAGAAGAACCTGTGACCAAGAAAACTCAGCACCCGAGTCAATAGAAGTTGAAGTAGAGCCTGAACATGGATCTGATATGCCCCCAGATCAACACTTCAACAAGGAGATCCTTGAAGATGAATCACGAACACCGGCAAGTTCTTCTAAATCTACCCAAAGAAAGACTAGAACTCCTGAGATGGAACTTGAAGAGTACCAGCTTGCAAGAGACAGGCTAAAGAGAATGATTAACCCACCAGTCAGGTATACACAAGCATACTTAGTTGCTCATGCTTTTAATTCTGCTTACACTCTTGAGTATGATGAGCCTAGGACATATGGTGAGGCTATGAAGAGTGAAAACAAGAAAGAATGGCAGCAGGTCATGGAAGAAGAAATTTGTTCTCTTAGGAAGAACAATACCTGTAAGTTGGTAGAGATACCTCAAAAGAAGTTAGTCGGGTACAAGTGGTTTATAAGGTGAAGGAAGGGATACCGGGGATTGAGCCTACGAGATTCAAGGCTAGGTTAATAGCACAAGGTTTTACTCAGAGAGAGGGAGTCGATTTTCATGAGATATTCTCTCCATTTTTCAAGCACACATCTATTAGGATTTTGTTAGCTGTGTGTGCAAACCTTGATTTACATCTAGAGCAGATAGATGTAAAAACAGCTTTTCTACATGGAGAGCTTGAAGAAACGATATACATGGCACAGCCGCAGGGGTTCGAGGAGCCCGAAAAAGAAGATCATGCTTGTTTGCTAAAGAAGTCATTGTACAGGTTAAAGCAATTACCTAGACAGTGGTATAGGAGATTTGATGAGTTTATGATGGCTTGTGGTTTTAGTAAAAGCAAGTATGACGGATACATGTACTTCACAAATATAAGTTGTGGGATGATGTATTTGCTTTTATACGTCGATGATATGTTGATCGCAAGCAAGAACATGGAAGAAATACAGAAGCTTAAGAAATAGTTGAGTAGTGAGTTTGAAATGAATGATTTAGGAGCAGCGAAGAGAATTTTGGGTATGGACATTGTGAGGGAAAAAAGAGATGTTATCTTCTTGTCCCAGCAGCGATATATAGTCAAAATTTTAGAGAAGTTTGGTATGTCAAACGCGAAGGCTATCTCTACTCCTTTGGCTATGCATTTCAGACTTTCAGCAGCATAGTCGCCGACATTCGATTAAGAGAAACTGCAGATGAGCAAAGTACCGTATGCAAGCGCTGTGGGGAGCATCATGTATGCAATGGTTTGCATAAGATCAGACATAGCACAGACTGTGAGTGTGGTGAGTAGATACATGGTGAATCCGAGAAAAGATCACTGGCTTACAGTAAAGTGGATTCTGAGATATCTTAAGGGAATGTCGAATTACGGGTTAGTGTATAAGATGGATGAGGACAACAATGAAATGGTAAGAGGGTACGTAGACTCAGATTATGCAGGTGATCTTGACAAGAAAAGATCGTTAACGGGCTACGTATTCGCAGTGTTTGGGTGTAGTGTGTGTTGAAGATCAGTTCTACAACACGTGGTTGCACTATCTACCACAGAGGCAGAGTACATAGTTGTAGATGAAGCTATCAAGGAGGCCGTGTGGTTAAAAGGCATATGCGCAGAGGTATTGACTAGTGAAGATGTGAACACCGGTGTGTATTGTGATAGCCAGAGTTCCATACACCTAAGCAAGCATCAAGTATTCCACGAGAGGTCGAAACACATTGATGTGAGGCTCCATTACATTCGTGAAATTGTCTAAAGTGGTGAAGTTAGTCTAACACATATAGCGTCATCTAAAAACCCTACTGATATGTTGACTAAGCCACTACCCTTGGTTAAGTTCGTCCTATGCAAGGACTTAACCGGAGTCACTACTTTCTCATATGAAAATCATCGGAATATCATCAGATCGAAGAAGGACGCGAAAGGAAGCGAAAAACGAAGAAGGGTGCACCAGGCTCCAGCGCTATGGTGACCAGGCGTGAACACCGCGGCGCCCATTCCAGAACCTGAGCGCCGTGGTGCCAGAACACCAGCGCCGCAGCGACAAGAGCCCAGCGCCGCGGCGCTGAAGACGGGAACAGTATCCCGAAATAAGGAAACTTCCTTATTTCGTCTCCCACTTGTTTCCCCTAATACGACTGCCACACGTATAGGGTACACCTAGGTCATCCCAAAGCCTATATAAAGGCTATCAATTGGCTTGTAAACACGTCTTTGTGATAAACAAGAGATTTTAGTGGTTCTTTGTGACATAAAATCCTTAGAGTGAGAGAGAGAGTTTTCTTTGTGATATTTCTTGTAAAAGACATACTTTGTGAGTGCCTTGTGATTCATAATAAGAGAAAAGTATAATCTTGATCCGCCGTGGACGTAGGCAAGTTACCGAATGACGTAATTTTTTATGTGTTCTTCTTCTACTATTTTCTCTAATTATTTTTTAATAACTTATTTTACATTATTACATTGATTAGATGAATTTTTTTATTTATTTATATATTTTCGCTTCTACAGGTGATTTTAAAAATTTATAAAAATTAATCATTAAATAATTGTTCCTTGAAACATCCTTTGAGATGAAAATTTTGAGATGAAAGTTTGAAAAATGTAGCATTATTAAAAAAAACAAAGAAAGATTGTCCCTTCAAAATTATTAATAGCATGTTTAGAGGTGTTTGGATTATACAAAAGCTTTTTTTTAATTAAAAAAATAGTCAATATAAAACGTTCTTATATTTACTTTGAGTGTTTGACTAAAATAAGTTTTGGATTAACAAAAAATTAATTTGAAGTGTTTATAAGAAAATTATTTATTAAATATTTTGTTAAAAAGCTGCTTTGAGAGCGGTTCATTTATACAGAGATACTCTCAAACACGACTTTAAATACACGAGTATACGTAGAAATGATGCCCTCATTTCCCATTGCCCACCGGTGAAGACTCCCTTTGATACCTCTCGCCGAAGGAAATTACTTTTGCCCATCATCTGTGAAATCAGTCTAACAAGCTAACGGAAAATAATGTAAGTCGCAAAATATACACAATCTTGACTTAATAAAGGATTAATGCAGCCATAGTTGAATATTTAAAAATGGCTTTACAGAATGTGAACGAAAGAAAAATTAAGATATCACGACAATGTTTTTGCAAGTTGCTTTGTATTTTTTTTTTTTTTTGGGGACAGAAAGCATATATAATTTGATGTAAATCTCTTGTGGAGCCCATGGGAGGTTCTTTGAGTTCCCGTGACACACCAAGCCATCAAGCAACTTCCACCAAAGAACATGCCAAAATGGAAGCCACTATTCACACAGAAGATTCAGTAAATAAATGATAGCTTCTTCAAAAACAATTTAACTCGAATCCTGAGTCCTTATTGCAGAGTTATTAAAAAAAAAATATTGCTGGTTTAAAGTGCATTTTTATGTTGTTGCAGTGATTAATCTTGAATTTTCATGATACTATACCCTTGGTAAATAACATCTTATGAAAGAAGAGAAACAATTTGGCTCCAACTAAGATGGAAAAGATTGGTGTTAAACACAGGAGAAAAGAATGCTTGTGACATTTACAACGAAATTTTAGTTCATATGCTTTTTCTCGTCTGAGCTCATCAGCTGATAATTATTAGCCTCATTAATTTGGTTGGACGTAGGAATTTCAAGAACGTATCTTTCTTGTTCAGTGAGATGAAATGAGAGAATATTATCACAATCTAGGGGGGAGAATGATCCAGTGCTGCGCATGCACTTGTGATTATCGAAATTACCCACATTCTCGACCGCGGATTAACTAAACTATACGGATGATGATTTAGGATGTACTTTTACAAACCAGATCTTGTGATTAATGGAAGCCACCTACTCCAGCTGTTAGTCCGAGGTGCACAGGATTATTAGATGAAATCAGCATTCAGCAATCCATATATAGTTTCCGCTAGATAGATCCACAGACTTATGCTAGGCACTGGAATTTGGCAATTTGCCGACTCCCCATCTCACAAACATCCAAAATTTTGCTTAAAACCTCTTGCCATGCCAGCTAAACTTCAAGAGTACACATGGGTGCGTGGGTTTGCTCTGTGTTTAAAAATTATTTTATGTTTAACATCAATGCAACCGACTAATGCTAGTTGAACACTATAAAACCCCAGCCCAAGACAACAAATCTCTTCATCAATCTCAAATCATCTCTCCTACAGCTTTTACTAGTGTAACTAGGAAGAAGCTATAAGGATATTAGAGATGGCTTCAAAAAGTTCGGCCTCACTTGCTCTCTTTCTCGCAATCAACCTTCTCTTTTTCGCCCTAGTCACCGCATGCAGCTCTTGCCCTTCACCTAACCCAAAACCAAAACCCAACCCGAACAACCCGAACAATCCCAACAACCCAAACAACCCGAACAATCCGAACAACCCGAACAATCCCAACAACCCAAACAACCCGAACAACCCCACTCCTAGCCCGTCGTCCAGGGGAACTTGCCCCAGAGATGCACTTAAACTAGGTGTATGTGCCAATGTGCTTAGCGGATTGCTTAATGTCACTATTGGCACACCCCCCGTAACTCCTTGCTGCACTCTTATCCAAGGCCTTGCTGACCTTGAGGCTGCAGTTTGCCTTTGCACTGCCATCAGGGCCAACATTTTAGGTATCAACCTAAATATCCCGATTTCACTTAGCCTTCTTTTGAACGTCTGCAGCAGGCAGGTCCCCCGTGGCTTCCAGTGTGCCTAATGATTCTATGTGTTGGTTTCGTGGCTTTTGCATGTTCTAAACTATGAATTCCACTGCATAATTGTGTGTTGTAAGTGGTAATAGCTTGTTTTATTTTCCTCAATTATTGTTGTTGTCTGATTGTGGCCTGACAGCGAATAAGCTTGTTTGTATACCTTAAAGTGTTCTTGTGTTGCTTATAATTCTGGGAAATAAAGAAGATTTTTATGTCTATTGAAAGTTTCGTCCAAACTTCTCCTGATAAAATCCAATTTCTGAGTCGTATAACTATGAAGTAGGGTTGATAAAATACCCCCACAAGGATGGAGACTCGTAGACTTGTCCAAAATAGAGCATGATAGAATAATTTTTGTGAATATAAAGTAGGGTATGAGAAAAATTATTTTCGAAATTATTAACGAGACAGAATGGAATTAAGCTTCGACGACACCTTTTTTTTTTAATGAATATATTAGCTGTAATTTATAGTATATATTTATACATTAAATAATTTTTTATTTTTTTATAATTTATAATTAACTAGTATATACTTTAATAATATATTTTTATTAATAAAAAAAGTAATAAAAAACTTACAATTTCTTTTATTTTTTTCTTTTAGTAAACAATAAAAAGAGTTTTATTTTTGAGTTGGACGATAATTTATTTTAATGAGAATATAAAGTAATTAATAAGAAAATCAGATCATTATTTAAATTCTTATTTTTTATAAAAAAAAATTGTTTTATTTATTTTTTATTTATTAATTATTATTCATATGATTGAAAGATATTGTTATATTATTTTAATTTATTAATTTGATATTTTTTTAATCATAATATAAATTAAATTTTATATTATTAAAATTTGTGAATATAAATTATTAATAAATAAAAAATAGAGAAATGGAACAGGGATGAGAAATGTATTTCTAGAGATTTTCCATCCTTGTTATTTGTTTTAGAGAATTAAGTGGGGATAAAAATAAAATTAAAAAAAGGGCATACTACAGAAAAGGTCTCTCCACCCGCCCACCTCATTGCTGTCTTTACTATTAAGGTTGTGATTGCATGCGTCACATAAGCTTTTATGACAACAAAAAGAATGTAGGTTCAGAAACTGATTACTTGTTTCTCTTCTTCTACTGCATTGTTACTTTGCAATACTGAATCTTATAAGGCTTAAGTGTATTTGGGAGAGAAATTATTTTTATACCATTTTATATTTCTATTCGTGCATTAAAAAAAAACTTTTTTTTTCATAAAAATAGGTGCTCTCAAATGTACTATTAGTGTTTGTCAATTTTATGCCAAATCTTTCAAAGGTGCTCCTCCGATCCAATATTGGTGGAGATTAATAGCATTTGAGATTAATAAAGGCCAAACCAGAAATAAAGAACATATGTTTAAGATTATGGGATTTATCCCACAACCATGCATATATGAGCATTGGTTAGAACCATCCAAATCATCTGCTATGCATGCATGCAAAGAAACGAAAATTGCAAAATTTCAATAACAGGTTTTGCTTGATGTTCGCAAAGATCATCATTTTCTGGGGAAAAAAAATAATTTGTTGTTGAAAGATGAGAAGTACTATTTCCGAGAGGCTAACCCTTCTCAGCATCCGAGTAATTAATGCTATATATATATATATATATATAATATCTAATAAGTGGTTTTGAGTATTTAGTAAAATTTAATTACAATAAAGTCTCGTGATGGTAAATTAATATATACCTATAAGGTATGACATTATTTATTTTGAATGAATTCGGCATACCATCATTAGTTAACAAGTACTTTGCTTAGTACTATAAGAAGCAATCACATAAATATTATGAGTAGTGTTATAATTATATAGTTGGAATATAAAATTTGTATCTCAATTAGTATCTCACCAATCTATAGTTATATAAGTATAATATGGTTGAGATGTAAATTTTGTATTTTAACTATGTAATTATAGTATTATTAATATTTGTTTTAATAAATATATCTATCACCCCTTTGAGATTCATTGCCCTGTTGTGTACTTGCGACATGTGAAAGCTCCATGTTAATTCATTGGAAATTAAGAATTGTAAATGATGACTTAGTAATATAAAAAGAAAAGTAACAAAAACTTTGTCCTAATATCTTTACACATGATCGCACGCATCTCTGAGCATTCGTAGCTAGCCTAAACAAAACTACGTTTTGGATGTAATGCTTGGATGGAGGGGAAAATTTAAAGAGGTTACGTGTTGGGGGAAGGTTACTTTGGTTTAACATTAAAATGTTAAGGGATGTCGCATCATGTCACGATCAAAACTTACATGGATAGATGTCTATTATTAACAATAATAATTTTTAGGCTAGGTCTTTAATTTCTTGACCATATTATATCGATGGGCCATTGCATTTTCGTAAAGTCTATAGCGACCACCATGCGAATTTAGTCCGTGATTGATAATTTGGTAGGGAAACCGCATTCTCACATGGAAAAAGGAAAAGAGAAGAAAGCTCATATGGTTACCTTTATCCTTAATACGAAAAAGGCAAAGATTCCATTCCTTACTGTTCGAATTCCCCTAACCGATTTTCTCTGGATTCGAGAAATAAATCATAGTGGCCATCTAGACGTTTTGAATACTTTCCTACGGGCAATAATGATGTAAAAAAAAAATTTGCTTCGGATTACGTTCTAACTAAAATGTCACAACATATCAAAAAACAAAAAAGAATTTTGAGTTAGAGAATTTGGTATGCTACCAGTTAAGAGGAAGTAATCTGCCTCCGACAACTAAAAAGAATTAGTTTTAATTAATCTGAGTTAGTCATTAAACTGAGGTCGGCCCAACTAAATTATTAAGCCTCGATCACGAACTACAAAAAAAAATAGTGGCTGAGACGATATGATCTAGGTGAGAAGTAACTAATATGTACCCCTAAGACCGCAATTCGGACAGAATCATAAAATTGCTTATGGAATTAGTGGCAAATGCAGTTCACTATTACAGTAATTTAAGATTTGTTTTCTTGTTTCTATATAATTTAATCCTCTAGTCTACCGAGGAGTCGGATATATAATTTAATCCTCTATAACTTTAATCTCGTGAATTATCTTTGGACCTTTTGAGATTATATTATAAGTAACAGATCATCAAAAACCCTTTTAATACATTTAATTTAGATTCACTTGCAATATTTTATAAAAAGGGAGATAGGGCCAGACTGTTGGCCACTTATCGTTTTATTTTTTAAACCATGTTTTGAACTTGTTGTAAAAGCTTGTTCGATAACTTATTTGAAAATTATAGCTAGAAATAAAAAGAATTTATAGAAAAAATAGTTTTGCTCAAAAAAAATTCAAATTATATTAAAATATTAAAAAAAGTAGAAAGATGAAAATAAAAATAAATTCTATTACATAATAAAAATTCGTTGCAAGCTGACGTACACACAATTTATTTATGAAAATTATTCTTTTTTTATATAATTTTTCTATAGAAATGTATACCTAATATTTTTTTGTTTAATTACCTTTTATTATTAAGAATTTTATATTTTTAAAAAAATAAACAGATAAGCATTTTTAATTTTATAATATTCCATTTTTTACGTAAATAATTAGAATTAAAATAATATTTAAAAAATTAACTGAAAAAAATTTAGAAATTAACCATAATGCACAAAAATAATATTGATGTATTGAAAAATTAAAAAAATGAGAAAAAAATAAAATTAATACCGTTAACTTTTATGCATGTAAACCCTTTTTGGTGCTTTAAATAACAAAGTTGGAAATGTGAAATGGCATAAAGGAAAATGTAAATGGAATGTGTGTTTTCTGCATCTCCTAAAAAAATAAAAATTTGAGAACGTACATAGTTTGATATTAACTCAATTTTGTGTTTTTGAGTAAAACACTTGCGAAATGTGTCTTAAAATTTTTTTCTTACAAAAGCAAAAAAGGCTATTGTGAAACAAAACTCTTATCTTGACTATTAAAGATTTGTCTTTAATACTAATTTGGGTCTTCAGTTATCAATTTAAGCTTTTGGGTTAAGCGGTAAACAAATATGGTATCAGAGTCAAGGTCTTCAGTTCGAGCCCTAATGTCTTTGTTTTCAGTTAATTTCTTGACTTTCTATTTACGAAACAAAAGATTCACCTGATTTATACCTACTTAGATCCACGTTTCACGTGAAGAAGACTATTAAAAATTTGTCTTTAATGCTAATATTGAGCCTTCACCTATCAACTAAAACTTTTGGATTGAGTAGTAAATTAATATTGACATTAGTGGTTCTGATATATATAGGAAATCCTTACAAATAAACATGATTGAGCTCCATTTATACTTTCTACCAAATTCTTATTTAAGGATCAAAGGGATTGTTGATAATGTCTCAAAATTGGTTATGTTAACCCATTAAGGTATTTTAGTCTTTTAGACTTAGTATAAATACAAGGGGTTGGGGCTTTATTTGTAATATTTTATTTTTGTTGTTTAAGAGTTAGAAAAATCGAGAGTTGAGGTTCTTGGCTTTTGAAGTAAACTTTTTTTTTTGGTAAAATTATTCTATAATTGGGGTGTATCAAGTGGTCAGGCTCTTGTAACATTGTATTTTTAAAATAAAATAAGGTTGATTTATTGCATCAAGACTTCTTTAATAGAGCTCGATGGATGTAGGTCATGATTTATGAATAAACCACTATAATTTTTGGTGTTTTGTTTATTGTTTTTGTATTTCTTAAACTTCTTATGTTGTATTGAAACTTATGGTACAAATTTGTAACAATGGTATCAAAACTTTAGATTTTAGGGTTTGAGAGTGTTGAATGATTCAATCAGTTAAATTAAGAATCAAGATGAGTACTACACGATTAAAGTTGAGAAATTTAATGGCAATGGTAATTTTGGCTTATGGAAGAGAAAGATGAAGGCATTCCTCATTCAACAAAAGGTGGCTAAAGCTCTAATTGATCTAAAGAAGCTTTTAACAACTCTAACCCAATATTAAATAGCTAAGATGAATGAGATTGCGTATAGTACCATAATTCTTCAACTTGCAGACTATGTCCTCAAGCAAGTAAATAATGAGATAATAATTTTCAGACTATGGATAAAGCTTGAAATCATATTCATTTCTAAATCCCTTTCTAGTAAAATCTTCTTGAAAAAAAAAAACTATTTGATTTTACAATGGATTCTTCAAAAGGCTTAGAAAAAAACCTTGATGACTTTAGAAAGATTTATATTGATATAGCCAATATTAGAGAGGACATTAGTAGTGAAAATTAGGCAGTGATTTTATTGAACTCTTTGCCTTTTTCTTATAAGAAGGTTAACTCGGCTATAAAATATGGTGTTGATAACTTCTCTTTAGAGGATTGTTTGTTTGCCTTATGAGCTAGGGAATAAGAATTAAAAATGAAAGAAGGGATAATGGTTATAGAGAAAATTTGTAAGCGAGAGGCAAAACAGAAAAGAAGGAAATAAATGTAAATTGAAAGGGCAATCTAGGTGAAAATCAAGAAATGGGCTTAAAAAATGCTATTATTATGGAAAGTAAGGTCATTTAAGAAGAATTTCTCATGAAATACTAAAAAAGGCAAAAGAGAAAAATGTTGAAAAGATTGAAGAAACTGTGGCTACAGATGGCTATAAAAATCCAAAAGCAATTACTTTTTCTTTTTTTGTTAGCAAAAACTAATATAAATAGATTATGGATTTTGGATGCTCTTATCATATATTTCATATAAAAAAAATGGATCCAAAATTACCAAAAATTTGATGATGGTAACTATTATGGATAATAATCATGTATGTAAGGTGATAGGAAATGGAACAGTAGTCTTAAAATTGGAAGATGGTATCATAATAATCTTAAAGGATGTAAGACATATCCCTAATTTATGGAGGAATTTAATCTCTACTAGGACATTAAATGAGTCAGATTACACTTAAAAAAACAAAAAATTGGTAGTTTAAGTCATCAATTAAGCATTAGTCATTATGAAGGGTTTAAATAGAATGTACTTTATATCCTTCAAGGCCACATGGGAGCAGCTACTATGACCTTCATATAAGAAATTGTTATAGAGTTATACCATAAAAGATTTTGTCACATAAGTGGCCAAGGTTTCGTAGATTAACTAAGAGCTTATTTGGCAACTGCAAACTCAATGGAATGGATTTTTGTGAAAATTGTACCCTCAAAAATCAAAATAGACTCAACTTCAATTTAAAAGTCCATAAATCAAAAGTATATTGAATTATGTGCATGCTAAATTTTAGGGACCTACCAACACATTGACATATGGAGGTAAAAAGTGCTTTCTCTTTATTATTGATGATTTTTTCTAAAACAATTTGGGTTTTCTTACTTAAGCATAAGCTTGAGACTTTTTTGTGCTTTAAAAACTGGAAAAACATTTTAGAAAATTAAACTAACAAGAAATTAAAAACTCTGAGAACTAATGATGGATTAGAGTTCTATAGTGAGGTGTTTAGTAATTTTACAATGAAAACAGAATTTTGAGATATAAAACTTTTAGAAACACTCTCCAACAAAATAGGACCTTATTGAATAAGGTCAAATGTATGTTGATCAATTTTGGTTTACATAGCGGGTTCTAAAGAGAAGTAGTGACTACTAGTTGTTATTAATTAATAAGAGCTCCTCTAGTACCATTAAATTTAAAATCCTTGAGGAGAAATGGAATGAAAG